>CM046956.1:11625156-14025156 GCA_025698475.1 Gossypium anomalum
TTTTATATTGTCATGTTTTATATATATTTTTATTTACTTATGTATTCATTTATTTCATTTCCCTTATGCATTTGTTTTATATTTTTATATTACTAGCCTTGCTTTTATTTTATTTTTAATTGCTCATATTATTGTTATCAACAACATATCACACCTATTATTATGTTATTATACATTATTAGTACCATAATTTGCTTTTATATTTCACTATAAATCACGTCATATTTTATTCGATACATTAAAATAATTCTTTCATAAAGCAAGCCAGTATTTAGAAATTCGAAAATTGTGCCTAATTTCTTTGAGTTTGATTTTTCTCGTTTAACCTAAATAACGACATAATCCTCTTAAATCACAATACGAGTTTTGAATAAATACTTATCCTCGGAGATCACAGGTGTTGTGTCCTAACTATTGGATATGACATCTTATCACCTCGAGATGAGGTTTTTGCAAACAAAGACAATATCCGGTATTTGAAAGTTCAAGATATCGTGTCCTAACTTAGGTTTGAGTTTGATTCTCGTTTACTCTAAATAATCGAATACCCTTTTAAAAGGTTAAAATACACGAGTTTCAAATAAAAGAAACAAGCTCATTACGCAAAAGTTGAGATGCGTTGCCTAACTTTACTGGATGTGACATTTTATTACTTGAGACGAGAAGGTCTTTAACATTCGAGTGTTTTACAAAAAGAGGGATACGTATTTTAAAGTCTTTCAAGTTTTCAATTTTGACACTAAGATACTAATTAATCAACTAGGTACCAATTTTTGGGCGTTACGAGTGCTAATCCTTCCTAAATGCCATAACCGACTCGAACCCATTTTCTAAATTTTGAGGACCAAAATCGTTGTTTAAATAAATCAAATCATTTATTAAAAACATTACGAGGTGACCCGATCACACCTCATCAAAAAGGATTGGTGGTGACTCCCGTTTTTCGTTTTCATTTCCAAAACCAAGTCGATCGTTTTTCAAAAAAATAGTTTAAACAACAATGCTAATTAAGGGAGTTTGGATGGGCGTGTGTTTACTGCAGTTAGTGTAAAAAGCAGCGGTGGCGGTGAGATTAGATACTAACGATACTATAAGCGTGAGACAAAAAGTAAGCTAAACACACCACTTTACTTTACTTTTAATTGCCATCCAAACCCACCTAAGTATCATGTTTTGTGCCTAAAATTTATGAAGACTTAAAATTAAACATTATGTTTTGTCGATAATATTTATTTTTATTGATATAATACTTAAAATTATCGATAGTCCTTCTCAACCCATAAATATGAGGATAATGTGCTTGATAAGCACTCAAACACATATCCTCTTGCATTAACAACAATACCATACCAATCAAGATAATATCAAAAGCCTTTTTCATTTCATTTAACACTAATTACTAGAACTTTTGTTTTTCTTTTTCTTTTGAATGGTTCAAAATTGCATGTTTTTATTAATAAAAATTTAATGGTCCAATTTCACTATATATATTAATAAAGTTAATTATATTTTATTAATTATATTCAAAATTAAAATTTAAAAATATTTTCCTTTAAATTGAATTCAACATTAGGCTAAAATGAAAAAACCCATATCAATCTCGATTGTATTAATAAGAAATAGGCGAAGACTGAGGCATGGACAGATCAATAATGCAGCTGCCTCTGCTGTTTTCTCCTTTTATTGTATTCACATTTTTGGCAATTAAATTTTATTATGTTTTTACAACCATGATGTTTCTAGATTCTGTAAACCTTATTAACATATAATGTGTGTCTTTTTAATTATATTATTTTTATTTTTGATATATCTTAAGAAGAGATATCATGAATTCTCAATTTAGTTGGTAGTATGCAAAAATTCCACCATTGTGGATGAGATTAAATTTTTCGCAAAATACTTTTATAGCATAATAAAAATCTTTTAATGCTATAATTTGTATTTTGTATTAATTAATTTAAATAAAATTTGTCTCACCTTTCATTATATAAAATAACTTTTCGTTACCTAAAAACTCTTATACTGTAATAGACATTGCATACTTTTACCAAAAAAATGTAAAGAATTGTTGTAATTTTTTTTTGCATATAACACAAAACAGAACATAATGTTTTAAATTACCTTCCATTGATTTTCTTTACACAAATTTGGAATTATCCTTTACACCCCTTTATTAATTTTACTTTGTTTTACATTTGAATATATAATTCAGATTGTCAGGGTTGGAAATTGCCTTCAGAACCTATATGGACAGCTTTGAACATTTCCTTTTCCATGGCTACGTTTCATTGTATCGACCAAGAAGTATGCTTCCCAAAATTCATTAGAAGTGCTTTGATAATGCTATTTCGTTGCTCTCTTGAAATAATTATATTTGGTTTTAGTCGTGGTTTTTTTTACAGGAACGTATATTCTCTGTTTGGCAACAACAGTTATATTTAATTTTAGATTTGCAGATTTACATTTGCACAGATACAAATTCTAGCACTAGTTGAGAAAAAATATTAGCTATATTCTGGGAGAAAAAAAAAAAAGAAAAGGAGCCTATCATGCTATACAAGTTTATATGCAATGTCACTGCAAAACTAAGAAATCTATAGCATTCTTTAAGGAGTTCGAATGCAGAAAACAATCTTCTTCTATTATATGAAAGAATATTTCTGTCAAGTAAAGAAAGATGTTGGAGTTTTGGTTAAGTTTGTGTTCATAATGATCTTGTTTAGAACTTTCACAGGTTATAAGTTAGTTTGCTAAAACATCCAACAAAGTTAGCTCTTGAATCTCGATCAATTCTTTTTTTTTTTTTTGGTTGTCTTGCATCTTTTGGTGATTCTACACTTGTGTTTCATTTATGAAGTTTGAAGGTTATTATATTTGTACTTTGTCCTTCTTCAAGTATATTTGACATGAATATAAAAGTTGAGTATCCTTGATAGACCAGGTGATGTTACAATAATTGGTATCCAATTTGCATGATTTACTCCTTTGTGTGTGAAGTTATAAATTTGAATTTGTTGAGGTGCACCTGCTACTATATAAACATAACACATAATTTGGAATTATTTTTCTTGGGTTCTCAATGGCCTTTCAAAGTTTTTTCATTTGGTATAGAAGAGTAAACGCAAGGCACCAATGATGCTATCTAATAAACTAACTGTTATTTCTAAATTAATTCCATAAAGTAGTAGAAATATGCCCCTCTTTCAAGTAGTAGTTAATTATAAAAGAGCATAAAACTATCACATTATATACTTTTTTGAGAATGTAAGTTATATATTATTTGATTAATTTCACAAGTATTGACGTGTTGCATTGTATTCCTTTAAAGGTGGAGTTAACTTTTTGCGGTCGTTTTCTAGGATAATTTGTTTGCTTGCTCTAGTTCTAAAAAAATGGAGAAGAAGGCATTTATCTATGGATGATACAATCGAAGAGTTCCTTCAAAGCCAAAATAATCTGGTGCTGATAAGGTCTTCTTTTAAAAAGTTAGAAAGATGACTAAAAATTTTAAAGATAAAGAAAATTTGAAGGGGTTACGGTTCCAGATTTAAAGGAAAACCGTAGTGAGCATCATATGGCAGTAAAATTGTTGGGCAAATCAAAGGGTATGGCAAGATTTCATAAATGAAGTTGCTTCTATTGGGAGAATTCATCACGCTAATGTGGCAAAACTTATTGGATTTTGCGTGGATGGATCAAAGCAAGCTACGGTATATGACTTCATGTCTAATGGATATTTAGATAAAATCATATTTCTGAGAAAAATAAAAACACTTTGGGTTGGAAAATTTTGCTTGATATTGTGCTTGGGATGGCTCAATGTATTCACTACTTCCATCAAAGGATGTGACATGCAAATTCTACATTTTGATATCAAACCACACAATATTCTTCTTGATGAGAATTTTAATCTAAAAGTTTCAAATTTTTGGTCTTGCTAAATTGTATTCAATAGATGATAGTATTGTCTCTCTCATTGTGTACGAGGAGCGATAGGATATATTGCTCTGAATTGGTTTACAAAAATTTGGAGGCATCTCATACAAAGTATTGATGTCTATAGTTTTGGAATATTATTAATGAAAATGGTAGGAAGGAGAAAGAAGCGTTGAATGGACTTGCTTTTGATTACACTAGTCAAATATATTTTCCATCTTGGATTTATCACAAATTGGATCAAGAAGGACTTGGAGTTGGGAGATGTTTTGATGATGAAAAGTAATGGTGAAGAAGATGATAATACTTGTAATTTTTGGTGTATACAATTTATTAATTACCTTACGATCCTTCAATGTATGAGTTTGAAGATACTTGAATCTAATGTTGAACTCATTGAGATGCCTCTAAGCCATTCCATCAACTTCCTCTTGTAACAGCAATGGAGGTTCATAGCTGTGGGAACTCTAATAATGAGCCACGTACATCATTGGATCTTTGTTACTATAACAAGTTCAAATATTGCATAAGGTTAGAAATATTTCAGTTCATTATCTCACCTTTTAGCTTTATATTATTTTGCCTTATATATATATATATATATATATATATTTGTATCTTATGATGTGTGTATCACCTATCCAAATAGATAACTATAGTTAAAAATAAATTTTGAGTAAATTTGGCAATGATATTACCTTTAAATTTTAATTTTAAGCTTCATTATTTTCATATACAATTAATAGTGTCAATTGCTATTAATATTATTAAGTAAAAAAAACTTCTACCCATGTGTTACAAGTTCATAATTTCATAATTATAAATTTTCATTAATTTAGCTATTTGTTCAATATTAAGTATTTACAATTTTGTTAAAAAATATTTAAATTTAAACCAGTAATTGAAATTATATATAAACTAAACTAAAAGTAGTACTTAGTGACTTAAATTTGACCAAGGCCTTGAAACCCAAAACTAAAATTAAATAATAATAAATAAATGTTTATTTATTATAGCATGTCTCCCTTCTGTTAAAAGTTAAAACCTACACTCGGTAGCCTAAATACCCTTTAACTATCCCTTAACCCGTTTACACCCTTGACCCATTACAATTACAACCATAGCCCAAATAATCTGAAGCCCGGACCTAAAGCGGACCCGAATAACAGAGGCCCAAAAACCCAAAATTATCAGCTATGGTTTTCAACCCTAAATCTTTCCCCGCGCTGTAATAGTTTCTCGGAAGCTTCGGGAGCGTCGGTGCAACTCCTGGATCAAGGCCATCAATGCATACTAACGCGCCATCAATGCGTCCGTCCTCTCGTGGCCAGTCCAGCACCGCGATCTCAAGCCTCCTCTACAGCCTTGGTACCACCGATTAACGCAGAGATCATTGGGATACTGCAAGAAAAGGAAACACAGCGAGATATCGAAGAGCAAGAAAAGGAAACTAAGAGAATCTTAGTGAGATCACGGTCAAAGACACAAAACATAGAAAGAAATCGAAGATTTCTTTCCCCGCTTTTTTGTAATAAACAAACGACTATAAAAAGCCTTTTGTAACCCTCTAATTTTACATATCTGAAAACAAGAAAGCAAATACAACTAGTTTCAAAGAAAAGGTGATTTAACCGTGTGTTTTTATCTTCTGCAACATATGCATGTATATAAACTGTTTAGCAAAATATAGGACTTTTTAGAGGATAAGAGATTGCACTGGGAAAGGCGAGGGTTTTAATCCTCGAACCTCCCGCGCACGATACAGCGTGGAGGCGCGTGTGCAACCACCACCGTGACCGTGACCGGAGGCGAGTGGGGACCTCTTTTTCCCTCTGCGAGCATTTGAGAATTTTTTTAGGCTGGTGCTAAAATGATTTTAAAGCTGCGAGAATGGCTTATATAGCCTCGATAAAGCGGCGTCGCTTTCGGACCCGTGGTCCGCGTGTTGACCGATTGCGGGAGGATCCGGCGCATTTTAAATTGGGTTAATTTCCCAATCGGTCCTTCTACCCCTTTTTGTATTTTCAATTAAATTTTATTTTATTTATGATTTGGCCTATTATTTTATTTTAGTTTTAATTTGGTCCTGACAGTTGTTAAATCAAATTTTTGGAAAGCGTGGCCATTTTGGGAATAGGGCAATTTGTCGAGTGACTCCCTTTAATTTTACACGTGTTTTAATTAGGGCTTCAATTCAGTTTTACTCCTTTCAAGATTAAGCCCCATAATTTTGCTAAACTTTAAATTTAGTCCTATATTCATTATTCTATATATATCTTATTATTTGTTTTATTTTAATTTTACTTTTTATATTATATATTATAAAATTATTTGTAAGTATTATTTTATTATTCATTATGTATTCTTAAATTATTATTTTACATCTTTTTTATATATTATTATATCTTCATATATATTATATATTTATGTAGGTGTATATTGTTTTATATGTTACTTTATATTATACCTATTATCTTTCTTATAGGTTTATATTACATTTTAGTATATAATATTTATTATGTTTTATTTATATCTTATTGTTTCTTTTTATATATATATGTTATGTATATCATGTATCGCCAATTATATTATTTATGTTTATACTATATATATAAACTATTATTATTAAATCATGTTTTTAACTCTAGCATTATATACACATTTCATTATTAATTATTTATTTACTTACTACATATATTATTTCATTTTAAACAAATATTCTTATAAAATCCCTTACATACTTTTAAACCAATATTATTATAATTATTATTCTTTTATTCTTGTTATTATGTATTACATTATATATTAAATACTATTTTAAAATTGATATGATATGTCTTGTTTTAATTATATGTATATTTTGTTAGCAATCAATTTTTTTTTATTAGTTCTTCTATATGTTTTATATTGTATGTATCATGTATGTGTTAAATTTTTTATATGCATATTGATATTATATTTATTCTATTAGCATATCGGACATTATTTGATTATGTTTGTTCTTATATCATGCATCATTTAAATATTATTTAGTATGTTTCTATATCTTGTTTATTCATTCTCAATACATGCTATATATATCTTAGATGGCATTTTTACGCTTTATATGTATTATTCTTTATAACATAGTATTCATTTTTGTTCAAATGCACGTATTATCTACCTAGTACAATAATATATTATTATGATTTATAATGTAATATAATTCTCACACATCATCTTTAAAAAGATAAAGCTCCAAAATTTTCAAAAAATATAAAGGCAATGCTTGGTGTTAGGAAATTTGAAAAAGTAGTGCCCTAACTTATTGGGTTGCAACTTTTCTCGTTAAAATCGAATAGTCAAGTACCCTTCTAAGTTTTTAAAGGTTTCTAAAATATGAGTATTTGTCTTGGAAGCGCAAAGTGATATGTCTAACTTCTTTGGATGTAGCATTTTGTTATTTGAGATAGGGATTTCTAAAAAGGCTAACTTATAGTCAATACTTTCAAATATTTCAAAGAGGATTATATCTTAAATTTTTAATTTTCGACATTAAAGACATTTTGATAATCAATTAGGTACCAATTTTTGGGCGTTACGAAGGTGCTAACCCTTCCTCGTATGTAACCGACTCCCGAACCCATTCTTTTGATTTCGTAGACCAAAACCAACGATTTTAAAACAAATGTTTTAAAGGTGATCCAATCACACCTAAAAAGATTGGTGGCGACTCCCGTTTTTGTTTTTAAGGTTGATTCCTATTTTCCAAAACTCGATTTTAAAAAAAGGTCTCGACAGCTTGGTGACTCCACTGGGGACGAATAAGAGAGTCAAGCCGTGTAATTGATTATCTCTTGTCTTAATGTCGGAAATTAAAAATTTAAAAATTTAATCCTCTTTGCATTACATGTATTATTGCATGTGTTGCTATATTCTAATACACGTTGCATTTGCATGACCGTAGTGGTCACACCTTTATGTGGGAGTGAGAAGCTACGCGCCGTGAGGTTTTCGCCTCCGTGCGGGGATAGTGGATCACTTTGGGATACATTTGTACCTATGGTTTAGTGAGATTTTCATCTTACGTGTAGCTATAGGGAAATGTATTCCCCCTAAGTGAACTTCGATTCAAATGAGCCTATAATGGGTGAGGATCGAGGAATCTGTTTGGTCAGTACCCCAAACTTTAGAACCAACCTCATGTAGAAAAAGCGTAAGAGCCCAACTTAGTTAGTGTTAAACTTTAGATATTATCCTTATAAATTATTGTTGAGATTTATTGATATCATGTGATCTTGACTATTTCTTTGCTATTGTGTGCATGACATTTTTGCATTTACAAAGGTATCGATTCACAGTCGGTGTCTAAATTAGAGAGTTTTATTATGGAGAACGGACTTCTTGATAGAGTGGAGGCAACGCCAACGTCCATAGATGGTGCGAGCAAACTCAGTTAGAAAAGGAGATAGTATAGGCTGCGAGACATATGTTGAGTGTCGGGATATACTACGCATCAGTGTTACAGCGAGAATAATCTCCAAGAGCTTAAGGAGATTTGGGATCAATGGAACAGCGAGACTAAGCGGTTATTCTCTGGTAACTAGGAGACTTACCTTACTTGCTCGATGTTCAAATAGATGAGCACTTGTTACGAGTCCTCGCTCAGTTTTGGAATCAGCGTATAGTTGCTTTACTTTTGGGGAGGTAGACTTGATGCCTACCATGAGAGAGTACAACGCCTTATTACGTTGTCCCGGGTTCGAGTTGATAGAATCTATTCTCGAGTGTTAATGTCCCTACCTTTTGGAAGAAATTGATGGCTATTACAAGGATGAGCGAGCGGTGGATTCTTGCGAGAATTAAAAAGAAGAGGCGAGTGCAAGTGCATTTCATGGGATGCTTTGAAGGAGTGCGATTTTGACACACCTGATGAAGCAAAGAGAGTAGATGTTTTTGCCTTAAGTTTATGCAGATTGATGGTGTTCCCTAGGGCTTTGGGATATGTAGATGAGGCAACCACGGATCTTTTCCATAGACTCGATAAGAGGTCATACATCCCTGCAATTTTGGCGAGAGACATTGGGTCCATAGGCACATGTCTGAAAGGCTGGTGCAGCGAGTTTGTTGGTTGTGCACAATTGCTTCTAGCTTGGTTCTATAGTCATTTTCGGTTGATAGATAAGGTCGTTTGTCGGAGTTTTCTTCGAGGATTACTCACCTTTGAAGGACATAATCGCTTCAACTAGGAGAGTTGATGTTCCGGGAGGAGAATTGGATTGCACTACTTCAAAATCTTGATCGAAAGATGTTGAGTGGAAACTCAGTGGATGATTCTGGTGAGATTCTTTACCGTTCTGGCGATTTCGATTGGGTCCCTTTATTGGGAATTTAAGGTGCCATTGGTTATGCCCCTTGCTCGTGTTGAGGCAATTCGGTTTGAGGCGATTCGTGCTAGCAACTCATGGGCTAACTCAAAGTGAGTTTGTATATAGAGGAGCGATTACAAGAAAAAAGTCGGTGAGATATCTAGTGCTTGGAACAAGGCGTGTCGATTGAAAGGAGTAGCTATTGGCCCACTCACGACTCAGAATATGTTGAATGGAAAGGTAGAAGGATCAATGATAATATTCACGAGCCAAATATGGAAGGAGCCCGACCGATAGAGGAATATGCGCAAGTGATGCCATCGAGTTAGAAATTATGAAGCAAGAATTTGAGAGGAAAAATTTAGAGCTTGAAAAGGATAGCAAAGCTCGAAGAAGAAAAGATGTACTTGAGTTTAGATATCGATGTCTAGAAAATGGAGGTCGAAAAAGAAAGAAAGGAAAAGAGGAAGATTGAAGAAGATAGAGATGATTTGAAGGAACATTACAAAAAGGCACAGGTATCCTTGAGAAGAAGCGAAAGTAGGAGGTCTTGGATCGGTTGCGAGAGAAAGAGGTCTAAGAAGGAAAGGCTAGAAAGTAGTCTTGGGAGAAGAAGTTTCAGGAGATGCAATCACGAATTTGGCATTAGAAGAAGAGAATATAGGGTTGAAGTCTAAAATAAGCTGAGCTTAGAAGATCCTTCGTTGGCATCGCAACCATGATTCTACTGGTTGAGTTAAAAGAGCTAAAGAGTAAAGTTGAAGATTTGGAAACAACATTGTAGGAAGGTAAACTTGGATCAAGCAGCTCGAGGCATAAGGAGATTATCTAAAGGAGAGCTTCATCGGTCTAGAGGCGAGGATAGAAAAGGATCATGTCATGGGAGAAGCCATAGCCCAGTCGAGAGGTTCTTGAATATGTGCGGAGACTTGGCGATGCGAACCAATGTATTGAGTTTGATGTGTGGGTCGTCGTCAGACATAGGAAGAGAGTTAGCCTTTTTATTAGATAGAGTTAAAACTTTGGGCATTAGGGCGAAAGCGTACTTGTAATCCATTTATATGTAAAGATATTCTTTTTTTAAATAAAGTTTTCTAAATGAGATTGAATCGAGATTGATGACTTTGTTGCATTCATGCATTTGCATTACATCATATCATATGCATTCAAGGTTATAGAAAAACCCTAATTAGTTAAAGTTTTTTTATAAAGGTAGAAAAGAAAATCTGGAAATCAGACATCCTTACAGCACTCGCACTAAAACTAAGAACATGGATCAAAGGTTTGAGCAGTTGTGTAGCGACGTAAAATTTTGGGTTTCGGGTCGCTAATTGTGGCGATTTATTAGAAAATTAGAAATTGAAATTTGGTTTTAAAAATAAACCGGGAGTCGCCACCGATCCTTTTTCCTAGGTGTGATCGGACACCTATTAGATTCATTTTTCAAAATAAAAGGAAAGGCTGAATTTAGGTCTACGTTAAAAACGAGAAAAAATTAGGGTTAGAAGTTGATTCTGTGCGAGGAAGGTATTAGCACCCTCGCGACGCCCAAAATTGGTATCTCATAAACACGTGTTGTCTTAATTTTCAAAAATAAGAGTTCAATGCAAAATTTAGTTGTGATCCGATTAAAAAGACGAGAAATTTTAGTTTATTTCAGTTTTTGAGAAGGGTATCTCGCTTTAACACGAGTCAATTGACATTCACCCAACATAGCGATGAATTCGATGACTTAATGTTAAATCGATACATTGCCTTGATTATTGAAATTACTTAGCAAAACAATAATAAGGTTTTGAAATAATGTAAAGCAAATTGGAATAAAAATGAATAACTGACATAGCCAGAAATATATCGAAGCAAATAATAATCATGACAATAATCTCAAAAACAATAATCATACATGCTATATCAAACATAATAATAGTATTAAACTTAAACATTATAAATATATATATATGTATATATGAACATATATTAATGATGATAATAATAGTAAAAATAAAAGATGGGTATATATATAATTTAAAAAAGTAAGTGAAAATAATAAGTATAATAATGAATGTAATAATATACAAAAATAAAAAGTATATATACATACGTATAATAAAATATGCGTACTTATATATAATAAAATATAATGTATACATAGTATGGTATTAAAACATGGATATGAAAAATATAATACTAAAATATACATATAATATATAAGGGTATATAAGAATATATATATAAACATAATGCTAAAACATTTAAGTAGTGTATACACATAAAAAAAACTAGTAATAATATTATCTAGGTATATACAAATATATTAAGTATGTATATGTGATATAAATGTAAATATATAACAAAATATAAACTAATAACAATAACAATGATGATAATATTGGAGTACAAAAGAAACAAGCATATTATTAATGAAACATTAAGATAAAGTGAGTAAAAATATTAAATATGAAAATATATATATATATATCTATTTATACATACATAATAAAAATATTTACTACTACTACTAATAATAATAACAATGATAATACTAATAATGCTAATAATATAAGAATAACATGGATATTTGATAAAGATATAAAAATAAACAAAAAGGATTAAAATTAAATTTAAAAACAAAGTTATGGGGCCAATTTAAAAGAAAACAAAGAAAGGATCTATTTGAACACGCGAGAAAATAGTGGGGGGAAAAGCGCAATATTCCCTATTGTCCAGAAAGCGGCGTAGAGGCAAAGGGACTAAAGTGAAATTCGTTGAAAATTGTAGGGCCAAATTGCAAAATTGTTAGAATTTAATTGCGAAAGCCCGAGAAAAGCGGAAGGGTCATTCGCGCAATTAGACCCTTCCACTTAAAAACTGTGGATCCTCCTCTCCGAGTGGGTCGGGTTTGGTCGGCCCCCAAAGCAGCGTCGTTTTGGGTGCTTTGGGGAGCTCAATGAAGCGACACCGTTTCATATGTACTATATATGTAAAAATTTTAACACCGACCCATTTTGTCTTTGCTTTTTAAAAAAAAACTCATTCTCTCTCTCATCTCTCTCTTCTCTCTGCGAGGTCTCCATGTCCGGCCGGGCCTCCGATCGCCGTCCAGTAGCGTCTTGCATCGTCTGCGACCACCGTACAGTGGTGGCGGAAATCGCCATAAGGTATATTTTTTGTTTTTTGTTTTAACATACATGCATGCATAAAAGAAATAACTTAAAAAAGAGAAAAAATAAAGAAAAAATAAGAATCACCTTGGATTTTTGGTTTTTGATTTGTGGATCACATTAGTTTGTTTACTTTGGTGTTGTTCTTTTTTTGCATTGTTAGGCCTTCTATTTTCGTTTTAGTGTTTTTGTTTGTTTTTTTATTAGTAAGAAAAAAGATCCTTTTACAAAGCTGATTTCTCTTCTTATATCCACTATTTTACAAACTTTTTCATACTTTATGCCTACTGTCCTTCCTTTTTGCAGGTGTGGTGCTGGTGGCAGTTGGTGGCCGAAAGTTAGAGTAAGTGGGATTAGGGTTTCCTCTCTGCTTGATTTGTTTTGAAAATTCTTTGGGCTAGGTTAATTTAGGGTATTGGGCTAGTAAGGGTGTGGTTGTTGGTTTTAATTTGCTTAGTTTGGGTTTGGGGTTTTGGGTATTAGTTGGGCCAAAGGGTTAAGGATTATTGGGTTATTTGGGTTGTGGCATGTAAATGGGTTAGGGGTAAAGGTCCAAATTGGCTTGTACAGCTGCCCCTCTTTGCTCATTGTCGTACAACGAGCAAAGACAAAATGAAATGCCAATTTTGCTCTGTCTTGCAGTGTTAACTTCATTGGTGCTCTTCTTGTTGAGATAGTCTTCTTCTAGTCCACTTTGTATTTTGTAGCTTCAATCTCTTTCTCGATATATGCCTTGTAGCTTCAATCTATTCCACTTGTAACCAGGGAATATGAAATTTGTAGCTTGATGCGCTTCCATGTAGCTTGAGAAAGATGAGATCTATAACTTCAATCAGTTCTTCTATCGCTTCGGTGAGATGAGATTTGTGATTTTCTCTTCTGTAACTTTAGGAAGGCAAGATTTGATATCCTCGATCAGTTCCACTGGAACTTCGGGGAGACAAGATCTGGTGTCTTCAATCAGCTTCAATCTTTTAGTCTTTGCTTGGCATGTGATCCTCTCGCAATATGAGTTGATCTTTTTGAAAAACATAAATTAAAATTACCTCAACGTGTCTTGAGGTTCAACTCATCTCTCGCCATATGAGTTGATTTTCTTGAAAAGCATGAATTGAAATGCAAAAATTAAAGATACCTCAGCGTGCCCCGAGGCTCAACTCACCTCTCGCAATATGAGTTGATTTAAAACACAAAAATTAAAAAAAAAAAACCTCAGCATGCCCAGGAAGGCTTGACTCACCTCTCATAATATGAGTCAATTTTTGAAACATAAACTAAAAATACCTCAATGTGTGGCCTAAGGCTCAACTCACCTCTCGCAATATGAGTTGATTTTTCTTTTTTTTTTTTTTTTGAAAAGCAGAATTTGAAAAGCAAAAATTGAAGATACCTCGGCGTGCCCCGAGGCTCAACTCACCTCTCGCAATATGAGTTGATTTTTGAAACATAATTGGTATTACCTCAACATGTCTTGAGGCTCAACTCACCTCTCGCAATATGAGTTGATTTTTGAAAAAACAGAAATGAGAATTACCTCAATGTGTCTTGAGGCTCAACTCACCTCTCGCATTATGAGTTGATTTTCTTGAAAAATAGAAATTAAAAGCAGAAATTAAAAGGCTCAACTCACCTCTCGCAATATGAGTTGATAATTTGAAAAATAGAAATTAAAGGCTCAACTCACCTCTCGCAATATGAGTTGATTTTTGAAAAACAAAAATTAAAGGCTCAACTCACCTCTCGCAATATGAGTTGATTTTTAAAAAACAGAAATTAAAAATACCTCAGCTTGCCCTGAGGCTCAACTCACTTCTCGCAATATGAGTTGATTTTGAAAAATAGAAATTAAAGGCTCAACTCACCTCTCGCATAATATGAGTTGATTTTTGAAAAAGCAGAAATTAAAAATACCTCGAAACACTTCTCGAGGCTCAACTCACTTCTCGCAATATGAGTTGATTTTTGAAAAACAGAAATTAAAGGCTCAACTCACCTCTACATAATATGAGTTGATTTTTGAAAAACAGAAATTAAAAATACCTCGGCTTGTTCACGAGGCTCAACTCACTTCTCGCAATATGAGTTGATTTTGAAAAATAGAAATTAAAGGCTCAACTCACCTCTCATAATATGAGTTGATTTTTGAAAAAGCAGAAATTAAAAATACCTCGACTTTGCCCCCGAGGCTTAACTCACTCTCGTAATATGAGTTGATTTTTGAAAAACAGAAATTAAAGGCTCAACTCACCTCTCGCAATATGAGTTGATTTTTAAAAAACAGAAATTAAAAATACCTCAGCTTGCCCTGAGGCTCAACTCACTTCTCTCAATATGAGTTGATTTTGGAACATAAATTGAAATTACCTCAACGTGTCTTGAGGCTCAACTCATTTCGCATTATGAGTTGATTTTTGAAAAACATAAATTGAAATTACCTCAACGTGTCTTGAGGCTCAACTCACCTCTCGCAATATGAGTTGATTTTTGAAGCATCAATTGAAAACCGAAATTGAAAATTCCTCAGCGTGTCCTGAGGCTCAACTCATTTCTCGCAATATGAGTTGATTTTCCTTGAAAGGCATGAATTAAAAACATCAAAATACCAAAACTTGTCCTTTGGTAGAACTCAGGTGTCTTTTCACTTGATTCAATGCGCTCTCCTTCCGGATTCCTTACTCTGCTGGAGTACCTGTATATGCCATGCATGAGGTTATCATGATATGCACATGTTTGTCTTAAATGCCTTTATGTCTACATGATTATGCAGTGCTCTTTAAGCATGTTTGTCGCATGTCCATTTAGCCACGATTGTTGAGGATCGGCGTTCATTTCTTTGATTCTCGACTTTCTCTTCAGGTTTCGTACCCGTATTCAAGCTTCACGAGTAATCGATGTTTCTCGGATATCACTATTTTGCCCCTAGTTAAACTTTTTGTTCTTGCCTTGAAGTTCTTGTACTTATCAAATTTTCATCCAGTAATGCTTAACATTTCTTTTGTTTTAGAGCATGTCATTTCACCATTTATCATGTAAATAAACACATAATGAGATGCATGAAAAACAAATTCAAGTAGGGACAAAAATGATATCTCGTATTCATTTATTTCAAGTGTGGCAAACAATGGAAGTTAACCAATGAGAGTAAAAATGTCAAAAAGAAAGAAAAGATCGTATTCAACGGATACAAATGCTCTAGATATTCAACACATGAACTCTGCCACGTTCCTCAATCAAGAATCTTTTCGAGTCTGGCTCCTTGCGTAGAAGATTTTGAGCTTTCAGAGATGCTTCAAATACTGTAGTCTCACTGTTTGTCGTACGGTTTAAAACACCTTGCCTTGTGAGCCGAATGTTTTCTTCATTAGAATGCCCTCTTGGGTTTTTATCCTAATCTTTTGTGTTTAATCAAAGCGCCCTTTTCGGGTTTTCACTCTGATCTTTTTTTTTTTTAAGATGCCCTTTTTCGGGTTTTCATCTTGACTTTCTTTTTCAAGCATAGTACTTCTTCACCACATCTGAGTTTACTGGATTTGCTAACTCCTTCCCATCCATCTCGGTAAGGATCAAAGCTCCTCCTGAAAATGCCTTCTTTACGACGTATGGTCCTTCCCAATTTGGTGCCCATTTTCCTCGCAGGTCTTTTTGTATTGGGAGAATCTTTCTCGTACGAGTTCTCCTTCATGGAATTCTCTTGGCCGTACCTTCTTGTCATGGGCCATAATCATCCTTTCTCGTACATCCGCGTGACAAATTGCCCTTAGACGCTTTTCTTGATGAGGTTCAACGATCATATCGAGCTCGAACCCATTCTCGCTTCTTCTAACTTTGATTCCATTAAGACTCGCAGAGAGGATCTCAACCTCGATAGGTAGCGACTTCCATTCCATAAACTAGAGAGAAAGGAGTTGCTCCGGTAGATGTTAAATGACGGATGTGCGATATGCAAACAAAGCAAATGGAAGTTTCTCGTGCAGTCTTTATATGTCTCGAGTCATTTTCCCAATGATCCTCTTAATATTCTTGTTGTTTTGCTTCATGGCCCGTTCATCTTTGGGCGATAGGGCGAGGAGTTATGATGCTTTATTTGGGCTGCTCGCATACTTCTTTCATCATCTTATTGTTTAGATTCGTGGCATTATCTGAAATGATTCTTTCAGGCAAACCATATCGGCAAATGATTTCCCTTTTCAAAAAACACGCAAGCTGCGATCCTCGTCACATTGGCAAACGAAGTTAGCTTCTATCCATTTTGTGAAGTAATCAATGACCACAAAAATGAATCGATGTCCATTTGATGCTTTTGGAGAAATTGGCCCTATAACATCCATGCCCCACATAGAAAAAGGCCACGGAGAAGTCATGACATGGAGGGGCGAAGGGGCTACATGAATTTTATCGCCGTAGATTTGACATTTGTGGCATTTTTCGGAAAAATTGATGCATGATCTTTACGGCCATATTGAAACGGAGAAGTCACTTTCTATTGTCGACCCATAATAACCGAGAGTCTCATGATCTTTACGCCATATTGAAACCATTGGCATGTGTTCATGAGATCCCTCATGGACCTCTTCAAGTATTTTTCTAGCTTCAACATCATTCACACATCTCAAGTGCATCGATCCTTTCCTTTTTATACAGGATATCCCATCAAGAACAAATCCATTGCCATTCTTACGATTGTTCTTTTGTCGTTCTCATTCGCTTGTTCGGGATACTTTTGATTCTTGATATATTCTAGGATATCATGGAACCATAGGCGCCGTCTGCGCTTTTTTCAATGCTACAACGATTGTGCGGGGACCTCGTATATGCTCATTTTAAGGGCATTATTTACGCTTCTTTACTTGCTTTGAACATTGAAGCCAAAGTGGCGAGGCATCACCAGTTGGTTTTTTCTTCGTGGGAAATAGTGAAAAGTTACTTCTTTGAATTCCTTGATCAATTCAGCCACTAAATCGCTGTACTTAATCAATTTTGGATCCCTCACTTCCCACTCTCCACGGATCTGGTAAACCACTAGAGCTGAGTCTCCGTATACCTCTAGGATTTTGATGTCTCGATCAATAGTTGCACGAAGCCCCATGATACAAACCTTATATTCTACGATATTATTGGTACAAAAGAAATTCAGTCTTGCAGTGAACGGATAATGATTCCCGTCTGGTGATACCAGGATTGCCCCAATTCCATGTCCCAAGGCATTTGACGCACCATCAAAGCACATCTTCCATGACTTCTCCTTTAATGACTCGGATTCCATTTCTGTGATGCACATTAGGTCTTAAATGGGAAATCAAATCTTAACGGCTCATATTCTTCTGTCGTTCGAGTTGCTAGAAAGTCGGCTATTGCACTCCCTTTTATCGACTTCTGACTTACATAGGCAATGTCATATTTCGAAAGAAGGATCTGCCATCGGGCCATTCTTCCTGATAGTGCCGGTGATTCCATCATGTATTTTATCAGGTCCAACCTTGAAATTAACCATGTTGTATGGTACAACATGTATTGTCTAAGTCTCCTAGCTACCCAAACCAGAGTGCAACAAAATTTTTCAATGGATGAATACTTTGCCTCATATTCAGTGAACTTTTTACTGAGGTAGTAGATCACCTTTTCTTTCTTTCCTGACTCGTCGTGTTGCCCCAGTACACAGCCCATTGAATTTTCGAACACAGTCAAATACAAAATCAATGGTCTTCCCGGAGTTGGCGGTACTAGCACTGGAGGACTAGACAAATATTGCTTTATCTTATCAAAGGCCACCTGGCATTCCTCATTCCATTCTCCAGGATTATGTTTTCGAAGAAGTCGAAAGATAGGGTCGCATTGGTTGGTAAGTTGAGCGATAAATCGGGCGATGTAGTTTAATCTCCCTAAAAATCCTCTAACTTCCTTTTGCGTGCGTGGGGGTGGTAACTCTTGAATGGCCTTTATTTTATCTGGATCAACCTCGATACCTCTTTCACTGACAATGAAGCCTAGCAGCTTCCCTGAGGTAGCTCCAAACGTACATTTGGCTGGATTGAGCTTTAACTGGAACTTTTTCAGCCTGTCGAACAACTTCTTGATATTCACTACATTCTTTTCTTCCCCTCGGGATTTAGCAATCATATCGTCGACATAGACCTCTATTTCTTTATGCATCATGTCATGGAATAAAGTCACCATAGCCCTCTGATATGTTGCCCCAGCGTTCTTTAACCCGAATGGCATCACCTTGTAGCAGAACGTTCCCCACATTGTTATGAAGGTAGTTTTCTCCATATCCTCAGTGGCCATCTTGATCTGATTATACCCCGAGAATCCGTCCATGAAAGAAAACAACGAATGTTTTGCTGTGTTGTCTACCAACGTATCAATATGTGGCAAGGGAAAATTATCTTTTGGGCTTGCTCGATTCGGATCACGGTAATCCACGCACATTCGTACTTTGCCATCTTTCTTTGTGCAGGGACTATGTTAGCCACCCATTACGGATATTTAGAGGCTTGTAGGAAGCCGACATCAAATTGCTTCTTGACTTCCTCTTTTATTTTTAATGACATTTGGGTCTCATCCGTTTTAATTTTTCTTTGGATGGGCTTGCATTCGGCTTTAATGGGAGCTTATGAACCACTAAATCTTTATCTAGCCCTGGCATGTCTGGTATGACCATGCGAAAACATCTTTGTACTCGTGGAGTAAAGCGATCAAATTATGCCTGGTGCTCTCGAAATAGAAGTCCCAATCTTCACTTATTGTTTCCTTTCTTGATTGCCCAAGTTTATTGTTTCACTGATTCTTCGTGAGGAAAAATCATTTATCCTCTTGTTCCACCATTCTTAACAATTCAGAGCGAAACATAATCTTGACATTTTCTTGACTTCAAATTCTCCTAAACAAACGACCTTCTCAAAATCAATTTCAAGATTAAGAGTGGGTTTGTTCATGTCATCGATATCGAGCACTGAAAGTTGAATGGAAAAGGAAGCTATAGAGGGGCATCCGAGTATGGGAAACAACAGACAAAAATGTTATGGCGTGGAATGTGGCAAATGTGAGTATAGGCTATGAAATGAGAAAATAATCATGAAATTAGCGATAATGCGAAAAAAAATCGTGACAAAATGCATCTTCATTGATATTCATTTGAATGATAAAGAGCGAATGCACGCTCTTACAAAAGAATTCTATTATATCTAAGGACACAATAGAAGGTTAATGTTTGGCATTACTCTGAAGACTTATGAACTACAAGAAGCTCCTCAGCAATCCAATTGTTCAACATGAAACCAGGAGGGCAAGGGCGTATTCTCGAGACATCTTTACTTGCACCAGCCCCTTTGTCAATGACATTTATACTGACATTCTGAAAACCCCTTTCAATTATCCTCAGCATGTTTCGTGGATCGTCTTGTCCAGGGTATATCATTCCCACAGATGTAAATGTTTTTGACAAAGGAGGGTATTCTATGGGCTCCCATTCTGGTTCTCGGCCCAAAGTTCTTGTGATCCTTCTTTCTTGATCTTTCTTCCACTGTCTTCTTCTTTGACATATGTCAGGCTGGAATCCCAAACCGAATCGGGCCTTGTGGTGCACTGGTTTTAAAGCCCTGACTATTCCTTGCAGATATCTGCCTAAACCTCTTCTTGCTCGAGCTCCCCTTCCTACAGTCAACTTGACACCCATTCTGGTATTTCTCGACAGTTTCGACACTGGAATTCTGTTTCCCTCAGCAACGAAAGTGGCATTGACAAATTTGAGGGATCAGAGGGAACATTCCACTGCGTCTTTGCTTACTTCAAGATATGGCGCATCTGCAGAGATAGATGCGACGATGTCTTCTTCTCCCTCAACTGTGACCAGACAGCCATCCATGATAAATTTCATTTTTTGGTGGAGGGATGATGGGACCGCTCGGTGAGAATGGATCCGTGGTCTTCCCAAAAGGCGGTTATAAGAGGGTGTAATGTCCATGACTTGGAACTCGACATCATAAATGTAAGGGCCTACTTCTAGAGGATCTCAATCTTTCCCATAACTTCACGCCTCGTCGTCGAATGCCCTTACTTGTGGAATGACGGGCCTTAAGTAGGACAAATCCATCAGATTCGGAAAGTGTGGCCAATGGCATGACGTTGAGTGTTGACCCATTGTCGATGAGTACGTTAGGTATTATGTAGCCCTTGCTTAAATGAGTCGTGATATGCAGTGCTTTCACCGAACCTCTACCGTTTGGCGGTATCTCATCATCACTAAAAGAGATGAAATTGTCCGCATTCAAATTGTTTACCCACCTATCAAGCTTTTCAACGGATATGTTGTTGGCCACATAAGCTTGATTTAACACCTTCAATAAAGCATTCAAAGTGTGGCTCTGAATTTAAAGAGAGATAGAACCGAGATTCGTGACGCTGTTTCGCTTGCTCAATTGTTCCACCACACTATACTCACTGTGCTTGATGAATTTCAAGAATTCCTGAGCTTCTTCCTCATTCACAGGCTTTTTAGTTTCTTGCACGGGTGGGATTTCTTGTTCGACTTCGACTTCGTGCATCACTGCTTTCCTTTTTTGCTTCAAGTCGCTACTTTTCTTTACCGGTTCAACTTCTTTAGAATAGCACCGTCCACTTCGGGTAAAATGACCTACCTCCCCAACATCTTCAATTATGGCTTTGGACTTTTCAACTTAGGTGTGTGACGATATTGACATCATATCTCCACAGATGATTGTTTTGTTGTCCTTATAAGGGAAAGGAGATGGTACTTCGGTTATCATTTTTGGTTTAACCGGCTCCTTATTCGCGTCATAATAAATCACTAATGGTCGATCAGCGCTATAAGGGGGACCTGATGATTGATTGTCAGAGGCACACATTTCTCCACTATCGGCCTCTTTGGCTTTACAAAAAATCCCGATCTCCTTGTTATCCATCATACTTTGCAATAATCTTCTGAATTAATCACAAGACTGAATGTCGTGTCCTTCGACGCCATGGAACTCGCAAAAACTGTGACTCTTTGTATCCTTTCCTTCGAATACTTCGTTAAAACGACAAAGCAACACTTTTTTAACTAGTACCTCCCAGATTCTCTGCAAAGGTGTTCTCACTTCAGAAACCCATCTTCTACTTTGTCGTTTATCCTCCTCTCCTACTGCGCTCACATTCCCTTCGGTGTGGTTTGGGAATGGATTCCCAGCCGTACCGCCAGTACCATCAAATCGCAAAATGCCCGCATCGATGAGCCCTTGAACTCTCCTTTTGAAAGCAAGACAGTTCTCAGTAGAATGCCCCTGATTCCCTGCGTGGTATGCACAACTAGCGTTTGGATTGTACCATTTTGGGTATGGAGGTTTAAGGGGTGCCATGTAATGGGGAAAAATCAGTTGTTTCTCCAAAAATTTTGGGTACAATTCCCCATATGACACAGGGATGGGAGTAAACTGCGGTCTTTCGGGATTAGGCCTTGTTGGTCTTGGTTCATTTCTGGGTTGGTTTTGAATGGGTGCAGTGTTTTGTGAAAAAGTGGTGACGGGTCTTTGGTTGTTCGTGGCGTAAATGGGGTAAGAAGGAGGTGGTGTTTGGTAGTAAGGGGTTTGAGGAGGATAATAGAAATTTAGAGGTGGAAAATTTCGGGGTCGGGGTTGGTTAGGATATGAATTGGGAATATAACGACTTCCAGTTCCCACCATGTGGGCTTCTGGCTCGTTCCTCCTTACGGGTGCTACTTTTCTTGAGCCTTCTGATCCTTCCATTCTACCGCTCTTGACAGCATTCTCTATGAGTTCACCGGATATTATAATATCCGCAAACTCTTTCGTGGCACTTCCCACTAATTTGTCATAAAACGGCGCCTTTAAGGTGTTGATAAAGAGAACGGTTATCTCCGTTTTTGTTAGTGGGGGTTCCATTTGAGCTGAGACGTCTCTCCATCTTTGCGCATACTGTCTAAAGGTCTCTGATGGCTTTTTCTCCATCATTTGTAAGGTCATCCGGTCTGGCACCATGTCTGATACATGCTTGTATTGCTCGCAGAATGCAGATGCCAAGTCTTTCCAGGATCTAATCTTTTCCCTGCTAAGTTGGTTGTACCAACGGAGGTGGACTCTGATTAGATCTTGGAAGCAATGCATAAGTAACTTATCCTCGTTCACGTAACGGATCATTTTTCGATGAACATGATGAGATGTGCTTTTGGGCACCTAGTACCATCATACTTCTCGAAATCAGGCACCTTGAACTTCGGAGGCAAAATTAGATCAGGTACCAAACTGAGTTCCTTGGCACCTAGCGCGGAGAAGACCTCAGTGCCTTCTATTGCTTTGAGTCTTTCCTCCAGACTCCTATATTTTGCGTCATGGTTATCCAATTTCAATTTGGCCACCTTTCTGCCGGGTCATCTAGATGCGGAACTAGTGGATCAAGAGGACTAGCCCTGTGGTTTGACACGAATATTCCTTGCCCCAAATTAGTGGGTGGAGCGGTGGCATAGGTCGATGTTCCAAGCACGTGGGTTCGCCTTGAGCATACCCTCTCTCTGTGTTGTATATGCGGGTGGTGGAGTGAATCCGGAGGATAGAGTGGATCCCGATCGTGGTGAATTCTTGATTGAGGTTCCATAACATCGGGGTTCTGCATGGGTCCTTTTCCTTTGACCAAAGTTGTCATCATCTCCATCATTTTGGCCATCATTTCTCTTTGCTCGAGTGATTCCTCTCGAGATCTTACCATTAGATCTCTCGTCTCTTGTTGCGATTTGGCGATTGCTCTTGTAATTCCTTTTAAGCCCTTTCCATCCTTTTCGATTATCTCATTGAACTCGGCTTCCATTGCCCTAGTTTGTCGACGCTGCTCGTATAAATGTCGTGATTCCAGATCTTTGAAGTCTTGCAATGCGGATTATATGGTTCTTTAGTTTCGGTGTATGATTATGGTGATATGTTTATGCGATGAATGAATGAATGAGCATATGAATGGATGAATGTTCAAAGAAATAAATGATGCATAAATGTTAGTTAAGAGTAAATATGCAAGAATTTGGTGTTGATTTCAAGATAGCCCCATATGTAGGCATTTC
Source organism: Gossypium anomalum (assembly GCA_025698475.1). Lineage (NCBI taxonomy): Eukaryota > Viridiplantae > Streptophyta > Magnoliopsida > Malvales > Malvaceae > Gossypium > Gossypium anomalum. Next base: position 11,648,667 of record CM046956.1, read on the forward strand.
ATTTATCAGAAGAGTTCATTACAAAAAGTTTTTATTTTTCCAACAGTTACACAAATTTCCTAGCCACATTGCCTTGTTTCTTCACTTGCTCTAAAAACTCTGATATACTCGATCTTTGGCTCGGAGGGAATTGGCAACTGAGAACTTCGGCTTCATCTGATAATTGAACAACTTGCATAGTCGCTTTGCGAATTTCATTGATCAAGAAGTCGAGTTGCATTTCTTTTTCTTGGAGAGTTCCTTCATACGCGTGAATGTCCCTATCGTACTGATCATTCTTTTCTTCTAGAGCCTTCAGGAGGTTATCTAATTGTTGTTGACGAGATTGTAGCATATTTTCTAAATCTCGTACTCTCCTTTTTAATTCTTGATGTTCAGACTGACTATTCGTAAATTCCATGATCACCATTTCATACTCGACATTCTTCCTTCTTAACTCTATTGCACATTGCATGCGCCTTTCCTCCTCCTCCTTTCTTTGCTTTTCCCTTCCAAAATTCCATTCCTCCCTTGATGTTGCTAATTTCTTCCTTCCACTCAGCTGTCGACTTGCCCAATCCACTATTCTTTATAGTGTTTCTTAATTTCTTGTTTTCCAATTGAAGGTCCCTTAAGTCGTTTCTCACGATCTCGGCTTCCCTTTGTACTTTTTGATTCTGGACCTTTCAACCCGAACTTCAATCTTTGGTGATAGTTTTCTTCTTGAAGGGTGCGAGGTCCCTAGACATCTTAGCTTTTTCTCACTCGAATTCTTGTCTAGCCATTTCCAATTCGGATGGCATTTCCTCCAAAAAGGGATTCTGGGCAGTGTAATTTGTTGATGAGATTTGCTGACTACTTACCCGTTGCTTTCTCCATATGTCATAGTCTTGGGTAAGGGTATCAGCATACAAGGCAAATTCCATGAAATGAATTTCCTTCCAAGACTTTGCAATGTCTCGGACTCTCTTCATATATCCCTCACCCGCGAAAGCGAACTCGAATTGTGCTAACCCTCCAGTTGCGGGTATAAATTGTCGCAAAGAAAATTGCCTTTAGACTAATAGCGGAGCGTATCCAACTCCTCCCCATAACCCGAGTAAAGGTATCCAATCTTGGCCTCCACATTTGTATAGCAGGACTGAAGGACGGATCCAGGGTGCTCTCCACGTTATATCCTCGGCGCGAAGATTCTGAAAAACTGATTCCTAATATTGCTCGGTGACTTCTTTCGGCCATTCTTTCTTAAGGTAAGCTTCTAGCGGGGCGAATGTTTTTGAAAACATGTGGAATGGAGTGCACTCTACTTTCCAAAAATGACTCAAAATCCAAGCATTGAGCAGCTGTGCACATCCGATAAATCGTCCCTTTCCAACCCTTCGACAAGTACTCAGCGACCTGAATGTCTCGGCTAAGATAGTCGAGATAGGGTTGACTCCTTGTTTTAGTCTTTCGAAGAAATCAAATACTGCGACTTCAAGATGTCCGAGAACTCTCGGGAAAATGACCAAACCGTAAATGGCCAAGGCGAATAGATTGACTCTCTTCAATATATCAGGATGACTCAGAACCGATTCTCGTCGGCTAGACCATGGAATGCAAATGGTTTCATTCTTCTTCTTTATTTGTTTTTCGGCCCATGCATCAGTCATGTCTGTCAATCTTACTAATTTTTTCTTAAAGGTCATTGGCTTAGGCTCCTTCACGTATATCTTGCCGAATTGCACATTGTCGATGCGGAGTAAAGCAGCATACTCTTTTATGGTTAGAGTCATGTCCTCTTGATTGAAGGTAAAGCACTGATAAGCTGGGTCCCAGAATCGAACCATGGCTTGAATCAACTGTTCGTCTACACGAATGGTGATCAAGTGAGCTATATCTCCATACCTCTCAGTGAAAATGCCCCTAGTGTCTGAATCCCATTGATTCCAAACTCGCACCAAATCCTCAAGGTTATTTTGGCGAACATTCACACGGTGTGTATGTTCGGGCAAATTGGCAACACACCCTTCCACTATTTGTCTCCCTTTTCTCTCGAGTTTTTAGAGACCAGTCTCGAACCACGGCATTCTTCTCTGTTATTTGTGTAATTGACTCCTCCATGAAACCCGTTCTTTGGCAACTATCCTTTAATCAACACCTTCCTAACGTGATGCCTATGATGCATGATGAAAATAAAAATAAAAACAAACAAACTTGGTTAGTAAACACAAGAAAAATATAATTTGAGAAACAAATTAAACTACTCAACCCAATTTTTTTACATAAACAGTGTAAATGAAAGGCAAAAGGCATTTCCCCGTGTACTTATTTTGGTGGCTATAAGCGGACAGAGGTTCGGTATGGCTCTAATTGGATGGCTTGTATGGTTCGTTATATGCGGGTTTGGTTCTAGATAGGTACTCGAATTGTTCGTACCGTCGTCTACTAAGACTAGTACGAAGCCTTGGTCGTAGCTCCTCACAAGCTCACGAGTTCAATTCGAGGGATTACATTTACTTATGCCTATGCGGAGGGACAAGTTAACTCATGAAAGCATAAGTCATATGTAACCCGAAAGTATTCACTAGCCTGTGCGGAGGGACGAGTTAACTCACGAAGGCGTAGCGTTTACTTTCACTTAAACGGATGGAGCCCGGGTATAGAGCTCATGTTATGCAAAATGCAAGTGCACGGTGTGTGGGGGAGAAACTCATAAACATTTTTATTTAAAAACTAAACCAAAAATAACCATAAAAATTTAAAGCTAAAAAACAAAAGGGCAAAAACGAGTTAGAAAAATATTTACAACCCGATGCAAATGCATGAATTTTGAAAATAAGATTTTCAGATCACGACCAAATATTTACTTTGAACAAGGAAATTTGAAAACTTTGACAAAACATGTTTAATTCAACTCGACTCGCACCGATTCCCCAGTGGAGTCGCCAGCTGTAGCGACGTAAAATTTTGGGTTTCGGGTCGCTAATTGTGGCGATTTATTAGAAAATTGGAAATTGAAATTTGGTTTTAAAAATAAACCGGGAGTCGCCACCGATCCTTTTTCCTAGGTGTGATCGGACACCTATTAGATTCATTTTTCAAAATAAAAGGAAGGCTGAATTTAGGTCTACGTTAAAAACCAGAAAAAAAATTAGGGTTCGGGAGTCGGTTACGCGCGAGGAAGGTATTAGCACCCTCGCGACGCCCAAAATTGGTATCTCATAAACACGTGTTGTCTTAATTTTCAAAAATAAGAGTTCAATGCAAAACTTAGTTGTGATCCGATTAAAAAGACGAGAAATTTTAGTTTATTTCGGTTTTTGAGAAGGGTATATCGCTTTAACACGAGTCAATTGACATTCACCCAACATAGCGATGAACTCGATGACTTAATGTTAAATCGATACATTGCCTTGATTATTGAAATTACTTAGCAAAACAATAATAAGGTTTTGAAATAATGTAAAGCAAATTGGAATAAAAATGAATAACTGACATAGCCAGAAATATATCGAAGCAAATAATAATCATGACAATAATCTCAAAAACAATAATCATACATGCTATATCAAACATAATAATAGTATTAAACTGAAACATTATAAATATATATATATATGTATATATGAACATATATTAGCAGTGATAATAATAGTAAAAATAAAAGATGGGTATATATATAATTTAAAAAAGTAAGTGGAAATAATAAGTATAATAATGAATGTAATAATATACGAAAATAAAAAGTATATATACATACATATAATAAAATATGCGTACTTATATATAATAAAATATAAACGTATACATAGTATGGTATTAAAACATGGATATGAAAAATATAATACTAAAATATACATATAATATATAAGGGTATATAAGAATATATATATACATAATGCTAAAACATTTAAGTAGTGTATACACATAAAAAAAAAAACTAGTAATAATATTATCTAGGTATATACAAATATATTAAGTATGTATATGTGATATAAATGTAAATATATAACAAAATATAAACTAATAACAATAACAATGATGATAATATTGGAGTACAAAAGAAACAAGCATATTATTAATGAAACATTAAGATAAAGTGAGTAAAAATATTAAATATGAAAATATATATATATATATATATCTATTTATACATACATAATAAAAATATTTACTACTACTACTAATAATAATAACAATGATAATACTAATAATGCTAATAATATAAGAATAACATGGATATTTGATAAAGATATAAAAATAAACGAAAAAGGATTAAAATTAAATTGAAAAATAAAGTTATGGGGCCAATTTAAAAAGAAAACAAAAGAAAGGATCTATTTGAACACGCGAGAAAATAGTGGGGACCGAAAGCGCAATATTCCCTATTGTCCAAACGCAGCGTAGGGCAAGGGACTAAATTGAAATCCGTTGAAAATTGTAGGGCCAAATTGCAAAATTGTTAGAATTTAATTGCGAAAGCCCAGAAAAGCGGAAGGGTCATTCGCGCAATTAGACCCTTCCACAAAAACACGCGGATCCTCCTCCCAGGCGGGTCGGGTTGCGGGTCGGCCCCCCAAAATGACGCCGTTTTGGGCGCTTGGGGGGCCCAATGAAACGGCACCGTTTTATATGTACTATATATGTAAAAAATTTTAACACCAGCCCATTTTTGTCTTTGCTTTTTTTAAAAAAACTCATTCTCTCTCTCACATCTCTCTCTTCTCTCTGCAGGTGTCCACGTCCGGCCAGGCCTCCGATCGCCGTCCGTCGCGTCGGCCGCCGTGCCGGCCACCATACATGGTGGCCGAAAATCGCCAAAGGTATATTTTTTTGTTTTTTTTTGTTTTGTTTTTAACATACATGCATGCATAAAAGAAATAACTTAAAAAAAGAGAAAAAATAAAGAAAAAAATAAGAATCACCTTGGATTTTTCGGTTTTTTTGACTGTGGATATGTTAGTTTGTTTACTTTGGTGTTGTTCTTCTGTTTTTGCGTTGTTAGGCCTTCTATTTTCGTTTTAATGTTTTTTTTTATTAGTAAGAAAAAAAGATCCCCTTTTACAAACTGATTTCTCTTCTTATATCCACTATTTTACAAACCTTTTCATACTTTATGCCTACTGTCCTTCCTTTTTGCAGGTAATGGGCAATGTGACTGGGTTGAGGCGTCGTCAGAGGTGTCAGAAGGAAGGTGTGGTGCTGGTGGCAGTTGGTGGCCAAAAGTCAGAGCAAGTGGGATTAGGGTTTCCTCTCTGCTGATTTGTTTTGGGCTACTGGGCTAGGTTAATTTAGGGTATTGGGCTAGTAAGGGTGTGGTTGGGTTTTAATTTGCTTAGTTTGGGTTTGGGGTTTTGGGTATTAGTTGGGCCAAAGGCTTAAGGATTATTGGGTTATTTGGGTTGTGGCATGTAAATGGGTTAGGGGTAAAGGTCCAAATTGGCCTGTACAAGTTGCAAAAGGATATGCAAGACCAGTTGCAAGAGCAGTTGGCTAAAATGCAGAATGAGATGAGGGAGCAAATGATGGAAGGTCAGAGGAATATGATGGCTGAAATGGCTCAGTTACTGAGGGCCACTGATAAGGAAAAGGCTCCTATGGCCATCACTGAAGAGGAAAATGAGGGTCCTCCTCCAGGTTTTACACCGCCGCATGTACCATTACAAACTGAGGCACCTTCTAGAAGGCTATCTACTACGGTGAGGCCTCAGCATGGGCCAATTGATGCTGGTGTCCATGTAAATTTCCCGGTTGGTTCAGGGTTTAATATGGGTGACAATCCTACTAATCCTCTTGTTCCTGATCTAGATATGGTGGAAAAGGAGGATTTGAAGGCCGAAGCTGCAAGGCAATTGGATGAATGCTGCAGATGGTTAGAAGAAAAGTTCAAGGCTTTGGAAGGTACTGGCAATAATCATGGGGTTGATGCTAAGGACTTAGGTCTGGTCCCAAACCTAGTGTTACCTCACAAATTCAAAATGCCAGAATTTGAGAAGTACAATAGCACTACTTGCCCAGAGGCCCACATCACAATGTTCTGTAGAAGGATGACGGGGTATGTAAACAATGATCAACTGTTGATCCATTGTTTTCAGGATAGTTAGATAGGAGCGGCAGCCAGATGGTACAATTAGTTGAGCCGGGCTAGAATAAGTTCATGGAGGGATCTTGCACAAGCCTTCATGCAATAGTACAATCATGTAACAGACATGACCCCTGACAGGATTACCCTGCAAAATATGGAGAAGAAGCCTAATGAGAATTTTAGGCAATATGCACAGAGGTGGAGAGAGGTAGCGATGCAGGTTCAACCACCACTGTTGGAGAAAGAGAACACTATGTTATTTATTAATACTCTAAAAGCCCCATTTATTACTCATATGATTGGAAGCACTACTAAAAGTTTTGCGGACATAGTTATGGCAGGAGAGATGATACAGAATGCCATAAGAGGGGGAAGAATTGAGGGGGAAGTAGCCAAAAGATCAGCCCCAAGAAGAAAAGACAACGAGGTAAATAATACAAGTGGTTTTAATTCGAAAGCAATCCTGATTAGCCTTGACCCAAAATAGCCACAGTTGGGCAACAAGGCTCTCAAAAGCAGGAATCCAACACTAGGCATGAGAGGATGCAATTTACGCCTATACCTGTGACGTATAGGGAGCTCTATCAAAATCTATATGATGTGCATGCTATAGCCCCTTTCCATTTAAAACCATTACAACCTCCGTATCCTAAATGGTATGATGCAAATGCCAGATGTGAGTATCATGCTGGAATATCGGAGCACTCAATTGAGAATTGTACTGGATTCAAGAAAGCCGTAGAGAGGTTGATCAAGAATGGGGTTTTGAAAATTGAGAGTATCTCAAATACCGAGAATCCCTTGTCGAACCATGATAATCAGGGAGTAAATGCCATCGGTGAAGCCGATGGAAAGAGGGAAAAGGAAAATGTTGATGAGATAAGGATGCCTATAAGGGTAATCTGGGAGGAAATGATGAAGAGAGGTATGTTGACCTCTAAAAATACGAAAGAAAGAACGTGGGACTACGGTGAGTTCCGTGAAGATTGCGAGGAATTCAAGGCCTTGGTGCAAGGCTTTATAGACAACAAAGAGCTACAGGTTTATAAAGGTAGCTCTAGTGAAAAGCAAGTATGTGCGCTGGAAAATGAACAGCAAAGAACCAGCAAACCAAGGATTGTTATCTCCCTGACAGGGAATAATGAAGTGGGGACACCAGCAGCACCCAAATTCATTATCCATGCACTTACTCCTTTCCCTTACAAGGATAGCAAGAAGGTACCATGGAGTTATAACTATAGCGTGACAGTACCGAAGGAAGGAAATGTAGCCAGCGCATCTGAAGATGTACAAATTGAAGGTTCCCATACGCGGAGTGGGAAACGTTATGATACGGGAACGTCAGAGTGGATCCCACAAAATCTAAAAGTGTAGAGGTAGAAAAAGAGGAAAAGAGCGAAGTACTTGTTAATGAGCTAGTGAGGGAGGAGGAGGCTAAGGAATTTCTAAAGTTCCTTAAGCTTAATGAGTCTGATGTGGTCGAAAGCAAGTTGCGTAAGCAACCAAAGACGCATATATCGATTTTAGCCTTATTGTTAAGCTCTAAAGTACATCGGGAAACGTTGATAAGGGTACTCAACGAGACATATGTCACTCACGATATATCTGTCAATAAGTTGGACCGGTTGATAAATAACATCAGTGCTGATAACTTCATCTACTTCAATGATGATGAAATTCCACCTGGGGGCATAGGGTCAACTAAGGCTCTGCATATCACCACTCGTTGCAAAAGATACACACTTCCAAGTGTACTTGTGGATAATGGTTCTGCTTTGAATGTCCTGCCGCTATCCACCTTGAATAGGTTGCCCATTGATAGTTCGCATATGAAGGCATGTCACAATGTGGTAAAAGCCTTTGACGGAACTGAAATAAAAGTAATGGGATGAATTGACATCCCTCTGGAGATTGGACCAAATACGTATGAAGTTGACTTCCTGGTAATGGATATCAAGCCCTCCTATAATTGTTTGTTGGGGAGGCCATGAATACACTCGGCAGGAGTGGTGCCTTCTTCACTGTACAAAAAATTAAAGTTGGTGACAGATGGACGCTTGATAACCATCAATACAGAGGAGGACATCATAGCAGCTGTCACCAGTATAACCCCTTATGTGGAGACAAATGAGGAGGCCATCGAGTGTTCTTTTCATTCCTTGGAAATTGTTAATGCTACCTTCATTTTGGAGGGAAGTGAGGTGCCGGTTCCCAGAATGTCTAGAGCAACAAGGATGGCCCTGAAAATAATGATGGGGAAAGGAGCATTGCCAGGAAAAGGACTAGGAAAACAGTTGCAAGGTGGGATTCAAGTCCCAAAATTGATGGAGAAGAAGGATTGCTTTGGTTTGGGTTTTAAGCCAGACCATAAACACAAGAGACAGGAGATGGAAAAGCGTCAAGCAAGAAGGAAGGCGCGTTTGAACGGAGGAGAAGTAGAGTGGGAACTGATGACATTCCCTCCTATATCCAAAACCTTTAAGTCAGGAGGATTGCTAGTAGAAGAGAGTCATCAAATCAATGTTGTACATAGTGAATGGTTTGGACAGGAAAACCTTGAGGGTATTCGCCCTTACGAACCGGGGAGCTCTCTAAACAATTGGACTGCGGAGGGTCTTCCTGTAGTCTTTAGAAATTTTTCAGAGTAATTCTCGAAACATGTTTATTACTCTAGGGCCTAGGAGTAGTAATATTACATTTGTGAAAATAGGCTTATATTCATCTATTATTATCCAAATAAAACATAACTTTTATCAATTTAAAAGAGTATTGCTTCATTTTTATCAACCAATATTCCTTTAAATTCTAACAACTCTTATTCTTTTATTCATAGCACATAAATGATCATTCTTAAATTCATTCATTTTTTGTATATTCTTTCATACCCCTCACAGGTCTCTAGATATCAATGATATGAGCGCTAACACTGCCGCTCTTGATTTCTCTTGTGAGCAAGACATGTGTTTAGAGGAGCCTCAGGATTTTGAAAATGTTCAAGATTGTGACGTATCTCTCGATCTATTAAGAATGGTAAAACAGGAGGAGAAACAAATCATGCCACATGAAAAATAGGCAATAGAGAATATAGCCCTAGAGGAAGGGAAGGAGGTGAAAATTGGAACACTGATCGCTAATGATACAAGGCATAGCTTGATTGAGTTGCTTCAGGAATTCAAGGATATCTTTGCATGGTCTTATCAGGATATGCCCGGATTGAGTACTGACATTGTAGTACATCGTCTTCCGATAAGATAAGAATGTAAACCGGTCTAACAGAAGTTGTAAAGGATGCTGCCAGACATTGTCCTGAAAATAAAAGATGAGGTTAAGAAGCAGTTTGATGCAGGATTTTTGCAGGAAATGAAGTACTCTGAATGGGTAGCTAATATTGTACCTGTCCTTAAGAAAGACGGGAAGGTACAAATGTGCGTTGATTACAGAGATCTAAACAAAGCAAGCCCAAAGGATAATTTTCCTCTGCCACACATCGACACTTTAGTAGACAACATAGCGGGATATTCGGTGTTCTCCTTCATGGACGACTTCTCAGGATACAATCAGATAAAGATGCATCTAGAGGATATGGATAAAACTACTTTCATAACATTGTGGGGCACCTTTTGTTATAAAGTAATGCCGTTTGGGTTGAAGAACGTAGGGGCAACATACCAACGAGCCATGGTAAACTTGTTTCACGACATGATGCATAAGGATATTGAGGTATACGTTGATGATATGATTGCCAAATCGCAAACAGAAAAAGAACACATTGAGGTCTTGAGAAGATTGTTCTTAAGGTTGAGGAAATTCCAATTGAAGCTCAATCCAACAAAGTGCACTTTTGGAGCCAGATCGGGGAAGTTATTAGGCTTCATAGTCAGTGAAAAGGGAATTGAGGTTGACTCAGACAAGGTCAAAGCCATACGAGATTTGCCTTCGCCACGTACTCAAAAAGAAGTTTGAGGATTCCTAGGAAGGTTGAATTACATTGCTCAGTTCATTTCACAATTGACTGAGAAATGTGATCCTATCTTTCGTCTCCTCAGAAAGCACAATCAAGGTACATGGGATGAAAAATGCCAGAATGCTTTTGAGAAAGTCATGCAGTATTTGTTGAATGCTCCAGTGTTATCTCCGCCTAGTCCAGATAAACCGTTAATACTATACTTGTTAGTGTTCAGCAATTCTATGGGATGTGTGCTTGGTCAGCATGATGAGTCAGGGAAAAGGGAAAAGGCAATTTATTATCTCAGTAAGAAATTCACTGACTGTGAAATGAGATATTCGCCAATCGAAAGGTTGTGTTGTGCGTTGATTTGGACCACACGGAGATTAAGACAGTACATGCTATACCATACTACTTGGCTCATCTCAAAACTAGATCCATTAAAATACATGATGGAATCAACGGCTCTAAATGGAAGAATGGCGAGATGGAAAATTTTGCTTTCAGAGTTCGATATAGTTTATGTAAGTCAGAAGGCTATCAAAGGAAGTGCGGTGGTAGACTTCTTGGCCAGTAGAGCTTTGGAGGATTACGAGCCATTGAATTTTGATTTTCCAAATGAGGAGCTAATGTGTATAGCAGCAACTGAAGATTCTCCATGGAAGCTAAATTTTGATGGGGCTTCTAATGCAGTCGAAAATGGAATTGGGGCAGTCTTGGTATCCCCAAATGGCGACCATTACCCGTTCACGTGCAAGTTGGATTTTGACTGTACAAATAATACGGCTGAATACAAAGCATGCATCATGGGGCTCCAAGCAGCCATAAAAAGAGGCATAAAAACCCTAGAAGTATATGGAGATTCTGCATTGGTAATCTATCAGCTAAGAGGCGAATGGGAGACAAGAGACCCTAAATTGATCAATTATCGAATGATAGTTTTGGGGTTACTAAGAGAGTTCGATGACATCAACTTCAACTATCTCCCACGAGATAAAAATCAGATGGTAGATGCTTTAGCAACCTTGGCTTCAATGATTAAGGCAAACAAAGAGGAGGAGATGAGACCAATTCAAATGAGTGTCTACGAATTTTCAGCTAGCTGTTGTAACCTTGAAGAAGAAGAAAAGGATGACAATCCTTGGTACCAGGATATATTGCGATATGTAAGAGATCACAAATATCCAGCACAGGCATCCGAAAATGATAAACGAACCCTGAGAAGATTAGCTTGTAACTATGTTTTGGATAGGGATGTTCTGTACAAGAGAAGGAAAGACCAAGTACTTTTGAGATGTGTCGATGCTGTGGAAGCCAAGCTAATTCTAGAAGAGGTTTATGAAGGTGTATGTGGTACGCATGCAAATGGGTTCACGATGGCAAGACAAATCATGAGGTTTGGCTATTACTGGGCCACTATGGAAGGAGACTGTATCAACTATGCCAAAAAATGCCATAAGTGTCAGATTTATGGGGACAAAATTCATGTACCGCCCTCACCTTTACATGTCATGACGTCTCCATGGCCATTTTCCATGTGGGGCATGGATGTCATCGGACCAATATCGTCGAAAGCTTCGAATGGACATCGGTTTATTTTTGTAGTGATTGACTACTTTACAAAATGGGTAGAGGCTACTTCTTACGCAAATGTTACTAAGTCAGCTGTAAGTCGATTTTTGAAGAAAGAAATCATTTGTCGGTATGGAATGCCTGAGAGGATCATATCCGACAATGCATTGAATTTGAACAACAAAATGATAGCAGAGGTTTGCGACCAGTTCAAAATCAAGCATCACAACTCTTCACCTTATCGTCCAAAGATGAATGGGGCAGTGGAGGCTGCCAATAAGAACATTAAGAAAATAGTGGGAAAGATGACTGAGACTTATAGGGATTGGCATGAAAAGCTACCGTTTGCACTCTTGGCCTATCGAACATTTGTTAGAACTTCTACTGGGGCAACTCCGTTCTCGTTAGTTTACGGGATGGAAGCAGTTCTACCTATTGAAGTGGAAATATCTTCTCTCCGAATTTTAACAGAGATAAGGTTAGATGAAGCTGAATGGATTCAGTCTCGATATGACTAGCTAAACTTGATTGAGGAAAAGAGGCTAAAAGCTATCTGACATGGTCAGATGTACCAGAAGCGTATGATGCGAGCTTATGATAAAAAGGCTCGTCCAAGGGAATTCCATTAGGGGGACTTTGTGCTAAAGAAAATCCTTCTCATTCAGAAGGACTTTAGAGGAAAATGGATGCCAAATTGGGAGGAGCCATACGTCGTGAAGAAGGCTTTTTCTGGCGGTGCATTGATTTTGACAGAAATAGATGGAAAGTGCCTACCCAATCCGATGAATTCAGACTCAGTCAAAATGTACTTTGTCTAAAGGAGAAAAGAATCTAAGGTGAAAACCCGCAAAGGGCGCCTTGAATTTTTAAAAAAAAAAATGGAGAGGCCAAGGTGAAAACCCGCAAAGGACGCCTTGTGACCAAAGGGATTTTAAGTTGAAAACCCGAAAGGGCAGCTCAAATTTTGAAGGGCATACAGCAACCTTGCTATATATGACTCGGCAGAGAGCAAAACATGATGTACATGGGGGCATCAATGAAGTACTTTGGATCTTTTAAACACATGTCGAACTCAAGAAAGGCTTCGGGGAACTAATGTATAGACGCTCAAGCGGTGATATTTAGAGCATCTAATTTTTATCCAGTTTGCTATCTTTAGATTCTATTTCTTCTTAAAGATATGCTATCAGACTTATTTCCTTTATACTGTTAACAATTCGAATCCAATTATTCTCAAAGATTTACTCATCTTCCTATATTTTTAAAGTATGTTGCATTGAAATAATGATAGATGAACTAAAATATTTTCACAAACAAAGTTTTGCACATTACTTTGGAATTTCTAGATAATGCAAGAAACTAAAACAGGACAATTGTTCGAGAAATTCACGTAAGTGAGGGATGAAAGAACTCGAGGGATTTCTTTTTTCCAATCCAAAAGGAAATGAATGATTCAATTCTTACAGACATCCTCAGTAGATCATAGCATTGGAGGAAGGCCTACAAGCTGAGTAAGAATAAAATTTTGAGAAAAGACAAATGAAGGAATGAATGATGACACTTGAGATAGGGGTCATATTCACAGCACTTTGCATCATAACATGTTAAGGACATCCGACTCATTTCAATCATAGCATACTTAGGCATAGGCACATACTCATTCTACAGGTCATGTCCTCTAGGGGACAATGAAGATCAGAGATTTCAACATGGCATCCCTGTGCTTATGGGAAACTAATTGAAAATAGTAGATCTAACCTTCAGATGTTTATACTGAAGCAGATCCAAGATGATTTGGTATTCTTGTGTTTACAAGAAACAAATCGAGAACATAGCAGATTTGACTCTCAGACGTTCTCAAATATAGCAGATCTAACCTTCAGATGTTTATACTGAAGCAATCCAAGATGATTTGGTATTCTTGTGTTTACAAGAAACAAATCGAGGACATAGCAGATTTGACTCTCAGACGTTCTCAAATATAGCAGATCTAACCTTCAGATGTTTATACTGAAGCAGATCCAAGATGATTTGGTATCCTTGTGCTTACAAGGAACAAATCAAGGACATTGCAGATATGACTCTCAAATGTTCTCAAACAGACTCTAGATGATTTGGCATCCTTGTGCTTACAAGGAACAAATCGAGGACATTGTAGATATGACTCTCAAATGTTCTCAAACAGACTCTAGATGATTTGGCATCCTTGTGCTTACAAGGAACAAATCGAGGACATTGCAGATATGACTCTCAAATGTTCTCAAACAAACTCAAGATGATTTGGTATTCTGTGTTTACAAGGAACAAATTGAGGACGTAGCAGATATGACTCTCGAATGTTCTCAAAACAGACTCAAGTTGATTTGGCATCCCCACAAATCGAAGAAGCAGATTCGACATCTCTATGATCGGTGGGGAGCAGATCAAAGATATCAACATAGTAGTCATAAAATTGAATTCCATTATTTGATAAAGCCGGTCAAATTGGGTCTTTCTATGAGTCTTTGCTTGATTCTCACATACAAGAATAAGCAAAGAGGGGCAAATTGTAATAACCCAAATTTGGCCTGGGCCTTGAAACCCAAAACTAAAATTAAATAATAATAAATAAATGTTTATTTATTATACAGTCCCTTTACAGCCCAAAAGTTAAAACCTACACTCGGTAGCCCAAATACCCCTTTAACTATCCCTTAACCAGTTTACACCCTTGACCCATTACAATTACAACCTTATCCCAAATATATCCGAAGCCCAGACCTAAACTGGACCCGAATAACAGAGGCCCAAAAACCCAAAATTATCAGCTAGGGTTTTCAACTCTAGCTCTTTCCCCTCGCGCCGCAACAGTTTCTGGAAGCTTCGGGGAGCGTCGGTGCAACTCCCCAGATTGAGGCCATCAATGCATACTGGCTCGCCATCAATACGTCCGTCCCTCTCGTGACCGTCCAGCACCGCGATCTCAAGCCTCCCCTCTAGCCTTGGTACCACCGTTAACACCGAGATCATTGGGATACCTGCAAGAAAAGGAAACACAGCAGATACGAAGAGCAAGAAAAGGAAACTAAGAGAATCTCAGCAGATCACGGTCAAAGACACAAAACATAGAAAGAAATTGAAGATTTCTTTCCCAGTTTTTTGTAATAAACAACGGCTATAAAAAGCCTTTTGTAACCCTCTAATTTTTACGCATACAGAAAACAAGAAAGCAAATACAAACAGTTTCAAAGAACAGGTGATTTAACCGTGTGTTTTTATCTTCTGCAACATATGCATGTATATAAATTGTTTAGCAAAATATAGGACTTTTTAGAGGATAAGAGATTACCTGGGGAAAGATGAGGGTTTAAACCCTCGAACCTCCGCGCACAACGGCGCGTGAGGCGCGTGTGCAACCACCGCACCGTGACCGGAGGCCAGGGCTGGGGACCTCTTTTTCCCTCTACAGAGCATTTCAGGGATTTTTTTTTTAGATTGGTGCTAAAATGATTTTAAAGCTGCGAGAATGGCTTATATAGCCTCGATAAAACGGCGTCGTTTTCAGACCCCCAGGGTCCGCGTGTTGACCCGATTACCCGGGGAGGATCCGCGTATTTTTAAAATTGGGTTAATTTCCCAATCGGTCCTTCTACCCCTTTTTGTATTTTCAATTAAAATTTATTTTATTTATGATTTGGCCCTATTATTTTATTTTAGTTTTAATTTGGTCCTGACAGTTGTTAAATCAAATTCTGGAAAACATGGCCGTTTTGGGAATAGGGCAATTTGCCCAGTAAGTCCCTCTAATTTTACACGTGTTTTAATTAGGGCTTCAATTCAGTTTTACTCCTTTCAAGATTCGCCCCATAATTTTGCTAAACTTTAAATTTAGTCCTATATTCATTATTCTATATATATCTTATTATTTGTTTTAATTTAGTTTTACTTTTATATCATATATTATAAAATTATTTGTAAGTATTATTTTTATTATTCATTATGTATTCTTAAATTATTATTTTACGTCTTTTTTATATATTATTATATCTTCATATATATTATATATTTATATAGGTATATATTGTTTTATATGTTACTTTATATTATACCTATTATCTTTCTTATAGGTTTATATTACATTTTAGTATATAATATTTATTATGTTTTATTTATATCTTATTGTTTCTTTATATATATATATGTTATGTATATCATGTATCGCCAATTATATTATTTATGTTTACACTATATATATAAACTATTATTATTAAATCATGTTTTTAACTCGCATTATATACACATTTCATTATTAATTATTTATTTACTTACTACATATATTATTTCATTTTAAACAAATATTCTTATAAAATCCCTTACATACTTTTAAACCAATATATTATTATAATTTTTATTCTTTTATTCTTGTTATTATGTATTACATTATATATTAAATACTATTTTAAAATTGATATGATATGTCTTGTTTTAATTATATGTATATTTTGTTAGCAATCAATTTTTTTTTTATTATTAGTTCTTCTATATGTTTTATATTGTATGTATCATGTATGTGTTAAATTTTTTATATGCATATTGATATTATATTTATTCTATTCGCATATCATACATTATTTGATTATGTTTGTTCTTATATCATGCATCATTTAAATATTATTTCGTATGTTTCTATATCTTGTTTATTCATTCTCAATACATGCTATATATATCTTAGTTGGCATTTTTTCTGCTTTATATGTTCTTTATAACGTAGTATTCATTTTTGTTCAAATGCACGTATTATCTACGTAGTACAATAATATATTATTATGATTTATAATGTAATATAATTCTCCACACATCATCTTTAAAAAGAAAAAGCTCCAAAATTTTTAAAAAAATATAAAGGCAATGCTTGGTGTTAGGAAATTTCGAAAAAGTAGTGCCCTAACTTATTGGGTTGCAACTTTTCTCGTTAAAATCGAATAGTCAAGTACCCTTCTAAGTTTTTAAAGGTTTTCAAAATATGAGTGACTGTCTTGGAACTACAAAGTGATATGTCCTAACTTACTGGATGTAGCATTTTGTTTTTTCGAGATAGGGATTTCTAAAAAAGGCTAACTTATAGTCAATACTTTCAAATATTTCAAAGAGGATTATATCTTAAATTTTAATTTCCGACATTAAAGACATTTTGATAATCAATTAGGTTCCAGTTTTTGGGCGTTACGAGGGTGCTAACCCTTCCTCGTACGTAACCGACTCCCGAACCCATTCTTTTGATTTCGTAGACCAAAACCAACGATTTTAAAACAAATGTTTTAAAAGTGATCCAATCACACCTAAAAAGATTGGTCGCGACTCCCGTTTTTGTTTTTAAGGTTGATTCCCATTTTCCAAAACTCGATTTTAAAAAAGGGTCTCGACAATCCATTAGTTTGTTTATCTCTTACGGTTAATATATTTATTACGATCCATTTTCTTGTTTTTTCTCTTATAATTAATATGTTCGAGATAATTACGTATTTGCGTTGCCTATATTTAGTAACTAGCTCAGGGTTCTCTTCAAAAGATCCGTTTTATTTGTTTTAGTGTTTAGGGGTATCATTAGATGCCGTTATAATTCCTAAAATATTCTTCACGGTCGATTTCTTTATTTTTTTCTCTACTAATTAATACATTCATATGGTAACTAGTCTTCCAAAATCCATTTTATTTGTTTTCCCATCAGATGTCAGCAGAGTTTCATCAGTGTACACCATTAATACCAGCAAGACAAAGCTATTTCGCAAGGTACTGTAAGAAGCACACAAATGGAACATGGGGAGTGGTTGATGTTTCCTTGGAGAGTTTATTCCCATATCCACAAGTATAGTTTCTGTTAGAATTAAGTGACCCGAATTCTTATTTAAATAAAATACGATGGAAAATAAAATAAAAGTAAAATCCATATAGAACTAGACTTCTTTTATTTTATTTTAGAATAAGGTTTTTAAACCTTATTAAACTCCATCTATTTTATATTTATTAGGATAAGGTGTTTCAATCCTACTAGAATATGGCTTTACAAGCCTATAAATAGACATAGTCTATTCCTCTTGTATTGATTCAAAAAAAATTTCGACATAGTGAATTTTTCTTCCTCCGCCGTAGTGGTTTTTTCCGAAAGGGTTTCTACATAAAATTTGTGTGTTCTTTATTTTATTTTATTTTATTTTATTTTTCACAAATTGGTATCCGAGCTTAGGGTTGTTCATCTCGATCACGGTAATGGCGTCTTTGAAATATGAAATTCGTTGTTGGATCGTAACACCGATTTGCGTTGTGGCGATTAAGATGCAAGCGGTTCTTGCGAGATGGATCTCGGAGGATGCCCCGCTAGGGATAGATAAGATGCCTTCGACATTAACAGATGAAGAGAAGAAGCGTAAGGATCGAAAGGCATTAACACAATTACATCCGCATTTGTCCAATGAAATTTTGCAGGATGTGATGAAAGAGAAGACTGCCACTTTTGCATTATGGAAGAGGCTAGAACAAATATGCATGTTAAAACTCTAACAAGCAAGTTGCATATGAAGCAGCGTCTTTATGCTCATTGTTTGGAGGAAGGTGCGTCTGACACGAACACATAAATGAGTGTTTAAAGAAATTCTCTCAAACTTGGAGGCCATGGAGGTTCGAGTGATGATAAGGAAGATCTAGGGTTGATTCTACTTTGTTCATTGCCTCCGTTTTATTCAACCTTTAGAGACACGATTTTATATAGCCGTGAGTCTCTTACAGTTGATGAGGTTTATGATTCTTTAACCTCGTATGATAAGATGAAACATCTTGTGGTTAAACCCGACTCTCGGGGAGAGGGTCTCATTGTTCGTGGGAGACAAGATCGGAATCTGATGATGATGATCGTGGTAGGACACAGGAAAGAAATCATCGTGGTAAATCTAAGAGTAGATCAAGTATTCAAATAGAGATAAAACTTGTAACTGTAAGAAGAAAGGGCACATTAAATCGAGTGCTATAAGCTACAAAATAAGATTAAAAAGGAGGCTGCGAATCAAAGGAAAACAAACGAGAAAATTCGTGAAGGCGATGTTGTAGAAGACTACAGCGATGGTGAACTTCTAGTCGCTTCACAATGATTCTAAAGTAAGTGAGGAGTGGATACTTGATTCAGCTGCACCTTCCATATGAGTCCCAATCGGGATTGGTTTACAACTTACTAAAGCGATTTGTCGAAGGTGTTGTTTTGATGGGAAATAATGCTTCGTGTAAGATCGCAGTGTTGGAACAATTAAAGTTAAGATGTTTGATGGAATTGTCGAACACTTAGTGACGCACGGCATGTTCCGTAATTGAAAGAAATTTAATTTCGTTGAGTACTCTTGATTCAAAAAGCATGCAGATACACGGTGAAAGTGGGGTTTTAAAGATTTCCAAAGGGTCCCTTGTTGTGATGAAAAGGAGAGAAAAATTGCCAATCGTTATCTTGGTGATGCAAATTGCCGCTTCTCTTCTTCCTTGTCGGATGATGATATTACTAAACTTTGGCATATGCGCCTAGGGCATATGAGTGAGAATGGCATGATAGAATTGAGCAAAAGAGGACTTCTTGATGGGCAAGGAATTTGCAAACTGAATTTTCGTGAGCACTATGTTTTGGGAAGCAAAAGAGAGTTCGATTCACTAGAGGAATCCATAACACGAAGGAACGTTGGAGTATATTCATTACGATGCGTGGGGGCCATCCAGAGTGCCTTCGAGAGGTGGAGCTAATTATATGCTAACCTTTATTGATGATTTTCCAGAAAAGTTTGGGCATTCTTCCGAAGCGAGAAAAAGCGATGTGTTTTCCGCATTTAAGTCTTGGAAAATTATGATTGAAAAAGCAGACGAGAAAAGCAGATAAAATACCTCGTGCATGTACCAATGGCTTAGAGTTACGCTCGATGAGTTTAATAGATTGTGCAAGTCGGAAGGGATCATGAGACACTTGATGCTTTGTCATACTCCGCAGCAAATCGGCGTTCTGAACGAATGAGCGAAGCGATCATGGAGAAGGTTCGATGTATGTTGTCAAATGCCAACTTACCGAAGTCATTTTGGGCAGAAGCAACCTCTACTGCATGTTTTTTGATCAACCGATCTCCATCTGTTGCCATTGAGAAAAAGACTCCACAAGAGGTGTGGTCTGGTAATCCTGTTAATTATTCTGATTTAAAGATTTTTGGGTGTCCTGCGTATGCTCATATTGATAATGGAAAATTGGAACCGAGATCCATTAAATGCGTTTTTCTTGGTTATAAAGCTGGTGTAAAAGGCTATAAGTTATGGTGTCCTGAAAATAGAAAAGCTGTGATTAGCAGAGATGTTGTTTTTGATGAAACTGCTATGATACCTAACTTATCTCTTAAAGACTCTTCCAATAAAGAAAACCAAAAGCAGGTGGAGCATCAGATTAATACAGAGTCAACTCCTTAAGCCATAACAAAAATTGAGAATAGAGTTGCTTCTTCACCACAATACTCTATTGTCAAAAATAGAACTAGAAGAGAAATTAAACCTCCAAAGAAGTATGCCGAAGCTGATTTAGTTGCTTATGCTTTAAATGTGGCTGAAGATATAGATGCAAATCAAGAGCCATCTAATTATTCTGAGGCGGTTAGCTATGAAGACTCAGAAAAGTGGATGTTTGCTATGCAAGAAGAGATGGAATCACTCCACAAAAACAGAACATGGGACCTTGTGAAACTTCCTAAAGGTAAAAAGGCTGTTCGTTGTAAATAGGTGTTTAAAAAGAAAGAAGGGACTCAGGAGTTGAAGAACCCGGATATAAAGCAAGGCTTGTTGCAAAGGGTTATAGTCAAATTCCTGTGAGTGGACTTCACTGATGTGTTCTCTCCGGTTGTTAAGCATAGTTCGATTGAGCTTTGCTTGGTATTGTAGCCATGAATGATTTGGAGCTTGAGCAGTTAGATGTAAAAACTGCATTTCTGCATGGAGAACTTGAGGAGGATATTTACATGCAACAACCAGAGGGTTTTATAGTCTCAGAAAAAGAGGACTATGTTTGCTTGCTGAGAAAGTCACTTTATGGTTTGAAACAGTCACCAAGACAGTGGTACAAGAGGTTTGATTCCTTTATGGCTTCTTATGATTTCAAAAGAAGTAGTTTAGACAGATTATGTTTACTTTAAGAAAAATAGTGCGGTTCTTTTTTGTGTGTATCTACTTTATGTTGATGACATGTTGATAGCAGCAAAAGATAAAGGAGAGATAAGAAAGGTCAAAGCCCAACTAAGTGAAGAATTTGAGATGAAAGATTTAGGACCAGCAAAGAAGATACTTGGTATGGAGATTCTCAAAGATAGAAAAGCAAGTAAATTGTACCTAAGTCAGAAGGGGTACATTGAGAAAGTTCTTTGTAGGTTCAATATGCAGAGTGCTAAGCCTGTTAGTACTCCTTTAGTGATCCATTTCGGACTTTAATCGGCATTGTCTCCACAATCGATGATGAGATTGAGTACATGTCACATGTTCCATACTCTAGTGCGATGGGATCTCTCATGTATGCTATGGTTTGCTCACGCCCGCATTTATCATATGCGATCAGTCTGATTAGCGATTACATGGCAAATCCTAGTAAAGAACATTGGAAAGCAGTTCAGTAGATTTTAAGATACTTACGAGGCACTATTGATGTTTGCTTACAGTTTGGAAGAACTAAAGAAGGAGTCATAGGGTATGTTGATGCTGATTTTCTTTGGAGACCTTGATAGAAGAAGATCTCTCACAAAGTTACGTCTTTACAATCGGAGGTTGTGCAATTAGTTGGAAAGCCACTTTGCAAACTATAGTCGCTTTGTCTACCACCAAGCCGAGTACATGGCGATTCATCGAGGCTTGTAAAGAAGCTATTTGGTTGAAGGGACTATTTAGTGAACTCAATGAAGACCTTCAAATCAAGATGATATTTTGTGACAGTCAGAGTGCCATCTTCCTTACAAAAGATCAAATGTTTCATGAGAGAACAAAACATATTGATGTTCGGTTTCATTTTGTTTGTGATATTATTGCTCGTGGTGATATTGTTGTGAGCAAAATTAGTACTCATGAAAATCCTGCAGATATGATGACTAAGTCACTTCCTATAACCAAGTTTGAGCATTGCTTAGACTTGGTTGGTGTTCATTGTTGAAGTTAAACCCTTAAGGGGTTTTATGGAAGAGGTGGAGAACTTGTTCACGATGAAGAAATTGTTCACTGAGAATTTGTGTCAAGGTGGAGATTGTTAGAATTAAGTGACCCGAATTCTTATTTAAATAAAATACGATGGAAAATAAAATAAAAGTAAAATCCATATAGAACTAGACTTCTTTTATTTTATTTTAGAATAAGGTTTTTTAAACCTTATTAAACTCCATCTATTTTATATTTATTAGGATAAGGTGTTTCAATCGTACTAGAATATGGCTTTACAAGCCTATAAATAGACATAGTCTATTCCTCTTGTATTGATTCAAAAAAAATTTCAACATAGTGAATTTTTCTTCTCCTCTGCCCGTGGTTTTTTCCCGAAAGGGTTTCCACATAAAATTTGTGTGTTCTTTATTTTATTTTATTTTATTTTATTTTTCACAGTTTCGAAGAAGGCCATCAGGTTGTGTAATCCAAGAAGTAGGCAATAGAGGTTCAGAGGTGACATGGATTGAACATGTTGAAGTTGATAGCAGATCATTTCACCCTATCTTTCGTCCCATTGTTAGCTTAGGTTTTGCATTTAGTGCCAAACGATGGATTGCAACCATCAACAGGCATTGCCAATGGCTCACAACTTCAATGGCTAGAACCGCTCCTACAGCTGATGGGGGTAAAAATTTTAATTTATTCCTGCTTTCTATTTACATTACATGCGCCAACTTAATGAACACTTGTTGATGTAATTTTATTTGTTTGGAAAAACAGTTTTAATACCACAAGAAGGGAGGGAGAGTCTACTGAAATTGGCTGAAAAGATGACTAAAAATATTTTCAACAATATTAATTCATGTTCTGAGAATGTATGGTCGGGATTACCTCAAAACTTTGCTGCTCAAGATGTTAGGTTGAGATACGGAAATATATTAAAGGTTCCTGGGAAGCCTTCTGGTAACATTGTAATTTTCACTACTTCAACTCATATTCCGGTTCCGATGGAGGTTCTGTTTGATTTTCTTCGTCATGAACGTACAAGAAACAAGGTATGTAAAACTTATATATATACGTGTTTAATTTTTTATGGTTGTTTTCTTGTACTGCTGTCTGAATGCATGCACGTATACAAACATATATGTGTATATATATTACTCCACTGAGCGTGTAACTTTTCATGGATGGATTTCGGGGTGTATAATTATGCAGTGGGATTTATTTTCAAACCAACGACATGTCCGAGAACTTGTCTGTCAAGACCATTTTTAAATCGGGTTTTTGGAAAATGGGAATCGACTTTAAAAAACGAAAACGGGAGTCGCCACCAATCTTTTTAGGTGGGATTGGATCACCTTTAAAACATTTGTTTTAAAATCGTTGGTTTTGGTCTACGAAATCAAAAGAATGGGTTCGGGAGTCGGTTACGTACGAGGAAGGGTTAGCACCCTCGTAATGCCCAAAAATTGGTACCTAATTGATTATTGAAATGTCTTTAATGTCGGAAATTAAAAATTTTGAGATGTAATCCTCTTTAAAGTATTTGAAAATTTGGGTTTGCTTGTACCAAAGTATTGACTATAAGTTAGCCTTTTAGAAATCTCTATCTCAAAGAAGCAAAATGCTACATCCAGTAAGTTAGGACATATCATTTTGCAATTCCAAGACAATCACTTATATTTTGAAATCCTTTAAAAACCTTAGAAGGGTACTTGACTATTCGAACTTAACGAGAAAAGTTGCAACCCAATAAGTTAGGGCTACTACTTTTGAAATTTCCAAACACCAAGCATTGCCTTTATATTTTTTGAAAATTTTGGAACCTTGTCTTTTTAAAGATGATGCGTGGAAAATTGTATTACATTGAAAATCATAATAATATATTATTGTACTAGATAAATAAAGATGAATAGTACGATGAAAAGAATAAAAAAAAATGCAAACAAAGATATATATATATATATATATATATATATATATATAGCATGTATTGAAAATGAACAAACAAAGCATACAAACATACGAAATAATATTTAAATGATGCATGATATAAACAAAACATAACCGAATAATGTATGATATATAAATAGAAGAAATATAGTGTCAATGTGAATGTTCACAAAATATAACATATAATAATAATAATAATAACATTTAACACATACATGATACATAAAATAAAATAAAAAATAAGAATGATTGATTGCTGGCAAAATATATATAATTAAAGATAAGATACTCCATAACAATTTTTAAATAGTATTTAATATATAATATGTAATATATAATATCGAGAATAATAATTATATGGTAATACATTGGTTTAAGAGCATGTAAGAGAATTTATAATTTAACAATATAAATTTTAAAATGAAATAATATAATAGATAAATAAATAAATAAATAATGAAATGTGTATAGAATATGAGTTTAAAATATGATTTAATAATAATAATTTACAAATTCTAAATAATATATATATGATATAAACATGAATAATATGATTGGTAATATGTGATATATAATATTTATAAAAATAATAAGTGGTGTAAAAATAAAACATAATAAATGTTATAATAAAATATATGGGAAATAAGAAATATAATAAATATAATATAAAATAATGAAAACAATAATATATAAATAATTAATAAATATATAATATTTATGAAAATATAATAATAATATATAAAAAATGATATGCAATAATATTTTTGAAAAAATTAATATATAACAAATAATAGTAATATATATATTAAAAATAATGCTTATAATAAAATAATCTTATAACGTGTAATATAAAAATAAAACAAGTAACAATATAGATAAAAAATATATAAATAGAATAATAAAAATAAATATAGGATTAAATTTAAAGTTTAGCAAAATGTCAAGGCGAATTTCAAAGAAACAAAACTGGATTAAGGCCCAATTTAAAACGCGCAGAAATCGAGAGGGACTCATCTGGGCAAATTGCCCTATTCCCAAAACAGCCACGTTTCCTAATTTGATTTAACAAATCATCGGGACCAAATTAAAACTAAAATAAAATAATAGGGCCAAATCATAAATAAAATAAAATTTAATTGAAAATACAAAAGGGGTAGAAGGGCCGATTGGGAAATTAACCCAATTTTAAAAAATGCGCGGATCCTCCCCGGGTAATCGGGTCAACACGCGGACCCTGGGGGTCTGAAAATGACGCCGCTTTATCAAGGCTATATAAGCCATTCTCGCAGCTTTAAAATCATTTTAGCACCAGTCTAAAAAAAAAATTCTGAAATGCTCTGCAGAGGGAAAGAGAGGTCCCCAGCCCTGGCCTCCAGTCATGGTGCAGTGCTTGCACACGCGCCTCACGCGCCGTCGTATACGGTGGCCTGAAGGCTTAAAAACCTTCATCCTTCCACAAGTAGTCTCTTTTCCCTTAACTCCTTACTCAGATATGCTAGAATAATTCATATGTGTTTAAAAAATAAAGCATGAGATATGCGATTAAATCACCTGTTGAGACTGTTGGTATTTTGAAAGAATAACTATGAGTATTTTATTTCGTAAAGAAAAAATCCGTCCTTCGTACAATGTTTAGATTCGGGCTTTATAGCCACTGTTTACATTTGGTAAATAAAAATCCTTTAGTTTCTTCCTATTTTGTGCTACTATTTTGTTTTCCTTTCCATTTGTGTGCAGGTGAACACGGAAATCACGGCTGTGATGAAGGCTTCACGATGACCTTTCGGAGGCGTTAATTAAGGCGTGACTCAGAACCTGGAATCGTGGCCTTGAAGGAGGCACGATCTGCGGCTGCTGGCGAGGCACCGATGGGGCATTGAAACCGGAGGCAGAGCATTAATGGCCGTCTTGATTTTGAGAACCGAACAGACACTCCTGAATCTTCTAGAAGCAACGGCGGCTCGAGGAGAAAGAGGGCAGAAATCCTCTGGTTTCTGCACAGTGCTCAGAATCGTTGGGCCAATTGGGCCTCTGGGAATTTTGGGTTTGTAATGGGTAGAGGTGTTTTGGGCTACTAGTCTGTAACGGGTCCATTTAGGTTGCAACTGTTTGGGACTTAGTTTAGGCTGGGCTAGTCTAGTAAAATTTGGCTATTGGGTCTGTGTATTTGGGCTTTGTAAAAAAAAAATTTTATGGACTGTTTAAATTAAATAAATAAATATTTATTTATTTATCCATTAATTTTTAATTTTAATAGTCCGGGAAAATTTTGGTGATTACAGCTGCCCCTCTTTGCTTATTGCTATGTAATAGGAATTGAGCAAAGACTATAAAGGACCAAATTTGTCCGGCCTAGCCCAATCTTTGCAATCTTTTCCTCGAATGGTCTTCTACCTTCTCCCTACGACCTCAAGAATGCTATGTTGATATCTTTGATCTGTTTCTGCTGAACACAGAGACACTGAGTCTGCTTCTTCGATTTGTAAGGATGTCAAATCATCTTGAATCTGTTTGAGAATATTTGAGAGTCATATCTGCAAGGTCCTCGATTTGTTCCTTGTAAGCACAAGGATGCCAAACCATCTTGAGTTTGCTTGAGAACATTTGAGAGTCATATCTGCAATGTCCTCGATTTGTTCCTTGTAAGCACAAGGATGCCAAACCATCTTGAGTCTGTTTGAGAACATTTGAGAGTCATATCTACTATGTCCTCGATTTGTTTCTTGTAAACACAAGAATACTAAATCATCTTAGATCTGCTTCAGTATAAACATCTGAAGGTTAGATCTGCTATATTTGAGAACGTCGAGAGTCAAATTGCTATGTCTCGATTTGTTTCTTGTAAACACAAGAATACCAAATCATCTTGGATCTGCTTCATTATAAACATCCGAAGGTTAGATCTCGCTATATTTGAGAACGTCGAGAGTCAAATCGCTATGTCCTCGATTTGTTCCTTGTAAACAAAAGAATACCAAATTATCTTAGATGCGCTTGAAGATAAACATCCAAGGTTAGATCTCGCTATATTTGAGAACGCTCGAGAGTCAAATCGCTATGTCCTCGATTTGTTTCTAGTAAACACAAGAATACCAAATCATCTTGGATCGCTTCAGTATAAACATCAGAGAAGGTTAGATCTGCTATATTTGAGAACGTCTGAGAGTCAAATCTGCTATGTCCTCGATTTGTTCCTTGTAAACACAAGAATACCAAATTATCTTGGATCTGCTTCAGTATAAACATCTGAAGGTTAGATTTGCTATATTTGAGAACGTCTGAGAGTCAAATCTGCTATGTCCTCGATTTGTTTCTTGTAAACACAAGAATACCAAATCATCTCGGATCTGCTTCAGCATAAATGTCTGAAGTCTAGATCTGCTATTTTCAATTTGTTTCCCATAAGCACAGGAATGCCATGTTGAAATCTTTGATCTTCATTGTCCCCTAGAGGACATGACCTGTAGAATGAGTATGTGCCTATGCCTAAGTATGCTATGATTGAAATGAGTCGGATGTCCTTAACATGTTATGATGCAAAGTGCTGTGAATATGACCCCTATCTCAAGTGTCATCATTCATTCCTTCATTTGTCTTTCTTTTCTCAAAATTTTATTCTTACTCAGCTTGTAGGCCTTCCTCTAATGCTATGATCTATTGAGGGTGTCTGTAAGAATTGAATCATCCATTTCCTTTTGGACTAGAAAAAAGAAATCCCTCGAGTTCTTTCATCCCTCACTTATGTGAATTTCTCGAACAATTGTCCTGTTTTAGTTTCTTGCATTATCTAGAAATTCCAAAGTAATGTGCAAAACTTCGTTTGTGAAAATATTTCAGTTCATCTATCATTATTTCAATGCAACATACTTTAAAAATATCAGAAGATGAGTAAATCTTTGAGAATAATTGGATTCAAATTGTTAACAGTACAAAGGAAATAAGTCTGGCAGCATATCTTTAAGAAGAAATAGAATCTAAAGATAACAAACAGGATAAAAATTAGATGCTCTAAATATCGCTGCTTGAGCATCTATACATTAGTTCCCCGAAGGCTTTCTTGAGTTCGACATGTGTTTAAAAGATCCAAAGTGCTTTGTTGATGCCCCAATGTACACTATGCCTCACTCTTTGCCAAGTCAGATATAGCAAGGTTGCTGTGTGCCCTTCAAAATTTGAGCTGCCGTTTCGAGTTTTCAACTCAAAATCCCTTTGGTCACAAGGCGCCCTTTGTGGGTTTTCACCTTGGCCTCTCCATTTTTTTTTTCAAAATTTAAGGCGCCCTTTGCGGGTTTTCACCTTGGATTCTTTTCTCCTTTAGACAAAGTACTTTTTGACTGAGTCTGAGTTCACCGAATTGGGTAGGCTCTTTCCATCCATTTCTGTCAAAATCAATGCACCACCAGAAAAAACCTTCTTCACGACGTATGGCCCCTCCCAATTTGGCATCCATTTTCTTCTAAAGTCCTTCTAAATGAGAAGGATTTTCTTTAGCACAAGGTCCCCCTCATGGAATTCCATTGGACGAACCTTTTTATCATAAGCTTGCATCATACGCTTCTGGTACATCTGACCATGTCGAATAGCTTTCAGCCTCTTTTCCTCAATCAAGTTTAGCTGGTCATATCGAGACTGAACCCATTCAGCTTCCTCTAACCTTATCTCTGTTAAAATTCAGAGAGAAGGTATTTCCACTTCAATAGGTAAAACTGTTTCCATCCCGTAAACTAACGAGAACGGAGTTGCCCTAGTAGAAGTTCTAACAGATGTTCGATAGGCCAAAAGTGCAAACGGTAGCTTTTCATGCCAATCCCTATAAGTCTCAGTCATCTTTCCCTCTATTTTCTTAATGTTCTTATTGGCAGCCTCCACTGCCCCATTCATCTTTGGACGATAGGGTGAAGAGTTGTGATGCTTGATTTTGAACTGGTCGCAAACCTCTGCTATCGTTTTGTTGTTCAAATTCAATGCATTGTAGGATATGATCCTCTCAGGCATTCCATACCGACAAATGATTTCTTTCTTCAAAAATCGACTTACAGCTGACTTAGTAACATTTGCGTAAGAAGCAGCCTCTACCCATTTTGTAAAGTAGTCCTCTACCCATTTTGTAAAGTAGTCAATCACTACGAAGATAAACCGATGTCCATTCGAAGCTTTCGGCTATATTGGTCCGATGACATCCATGCCCCACATGGAAAATGGCCATGGAGACGTCATGACATGTAAAGGTGAGGGTGGTACATGAATTTTGTCCCCATAAATCTAACACTTATGGCATTTTTTAGCATAGTTGATACAGTCTCCTTCTATAGTGGCCCAGTAATAGCCAAACCTCATGATTTGTCTTGCCATTGTGAACCCATTTGCATGCGTACCACATACACCTTCATGAACCTCTTCTAGAATTAGCTTGGCTTCCACAGCATCGACACATCTCAAAAGTACTTGGTCTTTCCTTCTCTTGTACAGAACATCCCCGTCCAAAACATAGTCACAAGCTAACCTTCTCAGGGTTCGTTTGTCATTTTCAGATGCTTGTGCTAGATATTTACGATCTCTTACATATCGCAATATATCCTAATACCAAGGATTGTAATCCTTTTCTTCCTCTTCAAGGTTACAACAGCTAGCTGGAAATTCATAGACACTCATTTGAATTGGTCTCATCTCTTTCTCTTTGTTTGCCTTAATCATTGAAGCCCAGGTTCCTAAAGCATCTGCCATCTGATTCTCATCTCGTGGGAGATAGTTGAAGGTGATGTCATCAAACTCTCTTAATAATCCCAAAACTACCATTTAATAATTTATCAATTTAGGGTCTCTTGTCTCCCATTCACCTCTTAGCTGATAGATTACCAACGCAGAATCTCCATATACTTCTAGGGTTTTTATGCCTCTTTCTATGGCTGCTTGGAGCCCCATGATGCATGCTTCGTATTCAGCCATATTATTTGTACAGTCAAAATCCAACTTGCACATGAACGGGTAATGGTCGCCATTCGGGGATACCAACACTGCCCCAATTCCATTTCCGACTGCATTAGAAGCCCTATACACATTAGCTCCTCATTTGGAAAATCAAAATTTAATGGCTCGTAATCCTCCAAAGCTCTACTGGCCAAGAAGTCTGCCACTGCACTTCCTTTGATAGCCTTCTGACTTACATAGACTATATCGAACTCTGAAAGCAAAATTTGCCATCTCGCCATTCTTCCATTTAGAGCCGTTGATTTCATCATGTATTTTAATGGATCTAGTTTTGAGATGAGCCAAGTAGTATGGTATAGCATGTACTGTCTTAATCTCCGTGTGGTCCAAATCAACGCACAACACAACTTTTCGATTGGCGAATATCTTATTTCATAGTCAGTGAATTTCTTACTGAGGTAATAAATTACCTTTTCCCTTTTCCCTGACTCGTCATGCTAACCAAGCACACATCCCATAGAATTGCTGAACACTGACAAGTATAGTATTAATGGTTTATCTGGACTAGGTGGAGATAACACTGGAGCATTCAACAAATACTGCTTGACTTTCTCAAAAGCATTCTGGCATTTTTCATCCCAAGTACCTTGATTGTGCTTTCTGAGGAGACGAAAGATAGGATCACATTTCTCAGTCAATTGTGAAATGAACCGAGCAATGTAATTCAACCTTCCTAGGAATCCTCAAACTTATTTTTGAGTACGTGGCGGAGGCAACTCTCGTATGGCTCTGACCTTTTCTGAGTCAACCTCAATTCCCTTTTCACTGACTACGAACCCTAATAACTTACCCGATCTGGCTCCAAAAGTGCACTTTGCTGGATTGAGCTTCAACTGGAATTTTCTCAACCTTAAGAACAATCTTTTCAAGACCTCAATGTGTTCTTTTTCTGTTTGCGATTTGGCAATCATATCATCAACGTATACCTCAATATCCTTATGCATCATGTCGTGAAACAAGTTTACCATGGCTCGTTGGTATGTTGCCCCTGCGTTCTTGAACCCAAACGGCATTACTTTATAACAAAAGGTGCCCCACAATGTTATGAAAGTAGTTTTATCCATATCCTCTGGATGCATCTTTATCTAATTGTATCCTGAGAAGCCGTCCATGAATGAGAACAACGAATATCCCGCTGTGTTGTCTACTAAAGTGTCAATGTGTGGCAGAGGAAAATTATCCTTTCGGCTTGCTTTGTTTAGATCTCTGTAATCAATGCACATTTGTACCTTCCCGTCTTTCTTTGGGACAGGTACAATATTAGCTACCCATTCAGAGTACTTCACTTCCTGCAAAAAACTACATCAAACTGCTTCTTGACCTAATCTTTTATTTTCAGTACAATTTCTGGCCGTATTCTTCGCAACTTCTGTTGGACTGGTTTACATTCTTATCTTATTGGAAGACGATGTACTACAATGTCAGTACTCAATCTGGGCATATCCTGATAAGACCATGCAAAGATATCCTTGAATTTCTGAAGCAACTCAATCAAGCTACGCCTTGTGTCATTAGCGATCAGTGTTCCAATTTTCACCTCCTTCCCTTCCTTTAGGGCTATATTCTCTATTGCCTCTTTTTCATGTGGCATGATTTGTTTCTCCTCCTGTTTTACAATTCTTATTAGATCGAGAGATACGTCACAATCTTGAACATCTTCAAAATCCTGAGGCTCCTCTAAACACATGTCTTGCTCACAAGAGAAATCAGGAGCGGCAGTATTAACGCTCATATCATTGATATCTAGAGACCTATGAGGGTATGAAAGAATATACAAAGAATGAATAAATTTAAGAATGATCGTTTATGTGCTATGAATAAAAGAATAAGAGTTGTTAGAATTTAAAGGAATATTGGTTGATAAAAATGAAGCAATACTCTTTTAAATTGATAAAAGTTATATTTTATTTGAATAATAACAGATGAACATAAGCTTATTTTCACAAATGTAATCTTACTACTCCTAGGCCCTAGAGTAATAAACATGTTTCGAGAATTACTCTGAAAAATTTCTAAAGACTACAGGAAGATCCTCCGCAGTCTAATTGTTCATAGAGCTCCCCAGTTCGTAAGGGCGAATACCCTTATGGTTTTCCTATCCAAACCACTCACTATGTACAACATTGATTTGATGACTCTCTTCTACCAGCAACCCTCCTGACTTAAAGGTTTTGGATATAGGTGGGAATGTCATCAGTTCCCACTCTACTTCTCCTCCGTTCAAATGCGCCTTCCTTCTTGCTTGACGCTTTTCCATCTCTTGTCTCTTTTGTTTATGGTCTGGCTTAAAACCCAAACCAAAACGATCCTTCTACTCCATCAATTTTGGGACTTGAATCCCTCCTTGCAACTGTTTTCCTAGTCCTTTTCCTGGCAATGCTCCTTTCCCCATCATTATTTACAGGGCCATCCTTGTTGCTCTAGACATTCTAGGAACCGGCACCTCGCTTCCCTCCAAAATGAAGGTAGCATTAACAATTTCCAAGGAACGAAAAGAACACTCGATAGCCTCCTCATTTGTCTCCACATAAGGGGCTTTACTGGTGACAGCTGCTATGATGTCCTCCTCTGCATTGATGGTTATCAAGCGTCCATCTGTCACCAACTTCAATTTTTGGTGCAGTGAAGAAGGCACCGCTCCTGCCGAGTGTATCCATGGCCTCCCCAACAAACAATTATAGGAGGGCTTGATATCCATTACCAGGAAGTCAACTTCATACGTATTTGGTCCAATCTCCAGAGGGATGTCAATTCGTCCCATTACTTTCCTTTCAGTTCCGTCAAAGGCTTTTACCACATTGTGACATGCCTTCATATGTGAACTGTCAATGGACAACCTATTCAAGGTGGATAGTGGCAGGACATTCAAAGCAGAACCATTATCCACAAGTACACTTGGAAGTGTGTATCCTTTGCAACGAGTGGTGATGTGCAAAGCCTTAGTTGACCCTATGCCCCCAGGTGGAATTTCATCATTATTGAAGTAGATGAAATTATCAGCACTGATGTTATTTATCAACCGGTCCAACTTATTGACAAATATATCGTGAGTGACATATGTCTCGTTGAGTACCCTCATCAATGCTTCCCGATGTACTTCAGATCTTAACAATAAGGCTAAAACCAATATGCGTGCTGGTTGCTTACGCAATTGCTCGACCACACTGTACTCACTATGCTTAAGGAACTTTAGAAATTCCTTAGCCTCCTCCTCCCTCACTGGCTTGTTAACAAGTACTTCGCTCTTTTTCTTAATTTCAACATTCTTGGGTTTTGTGGGCTCCACTCTGACGTCCCCCATATCATAATGCTTCCCACTCCGCGTATGTGAACCTTCATCTCGTACATCTTTAGATGTGCTGGCTATATTTCCTTCTTCCGGCACCGTCACGCTACAGTCATAACTCCATGGTACTTTCTTGCTATCTTTGTAAGGGAAAGGAGTAGGTGCATGGATAATGACTTTGGGTGCTGCTGGTGTCGTCCCCATTTCATTATTCCCTGTCAGGGAGATAACAATACTTGGTTTGCTGGTTCTTTTCTGTTCATTTTCCAGCGCACATACTTGCTTTTCACTAGAGCTACCTTCATAAACCTGTAGCTCTTTGTTGTCTATAAAGCCTTGCACCAAGGCCTTGAATTCCTCGCAACCTTCATCTCTCCTGCCATAACTATGTCTGCAAAACTTTAGTAGTGCTTCCAATCATATGAGTAATAAATGGGGCTTTCAGAGTATTAATAAATAATATAGTGGTCTCCTTCTCCAACAGTGGTGGTTGAACCTGCATCACTACTTCTCTCCACCTCTATGCATATTGCCTAAAATTCTCATTAGGCTTCTTCTCCATGTTTTGCAGGGTAATCCTGTCAGGGGTCATGTCCGTTACATGATTGTACTGTTGCATGAAGGCTTGTGCAAGATCCCTCCATGAACTTATTCTAGCTCGGCTCAACTGATTGTACCATCTGGCTGCCGATCCTATCAAACTATTCTGAAAACAATGGATCAACAGTTGATCATTATTTACATACCCCGTCATCCTTCTGCAAAACATTGTGATGTGGGCCTCTGGGCAAGTAGTTCCATTGTATTTCTCAAATTCTAGCATTTTGAATTTGTGAGGTAACACTAGGTTTGGGACCAGACTTAAGTCCTTAGCATCAACCCTATGATTATTGCCAGTACCTTCCAAAGCCTTGAACTTTTCTTCTAACCATCTGCAGCGTTCATCCAATGCCTTGCAACTTTGGCCTTCAAATCTTCCTTTTCCACCATATCTAGATCGGGAACAAGAGGATTAGTAGGATTGTCACCCATATTAAACCCTGAACCAACCGAGAAATTCACATGGACACCAGCATCAATTGGCCCATCTTTGAGGGCCTCACAAGAGTAGATGGCCTTCTAGGAGGTGCCCTCAGTTTGCAATGGTACATGCGGCGGTGTAAAACCTGGGGGAGGACCCTCATTTTCCTCTTCAGTGATGGCCATAGGAGCCTTTCCCTTATCAGTGGCCCTCAGTAACTGAGCCATTTCGGCTATCATATTCCTCTGAGCTTCCATCATTTGCTCTCTCATCTCATTCTACATTTTAGCCAACTGCTCTTGCAACTGGTCTTGCATATCCTTTTGCAACTGCTCAAACCTTTGATCCATGTTCTTAGTTTTAGTGCGAGTGCCGTAAGGATATGTGATTTCCAGATTTTCTTTTGTACCTTTATAAAGAAACTTTAACTAATTAGGGTCTTTCTATAACCTTGAATGCATATGATATGATGTAATGCAAATGCATGAATGCAATAAAGGCATCAATCTCGATTCAATCTCATTTAGAAAACTTTATTTAGAAAAAGAATATCTTTACATATAAATGGATTACAAGTACGCTTCCGCCCTAATGCCCAAAGTTTTAACTCTATCTAATAAAAGGGCTAACTTTCTTCTTATGTCTGACGATGACCCACACATCAGACTCAATACATCGGCCCGTACTGCCAAGTCCTGCACATATTCAGCAACCTCTCGAATCTGGTCTATGGCTTCTCCCATGACATGATCCCTTTCTCTAACCTGCCCTCTAGACTGATGAAGCTCTCCCTTTAGATAATCTCCTTGCATCTTGAGTTGCTTAATCCGAAGTTACCTTCCTGTAATGCTGCTTCCAAGTCTTCAACTTTACTCTTTAGCTCTTTTAACTCAACCGTAGAATCATGGTTGCGATGCCAGCGAAGGGATCTTCCAAGCTCAGTTATTTTAGACTTCAACCTTTTATTCTCTTCTTCTAATGCCAAATTCTATGATTGCATCTCCTGAAACTTCTTCTCCCAGTACTTAGCTCTAGCCTTTCCTTCTTGGGTCTCTTTCTGCAACTGATCTGAAGACCCTCCTACTTTCGCTCTTCTCAAGGATACCTATGACTTTTTGTAGTGTTCCTTCAAATTATCTCTATCCTCCTCAATCTTCCTCTTTTCCTTTCTTTCTTTTTCGACCTCCATCTTCTGGACATCGATATCTAGACTCAAGTACATCTTTTCTTCTTCGAGCTTTGCTATCCTTTTCTCAAGCTCCAAATTTTTCCTCTCAATTTCTTGCTTCATAATTTCTAACTCTGAGGGCATCACTTGCAGATATTCCTCCATCGGTCGAGCTCCTTCCATATTTGGCTCAGAAATAATATCATTGATCCTTCTACCTCTCCATTCAACATATTCTGGAGTCGTAACAGGGCCAATAGCTACTCCTTTCAACCGACACGTCTTGTTCCAAGCGCTAGATATCTCACCGACCCTTTTCTTGTAATCGGCTCCTCTATATGCAAACTCACTTTGAGTTAGCCCATGAGTTGCTAGCACGAACTGCCTCAAATCGAATTGCCTCAACACGAGCAAGGGGGCATAACCAATGGCACCCCAAATTCCCAATAAAGGGACCCAATCGAATCGCGCATAGCGGTAAAGAATCTCACGGGAATCATCCACGGAGCTCTCCACTCAACATCTTTCGACTGAAGATTTTAAAGTAGTGCAATCCAATTCTCCTCTGGAACATCAACTCTCCTAGTTGAAGCGATTATGTCCTTCAGCGGTGAGTAATCCTCAAAGAAAACCCGATAAACGACCTTATCTATCAACCGGAAATGACTATAGAACCAAGCTAGAAGTAATTGTGCACAACCAACAAAACTCACTGCTGCTGACTTTCTTACATGTGCCTAAGGACACAGAATGTCTCTGCCAAAATTGTAGGGGATGTATGACCCTCTTCTCGAGTCTATGGAAAAGATTCGTGGTTGCCTCATCCACATATCCCAAAGCCCTAGGGAACACCATCAATCCGTACA
This sequence comes from Gossypium anomalum, assembly GCA_025698475.1. Lineage (NCBI taxonomy): Eukaryota > Viridiplantae > Streptophyta > Magnoliopsida > Malvales > Malvaceae > Gossypium > Gossypium anomalum. The sequence goes on from CM046956.1 coordinate 11,684,677, forward strand.
AACTTAAGGCAAAAACATCTACCCTCTTTGCTTCATCAAGGTGTGTCAAAATCAGACCCTTCAAAGCATCCCATGAAATGCACTTGCACTCGCCCTTCTCTTTAATCGCAGCGCGTAATCTCATGCTCGCTCATCCCTGTAATAGCCATCAATTTCTTCCAAAAGGTAGGGACATTAACAGCTCGAGAATAGATTCTATCAACCTGGAACCTGGGATAACGTAACAAGGCAGTGTACTCCTCTACGGTAGGCACCAAGTCTACCTCCCCAAAAGTGAAACAACTATACGCTGGATTCCAAAACTGAGCGAGGGCTCGGAACAAGTGCTCATCTATTTGAACATCGAGCAAGTAAGGTAAGTCTTCGTAATTACCGTAGAATAACTGTTTAGTCTCGTTGTCCCATTGATCCCAAATCTCCTTAAGCTCTTGGAGATTATTCTGCGTAACACTGATGCGAGTATATCCTGACAGCTCCGACATATATCCCGCAGCTATACTATCTCCTTTTCTAACCGAGTTTGCTCTCGGACCATCTATGGACGTTGGCGTTGCCCTCCACTCTATCAAGAAGTCCGTTCTCCATAATAAAACTCTCTAATTTAGACACTGACCGTGAATCGATACCTTTGTAAATGCAAAATGTCATGCACGCAAAAGAAAAGAAATAGTCAGTATCACATGATATCAATAAATCTCAACAATAATTTATAAGGGTAATATCTAAAGTTTAACGCTAACTAAGTTGGGCTCTTATGGTTTTTTCTATATGAGGTTGGTTCTAAAGTTTGAGGTACCTAAACCAGCAGATTCCTCGATCCTCACCCATTATAGGCTCATTTGAATCGAGTTCAATTCAGGGGAATACATTTCCCTATTGCTACACGGAGATGAAAATCTCAGGAAACCATAGGTACAGATGTATCCCGAAAGTGATCCACTATCCTGCACGGAGGCAAAAACCTCACGAAGGCGTAGCTTCTCACTCCCACTTAAGGGTGTGACCACAACGGTCATGCAAATGCAATGTGTATTAGAATATAGCAACACATGCAATAATACAAACACATGTAATGCAAAGAGGATTAAATTTTAAATTTTTTAATTTCCGACATTAAGACAAGAGATAATCAATTACACGGCTTGACTCTCTTAAACGTCCCCAGTGGAGTCGCCAAGCTGTCGAGACCATTTTTAAATCGGGTTTTTGGAAAATGGGAATCGACTTTAAAAAATGAAAACGGGAGTCGCCACCAATCTTTTTAGGTGTGATTGGATCACCTTTAAAACATTTGTTTTAAAATCGTTGGTTTTGGTCTACGAAATCAAAAGAATAGGTTCGGGAGTCGGTTACATACGAAGAAGGGTTAGCACCCTCGTAACGCCCAAAAATTGGTACCTAATTGATTATCGAAATGTCTTTAATGTCAGAAATTAAAAATTTTGAGATGTAATCCTCTTTAAAGTATTTGAAAATTTGGGTTTACTTGTATCAAAGTATTGACTATAAGTTAGCCTTTTAGAAATCTCTATCTCAAAGCAACAAAATGCTACATCCAGTAAGTTAGGACATATCACTTTGCAATTCCAAGACAATCACTTATATTTTGAAATCCTTTAAAAACCTTAGAAGGGTACTTGACTATTCGAACTTAACGAGAAAAGTTGCAACCCAATAAGTTAGGGCACTACTTTTTCGAAATTTTCAAACACCAAGCATTGCCTTTATATTTTTTGAAAATTTTGGAACCTTGTCTTTTTAAAGATGATGCGTGGAAAATTGTATTACATTGAAAATCATAATAATATATTATTGTACTAGATAAATAAAGATGAATACTACGATGAAAAGAATAAAAAAAAATGCAAACAAAGATATATATATATATATATATATATATATATATATATATATATATAGCATGTATTGAAAATGAACAAACAAAGCATACAAACATACGAAATAATATTTAAATGATGCATGATATAAACAAAACATAACCGAATAATGTATAATATATAAATAGAAGAAATATAGTGTCAATGTGCATGTTCACAAAATATAACATATAATAATAATAAAAATAAAAATAACATTTAACACATACATGATACATAAAATAAAATAAAAAATAAGAATGATTGATTGCTAGCAAAATATATATAATTAAAGATAAGATACTCCATAATAATTTTTAAATAGTATTTAATATATAAAATATAATATATAATATCGAGAATAATAATTATATGGTAATACATTGGTTTAAGAGCATGTAAGAGAATTTATAATTTAACAATATAAATTTTAAAATGAAATAATATAATACATAAATAAATAAAAAATAATGAAATGTGTATAGAATATGAGTTTAAAATATGATTTAATAATAATAATTTACAAATTCTAAATAATATATATGATATAAACATGAATAATATGATTGGTAATATGTGATATATAATATTTATAAAAATAATAAGTGGTGTAAAAATAAAACATAATAAATGTTATAATAAAATATATGGGAAATAAGAAATATAATATAAAATAATGAAAACAATAATATATAAATAATTAATAAATATATATAATATTTATGAAAATATAATAATAATATATAAAAAATTATATGCAATAATATTTTTGAAAAAAATTAATATATAACAAATAATAGTAATATATATATTAAAAATAATGCTTATAATAAAATAATCTTATAACGTGTAATATAAAAATAAAACAAGTAACAATATAGATAAAAAATATAAAAATAGAATAATAAAAATAAATATAGGATTAAATTTAAAGTTCAGCAAAATGTCAGGGCAAATTTCAAAGAAACAAAACTGGACTAAGGCCCAATTTAAAACGCGCGTAAAATCAGAGGGACTCACTGGGCAAATTGCCCTATTCCCAAAGCGCCACGCGTTTCCCGTAATTTGATTTAACAAGCTATCGAGACCAAATTAAAACTAAAATAAAATAATAGGGCCAAATCATAAATAAAATAAAATTTAATTGAAAATACAAAAGGGGTAGAAGGGCCGATTGGGAAATTAACCCAATTTTAAAAAATGCGCGGATCCTCCCCAGGTAAAATGGTCAACACGCGGACCCTGGGGGTCTGAAAACGACGCCGCTTTATCAAGGCTATATAAGCCATTCTCGCAGCTTTAAAATCATTTTAGCACCAGTCTAAAAAAAAAAAATTCTGAAATGCTCTGCAGAGGGAAAGAGAGGTCCCCAGCCCTGGCCTCCAGTCACGGTGCAATGCTTGCACACGCGCCTCACGTGCCGTCGTATACGGTGGCCTGAAGGCTTAAAAAACCTTCATCCTTCCACAGGTAGTCTCTTTTCCCTTAACTCCTTACTCAGATATGCTAGAATAATTCATATGTGTTTAAAAAATAAAGCATGAGATATGTGATTAAATCACCTGTTGATACTGTTGGTATTTTGAAAGAATAACTATGAGTATTTTATTTCGTAAAGAAAAAATCCGTCCTTCGTACAATGTTTAAATTCGGGCTTTATAGCCACTGTTTACATTTGGTAAATAAAAATCCTTTAGTTTCTTCCTATTTTGTGCTGCTATTTTGTTTTCCTTTCCATTTGTGTGCAGGTGAACACGGAAATCACTATTTGTGATGAAGGCTTCACGATGACCTTCGAGGCGTTAATTAAGGCGTGACTCAGAACCTGGAATCGTGGCCTTGAAGGAGGCACGATCTGCGGCTGCTGGCGAGGCACCGATGGGGCATTGAAACCGGAGGCAGAGCATTGATGGCCATATCGATTTTGAGAACCGAACAGACGCTCCTGAATCTTCTAGAAGCAACGGCGGCTCGAGGAGAAAGAGGGCAGAAACCCTAGGGTTTCTTGCCTGGGTCTGCAACTGTTTGGGCCAATTGGGCCTCTGGGAATTTTGGGTTTGTAATGGGTAGAGGTGTTTTGGGCTACCAGTCTGTAACGGGTCCATTTAGGTTGCAACTGTTTGGGACTTAGTTTAGGCTGGGCTAGTTTAGTAAAATTTGGCTGTTGGGTCTGTGTATTTGGGCTTTGTAAAAAAAAAACTTTTATGGACTGTTTAAATTAAATAAATAAATATTTATTTATTTATCCATTAATTTTTAATTTTAATAGTCCGGGTAAATTTTGGTGATTACATTGTCTATGTCAGTAATGGTGAAAATCCTAAAAATCGAGTTTCCATTATGCAAGTGAATGTACGTGTTTCGATCATTTCCTTTTCTTTTCTCATCACAATTTCCTCCATGAACTAACTAATAAGCATACTAATAAATTTGCAGTCATCACCAAACAAGATCGAGATACTATATCTCCAAGAAAGCTACACCGATGAAACTGGCTCGTACATAGTATACGCGCCGATGGATATCATGGCCATGTCAAAAATATTGAATCGTGGTAACCCAAAATTTGTATCTATTTTGCCATCAGGGTTCAGCATTATGCCTGATAAGGCACCTGGGCAAGGAGATGGAGCCGTGGGAAGTATCTTAACCCTAGCGTTTCAAAGCGTCGACAGATTAAGCAACAAGGAATATATGCCTCCGTCGACGCTCAAAATCATTGATGCTATCTTATCAACAACCGTTGCTTCAATCAAGGATGCTATGCTATTTGGCATAAGGTGATGCCATTGCTAAGTCTTGAGCTTTTCTTTTTGTTGGTATGTTGTTTGCAGTCTTGATGGATTTATATTTGCTTTATAAGTTGTAGGTATTAATGGCTTCTTCGAAGTTGTTGAGAATGTAAGTTATGTAAACCAAGGAGTTCAAATAGAAACTTTAATATAATATTATCTGCAAACTGTAGCTTTCTTAAAGGAATGTTTTGGAAGAGCTTTTGATCATAATAAATGTTGTTGTTAATTGTTCAAGAATTTAAGACCAAGTTAGAGAGTTTTAATTCGGATTTGGATTGAATCACTTGCTTGATTTGGATTTTGGCTTTCATGAGCTCATATAGTCAGAAAAAAGAAGTAATGGGTTACTTGTTTGGTTATTTTATATGATAATCGTTTGAAATTAAATAAGAAATAATAGATTATTTGCATCTTAAAAAATTTGCTTTAGTTATTTACTTTCAGCATGTTCAAATTTATTAGTGTATATAACAAATTTTTTTAATATGCAAAAATAATTATTTTCTACCACTAAAAACTGATTTCTCCTGACAAAACATAAATTCGAAACATGTAATATAAAATATTACGAGGGAGTACCAAAAATTATAAAATAGTATAAAAAATTTTGGGGGAATAGAAAAAATTATGAGGGATATCAAAAAATTTATGAGGAAGTACAAAAAATTTCTAGGGAGTACAGAAAATCATGAGATAATATCGAATATTCAGTTAAGAATTTTGTCATTATCTCCTAATCTGTTGAATTAGTTAAAACTTATCATGAAACCAGGACATGGTGGTGGTTTTTTTTTTCTTGGTTCATACACCCTGTTGATAAATAATCTCGTATTGTTAAGAAAAGGTAATTACATATTCAGTCTAGTTTATGTATTTTTGTTAGAGTTGAGGATTTAATCTTGTACTTTAATTTCGCTAGTTTAAGTCTCTATATTTTTCGATATTTGAAAATCCAGTCAACTTAAATGGTAGCGGTTAAATTGTAAATTTTTCTATTTTGAAAATCATATGCTTCGAAAATTTTATTTTTTGTACAAACATTTATAATTAAATTTAAATAAAATATTTTGTTATTGGATATTAATTTGGTTTAAACTTATGGAGTGAACACATAATTTGACATTTACATGAGATATATATATATATATTTATAAATGAGATATATTTACTTAAATATGATAATAAAAATGTATGTTTACTTAAAAGGAATTAAATCGACTTCTCAAATTAGCCTGTTTTATATATGGTAATAACTGTGATGAAATAAAATTTAAAAACTAGCCATAAGTTTCAAATTGAAGACATGAATCTATTTGTATTGATATAATAGATGTCGATTAGTGCCAGGAATTTGCATCTTGCACTATCCGCACTGCAATTTTTCACAGGATGAATGATGAGCTTGAGCACCACACAGAGTCCAATGATACCATACACCTGGTTGGATTTTCCACCACTCCCTTGACATCGATTCAATTAACGCCAATGCAAGGGGCTTCTGTGTATAATATTTGATAGAGCGAAAAAAAAAACAAATCCTCATTATTACCTACATTCAACCCTAACAATTATATCATGTATATAAAAATATTTTTATATAAATTTATGCTCAAAACTATTCAAAGTTTATTAATTAAGCTAATATGAAAAAGCATTTAATATAAAAGAAGGAAATAGTATAAAAATAAGAGTTTAATAATTTCAAATTTATGTTTCACCAAAAAGAAGCATCGAGTGAGAACATAAAGCAAAAACAAAAAATGCACACACTTTCGTAAACTGTCCATTAAAACCTTTAACCAATCATATTTCAAAGAAGTGTCAGTCAGCAGATACCCTCAACAATTTTCAACACTCTTGTCCCATGTACCCTTCTAATGCTCATTTCCTACTTACCGTTTATTTTCCCTCTCAAATATATATATAAATTCAGTGTTGTACTCCTTAGAAAGAAGACAAATCTGTTCATCACATTTTGTTTAAGGTATGGTTTTATGTTTTCTTCATGAAAGGTTTTAGTTTCAAAGACACCCAGAGATAATGCATGGAAACATTTATGGATGATTTTTATCTTTTTTTTTTTAAAATCCATATCATTGTGCTTTTCTAATTCAATTTTGTTATTTTTCAAATATTTTTCTATCATTTTGATTGATGTTAGTTCAGGTAAAAAATAAAAAATAAAAAATTTGCAGATAGATAGATTATTAGGTAAATTTAAACTCAATTTTTTAGTTCAATTATACATTTTGTCAACTATAGGACGGAATTGAATGAATTTATTCGTAAAAAGACATCGAATATATTAACCAAAATGATGTAATGTAAGGTTGGATGTACCTGAGATGATTTGTGGAATGAGTTTTAGGCAACAAAAAGAAATGTTGGTAACTATTTAGGTGGAGAAATGCTTTGGTGGAGGGTGTCATTAAAGCCATTATCTTCATCAAATCATTTATCTTGCTATCAATTGACGTTCAACCAAAATTCAGATTTATTCCTAAGAAAATAATGAAATATCAAAATAAGGAACAAATATATTGAAAAGGAATAAAGAGGCACTATTAACTCCAAAAATGAAGTTAATAATGTGAAATTAAAAAGAAAATAAAAAAAGTGAAGCAAGTCGATTTTTGTCACCGATTTTGAACTTGTATACAAATAGTTCAACTGGAAGTAGAGTTACACCATTTATGTTTTATGATTCTATGATACATCATCATCATTTGAATGCACCATAATGTGCTAATGATAAAATCCATAATCAAAATGAACTTACAAGATAAATCTAAAAACTGGAAACTCCAATAATATTAGGGACTCCAGAGATGTCTTTCTATAGGATAAGGTCATTGCTATCTTCTTCTCGGAAGAATATTTGTGTTTGAAAAATCATGGAAGGGTGGACTGCATCAGAAACAATAAAGTTACTCAAGATTGCAATGGAAGAGAGCCGAGCCCTATTGGTTTCATCTGTTCAAAAGCGAGAAGAAAGTAGTACGCAAGGGGAGGGTAAGTGGCATGGTCTCTTACCTTCCCGCTCAGCAAGAATGTAAAATGGAATATGCGCAATCATTTTTGTGTCTCCATCATTCCAGTTGGCGAGTGCTCGGATTGTGTGGGGTCCCATGTGAAGGCTGGAAGGTCCCAAGTAGACAGACAGACAGATAGCGGGGTCATCGGATAACCACGAGTTCGCCTCCAAACGCTTGAATCGATATTTGAGATCGAGCAACCCGAATATGAATTGTTAGAGAAAAGCAACATTATTAAGTTAGAAAATTCATTCCTTTCTTTACAACTATTTGACCAAAGTAAATGTCCAAAATGGATTGCACAACCTTGCCCAAGGCTACACGTGCCCTCGGCAATGGTTAGTGGTGATATGCGACAAGCTTTGCAATATTTGTGATAACAAAACACGAAGCCTCATTGTGATGACTTTCAAGTTCTTTGTCAAAGTTGATAGACTCTGCCTCTGAGACCTAGACAACTTCCGAAACCGAGATTAAAGTCAGTGTAATAACCCAAATTTGACAGGGCTTTGAAACCCAAAACCAAAATTAAATAATAATAAATAAATTTTTATTTATTAAATAGTCCCTTTACAGCCCAAAAGTTAAAACCTACACTCGGTAGCCCAAATACCCCTTAAACTATCCCTTAACCCGTTTACACCCTTGACCCATTACAATTACAACCTTAGCCCAAATATACCCGAAGCCTAGACCTAAACTGGACCCAAATAACAGAGGCCCGAAAAACCCAAAATTATCAGCTAGGGTTTTCAACCCTAGCTCTTTCCCCTTGCGCCGCAACAGTTTCTGGAAGCTTCGGGGAGCGTCGGTGTAACTCCCCAAATCGAGGCCATCAATGCAAACTAATGCGCCATCAATGCGTCCGTCCCTCTCATGACCGTCCAGCACCGCAATCTCAGGCCTCCCCTCTAGCCTTGGTACCACCGTTAACGCCGAGATCATTGGGATACCTGCAAGAAAAGGAACGAAGAGCAAGAAAAGGAAACTAAAAGAATCTCAGCAGATCACGGTCAAAGACACAGTGAGCAAAACATAGAAAGAAATTGAAGATTTCTTTCCCAGTTTTTTGTAATAAACAATGGCTATAAAAAGCCCTTTGTAACCCTCTAATTTTTACGGATACAGAAATAAAAAAAAAGCAAAGACAAACAGTTTCAAAGGTGATAACCGAGTGACTTATTCTTTATTTTTAGTGCATATATGAACTATTAGCAAAATACTAAGGGTTTTTTTTTAAGAAGAAGAACTACCTGTTTTAGATTTGAAGAGACGAGAGTTTTTTGAACTCTCCGATCTCCGTTTACGGTGGCCCTTAGGGCGGCGCGTGGGCACATGCGCTGGAGCCTGGTCTGCGAGGGCCGGAGCCCAGAGCTCCCTTCCTCTCTCTCTTTCAGAGAGAATTTCTTAGTTTTTTTTTTTTTACAAATCAGGGTTCTAATGAATTTTAAGCTGAGAAGGTAGCTTATATAGCTTGAACGAAACGACGACGTTTTGTGACCCCCAGGATCCGCGCGTTGACCCGATCACCCGGGGAGGATCCGCGCATTTTTTAAAATTGGGTTAATTTCCCAATTAGTCCTTCTACCCTTTTGTATTCACAATTAAATTTTATTTTATTTATGATTTGGCCCTGTTATTTTATTTTAGTTTTAATTTGGTCCTGGCAGTTGTTAAATTATATTCTGGGAAATGCTGCCGTTTTGGGAATAGGGCAATTTGCCCAGTGAGTCCCTCTAATTTTATGCGCGTTTTAAATAGGACCTTAATCCAGTTTTGTTTCTTTGAAATTCGCCCTGACATTTTGCTGAACTTTAAATTTAGTCCTATATTTATTTTTATTATTCTATTTATATATTTTTTATCTATATTGTTACTTGTTTTAATTTTATATCATACGTTATAAGATTATTTTATTATAAGCATTATCTTTTAATATATATTACTATTATTTGTTATACATTATTTTTTCAAAAATATTATTGCATATCATTTTTTATATTATTATTATATTTTCATAAATATCATATATATTTATTAATTATTTATATATATTATCATTTTCATTATTTTATATTATATCTATTATATTTCTTATTTCCTATAAATTTAAAACATATTCTATTATATGATATCTAAATATTTTCGTTACTTATTAATTTTTTTCATATAATATCTATTACATTACTTATATTATTCATTATATTATTTAAATTCTCAAAATCTGTAAATTATTTTTTTTTTTACTCATATTATATATCAAACTATTAATTATTTATTATGTATTATTTTATTTTAAATGATATCTTTATATTCTTTTACACATTTCTATTTATATATTTTTTAAGACCCAATATATTTTACATATAATTATTATAAATATTTTGTTATTATATTTATATATTATATAGTAAATACTATTTTAAAATTATTTTTCTTTAGGGTCTTTACTTATGTTTCATGTATATTTTGTTAATAATAATTCATTTTATTTTATTTTGTATATACTATGTTATTTTATCTATTATTTGATATTACATTTCATGAACATGTACATTAATATTGTATTACTTTGTATGTTTATTCATTCTTCATACATGTTATGTATATCTTTGTACGCATATTGTTAATATTTGCTTTATATGTATTATTTTATATGTATGTATCTAATACACGATCTTTTCATCATTGCCTTCATTTTTGTTTAAATGCACGTATTATTTACCTCCTACAATAATATATTACTATGTATGATTTATAATGTAATACAATTCTCCACACATCATCTTTAAAAAGATAAGGCTCCAAAATTTTCAAAAAATATAAAGGCAATGCTTGGTGTTTGGAAATTTCGAAAAAAGTAGTGCCCTAACTTATTGGGTTGCAACTTTTCTCGTTAAGTTCGAATAGTCAAGTACCCTTCTAAGTTTTTAAAGGTTTTCAAATATAAATGACTGTATCTTGAACCGCAAAGTAATATGTCCTAACTCATGGATATAGCATTTTGTTGTTTCGAGATAGGGATTTCTAAAAAGGCTAACTTATAGTCAATACTTTGATATAAGTAAACCCAAATTTTCAAATATTTCAAAGAGGATTACATCTTAAATTTTTAATTTTCGACATTAAAGACATTTTGATAATCAATTAGGTACCAATTTTTGGGCATTACGAGGGTGCTAACCCTTCCTCATACGTAACTGACTCCCGAACCCATTCTTATGATTTCGTAGACCAAAACCAACGATTTTAAAACAAATGTTTTAAAGGTGATCCAATCACACCTAAAAAGATTGGTGGTGACTCTTGTTTTTCATTTTTTTAAAAAAAGTCGATTCCCATTTTCCAAAAACCCGATTTAAAAATGGTTTCGACATCTTGGCGACTCCGCTGGGGACATTAAGAGAGTCAAGCCGTGTAATTGATTATCTCTTGTCTTAATGTCGGAAATAAAAAATTTTAAAATTTAATCCTCTTTGTATTACATGTGTTTGTATTATTGCATGTGTTGCTATATTCTGATACGCATTGCATTTGCATGACCGTTGTGGTCACACCCTTAAGTGGGAGTGAGAAGCTACGCCTTTGTGAGGTTCTCGCCTCCGTGCAGGATGGTGGATCACTTTCGGGGTACATCCGTACCTATGGTTTCGTGAGATTTTCATCTCCGTGCAGCCATAGGGAAATGTGTCCCCTTGAACTGAACTCGATTCAAATGAGCCTATAATGGGTGAGGATCGAGGAATCTGCTGGTTCAGGTACCTCAAACTTTAGAACCAACCTCATTTAGAAAAAACCGTAAGAACCCAACTTAGATAGAGTTAAACTTTAGATATTACCCTTATAAATTATTGTTGAGATTTATTGATATCATGTGATACTGACTATTTCTTTTCTTTTGTTTGCATGACATTTTGCATTTACAAAGGTATCGATTCACGGTCAGTTTCTAAGTTAGAGAGTTTTATTATGGAGAACGAACTTCTTGATAGAGTGGAAGGCAACGCCAACGTCCATAGATGGTCTGATCAAACTCAATTAGAAAAGGGAGATAGTATAGCTGCGGGATACATGTCGAAGCTATCGGAGTACACTCGCATCAGTGTCACACAGAATAATCTTCAAGAGCTTAAGGAGATTTAGGATCAATGGGGCAACGAGACCAAACAGTTATTCTACGGTAATTACGGAGACTTACCTTACTTGCTCGATGTTCAAGTAGATGAGCATTTGTTCCGAGCCCTCGCTCAGTTTTGGAACCCACCATACAGTTGTTTCACATTTGGGGAGGTAGACTTGGTGCCTACCGTAGAGGACTACACTGCCTTGTTACGTTGTCCCAAGTTCCAAGTTGATAGAATCTATTCTCGAGCTACTAATGTCCCTACCTTTTGGAAGAAATTGATGGCTATTCTATCTTGGGATGAGCGAGCGGTGGATTCTTGCGAGTATTAAAGAGAATGACGAGTGCAAGTGCATTTCATGGGATGCTTTGAAGGGTCTGATTTTGACACACCCTGATGAAACAAAGTGGGTAGATGTTTTTGCCTTAAGTTTGTACGGATTGATGGTGTTCCCTAGGGCTTTGGGATATGTGGATGAGGCAACCACGGATCTCTTCCATAGACTCGCAAAGGGGTCACTACATTCCTGCAATTTTGGCAGAGACATTGAGTCCTTAGCGGATGGATGTAGGAAAGTCGTGTAGGCGGAGTTTGTTGGTTGTGCACAATTGCTTCTAGCTTGGTTCTATAGTCATTTTTGGTTGACAGATAAGGTCGTTTGTCAGGTTTTCTTCGAGGATTACTCATCGCTGAAGGACATAGTCGCTTCAACTAGGAGAGTTGATGCTCCAGAGGAGAATTGGATAGCACTACTTCAAAATCTTCAGTCGAAAGATGTTGAGTGGAGAGCTCCGTGGATGATTCCTGGTGAGATTCTTTACCGTTGCGGCAGTTTCGATTGGGTCCCTTTATTGGGAATTTGGGGTGCCATTGGTTATGCCGCCTTGCTCGTGTTGAGGCAATTTAGTTTGAGGCAGTTCGTGCCAGCAACTCATGGGCTAACTCAAAGTGAGTTTGCATATAGAGGAGCAGATTACAAGAAAAGGGTCGGTGAGATCTCTAGCGCTTGGAACAAGACGTGTCGGTTGAAAGGAGTAGCTATTGGCCCTGCTACGACTCCAGAATATGTTGAATGGAGAGACAGAAGGATCAATGATAATATTCCTGAGCCAAATGTGGAAGGAGCTCGACCAATGGAGGAATATCTGCAAGTGATGCCCTCGGAGTTGGAAATTATGAAGCAAGAATTTGAAAGGAAAAATTTGGAGCTTGAGAAAAGGATAGCAAAGCTCGAAGAAGAAAAGATGTACTTGAGTTTAGATATCGATGTCCAGAAGATGGAGGACGAAAAAGAAAGAAAGGAAAAGAGGAAAATCGAAGAGGATAGAGATGATTTGAAGGAACACTACAAAAAGGCACAGGTATCTTTAAGAAGAGCGAGAGTAGGAGGGTCTTCAGATCAGTTGCAGAAAGAGGTCCAAGAAGGAAAGGCTAGAGCTGAGTACTGGGAGAAGAAGTTTTAGGAGATGCAATCGCGAAATTTGGAATTAGAAGAAGAGAATAAAGGGTTAAAGTCTAAAATAACTAAGCTTGGAAGATCCCTTCGTTGGCATCGCAACCATTATTCTACGGTCGAGTTAAAAGAGCTAAAGAGTAAAGTTGAAGATTTGGAAGTAGATTGCAGGAAGGTAAACTTCGGATCGAGCAACTCGAGACGCAAGGAGATAATCTAAAGGGAGAGCTTCATCAGTCTAGAGGGAAGGTTAGAGAAAGGGATCATGTCATGGAAGAAGCCATAGCCCAGATTCGAGAGGTTGCTGAATATGTGCAGGACTTGGCAGTACGAGCTGATGTATTGAGTCTGATGTGTGGGTCGTCGTCAGACATAGGAAGAGAGTTAGCCCTTTTATTAGATAGAGTTAAAACTTTGGGCATTAGGGCGAAAGCGTACTTGTAATTATATGTAAAGATATTCTTTTTCTAAATAAAGTTTTCTAAATGAGATTGAATCGAGATTGATGCATTTGTTGCATTCATGCATTTGCATTACATCATATCATATGCATTCAAGGTTATAGAAAGACCCTAATTAGTTAAAGTTTCTTTATAAAGGTAGAAAAGAAAATCTGGAAATCACACATCCTTACGGCACTTGCACTAAAACTAAGAACATGGGTCAAAGGTTTGAGCAGTTGCAAAAGGATATGTAAGACCAGTTACAGGAGCTGTTGGCTAAAATGCAGAATGAGATGAGGGAGCAAATGATGGAAGCTTAGAGGAATATGATGGCCGAAATTACTCAGTTACTGAGGGCCACAGATAAGGGAAAGGCTCCTATGGCCATCACTGAAGAGGAAAATGAGGGTCCTCCTCTAGGTTTTACTCCGCCTCATATACCATTGCAAACTGAGGCACCTCCTAGAAGGCCATCTGCTACTCTGAGGCCTCAACATGGGCCAATTGATACTGGTGTCCATATAAATTTCCCGGCTGGTTTAGGGTTTAATATGGGTGATAATCCTACTAATCCTCTTGTTCCCGATCTAGATATAATCGAAAAGGAGGATTTGAAAGCCGAAGCTGCAAGGCAATTGGACGAACGCTGTAGATGGTTAGAATGAAAAGTTCAAAGCTTTAGAAGGCACTGGCAATAATCATGGGGTTGATGCCAAGGATTTAAGTCTAGTCCCAAACCTAGTGTTGCCTCACAAATTCAAAATGCCAGAATTTGAAAAGCACAATGGCACTACTTGCCCAGAGGCCCACATCACAATTTTCTGCAGAAGGATAACAGGGTATGTAAACAATGATCAGCTGTTGATCCATTGTTTTCAAGATAGCTTGATAGGTGCGGCAGCCAGATGGTACAATCAGTTGAGCCGGGCTAGAATAAATTCATGGAGGGATCTTGCACAAGCCTTCATGCAGCAATACAATCATGTGACAGACATGACCCCTGACAGGATTACCCTGCAAAATATGGGAAGAAGCCTAATGAGAATTTTAGGCAATATGCACAGAGGTGGAGAGAGGTAGCAATGCAGGTTCAGCCACCATTGCTGGAGAAGGAGACCACTATGTTATTCATTAATACTTTGGAAGCCCCATTTATTACTCATATGATTGGGAGCACTACTAAAAGTTTTGCAGATATAGTTATGGCAGGAGAGATGATAGAGAATGCTATAAGAGGGGGAAGAATTGAGGGAGAAGTAGCCAAAAGATCAGCCCCAAGAAGAAAAGACAATGAGGTAAACAATACAAGTGGTTTTAATTCAAAAGCAGTCACAGTTAGCAAGCCTAAAGTAGCCACAGTTGGCCAACAAGGCTCTCAAAAGCAGAATCCAACACTAGGCATGAGAGGATGCAATTTACAGCTATACCTGTGACGTATAGGGAGCTCTATCAAAATCTATATGATGCACATGCTATAGCCCCTTTCCATTTAAAACCATTACAACCTCCGTATCCTAAATGTTATGATGCAAATGCTAGATGTGAGTATCATGCTGGAATATCGGGGCATTCAATCGAGAATTGTACTGGATTCAAGAAAGCCGTAGAGAGGTTGATTAAGAATGGGGTTTTAAAATTTGAGAGTACCTCAAATACTAAGAATCCTTTACCGAACCATGGCAATCAGGGAGTAAATGCCATTAGTGAAGCCAGTGGAAAAAGGGAAAAGGAAAATGTTGATGAAATAAGAATGCCTATGAGGGTAATCTGGGAGGAGATGATAAAGAAAGGTATGTTGACCTCTAAAAATATGAGAGAAAGAACGGGGGACTACGGTGAGTTCCATAAAGATTGTGAGGAATTCAAGGCCTTGGTGCAAGGCTTTATAGACAACAAAGAGCTGTAGGTTTATGAAGGTAGCTCTAGTGAAAAGCAAGTATATGCGTTGGAAAATAAACAGTAAAGAACCAGCAAACCAAGGATTATTATCTCCCTGACAGGGAATAATGAAGTGGGGACACCAGCAGCACCCAAAGTCATTATCCATGCGCCTACTCCTTTCCCTTACAAGGATAGCAAGAAAGTACCATGGAGTGATGACTGTAGCGTGACAGTACCGGAGGAAGGAAATGTAGCCAGCGCATCTGAAGATGTACAAATTGAAGGTTCCCATATACCGAGTGGGAAACGTTATGATACGGGGAACGTCAGAGTGGAGCCCATAAAATCCAAGAGTGTGGAGATAGAAAAAGAGAAAAAGAGCAAAGTACTTATTAACGAGCCAGTGAGGGAGGAGGAGGCTAAGGAATTTCTAAAATTCCTTAAGCATAGTGAGTCTGATGTGTGTGTCGAGCAGCGATTGCGTAAGCAACCAAAGACTTATATCGATTTTAGCCTTATTGTTAAGCTCTGAAGTACATCGGGAAGTGTTGATGAGGGTACTCAATAAGACATATGTCACTCACGATATATCTGTCAATAAGTTGGACCGGTTGATAAATAACATCAATGTTGATAATTTCATCTACTTCAATGATGATGAAATTCCACCTGGGGGCATAGGGTCAACTAAGGCTTTGCACATCACCACTCGTTGCAAAGGATACACACTTCCAAGTGTACTTGTGGATAATGGTTCTGCTTTGAATGTCCTGCCACTATCCACCTTGAATAGGTTGCCCATTGACAGTTCGCATATGAAGGCATGTCACAATGTGGTAAAAGCCTTTGACGGAACTGAAAGGAAAGTAATGGGATGAATTGACATCCCTCTGGAGATTGGACCAAATACGTATGAAGTTGACTTCCTGGTAATGGATATCAAGCCTTCCTATAATTGTTTGTTGGGCAGGCCATGGATACACTCGGCAGGAGCGGTGCCTTCTTCACTGCACTAAAAATTGAAATTGGTGACAGATGGACGCTTGATAACCATCAATGCAGAGAAGGACATCATAGCAGCCGTCACCAGTAAAACCCCTTATGTGGAGACAAATGAGGAGGCTATCGAGTGTTCTTTTCATTCCTTGGAAATTGTTAATACTACCTTCATTTCAGAGGAAAGTGAGGTGCTGGTTTCCAGAATGTCTAGAGCAACAAGGATGGCCCTGTAAATGATGATGGGGAAAGGAGCATTGCCAGGAAAAGGATTAGGGAGACAGTTGCAAGGCGGGATTCGAGATCCGGATCGATTGAAAAATTTATTTTGGCTTAGGCTTCAAGCCAGACCATAAACACAAGAGACAAGAGATGGAAAAGCGTCAAGCAAGAAGGAAGGCGCGTTTGAATGGAGAAGAAGTGGAGTGGGAACCGATGACATTCCCACCTATATCCAAAACCTTTAAGTCAAGAGGGTTGCTGGTAGAAGAGAGTCGTCAAATTAATGTTGTACATAGTGAATGGTTGAAGTAGGAAAACCTTGAGGGTATTTGCCCTTACGAACCGGGGAGCTCTCTGAACAACTGGACTGTGGAGGATCTTCCTGTAGTCTTTAGAAATTTTTCAGAGTAATTCTCGAAACATATCTATTACTCTAGAGCCTAGGAGTAGTAAGATTACATTTGTGAAAATAGGCTTATGTTCATCTATTATTATTCAAATAAAACATAACTTTTTGAACGAGTATTGTTTCACTTTTATCGACCAATATTCCTTTAAATTTTGGCAATTCCTATTCTTTTATTCATAGTACAATCATTTTTAAGATTCATTCATTCTTTGTATATTCTTTCATACCCCTCACAGGTCTCTAGATATCAATGATATGAGCGCTAATATTGCCGCTCCTGATGTCTCTTATGAGCAAGACATGTGTTTAGAGGAGCCTCAGGATTTTGAAGATGTTCAAGATTATGACGTATCTCTCGATCTATTAAGAATGGTAAAACAGGTGGAGAAACAAATCATGCCACATGAGAAAGAGGCAATAGAGAACATAGCCCTAGAGGAAGGGAAGGAGGTGAAATTTGGAACACTGGTCACTAATGACACAAGGCGTAGCTTGATTGAGTTACTTCAGGAATTCAAGGATATCTTTGCATGGTCTTATCAGGATATGCCCAGATTGAGTACTGACATTGTAGTACATCGTCTTTCGATAAGGTAAGAATGTAAACCGGTCCAACAGAAGTTGCGAAGAATACGGCCAGACATTGTCCTGAAAATAAAAGATGAGGTCAAGAAGTAGTTTGATGCAGGATTCTTGCAGGAAGTGAAGTACTCTAACTGGGTAGCTACTATTGTACCTGTCCCTAAGAAGGACGGGAAGGTACAAATGTGTGTTGATTACAGAGATCTAAACAAAGCAAGCCCAAAGGATAATTTTCCTCTGCCACACATTGACACTTTAGTAGACAACACAGCGGGATATTCGTTGTTCTCCTTCATGGACGGCTTCTCAGGATACAATCAGATAAAGATGCATCCAGAGGATATGGATAAAACTACTTTCATAACATTGTGGGGCACCTTTTGTTATAAAGTAATGCCGTTTAGGCTAAAAAAACTTGAGGGCAACATACCAACGAGCCATGGTAAACTTGTTTCATGACATGATGCATAAGGATATTGAGGTATACGTTGATGATATGATTTCCAAGTCGCAAACAGAAAAAGAACACATTGAGGTCTTGAGAAGATTGTTCTTAAGGTTGAGAAAATTTCAGTTGAAGCTCAATCCAGCAAAGTACACCTTTAGAGCCAGATCGGGGAAGTTATTAGGCTTCGTAGTCAGTGAAAAAGGAATTGAAGTTGACTCAGACAAGGTCAGAGCCATACGAGAGTTGCCTCTGCCATGTACTCAAAAAGAAGTTTGAGGATTCCTAGGAAGGTTGAATTACATTGCTCGGTTCATTTCACAATTGACCGAGAAATGTGATCCTATCTTTCGCCTCCTCAGAAAGCACAATCAAGGTACTTGAGATGAAGAATGCCAGAATTCTTTTGAGAAAGTCAAGCAGTATTTTTTGAATGCTCTAGTGTTATCTCCACCTAGTCCAGATAAACCGTTAATACTATACTTGTTAGTGTTCAGCAATTCTATGGGATGTGTGCTTGGTCAGCATAACGAGTCGAGGAAAAGGGAAAAGGTAATTTATTATCTCTGTAAGAAATTCACTGACTGTGAAATGAGATATTTGCCAATCGAAAAGTTGTGCTGTGCGTTGATTTGGACCACACAGAGGTTAAGACAGTACATGCTATACCATACTACTTGGCTCATCTCAAAATTGGATCCATTAAAATACATGATGGAATCAACGGCTCTAAATGGAAGAATGGCGAGATGGCAAATTTTGCTTTCAGAGTTCGATATAGTCTACGTGAGTCAGAAGGCTATCAAAGGAAGTGCGGTGGCAGACTTCTTGGCCAGTAGAGCTTTGGAGGATTACGAGCCATTGAATTTTGATTTTCCAAATGAGGAGCTAATATGTATAGCAGCAACTGAAGATTCTCCATGGAAGCTAAATTTTGATGGGGCTTCTAATACAGTGGGAAATGGAATTGGGGCAGTCTTGGTATCCCCGAATGGCGACCATTACTCGTTCACGTACAAGTTGGATTTTGACTGTACAAGTAATATGGCTTAATACGAAGCATGCATCATGGGGCTCCAAGCAGCTATAGAAAGAGGCATAAAAACCTTAGAAGTATCTGGAGATTCTGCGTTGGTAATCTATCAGCTAAGAGGTGAATGGGAGACAAGAGACCCTAAATTGATCAATTATCGAATGGTAGTTTTAGGGTTACTAAGAGAGTTCGATGACATCACCTTCAACTACCTCCCATGAGATGAGAATCAGATGGCAGATGCTTTAGCAACCTTGGCTTCAATGATTAAAGCAAATAAAGAGGAAGAGATGAGACCAATTCAAATGAGTGTCTATGAGGCCCCAGCTCATTGTTGCAACATTGAGAAGGAGGAAAAAGATGATAACCCTTGGTATCAAGATATATTGCGATATGTAAGAGATCGTAAATATCCAGAGCAGACAACTGAAAATGACAAACGAACTTTGAGAAGGTTAGCTTGTGACTATGTTTTGGATGGGGAAGTTCTGTACAAGAGAAGGAAAGACCAAGTACTTTTGAGATGTGTCGATGCTGTGGAAGCCAAGCTAATTTTAGAAGAGGTTCATGAAGGTGTATGTGGTATGCATGCAAATGGGTTCACGATGGCAAGACAAATCATGAGGTTTGGCTATTACTGGGCCACTATGGAAGGAGACTGCATCAACTATGCCAAAAAATGCCATAAGTGTCAGATTTATGGGGACAAAATTCATGTTTACATGTCATGACGTCTCTATGGCCGTTTTCCATGTGGGGCATGGATGTCATCGGACCAATATCATCGAAAGCTTCGAATGGACATCGGTTTATCTTCATGGTGATTGACTACTTTACAAAATGAGTAGAGGCTGCTTCCTATGGAAATGTTACGAAGTCAGCTGTAAGTCGATTTTTGAAGAAGGAAATCATTTGTCGGTATGGAATGCCTGAGAGGATCATATCCGACAATGCATTGAATTTGAACAACAAAACGATAGCAGAGGTTTGCGACCAGTTCAAAATTAAGCATCACAACTCTTCACCCTATCGTCCAAAGATGAATGGGGCAGTAGAGGCTGCCAATAAGAACATTAAGAAAATAGTGGGAAAGATGACTGAGACTTATAGGGATTGGCATGAAAAGCTACCGTTTGCACTCTTGGCCTATCGAACATCTGTTAGAACTTCTACTGGGGCAACTCCGTTCTCGTTAATTTACGGGATGGAAGCAGTATTACCTATTGAAGTAGAAATACCTTCTCTCCAAATTTTAACAGAGATAAGGTTAAATGAAGCTGAATGGGTTCAATCCCGATATGACCAGCTAAACTTGATTGAGGAAAAGAGGCTGAAAGCTATCCGACATGGTCAGATGTACCAGAAGCGTATGATGCGTGCTTATGATAAAAAGGTTCGTCCAAGGGAATTCCATGAGGGGGACCTTGTGCTAAAGAAAATCCTTCCCATTCAGAAGGACTTTAGAGGAAAATGGATGCCAAATTGGGAGGGGCCATACATCGTGAAGAAGGCTTTTTCTAGTGGTGCATTAATTTTGACAAAAATGGATGGAAAGAGCCTACCTAATCCGGTGAACTCAGATTCAGTCAAAAAGTACTTTGTCTAAAAGAGAAAAGAATCCAAGGTGAAAACCCGCAAAGGGCGCCTTGTGACCAAAGGGATTTTGAGTTGAAAACCCGAAAGGGCAGCTCAAATTTTGAAGGGCACACAGCAACCTTACTATATATGACTCGGCAGAGAGTAAAACATGATGTACATTGGGGCATCAACAAAGTACTTTGGATCTTTTAAACACATGTCGAACTCAAGAATGGCTTCGGGGAACTAATGTATGGACGCTCAAGCGGCGATATTTAGAGCATCTAATTTTTATCCTATTTGCTATCTTTAGATTCTATTTCTTCTTAAAGATATGCTATCAAACTTATTTCCTTTGTATTGTTAACAATTCAAATCCAAAGATTTACTCATCTTCCAATATTCTTAAAGTATGTTGCATTGAAATAATTATAGATGAACTGAAATATTTTCACAAACGAAGTTTTGCACATTACTTTGGAATTTCTAGATAATGCAAGAAACTAAAATAGGACAATTGTTCGAGAAATTCACGTAAGTAAGGGATGAAGGAACTCGAGGGATTTCTTTCTTCCAATCCAAAGGGAAATGGATGATTCAATCCTTACAAACATCCTCAGAAGATCATAGCATTGGAGGAAGGTCTACAAGCTGAGTAAGAATAAAATTCTGAGAAAAGAAAGACAAATGAAGGAATGAATGGTGACGCCTAAGATGGGGGTCATATTCACAGCACTTTGCATCATAACATGTTAGGGACATTCGACTCATTTTGAGCATAGCATCCTAATTACTAAGCATAATCATTCTACAGGTTATCAAAGACGACATGCTTTAGCCCTTTAGACAGCAGGGTAATAGGCCGCAGTATGGTGTTTATACTGAAGCAGATCCAAGATGATTTGGCATCCTTGTGCTTACAAGGGACAAATCGAGGACATGGTAGATATGACTCTTAAAAGTTCTCAAACAGACTCGAGATGGTTTGGCATTCTTGTGTTTACAAGAAAAAAATCGAGGACATAGTAGATTTGATTCTCAGATGTTCTCAGTATAGCAGATCTAGGCTTCAGATGTTTATACTGAAGCAGATCCAAGATGATTTGGCATCCTTGTGCTTACAAGGAACAAATCGAGGACATTGCAGATATGACTCTCAAATGTTCTCAAACAGACTCAAGATGATTTTGCATCCTTGTGTTACAAGGAACAAATCGAGGACATTGCAGATATGACTCTCAAATGTTCTCAAACAGACTCAAGATGATTTGGCATCCTTGTGCTTACAAGGATCAAATCGAGGACATTGCAGATATGACTCTCAAATGTTCTCAAACATACTCAAGATGGTTTGCCATCCTTGTGCTTACAAGGAACAAATCAAGGACGTAGCAGATATGACTCTCGAATGTTCTCAAAACAGACTCAAGTTGGTTTGGCATCCCCACAAATCGAAGAAGCAGATTCGAAATCTCTATGATCGATGGGGAGTAGATCAAAGATATCAATATAGCAGCATAAAATTGAATTCCATTATTTGATAAAGCCGGTCAAATTGGGTCTTTCTATGAGTCTTTGCTTGATTCTTGTTACACAGCAATAAGCAAAGAGGGGCAGCTGTAATAACCCAAATTTGACCGGGCCTTGAAACCCAAAACCAAAATTAAATAATAATAAATAAATGTTTATTTATTAAACAGTCCCTTTACAGCCCAAAAGTTAAAACCTACACTCGGTAGCTCAAATACCCCTTAAAGTATCCCTTAACCCGTTTACACCCTTGACCCATTACAATTACAACCTTAGCCCAAATATACCCGAAGCCTAGACCTAAACTGGACCCAAATAACAGAGGCCCAAAAAACTCAAAATTATCATCTAGGGTTTTCAACCCTAGCTCTTTCCCCTCGAGCCGCAACAGTTTCTGGAAGCTTCGGGGAGCGTCTGTAACACCCTGAATTTGGGTCTAGAAGAATTGGGCTTTGAGTCTGGGATTTGGATAGAAGAAATCTGAATACTGAGAAGTTTTAAATATTACTAGTGTTTAAAAATATATATATATATTGATAAAATATTTCTGTTATTATTACTGATATTTTTATGAAAATTATAATTATTAGATACAAATATATTTATAAAATTATTGTTGTTAATTTAGTGTTTAAATTAAATTATTATTAGAAAATTTTACTGTATCTATTTTTATTAATTTATGGAAATTATAATTATTATTATTAGGAAAAAATATATATTATTGTATTTGAAATTTTCATTGTTATGGTTATTATTATTATTATTTAAAAATATAGAAGATATTATTATTAATGTGGTGTTTAAATTTAGTCTTTAAATAAATTTAAAAGTATTTAAAGTGTGGGAAAAATCTTGGTTCGATCCAAGACTTTAGCAAAAAAATTCTTTTAATTGGGCCTCTTAAGGGAATCTGCGTAGTAGGCTTCATTAATAAATTAGGGTTGGGTTTTAACACAAGCAGGCCTCTGGCCTAGTGGCTAAGGATGCTAGGAGGCCGCTAGAGAGGAGCCTGGGTTCAAGGCACGGCGTGCGCAATTTGTGTGTTTTTTTTTTTAATATGCAGATCGCGGCTACAATAAGGGTTAAGAGGATTTGCGAGTATAATTTAACACAAAAAGAGCTATGGCGCAGTGGCAGTAAGGTGCTAGGAGCTTCATAAGGGTATGGGTTCGAGTCCAGGCGAATGTATGTTTTAATGTTATATTTTTAAAATGAACGGGACTTCAGCAGGTAACCTTTAACATAAAATGTGACGGTATATAGTTGAAAATAAATGCGCGTCCCAGTGGCCAGCAGCGTGCTGGGCAACCTAGAGGTCCCAGGTTCGAGCAGCGTTGTGCGCGAAAGGGTGCTTCTTTTTGCTGCATGCGTGTGGGAGAGTAGTAGGGTTGGACCAAAACTCTTCCCAGGCAGCAGGCTGAAGCGGTCAAACGGTGGATAAGGCTGCTAGGTGGTTGGATGAATTTCAAATGCTTAATTCATGGAGCAAAGCAAGGGAATTTGAAATTAGACAGAATTTTTATTAAGCATTAAGTACCGTATTTGTTCTTTTAATTTTGGCTTTTATGAATTATTCCCTTTTTGTTCATCTTTCCTTCATCGATAATAACCGAACCTATCTTCTTCTACTCTTCTTTTCTTTCTTTTCTTTTATCTCATCTCTTCCTTCTTTAATTTCCTTCAAAGCCGAAATGCATCTTTGTTATCTCCTCTTTTCTATTTTTCTATTTTCTCTTTTTCATTATACTAAAATCCGAAACATCCATACTTTAGTGATTCGGGAATTAATTTTTAGATCTATTTCCTACTTGCGATTAAGATAGATTCACAGTGGATCTAAGATTTGAAAAGTGTTGGAAACGCTTTTGACAAGAACGTCTTTGGTGGTAAGCATTCAGATCTTATTTTTCTTTATTTAGTAATTCGAGGATAAGCTAAAAACCCCTAAATACTTTAGGGAGACTATCGATTTTTGCCAAGATTAAAATTAAGTATTTTTCATTCGGTTTTTTTTTTATGTGCGCATCGAAGGCTAGCGATCAAGATCTATTTGGAGGCTAGCAAGATCAACATGTTCAAAGCGGTCGAGATCTAGATCTAATAGTTGAAGATCAACAAGGTTAATCGTGGGGGAGATCCCGTTAGCGTTTCGTCAAAAAATAGGTGTGTAAACGACACCCACTCATAGACTAGATCGGCAAAAGCCGAAAAGTCGAAAAGCCGGTATTTATGAACTTGCGAGCGTGCGAGCGCTTGTGAGGTGGTTTGGTTGTTAATTTTGATAATCGTAAGAAGTATGATTGCAGAGTGCGCAATTTCGTGCACTTCGATACATTTGGGGTTAATGGGCCGAAAACGGGTTAGTGGGCCAACGGGCCCAATTCGGTAAAAACACTCGGTAAGTGCTTCTGTTAAAGTGTTAATGGTTAGAATATGTATGTAAACTCTAGAATAGTAAATTTTATTAAACTACTCCTAAGTATAAAAATTATCGTTTTACCCCTAGGTGCTAAATGACCGTTATACCCCTAGGGTTAATTTTGACTAAAATATGTGATTTTTCTGATTCTGTTTGTTATATGCCATGACATGTATATCTGTTGCATGGGGTTGGGTTTTGTTATGGAGGAAGAACCCGTTCTAGTGGCTGTGCCGCATATTCTGATATAAGCAGCTTTGCTGCGGATTATAGTTAGTCATGGCAAGGTGCTAACACATCGTAAAGTGTAGGGATGGCGTGGGTGATTTATTCCCCACAGGAAGTGTAGGGATGGACGGAGGCAAGTGCAGGGTTGGATGGGGTTATCATGCATTAATCATATGAGATTATCTTGTTATGGGCCAACTGTATTAAAATGGGCCCAACTGTGTTAATATGGGCAAGGCCCAATATATCTCGACTTGTAATAAGGCTACAGCCCAGATTGATACTGATATGGGCTAGGCCCAATATACTCGACATCGTAAGGGCTATGGCCCTGATTATTGATATGGGCTAAGGCCCGATTAACACCGATTTACGAATAGGGCTTAGGCCCAGTAAAGCTTGAACTGATTTGGGCTCTGGTTGGGATAATTTTACACACTGAGTTTCCCCAAACTCACCCCTTTATTTTCATCCACGCAGGTAATCCCCAACCATAGTAGGCTTGGAGCTGTGAGGGATTCGGAGTGGCCACACGTTCTGCAAATCCGATTTTTCTTCTGGTGAACTAGACATCCTTTTATTTACGTTTAAGGTTTTGGGTTTTTAAATGTAATAAGGCCGCTTTAATTATTTAATTGTTTTAATATGTTTTTTCCTAGAATAGATATGATATTATCTTAATCACTGAAATTGGATAGCTTTAGGGTGCGTTTTATAAAAGTTACTTATTTTCAAAGTAACACGACAACAAGCAAAGCTTCCGCAATGAAAATGTTTTCCAAAATTAATCACTTTTCCTAAAAAGGACTTAATCAAATTGGTTTCTTGAAAATATACATGACGTTAAGGTGTGGCAATGGCGGTGTGCATGTCTAGGATTGGATCCAAAGGGAGCTTGGTACTTAAGCAGTCCGATGGGCTCACCTCCTCTTTTCCGGTTTCCTACCTGGTGCACAGCTTCCATTCACTTTAATCTATAACGAAATTATCTTTTAAACACTAAGTAAGTTTTTCTAGATCAACAACATAAAATGTTTTAAACGCTTCGATGTGGCACGTCAGATCCGGCCATAACGTCTAGGCCGGGTTTGGGGGGTTATAGCGTCGGTGCAACTCCCCAAATCGAGACCATCAACGCATACTGACGCGCCATCAATGCGTCCGTCCCTCTCGTGACCGTCCAGCACCGCGATCTCAGGCCTCCCCTCTAGCCTTGGTACCACCGTTAACGCCGAGATCATTGGGATACCTGCAAGAAAAGGAACGAAGAGCAAGAAAAGGAAACTAAAAGAATCTCAACAGATCACGGTCAAAGACACACTGAGCAAAACATAGAAAGAAATCGAAGATATCTTTCCCAGTTTTTTGTAATAAACAACGGCTATAAAAAGCCCTTTGTAACCCTCTAATTTTTACGGATACAGAAATAAAAAAAAAAGCAAAGACAAACAGTTTCAAAGGTGATAACCGAGTGACTTATTCTTTATTTTTAGCGCATATATGAACTATTAGCAAAATACTAAGGGTTTTTTTTAAGGAGAAGAACTACCTGTTTTGGATCTGAAGAGACGAGAGTTTTTCGAACTCTCCGATCTCCGTTTACGGTGGCCCTTAGGGCGTGCGTGTGGCGCGCTGCACCGAGCTCTGGTTCATGCGGCCGGAGCCCAGAGCTCCTCTCTCTCTCTCTTCAGAGAATTTCTTTTTTTTTTTTTTACAAATCAAGGTTCAAATGAATTTTAAGTCGAGAAGGTAGCTTATATAGCTTGAACTAAAGCGGCAACGTTTGTGACCCCGAGATCATGCGTTGACCCGATTACCCGGGGAGGATCCGCGTATTTTTTTAAATTGGGTTAATTTCCCAATTAGTCCTTCTACCCCTTTTGTATTCACAATTAAATTTTATTTTATTTATGATTTGGCCCTGTTATTTTATTTTAGTTTTAATTTGGTCCTGACAGTTGTTAAATTATATTCTGGGAAACGCGGCCGTTTTGGGAATAGGGCAATTTACCCAGTGAGTCCCTCTAATTTTACGCGAGTTTTAAATAGGACCTTAATCCAGTTTTGTTTCTTTGAAATTCGCCCTGACATTTTGCTGAACTTTAAATTTAGTCCTATATTTATTTTTATTATTCTATTTATATATTTTTTATCTATATTGTTACTTGTTTTATTTTTATATCATACGTTATAAGATTATTTTATTATAAGCATTATTTTTTAATATATATTACTATTATTTGTTATACATTATTTTTTCAAAAATATTATTGCATATCATTTTATATTATTATTATATTTTCATAAATATCATATATATTTATTAATTATTTATATATATTATTATTTTCATTATTTTATATTATATCTATTATATTTCTTATTTCTGTAAATTTAAAACATATTCTATTATATAATATCTAAATATTTTTAGTTACTTATTAATTTTTTTTTCATATAATATCTATTACATTACTTATATTATTCACTATATTATTTAAATTCTCAAAATCATAAATTATTTTTTTACTCATATTATATATCAAACTATTAATTATTTATTATGCATTATTTTATTTTAAATGATATCTTTATATTCTTTTACACATTTCTATTTATATATTTTTTAAGACCCAATATATTTTACATATAATTATTATAAATATTTTGTTATTATATTTATATATTATATAGTAAATACTATTTTAAAATTATTTTTCTTTAGGGTCTTTACTTATGTTGCATGTATATTTTGTTAATAATAATTCATTTTATTTTATTTTGTATATACTATGTTATTTTATCTATTATTTGATATTACATTTCATGAACATGTACATTAATATTATATTACTTGGTATGTTTATTCATTCTTCATACATGTTATGTATATCTTTGTACGCATATTGTTAATATTTGCTTTATATGTATTATTTTATTTGTATGTATCTAATACACGATATTTTTATCATTGCCTTCATTTTTGTTTAAATGCACTTATTATTTACCTCCTACAATAATATATTACTATGTATGATTTATAATGTAATACAATTCTCCACACATCATCTTTAAAAAGATAAGGCTCCAAAATTTTCAAAAAATATAAAGGCAATGCTTGGTGTTTGGAAATTTCGAAAAAAGTAGTGCCCTAACTTATTGGGTTGCAACTTTTCTCATTAAGTTCGAATAGTCAAGTACCCTTCTAAGTTTTTAAAGGTTTTCGAAATATAAGTGACTGTCTTGGAACTACAAAGTAATATGTCCTAACTTACTGGATATAGCATTTTGTTGTTTCGAGATAGGAATTTCTAAAAAGGCTAACTTATAGTCAATACTTTGATATAAGTGAACCCAAATTTTCAAATATTTCAAAGAGGATTACATCTTAAATTTTTAATTTTCGACATTAAAGACATTTTAATAATCAATTAGGTACCAATTTTTGGGCATGAGGGTGCTAACCCTTCCTCATCACATAATTGACTCCGAACCCATTCTTATGATTTCGCAGACCAAAACCAATGATTTTAAAACAAATGTTTTAAAGGTGATCCAATCACACCTAAAAAGATTGGTGGCGACTCCTGTTTTTCATTTTTTTTTAAAAAGTCGATTCCCATTTTCCAAAAACCCGATTTAAAAAATGGTTTCGACAGTCAGCATATAACAACCAACATTAGAAAGAAAATTTGTTTGAGAAAATGAAAATATTACCTAGATGAAAGGTTTTCATACAAAAGTAGCTCTAGACTTTCAAAAAGTTCCCTAGCCGCATCTTTGTGCGACCCACCACCCCCACCATGCTCTCCAACAGCCCAACACAATTGTAACGCCAATTCTGTCTGTTTAAGGAAAAAAAGACATATGAAGTCAGGAGAAAGGATTGTATGAAATAGTGACGCCACGTCATCTGTATCCCTTTCCAATAGTTTTATGCCACATCAGTATTATTATCCTGAATTTTAGAATTTTATCCTGAATTTTAGTATTTTAATTTGGATTTGATTTTTCGAGGATAAAATCTCAAATTCGGATAAGAATACTGATGTGGCATAAAACTATTGGAAAGGGATACTGATATGACGGACGTCACCGTTTCATACAATCCTTTCCCATGAATCGAATCCACGATGCGTAAAAAGCGTAACACAAGATGTAATTATTGACCTTTTACGGGGTGTCATATGCTTACCGAGAATCATCAACTATAGGCTTCTCTGCTGAAGGTTAAATGGACCATAACTTATACAAAATAAAGGACGGAAGAATTGCAATCCTTTAGACATCAATTTCAGCAATAATTAATGTAGATGCTTAGTAAAAGTTGGAAAACCGAAATATATGGAGAAACTTGAGTGAATAATACCTTCAAAAGTGCAATAAAATCCGAAGAACGCTAAACGAAGCAAGCATGAATTCTAGGAGCCTTACGCCAACTTGCACAAAATAGGTTCTCGTAAATACAAGCCATTCCAATCTCAAACATCTAAATTGATGTCATATTACATGGACATTTACAAGAAAAGCTTGAATCCATACAAAACCATTTCGCTTACCTAACATAAGCACTTGGTATGGACCCAAATAATTAATGTATCTAGAGGGTAGTACATAAGCTGTAAGGTAGTAGCCCCACAAGAAATACAATAATGAGAACTAATATTTAGAAAATGTATACAAACCTCATACATATAGTTCTTGTCGGAAATAATGTAGAATTTCTAGCCATCGAATGGGAATTAATGCACAGATTAATTAATTTTGCAAAAGAGAGGCAAGAACACAAATTAAGATACAAGCAATGAGCATCGACACTTAAACTAAAGCTACATCCCTGAGATAGAGTTATAAAAGTACTAAAAAGGGTATCAAATGGATTAAAAAAACATAAAACATACTATTATTTGCATCGCGTAAAGCCTTGAAAGAAAATACATATGAAGAAACCGAGGTGTGATATTGAGTATCCGCTTTAATCTATCGGATCGAGGGCTATTTGTTGCAGCTTGTAGTACTACAAACAACCTCGGGAGAAGCCCAATGGCGTTCTGAAACAATCAATCTTCTGTCAAGTGTCGACTTATTTCAAACTACAGAAAAAAAAAGGGATATTAGTTACAAAACAAACAAAAACCAGGTTAGCCTAGTTATATACACAATTCATAGCTCAAAAAATATGATATTGTAGTATTGGAAGAGCGTACAATATTATTGTAAGCTAGCCTTAATTTAGAAGCGCAAAGTGTTGCTTTTACTTGCATTAATAGAAATTCAAAATACTTGATATAGAGAAAATGAACAATCTAAAAATTAAAAAGCAAAGCACTCTACAAGAGCAATTGAGAAACAAATTCCTAATTAAAAAAGCCTGTAATGGTTAGACAACTATACTTTCCTCTAGTAATACTATGTTTGTAATTGCTTTAATCTAATTGTAAATGGAGTTTTATCAATAGAAGACCATTCAGCAAGGCCATCATTTTCATCCTTAAGAAGTTCCGAAACACAGGATCAGCAACATCAATCGTCTGACTTTCCTCGGACCCGCAGTCTCCTCCTCCATCTCCAATGGTAGAACCCAGTATAGGCTTCATCCATGAGTGCAAGTAGGATCCGTATCATATAAGGGAGTTTTACCATTTGCACTACTTAAGGAGTTTTTACTTAAAATATACAATTTATAAAGGCCCGCGTTTAACCTTAGGAGCCGCACTCTTACGGATAGAAGCTATATCGCTTCCTATTAGTGACCACGAGCTTCGTTCTACCTCTTCCAATGCGACAACCAAGACTAATGTTGACAAACGAAAGTCAGAAAGCATAATTAGTTTATGAGGAAATTAAAAAAAAATTCACTTCATCCTACAACAAACCAAATTGAATGGGTATAGAGCACAAAACAAATAAAAGGGAATAAAAACCACGCTTTTAATCATTGGTGGCAAGTGACACAAAAACCTTGGGTCACTCAACTCCCCACGACTTCCTCTATCATCACAACCCCAAATAACCATTCCTCAGAACGGACTCATCTTTCGCTCCTAATGGTAAACACAATCTCCATAACCCACACAAAATCATTATTAATTCACGTACCTTTCAACACGACTGGACTATTACATAAATCATTACCCTTCATAGAAATTTGATATCATCCACGAAAACAAAATGCCACCACTAGAAGGGAAAACAAAGTTATCACAAAATCATACCTTTTGAATAACCCCTTAAGCTTGGATGCTTAGATAAAATCACTGCACACACAAAATCCTTCAATCTCACCCACTTCCCTTCTCTCAATTATGTTTATCCAATCCCTAATAATCAAATCCTCGTTATTGCATTCGCATTCCCTAACAATTATCGCAGTATATATACATACATTAAAAATATTTTTTATATAAATTTATGCTCAAATTGTTCACAATTTCTTAATTAAACTAATATGAAAAAACATTTAAAATAAAAGAAAGGAAAAAGAATAAAAAAATAGGGTTTAGTAATTTAAATTTTATGTTTTCGGAGAGAAGAAAATTCACTAAAAAAAAAAAAAAAAAAATTGAAAAAGGATTGAGAGAAAGAAAGCAAAAACAAAAACACATACACTCATTTTCATGAACTGTCCATTAAATCCTTTTAACCAATCATATTTTTAAGAAGTGCCACGTCAGCAAATACCCTCAACATTTCAAACACTCTTTTCTAAAGGCTCCTTTACTATTGAGAAAGAAGATAAATTTTATGTTTCACCCAAAAAGCGATTGTGGAGAACAGTAAAAAAACACACACACACTTTCATGAACTGTCCATTTACCCTCAACAGTTTTAAACACTCTTTTCGTGACGCTCCTTTCTTACTCAACATTTAATTTTCCTCTAAAATATATGTATATAAATTTAGTGCTGTACTCCTGAGAAAAAAGATAAATTTTATGTTGTACTCCTGAGAAAGAAGGCAAATTTGTTGGTCACTTTTTATTTAAGGTATGGTTTTCTTTTTTCTTTTTGAAAGATTTTTTTCAAAGACACTTACAGATAAAACATTTATGGATGATTTTGATTTTTTTTAAATACTTATCCTTGCCTTTTTTAATTTTCTTTTTGTATTTTTCAAAGATTTTTCTATCATTTTGATTGATGTTGGTTCAAGGAAAAAGAGACTTTAAAATTTTGTAGATAGATAGATTATTAGGTAAGTTAAGTTTTTTTTTTTTTTTTTTTAGTTTTATTAAACATTGATTGATGATTCTATCTTTTTTCTTCAAATCTTTTATTTTGTATTTTTTGAAAGGTTTTTCTACCATTTTGATTGATTTTGATTCAGGGAAAAAAGAATTTAAAAATTTATAGATAGATAGAAAGATAGATAAACTAAACTAAAAAAATCTTTTTTTTAGATGGCCAACATTGGTGGAAATGGTGAAAACGTGAGTGACGATATCCAACAAAATAATATTTTGGAAGTGTTCAGCAATGGTTATTTTGATAAAATTCAAAATATAGTTGTAGTAGGGGATGAAGTGTAAGTGTTTCTTAATTATTCTTAATTTTCCCCAAGGATTTTTCTTTCAAAAATGGATTTGGCAAGCGTTTAATTTTTTCTTCTTCTTTTCTTTTGGCAATTAGTCCTATGGTGGCATTACAAGAAGCTCCTGGTATGAAATTGAGGCTAATTATAACTTGGTTTGGGGCAAATGCTCCTCTGAAATGAATCCAGTGGTAATTTTTATTTCCTTTATTTTTTCATTTTTCTGATACTTTTTAGAAAATGTATTATTTTCCGTAAGTTTAATCTGATCTAATTTGCTAAACGTAAAATATTTCTAGTCATTCTTAAAGCAAATCTATGAAGCTAAGGTTCATGTTAATCGCCTTTTTCAAAAAAGAAAAAGAAAAAGAATATTTCTAGTCATTCCTAAATCAAATCTACGAAGCTAAGGTTCATGTTAATCACTTTTTTCAAAAAAAAAAAAAAATCTCAAGTTTCTTTAGGGTAAAAAACCCCCCTAGAATTTAAAGTCTATTTGATGATGACCAATGCCATTTTGAAAAGAAAATCAAACTTGTTTATTTAAATACAAATGAAAGCAGAATGAAAAGACCCTATATTTTGAAGTTTACTTGATGATGATCAAAATAATTATCATTTTGAAAAGAAAATCAGAAAGTTGAAGTCTAATTTTTTCAATAGAATTGAAAATAGTATTAAAATAACTTTAGATTTTGAATTCTATTTGAAAAGAAACATCATTTTGGATAGAAAATCATGAAGTTGAGGCTTGCTTATTTCATTAGAAATGAAAATAGTATAAAAAATATAACACTATATTTTGAAGTCCATTTCAGTATGATGGAAACAGAATACAATGAGAAATTAAGCCATTTTCTCCTTATTATCTCGATCACTTGTTGATGTTTTATTTCCCAGGAGGATTATTTTGTACAAAATAATGAAAATTTTGGATCCCCTTTATTGTATAATCCTCCATCCCCACAAAATTCATCGGGTTCAGAATCATCGACGAATGCTAAACCCGATCATATGAACCGAGCAAGTGATCTTCTTATGGTGGTCTCGATAGGAGCTGATCTGAACAAGAACAAAATCATCGAGCAAACTATAGAAGCCATGGAAGAGCTGCTTAAGTTGGCAATAATAGGTGAACCACTATGGCAACACAATGGAAACGGTGGAATGGAGACTCTAAATGGGTTTCAATACTTGAGGGAATTCGGTAGCTTTGATGCAACAATGGAACAGATAATGAGGATGGTTGAAGTTGGTGAACCCCAATGTTTCCTAAGCTCTGATTGCAACTGTAACTTTGATCAAGATGTCCTCTCATCCTTTTCAAAACTCAATTTCGAGCCTTTGAATATCGAAACTTCTCGAGAGACCGCAATTGTTGAGATGAACCCTATGAACATCATCCAATTTCTCATGGATACTGTAGGGATTTTGTTTCCCCTCATTCCATTTCATTACGTAAGTTTGCTCATTTATGAAGTTGTTAATGAACTAACATTTTCCATGTTCTCGTGATTAGAAACAATAGGCAACAACATTTTACAGCATTGTCTCGAGGACAACATTGTTAGGAGTTATATTAGAAAACGTTGATGGGAGCTACAATGGAGTTCTTCAAGTGGTAAACCTCAAACATCATCTTCATTTTAATCTAAAATTTACACTTTGACTTTGATTAAATGTGGAATGTGATACGAATTTTGATTTGCTACAATTATATACACACATGAAACTTTTATTTTGGTTTAATTAGACACATGAAACTTTGATTTGATTCAATTGTATATATTTTTAAAAAAATAACTACATTCATTAGTTTTTACATTCGATAAATATAATTATTTATCTATACAATAATAGACGTAGAGTCGATAATAGTCTTTAATGGTTTGAATCAAAATTTTATGTATAAATTGCTCAAAATCAAAATTAATGTATCACATTGTATAGAAAGTTCATGTATAATTTTGATATTTATCCATTTTATATCTAATTTTACTTGATTCATTACCCTATTGATATCTCAACAATATTCCATGCATTAAAATTTAGTACAAAAATTCACTATTGTTTTGCTTAACAACATATTGATATTGAAACATTTATTTAGTAGCTTTATTGTTTTATAGAATCTTACTTTAAAGAGAGTGATTGAAATGATTCATATATGAAAAGAAAGAATCTCATACAAATTTAAGGAAAGAGTTGTTTCATAGTTGAATGCTTTTTTGTTAACTACAAGGTTTCGCTTTAGGGTTTATGAAAATCATTAAATGCAGTTATAGGTTTTTAATATTCTTCATGATGGATTATTTCTTTGTTCTTCCTCTGATATTTTATATACTTGATTATGATCCATTATTTTATTTATCTCTTATGGTTAATATATTTATTACGATCCATTTTCTTGTTTTTTCTCTTATAATTAATATGCTCGAGATAATTACGTATTTGCGTTGCCTATATTTAGTAACTAGCTAACGGTTCTCTTCAAAAGATCCGTTTTATTTGTTTTAGTGTTTAGGGGTATCATTAGATGCCGTTATAATTCCTAAAATATTCTTCACGGTCGATTTCTTTGTTTTTTTCTCTAATAATTAATACATTCATATGGTAACTAGTCTTCCAAAATCCATTTTATTTATTTTCCCATCGGATGTAAACAGAGTTTCATCGGTGTACACCATTAATACCAGCAAGACAAAGCTATTTTATGAGTCTTTGTAAGAAGCACACAAATGGAACATGGGGAGTGGTTGATGTTTCCTTGGAGAGTTTATTCCCATATCCACAAATCTGATTTGAAGAAGGCCATCGAGTTGTGTAATCCAAGAAGTAGGCAATAGAGGTTTGAGAGGTGACATGGATTGAACATGTTGAAGTTGATAGCAGATCACTTCACCCTATCTTTCGTCCCATTGTTAGCTCGGGTTTTGCATTTAGTGCCAAACAATGGATTGCAACCATCAACGAGCATTGCCAATGGCTCACAACTTCAATGGCTAGAACCGCTCCTACACGGTGATGGGGGTAAAAATTTTAATTTATTCCACTTTCTATTTACATTACATGCGCCAACTTAATGAACACTTGTTGATGTAATTTGATTTGTTTGGAAAAAGCAGTTTTAATACCACAAGAAGGGAGGAGAGTCTGCTAAAATTGGTTTGTGAAAAGATGACTAAGATTTTTTCAACAATATTAATTCATGTTACGAGAATGTATGGTGGGATTACCTCAAAACTTTCTTTGCTCAAGATGTTAGGTTGAGATACGGAAATATATTTAAGGTTCTGGGAAGCCTTACGGTAACATTGTAATCTTCACTACTTCAACTCATATTAGGTTCGATGGAGGTTCTGTTTGATTTTCTTCGTCATGAGCGTAAAAGAAAGCAGTGGTATGTAAAACTTATATATATACGTGTTTAATTTTTTTAAGAATGCTAACATGCAATGCATGCATGTATACAAACATATATGTGCATAAATATTACTCCACCGAGCGTGTAACTTTTCATGGATGGATTAAGGTGTATAATTATGCGGTGGGATTTTCTTTCAAACCAACGACATGTCAGAGAACTTGTCTATATCGGTAATGGTGAAAATCCTAAAAATCGAGTTTCCATTATGCAAGTGAATATGCGTGTTTGATCATTTCCTTTTCTTTTCTCATCACAATTTCCTCCATGAACTAACTAATAAGCATACTAATAAATTTGCAGTCATCACCAAACAAGATCGAGATACTATATCTCCAAGAAAGCTACACCGATGAAACTGGCTCGTACATAGTATATGCGCCGATGGATATCATGGCTGTCGAAACCATTTTTTGTTTAAAGAAAAGCGGGAATCGACTTAAAAAAATATGGAGTCGCCACCGATCTTTGTGTTTTGGTGTGATCGGACCACCTAAAAATTTGGTTATTTTAATAACAACATTTTTGGTTTACTAAAACAACAATTCTGGTCTACGAAAATATGAGAAAACGGGTTCGGGAGCTGGTTACGTGTGAGGAAGGATTAGCACCCTCACTACGCCCAACATTGGTACCAAATCGATCAAATTTTGTCCTCATGCCTAAAATTAAAAATGCTTTTGAAATGTTGTTCTTTTTTAATAACGTTTAAATAACCCGAGCTGATGGTAAAAAATCTTCTTGTTTCGATGTCCAAAATTTTATAAATCAAAAATTACAAAAGGAGATCCGATTACTTGGTCCCACAGAAAAATCGAGACCTAGCACAATAGGGCACGATTCTTCGAGTTTCCAACCATTAAACATTGCCTCGCCTTAGAAAATACAAGTGAAATTCCGAAGAGATCTTTGATTGTTTTGAACAAATGAAAAAGCGCGACCCAACACGATAGGGCACGATTCTCAAATTGTCAAACATCGAACATCACCTTCGTTTTGAAAGGTTTTTTTAATAAACATGAGTGAAAACCTAGAGGAATATTCGATTGTTTTGAACAAGCGAGAGATCACAACCCAGCACGATAGGGCATGATTCCCAAATTGTCAATCATCGAGTATTGCCTTCGTTTTAAAGGGTTTTGAAAGATATGAGTGAAATTTGAAGGACCTTCGATTACGCCGAGCAAACGAGGAATTGCAACCCAACACGTTAGGGCACGATTCCACGAATTGTCAAATATCGAATATCGCCTCCGTTTTAAATAATTGCGAAACGTATTAATTGGATCTGAAATAAGACGAAATTAATCATAGGATTTGATGAAACCACATTTCAAAGGCAAGTGGAAAACGATGAACGGGGTAATATGTGTACGCATTAAAACACAACGATGGAAGAGTGGAGGCAATGAAATTTATTTAATCAAGTAACAAACGCTATAGCTCAATCTCAATCATACATGAGGAATAGTTAATCATGACAAATAAAACGATGAATACAAATGATATGCTACAACAATATGCATGACATAACGTAAAATGATTACTACTAGATGCGCAAAACGACATGCAAATCACAGAAGCGATATGGAATCGAATCATCTTGGAACAATGATAAGTATAGTACACATACTATATGAATTGATAAAAATAGAAATTCGTAAAGACAAGCTTAATAAGCACACGCAATTATTAAGATATATCGTGGATTGAATATTTTTAAAATACGTAATACATAAGCTGATAAATTTGCGTATAAACTAAAGGTTTATATAATTATTGAAAGCAATATTATAGAATTAAAGTTTGAATCTAATTGTATGTAAATGTAAATGTTTTAAACGCAAATTCATTTAAGGGTTTACCAAATATGTGATAATAAAAAAATGACACAAAAGAGTAATAACAAAATGCATGATGAAACATAGTGCCCAAAATAGATTTAAAAGAGGATAAACATATAAATCTTCCAAAAAACAATGAGATTAATAATAATATAAATTTTAAGTTGATCTAAAAATCATATGTACCCTTATGTAGACACTCAATTTTGCCCGGGCCCAGAAATAAGTCTAAAAACAAAAAAATAATAAACCCAAAAAAAAACAAAGTCCAAGGGCCAGTCCAGAATTACAAATATAATTTGGCCCGATCGGAATGGCCCATTACTTGAAAAGATTTAAGGTCCATCTACAAGCTTGACTCATATGGAAATATAATCTTCAATGATATGCAATCTTAGATGTGATATGTAATCTTAGATATGATACAATCTTATATATGATTGCAATTTTAGATATGATACAATCTTAGATATGATTGCAATCTTAGATATGATACAATCTTAGATATGATTGCAATCTTAGATATGATATACAATCTTAGAAGATATGATTTTGTAATCTTGGAGATTCAATTTGTAGATATCCTTTAATCTTAACCGTTGATGTAATTGATCATGCATCAGTTGGATTTGGGAGGCTCAACTATAAATAGAGGCCTCTCCCTTCATTGTAAACACACTTGAGTTTTGGGGAAGCAATAAGAATTCTTGAGAGCATTCACTCAAATTTCTCTCCCTCTTGCGTTCTTACTTTCTGTGGTTTGTTCTTATTTTATTCTTCATCTATCTTAGTTTTTCAACCTTTTTTTTATTTTAATTTCTTCATTTTTCAAATATGTATATTTATTCCTACCTTTATACATTTGATTATGTATTTTATATATTATAATATTTAACCTTTTTATATAATTTATTTTCAAATATATATTTTCTATGCATGTATATATATTATATTATCATTTCATGTATTTTGAACTATTGCATTATATTTTTATAATTTGTAAATGTTCTATTTATTCATTTTTTTTAAGTATATGTCATTTATCTTATTTGTGCATAGTTTCATTTTTTTTTATATATGCTATGTTTAATTATTTCTTATTGTGCTATTTTATGATATATATTGTTGTATAATTTTTGCATGTATTATGTTTTTCTTTTAGTTTACTCATGTTTTTATTTGTTTATTATCTTATATTTACCCTAGTATGATTTTTTTTCATTAAACGTATGTTCATGTTATTTAGTTGTCTTAATGATATTATTTGTGTGTGTGTGGAAATGTTAGAATATTTTGTACATCTATGCTTCATGATGCATTAATATGTCATCCTAAAACGTCATTTAAAATAATATTCCAAGGTTTTTTTTTAAAAAATAAAATAAAAGGCAATGCTTGATGTTTGGAAACTTCGAGAAAGGTAGTGCCCTAACTTACTGGGTTGCGACTTTTCTCGTTGAATTCGAATAGTCAAGCACCCTTCTAAGTTATTTTGAGTTTTCAAAACTTAAACAATTATTTCAAAGATTTCAAAACATAGTGTCCTAACTTACTGGATATGGCGTTTTGTTGTTTCGAGATAGAAATTTTCGAAAGACGAGCTTAGTTTCGAAGGTTTTAAAATGTTGCGTCCTAACTTACTGGATGTGATGTTTTGACTCGTTTGAAATAAGTGAGCCTTAATTT
This sequence comes from Gossypium anomalum, assembly GCA_025698475.1. Lineage (NCBI taxonomy): Eukaryota > Viridiplantae > Streptophyta > Magnoliopsida > Malvales > Malvaceae > Gossypium > Gossypium anomalum. The sequence goes on from CM046956.1 coordinate 11,724,215, forward strand.
TTCAAATTAAAACACTCTCATTAAAAACGAGGATTGTATCTTAAAACTTTTAAATTTCCGACATTAAAGACACTCGATAATCAATTAGGTACCAATTTTTGGGCATTATGAGGGTGCTAACCCTTCCTCGTACGTAACCGACTCCCGAATCCATTTTCTCGACTTTCGTAGACCAAAATTAATGTTTTAAAACAAAACATTTTATAAGGTGATCCAATCACACCTAAAAAGATTGGTGGCGACTCCCCTTTTTGTTTTTCTTAAAGTCGATTCCCATTTTCCAAAAAATCGATTTAAAAATGGTCTCGACACCCTTATATCAAAACATTTAAAATAATAGACTACACAAACACTTAATCAATATAATATATATAGATTTACTCAAAAATAATAATTTTAATTACAAAAAAATGAAGTTCCCAAAATTATTTTATGTATATATATTGAAAATACCTGACAAATCACAAAGCAAAAGGTGTTTTAAATAAAAATCTATCAAAATAAATAGCGTATTAATATTTGTGTATATATATATAGAATACTATATGTATAAAATATACGAGTTTAAGAACGTATAGAAACCAGATATATACTAAAATAATAAGTATGAAAATAACTTAAGTTTTATGTAGAGCACGTATATAGAACATGTTAGAATGATAAAAATATATGCTAATATATGGATTTAATAATAGATTAAATATGAGTGCCAATAAATATATACATATAATGATAGTTAAAAATATTACATAGGATTATGAAATATGTCACGAGGGTAAGTCTAAATGAAATCATAAACGTAAAATGATGTAAGGTTAATAATGTGTATATAATAGAGCTAAGTTTGATGCGAAGAATACGTATGTATATAATTAAACGAGGGATTATAAGAATATTAAAATAGCTTTAATGCAAAAAAGAAAAAAAAAATAATGGCTAAAAAAAAATCATGTACGGGCGAATATTGCATATATAGAAAATAAAATACACGAGAGAATAGCAAAATATCAGCCTAATAAAGCTCTTCAAAGCAATCACATAAATAAACAATAAGATCGGAAGTTATAGACTAAAAGGATTTAAGTAAAATCGATTTAGAACTCAAGGGATAATCTAAAAATATAGTGATAATAACAAAAATGACTGATAAATAAAATGCGCGAATGCGGAGGGGCTCGAATTGGAAATAATCCAGGCCCTAAGGTGCTGCGCTTAAATGCGGGTATAGTTGCAAACATATGTAAACCGCAGGTCTAAATTAATAAAAGAACGAAACAAGGATGCAGGCTTATTTGGATACGGCGCGAAAGGGGAGGGGTCAAACGAGCAAATTTCCCACTTGAAGCGGAGATGCACGGACCCGGGTCTGGGATCGGGTTGACATGCGGGTCAGCCTACCCCTAAACGCCGCCGTTTTAACAAAACAGAATTAAAAGAAAACCCTAAAAATAATATCAGCCTCTCTAAAATACAAATAAAAATGAACAGCCACCAAAACTGAAACCCCTCCTTTCCATTTTCTGCCGAACCTGGGAACTCTATCCGACCGCCGTCAATCTACTCCACTGCAACTTCAAAAATATAAGATTTGTATAATTCAGTCTGCTCCACTGCAACTTTAGGGAGATAAGACTTGTAACTTCAATCTACTCCACCCACTGCGTCATCAGGGAGGTAGGGTTAATAGCTTTAGGGAGATAAGACTTGTAACTTCAATCTACTCCACCCACTGCGTCATCAGGGAGGTAGGGTTGATAACTTTAATCTGCTTCACTACAACTTCAGGAAGATAAGATTCGCCGTCTTTGATTTGCTCCTCTGCAACTTCAGGGAGGCAAAATCTACAATCTTCAGCCTACTCCACTGTATTTTCAGGGAGATAAGATGGTAGTTTAAATCTGCTTCACTGCAACTTCAGGAAGGCAAGATTCGTTTTCTTCGATCTGTTCCACTACAACTTCAGGGAGACAAGATCTGCAACCTTCAGCCTACTCTGCTACAACTTTAGAGAGATAGGATGGTAGTTTAAATCTGCTTCACTGCAACTTCAATAAGGTAAGATTTATAGAATTGGTCCTATGTATTTATGATCAGGATGCTATCATCAAGATGAATCAAATGCTCCTAACTAGATGTGATGCTTAGGTCAAATAATTAGGATGTTATGATTGAAATGAATCAGATGCTCCTAACTAGGTGTATTATGAATGATATATGAATGCAGGAATGAGAATGATCCGTTTTGAAAGGCTTAAGATATCATTGCTCATTATTCATTGGGACATTGTCAATGACGTATTGACCAGTCTTTCTCTCCGGTTGGTATCTCTTGAACGATTTAGGCTATTCTTTGCCCAATGTTTCCTTGTATTTGGGTAATTCAGACTAATTAGTCCCGTTTCAGGTCTTTGCATCATTTAAAATCATTTCAGAGTGATACGCGGAACTCCTCTCGAATGTCATTAGTCCATTAATCGTTATTTCAGTGAAAAAGGCTTGGAAAAGATTATAGCAATGGACAAGACGGAATTTTATTGAGAAAAATCTTGAAATGAATAAGGTAATCAAAATGACAAGTTTGCTGAGATACAAAATGAACAAAAAGTGAAAACAGATGCCCTAGATATCACAGCATGAGCTTCTCGGCTTAAAACTTCTTGAGGACCCTTTGAAACTCGATATGTGTTTAAAAGACCAAGAGTACTTTGTCAATGCCCCAATGTGTAACATCCCTCCTTTTTGTTGAATCAGAGAAGACAAAATTATTGTATGCCCCATTTCCGATCAAAATTTGAATTGCCCATTCCTGGTTTTTCAACTCAAAACCTCTTTGGTCTCAAAGCGCCCTTTCGTGGGTTTTCGCCTTGGCCTCTCCCTTTTTTTTTTTTTAGGTAAAGTAATTCTTGACCGCATCCGAATTCACGGGGTTAGGCAAGTTTTTTCCATCCATCTCAGTCAAGATTAGAGCTCCTCTAGAGAAAGCTTTCTTCACCACGTAGGGCCCCTCCCAATTTGGCATCCATTTTCCTCTGAAATCCTTTTGTATAGGGAGAATCTTCTTCAAGACAAGGTCTCCTTCACAGAATTCTCTAGGGCAAACCTTCTTGTTATAAGCCTGCATCATTCGCTTTTGGTACATTTAACCGTGGTGAATAGCTTTCAACCTTTTTTCTTCAATTAAGTTCAGCTGATCGTACCTTGACTGGACCCATTCTGCTTCATCTAACTTTAATTCTGACAGCACTCGTAAAGAAAGAATTTCAACCTCAATAGGCAGTACCGCTTCCATTCCATAAACCAAAGAGAAAGGTGTTGCCCCTGTAGAAGTTCTGACTGACGTTTGGTAAGCATAGAGGGCAAATGGTAATTTCTCGTGCCAATCTTTATAAGTCTCCGTCATTTTTCCCACAATCTTCTTGATGTTTTTGTTGGCCGCTTCCACCGCGCCGTTCATTTTTGGGTGATATGGCGACGAATTATGGTGTTTGATCTTGAATTGGCTACAGACCTCCGCTATTGTGCTATTGTTCAAATTCAGCGCATTATCCGATATGATCCTCTCAGGCATCCCGTATTGACATATGATTTCTTTCTTTAAGAACTTGCTGATCGCTGATTTTGTGATGTGGGCATAAGAAGTGGCCTCTACCCATTTGGTGAAGTAATCGATGACTACAAAGATGAACCGATGCCTGTTAGATGCTTTTAGCGAGATCGGCCCGATGACATCCATTCCCCACATGGAGAAAGGCCATGGAGAAGTCATAACATGGAGAGGTGAAGGGGGTATATGAATCTTATCCCCATAGATTTGACACTTATGGCACTTTTTGCATAGTTGATGCAATCCCCTTCCATAGTGGACCAATAATACCCGAATCTCATGATTTGTCTGGCCATTGTGAAACCATTAGCGTGTGTTCCGCAGACACCCTCATGGACCTCTTCTAAGATTTGCTTAGCTTCAACAGCGTCCACGCATCTGAGGAGTACTTGATCCTTTCTTCTTTTATATAGGATCTCTCCATCTAAGACATAATCACTAGCCAACCTTCTCAACGTCCTTTTATCATTCTTAGTTGCCTGGTCTGGATACTCACGATTCTGTACATATCGCAGTATATCTTGATACCAAGGGTGGTCATCCTTTTCCTCTTCTTCGTCAATGTTGTAGCAATGAGCTGGGGCCTCGTAGATACTCATTTGGATAAGCTTCACATCCTCTTGCTTGTTTACATTGATTATGGAAGCTAGAGTTGCCAAAGCATCAGCCATCTGGTTTTCATCTCGTGGGAGGTAGTAAAAGGTGACATCGTCGAATTCTTTAATTAGTTCTTAAACCAGCTTTCGGTAATTGATTAATTTAGAGTCTCTCGTCTCCTATTCACCCTTGAGCTGATAGATTACTAGTGCTGAATCTCCATATATCTCTAGTACCTTGATTTTGCGTTTAATAGCCGCACGGATACCCATGATGCATGCTTCATATTCCGCCATATTATTTGTACAATCAAAATCCAATTTACTAGTAAAGGGATAATGATCTCCATTTGGGGATATCAGAACTGCCCCGATTCCATTACCCATAGCATTTGAAGCTCCATCAAAATTCAGTCTCCAAGGATGATCTTTTTGGGAGTCTTCTTCCGTGGTCGCAACATATATTAAGTCTTCATTTGGGAAATCAAAACTCAGAGGCTCATAATCTTCTAGAGCCCTACTGGCCAAAAAGTCTGCTACCGCACTTCCTTTTATAGCTTTCTGGTTCACGTAGACTATGTCAAATTCAGAAAGTAAAATTTGCCAACGAGCCATTCTTCCGTTCAAAGCGTTTGACTCCATCATGTACTTCGGAGGATCTAATTTTGAGATGAGCCAAGTTGTTTGGTACAACATGTACTATCTCAGTCTTCGGGTTGTCCAGATCAAAGCATAACACAATTTCTCGATTGGCGAATATCTCGTCTCGCAGTCAGTGAACTTCTTGCTAAGGTAGTATATCGCCTTTTCCTTTCTTCCTGACTCATCATGTTGGCCTAATACGCACCCCATGGAGTTCTCGAACACTGCCAAATACAGTATCAGCCATTTATCCGGGCAAGGTGGCATCAATACTGGGGCATTAGATAGGTAATGCTTGACTTTGTCGAAAGTTCTTTGGCACTCCTCATCCCATACACCTGGATTGTGTTTCCTAAGGAGGCGAAATATCGGGTCACATTTCTCTGTCAGTTGCGAAATGAACCGGGCGATGTAATTTAGCCTTCCTAGGAAACCTCGGACTTCTTTTTGAGTACGTGGTGGAGGTAATTCTTGTATGGCCTTGACCTTATCTAGGTCAATTTCGATCCCTTTTTCACCGACTATGAATCTAACAATTTTCACGACCTAGCTCAGAAGGTACATTTTGCGAGATTAAGCTTGATTGAAACTTTCTTAACCTTAAGAACAATTTCTTCAGGACTTGTATGTGCTCCTTTTCTATCTTGGATTTCGCTATCATGTCGTCAACGTAAACTTCGATCCCCTTGTGCATCATGTCATGGAACGAGTTACCATTGCTCTCGATATGTCGCCCCTGCGTTTTTGATCGAATGGCATCACCTTATAACAAAGCGTTCCCACATGATCACGAATATGGTCTTTTCCATGTCTTCGGGATGCATCTTTATCTGGTTGTATCCCGAGAATCCATCCATGAAGGAGAAAAGCGAGTAACCTGCCATGTTATCCACTAATGTATCAATGTGAGGCAGTGGGAAATTGTTCTTTGGGCTGGCTTTGTTCAGATCTCGATAGTCCACGTACATTCTTACTTTCCTGTCCTTCTTAGGAACTGGGACTATATTGGCTACCCATTCGGAGTATTTGACCACTTGTAAGAAATCAGCGTCGAACTACTTCTTGACCACTTCTTTTATTTTCAAGAGAACATCAGGCCTCATCCTTCGAAGCTTTTGTTGCACTGGCTTGCATTCTTCCTTTATGGGGAGCCGGTGTACCACTATATCAGTATTCAACCCAGGCATGTCCTGATACGACCATGCAAAGACATCCTTGAATTCTTGTAGTAGCTCAATGAGATTTCATTTTGTTTCTGCAGCGATACAGGCTCCAATCTTCACCTCTTTTCCTTCTCCTAGGCTCACAATTTCCACTGATTCCTTGTGAGGCAAAATTTGTTTTTCATCTTGTTCTACCATTCTTAACAAGTCCGGAGATAGGTTACAGTTTCGGTCATTTTCAAAATCCTGAGAATCCTCCGCACACATATCTTGCTCAAAAGGAGGCTCCGAGTCAATAGTAACGTTACTCATATCATTGATATCTGGGGACCTGTTATAGGAATGAAGAAAAATCCAAAGAACAAGAGAATCTAAGAATATTTACTTGTATGGTATGATTATGAATGAAAAGGAAAGAATAAAAGAATGTCTGCTCAAGATGGTAAGCAATAGTGTATTTTTATTGAAATAACGATATTGGATAAGAGCCTATTTCACAAAAGGATTCCTATTGCCCCTAGGCTTAGGGCAACAGGCTTGTTTCGGACATTACTCTGAATTAATTTTAAAGGTTACAGGGATCTCCTCCACGGGCCAATTGTTTAAAACGCTCCCGGGCATGTATGGGCGAATTCCAGCTAAATTCTCTTCAGTTTTCCCCTTGGATATGGCATTAATGCCCAAATTGCTTATTTTTTCAGCAGACTCTTCCCTTGTCAGTCTTCCTTTGGAGTAAATAGTCCCTCTTGACACGAATGTTTTGGATAAAGGAGGAAAGGTCATCGGCTCCCATTTGACCTTCTCACCGCGCAGATGTGCTCTTCTTCTCTCTTGCTTTTTCTCCAGCTCTTTCTTCTTTTGTTTCGCATCTGGCTTAAATCTTAAGCCAAAGCGGTCTCGTTTTTCCCTTAGCACTGGTACCTCACTCCTTCCCTAGAGGCACCTTCCAAGTCCTCTTCCTGGCATGACTTCTTTACCGACAGTCAATCGCAGGCCCATCCTCGTAGTTTTGGATATTTTGGGCATTGGGATCTTGTTTCCTTCAATGACGAAGGTTGCATTTACAAACTCTAGTGATCGAAAAGAACACTCTATTGCCTCATCATCTATATCTATGTACGGTGCGTCACTGTTAACGGATACAATGATGTCTTATTCTACGTTTATTGTTACCAATCTACCATCAGTTACCAACTTTAACTTCTGGTGTAGTGATAATGGTACTGCTCCTGCCGAGTGAATCCACGGCCTCCCTAGTAGGCAGTTGTACGAGGGCTTGATGTCCATCACTAAGAAGTCTACTTCATATGTGTTTGGGCCAATCAAGAGAGGTATCTCGATTCTTCCCATCACTTTTCTTTTAGTACCGTCGAATGCTCTCACTATTTTTTGACATGTTTTCATGTGAGAGCTATCTACTGGCAACCTGTTTAATGTGGACAAGGGCAGGACATTTAACGCCGATCCATTATCAATTAGCACCCCCGGCAGTGTATATCTTTTGCATCTAGTGGTGATGTGCAGGGCTTTTGTAGATCCCATTTCCCCCAGTGGTATCTCATCATCATTGAAGAAAATAAAATTATCGGCGCTAATGTTATTGACCAGACGATCGAGCTTGTTGACAGAGATATAATCCGCCACGTATGTCTCATTTAACACTTTCATCAATACACTGCGGTGTGTCTCTGAGCTCAAGAGCAAAGCTAGTACCGATATGCGAGCTGGCTATTTGTGCAATTGTTCCACAATGCTGTACTCACTGTGCTTTAGGAATTTCAAGAACTCTTTAGCCTCTTTTTCAGTTACAGGCTCATTGATAGGTGATTCAGGTCTGATTGTCTTTTCCTTTTCTTCTTCAACAACCGCGAATTTTCCTTTAGTTGGTTCTACCTTTGTGTTCGGGGTATAACGCCTTCCACTTCGTGTATAGAAGCCTTCGTCTTGACCTTCCTTCGAAATGCCAGCCGGGTTCTCCTTTCCCCGGATTGTCACGTTACAGTCATAGTTCCAAGGTACACTCTTGTTATCTTTGAAAGGAAAAGTGACTGGTTTCTGGATTATGACCTTTGGTGCGATTGGTACTCCCACTTCACTGATTCTTGGTTGCGATATGATTACTACTGGATGAGTAACCCTCTGGACCTCTTCTGTCATTTCTCCCTCTGAGGCGTAAACCTCTCCTTTTTCTGATCCTTCAACTTCTTCATAAAATTCTATCCCCTTATTGTCCATCAAATTTTGCACTATGGACCTGAACTTATTGCACTCTTGGATGTCATGGCCTTCGTCAGCATGAAACTCATAGTATTTCCTTGCTTCTCCGGGCCTTTCTCTTGAATCTTGTGTAACTAAACCTCTGTCGATCATTCGTTTCCAAACCCAACTCAATGGGGTTTTTACTTCCTCTATATTAGCCTTGATCTTTTTGCCCCCGTTCTCAACTATCGCATTTATCCCTTTATTAGCATGATCGGGCAATGGGTTTCCTGCCACATTGGGTTCTGATGGGTTGTCGAACTTTACGATACCCATTTGGATAAATCTTTCTATCAACTTTTTAAATTCGGTACAGTTCTCGATTGAGTGCCCCGTTATCCCTACGTGGTACTCACATTGGGCGCTAGAGTCATACCACTTCGGGAATGGGGGTTGTATAGGGTTCAAGTAGAAAAGTGACACGACATGGGCATTAAATAAGTTTTGATACAGTTCTTTGTATGACATTGGGATCGGCGTAAACTGGACTCTTTCCGTGTTAGGCCTAGAGCTTACATCTTGTCTTGCTGAACCTTGATGGCTAGTAGTTACTGCCCGGGGCTGGCTCACGGTGACCGGCTTAGAGTAACTCTTATTGTATACGCTCATGTTGTTCACCTCATTTTCTTTCTTTCTTGGGGCTGATTTCTTGACATTTTCCCCAGTTTCAATCTTTCCACATCTTATCGCGTTCTCTATCATCTCTCCTGACATTACTATGTCTGAGAAGCTCTTAGTAGCGCTTCCCAACATGTGGTTGATGAATGGAGCTTTTAGAGTGTTGACAAAGAGCATTGTCGTTTCTTTCTCCAATAGAGGTGGTTGGACTTGTGTTGCCACTTCTCTCCATCTCTGGTCGTATTACTTAAAGCTCTCGTTTTGTTTTTTCTCCATATTTTGTAATGTGATTCGATCGGGTGCTATGTCTGTCACGTGGCCGTATTGCTTCATGAAAGCTTGTGCTAAGTCTTTCCATGAGTGGATTTACGCGTGACTTAGCTGGTTGTACCACTTGGCCGCGGACCCGACCAAACTATCTTGGAAGCAATGGATTAATATTTGCTCGTTATGAACATACCCTGCCATTCTCCGACAAAACATGGTGATGTGAGCCTCTGGACAACTAGTTCCATTGTATTTTTCAAAATCTGGGATTTTGAACTTAGGAGGGAGGACTAGGTCTGGGACCAAGCTCAAATCCTTGGCATCGATCCCACTATGATAGTCAGCATTTTCCATCACTCTAAACTTTTCCTCTAACCATTTGCAACGATCCTCCAATTCTTTTGAGAGCCCCGTTCTTACTCTTTCTTCTTCTACCACATTATCCAAACCGGGGATAGTGGGATGGATAGGCTTATCCCCAAGATTAGAGCCTGAGCTTGTTTGATAATTGACTGGCATCGAGGTATTAGCCTAAAATTGTTGAGGCCTAATCGTAACAGATGGTCTTCGCATGTGTAGCTCGAGTTGCGTTTGAGCATTCATCGGGGTGAAACCAGGGGGGTAGAGAGGATCTTCAGTGATAGACAGTCTTTGCGTATGTGTCTCATGCTGCGCTTAGACGTTCACCGGTGTAAAGCCAGGGAGGTAAAGGGAATCTCCATTGTTATTTCCCACATCGGCTATAGGGCCTTTTCCTTTGTCTGGCCTGCTGGTTAGCAGCCGGGTTAACTCTTCCATCATGTTTTTCTGCGACTCCAGCATTTGGTCCCGCATTTCTTGCTGGATTTTAGCTAGCTATTCGTGTACTTGTGCTTGCATCTGCTCCTGCATCTCTTTCTGCATTTGCTCCAATCTCTCTAGCTTTTTATCCATTGCTTCAGTTTTCTTCCTTGTACCGTAGGGATGTGTATTTGGGAGATTTTCGTTGGTTTCCAGGTTTCTGAAACATTTTTAATTAATTAGAATCTTTTTATGGCCTTTAATGCATATGATGTAATGTAATGCAAATGCATGAATGTGAAGGAGGCATCAATTTTGATTCAATTCTTTTTTAGAAAACTTCACTAGAAAATAAAATTCTTTTACATAAAGTTGAGTTACAAGTAAAACTTCGCTCTAATGCTCAAAGTCCTAATTTTCTTAAGCAGTAAAGCTAGCTCCTGCCCCCGATCTGATTCCAGCTCATACTTCGCGCTTAGTACGTTTGCCTGTACCGCCAAGGCCTGCAGATAGTCAGCTACCTCCTAGATCTGAGTTATGGCTTCCCCCATAATGTAATCCCTGTTTCTGACTTGGTCTTGCGCATGATGAAGCTGCTCCGTCCAATGCTCCTCACTTGCCTTGAAAAACTGAATCCGCATCTCGCAGTCTTTTAGCGACATTTCCAATTCTTCTATTCTTCCTTTCATTTCTTCTATCTTGCTTAAGCTTGCCCTTAGCTCCATTATGGTATTACGGTTTCGATATTGACGAAGAGATTTCTCGAGTTCTACTATTCTAGCCCTTAGTTCACTTTGTTCATTTCTGTTTCTGACAGACTTTTCTCTGAATCTTCATTTCATGCCTGAGCCTCTCGAAATTTCCTTTCCCATTGGTCAGCTTTGGTCTTTTCCTTTCGAATTTCATGACGCCATTGTTCGGAAGTCTTACCTAACCATGATCCTCATGAAGCGGGCGTAACTTCTTATAGTCAGTCTTCAAGCTGTCTAGATCTTCTTCGGCCTTGGTTTTTCTTTTCTCCACTTCTCAGCCTCTGACCTCTGGACATCAGCATCTAATCTTAAGTGCATCTTCTCTTCGTCTAATTGTTTGATCTTTTTTTCACGCTCAGAACTTTTCTTCTCGAAGTTTTGCTTTATAATTTCCAATTCTGGCGGGGCGATTTGTAATTGTTCCATAGTAGGTCGAGTATTTTCCAAGCTTGGCCTAGGAACATTATCATTAACTCTTTTCTTAAACCATCTATCATACTCGGATGTTATCATGGCACCGACAGCTAACCTTTTCATCCAACGAGTTTGCTTCCAGGCATCAGATAACTCCCGAACTTTCTTCTTATAGTGGGCGCCTTTGAAAGAGAATTCACATTAAGCAAGTCTGTGGGTTGTGGGTACAAACTGCCTCGATTTATACTGTCTCAATACAAGCAATGGAGTATACCCGGTGGCCCCCCAAATTCCTAACAATGGCACCCAATCAAAGTTACCGCATTGGTACCATCCAGTAAGCCCTCCACTCTATGTCTCCCTCTTTGAGGTTTTGGAGGATTTCTACCCACTTCTCCTCCGTAATATCCTCTCTCCTTTGTATGGCCGCCTCTTCTTTTAAAGGGGAATAACTTTCGGAGAAAACCCGATAAGAAATCTTGTCTACCTTCCAAAAGTGCCTGTGAAACTACACCATCAACAATTGTGCGCATCCAATAAATCGCCCCTCACCTGTCTTCTGACATGTGCTTAAGGATCTAAACGTTTCAGCCAATATTGCTGGTACCGGCATGATTCCCTTCTCAAGACGATCGAATAAATCAATTACTGCCTCGTCCATGTGCCTTAAAGCCTTAGGAAAAATTACTAATCCATAGATGCTCAAGGCGAAGATATCAACCCTCTTTCTTTCATCTGGGTGCGTCAAAACCAAATCTCGCAAGTTCTTCCAAGGGATACACTTGCTGTCTCCTTTTTGTTGAATCCGAGCAGTGACCCAAGGCTCGCTCATCCCTGAAATGCTTATCAATTTCTTCGCGAAGGTTTGACCATTAAAAACTCTGGCAAAAGTCTTTCTAACTTGAACTTTTGGACACCTGAGCAGGGCAGTGTATTCCTCTATGGTAGGTACTAAATCCACTTCCCCAAAAGTGAAACATTTATAAGCAGAATTCCAAAACTGGACCATAACTCGGAATAGATGCTTGTCCACCCTAACATCTAGCAAATAGAATATATCGCCATAATTTTGATAAAACAATTGCTTGGTCCCTTTGTCCCAACTTGCCCAAACATCTCTCAACTCTTGCAGCTCATTCTGTGCTACATTGATGCGAGTGAAATCCTGCAACTCTGATACATATCCTTCTGCCAAGCTATCCCCTTTCTCTGATTATAGCTTCTCTGACCATGCACGAACGACCGCATTATCCTCGACTTTACTAAGAAATTCATTCTCCATGTCAAACTTTCTAATCTTAGTAATTGAATACGAATCAACACCTCTTTTAGTATGCGATGTCATGTAAAACACAATCACAACAAAACATAGGTTAGCATCAGATAATAGTGACAGAATGCAAGCACATAAACGATAATTACAACGCATATATGGGTGAATGCTAAGGCTTGACGCAGCTCTACCTAAGGATAGCTCCTAAGATTCACTATATGCGGTTTAGTTCTAGAGATAAGGTACCCGAACCAGCCGATTCCTCAATCTTCACCTATTATAGGCTCATATAGATCGAGTTCGGTTCAGGGGGATACATTTCCCTATGACCATGCGGAGATGAAAATCTCATGAAATCATAGGTACGGATGTACCCCGGAAGTAATCTACTAGCCCGTGCGGAGGTGAAAACCTCACGAAAGCGTAGTTTCTTACTCTCACTTAGAAGGTGTGGCCACATCGGTCATGCAATGCAATGCAATATTATTCTACGGGACTCGAACCATGACAACCATACAAATGAATGCATTCGGAAGAAACATGATTTTCAAAACAAATTTTCAACATCGGACATATGGACAGAAAATAATCAATCTTATGGCTTGACTCTCTTGTTCAATCCCCAGCGGAGTCACCAAGCTGTCGAAACCATTTTTTTGTTTAAAGAAAAGTGGGAATTGACTTAAAAAAAATATGGAGTCGCCACCGATCTTTGTGTTTTGGTGTGATCGGACCACCTAAAAATTTGGTTATTTTAATAGCAACATTTTTGGTTTACTAAAACAGCAATTCTGGTCTATGAAAATATGAGAAAACGGGTTCGGGAGTCGGTTACGTGTGAGGAAGGATTAGCACCCTCACTACGCCCAAAATTGGTACCAAATCGATCAAATTCTGTCCTCATGCCTAAAATTAAAAATGCTTTTGAAATGTTGTTCTTTTTTAATAACATTTAAATAACCCGAGCTGATGGTCAAAAATCTTCTTGTTTCGATGTCCAAAATTTTATAAATCAAAAATTACAAAAGGAGACCCGATTACTTGGTCCCATAGAAAAATCGAGACCTAGCGCAATAGGGCACGATTCTTTGAATTTCCATCCATTAAACATTGCCTCGCCTTAGAAAATACAAGTGAAATTCCGAAGAGATCTTTGATTGTTTTGAACAAATGAAAAAGCGCGACCCAACACGATAGGGCACGATTCTCAAATTGTCAAACATCGAACATCACCTTCGTTTTAAAAAGGTTTTTTAATAAACATGAGTGAAAACCTAGAGGAATATTCGATTGTTTTGAACAAGCGAGAGATCACAACCCAGCATGATAGGGCATGATTCCCAAATTGTCAATCACCGAGTATTGCCTTCGTTTTAAAGGTTTTTTGAAAGATATGAGTGAAATTTCCAAGGGACCTTCGATTACTTCGAGCAAACGAGGAATTGCAACCCAACACGTTAGGGCACGATTCCACAAATTATCAAGTATCGAATATCGCCTCCGTTTTAAATAATTGCGAAACGTATTAATTGGATCTGAAATAAGACGAAATTAATCATAAATTTGGATTTGATGAAACCACATTTCAAAGGCAAGTGGAAAACGATGAACGGGGTAATATGTGTACGCATTAAAACACGACGATGGAAGAGTGGAGGCAATGTAATTTATTTAATCAAGTAACAAACGCTATAGCTCAATCTCAATCATACATGAGGAATAGTTAATCATGACAAATAAAACGATGAATACAAATGATATGCTAGAACAATATGCATGACATAACGTAAAATGATTACTACTAGATGCGCAAAACGACATGCAAATCACAGAAGGGATATGGAATCGAATCATCTTGGAACAATGATAAGTATACGACACATACTATATGAATTGATAAAAATAGAAATTCGTAAAGACAAGCTTAATAAGCACACGCAATTATTAAAATATATCGTGGATTGAATATTTTTAAAATACGTAATACATAAGCTGATAAATTTGCGTATAAACTAAAGGTTTATATAATTATTGAAAGCAATATTATAGAATTAAAGTTTGAATCTAATTGTATGTAAATGTAAATGTTTTAAACGCAAATTCATTTAAGGGTTTACCAAATATGTGATAATAAAAAAATGACACAAAAGAGTAATAACAAAATGCATGATGAAACATAGTGCCCAAAATAGATTTAAAAGAGGATATACATATAAATCTTCCAAAAAACAATGAGATTAATAATAATATAAATTTTAAGTTGATCTAAAAATCATATGTACCCTTATATCAAAAAAGTTAAAATAATAGACTACACAAACACTTAATCAATATAATATATATAGATTTACTCAAAAATAATAATTTTAATAAAAAAAATGAAGTTCCCAAAATTATTTTATGTATATATATTGAAAATACTTGACAAATCACAAAGCAAAAGGTGTTTTAAATAAAAATCTATCAAAATAAATAGCGTATTAATATTTGTGCATATATATATAGAATACTATATGTATAAAATATACGAGTTTAAGAACGTATAGAAACCAGATATATACTAAAATAATAAGTATGAAAATAACTTAAGTTTTATGTAGAGCACGTATATAGAACATGTTAGAATGATAAAAATATATGCTAATATATGGATTTAATAATAGATTAAATATGAGTGTCAATAAATATATACATATAATGATAGTTAAAAATATTACATAGGATTATGCGATATGTCACGAGGGTAAGTCTAAATGAAATCATAAACGTAAAATGATGTAAGGTTAATAATGTGTATATAATAGAGCTAAGTTTGATGCGAAGAATACGTATGTATATAATTAAACGAGGGATTATAAGAATATTAAAATAGCTTTAATGCAAAAAAGAAAAAAAAATAATGGCTAAAAAAAATCATATGCAGTGAATAATATTGCGTATATAGAAAATAAAATACACGAGAGAATAGCAAAATATCAGCCTAATAAAGCTCTTCAAAGCAATCGCATAAATAAACAATAAGATCGGAAGTTATAGACTAAAAGGATTTAAGTAAAATCGATTTAGAACTCAAGGGATAATCTAAAAATATAGTGATAATAACAAAAATGACTGATAAATAAAACGCGCAAATGCGGAGGGGCTCGAATTGGAAATAATCTAGGCCCTAAGGTGCTGCGCTTAAATGCGGGTCTAGTTGCAAACATATGTAAACCGCAGGGCTAAGTTAATAAAAGAATGAAACAAGGATGCAGGCTTATTTGGATACGGCGCGAAAGGGGAGGGGTCAAACAAGCAAATTTCCCACTTGAAGCGGAGATGCACGGACCTGGGTCTGGGATCGGGTTAACACGCGGGTCAGCCTACCCCTAAACGCTGCCATTTTAATAAAACAGAATTAAAAGAAAACCCTAAAAATAATATCAGCCTCTCTAAAATACAAACAAAAATGAACAGCCACCAAAACTGAAACCCCTCCTTTCCATTTTCTGCCGAACCTGGGAACTCTATCCGACCGCTGTCCGACCATCGTATCGGTCATCGGTTATCACGCGAAGGCCAGATCCGGCCCCATCCAACCGTGGGTCTTTGGTTCAGTTCGAAGTCTTAGTATCCTCACCCCAAGCTCCGATTGCGACGAAGTAGGTGAGGATTCGGGGAAATCAAAACAGAGGTGAGTCTCTTCTCTTTATTCCTTTTATTATTCTCACTATACTATAGATTTTTGCTAAATCTAGAAAATCAAAACATCAAAACAGATTCAAGAAAGTAAGAGCATTTGAGAAGAAAAAAAAAACCTTTTGATTTTTTAGTTTTTCTTTTGTATTCCAAAATCCGTGTATTCTTCCTTTTTTTGTATTTTTCAATCGTTTTTTTCTTCTCTCTGTTACATTTTTCGGTTTTGGATATATAGCCGAGATAATGCATATTGTTTCTTACTTGATTGCTAATCTATTCGTCATTATTGTCTCTGTTCTGTCTTCGTCTCTGCTTTGGTCTATTGGCTTCCCTTTTTCGTGTATTTGCAGGCCTATGAAGGAAATCAACATGGTGCAGGTTGCTATTTCAGTGCAACGAAACAGGAAGGCCGAGCCTTGGGCATTGGTCTCACCGACAGAGCACATGGGCGACAGAAGGAGGATGCGGCGCTAGGACTAGTCTCAGAAACCCTAGGGTTTCTGAGTTGGCTTAATATTTGGGCCTATTGGGCCTGTAGAAATTAGGTTAGGCTTGCTGTAATTTGGGTTACAATTAATTGGGCTTTAGATTCGGATACGGGCTTGTATTTAATTTTGATTTGGCTGTGTAAATGGACTGTGAATAAGTCTTTGGACTTTTATTTATCTGGTTTGTTTTTATAGATTGGGCCAAGCCAAAATGGGCCTCTTATAATGGCCATGTCAAAAATCTTGAATGGTGGTAGCCCAAAATTTGTATCTATTTTGCCATCAGGGTTCAACATTATGCCTGATAAGGCACCTGGGCAAGGAGATGGAGCCGTGGGAAGTATCTTAACCCTAGTGTTTCAAAGCGTCGACAGATTAAGCAACAAGGAATATATGCCTCCGTCGACGCTCAAAATCATTGATGCTATCTTATCAACAACCGTTGCTTCAATCAAGGATGCTATGCTATTTGGCATAAGGTGATGCCATTGCTAAGTCTTGAGCTTTTCTTTTTGTTGGTATGTTCTTTGCAGTCTTCGATGGATTTATATTTGCTTTATGAGGTGTGTATTAATGGCTTCTTTCGAAGTTGTTGAGAATGTAAGTTATGTAAACCAAGGAGTTCAAATAGAAACTTTAATATAAAATTATCTGCAAACTGTAGCTTTCTTAAAGGAATGTTTTGGAAGAGCTTTTGATCATAATAAATGTTGTTGTTAATTGTTCAAGAATTTAAGACCAAGTTAGAGAGTTTTAATTCGGATTTGGATTGAATCACTTGCTTGATTTGGATTTTGGCTTTCATGAGCTCATATAGTCAGAAAAAAGAAGTAATGGGTTACTTGTTTGGTTATTTTATATGATAGTCGTTTGAAATTAAATAAGAAATAATAGATTATTTGCATCTTAAAAAATTTGCTTTAGTTATTTACTTTCAAAGCATGTTCAAATTTATTAGTGTATATAACAAATTTTTTAATATGCAAAAATAATTATTTTCTACCACTAAAAAGCGATTTCTCGACAAAACATAAATTCGAAACATGTAATATAAAATATTACGAGGGAGTACCAAAAATTATAAAATAGTATAAAAAATTTTGGGGGAATAGAAAAAATTATGAGGGATATCAAAAAATTTATGAGGAAGTACAAAAAATTTCTAGGGAGTACAGAAAATCATGAGATAATATCTAATATTCAGTTAAGAATTTTGTCATTATCTCCTAACCTGTTGAATTAGTTAAAACTTATCATGAAACTAGGACATGGTGGTGGTTTTTTTTTTTTTCTGGTTCATACACCCTGTTGATAAATAATCTCGTATTGTTAAGAAAAGGTAATTACATATTCAGTCTAGTTTATGTATTTTTGTTAGAGTTGAGGATTTAATCTTGTACTTTAATTTTGCTAGTTTAAGTCTCTATATTTTTCGATATTTGAAAATCCAGTCAACTTAAATGGTAGCGGTTAAATTGTAAATTTTTCTATTTCGAAAATCATATGCTTCGAAAATTTTATTTTTTGTACAAACATTTATAATTAAATTTAAATAAAATATTTTGTTATTGGATATTAATTTGGTTTAAACTTATGGAGTGAACACATAATTTGACATTCACATGAGATATATATATATATATATTTATAAATGAGATATATTTACTTAAATATGATAATAAAAATGTATGTTTACTTAAAAGGAATTAAATCGACTTCTCAAATTAGCCTGTTTTATATGGTAATAACAACAGTAAAATAAAATTTAAAAACTAGCCATAATTTCAAATTGAAGACATGAATCTATTTGTAATGATATAATGGATGTCGATTAGTGCCAGGAATTTGCATCTTGCACTATCCGCATTGCAATTTTTCACAGGATGAATGATGAGCTTGAGCACCACACAGAGGCCAATGATACCATACACCTGGTTGGATTTTCCGCCACTCCCTTGATATCGATTCAATTAACGCCAATGCAAGGGACTAGTTAAAGGCTATTTGACTCTAAATTGCAATTACAATGTTGATAGCTTACCTATCAAAAAACATCGCTAGACTTGAGAAGCACAATATGAAGAGAAATTAAGTAGCACACTTTCAAAAATTAAAAGCCCCCTTTACCAAAACTAATCTCCATCAAATGGAATAAAAACTGATCTCAAGATCCACTTAGTTTCCAACTATATCAGCAGACTCAAATTCAAAATTGACATCACATCAAACACATTTTAACTAAATCAGAGCAACAAAACCACCCTTTTGATCATTGGCAAGTGACACAAGAACCTTCAATCCCCACAGCCCCTTCTATCATCTCAAGATAAAGCCACCCTAAAATAACCATTCCTCATGAATCCACTACTCTTCATGGTAAACATAATCACCATAACCCACACAAAATCACTATTAATTCACATTCCGACCAGATTGTTACAGAAATCACATCTTAAAACATGATTTCATCCTGAAAACAAAATGTCACCACTAGAAGGGGAAATCCCCGAACCATACCTTTCGAAAAATAGCTGCATAAGCTTGGACGCCACACTTAAATTTGCACAAAAGATCCTTTCGTCTCACCCACTTCCCTACTCTCAATTATTTGTCTAATCTCTAATCACCCGCTTCAGGGAAATTGATTCGAACATGGCAAGTTTAGGTAATGTTTGTTTTGCAATTGCAGACAAGAATGGAAATGATTTGGCGTTTGCTCTAGCGGTTGCAGGTATTAGAAGGCCTGGTATGTACAAGGCTTGGTGGTGAGTTCTTTTTGGGGTTTGGTTTCTATTTTTGCCTTAGCAGTTTATTTTGGTTTTGATGTTGCTGCACTTCGGTTTGGTTTTTCGATGTTGGTTTATTTTGTTGGTGTGCTCTGTTTTCCGTGGGCAGAGATACTGTGGGGGTGTGTTGGTCTTTGAGGGGTTCAATTGTCTTGGTTTTTGAATTGGGTTTTGTTTTGGGTGTTGGTTTTTCATGGGGGCTTATTTCCCCGTTTTTGGCTTCTGTGTATAATCTTTGATAGAGCGAAAAAAAAATCAAATCCTCATTATTACCTACATTCAACTCTAACAATTATAGCATGTATATAAAAATATTTTTATATAAATTTATGCTCAAAACTATTCAAAATTTATTAATTAAGCTAATATGAAAAAGCATTTAATATAAAAGAAGGAAATAGTATAAAAATAAGAGTTTAATAATTTCAAATTCACCAAAAAAAAGCATCGAGTGAGAACATAAATACGTATTTGCGTTGCCTATATTTAGTAACTAGCTAACGGTTCTCTTCAAAAGATTCGTTTTATTTGTTTTAGTGTTTAGGGGTATCATTAGATGCCGTTATAATTCCTAAAATATTCTTTACAGTCGATTTCTTTGTTTTTTTCTCTAATAATTAATACATTTATATGGTAACTAGTCTTCCAAAATCCATTTTATTTGCTTTCCCATCAGATGTCAGCAGAGTTTCATCAGTGTACACCATTAATACCAGCAAGACAAAGCTATTTCGCAAGGTACTGTAAGAAGCACATAAGTAGAACATGGGGAGTGGTTGATGTTTCCTTGGAGAGTTTATTCCCATATCCACAAGTACACTTTCGAAGAAGGCCATCAGGTTGTGTAGTCCAAGAAGTAGGCAATAGAGGTTCAAAGGTAACATGGATTGAACATGTTGAAGTTGATAGCAGATCATTTCACCCTATCTTTCATCCCATTGTCAGCTCAGGTTTTGCATTTAGTGCCAAACGATGGATTGCAACCATCAACAGGCATTGCCAATGGCTCACAACTTCAATGGCTAGAACCGCTCCTACAGCTGATGGGGGTAAAAATTTTAATTTATTCCTGCTTTCTATTTACATTACATGCACCTACTTAGTGAACACTTGTTGATGTAATTTTATTTGTTTGGAAAAACAGTTTTAAAACCACAAGAAGGGAGGGAGAGTCTGCTGAAATTGGCTGAAAAGATGACTAAGAATTTTTTCAACAATATTAATTCATGTTACGAGAATGTATGGTGGGATTACCTCAAAACTTTCTTTGCTCAAGATGTTAGGTTGAGATGAGAAATATATTAAAGGTTCCTGGGAAGCCTTCTAGTAACATTGTAATCTTCACTACTTCAACTCATATTCCTTTTTCGATGGAGGTTCTGTTTGATTTTCTTCGTCATGAACGTACAAGAAACAGGGTATGTAAAACTTATATATATACGTGTTTAATTTTTTAAGGTTGTTTTCTTGTACTGCTGTCTGAATGCATGCATGTATACAAACATATATGTGTATATATATTACTCCATTGAGCGTGTAACTTTTCATGGATGGATTCCGGGGTGTATAATTATGCAGTGGGATTTGCTTTCAAACCAACGACATGTCTGAGAACTTGACTATGTCAGTAATGGTTGTTGAAACCATTTTTTTGAAAATGGGGATCGACTTTATTTGAAAATGAAAACGAAAATTGGGAGTCGCCACCAATCTTTTTTGTTTAGGTGTGATCGGATCACCTGGAAGTTTGGTTGTTTTAATAAAACATTTTAGTTTACTAAAACAATGATTTTGGCCTACGAAATTTTGAGAAAACATGTTCGGGAGTCAGTTACGTATGAGGAAGGATTAGCACGCTCATTACGCCCAAAATTGGTACCAAATTAATTGAATAACTATCCTTGTGTCTATAATTTAAAATGTTTTGAAATAAGGTTCCTTTTGTTTACATTTGAATAACCCGAGTTGGTTGTCAAAATCTTCTTGTTCCAGAGGAATATAGCATCACATCCAGCACGGTAGGACACGATCCTTTATATCCTCGAAAACACGATAGATTTTGACTTCCAAAAATTCATAATTTGGGAATTTCAAAAGGATGCTCAACTATTTGGTCCAATGAGAAATCAAAACCCAGCATAGTAGGGCACGATTCCTCGAATTTCTAAACGTTGAACATTGCCTTGCCTTAAGTAAACACAGATGAAATTTCAAAGGGATATTTGATTGTTTTGAACAAATGGGAGATTGCAACCCAGCACGATAGGGCACTATTCCCCGAATTGCTAAACATCGAACATTTCCTTCGTTTTAAAAAGTTTTTAAAAAACACGAATGAAATTCTAAAGAGACATTCAATTATTTTGGGCAACCGAGATATTGCAACCCAGCACAGTAGGGCACGATTCCCCGATATTTCAAAATACAAAACATTGCCTTATTTGGAAAATTTCATTATCGAATAGTAACGAATACCATATTTAAACAACGTGTATTATTGATTTGGGTTAAAATAAAGCGATTTGTTGGATAAATGTATTGGGGTCTAATTTGAGGCAATGATATGAAATGAAGTATAGTGTGACATGGAACAGTAATTCATGCATAAAATATTCCACAAGCGCATGGCAATAATAGGAACACAAGTAAGCAAAAACACACACGCAATAGCGGTAATTTCACAACATACATTATTTATCATTAAGCTTAATAAACATAGAAATGAAGTAATAGTATAAAACAACTTAAATCAAATAATAAGATAATCTTAAATATAAAAATATATATGTAAAGGGTTTAAAATAAATACTTGTAAATACAACTTAAAGTGAAAAAAACATAAAAAGGTTTCAAATAAAGAATGTATAAAAACTTAAAATAAATAATACTAAAGAAGCTTAAAATAAATAAATACAAAAGAAATTTAAAGGTGAATAACATGCAAAGTAGTTTAAATGGAATGCTATATGTGAAGGCTTGAAATGAATAATAATTTTAAATAAGGAGTATACGAAACATTTTAGAATAAATCAAATGTAGAAAGTTTAAAATAAAAAAATGGGATTGAAAACGACTACCATATAAAATAGTATATCTAAGTAGTCATGTATGAAAAAAATTGAGAATGGATAATATGTATATTAAACAATTTAAAATAAATAGGTATCTAAAAGTTTTCAAAATAAGTGATATATAATATTTTAAAACAAATAATGTATATGAAAGTTAAAAATGAATAATATCCCAAAATATGTAAAGACTTAGAATACATGATAATAATACAAATTTAAAATACATAATATAAAAAAACAAGCTTTGAATAAAGGAATAATAAAATAGTTTCCTAAAAAACAAGCTTTGAATAAATAAATAATAAAATAGTTTCCTAAAAAATGAAATAATAAATAAATAAATTAAATAGGACTAGGCTGAAATTGAATTAAAAATTAAGGTTAAAATTGTAAATAATGAAAAGAAGGCCATCAAGGATCGAAATGAATCACGCTGAAACAATGAGGGACTAGCTGGGAAATATTCCCAGACTTTTACGCGCAGTGTTTCAAAGGACCCAAATGTTACCCAAACGAAATCTAAAAGCTAATTTAAAAAACAAAAGAAAACAGAAAATGAGGGTCTGATCGAATAGAGTTGCAAAGGAGAAGGACTAATCTCGAAATCTCCCATTTAGGGATAATGCACACCCCCCACTCCACCAAACGCATCGTTTCATCATCATCATTTAAACCAAAAAACCTTTCCTTTTTTAATTTCATTACCAGCCCCCAATTTTAAACAAAAAGAGAGAGCTCTCTCTCTCTCTCCCCTCCCCTTCTTTCTTTTTGGCTAGGTTTTGAAACCCATCATCGTCGCCGCTATGTCGCCGTAGAGGGCGATCGAAGTCACGAAAAGGGGGTTTTCAACCTCTACTTTTTAAAGTGTTCGAAGACCGTGTTTTCTTAACTCCCAAAAGCACGAGAGAACAGACTCCCCATTTTCCTTTTTTGGGAGCCGATTCCAACGACGGAGTAGGGCCCCGATGTTGCAGCTCTGAGGTTCGGGTAGGTCCTGTTCTCTCTTCCTTTTTTATTTTTGTTCCAAAACTGATTTTTTAGAACCCCAAAAATAAAGAAATAAAAAATGAAATATAAAGAAACAAAGAAGATAACAGAGAATGAAACTCAACCTTTTTTTTTTATTGCTTGATCGTATAAAATTACAAATTTTTTATGTATTCAAAATCCCCCCTTTTTTGATTTTTTCTTTCGGCTTTATAGCCGACTACATTATTTCTCTGCTCTCTACTTGTTTCCCCTTTTGCTTTGCGTGTTTTCTTTCTTTTTGCAGGGCTTAGCGAGATCAAAGGAAAGGGAGCAGGTGGTGGTATAGGCAATGGGACGTCGGCAGTGCTATGGTGTCAGAAGACCCTAGGTACGGCGCCCCTAGGGTTGGAAAATTTTGATTTTTTCTTTCTTTGCTTTTTTTGTGTTTGGGATGTTGGTTAATTTGGTTTAGGTTGAAATTGGGCCGGGCAATTTGGGCTTCTACAATGGTGAAAATCCTAAAAATCGAGTTTCCATTATGCAAGTGAATGTACGTGTTTCGATCATTTCCTTTTCTTTTCTCATCACAATTTCCTCCATGAACTAACTAATAAGCATCCTAATAAATTTGCAGTCATCACCAAACAAGATCGAGATACTATATCTCCAAGAAAGCTACACCGATGGCGGCTGCTCGTACATAGTGTATGCGCGCCAATGGATATCATGGCCATGTCAAAAATCTTGAATGGTGGTAACCCAAGATTTGTATCTATTTTGCCATCGTGGGGGTTGACATTATGCCCGATAAGGCACACCGGGCAAGGAGATGGAGCCGTGGGAAGTATCTTAACCTAGCGTTTCAAAGAGTCGTGATTAAGCAACAAGGAATATATGCCTCGTCGACGCTCAAAATCATTGATGCTATCTTTTCAACAACCGTTGCTTCAATCAAGGATGCTATGCTATTTGGCATAAGGTGATGCCATTGCTAAGTCTTGAGCTTTTCTTTTTGTTGGTATGTTGCTGCAGTGCTCGATGGATTTATATTTGCTTTATGAGCTGCGTGTATTAATGGCTTCTTTCGAAGTTGTTGAGAATGTAAGTTATGTAAACCAAGGAGTTCAAATAGAAACTTTAATATAATATATATCACAAACCTGTAGCTTTCTTAAAGGAATGTTTTGGAAGAGCTTTTGATCATAATAAATGTTGTTGTTAATTGTTCAAGAATTTAAGACCAAGTTAGAGAGTTTTAATTCGGATTTGGATTGAATCACTTGCTTGATTTAGATTTTGGCTTTCATGAGCTCATATAGTCAGAAAAAAGAAGTAATGGGTTACTTGTTTGGCTATTTTATATGATAATCATTTGAAATTAAATAAGAAATAATAGATTATTTGCATCTTAAAAAATTTGCTTTAGTTATTTACTTTTAGTATGTTCAAATTTATTAGTGTATATAACAAATTTTTTTAATATGCAAAAATAATTATTTTCTACCACTAAAAACTGATTTCTCCTTGCAAAACATAAATTCAAAACATGTAATATAAAATATTACGAGGGAGTACCAAAAATTATAAAATAGTATAAAAAATTTTGGGGGAATAGAAAAAATTATGAGTGATATCAAAAAATTTATGAGGAAGTACAAAAAATTTCAGGGAAGTACAGAAAATCATGAGATAATATCAAATATTCAGTTAAGAATTTTGTCATTATCTCCTAACCTGTTGAATTAGTTAAAACTTATCATGAAACCAGGACATGGTGGTGGTTTTTTTTTTTTCCGGTTCATACACCCTGTTGATAAATAATATCGTATTGTTAAGAAAAGGTAATTACATATTCAGTCTAGTTTATGGATTTTTGTTAGAGTTGAGGATTTAATCTTCTACTTTAATTTCGCTAGTTTAAGTCTCTATATTTTTCGATATTTGAAAATCCAGTCAACTTAAATGGTAGCGGTTAAATTGTAAATTTTTCTATTTCGAAAATCATATGCTTCGAAAATTTTATTTTTTGTACAAACATTTATAATTAAATTTAAATAAAATATTTTGTTATTGGATATTAATTTGGTTTAAACTTATGGAGTGAACACATAATTTGACATTTACATGAGATATATATATATATATTTATAAATGAGATATATTTACTTAAATATGATAATAAAAATGTATGTTTACTTAAAAGGAATTAAATCGACTTCTCAAATTAGCCTGTTTTATATGGTAATAACAACAGTAAAATAAAATTTAAAAACTAGCCATAAGTTTCAAATTGAAGACATGAATCTATTTGTAATGATATAATGGATGTCGATTAGTGCCAGGAATTTGCATCTTGCACTATCCGCATTGCAATTTTTCACAGGATGAATGATGAGCTTGAGCACCACCACGAGAGGCCAATGATACCATAAACTGGTTGGATTTTCCGCCACTCCCTTGATATCGATTCAATTAACGCCAATGCAAGGGACTAGTTAAAAGCTAATTGACTCTAAATTGCAATTACAATGTTGATAGCTTACCTATCAAAAAACATCGCTAGACTTGAGAAGCACAATCTGAAGAGAAATTAAGTAGCACACTTTCAAAAATTAAAAGCCCCCTTTACCAAAACTAATCTCCATCAAATGGAATAAAAACTGATCTCAGGATCCACTTAGTTTCCAACTATACCAGCAGACTCAAATTCAAAATTGACATCACATCAAACACATTTTAACTAAATCAGAGCAACAAAACCACCCTTTTAATCATTGGCAAGTGACACAAAAACCTTCATTCCCCACAAGCCTTTCTATCATCTCAAGATAAAGCCACCCCAAAATAACCATTCCTCATGAATCCACTGCTCTTCATGGTAAACACAATCACCATAACCCATACAAAATCACTATTAATTCACATTCCGACCAAATTGTTACAGAAATCACATCTTAAAACATGATTTCATCCTGAAAATAAAATGTCACCACTAGAAGGGGAAATCCCCGAACCATACCTTTCGAAAAATAGCTGCATAAGCTTGGACGCCACACTTAAATATGCACACAAGATCATTCCGTCTCACCCACTTCCCTACTCTCAATTATTTGTCTAATCTCTAATCACCCGCTTCAGGGAAATTGATTCGAACATGGCCAGTTTAGGTAATGTTTGTTTTGCGATTGCAGAGAAGAATGGAAATGATTTGGCGTTTGCTCTGGCGGTTGCAGGTATTAGAAGGCCTGGTATGTACAAGGCTTGGTGGTGAGTTCTTTTTGGGGTTTGGTTGCTATTTTTGCCTTAGCAATTTATTTTGGTTTTGATGTTGCTGCACTTTGGTTTGGTTTTTCGATGTTGGTTTATTTTGTTGGTGTGCTCTATTTTTCGTGGGCAGAGATACTGTGGGGGTGTGTTGGTCTTTGAGGGGTTCAATTGTCTTGGTTTTTGAATTGGGTTTTGTTTTGGGTGTTGGTTTTTCATGGGGGCTTATTTTCCCCTTTTTGGCTTCTGTGTATAATCTTTGATAGAGCAAAAAAAAAAATCAAATCCTCATTATTACCTACATTCAACCCTAACAATTATAGCATGTATATAAAAATATTTTTATATAAATTTATGCTCAAAACTATTCAAAATTTATTAATTAAGCTCATATGAAAAAGCATTTAATATAAAAGAAGGAAGTAGTATAAAAATAAGAGTTTAATAATTTCAATTTTATGTTTCACCAAAAAAAAGCATCGAGTGAGAACATAAAGCAAAAACAAAAAATGCACACACTCTCGTAAACTGTCCATTAAAACCTTTAACCAATCATATTTCAAAAAAGTGTCAGTCAGCAGATACCCTCAACAATTTTCAACACTCTTGTCCCATGTACCCTTCTAATGCTCATTTCCTACTTACCGTTTATTTTCCCTCTCAAATATATATATAAATTCAGTGTTGTACTCCTTAAAAAGAAGACAAATCTGTTCACCACATTTTGTTTAAGGTATGGTTTTGTTTTTTCTTCATGAAAGGTTTTAGTTTCAAAGACACCCAGAGATAATGCATGGAAACATTTATGGATGATTTTTATCATTTTTTTTTAAAATCCATATCATTGTGCTTTTCTAATTCAATTTTTGTATTTTTCAAATATTTTTCTATCATTTTGATTGATGTTAGTTCAGGTAAAAAATAAAAAATAAAAAATTTGCAGATAGATAGATTATTAGGTAAATTTAAACTCAATTTTTTAGTTCAATTATACATTTAGTCAACTATAGGACGGAATTGAATGAATTTATTCGTAAAAAAACATCGAATACATTAATCAAAATGATGTAATGTATGGTTTGGATGTACCTGATATGATTTGTGGAATGAGTTTTAGGCAACAAAAAGAAATGTTGGTAACTATTTAGGTGGAGAAATGCTGGTGGAGGGGGCGTCATTAAAGCCATTATCTTTATCAAATCATTTATGCTGCTATCAATTGACGTTCAACCAAAATTCAGATTTATTCCTTAAGAAAATAATGAAATATCAAAATAAGGAACAAATATATTGAAAAGGAATAAAAGAGGCACTATTAACTCCAAAAAATGAAGTTAATAATGTGAAATTAAAAAGAAAATAAAAAAGTGAAGCAAGTCGATTTTTGTCACCGATTTTGACCTTGTATACAAATAGTTCAACTCAGAAGTAGAGTTACACCATTTATGTTTTATGATTCTATGATACATCATCATCAGTTGAATGCACCATAATGTGCTAACAATAAAATCCATAATCAAAATGAACTTACAAGATAAATCTAAAAACTGGAAACTCCAATAAAATTAGGGACTCAGAGAGATGTCTTTTCAGTAGGATAGGGTCATTGCTATCTTCTTCTCGGAAGAATATTTGTAAACGAAAAATCATGGAAGGGTGGACTGCATCCAAAACAATAAAGTTACTCAAGATTGCAATGGAAGAGAGCGGAGCCTATTGGTTTCATCTGTTCAAAAGAGAAAGAAAGTAGTACGCAAGGGGAGGGTAAGTGGCATGGTCTCTTACCTTCCCGCTTTCAAGCAAGAATGTAAAATGGAATATGCTTAATCATTTTTGTGTCTCCATCATTCCAGTTGGCGGTGCACGGATTGTATGGGGTCCCATATGAAGGCTGGAAGGTCCCAAGTAGGCAGAGACAGAGCAGATAGTGGGGTCATCGGATAACCACGAGTTCGCCTCCAAATGCTTGAATCGATATTTGAGATCGAGCAACTTTGAATATGAATTGTTAGAGAAAAGCAACATTATTAAGTTAGAAAATTCATTCCCTTCTTTACAACTATTTGACCAAAGCAATGGTTAGTGGTGATATGCAGCAAGCTTTTCAATAGTTGTGATAACAAAACACAGAAGCCTCGACTGTGATGACTTTCGAAGTTCCTTTGCCGATTTGATAGACTCACGCCTGCACCTAGACGACTTCAAACCGAGATTAAAGTCAGCATATAACAACCAACATTAGAAAGAAAATTTGTTTGAGAAAATGAAAATATTACCTAGATGAAAGGTTTTCATACAAAAGTAGCTCTAGACTTTCAAAAAGTTCCCTAGCCGCATCTTTGTGCGACCCACCACCCCCACCATGCTCTCCAACACCCCAACACAATTGTAACTCCAATTCTGTCTATTTAAGGAAAAAAAGACATATGAAGTCAGATCCCTGATGCATAAAAAGCGTAACACAGGATGTAATTGTTAGAATGTGGCCCTCCATGCAGCTCATGCACTAAATCATGCAGAGCAGGCCAAGTCTTGAAGCTGTCGAGCCAAGTGTTGCAATCTGTTTTTGTTCATTTTGTTATTTTAGTTAATGTAACTCTTTTGGTTCATATTGAACTATATTAGGTAAAAGATTGATGTAGGAATGAGCTGTTAATCAGCTTTTCTTTTATGTACAAGTTTTGTCTTGTAAGTTCCAATGTATTAGTGGTAGTTGGTGTAGATTAGTTGACCATATGTTGATTTTGACAAGCAAAAGGCTTGTTTTATGTATTGGCTATATGCCATTGTTTCAGTTAATGAAAAATTATCATATTTTCTTCTTCATGCTCCATCTTTCTTTTCCTTCTAAATTCTGTTCGACATTCCTGGCAATAGAAGAAGTTTGAGCTTCAAGCATTTTTCCTTCACATTTTACCCGGGTATAATACGTTGCTGCCAGTGCTCTCTTTGCAACTCTTACTTTACCCGGTTAAAGTACACTTAAACCCCAACAATTGGTATCAAGAACTTTCATCTTAGAGGACCTGTTGTTGTAAACTAAATGGCTTCATCAGGCTTTTCTCCTGCAGCACCACTAGTTTTTAATGGTGAGGGGTTCCACATATGGGTTGTCAAGATGAGGACTTACCTGTAGGCCTTCGATCTGTGGGAAGTTGTCAACACAGATGCTGAGCCAGCTCCACTCAGAGCCAACCCAACAGTGGCTCAAATGAGGCAGCACGCTGATGAAAAGACAAAGAGGCACAAAGCCATGTCATGTATTCAGAACTGTGTTTCTGATGTTATCTTCACCAGAATCATGGCTTGTGAGACTCCCAAGCAGGCCTGGGACAAGCTCAAGGAGGAGTTCCAAGGCACTGAAAGAACAAGACAGCAGCAGCTACTAAACTTGAGAAGAGACTTTGAGAATCTCAAGATGAAGGAAAAAGAGACAGTGAAAGTACTCAAAGCAGGATAATGGTTTGTGGTCAACAGCATAAGATTGCTATGAGAACAGTTCAGTGAGGCAAGGATTGTGGAGAAGGTGCTCTCAACATTGCCTAAAAGATATGAGGCAAAGATCTCATCCCTGGAGGATTCGAGAGACACGGCAACCATCTCCTAATCGAGCTTATTAATGCTCTTTATGCTCGGGAACAAAGGAGAGCTAGTAGAATGGAGGAGCACCAGGAAGGAGCTTTTCAAGCTAAGGCCAAAGCAACCTCAAGCACCTTTGCCTATAAGGGCAAGAAGAGTGAAAAAAGCAGGCCTAAGCCTCGATGTCTTGCAAGAGGAGAAGATTGACTCTGCAGAGATTTTTAAAAGAGACTGGTCATCAAGAGGCGGATCTTTGGTTCAAAGCGGATTTGTGTGTCAACACTTTGCAAGAAGAAGGGCCATGTTGAAAGAGTCCGCAAAGAAAAAGGCGGACTGGCAAAACCAACCTCAACACAAGAATGAAGAAGCTCGGGTGGTGAAGACGGTGAGTGACCATGAAGAACAAGTCTTTCTTTGTTTCATGCTCGGTGGCGGAAGAAAAGTACAAAAAGGTCGGTTCTTTGGACGATTGGTCGTACCAACCACATGTCACGAGATGAAACAATTTTCAAAACCTTGGATAGAAGCTGCAAAACCAGGTGAAAATTGGTAATGGTCACTCATTAAAGTGAAGGCAAGGGAGATGTGCAAATATGCACCGCCACAGTGGCAAAATTATCAAAGATGTCTTTCTTTGGCACTGAAATTGACAGAACCTACTTAGCATTTCTCAACCGCTAGAAAAAGGTACTACTGTTGTGTTTAAAGGTCGAGTGCCAAATCACCGATCCAAATGGATCGCGCCTCTCATGATGATCACCATGAGTGACAAATGCTTTGAAGTCAACTGGTCAAGTGACTCACACTCAACTCATGTTGCTTCAACTGATGACACCAAGCTTTGGCATCAAAGGCTTGGGCATACCAGCTTCAAATCTATGGCTCAAATGGTCAGCAAAGAAATGGTTGAAAACTTCATCGAGACAGTTTAGAGTGAAGATGTTTGTGAAGTCTGTCAAATGGGAAAGCAAGCCAGGCTTCCATTTCCTACCAACACAACCTGGAGAGCTACAAGCAACTTGGAACTGGTGCACAGTGATGTTTGTGGCCCCATGAGGACAGAATCACTAAGTGGTAACAAGTACTTTATTCTCTTCATTGATGACTATACCAGATACTGCTGGGTTTATTTTTTGAAGCATAAGTCTGAGGTTGCTCAAGTGTTTATAAAGCTCAAAGCTGCAGTGGAAACAGAAACAAGCTGTAAAATAAAGACCATAAGGTCAGATAATGGAACTGAATACACTTCAGCTCAGTTCCAAGCCTTGTTCAAAGATGCTGGCATCAAACACCAGCTAACCAATGTTTACACACCCCAGCAAAATGGGGTTAGTGAAAAGAAGAACAGGAGCTTGATGGATATGGCTAGATGCTTGTTGTTTGAAAAAAATCTACCCAAGACAATGTGGGCTGAAGCTGTCAACACTGCTGTCTACATTCAGAATAGGCTTCCAACCAAAGCACTCGCTCACAAGACACCTTTTGAAGCCTGGTTCGGGTTCAAGCCATCATTGGCTCATATGAAAGTCTTTGGTTGTCTATGTTACACCAAGTACCACGGTGTAAAGAGGGACAAGTTGTCCAAAAAGCATTCTGGTATTTTAAGGGTATAGTATGGTCAAAAAGGGTTATAGGATCCTGGATCCTTTAACCAACAA
This sequence comes from Gossypium anomalum, assembly GCA_025698475.1. Classification (NCBI taxonomy): domain Eukaryota; kingdom Viridiplantae; phylum Streptophyta; class Magnoliopsida; order Malvales; family Malvaceae; genus Gossypium; species Gossypium anomalum. The sequence continues at coordinate 11,756,076 of CM046956.1, forward strand.
AATTCAAGTGAGCAGAGATGTAGTGTTTGATGAGAAGGCATGTTGAACTGGGAAAGAAATGAACTGAAGCCATTCTGAAGAACTTGTAACAGATCGGTTTGAAGTCGATCAAAATGATCCAGAGATGGATGTTGATGATGAACGATCGAAGGGTACAAAGACTTTGGGTGATGTTTATGAAAGGGCTCATGTTGCACAAGAAGAACCATCTTTGCTTTGAAGAAGTGAAGCACATCAAGGGAAGAAGCAAGCTATGGATGATGAAATTGCCATGATTGAGAAGAACAAGACACGGAATTGGTTCCTAGACCAACCAATAGAAAGGTTATTGGAGTAAAATGGGTCTATCGAGCCAAGCGAGAATGCGAGATGGGAGCCTAAACAAGCTTAAAGCTAGGCTAGTTGTGAAGAGCTTTAGCCAAAAATATGGACTGGACTACATGGAGACATTTGCACCAAAGAGCAGGCTAGACACCATCGATTCTTCGATTGCCTTAGCACTCGAAACAAAGTGGAAAATCCACCACTCGATGTGAAGTCTGCATTTCTCAATGGCTTCCTTGAAGAGGAGATCTACATTGATCACCTCAAGGCTTTGTTGTGTCCGGCAAAGAAAAAATGGTGTACATCCTCAAGAAGGCATTATATGGTTCAAACAGCTCCTAGAGCACAGTATACTAGAATTGTGACTATTTGCTAAGCACTGGGATTTGAGAGAAGCATCAGTGAGCCAACTTTGTATGTCAAGAAGAAACAAGTCAAAACACGACTTATTGTGTCTCTCTATGTTGATGATTTTTGGTGACAGGAGGAGACCGAAATATCTTTGGGTGATTTTAAAGCCAAAATGAAAGACACGTTTGAAATGTCCGACTGGGACGGATGATCTACTTTCTTGGAATGGAGGTGCAAGCAAACTCATAGTGGAATCTTCTTAAAGCGTAAGACATTTCTTGCAAAAATTCTAAGCAAATTCTCTATGGAAAAGCGCAAACCAACAAGCACACCTACCTATGATTGTTGGAGCAAAACTATCAAGTCAAGAAGGCCATGAGCAGTCGGTGAAGGCGATTATAGAAGTCTTGTTGGTTGCTTGTTGTATTTAACAGCAGAACCGGACGGACATCATGTATTCTCGTTAGTGTCTGTCAAGATTTATGCATTCTTTGCAACAAACAACACCTTCAAGCGACAAAGAGAGTGCTTAGGTATATCAAAAGCACCACTGAGCCATGGATTGAAATTCAGTGAAATGAAGACAAGTCGATAGGCTACATCGATGATGATGATTGGGCGGTTCAAAGGATGACATGAAAAGCACTTGAGTTATGCCTTTACCCTTGGTTCACTATGTTTTTTGGAGTTCCAAGAAGCAATCAATTGTTGCTCACCAACAGCAGCAAGTTTGAGTATGTGGTCACTCTTTGAGCGATAAACCAAGCCATCCGCTTAGAAAAATCCTTGGTGATTTAAACCTATATCAAAAGGAAGCAACAGAGATCTTTTGTGATAACAAGTCTGCTGTTGCAATTGCAAAAAATCCTATCTTCCATGGTAGAACAAAACATTTCAAAGCATTAAGTTGCATGTGGTAAGGAGATGGAACAAGCTCGAGAGAGATAGAGTGATTCATTGCAATTCGAAGACCAAGTTGCTTGATATTTTCACAAAGGCCCTATGTACTTCAAGGTTCATCAAGTTAAGCAAAGAACTTGGAGTTAGCAGCATGGAAGCCAAGGAGGAGTGTTAGAATGTGGCCCTCCATGCAGCTCATGCACTAGATCATGCAGAGCAGGCCAAGTCTTGAAGCTGTCGAGCCAAGTGCTGCAATCTGTTTTTGTTCATTTTGTTATTTTAGTCAATGTAACTCTTTTGGTTCATATTGAACTATATTAGGTAAAAGATTGATGTAGGAATGAGCTGTTAATCAGCTTTTCTTTTATGTACAAGTTTTGTCTTGTAAGTTCCAATGTATTAGTGGTAGTTGGTGTAGATTAGTTGACCATATGTTGATTTTGACAAGCAAAAGGCTTGTTTTATGTATTGGCTATATGCCATTGTTTCAGTTAATGAAAAATTATCAGATTTTCTTCTTCATGCTCCATCTTTCTTTGCCTTCTAAATTCTGTTCGACATTCCTGGCAATAGAAGAAGTTTGAGCTTCAAGCATTTTTCCTTCACATTTTACCCGGGTATAATACGTTGCTGCTAGTGCTCTCTTTGCAACTCTTACTTTACCCGGTTAAAGTACACTTAAACCCTAACAGTAATTATTGACCTTTTCTGGGTTGTCATATGCTTACCCGAGTCTATCAACTATAGGTTTCTGCAGAAGGTTAAATGGACCATAACTTATACAAAATAAAGGACAGAAGAATTGCAATCCTTTAGACATCAATTTCAGCAACAATTAATGTAGATGCTTAGTACAAGTTGGAAAACCAAAATATATGGAGAAACTTGAGTGAATAATACCTTCAAAAGTGCAATAAAATCAGGAGAACGCTGAAACGAAGCAAGCATGAATTCTAGGAGCCATTCCTTAACCTCGCACAAATATAGCTTCTCGTAAATACAAGCCATTCCAATCTCAACATCTAAATTGATGTCATATTACATGGACATTTACAAGAAAAGCTTTGAATCCATACAAAACCATTTCGCTTACCTAACATAAGCACTTCAAGATGGACCCAAATAATTAATGTATCTAGAGGGTAGTACATAACCGCAAGGTAGTAGGCCCACAAGAAATACAATAATGAACTAATATTTAGAAAATGTATACAAACCTCATACATATAGTTCTTGTCAAGTAAATAATGTAGAATTTCTAGACATCGAATGGGAATTAATGCATGATTAATCTTGCAAAAAAGAGAGGCAAGAACACAAATTAAGATACAAGCAATGAGCAAATGAACAATCTAAAAATTAAAAAGCAAAGCACTCTACAAGAGCACCTTTGAGAAACAAATTCCTAATTAAAAAAGCCTGTAATGGTTAGGCAACTATACTTTCCTCTAGTAATACTATGTTTGTAATTGCTTTCATCTAATTGTAAATGGAGTTTTGTCAATAGAAGACCATTCAAGCAAGGCCATCATTTTCATCCTTAAGAAGTTCCGAAACACAGGATCAGCAACATCAATCGTGACTGACTTTCCTCGGACCCGAGTCTCCTCTTCCATCTCCAATGGTAGAACCCAGTATAGGCTTCATCCATGAGTGCAAGTAGGATCCGTAGTATCATATAAGGAGTTTTACCATTTGCACTACTTAAGGAGTTTTTACTTAAAATATACAATTTATAAAGGCCCGTGTTTAACCTTAGGAGCCGCACTCTCCTCGGATAGAAGCTATATCGCCTCCTATTAGTGACCACGAGCCCGTTCTACCTCTTCCAATGCGACAACCAAAACTAATGTTGACAAACGAAAGTCGAAAGCATAATTAGTTTATGAGGAAATTAAAAAAAAAAAATTCACTTCATCCTATAACAAACCAGCTGACTGGGTATAGAGCACAAAACAAATAAAAGGGAATAAAAACCACGCTTTTAATCATTGGCTGGCAAGTGACACAAAAACCTTGGGTCACTCAACTCCCCACAGCTTCTTCTATCATCACAACCCCCAAAATAACCATTCCTCATGAACGGACTCATCTTCTGCTCCTAATGGTAAACACAATCTCCATAACCCACACAAAATCATTATTAATTCACGTACCTTTCAACACGACCAGATTATTACACAAATCATTACCCTTCATAGAGAAATTTGATATCATCCTGAAAACAAAATGCCACCACTAGAAGGGAAAACAAAGTTATCACAAAATCATACCTTTTGAATAATAATCCCTTAATCTTGGATGCTTAGATAAAATCTGCACATAAAATCCTTCAATCTTACCCACTTCCCTTCCTCAATTATGTTTATCCAATCCCTAATAATCAAATCCTCGTTATTGCCTGCATTCAACCCTAACAATTATCGCAGGTATATATACATACATTGAAAAATATTTTTATATAAATTTATGCTCGAAATTGTTCACAATTTCTTAATTAAACTAATATGAAAAAACATTTAAAATAAAAGAAAGGAAAAAGTATAAAAAAATAGGGTTTAGTAATTTAAAATTTATGTTTCACAAAAAAAAAAGGATTGACAGAGAAACAGAAAGCAAAAACAAAAACACATACACACACTTTCATGAACTCATCCATTAAATCCTTTTAACCAATTATATTTTTAAGAAGTGCCACGTCAAGCAAATACCCTCAACATTTCAAACACTCTTTTCTAAAGGCTCTTTTACTACTGAGAAAGAAGATAAATTTTATGTTTCACCCAAAAACTGATTGTGGAGAGAGCAGAAAAGACACACACACACTTTCATGAACTTGTCCATTTACCTCAAAGTGATTTTCAACACTCTTTTCGTGATGCTCCTTTCTTACTCAACATTTAATTTTCCTCTAAAATATATGTATATAAATTGATCTTTGTGCTCTCGAGAAAAAGATAAATTTTATGTTGTACTCCTGAGAAAGAAGCCAAATTTGTTGGTCACTTTTTATTTAAGGTATGGTTTTCTTTTTTCTTTTTGAAAGATTTTTTTCAAAGACACTTACAGATAAAACATTTATGGATTATTTTAATTTTTTTTAAATACTTATCCTTTCCTTTTTTAATTTTATTTTTGTATTTTTCAAAGATTTTTCTATCATTTTGATTGATGTTGGTTCAAGGAAAAAGAGACTTTGAAATTTTGTAGATAGATAGATTATTAGGTAAGTTAAGTTTTTTTTTTTTTTTTAGTTTTATTAAACATTGATTGATGATTCTATCTTTTTTCTTCAAATTTTTTATTTTGTATTTTTTGAAAGGTTTTTCTACCATTTTGATTGATTTTGATTCAGGGAAAAAAGAATTTAAAAATTTATAGATAGACAGTGTCGAGACCATTTTTAAAATCGAGTTTTTGGAAAATGGGAATCAAATTTAAAAACGAAAACGGGAGTCGCCACCAATCTTTTTAGGTGTGATTGGATCACCTTTAAAACATTTTGTTTTAAAATCATTAGTTTTGGTCTACGAAATAAAAAGAACGGGTTCGGGAGTCGGTTACGTACGAGGAAGGATTAGCACCCTCGTATCGCCCAATAATTGGTACCTAATTAATTATCAAATGTCTTTAAGGTCGGAAATTAGAAATTTTAGGATGCAATCCTCTTTTAAACATTTTTGATTTTTGAAAATTGGAGTTCACTAGTATCAAAATATTGATACTGAGTTAGCCTTTTGGAAATCCCTATCTCGAAACAACAAAACGCCACATCCAGTAAGTTAGGACATATTGCTTTGAAATTTCAAGACAGTCGCTTACATTTTGAAAACCTTTAAAAACTTAGAAGGGTACTTGATTATACGAACTCGACGAGAAGAGTCGCAACCCAATAAGTAATATAAAGATCGTGCATTAGATATATACATATAACGTAATACATATAAAGCAAATAGTAACAATATACATATAAAGATATATATAGCATGTATCGAGAATGAATAAACTAATATACAAACATACAAAATGATAATTAAATGATGCATGAAAAAAAAGCAATAACCAAATAATGTATGATGTACAAATAGATGAAATGCATGTTCACAAAATATAACATATAATAATAATAATAATAATAACATTGAACACATACTTGATACATATAATATAAAAATATCTTAAAGAACTAAAAAAGAATGATGGATTACTAGCAAAATAGATACATAATTAAAGATAAGATATTTCATAACAATTTTATAATAGTATTTAATATATAATATATAATATAATAACAAGAATATTTACAAAAGAATAATAATTATATGGTAATATATTGGTTTATATGGTAATATATTGGTTTAAGAGTATATAAGAGAATTCATAATATAACAATATTAATTTAAAATGAAATAATATATAATAAATAAATAAAAATAATAATGAAATGTGTATATAATATGAGTTTAAAATATGTTTCAATAATAATAATTTACAAATTCTAAATAATATATATATGATATAACATAAATAGTATAATTGGTAATATGTGATATATAATATATATAAAAAAATAATAAGTAATAAAACATAATAAATGTTATATAATAAAATAAAATATAAATATACGTATAGGTAAACAATGTGTAATAAATAAAAGTTTTTATAAATATATAAATAGTATTTTAGTAATAATATAAGTATATTTTTATAATAAATAAATTATATAAAGAAAATAAAATGAAAAGAAAGGGTTAAAATTGAATTTAAATAAAATTACAAGGCTAATTTGCAAAATAGTAAAAAAATTTTGATTTAATCAAAACACAAATTGAAAGTCGAGGGACTCATTGGGTAATTTAAACCCTAATCCCAAAACATTGCGTTCGTAGAACAAGAATTTAAAGGTCGTTTAGGACTAAATCAAAACAAATGTAAAAGTCCAGGCCCAAATTAAAATAAAAAAATAAAATTAAAAAGATTGAAAATGTAGGGGACCGATTAGAAGATTATCCCAATAATAGAAAACACGCGGATCCTTTTAAGGTAATCGGGTCAACACGCGGATCTCGAGGTCTTAAACGTCGTCGTTTTAAGCTTATCGAACTAAGCTAAAAGCGGTGTCGTTTTGTTATGGCTATATAAGCCAAAATTAAGGCTTAAAAATCATTTTGGATATCGTGCGAGAAAAAATAGAATCCTCCTCTGAAGAGGACTAGGTGCTTTGGCCATCGGAGTTAAAGTGGAACCTCAGTCCCCTTTGGTTCCCACGCCTCACGCGCCGCCATGCACGGTGGTCGGAGGGATAAAAACCCTTCCCTTTTCCAGCGTAATACAGGTAACTTTCCTTCTTTTTTTTTTAAAACCCAACAATCTCTACTTAGAATGATTTATATATGCATGCTAACATAAGAACAAGGTACAATTAAATCACCTTTTAGGGACTGTTTGTATTTCTCTGAATGAATGTCAGTATATTTTCTGTTCTCTTAAAAAAAAATCCGCCCCTTTGTACAATGTTTTGATTCGGGCTTTATAGCCACTGTTTACATTTGGTAAAGGAAAATCTTTTAGTTTTTTCCTATTTTGTGCTACTATCTTGTTTTCCTTTCCATTTGTGTGCAGGTGATCACGGAAATTACGGCTGTGATGAAGGCTTCATGATGACCTTTCGGAGGCGTTAATTAAGGCGTGATTCAGAACCTGGAATCGTGGCCTTGAAGGAGACACGATCTGTGGCTGCTGGCAAGGCACCGATGGGGCATTGAAACCGAAGACAGAGCATTAATGGCTGTCTCGATTTTGAGAACCGAACAGACGCTCCCGAATCTTCTAGAAGCAATGGCGGCTCGAGGAGAATGAAAAACAGAAACCCTAGGGTTTTCTGCCCTAGATTAACCGTTTGGGCCAATTGGGCCATTTCAGTTTTGGGTCTGGGTTATTTCAGGGGTATTAGGTACTGTTTTGGCTATTGGGTTATAACCGGGTATGGGCTTTTGTATTTGGGTTATGGGTAGCAACAATAGGCCTGGACTTTCAATGGACTGTTTAATAAATAAATGCTAATTTGTTTTAAGCCCGGTCAAATTTGGGTTATTACAGCTGCCCCTCTTTGCTTATTACTGTGTAACAGGAATCAAGCAAAGACTCATAGAAAGACCCAATTTGACCGGCCTTATCAAATAATAGAATTCAATTTTATGACTGCTATGTTGATATCTTTGATTTGCTCTCTGTCGGTCGTAGAGATGTCGAATCTGCTTCTTCGATTTGTGGGGATGCCAAGTCCACTTGAATCTGTTCTGAGAACTTTCGAGAGTCATATCTGCTACGTCCTTGATTTGTTCCTTGTAAGCACAAGGATGCCAAATCATCTTGCGTCTGTTTGAGAACATTTGAGAGTCATATCTGCAATGTCTTCGATTTGTTCCTTGTAAGCACAAGGATGCCAAACCATCTTGAGTCTATTTGAGAACATTTGAGAGTCATATCTACTATGTCCTCGATTTGTTTCTTGTAAACACAAGAATATCAAACCATCTTGAGTCTGTTTGAGAACATTTGAGAGTCATATCTGCAATGTCCTTGATTTGTCCCTTGTAAGCATAAGGATGCCAAATCATCTTGGATCTGCTTCAGTATAAACATCTGAAGGTTAGATCTGCTATATTTGAGAATGTCTGAGAGTTAAATCTGCTATGTCCTCGATTTGTTTCTTGTAAACACAAGAATACCAAACCATCTTGAGTCTGTTTGAGAACATTTAAGAGTCATATCTGCAATGTCCCCAATTTGTCCCTTGTAAGCACAAGGATGCCAAATCATCTTGGATCTGCTTCAGTACAAACATCTGAAGGTTAGATCTGCTATATTTGAGAACGTTTGAGAGTCAAATCTGCTATGTCCTCGACTTGTTTCTTGTAAACACAAGAATACCAAATCATCTTGGATCTGCTTCAGCATAAATGTCTGAAGTCTAGATCTGCTATCTTCAATTTGTTTCCCATAAGCACAGGGATGCCATGTTGAAATCTTTGATCTTCATTGTCCCCTAGAGGACATGACCTGTAGAATGAGTATGTGCCTATGCCTAAGTATGCTATGATTGAAATGAGTCGAATGTCCTTAACATGTTATGATGCAAAGTGCTGTGAATATGACCCCTATCTCAAGTGTCATCATTCATTCCTTCATTTGTCTTTCTTTTCTCAAAATTTTATTCTTACTCAGCTTGTAGGCCTTCCTCCAATGCTATGATCTGCTGAGGATGTCTGTAAGAATTGAATCATCCATTTCTTTTTGGACTAGAAGAAAGAAATCCCTCGAGTTCCTTCATCCCTTACTTACGTGAATTTCTCGAACAATTGTCCTGTTTTAGTTTCTTGCATTATCTAGAAATTCCAAAGTAATGTGCAAAACTTTGTTTGTGAAAATATTTTAGTTCATCTATCATTATTTCAATGCAACATACTTTAAAAATATCAGAAGATAAGTAAATCTTTGAGAATAATTGGATTTGAATTGTTAATGATGCATAAGGAAATAAGTCGATAGCATATCTTTAAGAAGAAATAGAATCTAAAGATAGCAAACAGGATAAAAAATTAGATGCGCTAAATATCGCTGCTTGAGCGTCTATACATTAGTTCCCCGAAGCCTTTCTTGAGTTCGACATGTGTTTAAAAGATCCAAAGTACTTTGTTGATGCCCCAATGTACACTGTGCCTCACTCTTTGCCAAGTCAGAAATAGCAAGGTTGCTGTGTGCCCTTTCAAAATTTGAGCTGCCCTTTCGGGTTTTCAACTCAAAATCCCTTTGGTCACAAGGCGCCCTTTGCGGGTTTTCACCTTGGCCTCTCCATTTCCCCTTTTTTTTTTTTTTTTGAAAATTCAAAGTGCCCTTTGTGAGTTTTCACCTTTGGATTCTTTTCTCCTTCAAACAAAGTACTCATTGACCGAGTCTGAATTCACTGGATCAGATAAATTCTTCCTATCTATTTCTTGTCAAAATCAGTGCACCTCTACAGAAAGCCCTCTTCGCAACATATGGCGCTTCCCAATTCGGCATCCTTTTACATGGAAAAGATCTCTTTCAGCACAAGGTTTCCTTTATGAAATTCTTTTAGACGAACCTTCTTTGTCATAAGTCTGTGTCATCCATTCTTGGTACATTTTCTTAGGATGAATACTTTCAAGTTTACTAGAGGTATTCAATTCTTGACTCCATCAAAGCTTGGAGGAAAAATCTTGATTCATAAACCCATGAGAAAGGGATTACCCCAGCAGCAGTCCTGGCTGTTGTTTGTCAAACCTTACAAAAAGATGGTTCAATGATTCTCAGCAAGCAAGATTGAAGTTGCTGACTTTATCCTTCAACCTAGAAAGCTGAGGTACAGAGATTACTTCAGGAGCATACATCCCACCATGACTCGGTGATGTTTTTGAAGCATCCCTAATCTTCATAAATTGCCCCCAACTGTGAAGCTGCCAAATGAGCGTAGCAAATAGGAGCCACAACAAATATGGCTGTGGTGCTCCTTTGATACATATAGGATAGAGAATGAACAAACTCCTACAGATCATCAGCCGAAAACCCAGCCTGGTCTAAGAGAACATGATAGTGGGTCTGCCTCGTGATTCTAATCATTCCAGCATGGGTACCAGGGTAAAAATCATTTTTCTTTGGATGTCATACTTTGTTGTCAATGACAGTACCATGTAGCACATTGTCAGGAGATCCCTGCTGAAAAAACTTGGTATGATGGTTTTTCGTACAACAATAACCACAATATTTAGGGTTCCACTTCTCGTCTAAGAACTTGCAAACCTCAGTAACTTGATCAAAATTTGATTGAATTGAGACTCGCTAACCCCATCCTTGAAAATAATGATTTGATCAGGTTTCCTCTTCCCTGAACTTGTATAGAAGTTTAAGAGAGCTTCCTTCATGATACCGTCATCCACTTTGTCAGAAACTGGTTTTGAAGAAAGAATTTACCATTTTAAGCTTTAGAGATCAGTATACGCCCTGATGCCCCATATTTGAAATCAATGGCCATTGCTCAGAGCTAACCATCGCAGACTTTTGACTGGCACATCAATTTGCTTTCCAGAAAGCCAATGCACCCATTCCAAGGATGATGGTTGGAACCTTTGAAACAAGCTGGAATTGAAGGTGTTTGCCCAGCGTAAGCATAGAGAGTAAGCGGTAGTTTCTTATGCCAATTTTTACAGTCTCGGTCATCTTACGTAATTTGTTTTTCTTCTTTTTCTTTTCTTTTGGTAACCTTTCTTTGATCTTGTGGTATGGCGCATTATCATTGAAAAGACTACAAACTTTTGGCAACTTTTGGCATTGTGCAGTTATATATAATCTTTTCTTCTTCTTTTTTTTTTGAAATAGATGACTTTTGACTTTGTAATATTGGCATATGAAACTATCTCCCCCTCTTAATGGAGTAGTTGACGTCCACAAAGTTGAGTCATTGTCAGCTTGAAACTTTTGACAAGCTCGAGCCCATAACATACATGCCCCATAAGTCTTGACTCCTTTAAATTTGGCATTTATTGTACAACTGATGCGATCCCTTTCCATGGTGGACCAATAGTGCCCCAAAACCTCATGTTTATCCTGGCAATTGCAAATCCTCTTGCATGCGTCTTTGGACCATATTTTTGAATTCCCATAATAGTCTCAACAAGGTCTGGTTTTGTCTCCTTAGCTAATTCCAATTTCGCAATCTTTCCTTCCTCTAAGGCTATATTTCCTACCACCACTTCATGGGGTAAAAACCATTTTCAGCAAATTCGAAACAAGTCACAATTCTCATCACCTTCAAAATCTTGAGATTCCTCTAAACACATATCGCACTCAAAAGGAACTCTGAATCTGTAGTATCGTTGCCCGTGTCATTGATATCTAGGGATCTATGATAGGCACACAAAAGAATATACAAGGAATAAATGAATTCAAGAATATCTATTTACATGAAATGAAAATTTATAAAGAATGTCAAAGGTCAAAAGAATCAGAATGAAAGAATATTTACTCGGATAAATAATAAAAGTATGTTTTATTGAAAATAAAAATGTCTGAACATGAGCCCACTTCTCAAAAGAAATCTCATTACTCCTAGGCTTTAGAGCAATAAGAGTGTTCTGAATATTACTCCGTAAAATTCCTAAAGATTACAGGAAGTTCTTCTGCAGTCCAATTGTTTAAAGAACTTCCCAGTTCGTAAGGGTGAATGCCCTCAAGGTTTCTTTGTTCAGTCCCTTGACATTGATGGGATGATTTTCATTTCCAAACACCCCCTTCTAAGGTAAGCTATCCCTCCCGACACAAAAAAAGGGGATATGTAAGGGAACGTCGTTAATTCCCATTCAACTTCTTTTTCACTTAGCCGTGACCCTCTTCTCTCTCTCTCTTTCTTTCTCTTTTTAATAACTTTAACTAATTAGGGTCTTTTTAAAATTTTGAATGCAAATAATGCAATGAAATGCTATGAGATGCAAATGCATGAATGCAAAAGGTATCGATCTCTATTCAATCTCATTTAGAAAACTTTATTTAGAAAAAGAATATCTTTACATATAAATGGATTACAAATACGCCTTCATCCTATGGCCCAAAGTTTTAACTCAACAAAGCTAACTCTTGACAATGATCTGACTGTAGCTTGTATTTCGTGCTCAATGTATCAGCTTGTACCTTCATGGTCCGTAACTGATCTACTACCATCCCGAATTTGAGCTATGGTTTCACCCATGAGATAATCCCTACATTTATGGACACTTCTTCCAACGTTTGTGAAGTTGTTCTGATTATCTTGAAAAAAAGATTGGCAAACAAGTAGGCATTCCTGCTTAACATGCTGCCTTAAAATGATATCCAGCACCTTTAGTGTTTCTTGAGAGCTTTCAAATTCCTATCCACGCAAAGCATTTTGAAATGCTTACATGGGTATCTTCTCAGCATAGTTAATCTCTACTTTAAAGGTCTTTAAATGATATGGTCTTCTTTAATCTCATTCTTTTGCGTCCATTTTGATAGACCATCAGGGCTTGCATTTCCATTGTCTCTGATAAGTGCAACATAGTGAACTCATGCTTGTTGTTTGGTCCTATAATAAATAAGCCGTTTACCATCATAGGCACAATTCTTTCCATCCAACTCACCTTTGTAGGTCCATGCATTCTGTCAATCACTTTCCTTCCAACACTCTTACCATCGACCATCTTCCTATGAAAGAGAAATGTTGTAATGGTGGAAATGTCCATCAATACTCTTCTTGTTCACCTTAAAATGATTGGTGAGTACATTACCTTTTGCCTTGCAGCACGCCTTGCCATAGAGTGTTGAACAATCTTCTTCGTATCCAATTCTGCTTTGATTGGAAACAACATTAAGACGCATCAGTGGCGGAAGAGGTAAGAATTTCAAGACTGCCCATTTTCCTTCCTACTCTTTCCATTTTAGCTCACTCTCTATCCCCATGACGTTCATCAACTTCCTCATAAAAGTTGGAATATGGTCAGCCTTTGAGTAAACTTAAATCATAGGACAACGCCACAAAATTGAATATCCTCCACCATGGATACCATATCGACTTTTCCAAACGTAAAGCAACTGTATACAAGATTCCAATACTGAGTGATGGCCCGAAACAAATTCTCGTCTATTCCCAAGCCTAGAAAGTACTGCGAGTCCCCATGGTTATTGTAGAACAACTGCTTGGCTTTGATACCCCATTGATCCCAAATTTCCTTTAACTCATGCTAATTATCCTGTGTGATGCTGATACGAATGTAGTCTGACAGCTTTGACACATATCCCATGGCTAGACTATTTTTCTTTACTAACTGAGTTTGCTCTTGACCATATATGGACGTTAGCATTGCCCTCCACTCTATCAAGAAGTCCATTCTCCATAATAAAACTCTCTAACTTAGAAAATGACCGTGAATCGATACCTTTGTAAATGCAAAATGTCATGCAAACAAAAGAAAAGAAATAGTCAGTATCACATGATATCAATAAATCCCAACAATAATTTATAAGGGTAACATCTAAAGTTTAACTCTAACTAAGTTGGGCTCTTACGGTTTTTTCTATATGAGGTTGGTTCTAAAGTTTGAGGTACCTGAACCAGCAGATTCCTCGATCCTCACCCATTATAGGCTCATTTGAATCGAGTTCAGTTTAGGGGGACACATTTCCTTATGGCTACACGGAGATGAAAATCTCACGAAACCATAGGTACGGATGTATCCTGAAAGTGATCCACTATCCTGCACGGAGGCGAAAACCTCACGAAGGCGTAGCTTCTCACTTCCACTTAAGGGTGTGACCACAACGGTCATGCAAATGCAATGCGTATTAGAATATAGCAACACATGCAATAATACAAACACATGTAATGCAAAGAGGATTAAATTTTAAAATTTTTAATTTCCGACATTAAGACAAGAGATAATCAATTACACGGCTTGACTCTCTTATTAGTCCCCAGCGGAGTCGCCAAGCTATCGAGACCATTTTTAAAATCGAGTTTTTGGAAAATGGGAATCAAATTTAAAAACGAAAACGGGAGTCACCACCAATCTTTTTAGGTGTGATTGGATCACCTTTAAAACATTTTGTTTTAAAATCATTAGTTTTGGTCTACGAAATAAAAAGAACGGGTTCGAGAGTCGATTACGCATTGAGGAAGGATTAGCACCTCGTATCGCCAAATAATTGGTACCTAATTAATTATCAAATGTCTTTAAGGTCGGAAATTAGAAATTTTAAGATGCAATCCTCTTTTAAACATTTTTTATTTTTGAAAATTGGAGTCACTAGTATCAAAATATTGATACTGAGTTAGCTTTTTGGAAATCCCTATCTCGAAACAACAAAACGCCACATCCAGTAAGTTAGGACATATTGCTTTGAAATTAGAGACAATCGCTTACATTTTGAAAACCTTTAAAAACTTAGAAGGGTACTTGATTATTCGAACTCGACGAGAAGAGTCGCAACCCAATAAGTTAGGGCACTACTTTCTTGAAGTTTCCAAACATCAAGCATTGCCTTTTTGTATTTTTTGAAGACTTCGATACCCCCTCTTTTTAAAGTGATGTGTGGGGAATTATATTGCATTATAAATCATACATAATAACATATTATTGTAATGCATACATTTAAACAAAGTAATGGTAACAATATAAAGATCGTGCATTAGATATATACATATAACATAATACATATAAAGCAAATAGTAACAATATACATATAAAGATATATATAGCATGTATCGAGAATGAATAAACTAATATACAAACATACAAAATGATAATTAAATGATGCATGAAAAAAAAAACAATAACCAAATAATGTATGATGTACAAATAGATGAAATGCATGTTCACAAAATATAACATATAATAATAATAAGAATAATAACATTTAACACATACTTGATACATATAATATAAAAATATCTTAAAAGAACTAAAAAACAATGATTGATTACTAACAAAATAGATACATAATTAAAGATAAGATATTTCATAACAATTTTATAATAGTATTTAATATATAATATATAATATATAATATAATAACAAGCATATTTACAAAAAACTAATAATTATATGGTAATATATTGGTTTAAGAGTATATAAGAGAATTCATAATATAACAATATTAATTTAAAATGAAATAATATATAATAAATAAATAAATAATAATGAAATGTGTATATAATATGAGTTTAAAATATGTTTCAATAATAATAATTTACAAATTCTAAATAATATATATATGATATAACATAAATAGTATAATTGGTAATATGTGATATATAATATATATAAAAATAATAAGTAATAAAACATAATAAATGTTATATAATAAAATAAAATATAAATATACGTATAGGTAAACAATGTGTAATAAATAAAAGTTTTTATAAATATATAAATAGTATTTTAGTAATAATATAAGTATATTTTTTATAATAAATAAATTATATAAAGAAAATAAAATGAAAAGAAAGGGTTAAAATTGAATTTAAATAAAATTACAAGGCTAATTTGCAAAATAGTAAAAAAATTTTGATTTAATCAAAACACAAATTGAAAGTCGAGGGACTCATTGGGTAATTTAAACCCTAATCCCAAAACGACTGCGTTCTGTAGAACCGAATTTAAAGGTCGTTTAGGACTAAATCAAAACAAATGTAAAAGTCCAGGGCCCAAATTAAAATAAAAAAATAAAATTAAAAAGATTGAAAATGTAGGGGGACCGATTAGAAGATTATCCCAATAATAGAAAACACGCGGATCCTTTTCGGGTAATCGGGTCAACACGCGGATCCTGAGGTCTTAAAACGTCGTCGTTTTAAGCTTATCAGACTAAGCTAAAACGGTGTCGTTTTGTTATGGCTATATAAGCCAAAATTAAGGCTTAAAAATCATTTTGGATATCGTCTGAGAAAAAAAAATAGAATCCTCTGAAGAGGACTAGGTGCTGGCCATCGGAGTTCCGTGGAACCTCCGTCCACTGGTTCCCACGCGCCTACGCGCCGCCGCCATGCGGTGGTGGTCGGAGGGATAAAAACCCTTCCCTTTTCCAGCGTAATACAGGTAACTTTCCTTCTTTTTTTTTTAAAACCCAACAATCTCTGCTTAGAATGATTTATATATGCATGCTAACATAAGAACAAGGTACAATTAAATCACCTTTTAGGGACTGTTTGTATTTCTCTGAATGAATGTTAGTATATTTTCTGTTCTCTTAAAAAAAAATCCGCCCCTTTGTACAATGTTTTGATTCGGGCTTTATAGCCACTGTTTACATTTGGTAAAGGAAAATCTTTTAGTTTTTTCCTATTTTGTGCTACTATCTTGTTTTCCTTTCCATTTGTGTGCAGGTGATCACGGAAATTACGGCTGTGATGAAGGCTTCATGATGACCTTTCGGAGGCGTTAATTAAGGCGTGATTCAGAACCTGGAATCGTGGCCTTGAAGGAGACACGATCTGTGGCTGCTGGCGAGGCACCGATGGGGCATTGAAACCGAAGACAGAGCATTAATGGCTGTCTCGATTTTGAGAACCGAACAGACGCTCCCGAATCTTCTAGAAGCAATGGCGGCTCGAGGACAATGAAAATAGAAACCCTAGGGTTTTCTGCCCTGGATTAACCGTTTGGGCCAATTGGGCCATTTCAGTTTTGGGTCTAGGTTATTTCAGGGGTATTAGGTACTGTTTTGGCTATTGGGTTATAACCGGGTATGGGCTTTTGTATTTGGGTTATGGGTAGCAACAATAGGCCTAGACTTTCAATGGACTGTTTAATAAATAAATGGTAATTTCTTTTACGCCCGGTCAAATTTGGGTTATTACAGACAGAATGATAGATAAACTAAACTAAAAAAACTTTTTTTTTAGATGGCCAATATTGGTGGAAATGGTGAAAACCTGTGTGACGATATCTTACCAAATAATATTTTGGAAGTGTTCAGCAATGGTTATTTTGATAAAACTCAAAATATAGTTGTAGCAGGGGATGAAGTGTAAGTGTTTCTTAATTGTTCTTAATTTTCTTTGTTTTGTTCATTTTTTTTATACTTTGTTAGAAGTTCAGTCTGATCTAATTTTTCAAACATAAAATATTTCTAGTCATTCCTAAACCAAATCTATGATGCTAAGGTTCATGTTACTCACATTTTTTCAAAAAAAAAAAAAAAACCCTGATTTCTTTAGAGTAGAAAAAAAAAAACCTAGAATTTAAAGTCTATTTGAAGATGACCACTATGATTTTGAAAAGAAAATCAAACCTGTTTATTTCAATACAAATGAAAACAGAATTAAAATACCCTACATTTTGAAGTTTATTTGATGATGACTAAAATAATTTTCATTTTGAAAAGAAAATCAAAAAGTTGAAGCCTAATTATTTCAATAGATAGATTATTAGGTAAATTAAACTATTTTTTTTTAGTTTTATTAAACATTTATAGACGATTCTATCTTTTTTTCTTCAAATTTTTTATTTTGTATTTTTCTAAGGTTTTTCTATCATTTTGATTGATGTTGATTCAGGGAAAAAAGAATTTAAAATCTTATAGATAGATAGAAAGATAGGTAAACTTATAGGTAAACAAAACTAAAAATATCTTTTTTTTAGATGGCCAATATAGGTGGAAATGGTGAAAACATGAGTGATGATATCCAACAAAATAATATTTTGGAAGTGTTCAACAATGGTTATTTTGAGAAAATTCAAAATATAGTTGTAGCAGGGGATGAAGTGTAAGTGTTTCTTAATTATTCTTAATTTTCCCCAAGGATTTTTCTTTCAAAAATGGATTTGGCAAGCGTTTAATTTTTTCTTCTTCTTTTCTTTTGGCAATTAATCCTATGGTGGGATTACAAGAAGCTCCTGGGTATGAAATTGAGGCTAATTATATCCAGTTTGGGGCAAATCCTCCTCCTGAAATGAATCCAGTGGTAATTTTTTATTTCCTTTATTTTTTTTTTCATTTTTCTGATACTTTTTAGAAAATGTATTATTTTCCGTAAGTTTAATCTGATCTAATTTGCTAAACGTAAATATTTCTAGTCATTCCTAAAGCAAATCTATGAAGCTAAGGTTCATGTTAATCGCTTTTTCAAAAAAAAAAAAAGAATATTTCTAGTCATTCCTAAATCAAATCTACGAAGCTAAGGTTCATGTTAATCACTTTTTTCAAAAAAAAAATCCCAAGTTTCTTTAGGGTAAAAAACCCCCTAGAATTTAAAGTCTATTTGATGATGACCAATGCCATTTTGAAAAGAAAATCAAACCTGTTTATTTAAATACAAATGAAAGCAGAATGAAAAGACCCTACATTTTGAAGTTTATTTGATGATGATCAAAATAATTATCATTTTGAAAAGAAAATCAGAAAGTTGAAGCCTAATTTTTTCAATAGAAATGAAAATAGTATTAAAATAACTTTAGATTTTGAATTCTATTTGAAAAGAAACATCATTTTGAATAGAAAATCATGAAGTTGAGGCTTGTTTATTTCATTAGAAATGAAAATAGTATAAAAAATATAACACTATATTTTGAAGTCCATTTCAGTATGATGGAAACAGAATACAATGAGAAATTAAGCCATTTTCTCCTTATTATCTCGATCACTTGTTGATGTTTTATTTCCCAGGAGGATTATTTTGTACAAAATAATGAAAATTTTGGATCCCCTTTATTGTATAATCCTCCATCCCCACAAAATTCACCGAGTTCGGAATCATCGACGAATGCTAAACCCGATCATATGAACCGAGCAAGTGATCTTCTTATGGCGGTCTCGATAGGAGCTGATCTGAACAAGAACAAAATCATCGAACAAGCTGTGGAAGCCATGGAAGAGCTGCTTAAGTTGGCAATAATGGGTGAACCACTATGGCAACACAATGGAACTTGATGAAATGGAGACTCTAAATGGGTTTCAATACTTGAGGGAATTCGGTAGCTTTGATGCAACAATGGAACAGATAATGAGGATGGTTGAAGTTGGTGAACCCCAATGTTTCCTAAGCTCTGATTGCAACCGTAACTTTGATCAAGATGTCCCCTCATCCTTTTCAAAACTCAATTTCGAGCCTTTGAATATCGAAACTTCTCGAGAGACCGCAATTGTTGAGATGAACCCTACGAACATCGTCCAATTGCTCATGGATACAGTAGGGATTTTGTTTCCCCTTGATCCATTTCATTATGTAAGTTTGCTCATTTATGAAGTTGTTAATGAACTAACATTTTCCATGTTCTCGTGATTAGAAACAATGGGCGACAACATTTTACAGCATTGTCTCGAGGACAACATTGTTAGGAGTTATATTAGAAAACGTTGATGGGAGTTACAATGGAGTTCTTCAAGTGGTAAACCTCAAACATCATCTTCATTTTAATCTAAAATTTACACTTTGACTTTGATTAAATGTGGAATGTGATACATGAATTTTGATTTGCTACAATTATATACACACATGAAACTTTTATTTTGGTTTAATTAGACACATGAAACTTTGATTTGATTCAATTGTATATATTTTAAAAAATAACTACATTCATTAGTTTTTACATTCGATAAATATAATTATTTATCTATACAATAATAGACGTAGAGTCGATAATAGTCTTTAATGGTTTGAATCAAAATTTTATGTATAAATTGCTCAAAATCAAAATTAATGTATCACATTGTATAGAAAGTTCATGTATAATTTTGATATTTATCCATTTTATATCTAATTTTACTTGATTCATTACCCTATTGATATCTCAACAATATTCCATGCATTAAAATTTAGTACAAAAATTCACTCTTGTTTTGCTTAACATACATATTGATATTGAAACATTTATTTAGTAGCTTTATTGTTTTATAGAATCTTACTTTAAAGAGAGTGATTGAAATGATTCATATATGAAAAGAAAGAATCGCATACAAATTTAAGGAAAGAGTTGTTTCATAGTTGAATGCTTTTTTGTTAACTACAAGGTTTTGCTTTAGGGTTTATGAAAATTATTAAATGCAGTTATAGGTTTTTAATATTCTTCATGATGGATTATTTCTTTGTTCTTCCTCTGATATTTTATATACTTGATTATGATCCATTAGTTTGTTTATCTCTTACGGTTAATATATTTATTACGATCCATTTTCTTGTTTTTTCTCTTATAATTAATATGTTCGATATAATTACGTATTTGCGTTGCCTATATTTAGTAACTAGCTAACAGTTCTCTTCAAAAGATCCGTTTTATTTGTTTTAGTGTTTAGGGGTATCATTAGATGCCGTTATAATTCCTAAAATATTCTTCACTGATCGATTTCTTTGTTTTTTCTCTAATAATTAATACATTCATATGGTAACTAGTCTTCCAAAATCCATTTTATTTGTTTTCCCATCGGATGTCAACAGAGTTTCATCAATGTACACCATTAATACCAAAGCAAGACAAAGCTATTTCGCAAGTATGCTGTAAGAAGCACACAAATGGAACATGGGAGTGGTTGATGTTTCTTGGAGAGTTTATTCCCATATCCACAAGTCAGATTTTGAAAAGGCCATCAAAGTTGTGTAATCCAAGAAGTAGGCAATAGAGGTTCAGAGGTGACATGGATTGAACATGTTGAAGTTGATAGCGAGATCACTTCACCCTATCTTTCGTCCCATTGTTAGCTCGGGTTTTGCATTTAGTGCCAAACGATGGATTGCAACCATCAACAGCATTGCCAATGGCTCACAACTTCAATGGCTAGAACCACTCCACTGGTGATGGGGTAAAAATTTTAATTTATTCTGCTTTCTATTTACATTACATGCGCCAACTTAATGAACACTTGTTGATGTAATTTTATTTGTTTGGAAAAACAGTTTTAATACCACAAGAAGGGAGGGAGAGTCTGCTGAAATTGGCTGAAAAGATGACTAAGAATTTTTTCAACAATATTAATTCATGTACTGAGATACTATATCTCCAAGAAAGCTACACCGATGAAACTGGCTCGTACATAGTATACGCGCCGATGGATATCATGGCCATGTCAAAAATCTTGAATGGTGGTAACCCAAAATTTGTATCTATTTTGCCATCAGGGTTCAGCATTATGCCTGATAAGGCACCTGGGCAAGGAGATGGAGCCGTGGGAAGTATCTTAACCCTAGCGTTTCAAAGCGTCGACAGATTAAGCAACAAGGAATATATGCTTCCGTCGACGCTCAAAATCATTGATGCTATCTTATCAACAACCGTTGCTTCAATCAAGGATGCTATGCTATTTGGCATAAGGTGATGCCATTGCTAACTCTTGAGCTTTTCTTTTTGTTGGTAAGTTGTTTGTAATCGATGGATTTATATTTGCTTTATGAGCTGCAGTATTAATGGCTTCTTTCGAAGTTGTTGAGAATGTAAGTTATGTAAACCAAGGAGTTCAAATAGAAACTTTAATATAATATTATCTCGCAAAGCTGTAGCTTTCTTAAAGGAATGTTTTGGAAGAGCTTTTGATCATAATAAATGTTGTTGTTAATTGTTCAAGAATTTAAGACCAAGTTAGAGAGTTTTAATTCGGATTTGGATTGAATCACTTGCTTGATTTGGATTTTGGCTTTCATAAGCTCATATAGTCAGAAAAAAGAAGTAATGAGTTACTTGTTTAGTTATTTTATATGATAATCGTTTGAAATTAAATAAGAAATAATAGATTATTTGCATCTTAAAAAATTTGATTTAGTTATTTACTTTCAGTATGTTCAAATTTATTAGTGTATATAACAATTTTTTTTAATATGCAAAAATAATTATTTTCTACCACTAAAAACTGATTTCTCCTGGCAAAACATAAATTCGAACCATGTAATATAAAATATTACGAGGGAGTACCAAAAATTATAAAATAGTATAAAAAATTTTGGGGGAATAGAAAAAATTATGAGGGATATCAAAAAATTTATGAGGAAGTACAAAAAATTTCTAGAGTGAGAAAATCATGAGATAATATCGAATATTCAGTTAAGAATTTTGTCATTATCTCCTAACCTGTTGAATTAGTTAAAACTTATCATGAAACCAGGACATGGTGGTGGTTTTTTTTTTTCCGGTTCATACACCCTGTTGATCAATAATCTCGTATTGTTAAAAAAAGTTAATTACATATTCAGTCTAGTTTATGTATTTTTGTTAGAGTTGAGGATTTAATCTTGTACTTTAATTTCGCTAGTTTAAGTCTCTATATTTTTCGATATTTGAAAATCCAGTCAACTTAAATGGTAGCGGTTAAATTGTAAATTTTTCTATTTCGAAAATCATATGCTTCGAAAATTTTATTTTTTGTACAAACATTTATAATTAAATTTAAATAAAATATTTTGTTATTGGATATTAATTTGGTTTAAACTTATGGAGTGAACACATAATTTGACATTTGCATGATATATATATATATATATATATATATATTTATAAATGAGATATATTTACTTAAATATGATAATAAAAATGTATGTTTACTTAAAAGGAATTAAATCGACTTCTCAAATTAGCCTGTTTTATATGGTAATAACAACAGTAAAATAAAATTTAAAAACTAGCCATAAGTTTCAAATTGAAGACATGAATCTATTTGTATTGATATAATGGATGTTGATTAGTGCCAGGAATTTGCATCTTGCACTATCCGCATTGCAATTTTTCACAGGATGAATGATAAGCTTGAGCACCACATAGAGGCCAATGATACCATACACCAGGTTGGATTTTCCGCCACTCCCTTGATATCAATTCAATTAACGCCAATGCAAGGGACTAGTTAAAGGCTAATTGACTCTAAATTGCAATTACAATGTTGATAGCTTACCTATCAAAAAACATCGCTAGACTTGAGAAGCACAATCTGAAGAGAAATTAAGTAGCACACTTTCAAAAATTAAAAGCCCCCTTTACCAAAACTAATCTCCATCAAATGGAATAAAAACTGATCTCAGGATCCACTTAGTTTCCAACTATACCAGCAGACTCAAATTCAAAATTGACATCACATCAAACACATTTTAACTAAATCAGAGCAACAAAACCACCCTTTTAATCTTTGGCAAGTGACACAAGAACCTTCAATCCCCACAGCCCCTTCTATCATCTCAAGATAAAGCCACCCCAAAATAACCATTCCTCATGAATCCACTGTTCCTCATGGTAAACACAATCACCATAACCCACACAAAATCACTATTAATTCACATTCCGACCAGATTGTTACAGAAATCACATTTTAAAACATGATTTCATCCTAAAAATAAAATGTCACCACTAGAAGGGGAAATCCCCGAACCATACCTTTCAAAAAATAGCTGCATAAGCTTGGACGTCACACTTAAATTTGCACACAAGATCCTTCCGTCTCACCCACTTCCCTACTCTCAATTATTTGTCTAATCTCTAATCACCCGCTTCAGGGAAATTGATTCGAACGTGGCCAGTTTAGGTAATGTTTGTTTTGCAATTGCAGACAAGAATGGCAATGATTTGGCATTTGCTTTAGCGGTTGCAGGTATTAGAAGGCCTGGTATGTACAAGGCTTGGTGGTGAGTTCTTTTTGGGGTTTGGTTGCTATTTTTGCCTTAGTGATTTATTTTGGTTGTGATGTTCTTTGCACTTTGGTTTGGTTTTTCGATGTTGGTTTATTTTGTTGGTGTGCTCGCTTTTTCGTGGCGAGAGATCTTTGTGGGGGTGTGTTGGTTTTTGAGGGGTTCAATTGTCTTGGTTTTTGAATTGGATTTTGTTTTGGGTGTTGGTTTTTCATGGGGGCTTATTTCCCTGTTTTTGGCTTCTGTGTATAATCTTTGATAGAGCGAAAAAAAAAAATCAAATCCTCATTATTACCTACATTCAACCCTAACAATTATAGCATGTATATAAAAATCTTTTTATATAAATTTATGCTCAAAACTATTCAAAATTTATTAATTAAGCTAATATGAAAAAGCATTTAATATAAAAGAAGGAAATAGTATAAAAATAAGAGTTTAATAATTTCAAATTTATGTTTCACCAAAAAAAAGCATCGAGTGAAAACATAAAGCAAAAACAAAAAATGCACACACTCTCGTAAACTGTCCATTAAAACCTTTAACCAATCATATTTCAAAGAAGTGTCAGTCAGCAGGTACCCTCAACAATTTTCCACACTCTTGTCCCATGTACCCTTCTAATGCTCATTTCCTACTTACCGTTTATTTTCCCTCTCAAATATATATATATAAATTCAAAGTGTTGTACTCCTTAGAAAGAAGACAAATCTCATTCATCACATTTTGTTTAAGGTATGGTTTTCTTTTTCTTCATGAAAGGTTTTAGTTTCAAAGACACCCAGAGATAATGCATGGAAACATTTATGGATGATTTTTATCATTTTTTTTAAAAATCCATATCATTGTGCTTTTCTAATTCAAATTTTGTATTTTTCAAATATTTTTCTATCATTTTGATTGATGTTAGTTCGGGTAAAAATAAAAAAATTTTTGAGATAGATAGATTATTAGGTAAATTTAAACTCAATTTTTTAGTTCAATTATACATTTAGTCAACTACAGGACGGAATTGAATGAATTTATTCGTAAAAAGACATCGAATATATTAACCAAAATGATGTAATGTATGGTTGGATGTACCTGAGATGATTTGTGGAATGAGTTTTAGGCAACAAAAAGAAATGTTGGTAACTATTTAGGTGGAGAAATGCTGGTGGAGGGGGCGTCATTAAAGCCATTATCTTCATCAAATCATTTATGCTGCTATCAATTGACGTTCAACCAAAATTCAGATTTATTCCATAAGAAAATAATGAAATATCAAAATAAGGAACAAATATATTGAAAAGGAATAAAAGAGGCACTATTAACTCCAAAAAATGAAGTTAATAAGGTGAAATTAAAAAGAAAATAAAAAAGTGAGGCAAGTCGGATTTTTTGTCACTGATTTTGACCTTGTATACAAATAGTTCAACCTGGAAGTAGAGTTACACCATTTATGTTTTATGATTCTATGATACATCATCATCAGTTGAATGCACCATAATGTGCTAACAGTAAAATCCATAATCAAAATGAACTTACAAGATAAATCTAAAAACTGGAAACTCCAATAAAATTAGGGACTCCAGAGATGTCTTTCTATAGGATAGGGTCATTGCTATCTTCTTCTCGGAGGAATATTTGTAAACGAAAAATCATGGAAGGGTGGACCTGCATCCGAAACAATAAAGTTACTCGAAGATTGCAATGGAAGAGAGTCGAGCCCTATTGGTTTCATCTGTTCAAAAGCAGAAGAAAGTAGTACGCAAGGGGGAGGGTAAGTGGCATGGTCTCTTACCTTCCTGCTCAGCAAGAACGTAAAATGGAATATGCGCAATCATTTTTGTGTCTCCATCATTCCAGTTGGCGGTGCCTGGATTGTGTGGGGTCCCATGTGAAGGCCTGGAAGGTCCCAAGTAGACAGACAGACAGATAGCGGGGTCATCAGATAACCACGAGTTCGCCTCCAAACGCTTGAATCTGATATTTGAGATCGAGCAACCTGAATATGAATTGTTAGAGAAAAGCAACATTATTAAGTTAGAAAATTCATTCCCTTCTTTACAACTATTTGACCAAAGTAAATGTCCAAAATTGGATTCAGACAACCTTGCCCAAGGCTACACGTGCCCTCGGTAATGGTTAGTGGTGATATGCAGCAAGCTTTGCAATAGCTGTGATAACAAAACACAGAAGCCTCGACTATGATGACTTTCTGAAGTTCCTGCTGTCAGAGTTGACAGACTCCTGCCCCAGACCTAGACGACTTCCGAAACCGAGATTAAAGTCAGCATATAACAACCAACATTAGAAAGAAAATTTGTTTGAGAAAACAAAAATATTACCTAGATGAAAGGTTTTCATACAAAAGTAGCTCTAGACTTTCAAAAAGTTCCCTAGCCGCATCTTTGTGCAACCCACCACCCCCACCATGCTCTCCAACAGCCCAACACAATTGTAACGCCAATTCTGTCTATTTAATAAAACAACTAAAAATACAACTCATTTTATTTCAACTATAAAAACCTCACTTTCTTCACTTTCTAATATTAGTATTAGAAATAAAAATGAAAAAGCTTTTTGTGACTTATCCTCCCTCTCACAAGCATATGTATTTTACAAATTATCACAAACCCAAGTTATTAGTTTTTATAAATTCAAACCATGCTCTCCAACAGCCCAACACAATTGTAACGCCAATTCTGTCTATTTAAGGAAAAAAAGACGTATGAAGTCGGATCCGATGCGTAAAAAGCGTAACACAGGATGTAATTATTGACCTTTTCGGGCTGTCATATGCTTACCCAGTCACATCAACTATGAAGGCTTCGCAGAAGGTTAAATGGACCATAACTTATACAAAATAAAGGACAGAAGAATTGCAATCCTTTAGACATCAATTTCAGCAACAATTAATGTAGATGTGTTGGGGTTTGAGTGTACTTTAACCGGGTAAAGTAAGAGTTGCAAAGAGAGCACCAGCAAACAACGTATTATACACGGGTAAAATGTGAAGGAAAAATGCTTGAAGCTCAAGCTTTTTCTATTGCCGAGAATGTCGAATGTAATTTAGAAGGCAAAGAAAGATGGAGCATGAAGAAGAAAATCGATAATTTTCATTAACTGAAACAATGGCATATAGCCAATACATAAAACAAGCCTTTTGCTTGTCAAAATCAACATATGGTCAACTAATCTACACCAACTACCACTAATACATTGGAACTTACAAGACAAAACTTGTACATAAAAGAAAAGTCGATTAATGACTCATTCCTACATCAATCTTTTACCTAATATAGTTCAATATGAACCAAAAGAGTTACATTGACTAAAATAACAAAATGAACAAAAAAGCAGATTCTGAAAGACTTGGCTCGACGACTTCAAGACTTGGCCTCGCTCTGCATGGTCCGATGGTTTAGTGCATGAGCTGCATGGAGGCCACATTCTAACACTCCTCCTTGGCTTCCATCTGCTAACTCCAAGTTCTTTCCTTAACTTGATGAACCTTGAAGTACATAGGGCCTTTGTGAAAATATCAACAACTTGGTCTTACGAATTGCAATGAATCACTATATCTCTCGAGCTTGTTCCATCTCCTTACCACATGCAACTTAATGCTGAAATGTTTGGTTCTATCATGGAAGATAGGATTCTTTGCAATTGCAACAATGAGACTTGTTATCACAAAAGATCTCTGTTGCTTCCTTTTGATATAGGTTTAAATCACCAAGGATTTTTCTAAGCCAGATGGCTTGGTTTACTGCTCCAGCAGCAGCCACATACTCAACTTCTGCTGTTGACTGAGCAACAATTGATTGCTTCTTGGAACTCCAGCAAAACATAGCTGAACCAAGGGTAAAGGCATAACCTGAAGTGCTTTTCATGTCATCCTTTGAACCGGCCCAATCACTGTCAGTGTAGCCTATCAGCTTCAGGTCTTCATTTCTACTGAATTTCAATCCATAGCTCAGGGTGCCTTTGATGTACCTAAGCACTCTCTTTGCTGCTTGAAGGTGTTGTTTGTTGCAGCAATGCATAAATCTTGACAGCACACTAACAGAATACATGATGTCCAGTGCGGTTCTTCATTAAATACAACAAGCAACCAACAAGACTTCTATAATCAGCTTCATTGACCTGTTCATAGCCTTCTTGACTTGATAGTTTTGCTCCAACAGCAATAGATGTGCTTGTTGGTTTGCAGTTTTCCATAGAGAATTTGCTTAGAATTTTTGTAGCAAATGTCTTCTGCCCCAAGAAAATTCCACTATGAGTTTGCTGCACCTCCATTCCAAGAAAGTAGATCATCTGTCCCAGGTCAGACATTTCAAACGTGTCTTTCATTTTGGCTTTAAAATCAGCCAGCATATTTCGGTCTCCTCCTGTCACCAAAAGATCATCAACATAGAGAGACACAATAAGCTGTGTTTCAGCTTGTTTCTTCTTGACATACAAAGTTGGCTCACTGATGCTTCTCTCAAATCCCAAGCTTAGCAAATAGCTGTCAATTCTAGTATACCAGGCTCTAGGAGCCTGTTTCAGGCCATATAATGCCTTCTTGAGCTTGTACACCATTTGTTCTTTGCCAAACACAACAAAGCCTTGAGGCTGATCAATGTAGATCTCCTCTTCAAGGAAGCCATTGAGAAATGCAGACTTCACATCGAAAGTGGTGGATTTTCCATCGTTTCGAAATTTGCTAAGGCAATCGACCAATCGATGGTGTCTAGCCCGCCTTTGGTGCAAATGTCTCCATGTAGTCCGGTCCATACTTACGGCTAAAGCCCTTCACAACTAGCCTAGCTTTAAGCTTGTTTAGGCTCCCATCCGTGCATTCTCGCTTGGCTCGATAGACCCATTTCACTCCAATAACCTTTCTATTGGTTGGTCTAGGAACCAATTCCCATGTCTTATTCTTCTCAATCATGGCAATTTCATCATCCATAGCTTGCTTCCAACCTTGATGTGCTTCAGCTTCTTCAAAGCAGCATGGTTCTTCTTGTGCAACATGAGCCCTTTCATAAACATCAGCCAAAGTCCTTGTACCCCTGACTGGTTCATCATCAACATCCATCTCTGGATCATTTTGATCAGCTTCAAACTGATCTGTTACAAGTTCTTCAGGAATGGCTTCAGGTTCATTTCTTTCCCAGTTCCAACAAGCCTTCTCATCAAACACTACATCTCTGCTCACTTGAATTTTGTTGATTAAAGGATTCAGGATCCTATGATAATTTTTGACCATACTATACCCGGTTAAAATACCAGGAACAGCTCTTTTAGACAACTTGTCCCTCTTTACAGCTGGTACTTGGCTGTAACATAGACAACCAAAGACTTTCATATGAGCCAATGATGGCTTGAACCCGAACCAGGCTTCAAAAGGTGTCTTGTGAACGAGTGCTTTGGTTGGAAGCCTATTCTGAATGTAGACAGCAGTGTTAACAGCTTCAGCTCACATTGTCTTGGGTAGATTTTTTTCAAACAACAAGCATCTGGCCATATCCATCAAGCTCCTATTCTTCCTTTCACTAACCCCATTTTGCTGGGGTGTATAAACATTGGTTAGCTGGTGTTTGATGCCAGCATCTTTGCACAAGGCTTGGAACTGAGCTGAAGTGTATTCAGTTCCATTATCTGACCTAATGGTCTTTATCTTGCGACTGTTTTTCGTTTTCCACTGCGACTTTGAACTTTATAAACACTTGAGCAACCTCAGACTTATGCTTCAAAAAATAAATCCAGCAATATCTGGTACAGTCATCAATAAAGAGAATAAAGTACCTATTGCCACTTAGTGATTCTGTCCTCATGGGGCCACAAACATCACTGTGCACCAGTTTCAACTTGCTTGAAGCTCTCCAGGTTGTGTTGGTAGGAAATGGAAGCCTGGCTTGCTATCCCATTTGACAGACTTCACAAACATCTTCACTCTGAACTGTCTTGGTGAAGTTTTCAACCATTTATTTGCTGACCATTTGAGCCATAGATTTGAGGTTGGCATGCCCAAGCCTTTGATGCCAAAGCTTGGTGTCATCAGTTGAAGCAACATGAGTTGAGTGTGAGTCACTTGACCAGTTGACTTCAAAGCATTTGTCACTCATGGTGATCTATCATGAGGCGCGATCCATTTGGATCGGTGATTTGGCACTCGACCTTTAAACACAACAGAGTACCCTTTTTCTAGCGGTTGAGAAATGCTAAGTAGGTTCTGTCAATTTGTGTACCAAAGAAGACACATCTTTGATAATTTTGCCACCTGTGGCAGTGCATATTTGCACATCTCCCTTGCCTTCAGCTTTGATGAGCTGACCATTACCAATTTTCACCCTGGTTTTGCAGCTTCTATCCAAGGTTTTGAAAATTGTTTCATCTGGTGACATGTGGTTGGTGCAACCACCGTCCGAAGAACTTGACCTTTTGTACTTTTCTTACGCCGGTGAGCATGAAATAGCAAAGACTTGTTCTTCATGGTCACTACTGTCTTCAGCCACCCGAGCTTCTTCATTCTTGTGTTGAGGTTGGTTTTGCAGTGTGCGCTTTTCTTTGCAGGACTCTTTCAACATGGCCCTTCTTCTTGCGGTGTTGACACACAAAGATCCGCCTGAACCAGCATCTGTTCTCTTGATGACCAGGTTTTTTACAAAATCTGCAGAGTCGATCTTCTCCTCTTGCAGCATCAGGCTTAGGCCTGTTTGTCCAGCTCTTCTTGCCCTTATAGGCGAGAGGTGCTTGAGGTTGCTTTGGCCTTAGCTTGAAAAGCTCCCTCCCGGTGCTCCTCCATTCTCATCGGCTCGCTTTGTTCACGAGCATAAAGAGCATTAATAAGCTCGATTAGGGAGATGGTTGCGGTCTCTCGAATCCTCCAAGGATGAGATCTTTGCCTCATATCTTTCGAGGCAATGTTGAGAGCACCTTCTCCACAATCCTTGCCTCACCGAATCGTTTCTTCTAGCAATCTTATCTTTGTTGACCACGAGACATTATCCTGCCTCGAGTCATCGCTTCACTTGTCTCTTCTTCCTTCATCTTGAGATTCTTAAAGTCTCTTCTCAAGTTTAGTAGTCGCTGCTTTGTCTTGTTCTTTCAGTGCCTTGGAACTCCTCCTTGAGCTTGTCCCAGGCCTGCTTGGGAGTCTTACAAGCCATGATTCTGGTGAAGATAACATGAAACACGATTCTGAATGCATGACATGGCTTTGTGCCTCTTTGTCTTTTCATCAACATCTTTGCCTCATTTGAGCCCTTTGTTGGGTTGGCTCACGAGTGGAGCTGGCTCAGCATCTGTGTTGACAACTTCCCACAGATCGAAGGCCTGCAGGTAAGTCCTTATCTTGACAACCCATATATCGAACCCCTCACCATTAAAAACTGGTGGTCTTTGTAGGAGAAAAGCCTGATGAAGCCATTTAGTTTACAAACAACAGATCCTCTAAGATGAAAGCTCTTGATACCAATTGTTGGGGTTTGAGTGTACTTTAACAGGGTAAAGTAAGAGTTGCAAAGAGAGCACCAAAGAAGACAACGTATTATACCGGGGTAAAATGTGAAGGAAAATGCTTGAAGCTCAAGCTTTTTCTATTGCCAGGAATGTCGAGCAGAATTTAGAAGGCAAAGAAAGATGGAGCATGAAGAAGAAAATCTGATAATTTTCATTAACTGAAACAATGGCATATAGCCAATACATAAAACAAGCCTTTTGCTTGTCAAAATCAACATATGGTCAACTAATCTACACCAACTACCACTAATACATTGGAACTTACAAGACAAAACTTGTACATAAAAGAAAAGCTGATTAACAGCTCATTCCTACATCAATCTTTTACCTAATATAGTTCAATACCAAAAGAGTTACATTGACTAAAATAACGAAATGAACAAAAACAGATTGCAGCACTTGGCTCGACAGCTTCAAGACTTGGCCTGCTCTGCATGGTCTGATGGTTTGGTGCATGAGCTGCATGGAGGGTCACATTCTAACAAGATGCTTAGTACAAGTTGGAAAACCAAAATATATGGAGAAACTTGAGTGAATAATACCTTCAAAAGTGCAATAAAATCCGGAGAACGCTGAAACAAAGCAAGCATGAATTCTAGAGCCATACGCTTAACTTTGCACAAATATAGCTTCTCGTAAATACAAGCCATTCCAATCTCAGCATCTAAATTGATGTCATATTACATGGACATTTACAAGAAAAGCTTTGAATCCATACAAAACCATTTCGCTTACCTAACATAAGCACTTCAGTATGGACCCAAATAATTAATGTATCTAGAGGGTAGTACATAACCACAAGGTAGTAGGCCCACAAGAAATACAATAACAGAACTAATATTTAGAAAATGTATACAAACCTCATACATATAGTTCTTGTCAGAAATAATGTAGAATTTCTAGCCATCGAATGGGAATTAAT
This sequence comes from Gossypium anomalum, assembly GCA_025698475.1. Lineage (NCBI taxonomy): Eukaryota > Viridiplantae > Streptophyta > Magnoliopsida > Malvales > Malvaceae > Gossypium > Gossypium anomalum. The sequence goes on from CM046956.1 coordinate 11,788,193, forward strand.
GCATGATTAATGCTTTGCAAAAGAGAGGCAAGAACACAAATTAAGATACAAGCAATGAGCATCGACACTTAAACTAAAGCTACATCCTACAGATAGAGTTATAAAAGCACTAAAAAGGGTATCAAATGGATTAAAAAAACATAAAACATACATTTATTTGCATCGCGCAAAAGCAATGATAAAATACATATGAAGAAGCCGAGGTGTGATATTGAGTATCCGCTTTAATCTATCGATCGAGGGCTATTTGTTGCGACTTGTAATCTGCAGCAACCCTAGGAGAAGCCCAATGGCGTTCTGAAACAATCAATCTTCTGTCAAGTGTCGACTTATTTCAAACTACAGAAAAAATAAAGAAGGGATATTAGTTACAAAACAAACAAAAACAAAGTTAGCCTAGTTATATACACAATTCATAGCTCAAAAAATATGATATTGTAGTATTGGAAAGCATAATACAATATTAAAGTAAGCTAGCCTTAATTTAGAACTACAAAGTGTTGCTTTTACTTGCATTAGTAGAAATTCAAAATACTTGATATAGAGAAAATGAACAATCTAAAAATTAAAAAGCAAAGCACTCTACAAAAGCACTTTGAGAAACAAATTCCTAATTAAAAAAGCACTGTAATGGTTAGACAACTATACTTTCCTCTAGTAATACTATGTTTGTAATTGCTTTCATCTAATTGTAAATGGAGTTTTATCAATAGAAGACCATTCAAGCAAGGCCATCATTTTCATCCTTAAGAAGTTCGAAAACACAGGATCAGCAACATCAATCGTCATGACTTTCCTCGGACCTGTGGTCTCCTCCTCTATCTCCAATGGTAGAACCCGTATAGGCTTCATCCATGAGTGCAAGTAGGATCCGTATCATATAAGGGAGTTTTACCATTTGCACTACTTAAGGAGTTTTTACTTAAAATATACAATTTATAAAGGCCCGCGTTTAACCTTAGGAGCCGCACTCTTACGGATAGAAGCTATATTGCTTCCTATTAGTGACCACGAGCTTCGTTCTACCTCTTCCAATGCGACAACCAAGACTAATGTTGACAAGCGAAAGTCAGAAAGCATAATTAGTTTATGAGGAAATTAAAAAAATTCACTTCATCCTACAACAAACCAATTTGAATGGGTATAGAGCACAAAACAAATAAAAGGGAATAAAACCACGCTTTAATCATTGGTGGTGAGTGACACAAAAACCTTGGGTCACTCAACTCCCCTGACTTCCTCTATCATCACAACCCCAAAATAACCATTCCTCGAGAACGGACTCATCTTACGCTCCTAATGGTAAACACAATCTCCATAACCCACACAAAATCATTATTAATTCACGTACCTTTCAAAGACGACAGATTATTACATAAATCATTACCCTTCATAGAGAAATTTGATATCATCCACGAAAACAAAATGCCACCACTAGAAGGGAAAACAAAGTTATCACAAAATCATACCTTTTGAATAATAACCCCCTTAAGCTTGGATGCTTAGATAAAATCTGCACACAAAATCCTTCAATCTCACCCACTTCCACGCTCTCAATTATGTTTATCCAATCCCTAATAATCAAATCCTCGTTATTATCCGCATTCAACCCTAACAATTATCGCAAGTATATATACATACATTGAAAAATATTTTTATATAAATTTATGCTCGAAATTTTTCACAATTTCTTAATTAAACTAATATGAAAAACATTTAAAATAAAAGAAAGGAAATAGAATAAAAAATAGGGTTTAGTAATTTAAATTTTATGTTTCACAAAAAAAAGGATTGACAGAGAACAAAAAGCAAAAACAAAAACACATACACACACTTTCATGAACTCATCCATTAAATCCTTTTAACCAATCATATTTTTAAGAAGTGCCACAAGCCAAATACCCTCAACATTTCAAACACTCTTTTCTAAAGGCTCCTTTACTATTGAGAAAGAAGATAAATTTTATGTTTCACCCAAAAACTCGATTGATTTGGAGAGAAAAAAAACACACACACACTTTCATGAACTTGTCCATTTTACCTCGCAGATTTTCAACACTCTTTTCGTGGCGCTTCTTTCTTACTCAACATTTAATTTTCCTCTAAAATATATGTATATAAATTCGATCTTTGTACTCTGAGAGAAAAAAGATAAATTTTATGTTGTACTCACGAGAAAGAAGGCAAATTTGTTGGTCACTTTTTATTTAAGGTATGGTTTTCTTTTTCTTTTTGAAAGATTTTTTCAAAGACACTTACAGATAAAACATTTATGGATGATTTTGATTTTTGTTAAATACTTATCCTCGCCCTTTTTAATTTTCTTTTTTGTATTTTTCAAAGATTTTTCTATCATTTTGATTGATGTTGGTTCAAGGAAAAAGAGACTTTAAAATTTTGTAGATAGATAGATTATTAGGTAAGTTAAGTTTTTTTTTTTTTTTTTTATTTTTATTAAACATTGATTGATGATTCTATCTTTTTCTTCAAATTTTTATTTTGTATTTTTGAAATGTTTTTCTACCATTTTGATTGATTTTGATTCAGGGAAAACAGAATTTAAAAATTTATAGATAGACAGAAAGATAGATAAACTAAACTAAAAAAACTTTTTTTTAGTTGGCCAATATTGGTGGAAATGGTGAAAACGTGAGTGACGATATCCAACAAAATAATATTTTGGAAGTGTTCAGCAATGGTTATTTTGATAAAATTCAAAATATAGTTGTAGCAGGGGATGAAGTGTAAGTGTTTCTTAATTATTCTTAAGCCCCAAGGATTTTTCTTTCAAAAATGGATTTGGCAAGCGTTTAATTTTTTCTTCTTCTTTTCTTTTGGCAATTAGTCCTATGGTGGGATTACAAGAAGCTCCTGGGTATGAAATTGAGGCTAATTATAACCAGTTTGGGGCAAATCCTCCTCCTGAAAAGAATCCAATGGTAATTTTTTATTTCCTTTATTTTTTTCATTTTTCTGATACTTTTTAGAAAATGTATTATTTTCCGTAAGTTTAATCTAATCTAATTTGCTAAACGTAAAATATTTCTAGTCATTCCTAAAGCAAATCTATGAAGCTAAGGTTCATGCTAATCGGTTTTTTCAAAAAAAAAAAAAGAATATTTCTAGTCATTCCTAAATCAAATCTACGAAGCTAAGGTTCATGTTAATCACTTTTTTCAAAAAAAAAAAATCCCAAGTTTCTTTAGGGTAAAAAAACCCCCTAGAATTTAAAGTCTATTTGATGATGACCAATGCCATTTTGAAAAGAAAATCAAACCTGTTTATTTAAATACAAATGAAAGCAGAATGAAAAGACCCTACATTTTGAAGTTTATTTGATGATGATCAAAATAATTATCATTTTGAAAAGAAAATCAGAAAGTTGAAGCCTAATTTTTTCAATAGAAATGAAAATAGTATTAAAATAACTTTAGATTTTGAATTCTATTTGAAAAGAAACATCATTTTGAATAGAAAATCATGAAGTTGAGGCTTGTTTATTTCATTAGAAATGAAAATAGTATAAAAAATATAACACTATATTTTGAAGTCCATTTCAGTATGATGGAAACAGAATACAATGAGAAATTAAGCCATTTTCTCCTTATTATCTCGATCACTTGTTGATGTTTTATTTCCCAGGACGATTATTTTGTACAAAATAATAAAAATTTTGGATCCCCTTTATTGTATAATCCTCCATCCCCACAAAATTCACCGGGTTCGGAATCATCGACGAATGCTAAACCCGATCATATGAACCGAGCAAGTGATCTTCTTATGCAAATTTTTTTTTTTCCGGTTCATACACCCTGTTGATCAATAATCTCGTATTGTTAAGAAAAGGTAATTACATATTCAGTCTAGTTTATGTATTTCTGTTAGAGTTGAAGATTTAATCTTGTACTTTAATTTCGCTAGTTTAAGTCTCTATATTTTTCGACATTTGAAAATCCAGTCAACTTAAATGGTAGCGGTTAAATTGTAAATTTTTCTATTTCGAAAATCATATGCTTCGAAAATTTTATTTTTTGTACAAACATTTATAATTAAATTTAAATAAAATATTTTGTTATTGGATATTAATTTGGTTTAAACTTATGGAGTGAACACATAATTTGACATTTACATGAGATATATCTATATATATATATATTTATAAATGAGATATATTTACTTAAATATGATAATCCCCTTTATTGTATAATCCTCCATCCCCACAAAATTTATTAGTGTATATAACAAATTTTTTTAATATGCAAAAATAATTATTTTCTACCACTAAAAACTGATTTCTCCTGGCAAAAAATAAATTCGAAACATGTAATATAAAATATTACGAGGAGTACCAAAAATTATAAAATAGTATAAAAATTTTGGGGAATAGAAAAAATTATGAGGATATCAAAAAATTTATGAGGAAGTACAAAAATTTCTAGAGTCTGAGAAAATCATGAGATAATATCGAATATTCGATTAAGAATTTTGTCATTATCTCCTAACTGTTGAATTAGTTAAAACTTATCATGAAACCAGAGGACATGGTGGTGGTTTTTTTTTCCTAGGTCCATACACCTGTTGATCAATAATCTCGTATTGTTAAGAAAAGGTAATTACATATTCAGTCTAGTTTATGTATTTTTGTTAGAGTTGAAGATTTAATCTTGTACTTTAATTTCGCTAGTTTAAGTCTCTATATTTTTCGACATTTGAAAATCCAGTCAACTTAAATGGTAGCGGTTAAATTGTAAATTTTTCTATTTCGAAAATCATATGCTTCGAAAATTTTATTTTTTGTACAAACATTTATAATTAAATTTAAATAAAATATTTTGTTATTGGATATTAATTTGGTTTAAACTTATGGAGTGAACACATAATTTGACATTTACATGAGATATATCTATATATATATATATATATATATATACATTTATAAATGAGATATATTTACTTAAATATTGTAGCGACGTAAAAATTTGGTGATTCGGGTCGCTAATTGTGGCGATTCATTAGAAATTTAGAAATTGAAATTCGGTCTTAAAATAAATTGGGAGTCGCCACCGATCTGTTTTTTTCTAGGTGTGATCGGACACCTATTAGATTTTTCTTTAAAAACAAATAAAAGGCTAGGTTAAGGTCTACATTAAAAGCCAGAGAAAAAATTAGGGTTCGGGAGTCGGTTACGCGCGAGGAAGGTATTAGCACCCTCGCGACGCCCAAAAATTGGTATCTCATAAACACGTGTTGTCTTGATTTTTTTTAAAATACGAGTTCAATTTAAAATTTAGTCGTGATCTGATTACAAAGACGAGAAATTTTAGTTTATTTATTTTGAGAAGGATATACCGTCTTGACACGAGCCGACAAATTCCATCCAACATAGCGATGAAATTCGCGACTTAATGTCAAATCGATATATTGCCTCGATTAGCAATTAAAGCATAAAAATATTTTTGAAATAAGAATTTAAAAATAAACCAAAAACACAAACAATGTCAAAAGGTTAACATAACATTAGAGCAATAGCAAGACAATAAAAATAATATTTAAAATAAATAAAAAATAAAAAAAATAAAAAATAAAGACAAATCATGAACAAATACAAAATACATTTAGTGATAATAACATAAGATAATATACGAAAACATACTATACGACATATATACATGATGTATGAAAATATATAGCTATGATACTAAAGTATATGCTTAATATAAGTGAAAACATAACATAATATTAGAAATATATATACATAATAAAATTACACATATATGTAGTACATAAAAAAAATATATAATATACATACATTTCAAAAAGACTCCGATGTGACTTCAAAGATATGAAATTTGTGGCTTCGATCTACTCTGATGCAGCTTCATAAAGGTCAAGTCCACGACTTCTTTCTGCTCTTCTATTGTTTCAGTGAGACAAGGTTCATGGTCTTCTCTTTTGCCACTTCAGTAAGGCAAGATCTGGTATCTTCGGTCGGCTCCTCTGTAACTTCAGGAGGATGCGATTTGCAACTTTGACCTGTTCCATTGCAGTTTCAGGGAAACTAAGTCTGGTTTCTTCCATCAGCCCCAATCTTGATTCTTGACTTGGCATGTGATCTTGAGTTCAACTCATTTCTCGCAATATGAATTGGCTCCTCTGTGTGTGGCCTAAGGCTCAACTCACTTCTCGCATTATGGGTTGATTTTTTTGAAAAACATGAATTAAAATTACCTCAACGTGTCTTGAGGCTCAACTCGCCTCTCGCATTATGAGTTGATTTTTGAAAACATAAATTGAAATTACCTCAACGTGTCTTGAGGCTCAACTCACCTCTCGCAATATGAGTTGATTTTTGAAAGACATAAACTGAAATTACCTCAACGTGCCTTGAGGCTCAACTCACCTCTCGCAATATGAGTTGATTTTTGAAAGACAGAAACTGAAATTACCTCAACGTGTCTTGAGGCTCAACTTACCTCTCGCAATATGAGTTGATTATTTGAAAAGTGGATTTTGAAAAACAGGAATTAAAGGCTCAACTCGCCTCTCGCAATATGAGTTGATCTTTGAAAAACATAAATTGAAATTACCTCAACGTGTCTTGAGGCTCAACTCACCTCTCGCAATATGAGTTGACTTTTTGAAAAGCATAATTTGAAATTACCTCAACGTGTCTTGAGGCTCAACTCACCTCTCGCATTATGAGTTGATTTTTGACAAATAGAAATTGAAAAGACCTCAGTGTGACCTGAGGCTCAACTCACCTCTCACAATATGAGTTGATTTTTTAAAAAGCAGAATTTGAAAAAAATATCAGAATACCAAAACCTGTCATTTGGTAGAACTCAGGTGTCTTTTCACTGGATTCAATGCGACTCTCATTCCAAATTTCTTGCTCTGCTGGAGTACCTGTATATGCTATACATGTTGTCACCATGATATGCACATGTTTGTCTTAAATGCTTTTATGCCTACATGATTATGCAGTGCTCCTTAAGCATGTTTGTCACTTGTCCTTTTCCTTTCTTTTTGTCACGAATTGTTATGAAGATCCACATTCATTACTTCGACTCTTGACTTTCTCTTTAAGCCATGTACCCGTTTTCATCCTTTACAAGTAATCAATCATTTCTCAGATATCACTCTTTTGCCTCTGGTTGAACTCCGTTCTTGCCTCGAAGCTCTTGTACTTATCAAATTTTCATCCAAGTAATGCTTAACATTTCTTTTGTTTAGAGCATGTCGTTTCACCATTTATCATGTAAATAAACACATAATGAGATGCATGAAAAAAAGGTCAAGTAGGGACAAAAATGATATCTCGTATTCATTTATTTCAAGTGTGGAAAACGAAGGAAGTTAACCAATGAGAGTAAAAATGTCAAAAAGAAAGAAAGGATCGTATTCAACGGATACAAATGCTCTAGATATTCAACACATGAACTCTTCCACGTTCCTCAATCAAGAATCTTTTCGAGTCTGGCTCCTTGCGTAGAAGATTTTGAGCTTTCAGAGATGCTTCTTCAAATCACTGTAGTCTCTTTGTTTGTCGCAAATGCGGTTTAAAACACCTTGCCTTGTAAGTTTGAGAATGTTTGCTTCATTAGAATGCCCTCTCGGGTTTTCATCCTAATCTTTTGTGTTTAATCAAAGCACCCTTTTCGGGTTTTCGCTCGATCCTTTTTTTTTTTAAGATGCCCTTTTCGGGTTTTCATCTTGACTTTTTTTCAAGCATAGTACTTCTTCACCGATATCCGAGTTCACTGGATTTGCTAACTCCTTCCCATCCATCTCGGTAAGGATCAAAGCTCCACCGAAAATGCCTTCTTTACGACGTATGGTCCTTCCCGATTCGGTGCCCATTTTCCCGCAGTCTTTTTGTATCGGGAGAATCTTTCTCAAAGACGAGTTCTCCTTCATGGAATTCTCTTGGTCGTACCTTCTTGTCATGGGCGCAATCATTCTTTTCTCGTACATCCGCCTGTGACAAATTTCCTTTAGACGCTTTTCTTGATGAGGTTCAATCGATCATATCGAGCTCGCACCCATCTCGCTTCTTCTAACTTTGATTCCATTAAGACTCGAGAGAGGATCTCAACCTCGATAGGTAGCATGACTTCCATTCCATAGACCTGAGAGAGAAAGGAGTTGCTCCGTAGATGTTAATGACGGATATGCGATATGCAAACAAAGCAAATGGAAGTTTTCGTGCCAATCTTTATACGTCTCAGTCATTTTCCCAATGATCCTTTTAATGTTCTTGTTAGCTGCTTCAACAGCCCCGTTCATCTTTGGGCGATAGGGCGAGGAGTTATGATGCTTTATTTGGAATTGCTCGCACACTTCTTTCATCATCTTATTGTTCAAATTCGTGGCATTATCGAAATGACTCTTTCGGTGTAAGCCATACAAAGCAAATGATCTCCTTTTTCAAAAAACTCGCAAAGCTGATCCTCGTCACATTGGCAAACGAAGCGGCTTCTATCCATTTTGTAAAGTAATCGATGACCACAAAGATGAATCGATGTCCGTTTGATGCCTTTGGAGATATTAGCCCTATAACGTCCATACCCCACATAGCAAAAGGCCACGAGAGGTCATGACATGAAGAGGAGAAGGGCCACATGAATTTTATCGCAGTAGATTTGACATTTGTGACATTTTTCGCAAAATTGATGCGATCACTTTCCATTGTCACCAATAATAACCGAAGTCTCATGATCTTTCCGCCATATTGAATCCATTGGCATGTGTTCGCAAATTCCCTCATGGACCTCTGCAAGTATCTTCCTAGCTTCAACGTCATCCACACATCTCAAGAGCATCCGATCCTTTCCTTTTTGTATAGGATGTCCCCGTCAAGAACAAATCCATTGCCATTCTTCTAATCGTTCTTTTTCGTTTCTCATTCGCTTGTTGGGATAGCCTCGATTCTTGATATATTCTAGGATATCGTGGAACCATGGGACGCCCGTCCGCTTCTTTTTCAATGCTACAACGATTGTGCGAGGACCTCGTATATGCTCATTTTAAGGGGCATTATTTCGCTTCTTTACTTGCTTTGAACATTGAAGCCAAAGTGGCTGAGGCATCACCATTGGTTTTCTTCTCGTGGGAAATAGTGAAAAGTTACTTTTTGAATTCCTTGATCAATTCACCACTAAATCGTCATACTTAATCAATTTTGGATCCCTCACTTCCCATTCTCATGGATTTGGTAAATCACTAGAGAGTGAGTCTCCGTACACCTCTAGGATTTTGATGTCTCGATCAATATTTGCACGCGAAGCCCCATGATCTGAGCCTCATATTCTGCGATATTATTGGTACTGGAAGAAGTTCAAATTTTGCGAAGAAAGCGGATAGTGATTCCTTACGGTGATACCAAGATTGCTCCGATTCCATGTCCCAAAGCATTCGACGCACCATCAAAGCACATCTTCCATGACTTCTCTTTTGATAACTCTGGTTCCATTTCTGTGATGCACATTAAGTCTTCGTCCGGGAAATCAAATCTTAAAGGCTCATATTCCTCCGTCATTCGAGTCGCTAGAAAATCGGCTATGGCGCTCCCTTTTATTGACTTCTGACTTACATAGGCAATGTCATACTCCGAAAGGAGGATCTGCCATCGGGCCATTCTTCCACGATAGTCTTGGCGATTCCATCATGTATTTTATCGGGTCCAGCTTTGAAATCAACCATGTCGTATGGTACAACATGTATTGTCTGAGTCTCCAAGCTACCCAAACCAGAGCGCAACAAAACTTTTCAATAGATGAATACTTTGCCTCATATTCAGTGAACTTTTTACTGAGGTAGTAGATCGCCTTTTCTTTCTTTCCGACTCGTCGTGTTGCTTTGAAGACACAACCCATTGAATTTTCGAACACAGTCAAATACAAAATTAACGGTCTTCCCGGAGTTGGCGGTACGAGCACTAGAGGACTAAACAAATATTGCTTTATCTTATCAAAGGCTATCTGGCATTCCTCATTCCATTCTCCAGGATTATGTTTTCGAAGAAGTCGAAAGATAGGGTCGCATTGGTTGGTAAGTTGAGCGATAAATCGGGCGATGTAGTTTAATCTCCCTAAGAATCCTCTAACTTCCTTTTGCGTGCGTGGGGGCGGTAACTCTTGAATGGCTTTTATTTTATCTGGATCAACCTCGATACCTTTCTCACTGACAATGAAGCCTAGCAACTTCCTTGAGGTAGCTCCAAACGTACATTTGGCTGGATTAAGCTTTAATTGGAACTTTCTCAGCCTGTCGAACAACTTCTTGAGATTCATTACATGCTCTTCTTCCCCTCGGGATTTAGCAATCATATCATCGACGTAGACCTCTATTTCTTTATGCATCATGTCATGGAATAATGTCACCATAGCCCTCTGATATGTTGCCCCAGCATTCTTTAACCCAAATGGCATCACCTTGTAGCAGAACGTTCCCCACATTGTTATGAAGGTAGTTTTCTCCATATCCTCAGGGGCCATCTTGATCTGATTATACCCCGAGAATCCATCCATGAAAGAAAACAATGAATGTTTTGCTGTGTTGTCCACCAACGTATCAATATGTGGTAAGGGAAAATTATCTTTTGGGCTTGCTCGATTCAGGTCACGGTAGTCTATGCACATTCGTACTTTGCCATCTTTCTTTGGTACCGGGACTATGTTGGCCACCCATTCTGGATATTTGGAGGCTTGTAGGAAACCAGCATCAAATTGCTTCTTGACTTCCTCTTTTATTTTTAAATGACATTTTGGGTCTCATCATCTTAATTTTTCTTTGGATAGGCTTGCATTCTGGCTTTAATGGGAGCTTGTGGACCACTAAATCTTCATCTAGCCCTGGCATGTCCTGGTATGACCATGCGAAAACATCTTTGTATTCGCGGAGTAGAGCGATCAAATTATGCCTAGTGTTCTCTGAAACAGAAGTCCCAATCTTCACTTCTTGTTTCCTTTCTTCAGTGCCCAAGTTTATTGTTTCCACAGATTCTTCATGCACTACAGCAAAACTGACTTTTAGCGGCGTTTTTTTAGGCCTTTAGCGGCACTTTTAAGCGCCACTAAAACTATTCGTGGCACTTTTGCAAGCGCCGCAAAAAACGTCGCTATAGATGGCACCACTAAATTTTGTGGCGTTTATTTGAAAAAACGCCGCTAAAGGTCAGGACCTTTAGCGGCGCTTTTCCCACAAACGCCGCTAAATGTCATAAAAATTAAAAAAATAAAATATTATAAAAAAGTCCTGAAAAATATAAAAAAATTAAAATTCATTATCAAAAATTGAGAAGAAGAATAATCTATAATATAAATACATCCCGCCAAACAAAATACCGCACTTATCATACTACACCAGAAATCTAACAAAATACAAATAGAACAAAATAATGATAGAATGCACACTTTAAGATAAGCAGTTAGCTTAAACAAGTCGTCACTATGCATGAATTCAGCTAATCCTGGACCATGCATCCAACAAAAACTAAAACCTAAGAAAAAAGAAAAAAAAGTTAATGAATGACACATATAACATCAAATTAATAATAAAATATGCAATTAACAAGTCAATATTAACGCCACATATAACATCAAATTGCACAACTTAATATACTCAATACATTAGCAGAAATAACATCACATTGAACAATGAATTTAACACATTCGAATAGATCAATTTTAAGCTCACTAATGGTTAATTTAGCATGTGAATAGCATATAAATGTTTGCATTTCTGACATGGTTTAATCAACTTCATAGAGAAGCTGAATGTTGTAAATTTCGACATTCAAATCATATATGGACAACATTAATATGACATTTTTGAGCACCTTAAAGACACATTTGGAAAATTTGAAGAACTATTAATCATGTTATTAATCATATATGCAAGAATTAGAATTTGTTTCGACAAAAATCATTGATCATGTTATTAATCATGTGCCTTTGCATTTCAGCGTTGCATCTAAAACCTACATAGTTTAAATAAAAATATCACCAAATCCATGGCCTATCCTCAAACAATCTATTATTTAGATACGTAAACAAGTGTAGATATCTATTATTTGCCTTTCCACCCAAGTGTAGTTGGTTGCTCATCAATTCCAACCCTATCACCGATGTAGTAGTTTCATTAAGTGTTGTTAGGAAGAGTTTTCCTGTAGTTACATTTTTGTAGCAAATTTATCGATAAAACGGGATACTAAAACAAATCGATAGTAATATGTAGTAGTTTTAATGAATAAGCGATACATCCATCAATACTATACTAGTAACTTCGTTTGAATAAAATAATGTCCTATACATTAAATATATTTTTATAAAAATAATTAAATTTATCTAGCCAATTGAGTCTAGATTATTTGCAAAATTATTTGAATCGGATTGAATCGATGTTCGGGTTTTGAAAAGTAAGCTAGGCGGGGACTCGAGAATGGTGAAATCAAAGTCAAGTTTGTTTTAATCAAACTCGAAAAACTTGTCTCATTTCATATCCAAATTTTAGTGCACAAACAGAGCATGTAAAATAAACAGTCCTTGCATAGATGGGTTCAAACTTTTCACCAAATTTCATCACGCTTTCCATTTACGATGAAACCCAAGGAATAGTTTGCAAGAAAATTTAGAAAAATCATTCTTTCTCTAACCAAAACATTAATTAGGCATTATTAATTTTCAATCTATGCAAGGAAGGAGGTTTAACAAGCGAACGAACCTCCGTCTTGAAGAGAAGGAAACAAAGCTTGTCCACCGAGAAGTACAAGAATCCTCATTGGCGTGCAAGGCCACAAACGACCCAAAACTCTTCCCCACTATGCAATGCCATGCCGGTCCGTACAACGCATCAAATTCTGCATCCCCAAAAACATTTTTAGGAAAAAAACTCAAAACCCCAACATCCAAAAATGTGATGAAGAAGCAAGATTTTAGGTTTACCTTCTTAAGGCACATTGCGACTGTGTAGGTTTGGTAATACAGGTTGTTAGCGTCGACTAAAGCTCGGCTCTCTGGATAGCTCGCTCTTGCATTGCGAGAGGCATATCGGTGGATCTCAAAGCGGACGTTCAAATCGATGGCCATTCTTTGCTAGTTTCAATTGGTTTGGAATGCCATCACCTCCTATCACCACCTCTTCCACCACCTCCTCTTCCTCTCTCCTCTTCCACCATCACCGCCCCTAAACCCCCACCACCACCACGGCTGAAAAATGATTAAACCATCACAAGGGTTTCCATAATTAAACAAAACCGATATAACTATATCATATATTAAGGTCATAAGGAGCAATATAGAAATTTGTATTGTATTGTTAAAAGGAATTTTTACATTTCATTTATTATTATGTCAAGTTGACTAGAAAATGGGAGAGTCTTGAATGGCGTTTCAACCATCTTATTCACCATTGCATAGCTTTCCTAATTTAGTCTGCATACCACCTTCCCGCAAGACGTTAATGAACTATGATAAATCCTACAAATTATAATATCAATCTGATTTGGGAAGAGCATAATCCTTAACACCAAAGATTTAATTAGAATTTTTTAAACTTGAACTTGTTGATGAAGTTGAAGAAAACCAAAATACACCTTTCAACATTAGATATATACGGTCTTAGAAGATCCATTTGTTTGTGATCTATAAGGTTCAACTTGAAATCAAATGCCTCAAACTTAAAATCAATGTTGCAATAGAGTTACGATCTGGAAAATCTCGATTTAGATCAACATTATTTGCATTACCACGTCTCCTAAAAGAAAATCCATCGAGATTCATTGATGGAAGTATGTGAAGGTGAACCTTGTCAACAATCAAGTCAACCTGTACCATCAACAAATACTATAGATTGGGCAATTTTATAAAATAATGTGATAAGGGTCATAAAATTACAGCAGCTGTGAAAGATGAATGTTAAGTACATGCTTAACCAGACAAATATAAACAGAAACCATAATTAATTGATAGAAATCATCAAATAGTATTATCAAAGTAATATTTGTAAATTGGGAAGGCCATAATAAAGAAGATAAACATTTTATGGAATGAGTGAATTAAGAATCAACTGTCTTTTTGACTGAGAAAAAGCAACCATATAAATAGTGGGCTGGGCCCTATGGATCACTCACGACTGCATATGTGTTTCTTTATGCATAAGGTGTGTATAGACATACCTGCAACCTTTCTATTGATTAAATATGTCAAAGACAACAGAATAAATTACCCAATGCAAATACAAAATGTCTTATAGTTGTTCAGATGTATGATTCATCAAGCAAACCACTTCTTCCAATGACCATGGAGTGAGGGGGATGTCTCTAAAATGTCTCAGAAACAACTAGAAAAAAAAAGTATCTTAAAATAGCATTAAGCCTCAACAAATCACCCACGAATGAAGTATGATGATAGGTAAAAAAATGACAGTGCTTAAACCCAGGAATTATTATGGAGAAAACACTAAAAAAGGCACATAAATATTATTCACAACATCATGCAAGAAAAAAGAAGAAATACACTTACATGCAGTAAAAGGAATAGAAAAATACCAATGGGTCCCTCTTATAGTTGTCACATATCCAATTCGCAAGAAGCAAAAGAAGCTCACGACCAACAGGTTCATCACCATGCACATTACCAATAAACTGCAATTTCAAACAAATGAGGTGAGTTGACCCATGGAAAACAGAATAATATTTCCTTTAATAGCAGTTAACAAACTACATTTTGAACAAAAAATGAGTCATGATGATGAAATATGGTTAAGTTACTAGTAAATTTTAGGATTGGAAAATAAAAGAAAGAATGAAACTTAAATCATAGATAGATCAAAGATACAGTGAGAAATCGAAGAAAAAAAGTAGGGGGATGGGATGAAACCCTAAAGTGGAAGGGAAATAAATTACGTGTAGGTCCCGACGAGAGGGGTGAGAAGAAGAGTAGCGCTGATCCAATTCTCAGAGATCTTGTGGGTAATCTTGGTAGGCAGATCCTTCCATAGCCCACTCATTATCTTCTGCTGGAACGGTGATAAAGCGTACACCACTGCCCTCATCTTCACCGGCTGCTTCCCCATTTCTTGTTCTTTTTTTTTTTCTTTGATTGTCTGACGGCCACTATCAAATCTAAGTGTGACTATGAGTGAACCAAACAAAATCCCTTCGAGTTGGGCCAATAGTTCGGCCCAACTGTGTTTGCTGAGTGTTGTTGTGCAAACTAGACTTGATCGACTATCCGGTTCGATCCAGAAGAATCATTTCGAAAAGTGAAAAAGTTTAGGTAAAAATATAAATCTAAAAAATAAGTTTAGAAAAAAAAAGCTTATTTTTCATCCGGGTCAAGCTTTGAGTAAATTTTTTTAGCTTTAGCCCGACTCAATCTAAATATTCTTAATAAAATATCGATATATTTCTCAAAAGTATCGACAGCCTCCTTGAAAAATTACCTAAGCAAAGTTATGGATACCTTAGAAAATGTATTAATATTATATTTCTTAATACGAGCCAAAAAAAAGTTGGTTCAAGTTTAGAATCTATAATCTAAATTAAATTTGAATAAAAATTTAAGTATATTTTTTAAATTAAACTGAACCCAATAATTGAATCTAAAATTTTATCAGGATCTGATCCGAATTCGACCCGACACCTAGTAGTAGAAACAAATAAGAAAATCATCTGCTAGAAAATACCAAAAATAAAAAGATAAACAAATAAAAGGAATCAATTTTCTATCTGGTGCGAATTTATCTACTTTCTTTTTCTTCTGTCCGGAATTTTCCTTACTTTCAACTTCAAAGGAAAATATGAAAATCTTTGAGGTTCCATGCTTAGAAGACTACTATTCGTATTTGTGAGTTTTTATAATGTTTTGTATATTATGTAATTCTTATGTATTATAAAATTTATAATACAAAAAAATTAAATTTATAATAATATTATATATTACTAAAATGTCAACATTAAAAAATGCTAATACAATTACATATAAAATTTTAATAAATATAAATTAAAAATTTTAATACAATTACATATATAGGATATTAAATATTAAATTAAAAATAATATAAATATATATATTAAATTGGGTTTAGGTTAAGCCTTTTATTAATATGGGCATACTTAGATAAAATTTTAGGCTCATACATTGAATGAAGTGAGACTTGAATAAAAATAAAATATATTAATATCATGCTTAAAGCACAATCATGTTTAAGTTAAACAATTATGTTTTTTTATTAATATATATTCAATGACTTTAAAAATTAGGGGTTTTAGTGTCGGGCATGAGAAAAAGAAAATATTTCAAAAAGGAAAACGACCCCGTTTAAGTTAAATTTCTAATTAAATTTATAAATACTTAACGTAAATTTACTTCAACCTAATGATATTGTTTTAATTTTTTTTATAAATATATACATGTTATTTTCATTTGATATTTATTAATTTTTTAAATATAAACAAGTCAAATATTTTTAATTATTATTATTTTTCTATTAGTCATTGAATTATATGTAAGTTGTGGATTTAGTCATTTTACTTTAATTTTGTTATTTTTTAGTCATTGTAATTTTGAAATTTTGAAATTGTAGTTTTAATTAAATGGTAGCTATTAAATTCATTAAGTTTTGCTATTTCTAAAATCTAATGTAACAAACATATTACTCACAAAAAGCCAGTTACGGATTTAATGGTTGTCATTTGTGTCAAAATTAAAATTTCAAAAGTTGAGAAGTATAGGGACCAAGAATGATCTAATTGGATAACATGAACTCAACCTACAACTTTACGCACAATATCAAGACTAATAGCAGAATTTAACCAAACATATATAATTGCTATCATTTGAGTGATCATGACTAAAATTTTAAATTTTGAAAAGTACAAAAGATAAATTTGATCGATTTGAAAAATACAGGGACTAAGACTAATCAAATTAAAATATAAGGACTAAATTTTAAGTTTAAATTTCACTTAAATAAATTAAGTGTAGAGGAATTAATTTGAATTGAATTATTTTTAATATATCAAAATATTTTTAGATTAAATCTTAAACCATTTAATATATATATATAAAGTTTATCTATTATCTCTTAAATAATTTAAACTATAATCATAAGTTTAAGATATTCAAATTAAGATTATACATCTCTTTTACAATTATATAAGAAATCATTTAATATATAAATTAAAAAATACTAATTAATCTAAACCCTAAATCTCTTAACCCTTATCCCATAAACACTAAAGTCTAAACCCTTAACCCCAAACCCTTACACCTTAAACTCTAACCCTAACTCCTAACCCCTAAATCATAATCCCTAAACCCATAATTCATCATAAACCTTCAAATACTAGTTAACTCCTAAACCTTAAACCCTAAACCATATATCTTAAACCATAGTTAACTCATAAACCTTAAACCCTAAATCATATATCTTAAATTATAAACCATAAACTATAATGATAATTAATTCAATATTTTAAATTCAATACTATCTCTTTTACGATTATATAAGAAAATGTTTAATATATTGTATAACCATAAATCTTAATAATTATTATTTTAGGGGTTATAGATTAGTGTTTATGGTTTTTTTGAGGTTTAGGGGTTATGTGACTTTTAGCGGCGTTTTTACAAAAGCGCCGCTAATGCTCAGTCTTTAGCGGCGTTTTGCCAAAAGCGCTAATGCTAATCTGATCAATAGCGGCGTTTTGCCAAAAGCGCCGCTAATGCTCTGGTCTGTAGCGGCGTTTTTCCATAAGCGCCGCTAATGCTCTGGTTTTTAGAGGCGTTTTTACAAAAGCGCAGCTAATGCTCTGTCTTTAGCGGCGTTTTTGTGAAAAACGCCGCTATTGCTCTGTTTTTAGTGGCGTTGTTGGTAAAACGCCGCTATTGCTCTGTGTTTTACAATTTTTGCGGCGTTTTTTGATAAAACGCCACTAAAAATGCCGCTAAAGCCCTATTTTCCTGTAGTGATGAGGCAAAATCTGTTTATCCTCTTGTTCCACCATTCTTAACAATTCAGGAGACGAGACATAATCTTCAGCATTTTCTTCGGCTTCAAATTCCCCTAAGCAAACAGCCTTCTCAAAATCAATTTCAAGACTCGTGACGGGTTTGTTCATGTCATCGATATCTGAGCACCTGAAAGTTGAATGGAAAAGGAAGCTATAGAGGGGCATCCGAGTATGGGAAATAACAGACAAAAATGTTATGGCATGAAATGTGGCAAATGTGAGTATAGGCTATGAAATGAGAAAATGATCATAAAATTAGCGATAATGCGAAAGAGTCGTGACAAAATGCATCTTCATTGATATTCATTTGAATGATAAAGAGCGAATGCACGCTCTTACAAAAGAATTCTATTATATCTAAAGACACAATAGAAGGTTAATGTTTTGGCATTACTCTGAAGACTTATAAACTACAAGAAACTCCTCGGAAGTCCAATTGTTCAATATGAAACCAGGAGGGCAGGGGCGTATCCTCGAGACATCTTTACTTGCACCAGCCCCTTTGTCAATAACATTTATACTGACATTCTGAAAACCCCTTTCAATTATCCTCAGCATGTTTCGTGGATCGTCTTGTCCAGGGTATATCATTCCCGCAGACGTAAATGTTTTTGACAAAGGAGGGTATTCTATGGGCTCCCATTCTGGTTCTCGGCCCAAAGTTCTTGCAATCCTCCTTTCCTGATCTTTCTTCCACTATCTTCTTCTTTGACGCATGTCAGGCTAGAATCCCAAACCGTATCGAGCCTTGTGCTGCACTGGCTTTAAAGCCCTAACTATTTCTTGCAGATGTCTGCCTAAACCTCTTCTTGCTCGAGCTCCTCTTCCCATGGTCAATTTGACACCCATTCTAGTATTTCTTGATAGTTTTGGCACTGGAATCCTGTTTCCCTCAGTGACAAAGGTGGCATTGACAAATTCGAGGGATCGGAAGGAACATTCCAGTGCGTCTTTGTTTACTTCCAAGTACGGTGCATCGGCAGAGACAGATGCGACAATATCTTCTTCACCCTCGACTGTGACCAAACAGCCATCCATGATAAATTTCACCTTTTGATGGAGGGATGATGGAACTGCTCCAGCAGAATGGATCCAGGGTCTTCCCAAAAGGCAGTTATATGAAGGTGTAATGTCCATGACTTGGAACTCGACATCATAAATATAAGGGCCCACCTCCAGAGGGATCTCAATCTTTCCCATAACCTCACGTCTGGTCCCGTCGAAGGCCCTTACCGTGGAATGACAGGGCCTTAAGTAGGACAAATCCATCGGTATTCTGGAAAACGTGGCCAATGGCATAACATTTAACGCCGACCCATTATCGATGAGTACGTTCGGTATTATGTAGCCCTTGCAGCGAGTCGTGATATGCAGCGCTTTCACCGATCCTCTACCGTTTGGCGGTATCTCATCATCACTAAAAGAGATGAAATTGTCCGCATTCAGATTGTTTACCCACCTATCAAGTTTCTCAACAGATATGTTGTTGGCTACATAAGCTTGATTTAACACCTTCAATAAGGCATTTCGGTGTGGCTCTGAATTTAACACTATACTCACTGTGCTTGATAAATTTCAAGAATTCTTGAGCTTCTTCCTCATTCACAGGCTTTTTAGTTTCTTGCACGGGTGGAATTTCTTGCTCGACTTCGACTTCGTGCATCACTGCTTTTCCTTTTTGCTTCAAATCACTACTTTTCTTTGCCGGTTCAACTTCTTTGGAATAGCACCATCCACTTCGGGTAAAATAACCTACCTCCCCAACATCTTCAATTATGGCTTTGGACTTTCCAACTTCCGGTGTGATGATATTGACATCATATCTCCACGGTACTGTTTTGTTGTCCTTATAAGGGAAAGGAGATGGTACCTCGATTATCATTTTTGGCTTTACCGGCTCCTTTTTCGCGTCATAATAAATCACCAATGGTCGATCAGCGCTATAAGGGGAACCTGTTGATCGATTGTCAGAGGCACATATTTCTCCACTATCGGCCTCTTCGGCTTTACAAAAAATCCCGATCTCCTTGTTATCCATCATATTTTGCAATAATCTTCTGAATTCATCACAGGACTGAATGTCGTGCCCTTCGATGTCATGAAACTCGCAAAAACTATGACTCTTTGCGTCTTTTCCTTCGAATACTCCGTTAAAATGACAAAGCAACCCTTTTTCAACTAGTGCCTCCCAGATTCTCTGCAGAGGTGTTCTCACTTCAGAAACCCATCTTCTACTTTGTCGTTTATCCTCCTCTCCTACTGCGCTCACATTACCTTCGGTGTGGTTTGGGAATGGATTCTCCGGTGCGCACGCTTGATACCATCAAATCGCAAAATGCCCGCATCGATGAGCCCTTGAACTCTCCTTTTGAAAGCAAGACAATTCTCAGTAGAATGCCCTTGGTTCCCGGCATGATATGCACAACTAGCGTTTGGATCGTACCATTTTGGGTATGGAGGTTTAAGGGGTGCCATGTAATGGGGAGAAATCAGTTGCTTCTCCAAAAGTTTTGGGTACAATTCCCCATATGACACAGGGATGGGAGTAAACTGCGGTCTCTCGGGATTAGACCTTGCTGGTCTTGGCTCATTTCTAGGTTGGTTTTGAGCGGGTGCAGTGTTTTGTGAGAAAGTGGTGACAGGTCTTTGGTTGTTCATGGTGTATACGGGGTAGGAGGGAAGTGGTGTTTGGTAGTAAGGGGTTTGAGGAGGATAATGGAAGTTTGAAGGTGGATAATGTCGGGGTCGAGGTTGGTTAGGATATGAATTGGGAATATAACGATTTCCAGTTCCCACCATGTGGGCTTACGGCTCTTTTTCCTTATGGGTGCTTTGCTTTTCTTGAGCCTTCTGATCCTTCCATTCTACCGCTCTTGACAGATTCTCTATTAGTTCACCAGATATTACAATATCTGCGAATTCCTTCGTGGCACTTCCCACTAATTTGTCATAAAACGGGGCCTTTAAGGTGTTGATAAAGAGAACGGTTATCTCCGTTTTTGTTAGTGGGGTTCCACACTGGGTGAGACGTCTCTCCATCTCTCGCGCATCTTGTCTAAAGGTCTCTGACGGCTTTTTCTCCATCATTTGTAAGGTCATCCGGTCTGGCACCATGTCTGATACATGCTTATATTGCTCGCAGAATGCAGATGCCAAGTCTTTCCAGGATCTAATCTTTTCCCTGCTGAGTTGGTTGTACCAACGGAGGGCTGACCCGGTTAGACTGTCTTGGAAGCAATGTATAAGTAACTTATCATCGTTCACGTAACCGGTCATTTTTCGACAGAACATGATGAGATGTGCTTTTGGGCACCTAGTCCCATCATACTTCTCAAAATCAGGCGCCTTGAACTTCGGAGGCAAAATTAGATCAGGTACGAGGCTGAGTTCCTTGGCACCTAGGGCGGAGAAGACCTCAGTGCCCTCTATTGCTTTGAGTCTTTCCTCCACACTCCTATATTTCACGTCATGGTTATCCAATTTCAATTTGGCTACTGCATGGTCGCCCAGATCTGGAACTAGGGGATCAGCAGGACTGGCCCCTGGGTTCGATGCGAATATTCCTTGCCCCAAATTAGTGGGTGGAGCAGGTGGCATAGGTCGATGTTCCAAGCCTGTGGGTTCTCCTTGAGCATACCCTCTCTGTGTCATATATGCGGGTGGTGGAGTGAATCCCGGGGGATAGAGTGGATCCTGATCATGGTGAATTCTTTATTGGGGTTCCATAACATCGGGGTTCTGCATGGGTCCTTTTCCTTTGACCAGAGTTGTCATCATCTCCATCATTTTAGCCATCTGATCTCTTTGCTCGAGTGACTCCTCTCGAGATCTTACCATTAGATCTCTCGTTTCTTGTTGCGATTTGGCCAGTTGTTCTTGTAATTCCTTTTGAGCCCTTTCCATCCTTTCGATTCTCTCATTGAACTCAGCTTCCATTACCCTAGTTTTTGTCGCGCGTGCTCGTATAAATGTCGTGATTCCAGTCTTGAAGTCTTGCAACTGCGGATTATATGGTTCTTTTAGTTTCGGTGGATGATTATGGTGATATGTACATGCGATGAATGAATGAATGGATGAATGTCCAAAGAATAAATGATGCATAAATGTTAGCTATGAATAAATATGCAAGAATTTGGTGTTGATTTCAAGATAGCCCCATATGTAGGCATTTCATTTATCAGAAGAGTACGTTACAAAAAGTTTTTATTTTTCCAATGATTACACAAAATTTTCTAGCCACATTGCCTTGTTTCTTCACTTGCTCTAGAAACTCGATATACTCGATCTTTGGCTCGGAGGAATTGGGCGAGAACTTCGGCTTCATCTGATAATTGAACAACTTGCATAGCCACTTGGCGGATTTCATTGATCAAGAAGTTGAGTTGCATTTCTCTTTCTTGGAGAGTTCCTTCATACGCGTGCATGTCCCTATCAGATCGATCATTCTTTTTTCTTCTAGAGCCTTCTTGAGGTTATCTAATTGTTGTTGATGAGATTGTAGCATATTTTCTAAATCTCGTGCTCTCCTTTTTAATTCTTGATGTTCAGACTGACTATTCGCAAATTCTGCAGTCACCATTTCATACTCGGCATTCTTCTTTCTTATCTCTAGTGCAGCGCGCGCGGCCTTCTCCTCTTCTCTCTTTGCTTTTCCCTTCCAAAATTCCATTCCTCCTTTGATGTTGCTAATTTCTTCTTTCCACTCATTGTTGACTTGCCCAATCCACTATTCTTTATAGTGTTTCTTAATTTCTTGTTTTCCAAATGAAGGTCCCTTAAGTCGTTACTCACGATCTCGGCCTCCTTTTGTACTTTTTTGATCCTGGACTTTTCAACCTTTGAACTTCAATCTTGGTGATAGTTTTCTTCTCGAAGGTACCTGAGGTCCCTAGACATCTTAGCTTTTTCTCGCTCGAATTCTTGTCTAGCTATTTCCAATTCGGATGGCATTTCCTCCAAAAAAAGGATTTAGGCGGTGTAATTTGTTGATGATATTTCTTGACTACTTACCCGTTGCCTTCTCCATATGTCATAGTCTTGGGTAAGGGTCAAAGATACAAGGCTAATTCCATGAAATGAATTTCCTTCCAAGACTTTGCAATGTCTCGGACTCTCTTCATATATCCTCACCCATGAACGCGAACTCGAATTGCGCTAATCCTCCAGTTGCATGTATAAATTGTCGCCAAGAAAATTGCCTTTGGACTAATAGCGGAGCGTATCCAACTCCTCCCCATAACCCGAGTAAAGGTACCCAATCTTGGCCTCCACATTTGTATAGCAGAAATGAAGGACGGATCCAGGTGCTCTCCACGTTATATCCTCGGCGCAAGATTCGAAAGACTCGATACCCAATGTTGCTCGGTGACTTCTCTCGCCATTCTTTCTTGAGGTAAGCTTCTAGCGGGCGAATGTTTTTTGAAAACATGTGGAATGGAGTGCGCTCTACTTTCCAAAAATGACTCAAAATCCAAACATTGAGCATTTGTGCACACCCGATAAATCGTCCCTTTCCTACCCTTCGACAAGTACTCAAGGACACGAATGTCTCGGCTAAGATAGTCGGGACAGGTTGACTCCTTGTTTTAGCCTTTCAAGAAATCAAACATCGCGACCTCAATATGTTCGAGAACTCTCTGAAAATGACCAAAACCGTAAATGGCCAAGGCGAATAGATTAACTCTCTTCAATATGTCCGGATGACTCGTAACCGATTCTCGTAGGCTAGACCATGGAATGCAAACGGTTTCATTCTTCTTTTTTTATTTGTTTTTCGCCTGCATCAGTCATGTGCATCCGGGTCTTACTAATTTTTTCTAAAGGTCAAGGGCTTAGGCTCCTTCACGTATATCTTGCCGAATTGCACATTATCGATGCGGAGTAAAGCATCATACTCTTCTATAGTTGAGTCATGTCCTCTTGATTGAATGTAAAGCATCGATAAGTGGGTCCCAGAATCGAACCATGGCTTGAATCAACTGTTCGTCTCACACGAATGGTGATCAAGTGAGCTATATCTCCATACCTCTCGGTGAAAATGCCCCTAGTGTCCAATCCCATTGATTCCAAACTCGCACCAAATCCTCAAGGTTATTTTGGCGAACATTCACGATTGTATGTTCGGGCAAATTGGCAATTCACCCTTCCACTAGGGTGTCCCCCTTGTCTCTCTGAATTTTTAAAGACCGATCTCGAACCACGGCATTCTTCTCGGTTATTTGTGTAATTGACTCCTCCATCAAAAACCCGTTCTTTGGCAACTATCCTTTAATCAACACCTTCCTAATGTGATGCCTATGATGCATGATGAAAATACAAATAAAAACAAACAAACTTGGTTAGTAAACACAACACATATGATTTGAGAAACAAATTAAACTGTCCAAACCAAATCTCTTTGTATGAACAATGTAAATGAAAGGCAAAAAGGCATTATCCGCGTGTACTTATTTTGGTGGCTATAAGCGGACAAAGGTTCAGTATGGCTCTAATTGGATGGCTCGTATGGTTCATTATATGCGGTTTTGGTTCTAGATAGGTACTCGAATTACCCGTACTATCATCTGCTAAGATTAGTACGGAACCTCGGTCATAGCCCATCACAGGCTCACGAGTTCAATTCGAGGGATTACATTTACTTATGCCTATGCGGAGGGACAAGTTAACTCACGAAAGCATAAGTCATATGTAACCCGAAAGTATTCACTAGCACATGAGGGAGGGCGAGTTAACTCACGAAGGCGTAGCGTTTACTTTCACTTAAACGGACGGAGCCCGGGTATAGAGCTCGTGTTATGCAAAATGCAAGTACACGGTGTGTGGGGGGAAAACTCATAAACCTTTACGTTTTATTTAAAGAAACTAAACCGGAATTAAAACCATAAAGACTGAAAAACAAACAAATAACAAGTTAGAAGAAATATTTACAACACGATACAAATGCATGAATTTTGAAAGTGAGATTTTCAGATCACGACCAAATATTTACTTTGAACAAGGAAATTTGAAAACTTTGACAAAATGTGTTTATTCGACTCGACTCTCAAAACCGTGTCCCCAGTGGAGTCGCCAGCTGTAGTGACGTAAAAATTTGGTGATTCGGGTCGCTAATTGTGGCGATTCATTAGAAATTTAGAAATTGAAATTCGGTCTTAAAATAAATTGGGAGTCGCCACCGATCTTTTTTTTTTCTAGGTGTGATCGGACACCTATTAGATTTTTCTTTAAAAACAAATAAAAGGCTAGGTTAAGGTCTACATTAAAAGCCAGAGAAAAAATTAGGGTTCGGGAGTCAGTTACACGCGAGGAAGGTATTAGCACCCTCGCGACGCCCAAAAATTGGTATCTCATAAACACGTATTGTCTTGATTTTTTTTAAAATACGAGTTCAATTTAAAATTTAGTCGTGATCTGATTACAAAGACGAGAAATTTTAGTTTATTTATTTTGAGAAGGATATACCGTCTTTTCACGAGCCGACAAATTCCATCCAACATAGCGATGAAATTTGCGACTTAATGTCAAATCGATATATTGCCTCGATTAGCAATTAAAGCATAAAAATATTTTTGAAATAAGAATTTAAAAATAAACCAAAAACACAAACAATGTCAAAAGGTTAACATAACATTAGAGCAATAGCAAGACAATAAAAATAATATTTAAAAGAGGAATAAAAATAAAAATAAATAAAAAATAAAAAATAAATAAAAAATAAAGACAAATCATGAACAAATACAAAATACATTTAGTGATAATAACATAAGATAATATACGAAAACATACTATACGACATATATACATGATGTATGAAAATATATAGCTATGATACTAAAGTATATGCTTAATATAAGTGAAAACATAACATAATATTAGAAATATATATACATAATAAAATTACACATATATGTAGTACATAAAAAAAATATATAATATACATACATTTCAAAAAGATAATAGTAATATTTATAGAATAACTATTAATATATTACATAAAGTATATATGTATATATACATGAGATGTATTCTTATATAATAAAATACATGAATAATGTGATTTTTAAAAATATATACATAATATGTATAATGAAAATAGTAATATCAAAATATGTACATAATACTATATAAAATATTAGAAGAAAACATATGTACATAAACAATAATA
The DNA here is from genome assembly GCA_025698475.1 of Gossypium anomalum. Classification (NCBI taxonomy): domain Eukaryota; kingdom Viridiplantae; phylum Streptophyta; class Magnoliopsida; order Malvales; family Malvaceae; genus Gossypium; species Gossypium anomalum. The sequence goes on from CM046956.1 coordinate 11,814,373, forward strand.
ATAATGTGATGGAAAGACAATTATTGACAATATTACATAAATATATATTAAAGTAAATATGTGATAATATTAAAACACATACATATATATACATACTATATATAAATACTATATATAAAATATATTAAAATAGAGACATAACATTCGTAGATAAAAATATATATGTATATAAAACAAATATATGTAAAATAATTTTAGAATATATGCATAAGTGTATATATATTTAAAGAATGCATAGGTGATATACAAATATATTAACAAGATAAAAATATTAATCCATTACTAATACTAAATAATATATACAGGTTGGTATTAAGCAGAATAACAACAATAAAAGTACTAAAAATATAATAATAATAACATTAATAAAATGTATTAGTATAAATAAAATTGAAATTAAAATAAAATAATAAGGAAAAGTAAAAAAAAAGGGAAAAATCGAAATAAAAAAAAGGTTAGGGGTAAATTTAAAAGACATATATGAAAGAGAAGGACCAATTGGAACACGCTAAAACAGGGGAGGGATTAAAAATGAAAATATCCCGTCCTCTCGAAACGCAGAGTTTAATGGGGATCAAATTGAAAATGAGCTTAAATTTTAGGCCGATTTAAAAAGGAATAAAAATCTAATTGCAAAAGTTTAGAAAAGCGGAAGGACCAAGGGCGCAAATAGACCCTTGGTAAAAAAACACGCGGATCCTAGGCTTCCCCTGGGTCTTCAGGTCATGGGTTACCCCCAAAAAACGACATTTGTTTTGGGGTTAAATGGCAGCCCCCAAAACGACGTCGTTTTTGGGGCCTATAAAAGGCCTTAAAATCAGAAAAAAAAAATCATTTGGAGGGGAAAGGAGAAAAAAAAGAAAGAGAGGAAGAGAGAAAAAAGGGGGAGAGGGGATCCGGCCACGGTGTTTGGCCACCGGTCATCACCGACATGGCCGTCGCTTGCTGGCGTCGGCCACCACATATGATGGGCGGAAAGGTAAAAAAATTATTTTTTTATTTTTTTTCTATTTTTTTATTATTATTTATTTATTTGTATATATGTTTATAGGTAGATAAAAAAAGGATTTGCACGAAAAATAGAAAATGACCGAAAAATCACCTTAGGGTATTGTTTTCTGATTTTTGACTTGATGATTCACTGATTTTTGGATGTTTGAATCTCTGCCTTTTGATGTTAAGATCGTAGTATTTCAGATATCAATTGCTTGTTTCTTGTTAAGAAATCGAAAAAGGGAAAAAAAAGAACCCCCTTTCTGTTTTTACATTCCATTTTTATAGCCTACTTTGTTACATTTTCTTGCTGTTGTTGCGTGATTTCTTTGCTTTGCAGGTAGTGGTTGAATGGCGGTGGAGGTGACTGGCAGAGGCAAGTGGTTGATGGAGCGGTTGGGGGGGCAGAGGGGTAGGTGCGGCGCACAAGTGGGGAGATTAGGTGGCTAGGGTTTCAGATTTTCTGAAACCCTAGGTTAGGATTTGGGCTGTTGGGCCTAGGGGTTTAAACGGGCTTGGGTAGGGTTGTAAATATTGGGTTAAGTGGTATTGGGTTTGATGTAATGTAGGTGGGCTAAGGTTAGTGGGTTTTAAAATGGGTTTGAGTTTTGTGGACCAAAAAATTGGCCTGTACAAATATGATAATAAAAATGTATGTTTACTTAAAAGGAATTAAATTGACTTCTCAAATTAGCCTGTTTTATATGGTAATAACAACAGTAAAATAAAATTTAAAAACTAGCCATAAGTTTCAAATTGAAGACATGAATCTATTTGTATTGATATAATGGATGTCGATTAGTGCCAGGAATTTGCATCTTGCACTATCCGCATTGCAATTTTTCACAGGATGAATGATGAGCTTAAGCACCACACAGAGGCCAATGATACCATACACCTGGTTGGATTTTCCGCCACTCCCTTGATATCGATTCAATTAACGCCAATGCAAGGGACTAGTTAAAGGCTAATTGACTCTAAATTGCAATTACAATGTTGATAGCTTACCTATCAAAAACATCGCTAGACTTGAGAAGCACAATCAAGAGAAATTAAGTAGCACACTTTCAAAAATTAAAAGCCCCTTTACCAAAACTAATCTCCATCAAATGGAATAAAACTCGATCTCGGGATCCACTTAGTTTCCAACTATACCAGCAGACTCAAATTCAAAATTGACATCACATCAAACACATTTTAACTAAATTAGAGCAACAAAACCACCCTTTTAATCTTTGGCAAGTGACACAAGAACCTTCAATCCCACAATTTCTTCTATCATCTCAAGATAAAGCCACCCCAAAATAACCATTCCTCATGAATCCACTGCTCCTCATGGTAAACACAATCACCATAACCCACACAAAATCACTATTAATTCACATTCCGACCAGATTGTTAAGAAATCACATCTTAAAACATGATTTCATCCTGAAAATAAAATGTCACCACTAGAAGGGGAAATCCCCGAACCATACCTTTCGAAAAATAGCTGCATAAGCTTGGACATCACACTTAAATTTGCACACAAGATCCTTCCGTCTCACCCACTTCCCTACTCTCAATTATTTGTCTAATCTCTAATCACCCGCTTCAGGGAAATTGATTCAAACGTGGCCAGTTTAGGTAATGTTTGTTTTGCGATTGCAGACAAGAATGGAAATGATTTAGCGTTTGCTCTAACGGTTACAGGTATTAGAAGGCCTGGTATGTACAAGGCTTGGTGGTGAGTTCTTTTTGGGGTTTGGTTGCTATTTTTGCCTTAGCAGTTTATTTTGGTTTTGATGTTGCTGCACTTTGGTTTGGTTTTTCGATGTTGGTTTATTTTGTTGGTGTGCTCTGTTTTTCGTGGGCAGAGATACTGTGGGGGTGTGTTGGTCTTTGAGGGGTTCAATTGTCTTGGTTTTTGAATTGGGTTTTGTTTTGGGTGTTGGTTTTTCATGGGGGCTTATTTCCCCATTTTTGGCTTCTGTGTATAATCTTTGATAGAGCGAAAAAGAAAAAATCAAATCCTCATTATTGCCTACATTCAGCCCTAACAATTATAGCATGTATATAAAAATATTTTTATATGTACCCTCAACAATTTTCAACACTCTTGTCCCATGTACCCTTCTAATGCTCATTTCCTACTTACCGTTTATTTTCCCTCTCAAATATATTTATATAAATTCAGTGTTGTACTCCTTAGAAAGAAGACAAATCTGTTCATCACATTTTGTTTAAGGTATGGTTTTCTTTTTTCTTCATGAAAGGTTTTAGTTTCAAAGACACCCAGAGATAATGCATGGAAACATTTATGGATGATTTTTATCATTTTTTTTAAAAATCCATATCATTGTGCTTTTCTAATTCAAATTTTGTATTTTTCAAATATTTTTCTATCATTTTGATTGATGTTAGTTCGGGTAAAAATAAAAATAAAAAATTTGCAGATAGATAGATTATTAGGTAAATTTAAACTCAATTTTTTAGTTCAATTATACATTTAGTCAACTATAGGACGGAATTGAATGAATTTATTCGTAAAAAGACATCGAATATATTAACCAAAATGATGTAATGTATGGTTGGATGTACCTGAGATGATTTGTGGAATGAGTTTTAGGCAACAAAAAGAAATGTTGGTAACTATTTAGGTGAAGAAATGCTGGTGGAGGGGGCGTCATTAAAGCCATTATCTTCATCAAATCATTTATGCTGCTATCAATTGACGTTCAACCAAAATTCAGATTTATTCCCTAAGAAAATAATGAAATATCAAAATAAGGAACAAATATATTGAAAAGGAATAAAAGAGGCACTATTAACTCCAAAAAATGAAGTTAATAATGTGAAATTAAAAAGAAAATAAAAAAGTGAAGCAAGTCAGATTTTTTGTCACTGATTTTGACCTTGTATGCAAATAGTTCAACCTGGAAGTAGAGTTACACCATTTATGTTTTATGATTCTATGATACATCATCATCAGTTGAATGCACCATAATGTGCTAACAGTAAAATCCATAATCAAAATGAACTTACAAGATAAATCTAAAAACTGGAAACTCCAATAAAATTAGGGACTCCGGAGATGTCTTTCTATAGGATAGGGTCATTGCTATCTTCTTCTCGGAAGAATATTTGTAAACGAAAAATCATGGAAGGGTGGACCTGCATCCGAAACAATAAAGTTACTCGAAGATTGCAATGGAAGAGAGCCGAGCCCTATTGGTTTCATCTGTTCAAAAACAGAAGAAAGTAGTACGCAAGGGGGAGGGTAAGTGGCATGGTCTCTTACCTTCCTGCTCAGCAAGAATGTAAAATGGAATATGCGCAATCATTTTTGTGTCTCCATCATTCCAGTTGGCGGTGCCCGGATTGTGTGGGGTCCCATGTGAAGGCCTGGAAGGTCCCAAGTAGACAGACAGACAGATAGCGGGGTCATCAGATAACCACGAGTTCGCCTCCAAACGCTTGAATCTGATATTTGAGATCGAGCAACCTGAATATGAATTGTTAGAGAAAAGCAACATTATTAAGTTAGAAAATTCATTCCCTTCTTTACAACTATTTGACCAAAGTAAATGTCCAAAATTGGATTCAGACAACCTTGCCCAAGGCTACACGTGCCCTCGGCAATGGTTAGTGGTGATATGCAGCAAGCTTTGCAATAGCTGTGATAACAAAACACAGAAGCCTCGACTGTGATGACTTTCTGAAGTTCCTGCTGTCAGAGTTGACAGACTCCTGCCCCAGACCTAGACGACTTCCGAAACCGAGATTAAAGTCAGCATATAACAACCAACATTAGAAAGAAAATTTGTTTGAGAAAACGAAAATATTACCTAGATGAAATGTTTTCATACAAAAGTAGCTCTAGACTTTCAAAAAGTTCCCTAGCCGCATCTTTGTGCGACCCACCACCCCCACCATGCTCTCCAACAGCCCAACACAATTGTAACGCCAATTCTGTCTATTTAAGGAAAAAAAGACGTATGAAGTCAGATCCTGATGCGTAAAAAGCGTAACACAGGATGTAATTATTGACCTTTTCTGGGCTGTCATATGCTTACCCGAGTCTGTCAACTATAGGCTTCTGCAGAAGGTTAAATGGACCATAACTTATACAAAATAAAGGACAGAAGAATTGCAATCCTTTAGACATCAATTTCAGCAACAATTAATGTAGATGCTTAGTACAAGTTGGAAAACCAAAATATATGGAGAAACTTGAGTGAATAATACCTTCAAAAGTGCAATAAAATCCGGAGAACGCTGAAACGAAGCAAGCATGAATTCTAGGAGCCTTCTGCCAACCTGCACAAATATAGCTTCTCAGAAATACAAGCCATTCCAATCTCAGCATCTAAATTGATGTCATATTACATGGACATTTACAAGAAAAGCTTTGAATCCATACAAAACCATTTCGCTTACCTAACATAAGCACTTCAGTATGGACCCAAATAATTAATGTATCTAGAGGGTAGTACATAACCGCAAGGTAGTAGGCCCAGAAGAAATACAATAACAGAAATAATATTTAGAAAATGTATACAAACCTCATACATATAGTTCTTGTCAGGAAATAATGTAGAATTTCTAGCCATCAGAATGGGAATTAATGCACAGATTAATGCTGCAAAAAAGAGGCAAGAACACAAATTAAGATACAAGCAATGAGCATCGACACTTAAACTAAAGCTACATCCTGCAGATAGAGTTATAAAAGCACTAAAAAGGGTATCAAATGGATTAAAAAAAAAACATAAAACATACTGTTATTTGCATTGCGCAAAGCAACAGTAAAATACATATGAAGAAGCCGAGGTGTGATATTGAGTATCTGCTTTAATCTATCAGACTGAGGGCTATTTGTTGCAGCTTGTAGTACTGCAGCAACCCCAGGAGAAGCCCAATGGCGTTCCTGAAACAATCAATCTTCTGTCAAGTGTCGACTTATTTCAAACTACAGAAAAAAAAAAAAAGAAAGAAAGGATATTAGTTACAAAACAAACAAAAACCAGGTTAGCCTAGTTATATACACAATTCATAGCTCAAAAAATATGATATTGTAGTATTGGAAGAGCGTACAATATTAAAGTAAGCTAGCCTTAATTTAGAACTGCAAAGTGTTGCTTTTACTTGCATTAGTAGAAATTCAAAATACTTGATATAAAGAAAATGAACAATCTAAAAATTAAAAAGCAAAGCACTCTACGAGAGCACTGAGAAACAAATTCCTAATTAAAAAAGCCTGTAATGGTTAGACAACTATACTTTCCTCTAGTAATACTATGTTTGTAATTGCTTTCATCTAATTGTAAATGGAGTTTTATCAATAGAAGACCATTCAGCAAGGCCATCATTTTCATCCTTAAGAAGTTCCAGAAACACAGGATCAGCAACATCAATCGTACAGCTTTCCTCGGACCCAGGGTCTCCTCCTCCATCTCCAGCTTTCCTCGGACCCAGGGTCTCCTCCTCCATCTCCAATGGTAGAACCCGTATAGGCTTCATCCATGAGTGCAAGTAGGATCCGTATCATATAAGGGAGTTTTACCATTTTCACTACTTAAGGAGTTTTTACTTAAAATATACAATTTATAAAGGCCCGCGTTTAACCTTAGGAGCCGCACTCTTCTGGATAGAAGCTATACTGCTTCCTATTAGTGACCCTGAGCTTCGTTCTACCTCTTCCAATGCGACAACCAAGACTAATGTTGACAAACGAAAGTCAGAAAGCATAATTAGTTTATGAGGAAATTAAAAAAAAAAATTCACTTCATCCTACAACAAACCAGCTGAATGGGTATAGAGCACAAAACAAATAAAAGGGAATAAAAACCACGCTTTAATCATTGGCTAGCAAGTGACACAAAAACCTTGGCTCACTCAACTCCCCACAGCTTCCTCTATCATCACAACCCCCAAAATAACCATTCCTCAGGAACGGACTCATCTTACGCTCCTAATGGTAAACACAATCTCCATAACCCACACAAAATCATTATTAATTCACGTGCCTTTCAAAGACGACTCAGATTATTACATAAATCATTACCCTTCATAGAGAAATTTGATATCATCCCGAAAACAAAATGCCACCACTAGAAAGGAAAACAAAGTTATCACAAAATCATACCTTTTGAATAATAACCCTTAAGCTTGGATGCTTAGATAAAATCGCACACAAAATCCTTCAATCTCACCCACTTCCCTTCTCTCAATTATGTTTATCCAATCCCTAATAATCAAATCCTCGTTATTATCCGCATTCAACCCTAACAATTATCGCAAGTATATATACATACATTGAAAAATATTTTTATATAAATTTATGCTCAAATTTTTCACAATTTCTTAATTAAACTAATATGAAAAAACATTTAAAATAAAAGAAAGGAAAAAGAATAAAAATAGGGTTTAGTAATTTAAATTTTATGTTTCACAAAAAAAAAAAAAAAAAAAAAGGATTGACAGAGAACAAAAGCAAAAACAAAAACACATACACACACCTTCATGAACTCATCCATTAAATCCTTTTAACCAATCATATTTTTAAGAAGTGCCATGTCAGCAAATACCCTCAACATTTCAAACACTCTTTTCTAAAGGCTCCTTTACTATTGAGAAAGAAGATAAATTTTATGTTTCACTCCAAAAAACTGATTGACGGAGAACAGAAAAAACACACACACACTTTCATGAACTGTCCATTTACCCTCAGCAGTTTTCAACACTCTTTTTGTGACGCTTCTTTCTTACTCAACATTTAATTTTCCTCTAAAATATATGTATATAAATTCAGTGCTGTACTCCTGAGAAAAAAGATAAATTTTATGTTGTACTCCTGAGAAAGAAGGCAAATTTGTTGGTCACTTTTTATTTAAGGTATGGTTTTCTTTTTTCTTTTTGAAAGATTTTTTTCAAAGACACTTACAGATAAAACATTTATGGATGATTTTGATTTTTTTTAAAATACTTATCCTTGCCCTTTTTAATTTTCTTTTTTGTATTTTTCAAAGATTTTTCTATCATTCTGATTGATGTTGGTTCAAGGAAAAAGAGACTTTAAAATTTTGTAGATAGATAGATTATTAGGTAAGTTAAGTTTTTTTTTTTTTTTTTAGTTTTATTAAACATTGATTGATGATTCTATCTTTTTTCTTCAAATTTTTATTTTGTATTTTAATGTTTTCTACCATTTTGATTGATTTTGATTCAGGGAAAAAAGAATTTAAAAATTTATAGATAGACAGAAAGATAGATAAACTAAACTAAAAAAACTTTTTTTTAGATGGCCAATATTGGTGGAAATGGTGAAAACGTGAGTGACGATATCCAACAAAATAATATTTTGGAAGTGTTCAACAATGGTTATTTTGATAAAATTCAAAATATAGTTGTAGCAGGGGATGAAGTGTAAGTGTTTCTTAATTATTCTTAATTTTCCCCAAGGATTTTTCTTTCAAAAATGGATTTGGCAAGCGTTTAATTTTTTCTTCTTCTTTTCTTTTGGCAATTAGTCCTATGGTGGGATTACAAGAAGCTCCTGGGTATGAAATTGAGGCTAATTATAACCAGTTTGGGGCAAATCCTCCTCCTAAAATGAATCCAGTGGTAATTTTTTATTTCCTTTATTTTTTTCATTTTTCTAATACTCTTTAGAAAATTTATTATTTTCCGTAAGTTTAATCTGATCTAATTTGCTAAAGGTAAAATATTTCTAGTCATTCCTAAAGCAAATCTATGAAGCTAAGGTTCATGCTAATCGCTTTTTTCAAAAAAAAAAAAAAAAGAATATTTCTAGTCATTCCTAAATCAAATCTACGAATCTAAGGTTCATGTTAATCACTTTTTTCAAAAAAAAAAATCCCAAGTTTCTTTAGGGTAAAAAAAACCCCCTAGAATTTAAAGTCTATTTGATGATGACCAATGCCATTTTGAAAAGAAAATCAAACCTGTTTATTTAAATACAAATGAAAGCAGAATGAAAAGACCCTACATTTTGAAGTTTATTTGATGATGATCAAAGTAATTATCATTTTGAAAAGAAAATCAAAAAGTTGAAGCCTAATTTTTTCAATAGAAATGAAAATAGTATTAAAATAACTTTGGATTTTGAATTCTATTTGAAAAGAAACATCATTTTGAATAGAAAATCATGAAGTTGAGGCTTGTTTATTTCATTAGAAATGAAAATAGTATAAAAAATATAACACTATATTTTGAAGTCCATTTTGAAGATGATGAAAGCAGAATACAATGAGAAATTAAGCCATTTTCTCCTTATTATCTCTATCACTTGTTGATGTTTTATTTCCCAGACGATTATTTTGTACAAAATAATGAAAATTTTGGATCCCCCTTTATTGTATAATCCTCCATCCCCACAAAATTCACCGGTTTGGAATCATCGACGAATGCTAAACCCGATCATATGAACCGAGCAAGTGATCTTCTTATGGCGGTCTCGATAGAGCTAATCTGAACAAGAACAAAATCATCGAACAAGTGTGGTGGAAGCCATGGAAGAGTCGCTTAAGTTGGCAATAATGGGTGAACCACTATGGCAACACAATGGAAACGGTGGAATGGAGACTCTAAATGGGTTTCAATACTTGAGGGAATTCGGTAGCTTTGATGCAACAATGGAGCAGATAATGAGGATGGTTGAAGTTGGTGAACCCCAATGTTTCCTAAGCTCTAATTGCAATCTGTAACTTTGATCAAGATGTCCCTCATCCTTTTCAAAACTCAATTTGAGCCTTTGAATATCGAAACTTCTCGAGAGACCGCAATTGTTGAGATGAACCCTATGAACATCGTCCAATTGCTCATGGATACGGTAGGGATTTTGTTTCCCCTTGTTCCATTTCATTATGTAAGTTTGCTCATTTATGAAGTTGTTAATGAACTAACATTTTCCATGTTCTCGTGATTAGAAACAATGGCGACAACATTTTACAAGCATTGTCTCGAGGACAACATTGTTAGGAGTTATATTAGAAAACGTTGATGGGAGCTACAATGGAGTTCTTCAAGTGGTAAACCTCAAACATCATCTTCATTTTAATCTAAAATTTACACTTTGACTTTGATTAAATGTGGAATGTGATACATGAATTTTGATTTGCTACAATTATATACACACATGAAACTTTTATTTTGGTTTAATTAGACACATGAAACTTTGATTTGATTCAATTGTATATATTTTTAAAAAAATAACTACATTCATTAGTTTTTACATTCGATAAATATAATTATTTATCTATACAATAATAGACGTAGAGTCGATAATAGTCTTTAATGGTTTGAATCAAAATTTTATGTATAAATTGCTCAAAATCAAAATTAATGTATCGCATTGTATAGAAAGTTCATGTATAATTTTGATTTTTATCCATTTTATATCTAATTTTACTTGATTCATTACCCTATTGATATCTCAACAATATTCCATGCATTAAAATTTAGTACAAAAATTCACTATTGTTTTGCTTAACATACATATTGATATTGAAACATTTATTTAGTAGCTTTATTGTTTTATAGAATCTTACTTTAAAGAGAGTGATTGAAATGATTCATATATGAAAAGAAAGAATCTCATACAAATTTAAGGAAAGAGTTGTTTCATAGTTGAATGCTTTTTTGTTAACTACAAGGTTTCGCTTTAGGGTTTATGAAAATCATTAAATGCAGTTATAGGTTTTTAATATTCTTCATGATGGATTATTTCTTTGTTCTTCCTCTGATATTTTATATACTTGATTATGATCCATTAGCTTGTTTATCTCTTACGGTTAATATATTTATTACGATCCATTTTCTTGTTTTTTCTCTTATAATTAATATGTTCGAGATAATTACGTCTTTGCGTTGCCTATATTTAGTAACTAGCTAACAGTTCTCTTCAAAAGATCCGTTTTATTTGTTTTAGTGTTTAGGGGTATCATTAGATGCCGTTATAATTCCTAAAATATTCTTCACTAGTCGATTTCTTTGTTTTTTCTCTAATAATTAATACATTCATATGGTAACTAGTCTTCCAAAATCCATTTTATTGTTTTCCCATCAGATGTCAGCAGAGTTTCATCAGTGTACACCATTAATACCAGCAAGACAAAGCTATTTCGCAAGGTAATCGTAAGAAGCACACAAATGGAACATGGGAGTGGTTGATGTTTCCTTGGAGAGTTTATTCCCATATCCACAAGTCTGATTTGAAGAAGGCCATCGAGGTTGTGTAATCCAAGAAGTAGGCAATAGAGGTTCAGAGGTGACATGGATTGAACATGTTGAAGTTGATAGCAAATCACTTCACCCTATCTTTCGTCCCATTGTTAGCTCAGGTTTTGCATTTAGTGCCAAACGATGGATTGCAACCATCAACGAGCATTGCCAATGACTCACAACTTCAATGGCTAGAACCGCTCTCCTACGGTGATGGGGTAAAAATTTTAATTTATTCTCGCTTTCTATTTACATTACATGCGCCAACTTAATGAACACTTGTTGATGTAATTTTATTTGTTTGGAAAAACAGTTTTAATACCACAAGAAGGGAGGGAGAGTCTGCTGAAATTGGCTGAAAAGATGACTAAGAATTTTTTCAACAATATTAATTCATGTTCTGAGAATGTATGGGTGGGATTACCTCAAAACTTTTTTGCTCAAGATGTTAGGTTGAGATACGGAAATATATTAAAGGTTCTGGGAAGCCTTACAGTAACATTGTAATCTTCACTACTTCAACTCATATTCCGATTCAGATGGAGGTTCTGTTTGATTTTTTCGTCATGAGCGTACAAGAAAGCGGGTATGTAAAACTTATATATATACGTGTTTAATTTTTTAGGGTTGTTTTCTTGTACTGCTGTCTGAATGCATGCACGTATACAAACATATATGTGTATAAATATTACTCCACTGAGAGTGTAACTTTTCATGGATGGATTCCGGGGTGTATAATTATGCAGTGGGATTTGCTTTCAAACCAACGACATGTCCGAGAACTTGTCTATGTCAGTAATGGTGAAAATCCTAAAAATCGAGTTTCCATTATGCAAGTGAATGTACGTGTTTCGATCATTTCCTTTTCTTTTCTCATCACAATTTCCTCCATGAACTAACTAATAAGCATACTAATAAATTTGCAGTCATCACCAAACAAGATCGAGATACTATATCTCCAAGAAAGCTACACCGATGAAACTGGCTCGTACATAGTATACGCGCCGATGGATATCATGGCCATGTCAAAAATCTTGAATGGTGGTAACCCAAAAATTGTATCTATTTTGCCATCAGGGTTCAGCATTATGCCTGATAAGGCACCTGGGCAAGGAGATGGAGCCGTGGGAAGTATCTTAACCCTAGCGTTTCAAAGCGTCGACAGATTAAGCAACAAGGAATATATGCCTCCGTCGACGCTCAAAATCATTGATGCTATCTTATCAACAACCGTTGCTTCAATCAAGGATGCTATGCTATTTGGCATAAGGTGATGCCATTGCTAAGTCTTGAGCTTTTCTTTTTGTTGGTATGTTGCTGCAGGTACTGATGGATTTATATTTGTAGCGACGTAAAAATTTTGGTTTCGGGTCGCTAAATTGTGGCGATTTATTAGAAAACTGAAAATTGAAATTTGGTTTCAAAAATAAACCAGGAGTCGCCACCGATCTTTTTCTAGGTGTGATCGGACACCTATTAAATTTTTCTTTAAAACAAAAGGAAGCTAAATTTAGGTCTACGTTTAAAAGCCAGAGAAAATAATTAGGGTTCGGGAGTCGGTTACGCGCGAGGAAGGTATTAGCACCCTCGCGACGCCCAAAAATTGGTATCTCATTAACACATGTTGTCTTAATTTTCAAAAATACAAATTCAATGTAAAATTTAGTTGTGATCCGGTTAAAAAGACGAGAAATTTTAATTTTATTTCGATTTTTGAGAAAGGGTATATCGCTTCAACACGAGTCAATTGACATTCACCCAACATAGCGATGAACTCAATGACTTAATATTAAATCGATATATTGCCTTGGTTATTGAATTTAGTTAGAAAACATGAATGGAGTTTTGAAATGCCGTAAAGCAAATTAGAATAAAAAATGAACAATCGACACAAACTGAAATATATTGAAGCAAATAATAATCATGACAATAATCTCAAAAGTAATAATCATGCATGCTATATAAAACATATTAATAGTGTTAAACTAAAATATTATAAATATATACATGTATATATGAACGTATATTAGCGATAATAATAATAATAAAAATAAAAGATTGAGTATACATATATAATTTTAAAGCAAGTGAAAATAATAAGTATGATAATGAAAGTAATAATATACTGAAAATAATGCTAAATATAAAAATGTATATACAAGAAAAATATATGTGTAAATATTAATAATGAATGAATTAGGAATAAAACAAATATGATAATAATATATATATATATATACAACATGGTATAAAAATCGACATATATATATACAATAGCATTTTGAAAATATATATATAGGGGATGATGTGGAAATATGTACATAGAGTAGTATATATATACAAAAATATAACTAATTAAAATACATGCTTATAATATATATACAAACATATAGGATATATATATACATATTAGTTATGATAACAATATTTATTAATATGCTACATAAAGATATACATATATGGGTATAAATAATAAGGATAAAAAAATATTAATAATATTCCACAAAAATATACATATATATATATATATATATGTTATAAATATACATGATAATATATAGAATAAAATATTAAAACACGTAATAATATGTGAAAAATACATATGTATAATATTTTATATAAATATTTATATAATATATATATTAGAACAGACAACCAATAATAATACTATATAAGTATGTACATAAATATACTAAATACACGCACAAATAATAGACATACATATAGAATGAAACATAAACTAATGATAATAATAATAGTATTATCATTAATAATATTAAAAATAACAAGAATGTTTAATAAAGAAGTGAAAATAAAAAAAAGGACCAAAATTGAACTAAAAACAAAGTTATAAAGCGAGATACTAAAGAAAAGGACCGAGTTATACGCGCATGGGGCATTGAGGGGTGAAATAGCAATATTTCCATCCTCTCTAAACGCAATGGCTTCATTGAGCCAAATTGAAATTTGCGACAAATTTAAAGGCTAAATTAAAAATGAAAATAGCTTAATTGTAAATGCTGAAAAAAAAGCGGAGGGGTGATTGCGCAAATAGCCCCTCCCTAAAGAAACACGCGGATCCTTCCCCAAGCGGGTCGGGTTGCGGGTCAGAGCTTGAAACGAAGCCGTTTCAGTGCTAAAATGCAAGGCCTAAAACGACGTCGTTCCAGGCCCCTATAAAAGTAAAAAATTCTTAAAATTTTTCATTTCTCATGTGCAGAAGAAAAAATAAAGAGAGAGGGATTTTTTTCTCTGGACCGAATCCAGAACACGGTCCCGAAGTCCACCGTCGCCGCCGGATCTCCGTCGCCTCCGCCACCGTGTACGGTGGCTGGAAATCGCCAAGGTAAGATTTTTTTTTTTATATATTCGCTTTATTCTTATTATTATTATAATATGTGTGTATATATTCGTATAAGTAAAAAAAGGAAGAAGAAAAATAAAATAAAACAGTGAATGAAACCGACCCAAAAGATAAAAGGTCACCTTTGTTTTTTCTTTGATTCTGATTTTTGCTTTGCAATATTTGTTTTTTTGGATCTCAAAATGTTTGCTTCTTGTTAATAATCGAAAAAAGGAGGAGAAAAAAAAGAGTCCTCCTCTACATTCTTTTACATTCGGCTTTTAAAGCCCGGTTTACAAGTTCTTTGCCTATCTTTTAATTTTCTGTCTTGTCATGCGAAGTTAAGGCGGTGGAGTAGAGGCATGGGGTGCTCAGGCGGTGGGATGGGACTGATGGCAGAGGCAGCAGGTGGGGTAGGTGCGGCGGCCAGGGCAAGTGGGTGCCGAATACTAGGGGGCTAGGGTTTGGGGTTTGAAACTGAAATTGGTTTATGGGCCATTCGGGTTTTGGGTTTAGGTTAGTTGGGTCTAGTGGGTTTTGGGTTTAAGTTAGTTGTGTTTGTAATGGGTATTAGGGTTATTGGGTTATTTGGGCTGTGGCATATAACTGGGTTAGGGGTAGAGGTCCAAATTAGCCTGTACAGCTGCCCCTCTTTGCTCATTGTCGTGCAACGAGAATAGAGCGAAGACAAAATGAAAGGCCAATTTTGCTCTGTCTTGCAAGTCTTGACTTCATTGGTGCCCTTCTCGTTCAGGTAGACTCTTTCCAATCCACTGTGTCCTGTAGCTTTGGTTCAATCCACTGCATCTTCTGATATATGCCTTGTAACTTTAATCTTCTTCAATATGGCTTCAAGGATATGAGATTTGAGGCTTCGATCTACTTCACTTGTAGCCGGAAAGATAAGATCTCTGACTTGATCCACTTTTCTATGGCTTCGGTGAGATGAGGTTTGTGATCTTCTCTTCTGTGACTCTAAAAGGCAAGCTTTGATATCTTCGATCAGCTCCACTGCAACTTCAGGGGACAAGACTTGCAACTTTGACCTGCTTTACTACAACTTCAGGGAACAAGACTTGCAACTTTGACCTGCTTTACTGCAACTTCAGGGAGGCCAAATCTGATGTCTTCAATCAGCTTCAATCTTTTAGTCTTTGCTTGGCATGTGATCCTCTCGCAATATGAGTTGGTCTTTGGAAAAACATAAATTGAAGACAGAAATTTAAAATACCTCAGTTTGCCCTGAGGCTCAACTCACTTCTCGCAATATGAGTTGATATTAAAACACAAAAATTGAAAATACCTCTGAGTGCCCCGAGGTTCAACTCACCTCTCGCAATATGAGTTATTTTTTGATTTTTTTTTTTGAAAAGCAGAATCAAAAATTGAAATTACCTCAGCGTGTCCCGAGGCTCAACTCACCTTTCGCAATATGAGTTGATTTTTGAAACGTAGAAATTAAAAACAGAAATTTAAAGGCTCAACTCACCTCTCGCAATATGAGTTGATCTTTGAAAAACATAAATTGAAATTACCTCAATGTGTCTTGAGGCTCAACTCACCTCTCGCAATATGAGTTGATTTTTTGAAAGACAGAAATTGAAATTACCTCAATGTGTCTTGAGGCTCAACTCACCTCTCGCAATATGAGTTGATTTAAAACAAAAAAATTAAAAATACCTCAGCATGTGAACTGAGGCTCAACTCACCTCTCGTAATATGAGTTGATTTTTTTGAAAAGCAGAAATCGAAGATACCTCGGCGTGCCCCGAGGCTCAACTCACCTCTCGCAATATGAGTTGATTTTTGAAACATAAATTGGAATTACCTCAACGTGTCTTGAGGCTCAACTCACCTCTCGCAATATGAGTTGATTTTCCTTGCAAAACATGAATTAAAAAAATATCAAAATACCAAAACCTGTCATTTGGTAGAACTCAGGTGTCTTTCCCTTTGGTTTAGTACAACTATCATTCAAGATTTCTTGCTCTGCTGGAGTACCTGTATATGCCATGCATGATGTTATCACGATATGCACATGTTTGTCCTAAATGCTTTTATGCCTACATGATTATGCAGTGGTCCTTAAGCATGTTTGTCGCATGTCCATTTAGCCACGATTGTTGAGAATCGGCGTTCATTTCTTCGGCTCCTGACTTTCTTTTTAAGCCATGTACCGGCCTTCAGGCTTTACAAGTAATCAACGTTTCTCAGACATCACTCTTTAGCCCCTGGTTGAACTTTATTCTTGCTTTGAGGCTCTTGTGTTTACCAAATTTTCAAACGGGTAACGCTTAACATTTCTTTTGTTTAGAGTGTGTCATTTCACTATTTATCATGTAAATAAACACATAATGAGATGCATGAAAAAGGACAAGTAGGGACAAAATGATATCTCATATTCATTTATTTCAAGTGTGGCAAACAAAGGAAGTTAACCAATGAGAGCAAAAGTGTCAAAAAGAAAGAAAGGATCGTATTCAACGGATACAAATGCTCTAGATATTCAACACATGAACTCTTCCACGTCCCTCAATCGAGAATCTTTTCGAGTCTGGCTCCTTGCGGAGAAGATTTTGAGCTTTCGGAGATGCTTCAAATACTGTAGTCTCACTGTTTGTCGTATGGTTTAAAACACCTTGCCTTGTAAGCCGAATTTTTGCTTCATTAGAATGCCCTCTCGGGTTTTCATCCTAATCTTTTTGTTTGATCAAAGCGCCCTTTTCGGGTTTTCGCTCTAATCTCTTTTTTTTTTTTTTAAGATGCCCTTTTCGGGTTTTAATCTTGACTTTCTTTTTTCAAGCATAGTACTTCTTCACCGCATCTGAATTCACTGGATTTGGTAGCTCCTTACCATCCATCTCGGTAAGGATCAAAGCTCCACCTGAAAATGCCTTCTTTACGACGTATGGCCCTTCCCAGTTTGGTACCCATTTTCCTCGCAGGTCTTTTTGTATCGGGAGAATCTTTCTCAGCACGAGTTCTCCTTCATGGAATTCTCTTGGTCGTACCTTCTTGTCATGGGCCGCAATCATTCTTTTCTGGTACATCTGCCCGTGACAAATTGCCTTTAGACGCTTTTCTTCGATGAGGTTCAACTGATCATATCAAGCTCGCACCCATTCTGCTTCTTCTAACTTTGATTCCATTAAGACTCGCAGAGAGGGAATCTCAACCTCGATAGGTAGCACAGCTTCCATTCCATAGACCAGAGAGAAAGGAGTTGCTCCCGTAGATGTTCGTACAGATGTGCGATATGCAAACAAAGCAAATGGAAGTTTCTCGTGCCAATCTTTATACGTCTCAGTCATTTTCCCAATGATCCTTTTAATGTTCTTGTTAGCTGCTTCAACAGCCCCGTTCATCTTTGGGCGATAGGGCGAGGAATTGTGGTGCTTTATTTGGAACTGTTCGCACACTTCTTTCATCATCTTATTGTTCAGATTCGTGGCATTATCTGAAATGATTCTTTTCAGCAAGCCGCACTTCGAAATGATTTCCTTTTTCAAAAACCTGCAAACTGCGGTCCTCGTCACATTGGCAAACGAAGCGGCTTCTATCCATTTTGTGAAGTAATCGATGACTACAAAAATGAATCGATGTCCATTTGATGCTTTTGGAGAAATTGGCCCTATAACATCCATGCCCCACATAGAAAAAGGCCACGGAGAAGTCATGACATGAAGGGGCGAAGGGGCTACATGAATTTTATCGCCGTAGATTTGGCATTTGTGGCATTTTCTGGCAAAATTGATGCAATCACTTTCCATTGTCATCCAATAATAACCGAGTCTCATGATCTTTCTGGCCATATTGAAACCATTGGCATGTGTTCATGCAGATTCCCTCATGGACCTCTTCGAGTATTTTTAACGGCTTCAACATCATCCACACATCTCAAGAGCATCTGATCCTTTCCTCTTTTGTATAGGATGTCCCCGTCAAGAACAAATCCCGCTGCCATTCTTCTGATTGTTCTTTTGTCGTTCTCATTCGCTTGTTCGGGATACTTTTGATTCTTGATGTATTCTAATATATCATGGAACCATGGACGTCCGTCTATCTCTTTTTCAATGCTACAACAGTGTGCAGGAACCTCGTATATGCTCATTTTGAGGGGCATTATTTCTGCTTCTTTACTTGCTTTGAACATTGAAGCCAAAGTGGCCAAGGCATCAGCCAACTGGTTTTCTTCTCGTGGGAAGTAATGAAAAGTTATTTCTTTGAATTCCTTGATCAATTCGGCCACTAAATCACTGTACTTGATCAATTTTGGATCCCTCACTTCCCACTCTCCACGGATCTGGTACACCACTAGAGCTGAGTCTCCGTATACCTCTAGAATTTTGATGTCTCGATCAATAGCTGCACGAAGCCCCATGATACAAGCCTCATATTCTGCAATATTATTGGTACAAAAGAAGTTCAGTCTTGCAGTGAACGGATAATGATTCCCGTCTGGTGACACCAGGATTACCCCGATTCCTTGCCCTAAAGCATTCGACGCACCATCAAAGCACATCTTCCATGACTTCTTGTTTGATGACTCTGGTTCCATTTCTGTGATGCACATTAAGTCTTCGTCTGGGAAATCAAATCTTAAAGGCTCATATTCTTTTGTTGTTCGAGTTGCTAGAAAGTCGGCTATTGCGCTCCCTTTTATTGACTTCTGACTTACATAGGCAATGTCATATTCCGAAAGGAGAATCTGCCATCGGGCCATCCTTCCTGATAGTGCTGGCGATTCCATCATGTATTTTATCGGGTCTAACTTTGAAATCAACCATGTCGTATGGTACAACATGTATTGTCTGAGTCTTCGAGCTACCCAAACTAGAGCGCAACAAAATTTTTCAATGGACGAATACTTTGCCTCATATTCAGTGAACTTTTTGCTGAGGTAGTAAATCGTCTTTTCTTTCTTTCCCGTCTCGTCGTGTTGCCCCAGTACGCAACCCATCGAATTTTCGAACACAGTCAAATACAAAATCAACGGTCTTCCCGGGGTTGGCGGCACTAGCACTGGAGTACTAGACAAATATTGCTTTATCTTATCAAAGGCCATCTAGCATTCCTCATTCCATTCTCCCGGGTTATGTTTTCGCAGAAGCTGAAAGATCGGATCGCATTGGTTGGTAAGTTGAGCAATAAATCGGGTGATATAGTTCAATCTCCCTAAAAATCCTCTAACTTCCTTTTGCGTGCGGGGGGGCGGTAACTCTTGAATGGCCTTTATTTTATCTGGATCAACCTCGATACCTCTTTCACTGACAATGAAGCCTAGCAACTTTCCTGAGGTAGCCCCAAACGTACATTTGGCCGGATTGAGCTTTAACTGGAACTTTCTCAGCCTGTCGAACAACTTCTTCAAGTTCACTATATGCTCTTTTTCCCCTCGGGATTTAGCAATCATATCGTCAACGTAGACCTCTATTTCTTTATGCATCATGTCATGGAATAACGTTACCATAGCCCTCTGATATGTTGCCCCAAACATTCTTTAACCGAATGGCATCACCTTGTAGCGAACGTTCCCCACATTGTTATGAAGGTGGTTTCTCCATATCCTCGGGGCCATCTTGATCCGATTATACCCCGAGAATCCATCCATGAAAGAAAACAATGAATGTTTTTTTGTGTTGTCTACCAACGTATCAATATGTGGCAAGGAAAATTATCTTTTGGGCTTGCTCGATTCAGTCACTGTAATCCACACACATTCGTATTTTGCCATCTTTCTTTGGTCATCTTTCTTTGGTACCGGGACTATATTGGCCACCCATTACGGATATTTGAGGCTTGTAGGAAACCAAAGCATCAAATTGCTTCTTGACTTCCTCTTTTATTTTCAACAACATTTGGGTCTCATCCGTCTCAACTTTTCTTTGTATGGGCTTGCATTGGTTTTAACGGGAGCTTATAAACCACTAAATCTTCATCTAGCCTGGCATGTCCTGGTATGACCATGCGAAAACATCTTTGCATTCGCGAAGTAGAGTGATCAAATTATGCCTAGTGCCCTCCGAAATAGAAGTCCCAATCTTCACTTCTTGTTTCCTTTCTTCAGTGCCCAAGTTTATTGTTTCCACAGATTCTTCATGAGGTAAAATCTGTTTATCCTCTTGTTCCACTATTCTTAACAGGAGAGACGAGACATAATCTTCACAGATCTTCTTCGGCTTCAAATTCTCCTAAACAAACAGCTTTCTCAAAATCAATTTCAAGACTCGTAACAGGTTTGTTCATGTCATCGATATCTGAGCACCTGAAAGTTGAATGGAAAAGGAAACTATAGAGGGGCGTCCGAGTATTGGAAACAACAAACAAAAATGTTATGGCATGGGATGTGGCGAATGTAAGGACAGGCTATGAAATGAGAAAATTGATTATGAAATTAGTGATAATGCGAGAATTCGTGACAAAATGCATCTTCATTGATATTCATTTAAATGATAAAGAGCGAATGCACGCTCTTACAAAAGAATTCTATTATATCTATAGACACAATAGAAGGTTAATGTTTGGCATTACTCTGAAGACTTATAAACTACAAGAAGCTCCTCGGAAGTCCAATTGTTCAACATGAAACCAGGAGGGCAAGGGCGTATCCTCGAGACATCTTTACTTGTACCAGCCCCTTTGTCAATGACATTTATACTGACATTCTAAAAACCCCTTTCAATT
The DNA here is from genome assembly GCA_025698475.1 of Gossypium anomalum. NCBI lineage: Eukaryota > Viridiplantae > Streptophyta > Magnoliopsida > Malvales > Malvaceae > Gossypium > Gossypium anomalum. The sequence goes on from CM046956.1 coordinate 11,835,617, forward strand.
ATCCTCATCATATTTCGTGGATCGTCTTGTCCAGGGTATATCATTCCCGCAGACGTAAATGTTTTTGACAAAGGAGGGTATTCTATGGGCTCCCATTCTGGTTCTCGGCCCAAAGTTCTTGCAATCCTCCTTTTCCGATCTTTCTTCCCATTGTCTTTTCTTTGACGCATGTGTTTGGAATCCCAAACCGATCGAGCCTTATGCTGCACTGGCTTTAAAGCCCTAACTATTCCTTGCAGATGTCTGCCTAAACCTCTTCTTGCTCGAGCTCCTCTTCCTACGGTCAACTTGACACCCATTCTGGTATTTCTCGATAGTTTCGGTACTGGAATTCTGTTTCCCTCAGCAACGAAAGTGGCATTCACAAATTCAAAGGATCGGAAGGAACACTCCACTGCGTCTTTGTTCACTTCCAAGTACGGTGTATCTGCAGAGACAGATGCGACAACATCTTCTTCTCCTTCAACTGTGACCAGACAGCCGTCCATGATAAATTTTATTTTTTGGTGGAGGGATGACGGGACCGCTCCAGCGGAATGGATCCAGGGTCTCCCCAAAAGGCAGTTATACGATGGTGTAATGTCCATGACTTGGAACTCAACATCATAAATGTAAGGGCCCACTTTTAGAGGGATCTCAATCTTTCCCATAACTTCACGCCTCGTTCCGTCGAATGCTCTTACTGTGGAATGACAGGGCCTTAAGTAGGACAAGTCCATCGGTATTCTGGAAAGCGTGGCCAATGGCATAACATTTAGCGCCGACCCATTATCGATGAGTACGTTAGGTATTATGTAGCCCTTGCAGCGAGTCGTGATATGCAGCGCTTTCACCGATCCTCTACCGTTTGGCGGTATCTCATCATCACTAAAAGAGATGAAATTGTCCGCATTCAGATTGTTTACCCACCTATCAAGCTTTTCAACAGATATATTGTTAGCTACGTAAGCTTGATTTAACACCTTTAGCAAAAGCGTTAGGTGTGGCTCGAATTTAAGAGTAGAGATAAAGCGAGATTCGTCTTTGGCCGCTTGCTCAATTGTTCCACCACACTATACTCACTGTGTTTGATAAACTTCAAGAATTCTTGAGCTTCTTCCTCATTCACAGGCTTTTTAGTTTCTTGTACAGGTGGAATTTCTTGCTCGACTTCGACTTCGTGCATCAGCGCTTTCCCTTTTTGCTTCAAGTCGCTACTTTTCTTTGCCGGTTCAACTTCTTTGGAATAGCATCGTCCACTTCGGGTAAAATGACCTACCTCTCCAACATCTTCAATTATGGCTTTGGACTTTCCAACTTCCGGTGTGACGATATTGACATCATATCTCCACGGTACTGTTTTGTTGTCCTTATAAGGGAAAGGAGATGGTATTTCGATTATCATCTTTGGTTTCACCGGTTCCTTCTTCGCGTCATAATAGATCACTAATGGTCGATCAGCGCTATAAGGGGGACCTGATGACTGATTGTTAGAGGCACATATTTCTCCACTATCGGCCTCTTCGGCTTTACAAAAAATACTGATCTCCTTGTTATCCATCATAATTTGCAATAATCTTCTGAATTCATCACAGGACTGAATGTCGTGCCCTTCGATGCCATGGAACTCATAAAAATTGTGACTCTTTGCACTCTTTCCTTCGGATACTCGTTAAAGCATGAGTAGCCCTTTTTCAACTAGCACCTCCCAGATTCTCTGCAGAGGTGTTCTTACTTCTGAATACCCATCTTTTACTTCGCCGTCGTTTATCCTCCTCTCTCATGCGATCACGTTCCTTCGGTGTAATTTGGAAATGGATTTCCGGCCGTCATTGCTAGTACCATCAAATCGCAAAATACCGCATCGATGAGCCCTTGAACTCTCCTTTTGAAAGCGAGACAGTTCTCGGTAGAATGCCCACAGTTCCCCCGCATGGTATGCGCAACTAGCGTTTGGATCGTACCATTTTGGGTATGGAGGTTTAAGGGTGCCATGTAGTGGGGAGAGATCAGTTCTTTTTCCAAGAGCTTTGGGTATAGCTCCCCATATGACACAGGGATGGGAGTAAATTGCGGTCTCTCGGGATTAGGCCTTGCTGGTCTTGGCTCATTTCTGGGTTGGTTTTGAACAGGTGCAGTGTTTTGTGAAAAAATGGTGACGGGTCTTTGGTTGTTCATGGCGTATACGGGGTAGGAAGGATGTGGTGTTTGGTAGTAAGGGATTTGAGGAGGATAATGGAAATTTGAAGGTGGATAATGTCAGGGTCGGGGTTGGTTAGGATATGAGTTAGAGGTATAGCGGTTTTCCATCCCGACCATGTGGGTTTCTGGTTCCTTCTTTTTCATAGGCGCTGCCCTTTTTGAACCTTTTGAACCTTCCATTCTACCGCTCTTAACGGCGTTCTCTATGAGCTCCCCAGATATTACAATATCTGCAAACTCCTTCGTGGCACTTCCCACTAGTTTGTCATAAAATGGCGCCTTTAAGGTGTTGATAAAGAGAACGGTTATCTCCGTTTTTGTTAGTGGGGGTTCCACTTGGGCTGATACATCTCTCCATCTCTGTGCATACTGTCTAAAGGTCTCTGACGGCTTTTTCTCCATTATTTGTAAGGTCATCCGGTCTGGTACCATGTCTGATACATGCTTGTATTGTTCGCGAGAATCACGAGATGCCAAGTCTTTCCAGATCTAATCTTTTCCTCTTTGAGTTGGTTGTACCAACGGAGGGTGATTCTGTTAGACTATCTTGGAAGCAATGTATAAGTAACTTATCATCGTTCACGTAGCTGATTATTTTTATGACAGAACATGATGAGATGTGCTTTTGGGCACCTAGTCCCATCATACTTCTCAAAATCAGGCACCTTGAACTTTGGAGGCAAAATTAGATCGGTACTGCATCGAGTTCCTTGGCACCTAGGGCGGAGAAGACCTCGGTGCCTTCTATTACTTTGAGTCTTTCCTCCGGACTCTTATATTTCGCGTCATGGTTATCCAATTTCAATTTGGCTATCATGGGTCATCCAGATCTGGAACTAGGGGTCGATAGGGTGGCCCCTGGGTTCGACGCGAATATTCCGGCCCCAAATTAGTGGGTGGAGCGGTGGCATAGGTCGATGTTCCAAGCTGTGGGTTCTCCTTGAGCATACCCTCTCTGTGTCGTATATGCGGGTGGTGGAGTGAATCCCGGAGGATAGAGTGGATCCTGATCATGGTGAATTCTCGATTGAGGTTCCATAACATCGGGGTTCTGCATGGGTCCCTTTCCCTTGACCAAAGTTGTCATCATCTCCATAATTTTGGCCATCTGATCTCTTTGCTCGAGTGAATCCTCTCGAGATCTTACCATTAGATCTCTCGTCTCTTGTTGCGATTTAGCCAGTTGCTCTTGTAATTCTTTTTGAGCCCTTTCCATCCTTTCGATTCTCTCATTGAACTCAGCTTCCATTGCCCTAGTTTGTCGACGCGTTCTGTATAAATATCGTGATTCCAGTCTTGAAGTCTTGCAACTGCAGATTATATGGCTCTTTTAGTTTCGGTGGATGATTATGGTGATATGTATATGCGATGAATGAATGAATGAGTGTATGAATGAATGAATGTCCAAAGAAATAAATGATGCATAAATGTTAGTTATGAGTAAATATGCAAGAATTTGGTGTTGATTTCAAGATAGCCCCATATGTAGGCGTTTCATTTATCAGAAGAGTATATTACAAAAAGTTTTCATTTTTCCACCAGTTACACAAATTTCCTAGCCACATTGCCTTGTTTCTTCACTTGCTCTAAAAACTCTGATATGCTCGATCTTTGGCTTAGAGGGAATTGGCAACTGAGAACTTCGGCTTCATCTGATAATTGAACAACTTGCATAGCCGCTTGGCGAATTTCATTGATCAAGAAGTTGAGTTGCATTTCTCTTTCTTGGAGAGTTCCTTCATACGCGTGCATGTCCCTATCGTACTGATCATTCTTTTCTTCTAGAGCCTTCAGGAGGTTATCTAATTGTTGTTGACGAGATTGTAGCATATTTTCTAAATCTCGTACTCTCCTTTAATTCTCGATGTTGGATGACTACTCATAAATTCTGCGATCACCATTTCATACTCGGCATTCTTCCTTCTCAACTCTATTACAGCGCGCGCGGCCTTTTCCTCTTCCCTCTTTGCTTTTCCCTTCCAAAACTCCATTCCTCCTTTGATATTGCTAATTTCTTCTTTCCACTCAGCTGTTGACTTGCCCAATCCACTATTCTTTATAGTGCTTCTTAATTTCTTGTTTTCCAAATGAAGGTCCCTTAAGTCGTTTCTCACAATCTCGGCCTCCTTTGTACTTTTTGATTCTGGACCTTTCAACCTGAGCTTCAATCTTCAACTGATAGTTTTCTTCTTGAAGGGTACTGAGGTCCCTAGACATCTTAGCTTTTTCTCGCTCGAATTCTTGTCTAGCTATTTCCAATTCGGATGGCATTTCCTCCAAAAAGGGATTCTGGGCAGTGTAATTTGTTGATGATATTTGCTGACTACTTACCCGTTGCCTTCTCCATATGTCATAGTCTTGGGTAAGGGTATCAGCATACAAGGCTAATTCCATGAAATGAATTTCCTTCCAAGACTTTGCAATGTCTCGGACTCTCTTCATATATCCCTCACCCGCGAAAGCGAACTCGAATTGTGCTAATCCTCCTGTTGCGGGTATAAATTATCGCGAAGAAAATTGCCTTTGGACTAATAGCGGAGCGTATCCAACTCCTCCCCATAACCCGAGTAAAGGTACCCAATCTTGGCCTCCACATTTGTATAGCGGGGTGAAGGACGGATCCAGGTGCTCTCCACGTTATATCCTCATGTGAAGATTACGAAAGGCGATACCCAATGTTGCTCGGTGACTTCTCTCGGCCATTCTTTCTTGAGGTAAGCTTCTAAGCGGGCGAATGTTTTTGAAAACATGTGGAATGGAGTGCGCTCTACTTTCCAAAAATGACTCAAAATCCAAACATTGAGCATTGTGCACACCGATAAATTGTCCCTTTCCTACCCTTCGACAAGTACTCAAGGACACAATGTCTCGGCTAAGATAGTCGGGACAGGGTTGACTCCTTGTTTTAGCCTTTCGAAGAAATCAAATACTGCGACCTCAATATGTCCGAGAACTCTCGGGAAAATGACCAAACCGTAAATGGCCAAGGCGAATAGATTAACTCTCTTCAATATGTCCGGATGACTCAGAACCGATTCTTGTAGGCTGGACCATGGAATGCAAACGGTTTCATTCTTCTTTTTTATTTGTTTTTCGGCCCATGCATCAGTCATGTCTGTCAGTCTTACTAATTTTTTCCTAAAGGTCAATGGCTTAGGCTCCTTCACGTATATCTTACCGAATTGCACATTGTCGATGCGGAGTAAAGCAGCATACTCTTCTATGGTTGGAGTCATGTCCTCTTGATTGAATGTAAAGCACTGATAAGCCGGGTCCCAGAATCGAACCATGGCTTGAATCAACTGTTCATCTACACGAATGGTGATCAAGTGAGCTATATCTCCATACCTCTCGGTGAAAATGCCCCTAGTGTCTGAATCCCATTGGTTCCAAACTCGCACCAAATCCTCAAGGTTATTTTGGCGGACATTCACAGTTGTATGTTCGGGCAAATTGGCAACACTCCCTTCCACTAGGCTGTCCCCCTTTTCTCTCTGAGTTTTTAGAGACCATTCTCGAACCACGGCATTCTTCTCGGTTATTTGTGTAATTGGCTCCTCCATCAGAAACCCGTTCTTTGGCAACTATCCTTTAATCAACACCTTCCTAACGTGATGCCTATGATGCATGATGAAAATAAAAATAAAAACAAACAAACTTGGTTAGTAACAACACAAATATAATTTTGAGAAACGAATTAAACTACTCGACCCAATTTTTACATAAACAGTGTAAATGAAAGGCAAAAAGGCATTATCCCCGTGTACTTATTTTGGTGGCTATAAGCGGACAGAGGTTCGGTATGGCTCTAATTGGATGGCTCGTATGGTTCATTATATGCGGGTTTTGGTTCTAGATAGGTACTCGAATTGTTCGTACCATCGTCTACTAAAACTAGTACGAAACCTCGGTCATAGCCCATCACAGGCTCACGAGTTCAATTCGAGGGATTACATTTACTTATGCCTATGCGGAGGGACAAGTTAACTCACGAAAGCATAAGTCATATGTAATCCGAAAGTATTCACTAGCCTGTGTGGAGGGACGAGTTAACTCACGAAGGCGTGCACCGTTTACTTTCACTTAAGCGGACTGGGCCGGGTATAGAGCTCATGTTATGCAAATTGCAAGTGCACGGTGTGTGTGTGGGAGAAACTCATGAACATTTTTATTTAAAACTAAACAAAAAGAACCATAAAATTTAAAAATTTGAAAAACAAAAGGGCAAAAACGAGTTAGAAAAATATTTACAACACGATGCCAATGCATGAATTTTGAAAATAAGATTTACGGATCACGACCAAATATTTACTTTGAACAAGGAAATTTGAAAACTTTGACAAAACATGTTTAATTCGACTCGACTCTCAAAGTCTTGTCCCAGTGAGTCATTTGTAGTGACGTAAAAATTTTGGTTTGAATTCGCTAAATTGTGGCGATTTATTAGAAAGCTGAAATTGAAATTTGGTTTCAAAATAAACCAGAGTCGCCACCGATCTTTTCTAGGTGTGATCGGACACCTATTAAATTTTTCTTTAAAACAAAAGGAAGGCTAAATTTAGGTTTACGTTTAAAAGCCGAGAGAAAATAATTAGGGTTCGGGAGTCGATTTACGCGAGGAAGGTATTAGCACCCTCGCGACGCCCAAAAATTGGTATCTCATTAACACATGTTGTCTTAATTTTCAAAAATACAAATTCAATGTAAAATTTAGTTGTGATCCGGTTAAGAAGGCGAGAAATTTTAATTTTATTTCGATTTTTGAGAAAGGGTATATCGCTTCAACACGAGTCAATTGACATTCACCCAACATAGCGATGAACTCAATGACTTAATATTAAATCGATATATTGCCTTGGTTATTGAATTTAGTTAGAAAACATGAATGGAGTTTTGAAATGCCGTAAAGCAAATTAGAATAAAAATGAACAATCGACACAACCAGAAATATATTGAAGCAAATAATAATCATGACAATAATCTCAAAAGTAATAATCATGCATGCTATATAAAACATATTAATAGTGTTAAACTAAAATATTATAAATATATACATGTATATATGAACGTATATTAGCAGTAATAATAATAATAAAAATAAAAGAGTGGTATACATATATAATTTTAAAGCAAGTGAAAATAATAAGTATGATAATGAAAGTAATAATATATGAAAATAATGCTAAATATAAAAATGTATATACAAGAAAAATATATGTGTAAATATTAATAATGAATGAATTAGGAATAAAACAAATATGATAATAATATATATATATATATATATACAACATGGTATAAAAATCGACATATATATATACAATAGCATTTTGAAAATATATATATAGGGGATGATGTGGAAATATGTACATAGAGTAGTATATATATACAAAAATATAACTAATTAAAATACATGCTTATAATATATATACAAACATATAGGATATATATATACATATTAGTTATGATAACAATATTTATTAATATGCTACATAAAGATATACATATATGGGTATAAATAATAAGGATAAAAAATATTAATAATATTTCACAAAAATATATATATATATATATATATATATATATATATATATATATATGTTATAAATATACATGATAATATATAGAATAAAATATTAAAACACGTAATAATATGTGAAAAATACATATGTATAATATTTTATATAAATATTTATATAATATATATATTAGGAACAGACAACCAATAATAATACTATATAAGTATGTACATAAATATACTAAATACACGCACAAATAATAGACATACATATAGAATGAAACATAAACTAATGATAATAATAATAGTATTATCATTAATAATATTAAAAATAACAAGAATGTTTAATAAAGAAGTGAAAATAAAAAAAAAAGGACCAAAATTGAACTAAAAACAAAGTTATAAGGCAGATACTAAAGAAAAGGACCGAGTTATACGCGCATGGGGCATTGAGGGGGTGAAATAGCAATATTTCCATCCTCTCTAAACGCAGCGCTTCATTGGGGCCAAATTGAAATTTGCGACAAATTTAAAGGCTAAATTAAAAAATGAAAATAGCTTAATTGTAAATGCTTGAAAAAAGCGGAGGGGCTGACTGCGCAAATAGCCCCTCCCTAAAGAAACACGCGGATCCTTCCCCAGGCGGGTCGGGTTGCGGGTCAGAGCTTGAAACGACGCCGTTTCAGTGCTAAAATGCAAGGCCTAAAACGACGTCGTTCCAGGCCCCTATAAAAGTAAAAAATTCTTAAAATTTTTCATTTCTCATGTGCAGAAGAAAAAATAAAGAGAGAGGGGATTTTGTTTTCTCTGGACCGAATCCAGAACACGGTCCCGAAGTCCACCGTCGCCGCCGGATCTCCGTCGCCTCCGGCCACCGTGTACGGTGGCCGGAAATCGCCAAGGTAAGATTTTTTTTTTTTTTATATATTCGCTTTATTCTTATTATTATTATAATATGTGTGTATATATTCGTATAAGTAAAAAAAGGAAGAAGAAAAATAAAATAAAATAGTGAATGAAACCGACCCAAAAGATAAAAGGTCACCTTTGTTTTTTCTTTGATTCTGATTTTTGCTTTGCAATATTTGTTTTTTTGGATCTCAAAATGTTTGCTTCTTGTTAATAATCGAAAAAAGGAGGAGAAAAAAAAGAGTCCTCCCTACATTCTTTACATTCGGCTTTTAAAGCCCGGTTTACAAATTCTTTGCCTATCTTTTAATTTCTGTCTTGTCATGCGAGTTAAGGCGGTGGAGTAGAGGCATGGGGTGCTCGGGCGGTGGGATGGGACCGATGGCGAGAGGCGGAGTGGGGTGAAGTGTGCGGCGGCTGGGGGCAAGTGGGTGCCGAATACTAGGGGCTAGGGTTTGGGGTTTGAAAGCGGGAAATGGGTTTATGGGCCATTCGGGTTTTGGGTTTAGGTTAGTTGGGTCTAGTGGGTTTTGGGTTTAAGTTAGTTGTGTTTGTAATGGGTATTAGGGCTATTGGGTTATTTGGGCTGTGGCATATAACTGGGTTAGGGGTAGAGGTCCAAATTGGCCTTTACAATATTTGCTTTATGAGCTGCAGGTATTAATGGCTTCTTTCGAAGTTGTTGAGAATGTAAGTTATGTAAACCAAGGAGTTCAAATAGAAACTTTAATATAATATTATCTGCAAACTGTAGCTTCTTAAAGGAATGTTTTGGAAGAGCTTTTGATCATAATAAATGTTGTTGTTAATTGTTCAAGAATTTAAGACCAAGTTAGAGAGTTTTAATTCGGATTTGGATTGAATCACTTGCTTGATTTGGATTTTGGCTTTCATGAGCTCATATAGTCAGAAAAAAGAAGTAATGGGTTACTTGTTTAGTTATTTTATATGATAATCGTTTGAAATTAAATAAGAAATAATAGATTATTTGCATCTTAAAAATTTGATTTAGTTATTTACTTTGGTATGTTCAAATTTATTAGTGTATATAACAAATTTTTTTAATATGCAAAAATAATTATTTTCTACCACTAAAAACTGATTTCTCCTGGCAAAACATAAATTCGAAACATGTAATATAAAATATTACGAGGGAGTACCAAAAATTATAAAATAGTATAAAAAATTTTGGGGGAATAGAAAAAATTATGAGGGATATCAAAAAATTTATAAGGAAGTACAAAAAATTTCTAGGGAGTACAGAAAATCATGAGATAATATCGAATATTCAGTTAAGAATTTTGTCATTATCTCCTAACCTGTTGAATTAGTTAAAACTTATCATGAAACCAGGACATGGTGGTGGTTTTTTTTTTTCCGGTTCATACACCCTGTTGATCAATAATCTCGTATTGTTAAGAAAAGGTAATTACATATTCAGTCTAGTTTATGTATTTTTGTTAGAGTTGAAGATTTAATCTTGTACTTTAATTTCGCTAGTTTAAGTCTCTATATTTTTCGATATTTGAAAATCCAGTCAACTTAAATGGTAGCGGTTAAATTGTAAATTTTTCTATTTGAAAATCATATGCTTGAAAATTTTATTTTTGTGCAAACATTTATAATTAAATTTAAATAAAATATTTTGTTATTGGATATTAATTTGGTTTAAACTTATGGAGTGAACACATAATTTGACATTTACATGAGATATATATATATATATTTAGAAATGAGATATATTTACTTAAATATGATAATAAAAACGTATGTTTACTTAAAAGGAATTAAATCGACTTCTCAAATTAGCCTGTTTTATATGGTAATAACAACAGTAAAATAAAATTTAAAAACTAGCCATAAGTTTCAAATTGAAGACATGAATCTATTTGTATTGATATAATGGATGTCGATTAGTGCCAGGAATTTGCATCTTGCACTATCCGCATTGCAATTTTTCACAGGATGAATGATGAGCTTGAGCACCACACAGAGGCCAATGATACCATACACCTGGTTGGATTTTCCGCCACTCCCTTGATATCGATTCAATTAACGCCAATGCAAGGGACTAGTTAAAGGCTAATTGACTCTAAATTGCAATTACAATATTGATAGCTTACCTATCAAAAAACATCGCTAGACTTGAGAAGCACAATCTGAAGAGAAATTAAGTAGCACACTTTCAAAAATTAAAAGCCCCCTTTACAAAACTAATCTCCATCAAATGGAATAAAAAGCGATCTCGGGATCCACTTAGTTTCCAACTATACCAAAGAGACTCAAATTCAAAATTGACATCACATCAAACACATTTTAACTAAATCAGAGCAACAAAACCACCCTTTTAATCTTTGGCAAGTGACACAAGAACCTTCAATCCCCACAGCCCCTTCTATCATCTCAAGATAAAGCCACCCAAAATAACCATTCCTCATGAATCCACTGCTCCTCATGGTAAACACAATCACCATAACCCACACAAAATCACTATTAATTCACATTCTGACCAGATTGTTAAGAAATCACATCTTAAAACATGATTTCATCCTGAAAATAAAATGTTACCGCTAGAAGGGGAAATCCCCGAACCATACCTTTCGAAAAATAGCTGCATAAGCTTGGACGTCACACTTAAATTTGCACACAAGATCCTTCCGTCTCACCCACCTCCCTACTCTCAATTATTTGTCTAATCTCTAATCACCCGCTTCAGGGAAATTGATTCGAACGTGGCCAGTTTAGGTAATGTTTGTTTTGCGATTGCAGACAAGAATGGAAATGATTTGGCGTTTGCTCTAGCGGTTGCGAGTATTAGAAGGCCCTGGTATGTACAAGGCTTGGTGGTGAGTTCTTTTTGGGGTTTGGTTGCTATTTTTGCCTTAGTGATTTATTTTGGTTTTGATGTTCTTTGCACTTTGGTTTGGTTTTTCGATGTTGGTTTATTTTGTTGGTGTGCTCATTTTTTTCGTGGCGAGAGATATCTGTGTGGGGTGTGTTGGTCTTTGAGGGGTTCAATTGTCTTGGTTTTTGAATTGGGTTTTGTTTTGGGTGTTGGTTTTCATGGGGCTTATTTCCCCATTTTTGGCTTTATGTATAATCTTTGATAGAGCGAAAAAAAAAAAAATCAAATCCTCATTATTGCCTACATTCAGCCCTAACAATTATAGCATGTGTATAAAAATATTTTTATATGTACCCTCAACAATTTTCAACACTCTTGTCCCATGTACCCTTCTAATGCTCATTTCCTACTTACCGTTTATTTTCCCTCTCAAATATATTTATATAAATTCAATGTTGTACTCCTTAGAAAGAAGACAAATCTGTTCATCACATTTTGTTTAAGGTATGGTTTTATTTTTTCTTCATGAAAGGTTTTAGTTTCAAAGACACCCAGAGATAATGCATGGAAACATTTATGGATGATTTTTATCATTTTTTTTAAAAATCCATATCATTGTGCTTTTCTAATTCAAATTTTGTATTTTTCAAATATTTTTCTATCATTTTGATTGATGTTAGTTCAGGTAAAAAATAAAAAATAAAAAAATTGCAGATAGATAGATTATTAGGTAAATTTAAACTCAATTTTTTAGTTCAATTATACATTTAGTCAACTATAGGACGGAATTGAATGAATTTATTCGTAAAAAGACATCGAATATATTAACCAAAATGATGTAATGTATGGTTGGATGTACCTGAGATGATTTGTGGAATGAGTTTTAGGCAACAAAAAGAAATGTTGGTAACTATTTAGGTGAAGAAATGCTGGTGGAGGGGGCGTCATTAAAGCCATTATCTTCATCAAATCATTTATCTTTGCTATCAATTGACGTTCAACCAAAATTCAGATTTATTCCTAAGAAAATAATGAAATATCAAAATAAGGAACAAATATATTGAAAAGGAATAAAAGAGGCACTATTAACTCCAAAAAATGAAGTTAATAATGTGAAATTAAAAAGAAAATAAAAAAGTGAAGCAAGTCAGATTTTTTGTCACTGATTTTGACCTTGTATGCAAATAGTTCAACCTGGAAGTAGAGTTACACCATTTATGTTTTATGATTCTATGATACATCATCATCAGTTGAATGCACCATAATGTGCTAACAGTAAAATCCATAATCAAAATGAACTTACAAGATAAATCTAAAAACTGGAAACTCCAATAAAATTAGGGACTCCAGAGATGTCTTTCTATAGGATAGGGTCATTGCTATCTTCTTCTCGGAAGAATATTTGTAAACGAAAAATCATGAAAGGGTGGACCTGCATCCGAAACAATAAAGTTACTCGAAGATTGCAATGGAAGAGAGCCGAGCCCTATTGGTTTCATCTGTTCAAAAGCAGAAGAAAGTAGTACGCAAGGGGGAGGGTAAGTGGCAATGTCTCTTACCTTCCTGCTCAGCAAGAATGTAAAATGGAATATGCGCTATCATTTTTGTGTCTCCATCATTCCAGTTGGCGGTGCCCGGATTGTGTGGGGTCCCATGTGAAGGCCTGGAAGGTCCCAAGTAGACAGACAGACAGATAGCGGGGTCATCAGATAACCACGAGTTCGCCTCCAAACGCTTGAATCTGATATTTGAGATCGAGCAACCTGAATATGAATTGTTAGAGAAAAGCAACATTATTAAGTTAGAAAATTCATTCCCTTCTTTACAACTATTTGACCAAAGTAAATGTCCAAAATTGGATTCAGACAACCTTGCCCAAGGCTACACGTGCCCTCGGCAATGGTTAGTGGTGATATGCAGCAAGCTTTGCAATAGCTGTGATAACAAAACACAGAAGCCTCGACTGTGATGACTTTCTGAAGTTCCTGCTGTCAGAGTTGACAGACTCCTGCCCCAGACCTAGACGACTTCCGAAACCGAGATTAAAGTCAGCATATAACAACCCACATTAGAAAGAAAATTTGTTTGAGAAAACGAAAATATTACCTAGATGAAAGGTTTTCATACAAAAGTAGCTCTAGACTTTCAAAAAGTTCCCTAGCCGCATCTTTGTGCGACCCACCACCCCACCATGCTCTCCAACAGCCCAACACAATTGTAACGCCAATTCTGTCTATTTAAGGAAAAAAAGACGTATGAAGTCAGATCCCTGATGCGTAAAAAGCGTAACACAGGATGTAATTATTGACCTTTTCTGGGCTGTCATATGCTTACCCGAGTCTGTCAACTATAGGCTTCTGCAGAAGGTTAAATGGACCATAACTTATACAAAATAAAGGACAGAAGAATTGCAATCCTTTAGACATCAATTTCAGCAACAATTAATGTAGATGCTTAGTACAAGTTGGAAAACCAAAATATATGGAGAAACTTGAGTGAATAATACCTTCAAAAGTGCAATAAAATCCGGAGAACGCTGAAACGAAGCAAGCATGAATTCTAGGAGCCTTCTGCCAACCTGCACAAATATAGCTTCTCAGAAATACAAGCCATTCCAATCTCAACATCTAAATTGATGTCATATTACATGGACATTTACAAGAAAAGCTTTGAATCCATACAAAACCATTTCGCTTACCTAACATAAGCACTTCAGTATGGACCCAAATAATTAATGTATCTAGAGGGTAGTACATAACCGCAAGGTAGTAGGCCCACAAGAAATACAATAACAGAAATAATATTTAGAAAATGTATACAAACCTCATACATATAGTTCTTGTCAGGAAATAATGTAGAATTTCTAGCCATCAGAATGGGAATTAATGCACAGATTAATGCTGCAAAAAAGAGGCAAGAACACAAATTAAGATACAAGCAATGAGCATCGACACTTAAACTAAAGCTACATCCTGCAGATAGAGTTATAAAAGCACTAAAAAGGGTATCAAATGGATTAAAAAAAAACATAAAACATACTGTTATTTGCATCGCGCAAAGCAACAGTAAAATACATATGAAGAAGCCGAGGTGTGATATTGAGTATCTGCTTTAATCTATCAGACTGAGGGCTATTTGTTGCAGCTTGTAGTACTGCAGCAACCCCAGGAGAAGCCCAATGGCGTTCCTGAAACAATCAATCTTCTGTCAAGTGTCGACTTATTTCAAACTACAGAAAAAATAAAGAAGGGATATTAGTTACAAAACAAACAAAAACCAGGTTAGCCTAGTTATATACACAATTCATAGCACAAAAAATATGATATTGTAGTATTGGAAGAGCGCACAATATTAAAGTAAGCTAGCCTTAATTTAGAACTGCAAAGTGTTGCTTTTACTTGCATTAGTAGAAATTCAAAATACTTGATATAGAGGAAATGAACAATCTAAAAATTAAAAAGCAAAGCACTCTACAAGAGCACTGAGAAACAAATTCCTAATTAAAAAAGCCTGTAATGGTTAGACAACTATACTTTCCTCTAGTAATACTATGTTTGTAATTGCTTTCATCTAATTGTAAATGGAGTTTTATCAATAGAAGACCATTCAGCAAGGCCATCATTTTCATCCTTAAGAAGTTCCAGAAACACAGTATCAGCAACATCAATCGTACAGCTTTCCTCGGGCCCAGGGTCTCCTCCTCCATCTCCAATGGTAGAACCCGTATAGGCTTCATCCATGAGTGCAAGTAGGATCCGTATCATATAAGGGAGTTTTACCATTTGCACTACTTAAGGAGTTTTTACTTAAAATATACAATTTATAAAGGCCCGCGTTTAACCTTAGGAGCTGCACTCTTCTGGATAGAAGCTATACTGCTTCCTATTAGTGACCCTGAGCTTCGTTCTACCTCTTCCAATGCGACAACCAAGACTAATGTTGACAAACGAAAGTCGAGAAAGCATAATTAGTTTATGAGGAAATTAAAAAAAAAAATTCACTTCATCCTACAACAAACCATTGAATGGGTATAGAGCATAAAACAAATAAAGGGAATAAAAACCACGCTTTAATCATTGGTGGCGAGTGACACAAAAACCTTGGGTCACTCAACTCCCTACAGACTTCCTCTATCATCACAACCCCAAAATAACCATTCCTCAGAACGGACTCATCTTGCTCCTAATGGTAAACACAATCTCCATAACCCACACAAAATCATTATTAATTCACGTACCTTTCAGTACTGCATTATTACATAAATCATTACCCTTCATAGAGAAATTTGATATCATCCACGAAAACAAAATGCCACCACTAGAAGGAAAACAAAGTTATCACAAAATCATACCTTTTGAATAATAACCCCTTAAGCTTGGATGCTTAGATAAAATCTGCACACAAAATCCTTCAATATCACCCACTTCCCTTCTCTCAATTATGTTTATCCAATCCCTAATAATCAAATCCTCGTTATTATGCGCATTCAACCCTAACAATTATCGCAAGTATATATACATACATTGAAAAATATTTTTATATAAATTTATGCTCAAATTTTTCACAATTTCTTAATTAAACTAATATGAAAAAACATTTAAAATAAAAGAAAGGAAATAGAATAAAAATAGGGTTTAGTAATTTAAATTTTATGTTTCACAAAAAAAAAAAGGATTGTGAGAGAACAAAAAGCAAAAACAAAAACACATACACACTCATGAACTGTCCATTAAATCCTTTTAACCAATCATATTTTTAAGAAGTGTCACGTCAAAGCAAATACCCTCAACATTTCAAACACTCTTTTCTAAAGGCTCCTTTACTATTGAGAAAGAAGATAAATTTTATGTTTCACCCAAAAATCGATTGATTGTGGAGAAGCAGAGAAAAAACACACACGCACTTTCATGAACTGTCCATTTACCCTCTCGCAGATTTTCAACACTCTTTTCGTGACGCTTCTTTCTTACTCAACATTTAATTTTCCTCTAAAATATATGTATATAAATTCAAGTCTTTGTACTCTGAGAAAAAAGATAAATTTTATGTTGTACTCCTGAGAAAGAAGGCAAATTTGTTGGTCACTTTTTATTTAAGGTATGGTTTTTTTTTTCTTTTGAAAGATTTTTTCAAAGACACTTACAGATAAAACATTTATGGATGATTTTGATTTTTTTTAAATACTTATCCTCGCCCTTTTTAATTTTCTTTTTTTTATTTTTCAAAGATTTTTCTATCATTTTGATTGATGTTGGTTCAAGGAAAAAGAGACTGTAAAATGTTGTTGATAGATAGATTATTAGGTAAGTTACGTTTTTTTTTTTTTAGTTTTATTAAACATTGATTGATGATTCTATCTTTTTCTTCAAATTTTTATTTTGTATTTTTTGAAATGTTTTTCTACCATTTTGATTGATTTTGATTCAGGGAAAACAGAATTTAAAAATTTATAGATAGACAGAAAGATAGATAAACTAAACTAAAAACACTTTTTTTTAGATGGCCAATATTGGTGGAAATGGTGAAAACGTGAGTGACGATATCCAACAAAATAATATTTTGGAAGTGTTCAGCAATGGTTATTTTGATAAAATTCAAAATATAGTTGTAGTAGGGGATGAAGTGTAAGTGTTTCTTAATTATTCTTAATTTTCCCCAAGGATTTTTCTTTCAAAAATGGATTTGGCAAGCATTTAATTTTTTCTTCTTCTTTTCTTTTGGCAATTAGTCCTATGGTGGGATTACAAGAAGCTCCTGGGTATGAAATTGAGGCTAATTATAACCAGTTTGGGGCAAATCCTCCTCCTGAAATGAATCCAGTGGTAATTTTTTATTTCCTTTATTTTTTTCATTTTTCTGATACTTTTTAGAAAATGTATTATTTTCCGTAAGTTTAATCTGATCGAATTTTCTAAACGTAAAATATTTCTAGTCATTCCTAAAGCAAATCTATGAAGCTAAGGTTCATGCTAATCGCTTTTTTCAAAAAAAAAAAAAAAGAATATTTCTAGTCATTCCTAAATCAAATCTACGAAGCTAAGGTTCATGTTAATCACTTTTTTCAAAAAAAAAAAAAAATCCCAAGTTTCTTTAGGGTAAAAAAACCCCCTAGAATTTAAAGTCTATTTGATGATGACCAATGCCATTTTGAAAAGAAAATCAAACTTGTTTATTTAAATACAAATGAAAGCAGAATGAAAAGACCCTACATTTTGAAGTTTATTTGATGATGATCAAAATAATTATCATTTTGAAAAGAAAATCAGAAAGTTGAAGCCTAATTTTTTCAATAGAAATGAAAATAGTATTAAAATAACTTTAGATTTTGAATTCTATTTGAAAAGAAACATCATTTTGAATAGAAAATCATGAAGTTGAGGCTTGTTTATTTCATTAGAAATGAAAATAGTATAAAAAATATAACACTATATTTTGAAGTCCATTTTGAGTATGATGGAAACAGAATACAATGAGAAATTAAGCCATTTTCTCCTTATTATCTCTATCACTTGTTGATGTTTTATTTCCCAGGACGATTATTTTGTACAAAATAATGAAAATTTTGGATCCCCTTTATTGTATAATCCTCCATCCCCACAAAATTCACGGGTTCGGAATCATCGACGAATGCTAACCCGATCATATGAACCGAGCAAGTGATCTTCTTATGGCGGTCTCGATAGGAGCTGATCTGAACAAGAACAAAATCATCGAACAAGCTGTGGAAGCCATGGAAGAGCTGCTTAAGTTGGCAATAATGGGTGAACCACTATGGCAACACAATGGAAACGGTGGAATGGAGACTCTAAATGGGTTTCAATACTTGAGGGAATTCGGTAGCTTTGATGCAACAATGGAACAGATAATGAGGATGGTTGAAGTTGGTGAACCCCAATGTTTCCTAAGCTCTGATTGCAATCTGTAACTTTGATTAAGATATCCCTCATCCTTTTCAAAACTCAATTTCGAGCCTTTGAATATCGAAACTTCTCGAGAGACCGCAATTGTTGAGATGAACCCTATGAACATCGTCCAATTGCTCATGGATACGGTAGGGATTTTGTTTCCCCTTGTTCCATTTCATTATGTAAGTTTGCTCATTTATGAAGTTGTTAATGAACTAACATTTTCCATTTTCTCGTGATTAGAAACAATGGCGACAACATTTTACTGACATTGTCTCGAGGACAACATTGTTAGGAGTTATATTAGAAAGCGTTGATGGGAGCTACAATGGAGTTCTTCAAGTGGTAAACCTCAAACATCATCTTCATTTTAATCTAAAATTTACACTTTGACTTTGATTAAATGTGGAATGTGATACATGAATTTTGATTTGCTACAATTATATACACACATGAAACTTTTATTTTGTTTTAATTAGACACATGAAACTTTGATTTGATTCAAGCTGTATATATTTTTAAAAAATAACTACATTCATTAGTTTTTACATTCGATAAATATAATTATTTATCTATACAATAATAGACGTAGAGTCGATAATAGTCTTTAATGGTTTGAATAAAAATTTTATGTATAAATTGCTCAAAATCAAAATTAATGTATCACATTGTATAGAAAGTTCATGTATAATTTTGATATTTATCCATTTTATATCTAATTTTACTTGATTCATTACCTATTGATATCTCAACAATATTCCATGCATTAAAATTTAGTACAAAAATTCACTATTGTTTTGCTTAACATACATATTGATATTGAAACATTTATTTAGTAGCTTTATTGTTTTATAGAATCTTACTTTAAAGAGAGTGATTGAAATGATTCATATATGAAAAGAAAGAATCTCATACAAATTTAAGGAAAGAGTTGTTTCATAGTTGAATGCTTTTTGTTAACTACAAGGTTTCGCTTTAGGGTTTATGAAAATCATTAAATGCGAGTTATAGGTTTTTAATATTCTTCATGATGGATTATTTCTTTGTTCTTCCTCACGATATTTTATATACTTGATTATGATCCATTAGTTTGTTTATCTCTTACGGTTAATATATTTATTACGATCCATTTTCTTGTTTTTTCTCTTATAATTAATATGTTCGAGATAATTACGTATTTGCGTTGCCTATATTTAGTAACTAGCTAACGGTTCTCTTCAAAAGATCCGTTTTATTTGTTTTAGTGTTTAGGGGTATCATTAGATGCCGTTATAATTCCTAAAATATTCTTCACGGTCGATTTCTTTGTTTTTTTCTCTAATAATTAATACATTCATATGGTAACTAGTCTTCCAAAATCCATTTTATTTGTTTTCCCATCGGATGTCGTAGTGAGTTTCATCGAGTGTACACCATTAATACCAGCAAGACAAAGCTATTTTGCAAGGTAATCTGTAAGAAGCACACAAATGGAACATAGGGAGTGGTTGATGTTTCCTTGGAGAGTTTATTCCCATATCCACAAGTACAATTTGAAGAAGGCCATCGGGTTGTGTAATCCAAGAAGTAGGCAATAGAGGTTCGAGAGGTGACATGGATTGAACATGTTGAAGTTGATAGCGAGATCACTTCCCCTATCTTTCGTCCCATTGTTAGCTCGGGTTTTGCATTTAGTGCCAAACGATGGATTGCAACCATCAACGAGCATTGCCAATGGCTCACAACTTCAATGGCTAGAACCGCTCCCCACGGTGATGGGGGTAAAATTTTTAATTTATTCTGCTTTCTATTTACATTACATGCGCCAACTTAATGAACACTTGTTGATGTAATTTTATTTGTTTGGAAAAACAGTTTTAATACCACAAGAAGGAGGAGAGTCTGCTGAAATTGGTGAAAAGATGACTAAGAATTTTTCAACAATATTAATTCATGTTACGAGAATGTATGGTGGGATTACCTCAAAACTTTCTTTGCTCAAGATGTTAGGTTGAGATACGGAAATATATTAAAGGTTCTGGGAAGCCTTACAGTAACATTGTAATCTTCACTACTTCAACTCATATTCCGATTTCGATGGAGGTTCTGTTTGATTTTCTTCGTCATGAGCATTACAAGAAGCAGGGTATGTAAAACTTATATATATACGTGTTTAATTTTTTAGGGTTGTTTTCTTGTCTTCTTTATGCGAATGCATGCACGTATACAAACATATATGTGTATAAATATTACTCCACCGAGCGTGTAACTTTTCATGGATGGATTAAGGTGTATAATTATGCGGTGGGATTTGCTTTCAAACCAACGACATGTCCGAGAACTTGTCTATGTCGGTAATGGTGAAAATCCTAAAAATCGAGTTTCCATTATGCAAGTGAATGTACGTGTTTGATCATTTCCTTTTCTTTTCTCATCACAATTTCCTCCATGAACTAACTAATAAGCATACTAATAAATTTGCAGTCATCACCAAACAAGATCGAGATACTATATCTCCAAGAAAGCTACACCGATGAAACTGGCTCGTACATAGTATACGCATCGATGGATATCATGGCCATGTCAAAAATCTTGAATGGTGGTAACCCAAAATTTGTATCTATTTTGCCATCAGGGTTCAGCATTATGCCTGATAAGGCACCTGGGCAAGGAGATGGAGCCGTGGGAAGTATCTTAACCCTAGCGTTTCAAAGCGTCGACAGATTAAGCAACAAGGAATATATGCCTCCGTCGACGCTCAAAATCATTGATGCTATCTTATCAACAACCGTTGCTTCAATCAAGGATGCTATGCTATTTGGCATAAGGTGATGCCATTGCTAAGTCTTGAGCTTTTCTTTTTGTTGGTATGTTGCTGCAGGTACTGATGGATTTATATTTGCTTTATGAGCTGCGGTATTAATGGCTTCTTTGAAGTTGTTGAGAATGTAAGTTATGTAAACCAAGGAGTTCAAATAGAAACTTTAATATAATATTATCACATAAGCTGTAGCTTTCTTAAAGGAATGTTTTGGAAGAGCTTTTGATCATAATAAATGTTGTTGTTAATTGTTCAAGAATTTAAGACCAAGTTAGAGAGTTTTAATTCGGATTTGGATTGAATCACTTGCTTGATTTGGATTTTGGCTTTCATGAGCTCATATAGTCAGAAAAAAGAAGTAATGGGTTACTTGTTTAGTTATTTTATATGATAATCGTTTGAAATTAAATAAGAAATAATAGATTATTTGCATCTTAAAAAATTTGATTTAGTTATTTACTTTCAGTATGTTCAAATTTATTAGTGTATATAACAAATTTTTTTAATATGCAAAAATAATTATTTTCTACCACTAAAAACTGATTTCTCCTGGCAAAACATAAATTCGAAACATGTAATATAAAATATTACGAGGGAGTACCAAAAATTATAAAATAGTATAAAAAATTTTGGGGGAATAGAAAAAATTATGAGGGATATCAAAAATTTATGAGGAAGTACAAAAATTTCTAGGAGTCTGAGAAAATCATGAGATAATATCGAATATTGAGTTAAGAATTTTGTCATTATCTCTAACCTGTTGAATTAGTTAAAACTTATCATGAAACCAGGACATGGTGGTGGTTTTTTTTTTTTTTCCGGTTCATACACCCTGTTGATCAATAATCTCGTATTGTTAAGAAAAGGTAATTACATATTCAGTCTAGTTCATGTATTTTTGTTAGAGTTGAAGATTTAATCTTGTACTTTAATTTAGCTAGTTTAAGTCTCTATATTTTTCGATATTTGAAAATCCAGTCAACTTAAATGGTAGCGGTTAAATTGTAAATTTTTCTATTTCGAAAATCATATGCTTCGAAAATTTTATTTTTTGTACAAACATTTATAATTAAATTTAAATAAAATATTTTGTTATTGGATATTAATTTGGTTTAAACTTATGGAGTGAACACATAATTTGACATTTACATGAGATATATATATATATATATTTAGAAATGAGATATATTTACTTAAATATGATAATAAAAATGTATGTTTACTTAAAAGGAATTAAATCGACTTCTCAAATTAGCTTTTTTATATGGTAATAATGTGATAAAAAATAAAATTTAAAAACTAGCCATAAGTTTCAAATTGAAGACATGAATCTATTTGTATTCATATAATGGATGTCGATTAGTGCCTAGAATTTGCATCTTGCACTATCCGCATTGCAATTTTTCACAGGATGAATGATGAGCTTGAGCACCACACAGAGGCCAATGATACCATACACCTGGTTGGATTTTCCGCCACTCCCTTGATATCGATTCAATTAACGCCAATGCAAGGGACTAGTTAAAGGCTAATTGACTCTAAATTGCAATTACAATGTTGATAGCTTACCTATCAAAAAACATCGCTAGACTTGAGAAGCACAATCTGAAGAGAAATTAAGTAGCACACTTTCAAAAATTAAAAGCCCCCTTTACCAAAACTAATCTCCATCAAATAGAATAAAAACTGATCTCAGGATCCACTTAGTTTCCAACTATACCAGCAGACTCAAATTCAAAATTGACATCACATCAAACACATTTTAACTAAATCAGAGCAACAAAACCACCCTTTTAATCTTTGGCAAGTGACACAAGAACCTTCAATCCCCACAGCCCCTTCTATCATCTCAAGATAAAGCCACCCCAAAATAACCATTCCTCATGAATCCACTGCTCCTCATGGTAAACACAATCACCATAACCCACACAAAATCACTATTAATTCACATTCCGACCAGATTGTTAAGAAATCACATCTTAAAACATGATTTCATCCTGAAAATAAAATGTCACCACTAGAAGGGGAAATCCCCGAACCATACCTTTCGAAAAATAGCTGCATAAGCTTGGACGCCACACTTAAATTTGCACACAAGATCCTTCCGTCTCACCCACTTCCCTACTCAATTATTTGTCTAATCTCTAATCACCCGCTTCAAGGAAATTGATTCGAACGTGGCCAGTTTAGGTAATGTTTGTTTTGCGATTGCAGACAAGAATGGAAATGATTTGGCGTTTGCTCTAGCGGTTGCAGGTATTAGAAGGCCTGGTATGTACAAGGCTTGGTGGTGAGTTCTTTTTGGGGTTTGGTTGCTATTTTTGCCTTAGCAGTTTATTTTGGTTTTGATGTTCTTTGCACTTTGGTTTGGTTTTTCGATGTTGGTTTATTTTGTTGGTGTGCTCTGCTTTTCGTAAGTAGAGAATACTTTGTGGGGTGTTTTGGTCTTTGAGGGTTCAATTGTCTTGGTTTTTGAATTGGGTTTTGTTTTGGGTGTTGGTTTTTCATGGGGCTTATTTCCCCATTTTTGGCTTCGTGTATAATCTTTGATAAATGAAAAAAAAATCAAATCCTCTTTATTACCTACATTCAGCCCTAACAATTATAGCATGTATATAAAAATATTTTTATATGTACCCTCAACAATTTTCAACACTCTTGTCCCATGTACCCTTCTAATGCTCATTTCCTACTTACCGTTTATTTTCCCTCTCAAATATATATATATAAATTCGAGTGTTGTACTCCTTAGAAAGAAGACAAACTCACATTTCATCACATTTTGTTTAAGGTATGGTTTTCTTTTTCTTCATGAAAGGTTTTAGTTTCAAAGACACCCAGAGATAATGCATGGAAACATTTATGGATGATTTTTATCATTTTTTTTAAAAATCCATATCATTGTGCTTTTCTAATTCAAATTTTGTATTTTTCAAATATTTTTCTATCATTTTGATTGATGTTAGTTCAGGTAAAAAATAAAAAATAAAAAAATTGCAGATAGATAGATTATTAGGTAAATTTAAACTCAATTTTTTAGTTCAATTATACATTTAGTCAACTATAGGACGGAATTGAATGAATTTATTCGTAAAAAGACATTGAATATATTAACCAAAATGATGTAATGTATGGTTGGATGTACCTGAGATGATTTGTGGAATGAGTTTTAGGCAACAAAAAGAAATGTTGGTAACTATTTCGGTGAAGAAATGCTGGTGGAGGGGGCGTCATTAAAGCCATTATCTTCATCAAATCATTTATGCTGCTATCAATTGACGTTCAACCAAAATTCAGATTTATTCCTTAAGAAAATAATGAAATATCAAAATAAGGAACAAATATATTGAAAAGGAATAAAAGAGGCACTATTAACTCCAAAAAATGAAGTTAATAATGTGAAATTAAAAAGAAAATAAAAAAGTGAAGCAAGTCAGATTTTTTGTCACTGATTTTGACCTTGTATACAAATAGTTCAACCTGGAAGTAGAGTTACACCATTTATGTTTTATGATTCTATGATACATCATCATCAGTTGAATGCACCATAATGTGCTAACAGTAAAATCCATAATCAAAATGAACTTACAAGATAAATCTAAAAACTGGAAACTCCAATAAAATTAGGGACTCCAGAGATGTCTTCCTATAGGATAGGGTCATTGCTATCTTCTTCTCGGAAGAATATTTGTAAACGAAAAATCATGGAAGGGTGGACCTGCATCCGAAACAATAAAGTTACTCGAAGATTGCAATGGAAGAGAGCCGAGCCCTATTGGTTTCATCTGTTCAAAAGCAGAAGAAAGTAGTACGCAAGGAGGAGGGTAAGTGGCATGGTCTCTTACCTTCCTGCTCAGCAAGAATGTAAAATGGAATATGCGCAATCATTTTTGTGTCTCCATCATTCCAGTTGGCGGTGCCTGGATTGTGTGGGGTCCCATGTGAAGGCCTGGAAGGTCCCAAGTAGACAGACAGACAGATAGCGGGGTCATCAGATAACCACGAGTTCGCCTCCAAACGCTTGAATCTGATATTTAAGATCGAGCAACCTGAATATGAATTGTTAGAGAAAAGCAACATTATTAAGTTAGAAAATTCATTCCCTTCTTTACAACTATTTGACCAAAGTAAATGTCCAAAATTGGATTCAGACAACCTTGCCCAAGGCTACACGTGCCCTCGGCAATGGTTAGTGGTGATATGCAGCAAGCTTTGCAATAGCTGTGATAACAAAACACAGAAGCCTCGACTGTGATGACTTTCTGAAGTTCCTGCTGTCAGAGTTGACAGACTCCTGCCCCAGACCTAGACGACTTCCGAAACCGAGATTAAAGTCAGCATATAACAACCAACATTAGAAAGAAAATTTGTTTGAGAAAACGAAAATATTACCTAGATGAAAGGTTTTCATACAAAAGTAGCTCTAGACTTTCAAAAAGTTCCCTAGCCGCATCTTTGTGCGACCCACCACCCCACCATGCTCTCCAACAGCCCAACACAATTGTAACGCCAATTCTGTCTATTTAAGGAAAAAAGACGTATGAAGTCAGATCCCTGATGCGTAAAAAGCGTAACACAGGATGTAATTATTGACCTTTTCTGGGCTGTCATATGCTTACCCGAGTCTGTCAACTATAGGCTTCTGCAGAAGGTTAAATGGACCATAACTTATACAAAATAAAGGACAGAAGAATTGCAATCCTTTAGACATCAATTTCAGCAACAATTAATGTAGATGCTTAGTACAAGTTGGAAAACCAAAATATATGGAGAAACTTGAGTGAATAATACCTTCAAAAGTGCAATAAAATCCGGAGAACGCTGAAACGAAGCAAGCATGAATTCTAGGAGCCTTCTGCCAACCTGCACAAATATAGTGTTACAGGCCAATTTTGACCTATTTACAATTACCCATTCAACCCAATTACATTAAGCCCGTTTGCCTTAAAACCCACCAATCCCTTTTACCCAACCAAAATTATAAGCCCAGATACCCCAAGCCCAATACCAAACAGAAACCCTAGCACCCTAAAACTTCTGAAACCCTAGCCAACTACCCCCACGCGCGCCGCAACCACCCCCTGACCATCTGACCAGCGCCGCACCGACCCTCTGCCACCATCGCCACTGTCTCCATCAGCAACTTGTATCTGCAAACAGTAACAGAGAATAGACAGCAAATAGAAAATGGGGCAATATATAACCAAAAAAACAGAGAACGGAGGGGGGGTTTTTTCTTTCGTTTTTTTTTTTCTTCTCTCAAAATCTATTTTTACCATCAAGAAAAGTAGAGTTTAGAGAGATATGTAGACAATATTTCAAAAGATAAAAGAGGAATATAACACGAATCAGAGAATCGAAAGCCAAAATATACCAAAGATCATAGGTGATTTTCCTCTTTTTCATTGTTTAACTTCTATTTCATTTTTATTTTCGATTTCCTCTTTAATCCTATCAATCTATGCAAATATATACATTAAATAAAAAAAAAAAAGAAACAAAAAACTCACCTTGGCGATTCAGGCCCACCGCTCACGGTGGCGGCGCGTGTGGCTCGGGCTTGGCGGAGGACGATCGGCCCTTGCGGCCGGAGACCTGGATTCAGAGAGAAGAAGGGAGTCCCCTTTTCTGGTATTTTTAAAACCCAGGAAGAAATGAATTTTTTGAAATAATTTTGGCTTTTATAGCCTCACGAAACGACACCGTTTCATGCCTGTGCCCCCGACCCAAAAACGACGTCGTATGGATGACCGCGCCGAGACCCGACCCGATCCACCTGAAGATCCGCGTGTTTTTAAGCGGAAGGGCAAATTGCAAGTTTGACCCTTCCGCTTTTCTGATATTGTGCAATCAAGTTTCTTTTCTTTTTTAATTCAGCCCTGTAATTTTTCAACGATTTCAAATCGATCCCTCTCACTGTGCTACGTTTTAGGAAACTGGTTTATTATCTGATTTGGTCCCTTCAGTCTGTTCGCGTGTGCAATTCAGCCCTTTTCCATTTATTCTCTTTTAAAATCTCGCCCATAACTTTGCTATTTAATTCAATGTAGTCCTATTCTTCAGTTTATTGTCTTATTTTCAATGTACTCACTATTATTTTTGTTTTTTATCGATTTTAATTTTTATGTCTATCATATTAAATGTATTTACTATGTGTATATTAATGTATAATTATATATATGCATGTATGTGGAGGAATTTGTATTTAGATTTTCTAGTTATTTTATTTTAATATTTTAATGCTATATTTGTGTTTATATTTCGTACTCTTATGGTCCTTATTGTTATTATAATATATGTTTGTTATGTATGTAATATTATTCATTATGTATATTATTATTTTATTATATATTATGTATATGTTGAATATTGTATTACCCATGTATTTTATTATGTGTATATATATCGTTAATGTATATATAAGTATTTCTTTATGTAACATTAGTATTATCATTAATATTAATATGTCCTTAGCACTATAGTTAGGTATTATATATTACCATATATATATACATATATTAGTGTCATTGGTTGTATTCTATTTATGTTTTTGTTTTCTTATGTACATCGCTATATTATCTTTAGTACGTTTGTTGTTAATTTTTAGCATATGTATATGTATATCTATAGTATATATGAGTATATATGTTGTATTATAATAAGTTTATTTTCCCATGTGTACACATCGTGCAAAAATTTAGCTTATTTTTATATGTATATATATTTTTTCGATGTCATTTTTTTCTTTAAATATTATGTATGTATTTCTAATACTATATTATACTTTTCATATTAGATCACGTACATATATATATATATATATATATTTTGCTGTGTATGTATTCTTAATATTTTTGTGTGTGTTTTCGTTGTTGTCTGGACTTCGATGTTATTATTATATTTAATCTTGCAAACATAGCTAGTATTTCTATCGTCATATGTATTCTTTGTTCCAGCATATTTTACCCTTTTACTTTTATTCCATATTAATTTTGTTTTACATTGCTTCAAAAATCACATGCTTGTTTCTAATTAATCTCAATAATCAAGGCAATATATCGATTTAACATCAAGTCGTCGAGTTCATCGCTATGTTGGGTGAATGTCAATTGACTCGTGTTAAAGCGATATACCCTTCTCAAAAACCGAAATAAAATTAAAAATTTCCCGCCTCTTTAATCGGATCATAACCAAATTTTAAATTAAACTCGTATTTTTGATAATCAAGATAATATGTGTTTATAAGATACCAATTTTGGGCGTCGCGAGGGTGCTAATACCTTCCTCGCATGTAACCGACTCCCGAACCCTAATTTTTCTCTGGATTTTAACGTAAACCTAGCCTTTTATTTGTTTTTTAAAGAAAGATCTAATAGGTGTCCGATCACACCTAGAAAAAAGATCGGTGGCGACTCCCGGTTTATTTTTAAAACCAAATTTCAATTTCCAATTTTCTAATAAATCGCCACAATTTAGCGACCCAAAACCAAAAATTTTTACGTCGCTACATATAGCTTCTCAGAAATACAAGCCATTCCAATCTCAGCATCTAAATTGATGTCATATTACATGGACATTTACAAGAAAAGCTTTGAATCCATACAAAACCATTTCGCTTACCTAACATAAGCACTTCAGTATGGACCCAAATAATTAATGTATCTAGAGGGTAGTACATAACCGCAAGGTAGTAGACCCACAAGAAATACAATAACAGAACTAATATTTAGAAAATGTATACAAACCTCATACATATAGTTCTTGTCAGGAAATAATGTAGAATTTCTAGCCATCAGAATGGGAATTAATGCACAGATTAATGCTGCAAAAGAGAGGCAAGAACACAAATTAAGATACAAGCAATGAGCATCGACACTTAAACTAAAGCTACATCCTGCAGATAGAGTTATAAAAGCACTAAAAAGGGTATCAAATGGATTAAAAAAAAACATAAAACATACTGTTATTTGCATCGCGCAAAGCAACAGTAAAATACATATGAAGAAGCCGAGGTGTGATATTGAGTATCTGCTTTAATCTATCAGACTGAGGGCTATTTGTTGCAGCTTGTAGTACTGCAGTAACCCCAGGAGAAGCCCAATGGCGTTCCTGAAACAATCAATCTTCTGTCAAGTGTCGACTTATTTCAAACTACAGAAAAAATAAAGAAGGGATATTAGTTACAAAACAAACAAAAACCAGGTTAGCCTAGTTATATACACAATTCATAGCTCAAAAAATATGATATTGTAGTATTGGAAGAGCGTACAATATTAAAGTAAGCTAGCCTTAATTTAGAACTGCAAAGTGTTGCTTTTACTTGCATTAGTAGAAATTCAAAATACTTGATATAGAGAAAATGAACAATCTAAAAATTAAAAAGCAAAGCACTCTACAAGAGCACTGAGAAACAAATTCCTAATTAAAAAAGCCTGTAATGGTTAGACAACTATACTTTCCTCTAGTAATACTATGTTTGTAATTGCTTTCATCTAATTGTAAATGGAGTTTTATCAATAGAAGACCATTCAGCAAGGCCATCATTTTCATCCTTAAGAAGTTCCAGAAACACAGTATCAGCAACATCAATCGTACAGCTTTCCTCGGACCGGGGTCTCCTCCTCCATCTCCAATGGTAGAACCCGTATAGGCTTCATCCATGAGTGCAAGTAGGATCCGGATCATATAAGGGAGTTTTACCATTTGCACTACTTAAGGAGTTTTTACTTAAAATATACAATTTATAAAGGCCGCGTTTAACCTTAGGAGCTGCACTCTTACGGATAGAAGCTATACTGCTTCCTATTAGTGACCACGAGCTTCGTTCTACCTCTTCCAATGCGACAACCAAGACTAATGTTGACAAACGAAAGTCAGAAAGCATAATTAGTTTATGAGGAAATTAAAAAAATTCACTTCATCCTACAACAAACCAGCTGAATGGGTATAGAGCATAAAACAAATAAAAGGGAATAAAAACCACGCTTTAATCATTGGGTGGCAAGTGACACAAAAACCTTGGGTCACTCAACTCCCCACAGCTTCCTCTATCATCACAACCCCCAAAATAACCATTCCTCAGGAACGGACTCATCTTCTGCTCCTAATGGTAAACACAATCTCCATAACCCACACAAAATCATTATTAATTCACGTACCTTTCAGCACGAGCAGATTATTACATAAATCATTACCCTTCATAGAGAAATTTGATATCATCCTGAAAACAAAATGCCACCACTAGAAGGGAAAACAAAGTTACCACAAAATCATACCTTTTGAATAATAACCCCTTAAGCTTGGATGCTTAGATAAAATCTGCACACAAAATCCTTCAATCTCACCCACTTCCCTTCTCTCAATTATGTTTATCCAATCCCTAATAATCAAATCCTCGTTATTGTCTGCATTCAACCCTAACAATTATCGCAAGTATATATACATACATTGAAAAATATTTTTATATAAATTTATGCTCGAAATTTTTCACAATTTCTTAATTAAACTAATATGAAAAAACATTTAAAATAAAAGAAAGGAAATAGAATAAAAAATAGGGTTTAGTAATTTAAATTTTATGTTTCAAAAAAAAAAAAAAAGGATTGACAGAGAACAAAAGCAAAAACAAAAACACATACACACTCATGAACTGTCCATTAAATCCTTTTAACCAATCATATTTTTAAGAAGTGCCACGTCAGCAAATACCCTCAACATTTCAAACACTCTTTTCTAAAGGCTCCTTTACTATTGAGAAAGAAGATAAATTTTATGTTTCACCCAAAAAAACTGATTGACGGAGAACAGAAAAAACACACACACACTTTCATGAACTGTCCATTTACCCTCAGCAGTTTTCAACACTCTTTTCGTGACGCTTCTTTCTTACTCAACATTTAATTTTCCTCTAAAATATATGTATATAAATTCGATCTTTGTACTCACGAGAGAAAAAGATAAATTTTATGTTGTGTACTCCTGAGAAAGAAGGCAAATTTGTTGGTCACTTTTTATTTAAGGTATGGTTTTCTTTTTTCTTTTTGAAAGATTTTTTTCAAAGACACTTACAGATAAAACATTTATGGATGATTTTGATTTTTTTTAAATACTTATCCTCGCCCTTTTTAATTTTCTTTTTTTTATTTTTCAAAGATTTTTCTATCATTTTGATTGATGTTGGTTCAAGGAAAAAGAGACTGTAAAATTTTATAGATAGATAGATTATTAGGTAAGTTACGTTTTTTTTTTTTTTTAGTTTTATTAAACATTGATTGATGATTCTATCTTTTTTCTTCAAATTTTTTATTTTGTATTTTTTGAAATGTTTTTCTACCATTTTGATTGATTTTGATTCAGGGAAAACATAATTTAAAAATTTATAGATAGACAGAAAGATAGATAAACTAAACTAAAAAAACTTTTTTTTAGATGGCCAATATTGGTGGAAATGGTGAAAACGTGAGTGACGATATCCAACAAAATAATATTTTGGAAGTGTTCTCAGCAATGGTTATTTTGATAAAATTCAAAATATAGTTGTAGTGAGGGATGAAGTGTAAGTGTTTCTTAATTATTCTTAATTTTCCCCAAGGATTTTTCTTTCAAAAATGGATTTGGCAAGCGTTTAATTTTTCTTCTTCTTTTCTTTTGGCAATTAGTCCTATGGTGGGATTACAAGAAGCTCCCAGGTATGAAATTGAGGCTAATTATAACCATTTGGGCAAATCCTCCTCCCGAAATGAATCGAGTGGTAATTTTTATTTCCTTTATTTTTTTCATTTTTTCGATACTTTTTAGAAAAGGTATTATTTTCCGTAAGTTTAATCGATCGAATTTGCTAAACGTAAAATATTTCTAGTCATTCCTAAAGCAAATCTATGAAGCTAAGGTTCATGCTAATCGCTTTTCAAAAAAAAAAAAAAAAAAAAGAATATTTCTAGTCATTCCTAAATCAAATCTACCAAGCTAAGGTTCATGTTAATCACTTTTTTCAAAAAAAAAAAAAAAAATCCCAAGTTTCTTTAGGGTAAAAAAACCCCCTAGAATTTAAAGTCTATTTGATGATGACCAATGCCATTTTGAAAAGAAAATCAAACCTGTTTATTTAAATACAAATGAAAGCAGAATGAAAAGACCCTACATTTTGAAGTTTATTTGATGATGATCAAAATAATTATCATTTTGAAAAGAAAATCAGAAAGTTGAAGCCTAATTTTTTCAATAGAAATGAAAATAGTATTAAAATAACTTTAGATTTTGAATTCTATTTGAAAAGAAACATCATTTTGAATAGAAAATCATGAAGTTGAGGCTTGTTTATTTCATTAGAAATGAAAATAGTATAAAAAATATAACACTATATTTTGAAGTCCATTTCAGTATGATGGAAACAGAATACAATGAGAAATTAAGCCATTTTCTCCTTATTATCTCTATCACTTGTTGATGTTTTATTTCCCAGGACGATTATTTTGTACAAAATAATGAAAATTTTGGATCCCCTTTATTGTATAATCCTCCATCCCCACAAAATTCACCGGGTTCGGAATCATCGACGAATGCTAAACCCGATCATATGAACCGAGCAAGTGATCTTCTTATGGCGGTCTCGATAGGAGCTGATCTGAACAAGAACAAAATCATCGAACAAGCTGTGGAAGCCATGGAAGAGCTGCTTAAGTTGGCAATAATGGGTGAACCACTATGGCAACACAATGGAAACGGTGGAATGGAGACTCTAAATGGGTTTCAATACTTGAGGGAATTCGGTAGCTTTGATGCAACAATGGAACAGATAATGAGGATGGTTGAAGTTGGTGAACCCCAATGTTTCCTAAGCTCTGATTGCAACTGTAACTTTGATCAAGATATCCCCTCATCCTTTTCAAAACTCAATTTCGAGCCTTTGAATATCGAAACTTCTCGAGAGACCGCAATTGTTGAGATGAACCCTATGAACATCGTCCAATTGCTCATGGATACGGTAGGGATTTTGTTTCCCCTTGTTCCATTTCATTATGTAAGTTTGCTCATTTATGAAGTTGTTAATGAACTAACATTTTCCATTTTCTCGTGATTAGAAACAATGGGCGACAACATTTTACAGCATTGTCTCGAGGACAACATTGTTAGGAGTTATATTAGAAAACGTTGATGGGAGCTACAATGGAGTTCTTCAAGTGGTAAACCTCAAACATCATCTTCATTTTAATCTAAAATTTACACTTTGACTTTGATTAAATGTGGAATGTGATACATGAATTTTGATTTGCTACAATTATATACACACATGAAACTTTTATTTTGTTTTAATTAGACACATGAAACTTTGATTTGATTCAATTGTATATATTTTTAAAAAAATAACTACATTCATTAGTTTTTACATTCGATAAATATAATTATTTATCTATACAATAATAGACGTAGAGTCGATAATAGTCTTTAATGGTTTGAATAAAAATTTTATGTATAAATTGCTCAAAATCAAAATTAATGTATCACATTGTATAGAAAGTTCATGTATAATTTTGATATTTATCCATTTTATATCTAATTTTACTTGATTCATTACCCTATTGATATCTCAACAATATTCCATGCATTAAAATTTAGTACAAAAATTCACTATTGTTTTGCTTAACATACATATTGATATTGAAACATTTATTTAGTAGCTTTATTGTTTTATAGAATCTTACTTTAAAGAGAGTGATTGAAATGATTCATATATGAAAAGAAAGAATCTCATACAAATTTAAGGAAAGAGTTGTTTCATAGTTGAATGCTTTTTTGTTAACTACAAGGTTTCGCTTTAGGGTTTATGAAAATCATTAAATGCAGTTATAGGTTTTAATATTCTTCATGATGGATTATTTCTTTGTTCTTCCCTCGATATTTTATATACTTGATTATGATCCATTAGTTTGTTTATCTCTTACGGTTAATATATATATTACTATCCATTTTCTTGTTTTTTCTCTTATAATTAATATGTTCGAGATAATTACGTATTTGCGTTGCCTATATTTAGTAACTAGCTAACAGTTCTCTTCAAAAGATCCGTTTTATTTGTTTTAGTGTTTAGGGGTATCATTAGATGCCGTTATAATTCCTAAAATATTCTTCACGGTCGATTTCTTTGTTTTTTTCTCTAATAATTAATACATTCATATGGTAACTAGTCTTCCAAAATCCATTTTATTTGTTTTCCCATCAGATGTCAGCAGAGTTTCATCAGTGTACACCATTAATACCAGCAAGACAAAGCTATTTCGCAAGGTACTGTAAGAAGCACACAAATGGAACATGGGGAGTGGTTGATGTTTCCTTGGAGAGTTTATTCCCATATCCACAAGTACAATTTCGAAGAAGGCCATCAGGTTGTGTAATCCAAGAAGTAGGCAATAGAGGTTCAGAGGTGACATGGATTGAACATGTTGAAGTTGATAGCAGATCACTTCACCTATCTTTCGTCCCATTGTTAGCTCAGTTTTGCATTTAGTGCCAAACGATGGATTGCAACCATCAATGAGCATTGCCAATGGCTCACAACTTCAATGGCTAGAACCGCTCCTACGGTGATGGGGTAAAATTTTTAATTTATTCTGCTTTCTATTTACATTACATGCGCCAACTTAATGAACACTTGTTGATGTAATTTTATTTGTTTGGAAAAAACAGTTTTAATACCACAAGAAGAGGAGGAGAGTCTGCTGAAATTGGTGAAAAGATGACTAAGAATTTTTCAACAATATTAATTCATGTTACGAGAATGTATGGTGGGATTACCTCAAAACTTTTTTGCTCAAGATGTTAGGTTGAGATACGGAAATATATTAAAGGTTCTGGGAAGCCTTCAGTAACATTGTAATCTTCACTACTTCAACTCATATTCCAGATTCCGATGGAGGTTCTGTTTGATTTTCTTCGTCATGAACGCATACAGAAAGCAGGGTATGTAAAACTTATATATATACGTGTTTAATTTTTAGGTTGTTTTCTTGTCTCTGCATCAATGCATGCACGTATACAAACATATATGTGTATAAATATTACACCACTGAGCGTGTAACTTTTCATGGATGGATTCCGGGGTGTATAATTATGCAGTGGGATTTGCTTTCAAACCAACGACATGTCCGAGAACTTGTCTATGTCAGTAATGGTGAAAATCCTAAAAATCGAGTTTCCATTATGCAAGTGAATGTACGTGTTTGATCATTTCCTTTTCTTTTCTCATCACAATTTCCTCCATGAACTAACTAATAAGCATACTAATAAATTTGCAAGTCATCACCAAACAAGATCGAGATACTATATCTCCAAGAAAGCTACACCGATGAAACGGCTCGTACATAGTATACTGCGCCGATGGATATCATGGCCATGTCAAAAATCTTGAATGGTGGTAACCCAAAATTTGTATCTATTTTGCCATCGGGGGTCAAACATTATGCCCGATAAGGCACACGGGCAAGGAGATGGAGCCGTGGGAAGTATCTTAACCCTAGCGTTTCAAAGCGTCGACAGATTAAGCAACAAGGAATATATGCCTCCGTCGACGCTCAAAATCATTGATGCTATCTTATCAACAATCGTTGCTTCAATCAAGGATGCTATGCTATTTGGCATAAGGTGATGCCATTGCTAAGTCTTGAGCTTTTCTTTTTGTTGGTATGTTGCTGCAGGTACTGATGGATTTATATTTGCTTTATGAGCTACAGGTATTAATGGCTTCTTTCGAAGTTGTTGAGAATGTAAGTTATGTAAACCAAGGAGTTCAAATAGAAACTTTAATATAATATTATCTGCAAACTGTAGCTTTCTTAAAGGAATGTTTTGGAAGAGCTTTTGATCATAATAAATGTTGTTGTTAATTGTTCAAGAATTTAAGACCAAGTTAGAGAGTTTTAATTCGGATTTGGATTGAATCACTTGCTTGATTTGGATTTTGGCTTTCATGAGCTCATATAGTCAGAAAAAAGAAGTAATGGGTTACTTGTTTAGTTATTTTATATAATAATCGTTTGAAATTAAATAAGAAATAATAGATTATTTGCATCTTAAAAATTTGATTTAGTTATTTACTTTCAAAGTATGTTCAAATTTATTAGTGTATATAACAAATTTTTTTAATATGCAAAAATAATTATTTTCTACAACTAAAACCGATTTCTCTGGCAAAACATAAATTGAAACATGTAATATAAAATATTACGAGGAGTACCAAAAATTATAAAATAGTATAAAAATTTTGGGGAATAGAAAAATTATGAGGATATCAAAAAATTTATGAGGAAGTACAAAAATTTCTAGGAGTCTGAGAAAATCATGAGATAATATCGAATATTCAGTTAAGAATTTTGTCATTATCTCCTAACCTGTTGAATTAGTTAAAACTTATCATGAAACCAGGACATGGTGGTGGTTTTTTTTTTTTCCGGTTCATACACCCTGTTGATCAATAATCTCGTATTGTTAAGAAAAGGTAATTACATATTCAGTCTAGTTTATGTATTTTTGTTAGAGTTGAAGATTTAATCTTGTACTTTAATTTCGCTAGTTTAAGTCTCTATATTTTTCGATATTTGAAAATCCAGTCAACTTAAATGGTAGCGGTTAAATTGTAAATTTTTCTATTTTGAAAATCATATGCTTCGAAAATTTTATTTTTTGTACAAACATTTATAATTAAATTTAAATAAAATATTTTGTTATTGGATATTAATTTGGTTTAAACTTATGGAGTGAACACATAATTTGACATTTACATGAGATATATATATATATATATATATATATATATATTTAGAAATGAGATATATTTACTTAAATATGATAATAAAAATGTATGTTTACTTAAAAGGAATTAAATCGACTTCTCAAATTAGCCTGTTTTATATGGTAATAACAACAGTAAAATAAAATTTAAAAACTAGCCATAAGTTTCAAACTGAAGACATGAATCTATTTGTATTGATATAATGGATGTCGATTAGTGTCTGGAATTTGCATCTTGCACTATCCGCATTGCAATTTTTCACGGGATGAATGATGAGCTTGAGCACCCACAGAGGCCAATGGTACCATACACTGGTTGGATTTTCCGCCACCCTTGATATCGATTCAATTAACGCCAATGCAAGGGACTAGTTAAAGGCTAATTGACTCTAAATTGCAATTAGAATGTTGATAGCTTACCTATCAAAAACATCGCTAGACTTGAGAAGCACAATCAAGAGAAATTAAGTAGCACACTTTCAAAAATTAAAAGCCCCTTTACCAAAACTAATCTCCATCAAATGGAATAAAAAGCGATCTCAGGATCCACTTAGTTTCCAACTATACAGTGAGACTCAAATTCAAAATTGACATCACATCAAACACATTTTAACTAAATCGAGCAACAAAACCACCCTTTTAATCTTTGGCAAGTGACACAAGAACCTTCAATCCCCACAGACCCCTTCTATCATCTCAAGATAAAGCCACCCCAAAATAACCATTCCTCATGAATCCACTGCTCCTCATGGTAAACACAATCACCATAACCCACACAAAATCACTATTAATTCACATTCCGACCAGATTGTTAAGAAATCACATCTTAAAACATGATTTCATCCTATGAAAATAAAATGTCACCACTAGAAGGGGAAATCCCCGAACCATACCTTTCGAAAAATAGCTGCATAAGCTTGGACGTCACACTTAAATTTGCACACAAGATCCTTCCGTCTCACCCACTTCCCTACTCTCAATTATTTGTCTAATCTCTAATCACCCGCCAGTGGAAATTGATTGAACGTGGCGATTTAGGTAATGTTTGTTTTGCGATTGCGCACAAGAATGGAAATGATTTGGCGTTTGCTCTAAGCGTTTGCGGTGTATTAGAAGGCCTGGTATGTACAAGGCTTGGTGGTGAGTTCTTTTTGGGGTTTGGTTGCTATTTTTGCCTTAGCGATTTATTTTGGTTTTGATGTTCTTTGCACTTTGGTTTGGTTTTTCGATGTTGGTTTATTTTGTTGGTGTGCTCTGCTTTTTTTAAGTGGCGAGAGATACTTTGTGGGGTGTGTTAGTCTTTGAGGGGTTCAATTGTCTTGGTTTTTGAATTGGGTTTTGTTTTGGGTGTTGGTTTTTCATGGGGGCTTATTTCCCCATTTTTGGCTTCTGTGTATAATCTTTGATAGAGGGAAAAAAAAAATCAAATCCTCATTATTACCTACATTCAGCCCTAACAATTATAGCATGTATATAAAAATATTTTTATATGTACCCTCAACAATTTTCAACACTCTTGTCCCATGTACCCTTCTAATGCTCATTTCCTACTTACCGTTTATTTTCCCTCTCAAATATATATATATAAATTCAGTGTTGTACTCCTTAGAAAGAAGACAAATCTGTTCATCACATTTTGTTTAAGGTATGGTTTTCTTTTTTCTTCATGAAAGGTTTTAGTTTCAAAGACACCCAGAGATAATGCATGGAAACATTTATGGATGATTTTTATCATTTTTTTTAAAAAGCCATATCATTGTGCTTTTCTAATTCAAATTTTGTATTTTTCAAATATTTTTCTATCATTTTGATTGATGTTAGTTCAGGTAAAAAATAAAAAATAAAAAAATTGCAGATAGATAGATTATTAGGTAAATTTAAACTCAATTTTTTAGTTCAATTATACATTTAGTCAACTATAGGACGGAATTGAATGAATTTATTCGTAAAAAGACATTTAATATATTAACCAAAATGATGTAATGTATGGTTGGATGTACCTGAGATGATTTGTGGAATGAGTTTTAGGCAACAAAAAGAAATGTTGGTAACTATTTCGGTGAAGAAATGCTGGTGGAGGGGGCGTCATTAAAGCCATTATCTTCATCAAATCATTTATGCTGCTATCAATTGACGTTCAACCAAAATTCAGATTTATTCCTTAAGAAAATAATGAAATATCAAAATAAGGAACAAATATATTGAAAAGGAATAAAAGAGGCACTATTAACTCCAAAAAATGAAGTTAATAATGTGAAATTAAAAGAAATAAAAAAGTGAAGCAAGTCAGATTTTTTGTCACTGATTTTGACCTTGTATACAAATAGTTCAACCTGGAAGTAGAGTTACACCATTTATGTTTTATGATTCTATGATACATCATCATCAGTTGAATGCACCATAATGTGCTAACAGTAAAATCCATAATCAAAATGAACTTACAAGATAAATCTAAAAACTGGAAACTCCAATAAAATTAGGGACTCCAGAGATGTCTTCCTATAGGATAGGGTCATTGCTATCTTCTTCTCGGAAGAATATTTGTAAACGAAAAATCATGGAAGGGTGGACCTGCATCCGAAA
The DNA here is from genome assembly GCA_025698475.1 of Gossypium anomalum. NCBI lineage: Eukaryota > Viridiplantae > Streptophyta > Magnoliopsida > Malvales > Malvaceae > Gossypium > Gossypium anomalum. The sequence continues at coordinate 11,875,141 of CM046956.1, forward strand.
CAATAAAGTTACTCGAAGATTGCAATGGAAGAGAGCCGAGCCCTATTGGTTTCATCTGTTCAAAAGCAGAAGAAAGTAGTACGCAAGGAGGAGGGTAAGTGGCATGGTCTCTTACCTTCCTGCTCAGCAAGAATGTAAAATGGAATATGCGCAATCATTTTTGTGTCTCCATCATTCCAGTTGGCGGTGCCTGGATTGTGTGGGGTCCCATGTGAAGGCCTGGAAGGTCCCAAGTAGACAGACAGACAGATAGCGGGGTCATCAGATAACCACGAGTTCGCCTCCAAACGCTTGAATCTGATATTTAAGATCGAGCAACCTGAATATGAATTGTTAGAGAAAAGCAACATTATTAAGTTAGAAAATTCATTCCCTTCTTTACAACTATTTGACCAAAGTAAATGTCCAAAATTGGATTCAGACAACCTTGCCCAAGGCTACACGTGCCCTCGGCAATGGTTAGTGGTGATATGCAGCAAGCTTTGCAATAGCTGTGATAACAAAACACAGAAGCCTCGACTGTGATGACTTTCTGAAGTTCCTGCTGTCAGAGTTGACAGACTCCTGCCCCAGACCTAGACGACTTCCGAAACCGAGATTAAAGTCAGCATATAACAACCAACATTAGAAAGAAAATTTGTTTGAGAAAACGAAAATATTACCTAGATGAAAGGTTTTCATACAAAAGTAGCTCTAGACTTTCAAAAGTTCCCTAGCCGCATCTTTGTGCGACCCACCACCCCCACCATGCTCTCCAACAGCCCAACACAATTGTAACGCCAATTCTGTCTATTTAAGGAAAAAGACGTATGAAGTCAGATCCCTGATGCGTAAAAAGCGTAACACAGGATGTAATTATTGACCTTTTCTGGGCTTTCATATGCTTACCTGAGTCTGTCAACTATAGGCTTCTGCAGAAGGTTAAATGGACCATAACTTATACAAAATAAAGGACAGAAGAATTGCAATCCTTTAGACATCAATTTCAGCAATAATTAATGTAGATGCTTAGTAAAAGTTGGAAAACCGAAATATATGGAGAAACTTGAGTGAATAATACCTTCAAAAGTGCAATAAAATCCGAAGAACGCTGAAACGAAGCAAGCATGAATTCTAGGAGCCTTCTGCCAACCTGCACAAATATAGGTTCTCAGAAATACAAGCCATTCCAATCTCAGCATCTAAATTGATGTCATATTACATGGACATTTACAAGAAAAGCTTCGAATCCATACAAAACCATTTCGCTTACCTAACATAAGCACTTCAGTATGGACCCAAATAATTAATGTATCTAGAGGGTAGTACATAACTGTAAGGTAGTAGCCCCACAAGAAATACAATAACAGAACTAATATTTAGAAAATGTATACAAACCTCATACATATAGTTCTTGTCAGGAAATAATGTAGAATTTCTAGCCATCAGAATGGGAATTAATGCACAGATTAATGCTGCAAAAGAGAGGCAAGAACACAAATTAAGATACAAGCAATGAGCATCGACACTTAAACTAAAGCTACATCCTACAGATAGAGTTATAAAAGTACTAAAAAGGGTATCAAATGGATTAAAAAAAACATAAAACATACTATTATTTGCATCGCGTAAAGCAACAGTAAAATACATATGAAGAAACCGAGGTGTGATATTGAGTATCTGCTTTAATCTATCAGACTGAGGGCTATTTGTTGCAGCTTGTAGTACTACAGCAACCTCAGGAGAAGCCCAATGGCGTTCCTGAAACAATCAATCTTCTGTCAAGTGTCGACTTATTTCAAACTACAGAAAAAAAAAGGGATATTAGTTACAAAACAAACAAAAACCAGGTTAGCCTAGTTATATACACAATTCATAGCTCAAAAAATATGATATTGTAGTATTGGAAGAGCGTACAATATTATTGTAAGCTAGCCTTAATTTAGAACTGCAAAGTGTTGCTTTTACTTGCATTAGTAGAAATTCAAAATACTTGATATAGAGAAAATGAACAATCTAAAAATTAAAAAGCAAAGCACTCTACAAGAGCACTGAGAAACAAATTCCTAATTAAAAAAGCCTGTAATGGTTAGACAACTATACTTTCCTCTAGTAATACTATGTTTGTAATTGCTTTCATCTAATTGTAAATGGAGTTTTATCAATAGAAGACCATTCAGCAAGGCCATCATTTTCATCCTTAAGAAGTTCCAGAAACACAGTATCAGCAACATCAATCGTACAGCTTTCCTCGGACCCAGGGTCTCCTCCTCCATCTCCAATGGTAGAACCCGTATAGGCTTCATCCATGAGTGCAAGTAGGATCCGGACCATATAAGGGAGTTTTACCATTTGCACTACTTAAGGAGTTTTTACTTAAAATATACAATTTATAAAGGCTCGCGTTTAACCTTAGGAGCTGCACTCTTCTGGATAGAAGCTATACTGCTTCCTATTAGTGACCCTGAGCTTCGTTCTACCTCTTCCAATGCGACAACCAAGACTAATGTTGACAAACGAAAGTCAGAAAGCATAATTAGTTTATGAGGAAATTAAAAAAAAAAATTCACTTCATCCTACAACAAACCAGCTGAATGGGTATAGAGCATAAAACAAATAAAAGGGAATAAAAACCACGCTTTAATCATTGGCTGGCAAGTGACACAAAAACCTTGGGTCACTCAACTCCCCACAGCTTCCTCTATCATCACAACCCCCAAAATAACCATTCCTCAGGAACGGACTCATCTTCTGCTCCTAATGGTAAACACAATCTCCATAACCCACACAAAATCATTATTAATTCACGTACCTTTCAGCACGAGCAGATTATTACATAAATCATTACCCTTCATAGAGAAATTTGATATCATCCTGAAAACAAAATGCCACCACTAGAAGGGAAAACAAAGTTACCACAAAATCATACCTTTTGAATAATAACCCCTTAAGCTTGGATGCTTAGATAAAATCTGCACACAAAATCCTTCAATCTCACCCACTTCCCTTCTCTCAATTATGTTTATCCAATCCCTAATAATCAAATCCTCGTTATTATGCGCATTCAACCCTAACAATTATCGCAAGTATATATACATACATTGAAAAATATTTTTATATAAATTTATGCTCGAAATTTTTCACAATTTCTTAATTAAACTAATATGAAAAAACATTTAAAATAAAAGAAAGGAAATAGAATAAAAAATAGGGTTTAGTAATTTAAATTTTATGTTTCACAAAAAAAAAAAAAAGGATTGACAGAGAACAAAAAGCAAAAACAAAAAACACATACACACTCATGAACTGTCCATTAAATCCTTTTAACCAATCATATTTTTAAGAAGTGCCACGTCAGCAAATACCCTCAACATTTCAAACACTCTTTTCTAAAGGCTCCTTTACTATTGAGAAAGAAGATAAATTTTATGTTTCACCCAAAAAAACTGATTGACGGAGAATAGAAAAAACACATACACACTTTCATGAACTGCCCATTTACCCTCAGCAGTTTTCAACACTCTTTTCGTGACGCTTCTTTCTTACTCAACATTTAATTTTCCTCTAAAATATATGTATATAAATTCGATCTTTGTACTCGAGAAAAAGATAAATTTTATGTTGTACTCCTGAGAAAGAAGGCAAATTTGTTGGTCACTTTTTATTTAAGGTATGGTTTTCTTTTTTCTTTTTGAAAGATTTTTTTCAAAGACACTTACAGATAAAACATTTATGGATGATTTTGATTTTTTTTAAATACTTATCCTCGCCCTTTTTAATTTTCTTTTTTTTATTTTTCAAAGATTTTTCTATCATTTTGATTGATGTTGGTTCAAGGAAAAAGAGACTGTAAAATTTTATAGATAGATAGATTATTAGGTAAGTTACGTTTTTTTTTTTTTTTTAGTTTTATTAAACATTGATTGATGATTCTATCTTTTTTCTTCAAATTTTTTATTTTGTATTTTTTGAAATGTTTTTCTACCATTTTGATTGATTTTGATTCAGGGAAAACAGAATTTAAAAATTTATAGATAGACAGAAAGATAGATAAACTAAACTAAAAAAACTTTTTTTTAGATGGCCAATATTGGTGGAAATGGTGAAAATGTGAGTGACGATATCCAACAAAATAATATTTTGGAAGTGTTCAGCAATGGTTATTTTGATAAAATTCAAAATATAGTTGTAGCAGGGGATGAAGTGTAAGTGTTTCTTAATTATTCTTAATTTTCCCCAAGGATTTTTCTTTCAAAAATGGATTTGGCAAGCGTTTAATTTTTTCTTCTTCTTTTCTTTTGGCAATTAGTCCTATGGTGGGATTACAAGAAGCTCCTGGGTATGAAATTGAGGCTAATTATAACCAGTTTGGGGCAAATCCTCCTCCTGAAATGAATCCAGTAGTAATTTTTTATTTCCTTTATTTTTTTCATTTTTCTGATACTTTTTAGAAAATGTATTATTTTCCGTAAGTTTAATCTGATCGAATTTGCTAAACGTAAAATATTTCTAGTCATTCCTAAAGCAAATCTATGAAGCTAAGGTTCATGCTAATCGCTTTTTCAAAAAAAAAAAAAAAAGAATATTTCTAGTCATTCCTAAATCAAATCTACGAAGCTAAGGTTCATGTTAATCACTTTTTTCAAAAAAAAAAAAAAAAATCCCAAGTTTCTTTAGGGTAAAAAAACCCCCTAGAATTTAAAGTCTATTTGATGATGACCAATGCCATTTTGAAAAGAAAATCAAACCTGTTTATTTAAATACAAATGAAAGCAGAATGAAAAGACCCTACATTTTGAAGTTTATTTGATGATGATCAAAATAATTATCATTTTGAAAAGAAAATCGAGAGAAAGTTGAAGCCTAATTTTTCAATAGAAATGAAAATAGTATTAAAATAACTTTAGATTTTGAATTCTATTTGAAAAGAAACATCATTTTGAATAGAAAATCATGAAGTTGAGGCTTGTTTATTTCATTAGAAATGAAAATAGTATAAAAAATATAACACTATATTTTGAAGTCCATTTCAGTATGATGGAAACAGAATACAATGAGAAATTAAGCCATTTTCTCCTTATTATCTCTATCACTTGTTGATGTTTTATTTCCCAGGAGGATTATTTTGTACAAAATAATGAAAATTTTGGATCCCCTTTATTGTATAATCCTCCATCCCCACAAAATTCACCGGGTTGGAATCATCGACGAATGCTAAACCCGATCATATGAACCGAGCAAGTGATCTTCTTATGGCGGTCTCGATAGGAGCTGATCTGAACAAGAACAAAATCATCGAACAAGCTGTGGAAGCCATGGAAGAGCTGCTTAAGTTGGCAATAATGGGTGAACCACTATGGCAACACAATGGAAACGGTGGAATGGAGACTCTAAATGGGTTTCAATACTTGAGGGAATTCGGTAGCTTTGATGCAACAATGGAACAGATAATGAGGATGGTTGAAGTTGGTGAACCCCAATGTTTCCTAAGCTCTGATTGCAACTGTAACTTTGATCAAGATATCCCCTCATCCTTTTCAAAACTCAATTTCGAGCCTTTGAATATCGAAACTTCTCGAGAGACCTTAATTGTTGAGATGAACCCTATGAACATCGTCCAATTGCTCATGGATACGGTAGGGATTTTGTTTCCCCTTGTTCCATTTCATTATGTAAGTTTGCTCATTTATGAAGTTGTTAATGAACTAACATTTTCCATTTTCTCGTGATTAGAAACAATGGGCGACAACATTTTACAGCATTGTCTCGAGGACAACATTGTTAGGAGTTATATTAGAAAACGTTGATGGGAGCTACAATGGAGTTCTTCAAGTGGTAAACCTCAAACATCATCTTCATTTTAATCTAAAATTTACACTTTGACTTTGATTAAATGTGGAATGTGATACATGAATTTTGATTTGCTACAATTATATACACACATGAAACTTTTATTTTGTTTTAATTAGACACATGAAACTTTGATTTGATTCAATTGTATATATTTTTAAAAAATAACTACATTCATTAGTTTTTACATTCGATAAATATAATTATTTATCTATACAATAATAGACGTAGAGTCGATAATAGTCTTTAATGGTTTGAATAAAAATTTTATGTATAAATTGCTCAAAATCAAAATTAATGTATCACATTGTATAGAAAGTTCATGTATAATTTTGATATTTATCCATTTTATATCTAATTTTACTTGATTCATTACCCTATTGATATCTCAACAATATTCCATGCATTAAAATTTAGTACAAAAATTCACTATTGTTTTGCTTAACATACATATTGATATTGAAACATTTATTTAGTAGCTTTATTGTTTTATAGAATCTTACTTTAAAGAGAGTGATTGAAATGATTCATATATGAAAAGAAAGAATCTCATACAAATTTAAGGAAAGAGTTGTTTCATAGTTGAATGCTTTTTGTTAACTACAAGGTTTTCGCTTTAGGGTTTATGAAAATCATTAAATGCAGATATAGGTTTTTAATATTCTTCATGATGGATTATTTCTTTGTTCTTCCTCTGATATTTTATATACTTGATTATGATCCATTAGTTTGTTTATCTCTTACGGTTAATATATATATTACGATCCATTTTCTTGTTTTTTCTCTTATAATTAATATGTTCGAGATAATTACGTATTTGCGTTGCCTATATTTAGTAACTAGCTATGATTCTCTTCAAAAGATCCGTTTTATTTGTTTTAGTGTTTAGGGGTATCATTAGATGCCGTTATAATTCCTAAAATATTCTTCACGGTCGATTTCTTTGTTTTTTCCTCTAATAATTAATACATTCATATGGTAACTAGTCTTCCAAAATCCATTTTATTTGTTTTCCCATCAGATGTCAGCAGAGTTTCATCAGTGTACACCATTAATACCAGCAAGACAAAGCTATTTCGCAAGAATCGTAAGAAGCACACAAATGGAACATGGGGAGTGGTTGATGTTTCCTTGGAGAGTTTATTCCCATATCCACAAGTACAATTTCGAAGAAGGCCATCAGGTTGTGTAATCCAAGAAGTAGGCAATAGAGGTACAGAGGTGACATGGATTGAACATGTTGAAGTTGATAGCAGATCACTTCACCCTATCTTTCGTCCCATTGTTAGCTCAGGTTTTGCATTTAGTGCCAAACGATGGATTGCAACCATCAATGAGCATTGCCAATGGCTCACAACTTCAATGGCTAGAACCGCTCCTACACGGTGATGGGGTAAAATTTTTAATTTATTCTGCTTTCTATTTACATTACATGCGCCAACTTAATGAACACTTGTTGATGTAATTTTATTTGTTTGGAAAAACAGTTTTAATACCACAAGAAGGAGGGAGAGTCTCTTTGAAATTGGCTGAAAAGATGACTAAGAATTTTTTCAACAATATTAATTCATGTTCGAGAATGTATGGTGGGATTACCTCAAAACTTTCTTTGCTCAAGATGTTAGGTTGAGATACGGAAATATATTAAAGGTTCTGGGAAGCCTTTCAGTAACATTGTAATCTTCACTACTTCAACTCATATTCCAGATTCCGATGGAGGTTCTGTTTGATTTTCTTCGTCATGAACGCACAAGAAGCAGGTATGTAAAACTTATATATATACGTGTTTAATTTTTAGGTTGTTGTTTTCTTGTCTTTGCTATGCGAATGCATGCACGTATACAAACATATATGTGTATAAATATTACTCCACTGAGCGTGTAACTTTTCATGGATGGATTCCGGGGTGTATAATTATGCAGTGGGATTTGCTTTCAAACCAACGACATGTCCGAGAACTTGTCTATGTCAGTAATGGTGAAAATCCTAAAAATCGAGTTTCCATTGTGCAAGTGAATGTACGTGTTTCGATCATTTCCTTTTCTTTTCTCATCACAATTTCCTCCATGAACTAACTAATAAGCATACTAATAAATTTGCAGTCATCACCAAACAAGATCGAGATACTATATCTCCAAGAAAGCTACACCGATGAAACTGGCTCGTACATAGTATACGCTCCGATAGATATCATGGCCATGTCAAAAATCTTGAATGGTGGTAACCCAAAATTTGTATCTATTTTGCCATCAGGGTTCAGCATTATGCCTGATAAGGCACCTGGGCAAGGAGATGGAGCCGTGGGAAGTATCTTAACCCTAGCGTTTCAAAGCGTCGACAGATTAAGCAACAAGGAATATATGCCTCCGTCGACGCTCAAAATCATTGATGCTATCTTATCAACAACCGTTGCTTCAATCAAGGATGCTATGCTATTTGGCATAAGGTGATGCCATTGCTAAGTCTTGAGCTTTTCTTTTTGTTGGTATGTTGCTGCAGTAATCGATGGATTTATATTTGCTTTATGAGCTGCAGTATTAATGGCTTCTTTTTGAAGTTGTTGAGAATGTAAGTTATGTAAACCAAGGAGTTCAAATAGAAACTTTAATATAATATTATCATCGCAAACTGTAGCTTTCTTAAAGGAATGTTTTGGAAGAGCTTTTGATCATAATAAATGTTGTTGTTAATTGTTCAAGAATTTAAGACCAAGTTAGAGAGTTTTAATTCGGATTTGGATTGAATCACTTGCTTGATTTGGATTTTGGCTTTCATGAGCTCATATAGTCGTAAAAAAAGAAGTAATGGGTTACTTGTTTAGTTATTTTATATGATAATCGTTTGAAATTAAATAAGAAATAATAGATTATTTGCATCTTAAAAAATTTGATTTAGTTATTTACTTTCAGTATGTTCAAATTTATTAGTGTATATAACAAATTTTTTTAATATGCAAAAATAATTATTTTCTACCACTAAAAACTGATTTCTCCTGGCAAAACATAAATTCGAAACATGTAATATAAAATATTACTTAGGAGTACCAAAATTATAAAATAGTATAAAAAATTTTGGGGAATAGAAAAATTATGAGGGATATCAAAAAATTTATGAGGAAGTACAAAAATTTCTAGGAGTCTGAGAAAATCATGAGATAATATCGAATATTCAGTTAAGAATTTTGTCATTATCTCCTAACCTGTTGAATTAGTTAAAACTTATCATGAAACCAGGACATGGTGGTTTTTTTTTTTTCCGGTTCATACACCCTGTTGATCAATAATCTCGTATTGTTAAGAAAAGGTAATTACATATTCAGTCTAGTTTATGTATTTTTGTTAGAGTTGAAGATTTAATCTTGTACTTTAATTTCGCTAGTTTAAGTCTCTATATTTTTCGATATTTGAAAATCCAGTCAACTTAAATGGTAGCGGTTAAATTGTAAATTTTTCTATTTTGAAAATCATATGCTTCGAAAATTTTATTTTTTGTACAAACATTTATAATTAAATTTAAATAAAATATTTTGTTATTGGATATTAATTTGGTTTAAACTTATGGAGTGAACACATAATTTGACATTTACATGAGATATATATATATATATATTTAGAAATGAGATATATTTACTTAAATATGATAATAAAAATGTATGTTTACTTAAAAGGAATTAAATCGACTTCTCAAATTAGCCTGTTTTATATGGTAATAACAACAGTAAAATAAAATTTAAAAACTAGCCATAAGTTTCAAATTGAAGACATGAATCTATTTGTATTGATATAATGGATGTCGATTAGTGCCTGGAATTTGCATCTTGCACTATCCGCATTGCAATTTTTCACAGGATGAATGATGAGCTTGAGCACCACACAGAGGCCAATGATACCATACACCTGGTTGGATTTTCCGCCACTCCCTTGATATCGATTCAATTAACGCCAATGCAAGGGACTAGTTAAAGGCTAATTGACTCTAAATTGCAATTACAATGTTGATAGCTTACCTATCAAAAAACATCGCTAGACTTGAGAAGCACAATCTGAAGAGAAATTAAGTAGCACACTTTCAAAAATTAAAAGCCCCCTTTACCAAAACTAATCTCCATCAAATGGAATAAAAACTGATCTCAGGATCCACTTAGTTTCCAACTATACCAGCAGACTCAAATTCAAAATTGACATCACATCAAACACATTTTAACTAAATCAGAGCAACAAAACCACCCTTTTAATCTTTGGCAAGTGACACAAGAACCTTCAATCCCCACAGCCCCTTCTATCATCTCAAGATAAAGCCACCCCAAAATAACCATTCCTCATGAATCCACTGCTCCTCATGGTAAACACAATCACCATAACCCACACAAAATCACTATTAATTCACATTCCGACCAGATTGTTAAGAAATCACATCTTAAAACATGATTTCATCCTGAAAATAAAATGTCACCACTAGAAGGGGAAATCCCCGAACCATACCTTTCGAAAAATAGCTGCATAAGCTTGGACGTCACACTTAAATTTGCACACAAGATCCTTCCGTCTCACCCACTTCCTTACTCTCGATTATTTGTCTAATCTCTAATCACCCGCTTCAGGGAAATTGATTCGAACGTGGCCAGTTTAGGTAATGTTTGTTTTGCGATTGCAGACAAGAATGGAAATGATTTGGCGTTTGCTCTAGCGGTTTGCAGTATTAGAAGGCCTGGTATGTACAAGGCTTGGTGGTGAGTTCTTTTTGGGGTTTGGTTGCTATTTTTGCCTTAGCGATTTATTTTGGTTTTGATGTTCTTTGCACTTTGGTTTGGTTTTTCGATGTTGGTTTATTTTGTTGGTGTGCTCTGTTTTTTGTGGCGGAGATCTGTGGGGGTGTGTTGGTCTTTGAGGGGTTCAATTGTCTTGGTTTTTGAATTGGGTTTTGTTTTGGGTGTTGGTTTTTTCATGGGGCTTATTTCCCCATTTTTGGCTTCTGTGTATAATCTTTGATAGAGGGAAAAAAATCAAATCCTCATTATTACCTACATTCATTTCTAACAATTATAGCATGTATATAAAAATATTTTTATATGTACCCTCAACAATTTTCAACACTCTTGTCCCATGGACCCTTCTAATGCTCATTTCCTACTTACCGTTTATTTTCCCTCTCAAATATATATATATAAATTCAAGTGTTGTACTCCTTAGAAAGAAGACAAATCTGTTTCATCACATTTTGTTTAAGGTATGGTTTTCTTTTTCTTCATGAAAGGTTTTAGTTTCAAAGACACCTGAGAGATAATGCATGGAAACATTTATGGATGATTTTTATCATTTTTTTAAAAATCCATATCATTGTGCTTTTCTAATTCAAATTTTGTATTTTTCAAATATTTTTCTATCATTTTGATTGATGTTAGTTCAGGTAAAAATAAAAAAAAAAAATTGCAGATAGATAGATTATTAGGTAAATTTAAACTCAATTTTTAGTTCAATTATACATTTAGTCAACTATAGGACGGAATTGAATGAATTTATTCAGTAAAAAGACATTTAATATATTAACCAAAATGATGTAATGTATGGTTGGATGTACCTGAGATGATTTGTGGAATGAGTTTTAGGCAACAAAAAGAAATGTTGGTAACTATTTCGTGAAGAAATGCTGGTGGAGGGGCGTCATTAAAGCCATTATCTTCATCAAATCATTTATGCTTTGCTATCAATTGACGTTCAACCAAAATTCAGATTTATTCCTTAAGAAAATAATGAAATATCAAAATAAGGAACAAATATATTGAAAAGGAATAAAGAGGCACTATTAACTCCAAAAATGAAGTTAATAATGTGAAATTAAAAGAAAAAAAAAAAAAGTGAAGCAAGTCAGATTTTTGTCACTGATTTTGACCTTGTATACAAATAGTTCAACCTGGAAGTAGAGTTACACCATTTATGTTTTATGATTCTATGATACATCATCATCAGTTGAATGCACCATAATGTGCTAACAGTAAAATCCATAATCAAAATGAACTTACAAGATAAATCTAAAAACTGGAAACTCCAATAAAATTAGGGACTCCAGAGATGTCTTTCTATAGGATAGGGTCATTGCTATCTTCTTCTCGGAAGAATATTTGTAAACGAAAAATCATGGAAGGGTGGACCTGCATCCGAAACAATAAAGTTACTCGAAGATTGCAATGGAAGAGAGCCGAGCCCTATTGGTTTCATCTGTTCAAAAGCAGAAGAAAGTAGTACGCAAGGAGGAGGGTAAGTGGCATGGTCTCTTACCTTCCTGCTCAGCAAGAATGTAAAATGGAATATGCGCAATCATTTTTGTGTCTCCATCATTCCAGTTGGCGGTGCCTGGATTGTGTGGGGTCCCATGTGAAGGCCTGGAAGGTCCCAAGTAGACAGACAGACAGATAGCGGGGTCATCAGATAACCACGAGTTCGCCTCCAAACGCTTGAATCTGATATTTAAGATCGAGCAACCTGAATATGAATTGTTAGAGAAAAGCAACATTATTAAGTTAGAAAATTCATTCCCTTCTTTACAACTATTTGACCAAAGTAAATGTCCAAAATTGGATTCAGACAACCTTGCCCAAGGCTACACGTGCCCTCGGCAATGGTTAGTGGTGATATGCAGCAAGCTTTGCAATAGCTGTGATAACAAAACACAGAAGCCTCGACTGTGATGACTTTCTGAAGTTCCTGCTGTCAGAGTTGACAGACTCCTGCCCCAGACCTAGACGACTTCCGAAACCGAGATTAAAGTCAGCATATAACAACCAACATTAGAAAGAAAATTTGTTTGAGAAAACGAAAATATTACCTAGATGAAAGGTTTTCATACAAAAGTAGCTCTAGACTTTCAAAAAGTTCCCTAGCCGCATCTTTGTGCGACCCACCACCCCCACCATGCTCTCCAACAGCCCAACACAATTGTAACGCCAATTCTGTCTATTTAAGGAAAAAAAGACGTATGAAGTCAGATCCCTGATGCGTAAAAAGCGTAACACAGGATGTAATTATTGACCTTTTCTGGGCTTTCATATGCTTACCCGAGTCTGTCAACTATAGGCTTCTGCAGAAGGTTAAATGGACCATAACTTATACAAAATAAAGGACAGAAGAATTGCAATCCTTTAGACATCAATTTCAGCAACAATTAATGTAGATGCTTAGTACAAGTTGGAAAACCAAAATATATGGAGAAACTTGAGTGAATAATACCTTCAAAAGTGCAATAAAATCCGGAGAACGCTGAAACGAAGCAAGCATGAATTCTAGGAGCCTTCTGCCAACCTGCACAAATATAGCTTCTCAGAAATACAAGCCATTCCAATCTCAGCATCTAAATTGATGTCATATTACATGGACATTTACAAGAAAAGCTTTGAATCCATACAAAACCATTTCGCTTACCTAACATAAGCACTTCAGTATGGACCCAAATAATTAATGTATCTAGAGGGTAGTACATAACCGCAAGGTAGTAGACCCACAAGAAATACAATAACAGAACTAATATTTAGAAAATGTATACAAACCTCATACATATAGTTCTTGTCAGGAAATAATGTAGAATTTCTAGCCATCAGAATGGGAATTAATGCACAGATTAATGCTGCAAAAGAGAGGCAAGAACACAAATTAAGATACAAGCAATGAGCATCGACACTTAAACTAAAGCTACATCCTGCAGATAGAGTTATAAAAGCACTAAAAAGGGTATCAAATGGATTAAAAAAAAACATAAAACATACTGTTATTTGCATCGCGCAAAGCAACAGTAAAATACATATGAAGAAGCCGAGGTGTGATATTGAGTATCTGCTTTAATCTATCAGACTGAGGGCTATTTGTTACAGCTTGTAGTACTGCAGCAACCCCAGGAGAAGCCCAATGGCGTTCCTCAAACAATCAATCTTCTGTCAAGTGTCGACTTATTTCAAACTACAGAAAAAATAAAGAAGGGATATTAGTTACAAAACAAACAAAAACCAGGTTAGCCTAGTTATATACACAATTCATAGCTCAAAAAATATGATATTGTAGTATTGGAAGAGCGTACAATATTAAAGTAAGCTAGCCTTAATTTAGAACTGCAAAGTGTTGCTTTTACTTGCATTAGTAGAAATTCAAAATACTTGATATAGAGAAAATGAACAATCTAAAAATTAAAAAGCAAAGCACTCTACAAGAGCACTGAGAAACAAATTCCTAATTAAAAAAGCCTGTAATGGTTAGACAACTATACTTTCCTCTAGTAATACTATGTTTGTAATTGCTTTCATCTAATTGTAAATGGAGTTTTATCAATAGAAGACCATTCAGCAAGGCCATCATTTTCATCCTTAAGAAGTTCCAGAAACACAGTATCAGCAACATCAATCGTACAGCTTTCCTCGGACCCAGGGTCTCCTCCTCCATCTCCAATGGTAGAACCCGTATAGGCTTCATCCATGAGTGCAAGTAGGATCCGGACCATATAAGGGAGTTTTACCATTTGCACTACTTAAGGAGTTTTTACTTAAAATATACAATTTACAAAGGCTCGCGTTTAACCTTAGGAGCTGCACTCTTACGGATAGAAGCTATCTTCGCTTCCTATTAGTGACCACGAGCTTCGTTCTACCTCTTCCAATGCGACAACCAAGACTAATGTTGACAAACGAAAGTCAGAAAGCATAATTAGTTTATGAGGAAATTAAAAAAAAAATTCACTTCATCCTACAACAAACCAGCTGAATGGGTATAGAGCATAAAACAAATAAAAGGGAATAAAAACCACGCTTTAATCATTGGCTGGCAAGTGACACAAAAACCTTGGGTCACTCAACTCCCCACAGCTTCCTCTATCATCACAACCCCCAACATAACCATTCCTCAGGAACGGACTCATCTTCTGCTCCTAATGGTAAACACAATCTCCATAACCCACACAAAATCATTATTAATTCACGTACCTTTCAGCACGAGCAGATTATTACATAAATCATTACCCTTCATAGAGAAATTTGATATCATCCTGAAAACAAAATGCCACCACTAGAAGGGAAAACAAAGTTACCACAAAATCATACCTTTTGAATAATAACCCCTTAAGCTTGGATGCTTAGATAAAATCTGCACACAAAATCCTTCAATCTCACCCACTTCCCTTCTCTCAATTATGTTTATCCAATCCCTAATAATCAAATCCTCGTTATTGTCTGCATTCAACCCTAACAATTATCGCAAGTATATATACATACATTGAAAAATATTTTTATATAAATTTATGCTCGAAATTTTTCACAATTTCTTAATTAAACTAATATGAAAAAACATTTAAAATAAAAGAAAGGAAATAGAATAAAAAATAGGGTTTAGTAATTTAAATTTTATGTTTCACAAAAAAAAAAAAAAGGATTGACAGAGAACAAAAAGCAAAAACAAAAAACACATACACACTCATGAACTGTCCATTAAATCCTTTTAACCAATCATATTTTTAAGAAGTGCCACGTCAGCAAATACCCTCAACATTTCAAACACTCTTTTCTAAAGGCTCCTTTACTATTGAGAAAGAAGATAAATTTTATGTTTCACCAAAAAAGCGATTGTGGAGAAATGTAAAAACACACACACACTTTCATGAACTTGTCCATTTACCTCTCAGATTTTCAACACTCTTTTCGTGACGCTTCTTTCTTACTCAACATTTAATTTTCCTCTAAAATATATGTATATAAATTGATCTTTGTACTTCGAGAAAAAGATAAATTTTATGTTGTACTCCTGAGAAAGAAGGCAAATTTGTTGGTCACTTTTTATTTAAGGTATGGTTTTCTTTTTTCTTTTTGAAAGATTTTTTTCAAAGACACTTACAGATAAAACATTTATGGATGATTTTGATTTTTTTTAAATACTTATCCTCGCCCTTTTTAATTTTCTTTTTTTTATTTTAGTTTTATTAAACATTGATTGATGATTCTATCTTTTTTCTTCAAATTTTTATTTTGTATTTTTTTGAAATGTTTTTCTACCATTTTGATTGATTTTGATTCAGTGGAAAAGCAGAATTTAAAAATTTATAGATAGACAGAAAGATAGATAAACTAAACTAAAAAACTTTTTTTAGATGGCCAATATTGGTGGAAATGGTGAAAATGTGAGTGTGATATCCAACAAAATAATATTTTGGAAGTGTTGAAAGAATGGTTATTTTGATAAAATTCAAAATATAGTTGTAGCAGGGGATGAAGTGTAAGTGTTTCTTAATTATTCTTAATTTTCCCCAAGGATTTTTCTTTCAAAAATGGATTTGGCAAGCGTTTAATTTTTTCTTCTTCTTTTCTTTTGGCAATTAGTCCTATGGTGGGATTACAAGAAGCTCCTGGGTATGAAATTGAGGCTAATTATAACCAGATTTGGGGCAAATCCTCCTCTGAAATGAATCCGATGGTAATTTTTATTTCCTTTATTTTTTCATTTTTACGATACTTTTTAGAAAATGTATTATTTTCCGTAAGTTTAATCTGATCGAATTTGCTAAACGTAAAATATTTCTAGTCATTCCTAAAGCAAATCTATGAAGCTAAGGTTCATGCTAATCGCTTTTTTCAAAAAAAAAAAAAAGAATATTTCTAGTCATTCCTAAATCAAATCTACGAAGCTAAGGTTCATGTTAATCACTTTTTCAAAAAAAAAAAAAAATCCCAAGTTTCTTTAGGTTAAAAAAAAAACCCCCTAGAATTTAAAGTATATTTGATGATGACCAATGCCATTTTGAAAAGAAAATCAAACTGTTTATTTAAATACAAATGAAAGCAGAATGAAAAGACCCTACATTTTGAAGTTTATTTGATGATGATCAAAATAATTATCATTTTGAAAAGAAAATCAGAAAGTTGAAGCCTAATTTTTTCAATAGAAATGAAAATAGTATTAAAATAACTTTAGATTTTGAATTCTATTTGAAAAGAAACATCATTTTGAATAGAAAATCATGAAGTTGAGGCTTGTTTATTTCATTAGAAATGAAAATAGTATAAAAAATATAACACTATATTTTGAAGTCCATTTCAATTATGATGAAAAGCAGAATACAATGAGAAATTAAGCCATTTTCTCCTTATTATCTCTATCACTTGTTGATGTTTTATTTCCCAGGAGGATTATTTTGTACAAAATAATGAAAATTTTGGATCCCCTTTATTGTATAATTCTCCATCCCCACAAAATTCACCGGGTTGGAATCATCGACGAATGCTAAACCCGATCATATGAACCGAGCAAGTGATCTTCTTATGGCGGTCTCGATAGGAGCTGATCGAACAAGAACAAAATCATCGAACAAGCTGTGGAAGCCATGGAAGAGCTGCTTAAGTTGGCAATAATGGGTGAACCACTATGGCAACACAATGGAAACGGTGGAATGGAGACTCTAAATGGGTTTCAATACTTGAGGGAATTCGGTAGCTTTGATGCAACAATGGAACAGATAATGAGGATGGTTGAAGTTGGTGAACCCCAATGTTTCCTAAGCTCGATTGCAAACTGTAACTTTGATCAAGATATCCCCTCATCCTTTTCAAAACTCAATTTGAGCCTTTGAATATCGAAACTTCTCGAGAGACCGCAATTGTTGAGATGAACCCTATGAACATCGTCCAATTGCTCATGGATACGGTAGGGATTTTGTTTCCCCTTGTTCCATTTCATTATGTAAGTTTGCTCATTTATGAAGTTGTTAATGAACTAACATTTTCCATTTTCTCGTGATTAGAAACAATGGGCGACAACATTTTACTGACATTGTCTCGAGGACAACATTGTTAGGAGTTATATTAGAAAACGTTGATGGGAGCTACAATGGAGTTCTTCAAGTGGTAAACCTCAAACATCATCTTCATTTTAATCTAAAATTTACACTTTGACTTTGATTAAATGTGGAATGTGATACATGAATTTTGATTTGCTACAATTATATACACACATGAAACTTTTATTTTGTTTTAATTAGACACATGAAACTTTGATTTGATTCAATTGTATATATTTTAAAAAAATAACTACATTCATTAGTTTTTACATTCGATAAATATAATTATTTATCTATACAATAATAGGCGTAGAGTCGATAATAGTCTTTAATGGTTTGAATAAAAATTTTATGTATAAATTGCTCAAAATCAAAATTAATGTATCACATTGTATAGAAAGTTCATGTATAATTTTGATATTTATCCATTTTATATCTAATTTTACTTGATTCATTACCCTATTGATATCTCAACAATATTCCATGCATTAAAATTTAGTACAAAAATTCACTATTGTTTTGCTTAACATACATATTGATATTGAAACATTTATTTAGTAGCTTTATTGTTTTATAGAATCTTACTTTAAAGAGAGTGATTGAAATGATTCATATATGAAAAGAAAGAATCTCATACAAATTTAAGGAAAGAGTTGTTTCATAGTTGAATGCTTTTTGTTAACTACAAGGTTTCGCTTTAGGGTTTATGAAAATCATTAAATGCAGATATAGTTTTTAATATTCTTCATGATGGATTATTTCTTTGTTCTTCCTCGATATTTTATATACTTGATTATGATCCATTAGTTTGTTTATCTCTTACGGTTAATATATATATTACGATCCATTTTCTTGTTTTTTCTCTTATAATTAATATGTTCGAGATAATTACGTATTTGCGTTGCCTATATTTAGTAACTAGCTAACAGTTCTCTTCAAAAGATCCGTTTTATTTGTTTTAGTGTTTAGGGGTATCATTAGATGCCGTTATAATTCCTAAAATATTCTTCACGGTCGATTTCTTTGTTTTTTTCTCTAATAATTAATACATTCATATGGTAACTAGTCTTCCAAAATCCATTTTATTTGTTTTCCCATCAGATGTCAGCAGAGTTTCATCAGTGTACACCATTAATACCAGCAAGACAAAGCTATTTTTCGCAAGAGTAATTGTAAGAAGCACACAAATGGAACATGGGGAGTGGTTGATGTTTCCTTGGAGAGTTTATTCCCATATCCACAAGTACAATTTCGAAGAAGGCCATCAGGTTGTGTAATCCAAGAAGTAGGCAATAGAGGTACAGAGGTGACATGGATTGAACATGTTGAAGTTGATAGCAGATCACTTCACCCTATCTTTCGTCCCATTGTTAGCTCAGGTTTTGCATTTAGTGCCAAGCGATGGATTGCAACCATCAATGAGCATTGCCAATGGCTCACAACTTCAATGGCTAGAACCGCTCCTACAGCTGATGGGGGTAAAATTTTTAATTTATTCCTGCTTTCTATTTACATTACATGCGCCAACTTAATGAACACTTGTTGATGTAATTTTATTTGTTTGGAAAAACAGTTTTAATACCACAAGAAGGGAGGGAGAGTCTGCTGAAATTGGCTGAAAAGATGACTAAGAATTTTTTCAACAATATTAATTCATGTTCTGAGAATGTATGGTCGGGATTACCTCAAAACTTTGCTGCTCAAGATGTTAGGTTGAGATACAGAAATATATTAAAGGTTCCTGGGAAGCCTTCTAGTAACATTGTAATCTTCACTACTTCAACTCATATTCCTTTTTCGATGGAGGTTCTGTTTGATTTTCTTCGTCATGAGCATTACAAGAAAAGCGGTATGTAAAACTTATATATATACGTGTTTAATTTTTTAGGGTTGTTTTCTTATCTTTGTATGCGAATGCATGCACGTATACAAACATATATGTGTATAAATATTACTCCACCGAGCGTGTAACTTTTCATGGATGGATTAAGGTGTATAATTATGCAGTGGGATTTGCTTTCAAACCAACGACATGTCCGAGAACTTGTCTATGTCGAGTAATGGTGAAAATCCTAAAAATCGAGTTTCCATTGTGCAAGTGAATGTACGTGTTTGATCATTTCCTTTTCTTTTCTCATCACAATTTCCTCCATGAACTAACTAATAAGCATACTAATAAATTTGCAGTCATCACCAAACAAGATCGAGATACTATATCTCCAAGAAAGCTACACCGATGAAACTGGCTCGTACATAGTATACGCTCCGATAGATATCATGGCCATGTCAAAAATCTTGAATGGTGGTAACCCAAAATTTGTATCTATTTTGCCATCGGGGTTGACATTATGCGATAAGGCACACAGGCAAGGAGATGGAGCCGTGGGAAGTATCTTAACCTAGCGTTTCAAAGCGTCGAATGATTAAGCAACAAGGAATATATGCCTCCGTCGACGCTCAAAATCATTGATGCTATCTTATCAACAACCGTTGCTTCAATCAAGGATGCTATGCTATTTGGCATAAGGTGATGCCATTGCTAAGTCTTGAGCTTTTCTTTTTGTTGGTATGTTCTTTGCAGTGCGATGGATTTATATTTGCTTTATGAGCTGCGGTATTAATGGCTTCTTTCGAAGTTGTTGAGAATGTAAGTTATGTAAACCAAGGAGTTCAAATAGAAACTTTAATATAATATTATCTGCAAACTGTAGCTTTCTTAAAGGAATGTTTTGGAAGAGCTTTTGATCATAATAAATGTTGTTGTTAATTGTTCAAGAATTTAAGACCAAGTTAGAGAGTTTTAATTCGGATTTGGATTGAATCACTTGCTTGATTTGGATTTTGGCTTTCATGAGCTCATATAGTCAGAAAAAAGAAGTAATGGGTTACTTGTTTAGTTATTTTATATGATAATCGTTTGAAATTAAATAAGAAATAATAGATTATTTGCATCTTAAAAAATTTGATTTAGTTATTTACTTTCAGTATGTTCAAATTTATTAGTGTATATAACAAATTTTTTTAATATGCAAAAATAATTATTTTCTACCATTAAAAACTGATTTCTCCTGGCAAAACATAAATTCGAAACATGTAATATAAAATATTACGAGGGAGTACCAAAAATTATAAAATAGTATAAAAAATTTTGGGGGAATAGAAAAAATTATGAGGGATATCAAAAAATTTATGAGGAAGTACAAAAAATTTCTAGGGAGTACAGAAAATCATGAGATAATATCGAATATTGATTAAGAATTTTGTCATTATCTCCTAACTGTTGAATTAGTTAAAACTTATCATGAAACCAGGACATGGTGGTGGTTTTTTTTTTTTCCGGTTCATACACCCTGTTGATCAATAATCTCGTATTGTTAAGAAAAGGTAATTACATATTCAGTCTAGTTTATGTATTTTTGTTAGAGTTGAAGATTTAATCTTGTACTTTAATTTCGCTAGTTTAAGTCTCTATATTTTTCGATATTTGAAAATCCAGTCAACTTAAATGGTAGCGGTTAAATTGTAAATTTTTCTATTTTGAAAATCATATGCTTCGAAATTTTTATTTTTTGTACAAACATTTATAATTAAATTTAAATAAAATATTTTGTTATTGGATATTAATTTGGTTTAAACTTATGGAGTGAACACATAATTTGACATTTACATGAGATATATATATATATATATATTTAGAAATGAGATATATTTACTTAAATATGATAATAAAAATGTATGTTTACTTAAAAGGAATTAAATCGACTTCTCAAATTAGCCTGTTTTATATGGTAATAACTGTGATAAAATAAAATTTAAAAACTAGCCATAAGTTTCAAATTGAAGACATGAATCTATTTGTATTGATATAATGGATGTCGATTAGTGCACGGAATTTGCATCTTGCACTATCCGCATTGCAATTTTTCACAGGATGAATGATGAGCTTGAGCACCACACAGAGGCCAATGATACCATACACTGGTTGGATTTTCCGCCACTCCCTTGATATCGATTCAATTAACGCCAATGCAAGGGACTAGTTAAAGGCTAGTTGACTCTAAATTGCAATTACAATGTTGATAGCTTACCTATCAAAAAACATCGCTAGACTTGAGAAGCACAATCAAGAGAAATTAAGTAGCACACTTTCAAAAATTAAAAGCCCCTTTACCAAAACTAATCTCCATCAAATGGAATAAAAGCGATCTCAGGATCCACTTAGTTTCCAACTATACCAGTGAGACTCAAATTCAAAATTGACATCACATCAAACACATTTTAACTAAATCGAGCAACAAAACCACCCTTTTAATCTTTGGCAAGTGACACAAGAACCTTCAATCCCCACAGACCCTTCTATCATCTCAAGATAAAGCCACCCCAAAATAACCATTCCTCATGAATCCACTGCTCCTCATGGTAAACACAATCACCATAACCCACACAAAATCACTATTAATTCACATTCGACCAGATTGTTAAGAAATCACATCTTAAAACATGATTTCATCCACGAAAATAAAATGTCACCACTAGAAGGGAAATCCCGAACCATACCTTTCGAAAAATATTTTGCATAAGCTTGGACGTCACACTTAAATTTGCACACAAGATCCTTCCGTCTCACCCACTTCCCTACTCTCAATTATTTGTCTAATCTCTAATCACCCGCTTCAGGGAAATTGATTCGAACGTGGCCAGTTTAGGTAATGTTTGTTTTGCGATTGCAGACAAGAATGGAAATGATTTGGCGTTTGCTCTAGCGGTTGCAGGTATTAGAAGGCCTGGTATGTACAAGGCTTGGTGGTGAGTTCTTTTTGGGGTTTGGTTGCTATTTTTGCCTTAGCAGTTTATTTTGGTTTTGATGTTGCTGCACTTTGGTTTGGATTTTCGATGTTGGTTTATTTTGTTGGTGTGCTCTGTTTTTCGTGGGCAGAGATACTGTGGGGGTGTGTTGGTCTTTGAGGGGTTCAATTGTCTTGGTTTTTGAATTGGGTTTTGTTTTGGGTGTTGGTTTTTCATGGGGGCTTATTTCCCCATTTTTGGCTTCTGTGTATAATCTTTGATAGAGCGAAAAAAAAAAATCAAATCCTCATTATTACCTACATTCAGCCCTAACAATTATAGCATGTATATAAAAATATTTTTATATGTACCCTCAACAATTTTCAACACTCTTGTCCCATGGACCCTTCTAATGCTCATTTCCTACTTACCGTTTATTTTCCCTCTCAAATATATATATATAAATTCAGTGTTGTACTCCTTAGAAAGAAGACAAATCTGTTCATCACATTTTGTTTAAGGTATGGTTTTCTTTTTTCTTCATGAAAGGTTTTAGTTTCAAAGACACCCGAGAGATAATGCATGGAAACATTTATGGATGATTTTTATCATTTTTTTAAAAATCCATATCATTGTGCTTTTCTAATTCAAATTTTGTATTTTTCAAATATTTTTCTATCATTTTGATTGATGTTAGTTCGGGTAAAAATAAAA
This sequence comes from Gossypium anomalum, assembly GCA_025698475.1. Lineage (NCBI taxonomy): Eukaryota > Viridiplantae > Streptophyta > Magnoliopsida > Malvales > Malvaceae > Gossypium > Gossypium anomalum. The sequence continues at coordinate 11,898,268 of CM046956.1, forward strand.
AAAAAAAAAAATTGCAGATAGATAGATTATTAGGTAAATTTAAACTCAATTTTTAGTTCAATTATACATTTAGTCAACTATAGGACGGAATTGAATGAATTTATTCGTAAAAAGACATTTAATATATTAACCAAAATGATGTAATGTATGGTTGGATGTACTGAGATGATTTGTGGAATGAGTTTTAGGCAACAAAAGAAATGTTGGTAACTATTTCGGTGAAGAAATGCTGGTGGAGGGGTGTCATTAAAGCCATTATCTTCATCAAATCATTTATCTTTGCTATCAATTGACGTTCAACCAAAATTCAGATTTATTCCTTAAGAAAATAATGAAATATCAAAATAAGGAACAAATATATTGAAAAGGAATAAAAGAGGCACTATTAACTCCAAAAAATGAAGTTAATAATGTGAAATTAAAAGAAAATAAAAAAGTGAAGCAAGTCAGATTTTTGTCACTGATTTTGACCTTGTATACAAATAGTTCAACCTGGAAGTAGAGTTACACCATTTATGTTTTATGATTCTATGATACATCATCATCAGTTGAATGCACCATAATGTGCTAACAGTAAAATCCATAATCAAAATGAACTTACAAGATAAATCTAAAAACTGGAAACTCCAATAAAATTAGGGACTCCAGAGATGTCTTCCTATAGGATAGGGTCATTGCTATCTTCTTCTCGGAAGAATATTTGTAAACGAAAAATCATGGAACGGTGGACCTGCATCCGAAACAATAAAGTTACTCGAAGATTGCAATGGAAGAGAGCCGAGCCCTATTGGTTTCATCTGTTCAAAAGCAGAAGAAAGTAGTACGCAAGGAGGAGGGTAAGTGGCACGGTCTCTTACCTTCCTGCTCAGCAAGAATGTAAAATGGAATATGCGCAATCATTTTTGTGTCTCCATCATTCCAGTTGGCGGTGCCTGGATTGTGTGGGGTCCCATGTGAAGGCCTGGAAGGTCCCAAGTAGACAGACAGACAGATAGCGGGGTCATCAGATAACCACGAGTTCGCCTCCAAACGCTTGAATCTGATATTTAAGATCGAGCAACCTGAATATGAATTGTTAGAGAAAAGCAACATTATTAAGTTAGAAAATTCATTCCCTTCTTTACAACTATTTGACCAAAGTAAATGTCCAAAATTGGATTCAGACAACCTTGCCCAAGGCTACACGTGCCCTCGGCAATGGTTAGTGGTGATATGCAGCAAGCTTTGCAATAGCTGTGATAACAAAACACAGAAGCCTCGACTGTGATGACTTTCTGAAGTTCCTGCTGTCAGAGTTGACAGACTCCTGCCCCAGACCTAGACGACTTCCGAAACCGAGATTAAAGTCAGCATATAACAACCAACATTAGAAAGAAAATTTGTTTGAGAAACGAAAATATTACCTAGATGAAAGGTTTTCATACAAAAGTAGCTCTAGACTTTCAAAAGTTCCCTAGCCGCATCTTTGTGCGACCCACCACCCCCACCATGCTCTCCAACAGCCCAACACAATTGTAACGCCAATTCTGTCTATTTAAGGAAAAAAAAAGACATTTGAAGTCAGATCCCTGATACGTAAAAAGCGTAACACAGGATGTAATTATTGACCTTTTCTGGGCTGTCATATGCTTACCCGAGTCTGTCAACTATAGGCTTCTGCAGAAGGTTAAATGGACCATAACTTATACAAAATAAAGGACAGAAGAATTGCAATCCTTTAGACATCAATTTCAGCAACAATTAATGTAGATGCTTAGTACAAGTTGGAAAACCAAAATATATGGAGAAACTTGAGTGAATAATACCTTCAAAAGTGCAATAAATCCGGAGAACGCTGAAACGAAGCAAGCATGAATTCTAGGAGCCTTCTGCCAACCTGCACAAATATAGCTTCTCAGAAATACAAGCCATTCCAATCTCAGCATCTAAATTGATGTCATATTACATGGACATTTACAAGAAAAGCTTTGAATCCATACAAAACCATTTCGCTTATCTAACATAAGCACTTCAGTATGGACCCAAATAATTAATGTATCTAGAGGGTAGCACATAACCGCAAGGTAGTAGACCCACAAGAAATACAATAACAGAACTAATATTTAGAAAATGTATACAAACCTCATACATATAGTTCTTGTCAGGAAATAATGTAGAATTTCTAGCCATCAGAATGGGAATTAATGCACAGATTAATGCTGCAAAAAAGAGGCAAGAACACAAATTAAGATACAAGCAATGAGCATCGACACTTAAACTAAAGCTACATCCTGCAGATAGAGTTATAAAAGCACTAAAAAGGGTATCAAATGGATTAAAAAAAAACATAAAACATACTGTTATTTGCATCGCGCAAAGCAACAGTAAAATACATATGAAGAAGCCGAGGTGTGATATTGAGTATCTGCTTTAATCTATCAGACTGAGGGCTATTTGTTGCAGCTTGTAGTACTGCAGCAACCCCAGGAGAAGCCCAATGGCGTTCCTGAAACAATCAATCTTCTGTCAAGTGTCGACTTATTTCAAACTACAGAAAAAAAATAAAGAAGGGATATTAGTTACAAAACAAACAAAACCAGGTTAGCCTAGTTATATACACAATTCATAGCTCAAAAAATATGATATTGTAGTATTGGAAGAGCGTACAATATTAAAGTAAGCTAGCCTTAATTTAGAACTGCAAAGTGTTGCTTTTACTTGCATTAGTAGAAATTCAAAATACTTGATATAGAGAAAATGAACAATCTAAAATTAAAAAGCAAAGCACTCTACAAGAGCACTGAGAAACAAATTCCTAATTAAAAAGCCTGTAATGGTTAGACAACTATACTTTCCTCTAGTAATACTATGTTTGTAATTGCTTTCATCTAATTGTAAATGGAGTTTTATCAATAGAAGACCATTCAGCAAGGCCATCATTTTCATCCTTAAGAAGTTCCAGAAACACAGTATCAGCAACATCAATCGTACAGCTTTCCTCGGACCCAGGGTCTCCTCCTCCATCTCCAATGGTAGAACCCGTATAGGCTTCATCCATGAGTGCAAGTAGGATCCGGATCATATAAGGGAGTTTTACCATTTGCACTACTTAAGGAGTTTTTACTTAAAATATACAATTTATAAAGGCCCGCGTTTAACCTTAGGAGCTGCACTCTTCTGGATAGAAGCTATACTGCTTCCTATTAGTGACCCTGAGCTTCGTTCTACCTCTTCCAATGCGACAACCAAGACTAATGTTGACAAACGAAAGTCAGAAAGCATAATTAGTTTATGAGGAAATTAAAAAAAAAAATTCACTTCATCCTACAACAAACCAGCTGAATGGGTATAGAGCATAAAACAAATAAAAGGAAATAAAAACCACGCTTTAATCATTGGCTGGCAAGTGACACAAAAACCTTGGGTCACTCAACTCCCAACAGCTTCCTCTATCATCACAACCCCCAAAATAACCATTCCTCAGGAACGGACTCATCTTCTGCTCCTAATGGTAAACACAATCTCCATAACCCACACAAAATCATTATTAATTCACGTACCTTTCAGCACGAGCAGATTATTACATAAATCATTACCCTTCATAGAGAAATTTGATATCATCCTGAAAACAAAATGCCACCACTAGAAGGGAAAACAAAGTTACCACAAAATCATACCTTTTGAATAATAACCCCTTAAGCTTGGATGCTTAGATAAAATCTGCACACAAAATCCTTCAATCTCACCCACTTCCGTTCTCTCAATTATGTTTATCCAATCCCTAATAATCAAATCCTCGTATTGTTATGCGCATTCAACCCTAACAATTATCGCAAGTATATATACATACATTGAAAAATATTTTTATATAAATTTATGCTCAAATTTTTCACAATTTCTTAATTAAACTAATATGAAAAAACATTTAAAATAAAAGAAAGGAAATAGAATAAAAATAGGGTTTAGTAATTTAAATTTTATGTTTCACAAAAAAAAAAAAAAGGATTGATTGAGAGAACAAAAAGCAAAAACAAAAACACATACACACTCATGAACATCCATTAAATCCTTTTAACCAATCATATTTTTAAGAAGTGCCACGTCAGCAAATACCCTCAACATTTCAAACACTCTTTTCTAAAGGCTCCTTTACTATTGAGAAAGAAGATAAATTTTATGTTTCACCCAAAAAAACTGATTGTGGAGAGACATGTAAAAACACACACACACTTTCATGAACTGTCCATTTACCTCAAGTAGATTTTCAACACTCTTTTCGTGACGCTTCTTTCTTACTCAACATTTAATTTTCCTCTAAAATATATGTATATAAATTCAGTGCTGTACTCCTGAGAAAAAAGATAAATTTTATGTTGTACTCCTGAGAAAGAAGGCAAATTTGTTGGTCACTTTTTATTTAAGGTATGGTTTTCTTTTTTCTTTTTGAAAGATTTTTTTCAAAGACACTTACAGATAAAACATTTATGGATGATTTTGATTTTTTTTAAATACTTATCCTCGCCCTTTTTAATTTTCTTTTTTTTATTTTTCAAAGATTTTTCTATCATTTTGATTGATGTTGGTTCAAGGAAAAAGAGACTGTAAAATTTTATAGATAGATAGATTATTAGGTAAGCATTTTTTTTTTTTTTTTTAGTTTTATTAAACATTGATTGATGATTCTATCTTTTTCTTCAAATTTTTATTTTGTATTTTTTGAAATGTTTTTCTACCATTTTGATTGATTTTGATTCAGGAAAACATAATTTAAAAATTTATAGATAGACAGAAAGATAGATAAACTAAACTAAAAAAACTTTTTTTTAGATGGCCAATATTGGTGGAAATGGTGAAAACGTGAGTGACGATATCCAACAAAATAATATTTTGGAAGTGTTCAGCAATGGTTATTTTGATAAAATTCAAAATATAGTTGTAGCAGGGGATGAAGTGTAAGTGTTTCTTAATTATTCTTAATTTTCCCCAAGGATTTTTCTTTCAAAAATGGATTTGGCAAGCGTTTAATTTTTTCTTCTTCTTTTCTTTTGGCAATTAGTCCTATGGTGGGATTACAAGAAGCTCCTGGGTATGAAATTGAGGCTAATTATAACCAGTTTGGGGCAAATCCTCCTCCTGAAATGAATCCAGTGGTAATTTTTTATTTCCTTTATTTTTTTCATTTTTCTGATACTTTTTAGAAAATGTATTATTTTCCGTAAGTTTAATCTGATCGAATTTGCTAAACGTAAAATATTTCTAGTCATTCCTAAAGCAAATCTATGAAGCTAAGGTTCATGCTAATCGCTTTTTTCAAAAAAAAAAAAAAAAAGAATATTTCTAGTCATTCCTAAATCAAATCTACGAAGCTAAGGTTCATGTTAATCACTTTTTCAAAAAAAAAAAAAATCCCAAGTTTCTTTAGGTAAAAAAACCCCTAGAATTTAAAGTCTATTTGATGATGACCAATGCCATTTTGAAAAGAAAATCAAACTGTTTATTTAAATACAAATGAAAGCAGAATGAAAAGACCCTACATTTTGAAGTTTATTTGATGATGATCAAAATAATTATCATTTTGAAAAGAAAATCGAAAGTTGAAGCCTAATTTTTTCAATAGAAATGAAAATAGTATTAAAATAACTTTAGATTTTGAATTATATTTGAAAAGAAACATCATTTTGAATAGAAAATCATGAAGTTGAGGCTTGTTTATTTCATTAGAAATGAAAATAGTATAAAAAATATAACACTATATTTTGAAGTCCATTTCAGTATGATGGAAACAGAATACAATGAGAAATTAAGCCATTTTCTCCTTATTATCTCTATCACTTGTTGATGTTTTATTTCCCAGGAGGATTATTTTGTACAAAATAATGAAAATTTTGGATCCCCTTTATTGTATAATTCTCCATCCCCACAAAATTCACCGGGTTCGGAATCATCGACGAATGCTAAACCCGATCATATGAACCGAGCAAGTGATCTTCTTATGGCGGTCTCGATAGGAGCTGATCTGAACAAGAACAAAATCATCGAACAAAATTTGTGGAAGCCATGGAAGAGCGCTTAAGTTGGCAATAATGGGTGAACCACTATGGCAACACAATGGAAACGGTGGAATGGAGACTCTAAATGGGTTTCAATACTTGAGGGAATTCGGTAGCTTTGATGCAACAATGGAACAGATAATGAGGATGGTTGAAGTTGGTGAACCCCAATGTTTCCTAAGCTCTGATTGCAACTGTAACTTTGATCAAGATATCCTCATCCTTTTCAAAACTCAATTTGAGCCTTTGAATATCGAAACTTCTCGAGAGACCGCAATTGTTGAGATGAACCCTATGAACATCGCCCAATTGCTCATGGATACGGTAGGGATTTTGTTTCCCCTTGTTCCATTTCATTATGTAAGTTTGCTCATTTATGAAGTTGTTAATGAACTAACATTTTCCATTTTCTCGTGATTAGAAACAATGGGCGACAACATTTTACAAACATTGTCTCGAGGACAACATTGTTAGGAGTTATATTAGAAAACGTTGATGGGAGCTACAATGGAGTTCTTCAAGTGGTAAACCTCAAACATCATCTTCATTTTAATCTAAAATTTACACTTTGACTTTGATTAAATGTGGAATGTGATACATGAATTTTGATTTGCTACAATTATATACACACATGAAACTTTTATTTTGTTTTAATTAGACACATGAAACTTTGATTTGATTCAATTGTATATATTTTTAAAAAAATAACTACATTCATTAGTTTTTACATTCGATAAATATAATTATTTATCTATACAATAATAGACGTAGAGTCGATAATAGTCTTTAATGGTTTGAATAAAAATTTTATGTATAAATTGCTCAAAATCAAAATTAATGTATCACATTGTATAGAAAGTTCATGTATAATTTTGATATTTATCCATTTTATATCTAATTTTACTTGATTCATTACCCTATTGATATCTCAACAATATTCCATGCATTAAAATTTAGTACAAAAATTCACTATTGTTTTGCTTAACATACATATTGATATTGAAACATTTATTTAGTAGCTTTATTGTTTTATAGAATCTTACTTTAAAGAGAGTGATTGAAATGATTCATATATGAAAAGAAAGAATCTCATACAAATTTAAGGAAAGAGTTGTTTCATAGTTGAATGCTTTTTTGTTAACTACAAGGTTTCGCTTTAGGGTTTATGAAAATCATTAAATGCAGATATAGGTTTTTAATATTCTTCATGATGGATTATTTCTTTGTTCTTCCTCTGATATTTTATATACTTGATTATGATCCATTAGTTTGTTTATCTCTTACGGTTAATATATATATTACGATCCATTTTCTTGTTTTTTCTCTTATAATTAATATGTTCGAGATAATTATGTATTTGCGTTGCCTATATTTAGTAACTAGCTAACAGTTCTCTTCAAAAGATCCGTTTTATTTGTTTTAGTGTTTAGGGGTATCATTAGATGCCGTTATAATTCCTAAAATATTCTTCACGGTCGATTTCTTTGTTTTTTCCTCTAATAATTAATACATTCATATGGTAACTAGTCTTCCAAAATCCATTTTATTTGTTTTCCCATCAGATGTCAGCAGAGTTTCATCAGTGTACACCATTAATACCAGCAAGACAAAGCTATTTCGCAAGGTACTGTAAGAAGCACACAAATGGAACATGGGGAGTGGTTGATGTTTCCTTGGAGAGTTTATTCCCATATCCACAAGTACAATTTCGAAGAAGGCCATCAGGTTGTGTAATCCAAGAAGTAGGCAATAGAGGTTCAAAGGTGACATCGATTGAACATGTTGAAGTTGATAGCAGATCACTTCACCCTATCTTTCGTCCCATTGTTAGCTCAGGTTTTGCATTTAGTGCCAAACGATGGATTGCAACCATCAACAGGCATTGCCAATGGCTCACAACTTCAATGGCTAGAACCGCTCCTACAGCTGATGGGGGTAAAATTTTTAATTTATTCCTGCTTTCTATTTACATTACATGCGCCAACTTAATGAACACTTGTTGATGTAATTTTATTTGTTTGGAAAAACAGTTTTAATACCACAAGAAGGGAGGGAGAGTCTGCTGAAATTGGCTGAAAAGATGACTAAGAATTTTTTCAACAATATTAATTCATGTTCTGAGAATGTATGGTCGGGATTACCTCAAAACTTTGCTGCTCAAGATGTTAGGTTGAGATACGGAAATATATTAAAGGTTCCTGGGAAGCCTTCTGGTAACATTGTAATCTTCACTACTTCAACTCATATTCCGGTTCCGATGGAGGTTCTGTTTGATTTTCTTCGTCATGAACGTACAAGAAACAGGGTATGTAAAACTTATATATATACGTGTTTAATTTTTTAGGGTACTGCTGTCTGAATGCATGCATGTATACAAACATATATGTGCATAAATATTACTCCACTGAGCGTGTAACTTTTCATGGATGGATTCCGGGGTGTATAATTATGCAGTGGGATTTGCTTTCAAACCAACGACATGTCCGAGAACTTGTCTATGTCAGTAATGGTGAAAATCCTAAAAATCGAGTTTCCATTGTGCAAGTGAATGTACGTGTTTTGATCATTTCCTTTTCTTTTCTCATCACAATTTCCTCCATGAACTAACTAATAAGCATACTAATAAATTTACAGATCATCACCAAACAAGATCGAGATACTATATCTCCAAGAAAGCTACACCGATGAAACCGGCTCGTACATAGTATACTGCGCTGCTGATAGATATCATGGCCATGTCAAAAATCTTGAATGGTGGTAACCCAAAATTTGTATCTATTTTGCCATCGGGTTCAAAGATTATGCCCGATAAGGCACTGGGCAAAGAGATGGAGCCGTGGGAAGTATCTTAACCCTAGCGTTTCAAAGCGTCGGCGATTAAGCAACAAGGAATATATGCCTCGTCGACGCTCAAAATCATTGATGCTATCTTATCAACAACCGTTGCTTCAATCAAGGATGCTATGCTATTTGGCATAAGGTGATGCCATTGCTAAGTCTTGAGCTTTTCTTTTTGTTGGTATGTTGTCTGCAGTAATCGATGGATTTATATTTGCTTTATGAGCTGCGAGTATTAATGGCTTCTTTCGAAGTTGTTGAGAATGTAAGTTATGTAAACCAAGGAGTTCAAATAGAAACTTTAATATAATATTATCTGCAAACTGTAGCTTTCTTAAAGGAATGTTTTGGAAGAGCTTTTGATCATAATAAATGTTGTTGTTAATTGTTCAAGAATTTAAGACCAAGTTAGAGAGTTTTAATTCGGATTTGGATTGAATCACTTGCTTGATTTGGATTTTGGCTTTCATGAGCTCATATAGTCAGAAAAAAGAAGTAATGGGTTACTTGTTTAGTTATTTTATATGATAATCGTTTGAAATTAAATAAGAAATAATAGATTATTTGCATCTTAAAAATTTGATTTAGTTATTTACTTTCAAGATGTTCAAATTTATTAGTGTATATAACAAATTTTTTAATATGCAAAAATAATTATTTTCTACCACTAAAAACTGATTTCTCCTGGCAAAACATAAATTCGAAACATGTAATATAAAACATTACGAGGGAGTACCAAAAATTATAAAATAGTATAAAAAATTTTGGGGGAATAGAAAAAATTATGAGGGATATCAAAAAATTTATGAGGAAGTACAAAAAATTTCTAGGGAGTACAGAAAATCATGAGATAATATCGAATATTCAGTTAAGAATTTTGTCATTATCTCCTAACCTGTTGAATTAGTTAAAACTTATCATGAAACCAGGACATGGTGGTGGTTTTTTTTTTTTTCCGGTTCATACACCCTGTTGATCAATAATCTCGTATTGTTAAGAAAAGGTAATTACATATTCAGTCTAGTTTATGTATTTTTGTTAGAGTTGAAGATTTAATCTTGTACTTTAATTTCGCTAGTTTAAGTCTCTATATTTTTCGATATTTGAAAATCCAGTCAACTTAAATGGTAGCGGTTAAATTGTAAATTTTTCTATTTTGAAAATCATATGCTTCGAAATTTTTATTTTTTGTACAAACATTTATAATTAAATTTAAATAAAATATTTTGTTATTGGATATTAATTTGGTTTAAACTTATGGAGTGAACACATAATTTGACATTTACATGAGATATATATATATATATATTTAGAAATGAGATATATTTACTTAAATATGATAATAAAAATGTATGTTTACTTAAAAGGAATTAAATCGACTTCTCAAATTAGCTTTGTTTTATATGGTAATAACAATGAAGAAAATAAAATTTAAAAACTAGCCATAAGTTTCAAATTGAAGACATGAATCTATTTGTATTGATATAATGGATGTCGATTAGTGCCTGGAATTTGCATCTTGCACTATCCGCATTGCAATTTTTCACAGGATGAATGATGAGCTTGAGCACCACACGAGGCCAATGATACCATACACTGGTTGGATTTTCCGCCACTCCCTTGATATCGATTCAATTAACGCCAATGCAAGGGACTAGTTAAAGGCTAATTGACTCTAAATTGCAATTACAATGTTGATAGCTTACCTATCAAAAACATCGCTAGACTTGAGAAGCACAATCAAGAGAAATTAAGTAGCACACTTTCAAAAATTAAAAGCCCCTTTACCAAAACTAATCTCCATCAAATGGAATAAAAGCGATCTCGGGATCCACTTAGTTTCCAACTATACCAGCAGACTCAAATTCAAAATTGACATCACATCAAACACATTTTAACTAAATCAGAGCAACAAAACCACCCTTTTAATCTTTGGCAAGTGACACAAGAACCTTCAATCCCCACAGCCCCTTCTATCATCTCAAGATAAAGCCACCCCAAAATAACCATTCCTCATGAATCCACTGCTCCTCATGGTAAACACAATCACCATAACCCACACAAAATCACTATTAATTCACATTCCGACCAGATTGTTAAGAAATCACATCTTAAAACATGATTTCATCCTGAAAATAAAATGTCACCACTAGAAGGGGAAATCCCCGAACCATACCTTTCGAAAAATAGCTGCATAAGCTTGGACGTCACACTTAAATTTGCACACAAGATCCTTCCGTCTCACCCACTTCCCTACTCTCAATTATTTGTCTAATCTCTAATCACCCGCTTCAGGGAAATTGATTCGAACGTGGCCAGTTTAGGTAATGTTTGTTTTGCGATTGCAGACAAGAATGGAAATGATTTGGCGTTTGCTCTAGCGGTTGCAGGTATTAGAAGGCCTGGTATGTACAAGGCTTGGTGGTGAGTTCTTTTTGGGGTTTGGTTGCTATTTTTGCCTTAGCAGTTTATTTTGGTTTTGATGTTGCTGCACTTTGGTTTGGATTTTCGATGTTGGTTTATTTTGTTGGTGTGCTCTGCTCTGTTTTTTCGTGTAGGCAGAGATATCTTTGTGGGGGTGTGTTGGTCTTTGAGGGGTTCAATTGTCTTGGTTTTTGAATTGGGTTTTGTTTTGGGTGTTGGTTTTCATGGGGCTTATTTCCCCATTTTTGGCTTCGTGTATAATCTTTGATAGAGCGAAAAAAAAATCAAATCCTCATTATTACCTACATTCACCCTAACTATTATAGCATGTATATAAAAATATTTTTATATGTACCCTCAACAATTTTCAACACTCTTGTCCCATGTACCCTTCTAATGCTCATTTCCTACTTACCGTTTATTTTCCCTCTCAAATATATATATATAAATTCAGTGTTGTACTCCTTAGAAAGAAGACAAACTGTTTCATCACATTTTGTTTAAGGTATGGTTTTCTTTTTCTTCATGAAAGGTTTTAGTTTCAAAGACACCTGAGAGATAATGCATGGAAACATTTATGGATGATTTTTATCATTTTTTTAAAAATCCATATCATTGTGCTTTTCTAATTCAAATTTTGTATTTTTCAAATATTTTTCTATAATTTTGATTGATGTTAGTCTGTAAAAAATAAAAATAAAAAAATTGCAGATAGATAGATTATTAGGTAAATTTAAACTCAATTTTTAGTTCAATTATACATTTAGTCAACTATAGGACGGAATTGAATGAATTTATTCGTAAAAAGACATTGAATATATTAACCAAAATGATGTAATGTATGGTTGGATGTACCTGAGATGATTTGTGGAATGAGTTTTAGGCAACAAAAGAAATGTTGGTAACTATTTCGGTGAAGAAATGCTGGTGTGGGGCGTCATTAAAGCCATTATCTTCATCAAATCATTTATCTTTGCTATCAATTGACGTTCAACCAAAATTCAAATTTATTCCTTAAGAAAATAATGAAATATCAAAATAAGGAACAAATATATTGAAAAGGAATAAAAGAGGCACTATTAACTCCAAAAAATGAAGTTAATAATGTGAAATTAAAAAGAAAATAAAAAAGTGAAGCAAGTCAGATTTTTTGTCACTGATTTTGACCTTGTATACAAATAGTTCAACCTGGAAGTAGAGTTACACCATTTATGTTTTATGATTCTATGATACATCATCATCAGTTGAATGCACCATAATGTGCTAACAGTAAAATCCATAATCAAAATGAACTTGCAAGATAAATCTAAAAACTGGAAACTCCAATAAAATTAGGGACTCCAGAGATGTCTTTCTATAGGATAGGGTCATTGCTATCTTCTTCTCGGAAGAATATTTGTAAACGAAAAATCATGGAAGGGTGGACCTGCATCCGAAACAATAAAGTTACTCGAAGATTGCAATGGAAGAGAGCGGAGCCCTATTGGTTTCATCTGTTCAAAAGCAGAAGAAAGTAGTACGCAAGGAGGAGGGTAAGTGGCATGGTCTCTTACCTTCCTGCTCAGCAAGAATGTAAAATGGAATATGCGCAATCATTTTTGTGTCTCCATCATTCCAGTTGGCGGTGCCTGGATTGTGTGGGGTCCCATGTGAAGGCCTGGAAGGTCCCAAGTAGACAGACAGACAGATAGCGGGGTCATCAGATAACCACGAGTTCGCCTCCAAACGCTTGAATCTGATATTTAAGATCGAGCAACCTGAATATGAATTGTTAGAGAAAAGCAACATTATTAAGTTAGAAAATTCATTCCCTTCTTTACAACTATTTGACCAAAGTAAATGTCCAAAATTGTATTCAGACAACCTTGCCCAAGGCTACACGTGCCCTCGGCAATGGTTAGTGGTGATATGCAGCAAGCTTTGCAATAGCTGTGATAACAAAACACAGAAGCCTCGACTGTGATGACTTTCTGAAGTTCCTGCTGTCAGAGTTGACAGACTCCTGCCCCAGACCTAGACGACTTCCGAAACCGAGATTAAAGTCAGCATATAACAACCAACATTAGAAAGAAAATTTGTTTGAGAAAACGAAAATATTACCTAGATGAAAGGTTTTCATACAAAAGTAGCTCTAGACTTTCAAAAGTTCCCTAGCCGCATCTTTGTGCGACCCACCACCCCACCATGCTCTCCAACAGCCCAACACAATTGTAACGCCAATTCTGTCTATTTAAGGAAAAAAGACGTATGAAGTCAGATCCCTGATGCGTAAAAAGCGTAACACAGGATGTAATTATTGACCTTTTCTGGGCTGTCATATGCTTACCCGAGTCTGTCAACTATAGGCTTCTGCAGAAGGTTAAATGGACCATAACTTATACAAAATAAAGGACAGAAGAATTGCAATCCTTTAGACATCAATTTCAGCAACAATTAATGTAGATGCTTAGTACAAGTTGGAAAACCAAAATATATGGAGAAACTTGAGTGAATAATACCTTCAAAAGTGCAATAAAATCCGGAGAACGCTGAAACGAAGCAAGCATGAATTCTAGGAGCCTTCTGCCAACCTGCACAAATATAGCTTCTCAGAAATACAAGCCATTCCAATCTCAGCATCTAAATTGATGTCATATTACATGGACATTTACAAGAAAAGCTTTGAATCCATACAAAACCATTTCGCTTACCTAACATAAGCACTTCAGTATGGACCCAAATAATTAATGTATCTAGAGGGTAGTACATAACCGCAAGGTAGTAGACCCACAAGAAATACAATAACAGAACTAATATTTAGAAAATGTATACAAACCTCATGAATATAGTTCTTGTCAGGAAATAATGTAGAATTTCTAGCCATCAGAATGGGAATTAATGCACAGATTAATGCTGCAAAAAAGAGGCAAGAACACAAATTAAGATACAAGCAATGAGCATCGACACTTAAACTAAAGCTACATCCTGCAGATAGAGTTATAAAAGCACTAAAAAGGGTATCAAATGGATTAAAAAAAAACATAAAACATACTGTTATTTGCATCGCGCAAAGCAACAGTAAAATACATATGAAGAAGCCGAGGTGTGATATTGAGTATCTGCTTTAATCTATCAGACTGAGGGCTATTTGTTGCAGCTTGTAGTACTGCAGCAACCCCAGGAGAAGCCCAATGGCGTTCCTGAAACAATCAATCTTCTGTCAAGTGTCGACTTATTTCAAACTACAGAAAAAATAAAGAAGGGATATTAGTTACAAAACAAACAAAAACCAGGTTAGCCTAGTTATATACACAATTCATAGCTCAAAAAATATGATATTGTAGTATTGGAAGAGCGTACAATATTAAAGTAAGCTAGCCTTAATTTAGAACTGCAAAGTGTTGCTTTTACTTGCATTAGTAGAAATTCAAAATACTTGATATAGAGAAAATGAACAATCTAAAAATTAAAAAGCAAAGCACTCTACACGAGCACTGAGAAACAAATTCCTAATTAAAAAAGCCTGTAATGGTTAGACAACTATACTTTCCTCTAGTAATACTATGTTTGTAATTGCTTTCATCTAATTGTAAATGGAGTTTTATCAATAGAAGACCATTCAGCAAGGCCATCATTTTCATCCTTAAGAAGTTCCAGAAACACAGGATCAGCAACATCAATCGTACAGCTTTCCTCGGACCTGTGGTCTCCTCCTCCATCTCCAATGGTAGAACCCGTCTAGGCTTCATCCATGAGTGCAAGTAGGATCCGTATCATATAAGGGAGTTTTACCATTTGCACTACTTAAGGAGTTTTTACTTAAAATATACAATTTATAAAGGCGCGTTTAACCTTAGGAGCCGCACTCTTCCGGATAGAAGCTATATCGCTTCCTATTAGTGACCACGAGAGCCGTTCTACCTCTTCCAATGCGACAACCAAGACTAATGTTGACAAACGAAAGTCGAAAGCATAATTAGTTTATGAGGAAATTAAAAAAATTCACTTCATCCTACAACAAACCAGCTGAATGGGTATAGAGCACAAAACAAATAAAAGGGAATAAAAACCACGCTTTAATCATTGGCTGGCAAGTGACACAAAAACCTTGGGTCACTCAACTCCCCACAGCTTCCTCTATCATCACAACCCCCAAAATAACCATTCCTCAGGAACGGACTCATCTTCTACTCCTAATGGTAAACACAATCTCCATAACCCACACAAAATCATTATTAATTCACGTACCTTTCAAAGACGACAGATTATTACATAAATCATTACCCTTCATAGAGAAATTTGATATCATCCACGAAAACAAAATGCCACAACTGAAGGGAAAACAAAGTTATCACAAAATCATACCTTTTGAATAATAACCCCTTAAGCTTGGATGCTTAGATAAAATCTGCACACAAAATCCTTCAATCTCACCCACTTCCCTTCTCTCAATTATGTTTATCCAATCCCTAATAATCAAATCCTCGTTATTGTCTGCATTCAACCCTAACAATTATCGCAAGTATATATACATACATTGAAAAATATTTTTATATAAATTTATGCTCGAAATTTTTCACAATTTCTTAATTAAACTAATATGGAAAAACATTTAAAATAAAAGAAAGGAAATAGAATAAAAAATAGGGTTTAGTAATTTAAATTTTATGTTTCACAAAAAAAAAAAAAGGATTGACAGAGAACAAAAAGCAAAAACAAAAAACACATACACACTCATGAACTGTCCATTAAATCCTTTTAACCAATCATATTTTTAAGAAGTGCCACGTCAGCAAATACCCTCAACATTTCAAACACTCTTTTCTAAAGGCTCCTTTACTATTGAGAAAGAAGATAAATTTTATGTTTCACCCAAAAAAACTGATTGACGGAGAACAGAAAAAACACACACACACTTTCATGAACTGTCCATTTACCCTCAGCAGTTTTCAACACTCTTTTCATGACGCTTCTTTCTTACTCAACATTTAATTTTCCTCTAAAATATATGTCTATAAATTCAGTGCTGTACTCCTGAGAAAAAAGATAAATTTTATGTTGTACTCCTGAGAAAGAAGGCAAATTTGTTGGTCACTTTTTATTTAAGGTATGGTTTTCTTTTTTCTTTTTGAAAGATTTTTTTCAAAGACACTTACAGATAAAACATTTATGGATGATTTTGATTTTTTCTAAATACTTATCCTCGCCCTTTTTAATTTTCTTTTTTGTATTTTTCAAAGATTTTTCTATCATTTTGATTGATGTTGGTTCAAGGAAAAAGAGACTGTAAAATTTTGTAGATAGATAGATTATTAGGTAAGTTAAGTTTTTTTTTTTTTTTTTTTTAGTTTTATTAAACATTGATTGATGATTCTATCTTTTTTCTTCAAATTTTTTATTTTGTATTTTTTGAAATGTTTTTCTACCATTTTGATTGATTTTGATTCAGGGAAAACAGAATTTAAAAATTTATAGATAGACAGAAAGATAGATAAACTAAACTAAAAAAACTTTTTTTTAGATGGCCAATATTGGTGGAAATGGTGAAAACGTGAGTGACGATATCCAACAAAATAATATTTTGGAAGTGTTCAAGCAATGGTTATTTTGATAAAATTCAAAATATAGTTGTAGCAGTAGGGATGAAGTGTAAGTATTTCTTAATTATTCTTAATTTTCCCCAAGATTTTTCTTTCAAAAATGGATTTGGCAAGCGTTTAATTTTTTCTTCTTCTTTTCTTTTGGCAATTAGTCCTATGGTGGGATTACAAGAAGCTCCTGGGTATGAAATTGAGGCTAATTATAACCAGTTTGGGGCAAATCCTCCTCCTGAAATGAATCCAGTGGTAATTTTTTATTTCCTTTATTTTTTTCATTTTTCTGATACTTTTTAGAAAATGTATTATTTTCCGTAAGTTTAATCTGATCGAATTTGCTAAACGTAAAATATTTCTAGTCATTCCTAAAGCAAATCTATGAAGCTAAGGTTCATGCTAATCGCTTTTTCAAAAAAAAAAAAAAAAGAATATTTCTAGTCATTCCTAAATCAAATCTACGAAGCTAAGGTTCATGTTAATCACTTTTTTCAAAAAAAAAAAAATCTCAAGTTTCTTTAGGGTAAAAAAACCCCCTAGAATTTAAAGTCCATTTGATGATGACCAATGCCATTTTGAAAAGAAAATCAAACCTGTTTATTTAAATACAAATGAAAGCAGAATGAAAAGTGTACAGGCCAATTTTGGGCCCTAAATCCAATACCTAATACAAATATTAAACCCTTAACCCTATGGCTCATTTACATTTTACCAGCCCATTTACAACAATTACCCAACCCATTTACAAACCTAAACCTGCCCAAGCCCACCTAAGCCAACCCATTTACCGCCGAAACCCTAGCCTCATTCTCAGCCTCCCCACTTGCCCCGACTGTCAACTGCCGTGCCTAGGCTAGCATGCCCATCCCTCTGTTGCTGCCACCACCTAACCCCATCCCATCACCCGTATCACCTGCAAAATGAGAGGAAACACGCAAAGCAGAGAAAGGGCAGCAGACAACACGAAATAAGAGAAAGAAAAATGTGTTTCATTCGGCTAAAAAGCCAACAAAGAACGAATGTAACGGGGGGGTTGATTTTTTTTCTTCTTTCAAATGAAAAACAGTGACATTTTCAGAATAAAGAAAAAGAGAACTTCAAAACACAAGCAGTGATCTGAAAGAAGGAACATACAACACCAAAACAGATATTCTATAAACGAAAATCAAAATCAAAATAAAAAGGTGATTTTTTTTGTTTGTTGCGATTCGGTTTCATTGTTTTTTCTTTTTTTTCTTCTGTTTTTTTTTTTACTTATACTTACATATATACACATATGTGACAAAAAATAAATAAAGGATTAAAAATATAAAAAAACTAAAAAAAATAAAATGGTCGGCCGGTGACCCCCTGGCCGGAGCTCCCTCTTCCCTCTCCCTTCTCTCTTCCCTCTCTCTTCTTTTTTTTCTTTTCTCCCTTCAAATGATTTTTTTTCTGAAAATGGGCCTATTTATAGCACCTCAAAACGACGTCGTTTTGGGGGCTACACTTAAGCCCCAAAACGACGTCGTTTAAGCCTTACCCGACCCAATCCGACCCGCTCCGGACAAGGATCCCCGCGTTTTTGCTCTTAGGGGTTATTTGCGCAATAGATCCTTCCGCATTTTTGATATTTTAAATCAGGTTTATATGTATTTATGAATTGCCCCTAAACTTTGTCCCGTCTTTCAATTCAACCCCTATTGATGTACTGCGTTTTAGAATGTGGGAATATTGCGATTTTGGTACTCTCAGGTTATGCGCACCTTGCAATCTGGTCCTTTCCTCTTTACTCTCTTTTCAAATTACCCCAAGACTCTGATTTTAGTTTCGATTTGGTCCCTTTTTCACTCTAACCCGTTTGATACTATTATTTCTATTTCTCTTATTATTATTTTATTTTCTATTATTATTATTATTATTATTATTATTATTTTACTATTATTAATATTAATATTATGTATCCCTTAATACTTATATGTGTATATGTATATGTAAGTATTTATGTAGTGTATTAATAGCCTTTTTTTTTTTTTTTACTTCTAATATAGATATCTACTGTGTATGTTTAAATATTACTATGTATACACTTTTTAACTTTATCTTATGTATATATATATATCTTCAATATTATTAGTTATGTGTTTTATATACTATTCTGTGTACATATTTCATATATAGCATTATTTTAGTATATCATTTTTATTTATTATTATTATACCTATTATTTTCATTATTATCATTCATTATTTTTATTTTAATATATTTTTCATAAATGTCACTTACATACGTTTTTATTTCTCTTATACATATATGTACATATCATGTATATATTTTATCCTTACTATTATGAATACTATTATATGTTTTATTATATATATATATATATATTTAATACATATAGGTTTATGTTTATTATTAATAGATATTTTCAACATTATAATTATGTATGTATATATTATATAAGTGTTTTAACATTGTTGAGGCCCAATTTTAGGCCCCAAACTAAAACCCAACAAACAGCCCAATAACCAAACCCAATACAAATCTACCCACTAACCCAATAACCAACTTACCCAATTACTACTACCCAAGTCCCCCACCAGCAGCCCAAGCCCAATACCTAAATTGAACACAAAAAAAAAAAAACCCTAACCCCACCTAGGTCTTTTTGACCTCCGCCACTACCACCACCGCTACTATGCGCCGCGCCACCAAGCGCCCTCTCGCTTCACTGCTCCTCTGCACCACCATGCCTCTGTCACCCTCACCCATCTCCTGCAATCAGACAAGACAGAAACAATAAGAAAATAGAGGAGAAAGGGTTATAAAACCCGAATCAAAATTGTAAACGAGGGGTTTTTTTTTTTCTTTTTTTGCTTTTGATATTCATTCAAATGTTCAAAAGAAATCAATAACCAAGATAGAATAAAACACATGTACAAGCCGTGACTTTAACACTGAAATCAGAAGTTCAAAGTTGTCAAAAAATCAAAACCTACAAATACAAGGTAATCTTTTCATTATTTTTTTTAGTCTCATTCTCTAAACCCATTTTCCATACATAGATATTAAAATACATAACAAAAATACAACAAAAATAATATAATATAATATAAAAAAAAAAGGAAAGAAAATTTTACCTTTTTCCGCCATCAGCGTATGATGGTGTGGCAGTGCGCCAACGCGGCGACGGGCCGATGATCGGCCGGTGCTCCCCTCCCCACCGGAAATCGCTCCGGTCCCCTCTTCTCTCCTCTCCTTTTTTTTTTTTCTTTCCCTTCCCAAATGTTTTTTTGATTTTTTTGGCTATTTATAGCCTACTAAAACGGCACCGTTTTGGTGCCCAAACTTAAGCTAAAAACGCGGCGCTGCGTTTCATCGGTGGATCGGTCGACCCGACCACCGCCCGCTAGGATCCGCGTGTTTTTGATTGGAGGGCAATTTGCGCAATCGGCCCCTCCGCTTTTTCAAGCATTTACAATTAAGCTATTTTCATTTTTTTAATTTAGCCTTTAAATTCGTTGCGACTTTCAATTTCGTCCCCATGTACACGCTGCGTCTTGATTAGGTGGGGATATTGCTATTTTAGCCCCCACTGTTCCTAATGCGTGTTCAAGATGGTCCTTTCTTTTTATTTTTATTTTAATTTCACCCCAAATATTTTTGCTTCAGTTCAATTTAATCCCTTTTAGTTATTTTTGTTAAATTGATTATTATTATTTTTAATATCATTATTCTTACTTGTTATTTATTTCTAATATGTATGTATATATATTAGGTAAATGTTTTGACATAATATTATTATACATATATCATGTGTAAATTTTAATATTTTATTACATACATTCTTATATATTATATGCATATTTTAGTACTATAATTTATATACCTATGTTTTACTATACTATAAATATATTATCCATGTTTATATTAATACATGTATTTCTTTACACGTATATGTATATATATACTTTTCATTAGTGTTATTTTTGTACATCGTATTATTCATTTCTATCCTCAGTATATACTTTACATATTTATATAAATATGTTATTAATAGTTATTAATGTTTCAAATGTGTCTATACTATATATTATTTTGTATATCTATGTATTTTATACGTTACATATATACTTTTAATGCTATGTTATGCATATTTTTTTACTATATATCATATACACACTTCTAACATTATTATTACCTTTTGACCCTATATACATATACTTTCCATAAGTACATACTATAGTTAAGTATTTTTATTTCATAAATATTTCAAATATTATACGTAGTATATTTCCAATATTATTACTATAAATATATACATGGTCTTCTCGTATTTAATACTATTGCTATATTCAATATCGCAAGGCATACCATTGTCTTTAATATTATCATCATATGTATTTCATGTCTCGATGCATTTCATATTAATATCTTTTGTTTCTCACCTATTTTTGTATATTAGATCGTTGTTCATTATTTTAAAACGTTGATCCATGTCTTTATTTACTTCGAAAACCAAGGCAATATATCGATTCAACATTAAGTCATCGAGTTCATCGCTATGTTGGGTGAACGTCAATTGACTCGTGTTAAAGCGATATACCCTTCTCAAAAATCGAAATAAAATTGAAATTTCTCGTCTTTTGGATCACAACCAAATTTTAAATTAAACTCGTATTTTTGAAAATTAAGACATCACGTGTTTATAAGATACCAATTTTTGGGCGTCGCGAGGGTGCTAATACCTTCCTCATGGCAGAACCGAAACCCGAACCCTAATTTTCTCTCGGCTTTAAAGTAGACCTAAACTCGGCCCTTTTTTCGTGTTAAAAGAAATCTAATAGGTGTCCGATCACACCTAGAAAAAGATCGGTGGCGACTCCTGTTTATTTCAAAAATCAAAATTTGATTTCCAATTTTCCAATAAATCGCCACAATTTAGCGAATTCGAAACCAAATTTTTACGTCGCTCACATTTGCGACTCATTGGGAGCGGTTTTGAGAGTCGAGTTGAATAAACACATTTTGTCAAAAGTTTTCAAATTTCCTTGTTCAAAGTAAATATTTGGTCGTGATCGAAATTCTCGTTTTCAAAATTCATGCATTTGCATCATGTTGTAAATATTTTTCTAACTCGTTTTTGCCCTTTTGTTTTTGAGTTTTAAATTTTTACGGTTCTTTTGGTTTAGCTTTTAAATAAAAATGTTTATGAGTTTCTCCCCACACACATCGTGCACTTGCATTTTGCATAACATGAGTTCTATACAGGCTCCGTCCGTTTAAGTGAAAGTAAACACTACGCCTTCGTGAGTTAACTCGTCCCCTCCGCACAAAGCTAGTGAATACTTTCGGGTTACATATGACTTATGCTTTCGTGAGTTAACTTGTCCTCCGCATAGGCATAAGTAAATGTAATCCTCGAATTGAGCTCGTGAGCTTGTGATGAGCTACGACCGAGGCTTCGTGCTAGTCTTAGTAGACGATAGTACGAAGCGATTCGAGTACCTATCTAGAACCGAAACCGCATATAATGAACCATATGAGCCATCCAATTAGAGCCATACCGAACCTTTGTCCGCTTATAGCCACCAAAATAAGTACACGGGGATAATGCCTTTTTGCCTTTCATTTACATTGTTCATACAAAGAGATTTGGATTGGACGGTTTAATTTGTTTCTCAAATCATATGTGTTGTGTTTACTAACCAAGTTTGTTTGTTTTTATTTTCATCATGCATCATAGGCATCACATTAGGAAGGTGTTGATTAAAGGATAGTTGCCAAAGAACGGGTTTCTGATGGAGGAGTCAATTACACAAATAATCGAGAAGAATGCCGTGGTTCGAGACTGGTCTCTAAAAACTCGAGAGAGAGAAAAGGGGACAGCCTAGTGGAAGGAGTGTTGCCAATTTGCCCGAACATACAACTGTGAATGTCCGCCAAAATAACCTTGAGGATTTGGTACGAGTTTGGAACCAATGGGATTCAGACACTAGGGGCATTTTCACCGAGAGGTATGGAGACATAGCTCACTTGATCACCATTCGTGTAGACGAACAGTTGATTCAAGCCATGGTTCGATCTCGGGACCCGACTTATCGGTGCTTTACATTCAATCAAGAGGACATGACTCAACCATAGAAGAGTATGTTGCTTTACTCCGCTTGACCGACAATGTGCAATTCGGCAAGATATACGTGAAGGAGCCTAAGCCATTGACCTTTAGAAAAAAATTAGTAAGATCGATGAGATATGATCGATGCATGGGCGAAAAACAAATAAAAAGAAGAATGAAACAGTTTGCATTCCATGGTCCAGCTTACGAGAATCGGTTTTGAGTCATCCGGACATATTGAAGAGAGTTAATCTATTCGCCTTGGCCATTTACGGTTTGGTCATTTTCCCGAGAGTTCTCGGACATATTGAGGTCGCGAGATTTGATTTCTTCGAAAGGCTAAAACAAGGAGTCAACCCTGTCCCGACTATCTTAGCCGAGACATTCAGGTCCTTGAGTACTTGTCGAAGGGTAGGAAAGGGACGATTTATCGGGTGTGCACAGCTGCTCAATGTTTGGATTTTGAGTCATTTTTGGAAAGTAGAGCGCACTCCATTCCACATGTTTTCAAAAACATTCGCCCCGCTAGAAGCTTACCTCAAGAAAGAATGGCCGAGAGAAGTCACCGAGCAACATTGGGTATCAGTCTTTCAGAATCTTCGCGCCGAGGATATAACGTGGAGAGCACCCTGGATCCGTCCTTCAGTCCTGCTTTACAAATGTGGAAACCAAGATTGGGTACCTTTACTCGGATTATGGGGAGGAATTGGATATGCCCCACTGTTGGTTCAAAGGCAATTTTCTTCGCGACAATTTATACCCGCAACCGGAGGGCTAGTGCAGTCCGAATTCGCCTTCACGGGTGAAGGATATATGAAGAAAATCCGAGACACTGCAAGGTCTTGGAATGAAATTCATTTCATGGAATTAGCCTTGTATGCTGATACTCTCACCCAAGACTATGACCTATGGAGGAAGCAACGGGTAAATAGTCAGCAAATCTCATCAACAAATTGCATTGCCCAGAATCCCTTTGTGGAGGAAATGCCATCCGAGTTGGACATCGCTAGACAAGAATTCGAGCGAGAAAAAGCTAAGATGTCCAGAGACCTCAGCACCCTTCAAGAAGAGAACTACCAGCTGAAGATTGAAGTTCAGGTTGAAAAGTCCAGGACTGAAAAAGTACAAAGGGAGGCCGAGATCGTGAGAAACGACTTAAGGGACCTTCATTTGGAAAACAAGAAATTAAGAAACACTATAAAGAATAGTGGATTGGGCAAGTCAACAGCTGAGTGGAAAGAAGAAATTAGCAACATCAAAGGAGGAATGGAGTTTTGGAAAGGAAAAGCAAAGAGAGAAGAGGAAAAGGGCGCGCGCAGATTGCAATAGAGTTAAGAAGGAAGAATGCCGAGAGTATGAAATGGCAAATCATGGAATTTGCGAATAGTCGATCTGAACATCGAGAATTGAAAAGGAGAGTACGAGATTTAGAAAATATGCTACAATCTCATCAACAACAATTAGATAACCTCACGAAGGCTCTAGAAGAAAAAGAATGATCGACGATCGGGACATGCACGCGTATGAAGGAACTCTCCAAGAAAGACAAATGCAACTCAACTTACGATCAATGAAATTCGCCAAGCGGCTATGCAAGTTGTTCAATTATCGATGAAGCCAAGTTCTCGTTTGCCAATTCCCTCCGAGCCAAAGATCGAGTATATCAGAGTTTTTAGAGCAAGTGAAGAAACAAGGCAATGTGGCTAGGAAATTTGTGTAACTGTTGGAAAAAAATGAAAACTTTTTGTAACGTACTCTTCTGATAAATGAAATGCCTACATATGGGGCTATCTTGAAATCAACACCAAATTCTTGCATATTTATTCATAACTAACATTTATGCATCATTTATTCTTTGGACATTCATTCATTCATATACCCATTCATTCATTCATCGCATGTACATATCACCATCCACCGGAACTAAAAGAGCCATATAATCCGCAGTTGCAAGACTTCAAGACTGGAATCACGATATTCATACAGAACGCGTCGACAAACCAGGGCAATGGAAGCGGAGTTCAATGAGAGAATCGAAAGGATGGAAAGGGCTCAAAAAGAATTACAAGAGCAACTGGCTAAATCACAACAAGAGACGAGAGATCTAATGGTAAGATCTCGAGAGGATTCACTTGAGCAAAGAGATCAGATGGCCAAAATTATGGAGATGATGACAACTTTGGTCAAGGGAAAGGACCCATGCACGAGAACCCGATGTTATGGAACCTCAATCGAGAATTCACCACGATCAGGATCCACTCTATCCTCCGGGATTCACTCCACCACCCGCATATACGACACAGAGAGGGTATGCTCAAGGAGAACCCACAGGCTTGGAACATCGACCTATGCCACCTGCACCACCCACTAATTTGGGACAAGGAATATTCGCGTCGAACCCTGGGGCTAGTCCTGCTGATCCACTAGTTCCAGATCTGGATGACCCCGCAGAAGTTGCCAAATTGAAATTGGATAACCATGACGCAAAATATAGGAGTCTGGAGGAAAGACTCAAAGCAATAGAAGGCACTGAGGTCTTCTCCGCCCTAGGTGCCAAGGAACTCAGCCTCGTACCTGATCTAATTTTGCCTCCGAAGTTCAAGGCGCCTGATTTTGAGAAGTATGATGGGACTAGGTGCCCAAAAGCACATCTCATCATGTTCTGTCGAAAAATGACTGGTTACGTGAATGATGATAAGTTACTTATACATTGCTTCCAAGATAGTCTAACAGGTCGACCCCCGTTGGTACAACCAACTCGGTGAGGAAAAGATTAGATCCTGGAAAGACTTGGCATCTGATTCTGCGAACAATACAAGCATGTATCGGACATGGTGCGAGACCGGATGACCTTACGGATGATAGAGAAAAAGCCGTCGAGAGACTTTTAGGCGGTAAGATGCGAGAGATGGAGAGACGCGTCTCGGCCCAAGTGGAAACCCCACTAACAAAAGCGGAGATAACCGTTCTCTTTATCAACACCTTAAAGCGCGTTTTATGACAAACTAGTGGGGAGTGCCACGAAGGAGTTTCTGAGATATTGTAATATCTGGGGAGCTCATAGAGAACGCCGTTAAGAGCGGTAGAATGGAAAGTTCAGAAGGTTCGAAAAGGGCAGTGCCTATGAAAAAGAAGGAACCAGAAACCCACATGGTCGGGATGGGAAACCGCTATGCCCCTAATTCATATCCTAACCAACCCCGACCCCGAAATTTTCCACCTCCAAATTTCTATTATCCTCCTCAAACCCCTTACTACCAAACACCACCTCCTTCCTACCCCGTATACGCTATGAACAACCAAAGACCTGCCACCACTTTCTCACAAAACACTGCACCAGCTCAAAACCAACTCAGAAATGAGCCAAGACCAGCAAGGCCTAATACCGAGAGACCGCAGTTTACTCCCATCCCTGTGTCGTATGGGGAATTGTACCCAAAACTTTTGGAGAAACAACTGATCTCTCCCCACTACATGGCACCCCTTAAACCTCCATACCCGAAATGGTACGATCCAAATGCTAGTTGTGCATATCATGCCGGGAATCAAGGGCATTCTACAGAGAACTGTCTTGCTTTCAAAAGGAGAGTTCAAGGGCTCATCGACGCGGGCATCTTGCGATTTGATGAGTGCTTGGCGATGCGGTGGGAATCCATTCCCAAACCACACCGGAAGGAAATGTGAGTGCGAGGAGAGGAGGATAAACGACGAAGTAAAAGATGGGTATCTGAAGTAAGAACACCTCTGCAGAGAATCTGGGAGGTGCTAGTTGAAAAAGGGCTACTCTGTCGTTTTAACGGAGTATCCGAAGGAAAGAATGCAAAGAGTCACAATTTTTGCGAGTTCCATGGCATCGAAGGGCACGACATTCAGTCCTGTGATGAATTCAGAAGATTATTGCAAAGTATGATGGATAACAAGGAGATCGGGATTTTTTGTAAAGCCATAGAGGCCGATAATGGAGAAATATGTACATCTGACAATCATTCATCAAGTCCCCTCATCATAGCGGATCGACCATTGGTGATTTACTATGACGTGAAGAAGGAGCCGGTGTGAAACCAAAGATGATAATCAAGTACCATCTCCTTTCCCTTATAAGAACAACAAAACAGTACCGTGGAGATATGATGTCAATATCGTCACACCGGAAGTTGGAAAGTCCAAATCCATATTTGAAGATGTTGGGGAGGTAGGTCATTTTACCCGAAGTGGACGGTGCTATTCCAAAGAAGTTGAACCAGTAAAGAAAAGTAGCGACTTGAAGCAAAAAGGGAAAGCAAGTGATGTACGAAGTCGAAGTCGAGCAAGAAATTCCACCGCGCAAGAGACTAAAAAGCCTGTGAATGAGGAAGAAGCTCAAGAATTCTTGAAATTTATCAAGCACAGTGAGTATAGTGTGGTGGAACAATTGAGCAAGCGGTGCGCACGAATCTCGATTTTATCTCATCATTAAATTCAGAGCCACATCGGAATGCCCTATTGAAGGTGTTAAATCAAGCTTATGTAGCCAACAACATATCTGTTGAGAAGCTTGATAGGTGGGTAAACAATCTAAATGCGGACAATTTCATCTCTTTTAGTGATGATGAGATACCGCCAAGCGGTAGAGGATCGGTGAAAGCGCGCATATCACGACTCATTGCAAGGGCTACATAATACCGAACGTACTCATCGATAATGGGTGGCGTTAAATGTTATGCCATTGGCCACACTTTCCGTAATACCGATGGATTTGTCCTATTTAAGGCCCTCGTCATTCCACAGTAAGGGCATTTGACGGGACGAGGCGTGAAGTTATGGGAAAGATTGAGATCCCTAGAAGTGGGCCCTTACATTTATGATGTTGAGTTCCAAGTCATGGATATTACGCCATCGCATACAAGCGCCTTTTGGGAGACCACGGATCCATTCTCGGAGCGGTCCCGTCATCCTCCACCAAAAATAAAATTTATCATGGACGGTACATGCGGTCACAATCGAAGGAGAAGAAGATATTGTCGCATCTCAGATCTGGCGATGCACCGCATTTGGAAGCGAACAAAAGCGCAATGGAGTGTTCCTTCCGGTCCCTTGAATTTGTGAATGCCACTTTCGTTCTTTGAGGAAAGCGAAATTCCAGTGCCAAAGCGCCGAGAAATACGAGAATGGGTGTCAAGTTGACCAAGTAGGAAGAGGAGCTCGAGCAAGAAGAGGTTTAGCGGATATCTGCGCAAGGAATAGTTAGGGCTTTAAAGCCGGCTGCAAAGACAAGGCTCGATCACGGTTTGGGATTCCACTGATATGCGTCAAAGGAGAAGACAAGTGGAAGAAAGATCGGGAAAGAAGGATTGCAAGAACTTTTGGTCGAGAACCAGAATGGGAACCAATAGAATACCCTCCTTTGTCAAAAACATTTAAATCATGGAATGATATACCCTAGACAAGACGATCCACGAAACATGATGAGGATAATTGAAAGGGTTTTGAGAATGTCGAAGATAAATGTCATTGACAAAGGGTTTGTATACAAGTAAAGATATCTCGAGGATACGCCCTTGCCCTCCTAGTTTCATGTTGAACAATTGGACTTCCGAGGAGCTTCTTGTAGTTTATAAGTCTTCAGAGTAATGCCAAACATTAACTTTCTATTGTGTCTATAGATATAATAGAATTCTTTTGTAAGAGCGTGCATTCGCTCTTTATCATGCAAATGAATATCAATGAAGATGCATTTTGTCACGATTTTTTCGCATTATCGCTAATTTCACGATCATTTTCTCACTTCATAGCCTATACTCATATTTGCCACATTCCATGCCATAACATTTTTGTTTGTTGTTTCCAATACTCGGACGCCCCTCTATAGTTTCCTTTTCCATTCAACTTTCAGGTGCTCAGATATCGATGACATGAACAAACCCGTTACGAGTCTTGAAATCGATTTTGAGAAGGCTGTTTGTTTAGGAGAATTTGAAGCTGAAGAAAATTTCAAGATTACGTCTCGCCTCTCCGAATTGTTAAGAATGGTGGAACAAGAGGACAAACAGATTTTGCCTCATGAAGAATCTGTGGAAACAATAAACTTGGGCACTGAAGAAAGGAAACAAGAAGTGAAGATTGGGACTTCTATTTCAGAGAGCACCAGGCACAATTTGATCGCTCTACTCTGCGAATACAAAGATGTTTTCGCATGGTCATACGAGGACATGCCAGGGCTAAATGAAGATTTAGTGGTCCACAAGCTCCCATTAAAGCGAATGCAAGCCCATCCAAAGCCAAAAAATTAAGACGGATGAGACCGAAATGCTACTAAAATAAAAGAGGAAGTCAAGAAGCAATTTGACGCTGGTTTCCTACAAGCCTCCAAATATCCAGAATGGGTGGCTAACATAGTCCCGGTACCAAAGAAGGATGGCAAAGTACGAATGTGTGTGGATTATCATGACTGAATCGGGCAAGCCCAAAAGATAATTTTCCTTGCCACATATTGATACGTTGGTGGATAAACGAGCAAAACATTCATTGTTTTCTTTCATGGATGGATTTTGGGATACAATCGGATCAAAATGGACCTCGAAGATATGGAGAAAACTACTTTCATAACAATGTGGGGAACGTTCTGCTACAAGGTGATGCCATTCGGGTTAAAGAATGCCGGGGCAACGTATCAGAGAGCTATGGTGACGTTATTCCATGACATGATGCATAAAGAAATAGAGGTCTACGTAGACGATATGATTGCTAAATCCCGAGGGGAGGAAGAGCATGTAGTAAACTTGAAGAAGTTGTTCGACAGGCTGAGAAAGTTTCAATTAAAGCTCAATCCAGCCAAATGTACGTTTGGGGCGACCTCAGGAAAGTTGCTAGGCTTCATTGTCAGTGAAAGAGGTATCGAGGTTGATCCAGATAAAATAAAGGCCATTCAAGAGTTACCGCCCCCACGCACGCAAAAGGAAGTTAGAGGATTCTTAGGGAGATTAAACTACATCGCCCGATTTATCGCTCAACTTACCAACCAATGCGACCCTATCTTTCGACTTCTTCGAAAACATAATCCTGGAGAATGGAATGAGGAATGCCAAGTGGCCTTTGATAAGATAAAGCAATATTTGTCTAGTCCTCTAGTGCTAGTACCGCCAACTCCGGGGAGACCTTTAATTTTGTATTTGACGGTGTTCGAAAATTCAATGGGTTGCGCGATCTTGGGGCAACACGACGAGACGGAAAGAAAGAAAAGGCGATCTATTACCTCAAGAAAAAGTTCACCGAATATGAGGCAAAGTATTAAATCTCATTGAAAAATTTTGTTGCGCTCTGGTTTGGGTAGCTCGGAGACTCGGACAATACATGTTGTATCACACGACATGGTTGATTTCAAAAGCTGGACCCGATAAAATACATGATGGAATCGCGGCACTATCTCGGGAAGAATGGCCCGATGGCGAGATCCTCCTTTTCGAATATGACATTGCCTATGTAAGTCAAAAGTCAATAAAGGAAGCGCAATAGCCGACTTTCTAGCAACTCGAACAGCATGAAGAATATGAGCCGTTAAGATTCGATTTCCGCACGAAGACTTAATGTGCATCACGAAGTGGAACCCGAGTCCTCAAAAGATAAGTCATGGAAGATGTGTTTTGATGGCGCGTCGAACGCTTTAGGACATGGAATCGGAGCCATCCCGGTATCACAGAGGGGAATCATTATCCGCTCACCGCAAGGCTAAACTTCTTTTGTACCAATAATATCGCAGAATATGAGGCTTGCGTCATGGGGCTTCGTGCAGCTATTGATCGAGACATCAAAATCCTAGAGGTGTACGGAGACTCAGCTCTAGTAATTTACCAAATCCGTGGAGAATGGGAAGTGAGGGATCCAAAATTGATCAAGTACAGTGATTTAGTGGCCGAATTGATCAAGGAATTCAAAGAAATAACTTTTCATTACTTCCCACGAGAAGAAAACCAGTTGGCTGATGCCTTGGCCACTTTGGCTTCAATGTTCAAAGCAAGTAAAGAAGCAGAAATAATGCCCCTCAAAATGAGTATATATCAGGTCCCTGCACACTGTTGTAGCATTGAAAAAGAAGCAGACGGGCGTCCATGGTTCCACGATATCCTAGAATATATCAAGAATCGAAGCTATCCCGAACAAGCGAATGAGAATGACAAGAGAACAATCAGAAGAATGGCAATGGGATTTGTTCTTGATGGGGACATCCTATACAAAAAAGGAAAGGATCAGATGCTCTTGAGATGTGTGGATGATGTTGAAGCTAGGAAAATACTTGAAGAGATCCATGAGGGAATCTGCGGAACACATGCCAATGGATTCAATATGGCCAGAAAGATCATGAGACTTGGTTATTATTGGCTGACAATGGAAAGTGACTGCATCAATTTTGCCAGAAAATGTCACAAATGCCAAATCTACGGCGATAAAATTCATGTGGCCCCTTCTCCTCTTCATGTCATGACCTCTCCGTGGCCTTTTGCTATGTGGGGCATGGACGTTATAGGGCCAATCTCTCCAAAGGCATCAAACGGACATCGATTCATCTTTGTGGTCATCGATTACTTCACAAAATGGATAGAAGCCGCTTCGTTTGCCAATGTGACAAGGACTGCAGTTTGCAGGTTTTTGAAAAAGGAGATCATTTGCCGGTACGGATTGCCTGAAAGAATCATTTCAGATAATGCCACGAATCTGAACAATAAGATGATGAAAGAAGTGTGCGAGCAGTTCCAAATAAAGCATCATAACTCTTCGCCCTATCGCCCAAAAATGAACGGGGCTGTTGAAGCAGCTAACAAGAACATTAAGAGGATCATTGGGAAAATGACTGAGACGTACAAAGATTGGCACGAGAAACTTCCATTTGCTTTGTTTGCATATCGCATATCCGTGCAGGCGAACATCTACTGAGAGCAACTCCTTTCTCTCTAGTCTATGGAATGGAAGCTGTGCTACCTATCGAGGTTGAGATCCCCTCTCTGCGAGTCTTAATGGAATCAAAATTAGAAGAAGCAGAATGGGTCCGAGCTCGATACGATCAGTTGAACCTCATCGAAGAAAAACGTCTAAGAGCAATTTGTCATGGGCGGATGTACCAAAAGAGAATGATTGCAAAGCACATGACAAGAAAGGTACGACCAAGAGAATTCCGTGAAGGAGAACTTGTGTTGAGGAAAATTCTCCCGATACAAAAGGACTGCGAGGAAAATGGGCACCAAGCGGGAAGGACCGTGACGTCGTAAAAAGGCATTTTCAGTGTGGAGCTTTGATCCTTACCGAGATGGATGGGAAAGAGTTAGCAAATCCAAGTGAACTCGGATGCGGTGAAGAAGTACTATGCTTGAAAAAAAGAAAGTCAAGATGAAAACCCAAAAGGGCATCTTAAAAAAAAAAAAAAGGATCGAGCGAAAAACCAGAAAAAGGGCGTTACGATTAAAAAGATTAGGATGAAAACCCGAGAGGGCATTCTAATGAAGCAAACATTTGGCTTACAAGGAAAGATGTTTTAAACCATACGGCAAACAGTGAGACTACAGTATTTGAAGCATCTCTGAAAGCTCGAAATCTTCTACGCAAGGAGCCAGACTCGAAAAGATTCTTGATTGAGGAACGTGGTAGAGTTCATGTGTTGAATATCTAGAGCATTTGTATCCGTTGAATGTGATCCTTTTTTTTTCCCTTTTGACATTTTTACTCTCATTGGTTAACTTCCTTTGTGTGCCACACTTGAAATAAATGAATACGAGATATCATTTTTGTTCCTACTCGACCTTTTTCATGCATCTCATTATGTGTTTATTTACATGATAAATGGTGAAATGACATGCTCTAAACGGAAAAAAATGTTAAACATTACTTGGATGAAAATTTGATAAACACAAGAGCCTCAAAGCTAGAATAAAGTTCAACCAGGAGCTAAAGAGTGATATCTGAGAAACGTTGATTACTTGTAAAGCCCGAAGGCGGGTACATGGCTTAAAGAGAAAGTCAAGAGCCAAGTAATGAACGCAGATCCTCAACAATCGTGGGCGAAAAGACACACGACAAACATGCCTGAGACGCATAGCATAATCATGTAGGCATAAAGGCATTTAAGACAAACATGTGCATATCATGATAACATCATGCATGGCATATACAGGTACTCTAGCAGAGTAAGAAATCTGGAATGATGGCTGTACTGAATCAAGTGAAAAGACACCTAAGTTCTATCAAAGGACAGGTTTTGGTATTTTAATGTTTTTAATTCATGCCTTTTAAGGAAAATCAACTCATGTTGCGAGAAATGAGTTGAGCCTCAGGCAAGCTGAGGTATTTCTAATTTCTGTTTTTCAAAAGTCAACTCATATTGCGAGAGGTGAGTTGAGCCTCGGGGCACGCTGAGGTATTTTCAATTTCTGCTTTTTAATTTCTATGTTTCAAAAATCAACTCATATTGCGAGAAGTGAGTTGAGCCTCACGCCATGTTGAGGTAATTTAAATTCATGTTTTCAAAAAATCAACTCATATTGCGAGAGGTGAGTTGAGCCCAGGGCACGCTGAGGTATTTTCAATTCTGCTTTTCAATTCTGTTTTTAATTTATGTTTTTCAAAAAATCAACTCATATTGCGAGAGAGGTGAGTTGAGCCTCAAGACACATTGAGGTAATGTTAATTTCTGTCCTTCAAAAATCAACTCATATTGCGAGAAGTGAGTTGAGCCTCAAGACACGTTGAGGTAATTTCATTTGGTTTCCCAAAAAAAATCAACTCATATTGCGAGAGGTGAGTTGAGCCTCAGTCACATGTCGAGGTATTTTCAAAATCTGCTTTTCAAATTAAGTTTCAAAAGATCAACTCATATTGCGAGAAGTGAGTTGAGCCTTTTTATTATGTTTCAAAATCAACTCATATTGCGAGAGGTGAGTTGAACCTCAGAACAAGTCGAGGTATGTTAATTTCTATTTTCAATTTACGTTTTTCAAAGATCAACTCATATTGTGAGAGAGGTGAGTTGAGCCTTTAATTATTGTTTTTCAAATTTACTTTTCAAATTATCAACTCATATTGCGAGAGGTGAGTTGAGCCTTTTAATTTCTCGCTTTTAATTTCTATGTTCAAAAAAAAAAAGTCAACTCATATCATATTGCGAGAGGTGAGTTGAGCCTGGGCACGCTGAGGTATTTTCAATTTCTACTTTTTAATTTCTATGCTTCAAAAATCAACTCATATTGCGAGAAGTGAGTTGAGCCTCACGCCACGTTGAGGTAATTTCAATTTATATTTCAAAAATCAACTCATATTGCGAGAGGTGAGTTGAGCCTCGGGGCACGCTGAGGTATTTTCAATTTCTCGCTTTTTAATTTCTATGCTTCAAAAATCAACTCATATTATGAGAAGTGAGTTGAGCCTCACGCCACGTTGAGGTAATTTCAATTTATATTTCAAAAATCAACTCATATTGCGAGAGGTGAGTTGAGCCTCGAGGGGCACGCTGAGGTATTTTCAATTTCTCGCTTTTAATTTCTATGTTTCAAAAATCAACTCATATTAAGAGAGGTGAGTTGAGCCTCGTGACACTGTTGAGGTAATTTCAATTTCTGATTCTGCTTTTCAAAAAAAATCAACTCATATTGCGAGAGGTGAGTTGAGCCTCGGGGCACTCTGAGGTATTTTCAATTTTTGTGTTTTAATATCAACTCATATTGCGAGAGGTGAGTTGAGCCCTCAGGCAAGTCGAGGTATTTTAAATTTCATCTTCAATTTATGTTTTTCAAATATCAACTCATATTGCGAGAGGTGAGTTGAGCCTTTAATTTCTGTTTCTCGAAATCTACTTTTCAAATTATCAACTCATATTGCGAGAGGTGAGTTGAGCCTTTTTCTGCTTTTCAAAAAGCAGCTCACATTGCGAGAGGTGAGTTGCGCTTTTCAAATTAAGTTTCAAAAACCAACTCATATTGCGAGAGGTGAGTTGAGCCTTGGCTCACGTGCTGAGCTATTTTCAATTTCTGTTTTAATGTCTATTTTTAAAGAGTCAATTCATATTGAGAGAAATGAGTTGAGCTCAGGATCACATGCCGAGTAAAGAATAAAGATTGGAGTTGATTGAAGACACCAGATTTTGTCTCCCTGAAGTTGCAGTGGAGCTGATCGAGGATATCAGATCTTGCCTTTCTAAAAAGAGAAGACCACAAACCTTATCTGACTGAAGCAATAGAAGAGCAGATTGAAGCTGTGAGATCTTATCTTTCCGAAGTTAGTTCAAGGCATCAAGCCATAACTCTCATATTCTTGAAGTTACATTGGAGTAGATCGAAGCTACAAGGCATATATCAGAAGATGCAGTGGATTGAACCAAAACCACAAGACACAACGCACTAGAATGAGGCTACCTGAAGAAGAAGAGCATCAAAGAAGTCAAAACTCGGCGAGACCGGCCAAAATTGGCCCTTTTAAGGTCTTTGCTCCATTCCCGTTACACGACAATGAGCAAAGAGGGGCAGCTGTTGAGGCCCAATTTTAGGCCCCAAACTAAAACCCAACAAACAGCCCAATAACCAAACCCAATACAAATCTACCCACTAACCCAATAACCAACTTACCCAATTACTACTACCCAAGTCCCCACCACTGAGCTTCAAGCCCAATACCTAAATTGAACACAAAAAAAAAAAACCCTAACCCCACCTAGGTCTTTTGACCTCTGCCACTACCCACCGCTACTATGCGCCGCGCCACCAACTGCCCTCTGCTTCACCTGCTCCTCTGCACCACCATGCCTCTGTCACCCTCACCCATCTCCTGCAATCAGACAAGACAGAAACAATAAGAAAATAGAGGAGAAAGGGTTATAAAACCCGAATCAAAATTGTAAACGAGGGGGTTTTTTTTTTCTTTTCTGTTTTCGTTTTTGATATTCATTCAAATGTTCAAAAGAAATCAATAACCAAGATAGAATAAAACACATGTACAAGCCGTGACTTTAACACTGAAATCAGAAGTTCAAAGTTGTCAAAAAATCAAAACCTACAAATACAAGGTAATCTTTTCATTATTTTTTTTAGTCTCATTCTCTAAACCCATTTTCCATACATAGATATTAAAATACATAACAAAAATACAACAAAAATAATAATATAATATAAAAAAAAAAAAAGGAAAATTTTATTTTTCCGCCACCACAGCGTATGGTGGCTGCTAGCCGCACGCGCCGGCGACGGGTCGATGATCGGCGGTGCTCCTCCCCACCGGAAATCGCTCCGGTCCCCCTTCTCTCCCTCTCCTTTTTTTTTTTTCTTTCCCTTCCCAAATGTTTTTTTTGATTTTTTTGGCTATTTATAGCCTACTAAAGCGGCACCGTTTTGGTGCCCAAACTTAAGCTAAAAACGACGCCGTTTCATCAGTGGATCGGGTCGACCCGACCCTGCCCGCTAGGATTCGCGTGTTTTTGATTGAGAGGGCAATTTGCGCAATCGGCCCCTCCGCTTTTTCAAGCATTTACAATTAAGCTATTTTCATTTTTTTAATTTAGCCTTTAAATTGTTATGACTTTCAATTTCGTCCCCATGTACACACACGCTGCTGGTCTTGATTAGGTGGGGATATTGCTATTTTAGCCCCACTGTTTCCCAATGCGTGTTCAAGATGGTCCTTTCTTTTTATTTTTATTTTAATTTCACCCCAAATATTTTTGCTTCCAGTTCAATTTAATCCCTTTTTAGTTATTTTTGTTAAATTGATTATTATTATTTTTAATATCATTATTCTTACTTGTTATTTATTTCTAATATGTATGTATATATATTAGGTAAATGTTTTGACATAATATTATTATACATATATCATGTGTAAATTTTAATATTTTATTACATACATTCTTATATATTATATGCATATTTTAGTACTATAATTTATATACCTATGTTTTACTATACTATAAATATATTATCCATGTTTATATTAATACATGTATTTCTTTACACGTATATGTATATATATACTTTTCATTAGTGTTATTTTTGTACATCGTATTATTCATTTCTATCCTCAGTATATACTTTACATATTTATATAAATATGTTATTAATAGTTATTAATGTTTCAAATGTGTCTATACTATATATTATTTTGTATATCTATGTATTTTATAATGTTACATATATACTTTTAATGCTATGTTATGCATATTTTTTACTATATATCATATACACACTTCTAACATTATTATTACCTTTTGACCCTATATACATATACTTTCCATAAGTACATACTATAGTTAAGTATTTTTATTTCATAAATATTTCAAATATTATACGTAGTATATTTCCAATATTATTACTATAAATATATACATGGTCTTCTCAGTATTTAATACTATTGCTATATTCAATATCGCAAGGCATACCATTGTCTTTAATATTATCATCATATGTATTTCATGTCTCGATGCATTTCATATTAATATCTTTTGTTTCTCACCTATTTTTGTATATTAGATCGTTGTTCATTATTTTAAAACGTTGATCCATGTCTTTATTTACTTCGAAAACCAAGGCAATATATCGATTCAACATTAAGTCATCGAGTTCATCGCTATGTTGGGTGAACGTCAATTGACTCGTGTTAAAGCGATATACCCTTCTCAAAAATCAAAATAAAATTGAAATTTCTCGTCTTTTTGGATCACAACCAAATTTTAAATTAAACTCGTATTTTTGAAAATTAAGACATCACGTGTTTATAAGATACCAATTTTTGGCGCCGCGAGGGTGCTAATACCTTCCTCATGGCATGAACCGACTCCGAACCCTAATTTTTCTCCGGCTTTAAAGTAGACCTAAACTCGGCCCTTTTTCGTGTTAAAAGAAATCTAATAGGTGTCCGATCACACCTAGAAAAGATCGTGGCGACTCTGTTTATTTCAAAAATCAAAATTTCAATTTCCAATTTTCCAATAAATCGCCACAATTTAGTGAATTCAAAACCAAATTTTTACGTCGCTACAAACATTATATTGTATATGTATTTCATTATATATGTGTGTATATATATAGTAGTTTTCATTATTTCTTTTTAATATTTTGTATTATCTGTTTCTTTTTCTTTTATAATATTATTGTACATATTGGTGTATATATCTCTTATGTGTGTGTGTATATATATATATATATATATATATATATATTATTTTATACATATGTGAATATTACGTATGTATTATAACATTACAAGTCACGTTTTGCTATTCTATATATATATTTCAAATTCTATATATCTTTAACATTATTACTACCTATATATATGTTATTTGGTGTACATATATCTTTTATTGTCGCTATTTTTACTATTATTAGTATATGCTGTTATATATATGTATATTGTATATGTTCATTTTAAATATGTTATATATATATATATATTCATTTTTTCTATTTCATGTTTAATTCTAGTATGGCGCTTAATGTCGTATATATCTCTATCATTTCAATATCATTATCGTATTGATTATTTACTTCAATCTGTACCTAGCCCTTTCATTTATTTATTTTATTCCATATCTGTTTTGCTTTGCATTACTTTGAAAGCCATATTTTTGTTTTCTATTTGATTTTAATAATCAAGGCACTATACCGATTTAACATTAAGTCATCGAGTTCATCGCTATGTTGGGTGAATGTCAATTGACTCGTGTTAAAGCGATATATCCTTCTCATAATCCAAAGAAAATATTTCTTATCTTTTTAATCGGATCTCGACTAAATTTTATTATTGAACTCGTATTTTTGAAAATCAAGACAACGTGTTTATAAGATACCAATTTTGGGCATCGCGAGGGTGCTAATACCTTCCTCGTGCGTAACCGACTCCCGAACCCTAATTTTTCTCTGGATTTTAACGTAAACCTAAACCTAGCCTTTTATTTGTTTTTAAAGAAAAATTTAATAGGTGTCCGATCACCCCTAGAAAAAAGATCGGTGGCGACTCCCGGTTTGTTTTTAAAACCAAATTTCAATTTTCAGTTTTCTAATAAATCGCCACAATTTAGCGACCCGAAACCTAAAAATTTTTACGTCGCTACAGCTGGCGACTCCACTGGGGACCCGGTTTTGAGAGTCGAGTTGAATAAATACATTTTGTCAAAAGTTTTCAAATTTCCTTGTTCAAAGTAAATGTTTGGTCGTGATCCGAAAATCTCGTTTTCAAAATTCATGCATTTGCATCGTGTTGTAAATATTTCTTCTAACTTGTTATTTGTTTGTTTTTCAGTTCTCATTTTTATGGCTTTAATTCTGGTTTAGTTTCTTTAAATAAAACGTAAAGATTTATGAGTTTTTCCCCCCACACACCGTGCACTTGCATTTTACATAACATGAGCTCTAAACCCGGGCTCCGTCCGTTTAAGTGAAAGTAAACGCTACGCCTTCGTGAGTTAACTCGTCCCTCCGCACAGGCTAGTGAATACTTTCGAGTTACATATGACTTATGCTTTCGTGAGTTAACTTGTCCCTCCGCATAGGCATAAGTAAATGTAATCCCTCGAATTGAACTCGTGAGCCTGTGATGGGCTATGACCGAGGCCCCGTACTAATCTTAGCCGATGATATTACGGGCAATTCGAGTACCTATCTAGAACCAAAACCGCATATAATGAACCATACGAGCCATCCGACTAGAGCCATGCCCAGCCTTTGTCCGTTTACTAGTCACTGAAATAAGTACACAGGAAAGACACATCTTACCTTCTGTTTCTTTGACATTTACGCTTTCTATGCAAGGGAATAGAGTCCATTGGACCAAGTAGCTTGATTTGTTAGATTTCCCACAGTTTTCTCTCTGTCCATATGTGTTGTGCTAACCAGGGTTGTTTGTCTGTATTTCTATTTTTTATTATGCATCAAAGGCATCTTGTTAGGAAGGTGTTGATTAGAGATTGGTTGCCAAAAATGGGTTTCTGATGGAGGAGTCAATTACACGAGTGACCGAAACGTTGTGTAATAGACTCTTTTGATTAAAGAAATGCCTAAATAGGGGCTATCTTGAAATTAACACCAAATTTTTACATATTCATTCATGACTGACATTTATTTGACATTTATTCATTCATCCATTGCATGCACATCATTCACTGAGGCTGAAACCGTATGATCTACAGTTGTGACTCTACGAGTTTGGAATCACGTCATTTGTATAAGACGCGGCTAAGATCCTTCCGTCTCACCCACTTCCCTACTCTCAATTATTTGTCTAATCTCTAATCACCCGCTTTAGGGAAATTGATTCGAACGTGGCCAGTTTAGGTAATGTTTGTTTTGCGATTGCAGACAAGAATGGAAATGATTTGGCGTTTGCTCTAGCGGTTTGTGTATTAGAAGGCCCTGGTATGTACAAGGCTTGGTGGTGAGTTCTTTTTGGGGTTTGGTTGCTATTTTTACCTTAGCGATTTATTTTGGTTTTGATGTTGCTTTGCACTTTGGTTTGGTTTTTCGATGTTGGTTTATTTTGTTGGTGTGCTCTGTTTTTCGTAGGCGAGAGATCTGTGTGGAAGTCTGTTGGTCTTTGAGGGTTCAATTGTCTTGGTTTTTGAATTGGGTTTTGTTTTGGGTGTTGGTTTTTCATGGGGGCTTATTTCCCCATTTTTGGCTTCATGTATAATCTTTGATAGAGAAAAAAAAATAAAAATAAAATCCTCATTATTGCCTACATTCATTTCTAACAATTATAGCATGTATATAAAAATATTTTTATATGTACCCTCAACAATTTTCAACACTCTTGTCCCATGTACCCTTCTAATGCTCATTTCCTACTTACCGTTTATTTTCCTCTCAAATATATATATATATAAATTCGAGTGTTGTACTCCTTAGAAAGAAGACAAATCATTTCATCACATTTTGTTTAAGGTATGGTTTTCTTTTTCTTCATGAAAGGTTTTAGTTTCAAAGACACCCGAGAGATAATGCATGGAAACATTTATGGATGATTTTTATCATTTTTTTAACAATCCATATCATTGTGCTTTTCTAATTCAAATTTTGTATTTTTCAAATATTTTTCTATCATTTTGATTGATGTTAGTTCGGGTAAAAATAAAAAATAAAAAATTGCAGATAGATAGATTATTAGGTAAATTTAAACTCAATTTTTAGTTCAATTATACATTTAGTCAACTATAGGACGGAATTGAATGAATTTATTAAGTAAAAAGACATCGAATATATTAACCAAAATGATGTAATGTATGGTTGGATGTACCGAGATGATTTGTGGAATGAGTTTTAGGCAACAAAAGAAATGTTGGTAACTATTTAGGTGAAGAAATGCTGGTGGAGGGGCGTCATTAAAGCCATTATCTTCATCAAATCATTTATGCTGCTATCAATTGACGTTCAACCAAAATTCAGATTTATTCCTAAGAAAATAATGAAATATCAAAATAAGGAACAAATATATTGAAAAGGAATAAAGAGGCACTATTAACTCCAAAAATGAAGTTAATAATGTGAAATTAAAAGAAAATAAAAAGTGAAGCAAGTCAGATTTTTGTCACTGATTTTGACCTTGTATGCAAATAGTTCAACCTGGAAGTAGAGTTACACCATTTATGTTTTATGATTCTATGATACATCATCATCAGTTGAATGCACCATAATGTGCTAACAGTAAAATCCATAATCAAAATGAACTTACAAGATAAATCTAAAAACTGGAAACTCCAATAAAATTAGGGACTCCAGAGATGTCTTCCTATAGGATAGGGTCATTGCTATCTTCTTCTCGGAAGAATATTTGTAAACGAAAAATCATGGAACGGTGGACCTGCATCCGAAACAATAAAGTTACTCGAAGATTGCAATGGAAGAGAGCCGAGCCCTATTGGTTTCATCTGTTCAAAAGCAGAAGAAAGTAGTACGCAAGGGGGAGGGTAAGTGGCATGGTCTCTTACCTTCCTGCTCAGCAAGAATGTAAAATGGAATATGCGCTATCATTTTTGTGTCTCCATCATTCCAGTTGGCGGTGCCCGGATTGTGTGGGGTCCCATGTGAAGGCCTGGAAGGTCCCAAGTAGACAGACAGACAGATAGCGGGGTCATCAGATAACCACGAGTTCGCCTCCAAACGCTTGAATCTGATATTTGAGATCGAGCAACCTGAATATGAATTGTTAGAGAAAAGCAACATTATTAAGTTAGAAAATTCATTCCCTTCTTTACAACTATTTGACCAAAGTAAATGTCCAAAATTGGATTCAGACAACCTTGCCCAAGGCTACACGTGCCCTCGGCAATGGTTAGTGGTGATATGCAGCAAGCTTTGCAATAGCTGTGATAACAAAACACAGAAGCCTCGACTGTGATGACTTTCTGAAGTTCCTGCTGTCAGAGTTGACAGACTCCTGCCCCAGACCTAGACGACTTCCGAAACCGAGATTAAAGTCAGCATATAACAACCAACATTAGAAAGAAAATTTGTTTGAGAAAACGAAAATATTACCTAGATGAAAGGTTTTCATACAAAAGTAGCTCTAGACTTTCAAAAGTTCCCTAGCCGCATCTTTGTGCGACCCACCACCCCCCAACATGCTCTCCAACAGCCCAACACAATTGTAACGCCAATTCTGTCTATTTAAGGAAAAAAGACGTATGAAGTAAGATCCTGATGCGTAAAAAGCGTAACACAGGATGTAATTATTGACCTTTTCTGGGCTGTCATATGCTTACCCGAGTCTGTCAACTATAGGCTTCTGCAGAAGGTTAAATGGACCATAACTTATACAAAATAAAGGACAGAAGAATTGCAATCCTTTAGACATCAATTTCAGCAACAATTAATGTAGATGCTTAGTACAAGTTGGAAAACCAAAATATATGGAGAAACTTGAGTGAATAATACCTTCAAAAGTGCAATAAAATCCGGAGAACGCTGAAACGAAGCAAGCATGAATTCTAGGAGCCTTCTGCCAACCTGCACAAATATAGCTTCTCAGAAATACAAGCCATTCCAATCTCAGCATCTAAATTGATGTCATATTACATGGACATTTACAAGAAAAGCTTTGAATCCATACAAAACCATTTCGCCTACCTAACATAAGCACTTCAGTATGGACCCAAATAATTAATGTATCTAGAGGGTAGTACATAACCGCAAGGTAGTAGGCCCACAAGAAATACAATAACAGAACTAATATTTAGAAAATGTATACAAACCTCATACATATAGTTCTTGTCAGGAAATAATGTAGAATTTCTAGCCATCAGAATGGGAATTAATGCACAGATTAATGCTGCAAAAAAGAGGCAAGAACACAAATTAAGATACAAGCAGTGAGCATCGACACTTAAACTAAAGCTACATCCTGCAGATAGAGTTATAAAAGCACTAAAAAGGGTATCAAATGGATTAAAAAAAAAACATAAAACATACTGTTATTTGCATCGCGCAAAGCAACAGTAAAATACATATGAAGAAGCCGAGGTGTGATATTGAGTATCTGCTTTAATCTATCAGACTGAGGGCTATTTGTTGCAGCTTGTAGTACTGCAGCAACCCCAGGAGAAGCCCAATGGCGTTCCTGAAACAATCAATCTTCTGTCAAGTGTCGACTTATTTCAAACTACAGAAAAAAAAAGAAAGAAAGGATATTAGTTACAAAACAAACAAAAACCAGGTTAGCCTAGTTATATACACAATTCATAGCTCAAAAAATATGATATTGTAGTATTGGAAGAGCGTACAATATTAAAGTAAGCTAGCCTTAATTTAGAACTGCAAAGTGTTGCTTTTACTTGCATTAGTAGAAATTCAAAATACTTGATATAGAGAAAATGAACAATCTAAAAATTAAAAAGCAAAGCACTCTACAAGAGCACTGAGAAACAAATTCCTAATTAAAAAAGCCTGTAATGGTTAGACAACTATACTTTCCTCTAGTAATACTATGTTTGTAATTGCTTTCATCTAATTGTAAATGGAGTTTTATCAATAGAAGACCATTCAGCAAGGCCATCATTTTCATCCTTAAGAAGTTCCAGAAACACAGGATCAGCAACATCAATCGTACAGCTTTCCTCGGACCTGTGGTCTCCTCCTCCATCTCCATGGTAGAACCCGTATAGGCTTCATCCATGAGTGCAAGTAGGATCCGTATCATATAGGGAGTTTTACCATTTGCACTACTTAAGGAGTTTTTACTTAAAATATACAATTTATAAAGGCCGCGTTTAACCTTAGGAGCCGCACTCTTACGGATAGAAGCTATCTGCTTCCTATTAGTGACCACGAGCTTTGTTCTACCTCTTCCAATGTGACAACCAAGACTAATGTTGACAAACGAAAGTCAGAAAGCATAATTAGTTTATGAGGAAATTAAAAAAAAAAAAATTCACTTCATCCTACAACAAACCAGCTGAATGGGTATAGAGCACAAAACAAATAAAAGGGAATAAAAACCACGCTTTAATCATTGGCTGGCAAGTGACACAAAAACC
The DNA here is from genome assembly GCA_025698475.1 of Gossypium anomalum. Lineage (NCBI taxonomy): Eukaryota > Viridiplantae > Streptophyta > Magnoliopsida > Malvales > Malvaceae > Gossypium > Gossypium anomalum. The sequence goes on from CM046956.1 coordinate 11,942,701, forward strand.
TTGGCTCACTCAACTCCCCACAGCTTCCTCTATCATCACAACCCCCAAAATAACCATTCCTCAGGAACGGACTCATCTTCTGCTCCTAATGGTAAACACAATCTCCATAACCCACACAAAATCATTATTAATTCACGTGCCTTTCAGCACGACCATATTATTACATAAATCATTACCCTTCATAGAGAAATTTGATATCATCCTGAAAACAAAATGCCACCACTAGAAGGGAAAACAAAGTTATCACAAAATCATACCTTTTGAATAATAACCCCTTAAGCTTGGATGCTTAGATAAAATCTGCACACAAAATCCTTCAATCTCACCCACTTCCCTTCTCTCAATTATGTTTATCCAATCCCTAATAATCAAATCCTCGTATATTATGCATTCAACCCTAACAATTATCGCAAGTATATATACATACATTGAAAAATATTTTTATATAAATTTATGCTCGAAATTTTTCACAATTTCTTAATTAAACTAATATGAAAAAACATTTAAAATAAAAGAAAGGAAAAAGAATAAAAATAGGGTTTAGTAATTTAAATTTTATGTTTCACAAAAAAAAAAAAAAAGGATTGACAGAGAACAAAAAGCAAAAACAAAAAACACATACACACACCTTCATGAACTGTCCATTAAATCCTTTTAACCAATCATATTTTTAAGAAGTGCCATGTCAGCAAATACCCTCAACATTTCAAACACTCTTTTCTAAAGGCTCCTTTACTATTGAGAAATAAGATAAATTTTATGTTTCACCCAAAAAAACTGATTGACGGAGAACAGAAAAAACACACACACACTTTCATGAACTGTCCATTTACCCTCAGCAGTTTTCAACACTCTTTTTGTGACGCTTCTTTCTTACTCAGCAGAAAAAACACGCTTCTTTTTTCTTTTTGAAAGATATTTTTCAAAGACACTTACAGATAAAACATTTATGGATGATTTTGATTTTTTTTTAAATACTTATCCTCGCCCTTTTTAATTTTCTTTTTTGTATTTTTCAAAGATTTTTCTATCATTTTGATTGATGTTGGTTCAAGGAAAAAGAGACTTTAAAATTTTGTAGATAGATAGATTATTAGGTAAGTTAAGTTTTTTTTTTTTTTTTTTTTTTTTTTTTAGTTTTATTAAACATTGATTGATGATTCTATCTTTTTTCTTCAAATTTTTTATTTTGTATTTTAATGTTTTTCTACCATTTTGATTGATTTTGATTCAGGGAAAAAAGAATTTAAAAATTTATAGATAGACAGAAAGATAGATAAACTAAACTAAAAAAACTTTTTTTTAGATGGCCAATATTGGTGGAAATGGTGAAAACGTGAGTGACGATATCCAACAAAAAAATATTTTGGAAGTGTTCAACAATGGTTATTTTGATAAAATTCAAAATATAGTTGTAGCAGGGGATGAAGTGTAAGTGTTTCTTAATTATTCTTAATTTTCCCCAAGGATTTTTCTTTCAAAAATGGATTTGGCAAGCGTTTAATTTTTTCTTCTTCTTTTCTTTTGGCAATTAGTCCTATGGTGGGATTACAAGAAGCTCCTGGGTATGAAATTGAGGCTAATTATAACCAGTTTGGGGCAAATCCTCCTCTTGAAATGAATCCAGTGGTAATTTTTTATTTCCTTTATTTTTTTCATTTTTCTGATACTTTTTAGAAAATTTATTATTTTCCGTAAGTTTAATCTGATCTAATTTGCTAAAGGTAAAATATTTCTAGTCATTCCTAAAGCAAATCTATGAAGCTAAGGTTCATGCTAATCGCTTTTTTCAAAAAAAAAAAAAAAAAGAATATTTCTAGTCATTCCTAAATCAAATCTACGAAGCTAAGGTTCATGTTAATCACTTTTTTCAAAAAAAAAAAATCCCAAGTTTCTTTAGGGTAAAAAAAACCCCCTAGAATTTAAAGTCTATTTGATGATGACCAATGCCATTTTGAAAAGAAAATCAAACCTGTTTATTTAAATACAAATGAAAGCAGAATGAAAAGACCCTACATTTTGAAGTTTATTTGATGATGATCAAAATAATTATCATTTTGAAAAGAAAATCAAAAAGTTGAAGCCTAATTTTTTCAATAGAAATGAAAATAGTATTAAAATAACTTTAGATTTTGAATTCTATTTGAAAAGAAACATCATTTTGAATAGAAAATCATGAAGTTGAGGCTTGTTTATTTCATTAGAAATGAAAATAGTATAAAAAATATAACACTATATTTTGAAGTCCATTTCAGTATGATGGAAACAGAATACAATGAGAAATTAAGCCATTTTCTCCTTATTATCTCTATCACTTGTTGATGTTTTATTTCCCAGGACGATTATTTTGTACAAAATAATGAAAATTTTGGATCCCCTTTATTGTATAATCCTCCATCCCCACAAAATTCACCGGGTTCGGAATCATCGACGAATGCTAAACCCGATCATATGAACCGAGCAAGTGATCTTCTTATGGCGGTCTCGATAGGAGCTGATCTGAACAAGAACAAAATCATCGAACAAGCTGTGGAAGCCATGGAAGAGCTGCTTAAGTTGGCAATAACGGGTGAACCACTATGGCAACACAATGGAAATGGTGGAATGGAGACTCTAAATGGGTTTCAATACTTGAGGGAATTCGGTAGCTTTGATGCAACAATGGAACAGATAATGAGGATGGTTGAAGTTGGTGAACCCCAATGTTTCCTAAGCTCTGATTGCAACTGTAACTTTGATCAAGATGTCCCCTCATCCTTTTCAAAACTCAATTTCGAGCCTTTGAATATCGAAACTTCTCGAGAGACCGCAATTGTTGAGATGAACCCTATGAACATCGTCCAATTGCTCATAGATACGGTAGGGATTTTGTTTCCCCTTGTTCCATTTCGTTATGTAAGTTTGCTCATTTATGAAGTTGTTAATGAACTAACATTTTCCATGTTCTTGTGATTAGAAACAATGGGCGACAACATTTTACAGCATTGTCTCGAGGACAACATTGTTAGGAGTTATATTAGAAAACGTTGATGGGAGCTACAATGGAGTTCTTCAAGTGGTAAACCTCAAACATCATCTTCATTTTAATCTAAAATTTACACTTTGACTTTGATTAAATGTGGAATGTGATACATGAATTTTGATTTGCTACAATTATATACACACATGAAACTTTTATTTTGGTTTAATTAGACACATGAAACTTTGATTTGATTCAATTGTATATATTTTTAAAAAAATAACTACATTCATTAGTTTTTACATTCGATAAATATAATTATTTATCTATACAATAATAGACGTAGAGTTGATAATAGTCTTTAATGGTTTGAATCAAAATTTTATGTATAAATTGCTCAAAATCAAAATTAATGTATCACATTGTATAGAAAGTTCATGTATAATTTTGATTTTTATCCATTTTATATCTAATTTTACTTGATTCATTACCCTATTGATATCTCAACAATATTCCATGCATTAAAATTTAGTACAAAAATTCACTATTGTTTTGCTTAACATACATATTGATATTGAAACATTTATTTAGTAGCTTTATTGTTTTATAGAATCTTACTTTAAAGAGAGTGATTGAAATGATTCATATATGAAAAGAAAGAATCTCATACAAATTTAAGAAAAGAGTTGTTTCATAGTTGAATGCTTTTTTGTTAACTACAAGGTTTCGCTTTAGGGTTTATGAAAATCATTAAATGCAGTTATAGGTTTTTAATATTCTTCATGATGGATTATTTCTTTGTTCTTCCTCTGATATTTTATATACTTGATTATGATCCATTAGCTTGTTTATCTCTTACGGTTAATATATTTATTACGATCCATTTTCTTGTTTTTTCTCTTATAATTAATATGTTCGAGATAATTACGTATTTGCGTTGCTTATGTCGAAACCATTTTTTTGAAAAAAAAACGAGAATCGACTTTGGTTTGAAAATAAAAACGAATGTGGGAGTCGCCACCGATCGTTATTAGGTGTGATCGGATCACCTTTGTTCTAATAAAATATTTTAGTTTACTAAAACAACATTTTTGGTCTACGAAACTTGAGAAAACGAGTTCGGGAGTCGGTTACGTGCGAGGAAGGATTAGCACCCTCGTCACGCCCAAAATTGGTACCAAATTGATTAATTATTGTCCTAGAGTCGAAAATTGAAGATTGAGAGTGGATTTGAAATCTGACCGTCGATTTTAAAATTCTTGAATTAGCTTAAAGCGGTTGTTGAAGATTTCCTTATCTCGAGATATCGGAGTATCGCATCCCGTAAGTTAGGACACAATTTCATGAATTTCAGCGCAAGGTCGACTTGAATTTAAATTGGAATTCGATGTATTTAAAACTCAAAAGGATATTTAATAATTTTGAATCAATGAGAGAACCGAAGCCCCGTAAGTTAGGACTCAATTCTTCGATGTTCCAAAGCGTAAAACATTGCCTTATTTTAGAATTTAAAGAATACGAGTGAAATTCTAAAGGAATACTTGATGATTTTGAACAAACGAAAAATCGAAACCCAGCACGATAGGGCACTATTTTCCAAATTTTCGAATATCAAGCATTACCTTAGAAAAACGACACAAAATTTTAAAAGGGATATTTGATTATTTAAATAAACGAAAGATCGAAACCCAATACGTTAGGGCACGATTCCTCGAATTTTTGAACATCGAATATCGCCTTTGTTTCATAAAATTGACTCAAAATATCTTAATTTGACTTAAAATAAAGTGGGATTATTGATCTTGAATTAATAAGTTGAAAACTACAATGCAACAATTGCGAACGAAAGTCAAATAAACATGGAAATATATACATGGACAGCGAACTCAATTGATGAATGAGAATAGTGTAAAAATAAATAAACAAATAAAACGTACGAAATAACATCAAGCACACATCCAAACATTAAGTACCAAAATAGTGAAAACTAAAAATATAACTAAAGAAACAAATCAAAATAAAACCTTAACAAGTATTCAAATCTAGATAAATAAAATTAAGATAGCAACACAAGAGACTAATGGACAATATGAAATAATACGAAAACAAAAACATATAGTATACAAATCAACATGGAACTAGGAACCAATATGATACAAAACAATTAAAAATTACATGAGAAATTAAAAATGAATAACACATGCTAGAATTTGAAATAATATACATATATAATCGAAACCAATAATACATGAATGATTATTAACATAGATGTTATGAAAAAGGAGTTTGGATTAAATAACATACAAAATATTAAAAAGGAAACATGTTTATTTAAAGTTGATAATATATATATTAAAGAGATGATAATATACGAAAGAATTTTAAATAATAAAAGTACATATAAAATTTCTTTTAAAAAGGAAAACTATATACATAATAGATTCGAATGAAAGTGTATATATGTACATATATATGAATTGGTTTAAAAGAGAAAAAGAAAAGAAAAAAACGTATATTATGAGATGACATGAAATCAATAACATATATTAAATCAATTTTATCATAAACCATGTATGTATACGTATGTGAGATAATGAGTATATAAAATATTTTAAAGTAAGTAATATGTAAAAAGTTCAAAATAAATGACAATAAAAGGAATCTAAAACGATTAATGTATAAGATGGTATAAAATAAAGTATGCGAAATTTCAAAATATGTGTTATATAAAACAATAAAAGGTATGTGAAAACCTCAAAATAATAATATGTATAGTGGTGTAAAATAGATATTATATGAAAAAGAACTTTAAAATGAATAATATATATAAGGGAATTTTGATATAAGTAATATCTATGAAAAATTTAGAATAGATAATACGTGAAATAGTTCGAGGTACATAATACATACGAAAAATTTAAAAATGCATATAATGTGAAAGCTTAAAATAAACATGTGTGTAAAAACGAAAAGAATAAGTAATATATAAAACAATTTAAAATAATATATAACAAAACTGTTTAAAGTAACTAATATGTATATACACATGATAATTTAAAATACAAAGACGTACATAAAATTTCAAGATAATACGTATAATACTTCAAAAAAATATCATATGTAAAATATTTAAAAATAATAATGATATAAAATATGTTGCTCAAAGATGATGATGATGATAATAATAATAATAATAATAATAATAATAATAATAATAATAATAATAATGTTAGTAACATCAATAATAATGTAAATAAATATAAAAAGGAATTATGTGATGTGACAAAATCAATATGAAATTAACTAATTTAATGAGATGATGATAACAATAGAAATAATATAATAATGAAGTAGAAAATAATAATAACACGTTAATAACAATAATAATAATAGAAAATAATGATGAAATAATAATAATAATAATAATAATAATAATAATAGCAATTAAAATACCAAGTTGAAATGGGGTAAAAATGATTAAGAGCAATTAAAAAATATATATTTAAATAAAAAAGGGGATTACCTATTGAAATGAAGGAAAAAACCTAATTGAAACAAAATCAAACTTAAAGGGATAGATAATAAATAAACTAAACCATTGGGATGAAATAAGGATTAGAATGTAAAGCGTGCCATTATGGGGACCAAAAGCGGAAATAATCCAGATCCCAAGACGCAGCGTGTGCTTAAGCGCGGGTTAAATTGCAATAATGCGCAAATCTTAGGAAAAATTAGAAGAAAATGAAATGTAAACAGGCCCGATCGAATGTCGACGCAAAAAGGAAGGACCCGCTTCATAAATATCCCATTTAAAGCGCTTAAAAGCGGCGGGTTCGGTGCTGGGAGCGGTTATACGCGGATCCCTCTCTTTGAAGCAGCGCGTTTCAAACCAAGGTTTTAAAACCTTATTTCCTTCTTTTCAAATCCAGTCACCCTTTCAACCCTAATTTCAGCCCCAAAATCAATTTGTTAAGATCCATCCCAGCGACTGCCGATCCACCATTTTAATTGGTGGCCGACAACGACCGAGCAACGACCAGATTCCACCGCCGAAGGCACCATTCGAGGGAACCTGGTATGCTATTCTATTTTTTGTTTAAAAACTTCAAATCTAATACTATTCTTTCAAGAAAAACGTAGCAAAAATCCGAAGGGTATATTGAACACCATTCGACCCTCGCCCATATTTCATTATTTCTGAGATATTTAGGCTTTCATTGGTGCCGCTTCAGTATTTCTTTTGTCTTCTACACAAAGATTGCAAGCAATTCGAAAAGAAAATGAAAAATAATAATAAAAACAAGTAGAAAAATAGCAATCACCTAAAAAATAATTTGCTTTTTATTTCATTGCTTCTGGTCTCTTTTCTTTTTTTTTTCAATCGGTTTCCCCCCTTGGCCTTATAGCCGAATAATACCTCACTTTTTTTTGCTATTATTTGCTACTGTTTTTGCTACTCTACTCCTGCTATGCTATTGTTTCCTTTTTGCGTATTGATTTGGGTTTTGTAGGTGTGTCGAAAGAGCGATCGTGACGGTGTATATGGGCGTGGTGTAGGGTGTCTTTGGTATGGCTGGCCAACAGGAGGACTAGGGTTTGTCTGCTTGCTGAAAATTTTGGTAGCTAGTGGACTAGGGTTAGTTGGTTATGGGCTTTTGTAATTGGGCTGTTGGTTTAATTTGTTTTTTTGGGTGGAATAGGGTGTATTGGGTTTGGTTTGGGATTGTTTGGGTTGTTGGGCCCCCGGTAAATTTGGGCCCGTACAGCTGCCCCTCTTTGCTCATTGTCGTGTAACGAGAATAGAGCAAAGACTTTAAAGAGGGTCAATTTTGCCCGGTTCTGTGAAATCTAGACTTCTTTAGTGCTCCACTTCTTCATGTAGCCTCGCCTGGTCCATTCTATCTTGATGCTTCGATCCATTCTACTACGACTACTCGTAGCTTTAAGTTGCTCTACCTAAGTCTACTCCACTGCAACTTTAGGGCGCTAGGATATTTAAATCTGCTTTGCTGCAACTTCAGAGAGCCAAGATTCACTGAAACTTCAAGGAGATCTACTGTGCCTTTTAGCCGCTCCAACGCCATTTCAGGGAAAAAAGATCCACTGAAACTTCAAGGAGATCTGTTGTGGCTTTTAGCCGCTCCAATGCCATTTCAAGGAGAGGAGATCCACTGAAACTTTAAGGAGATCTGCTGTGGCTTTTAGCCGCTCCAACGCCATTTCAAGGAGAAAAGGATCCACTGAAACTTCAAGGAGATCTGTTGTGGCTTTTAGCCGCTCCAACGCCATTTCAGGGAGAAAAGATCCACTGAAACTTCAAGGAGATCTGTTGTGGCTTTTAGCCACTCCAACGCCATTTCAGGGAGAAAAGATACAATGAAACTTCAAGGAGATCTGTTGTGGCTTTTAGCCGCTCCAATGCCATTTCAGGGAGAAGAGATCCACTGAAACTTTAAGGAGATCTGCTGTGGCTTTTAGCCGCTCCAACGCCATTTCAAGGAGAAAAGGATCCACTGAAACTTCAAGGAGAGATCATTGTGGCTTTTAGCCGCTCCAACGCCATTTCAGGGAGAAAAGATCCATTGAAACTTTAAGGAGATCTGTTGTGGCTTCTAGCCGCTCCAACGCCATTTCAGGGAGAAAAGATCTACTGAAACTTCAAGGAGATCTGTCGTGGCTTTTAGCCGCTCCAACACCATTTCGAGGATAAAAGATCCACTGAAACTTCAAGGAGATCTGTTGTGGCTTTTAGCCGCTCCAACGCCATTTCAGGGAGAAAAGATCCACTGAAACTTCAAGGAGATCTGTTGTGGCTTCTAGCCGCTCCAACGCCATTTCAAGGAGAAAAGGATCCACTGAAACTTCAAGGAGATCTGTTGTGGCTTTTAGCTGCTCCAACGCCATTTTAGGGAGAAAAGATCCACTGAAACTTCAAGGAGATCTGTTGTGGCTTCTAGCCGCTCCAACGCCATTTCAGGGAGAAAAGATCTATTGAAACTTCAAGGAGATCTGTCGTGGCTTTTAGCCGCTCCAACGCCATTTCGGGGATAAAAGATCCACTGAAACTTCAAGGAGATCTGTTGTGGCTTCTAGCCGCTCCAACGCCATTTCAAGGAAAAAAGGATCCACTGAAACTTCAAGGAGATCTGTTGTGGCTTTTAGCCGCTCCAATGCCATTTCAGGGAAAAGATATTTGATTTCCAGCCTGTTACCCTACTACTTAGGGGGTTAAGGCCCATCGCATTCGATCTGTTCCACTGTTGCTTAGGTGGTTAAGATCTGTAAATTCAGCCTATTACCCTACTGCTCAGGGGGTTAAGGTCTGTAAATTCGGCTTGTTACCCTACTGGTTAGGGGGTTAAGATCTGTAAATTTAACCTGTTACCCTACTGGTTAGGGGGTTAAGGTCTATAAATTTGGCTTGTTACCCTACTGCTTAGGGGGTTAAAGCCCATCATCTTCGATCTGCTTCCCTACCGCTTAGGGGGTTAAGATCTGTAAATTCAGCTGTCTTCGATCTGTTCCACTGTAACTTCAGGGAGACAAGATTGCACTTGTTACCCTATTGCTTAGGGGATTAAAGCTTGTGAATTCACCGATTCTAGGGACATGACCTGTAGAATCAGTTCCATGTATCTATGCTGATGTCAAATGATTAGGATGCTATGATCGGAATGAATCAAATGCTCCTAACTAGATGTATTATGAATGTGTCAAATAATTGGGATGCTATGATCGAAATGAATCAAATGCTCCTAATTAGATGTGCTATGAATGGTAAATGAATGAAAATGATCCATTTACAAGGCTTAAGGTATCATCGCTCGTTGTTCATCCGGACATTATTACTAACGTATTACGCGGCCATCTTGTTCGGCTGGTATTCTTGACAGAAAAGTTGAAGAAATAATGAAATTTTGCTCAGCAGGCTTGCCCCGCTATAATTTCAGAGTCCATTCCACTATACCTAAAGTTTGTACCTCCCACTGCAACTTCAGAGGAATAAGGTTCACTGTCTATCTTGCTGCAACTCGGAGGTATAGGATCTCCAATCAATTTGATTTGTTACAACATTCCCTTGGTGTAATGACCAACCGTATATGCTCGATATTTGCATGAATGTAGAATATCATTTTCCTTTTCTCCTTTTTTTTTTTTTTAAGGAATGATCCCCTTTTACACTTAGGTTGACATCACTCGTCATTCGTCGAGGTTATATCACTGGCAAAATATCTTGCCTTTTCATTCAACTGATATCTTTGACGGAGAATTTGAAGAGATAGTCGTAATTTAGAAACATCTTCAACCCTTAGGCTTGGTGAGTTCCAATGGTGAGTTCCAAATAACGGTCCTGTTTCAAGTTCTTGTACTGTTTAGAAGCTTCTAGAGTAATATGCAGAACTTCTTTTGTGAAAGTATTATTGGTCCATTAATCGTTATTTCAATGCAAAATGCTAGAGAAAGATCAAAATGATGGACAAGAAGGAAATTGATTGAGAGTATAGCTAGAAATAAATTAATCAAAGATTGCAAATACAACCAGAAGGAAATTAACTCAAAATGAATAAGTTAATCAAAGATAGAAATGCAATAAGAAGGAAATTTATTTGGACATATTTTGAAAAGAATAAGGTAATCAAAGATAACAAATTCAAGAATAGGAAAAATGGAAGCTAGGTGCCCCAGATATCGCAGCTTGAGCTTCTCTGTACCATCTTCTTGAGGATCTTTCTGAGCTCAATATGTGTTTAGGGGATCCGGAGTACTTTGTCGATGCCCCAAGACGTAGCATACTTCTTTATTGTTAATTCAGGCATAGCAAGACTGCTGTATGCCCCACTTTGATCCAAGTTTGAGCCGCCCTTTTCGGGTTTTCAACTCAAATCCCCTTTGGTCTCAAGGCGCCCTTTGTGAGTTTTCACCTTGGCCTCTCCCTTTTTTTTTTTTTTGGGGGAAGTCTCAAAGCGCCCTTTACGGGGTTTCGCCTTGGCCTCCCATTTTCTAAGTGAAATACTTCTTGACGAAATCCGAATTCATTGATTTGGGCTGATCTTTGCCATCTATTTCGGTCAATATTAATGCCCCTCCAAAATAGGCCTTCTTTACTACATAAGGTCCCTTAGCATCCACTTTCCTCTGAAGTCCTCTTGCATAGGAAGGATCCTCTTCAATATCAAGTTCTCCTAATGGAATTATCTAGGATGAACCTCTTCATCATGAGATCCTATCGTTCATTGGGCCATGACAAATTGCTTTCAACCTCCTTTCTTCAAATTCAACTAATCGTATCAGGGTTGGATCCGTTTTGCATTATCCAATTTCAATTCTGGCAGGACTCAGAGACAAGAAATCTCTTCTTCAAAACCGTTTTTATCCCATAGACTAATGAAATGTGTTGCCCCGGCGAAGGTCTTGGCCACTTTTTGATGAGCATAGGGGGTAAATGGTGACTTCTTATACCAATTTTTACAAGTCTCGATCATCTTCCCCATGATCTTTAATTTGTTATTGGTTTTTTTCTTTTATTTTATTTATTTATTTATTTATTTATTTATTTATTTTTTGGCTTTGCCTTTGTAATATAGCACTTGATCTTTGAGCAGACGCAAACTTTTGACATTGTGCAGTTGTGTTGAACATGATCTTTTCTAGCATTTTTGGCACCTTTTTTTTTTTTTTGACTGTCGACTTAGTAACATTGGCATATGAAATGACTTTTACCTTTTCCGTTGAGTAATCGACGACCTCGAAGATGAATCGGCATCAGTTAGAAGCTTTAAAAGAGGTCGGCCCATAAAGTCCATGCTCCACCTATAGAAAATCTGTGAAGAAATTGAGGAGGCATGAAAGTTCTGTCTTTTTGTTTGGCATTCACAGCTTGACTGATACAATCCCCTTCTATGTTGGATTAGCAGCACCCAGAACTCATGATTAGCTTGACTAACGTAAAACCATTAACATGTGTCCTTTTGATACTCATACAGACCCTTTTAGCATCCATAGGCCTTGGTAGCTGTGCATATCTTGATACGATCATGTGAGAACATCTTTGACTTTTTGGGATGACTCAATGATGTCTTGTTTGGTCTTTGTGGTGATCACTGGACTCTAATGTTTGCCTCTTTCTCTTGTCTTAAACTTGCGACCAACGACTTCTTGTAAAGTAGGATCCCCTTTTCTAATCTTATTCTACCGTCCTTAACACATCAAGAGATAGGCTACATCTCTGTCATCTTCAAGGTTCTGAGATCTCTCTAGACACATATCTCGTTCGAAAGGCGATTTTGAGTTAGTAGCAACGTTGCTCATATCGTTGATATCTGGAGACCTGTTGTAGGTACGAAGGAAGATTCCAAAGAATAAATGATTCTAAGGATGATTATTTGTATGATATGATCATGAATGAAAGAATCTAAGAATAATCGTTTATACAGTATGAAATGGAAGGAGTGAAAGAATGGTAATAACAAACATGCATTTCATTGAAATAAGGATTTTGGATATAAGCCTATTTCACAAAAGGATTCTTGTTGCTTCTAGGCTTAAAACGACAAGTTTGTTTTAAATATTACTCTAGATTAGTTCTAAAAATACAAGGATTTTTTTCGCAGTCCCATTGTCTAGAACACCCTAAGTAAGTAAGGGGCAGAAGCTTGGAAAAGTTTACTCCCAGATTCCCTCTTCTGATACGTCGTTAATGTTTGGATTCCCCAATACGAGGTCTTGCATTAGAGTCCTGAGCTCGATGCACCTTTAGATCTCATGCCCCTATATATCACAGAACTCATAATGTCTACCTCTTTAACAGAAAGGTTGGATAACAGATTTCTTGCTCCAGAGGGATCATCGAACTTCACGATACCCAATTTGATAAATCTTTCGATTAGCTTTTTAAAAGCGGTACAGTTCTCGATGGAATGCCCCGTGATTCCCGCATGGTATTCACATTGGCTGCTTGTATCATACCATTTAGGGTATGGGGGCTGTATTGGTTCTATGTAAAAAGGGGATACAACATGTGCGTCGAACAGAATGCGGTACAACTCTCTGTACGTGATTGGGATGGGCGCCGGTTGGGGTTTTTTGGAGTTCAGTCTTGAATTGGGTTCTTGCCTTGGAGAGACTTGATGGCTGGTAGTTACTGTCCTTGGCTGGCTTACCATAATTGGCTCCGAACGACTCCTGTCATACCTACCCGTACTATTTGCTTTCCTTTCCTTCTTCTTAGGGGCCTTTAAATTCCACTCTCTCATTTCCTTCGTTTCTACCAGAACAACTGGTTTGGCCCGATCATCTTCTAGGCTAAAACCTGAACCCATCAGGAAGTTGGATAATGCCGAGGTATTAGCCTGATATTGGGGTCCAATAATGACAGGTACCCCTTGCATGTCTGGTTGGGTTAGGACGCTTGTTGGTTTAAAACCAGGGGAGTAGACGATCTCTTCATTATCATCCTCACTATTGACCACTGGACCACTCCTTTTTCCAAATTCTCTGACCAGTAACTGGGTTAACTGGCCCATCATATTTCTTTGGAGTTCTCTCATTTGTTCTCGCATATCTTGTTGAATCTTGATCAATTGCTCTTGCATCTATATTTACCTTTGCTCTGTTCTCTCCAACCTTTGGTCCATATCTTTTGTCGGTTCTGAAATATTTTTTCCTAATTAGGGCCCTTTAGTGAAAGTTTAATGCGAATGATGCAATGCAATGCAAATGATGCAATGCAATGCAAATGCATGGGATGAATGCAAAGGAAAGAAAGATGTTGATTTTTGAATTAAATTCCCTTAGAACAACTTTTCTAGATAACAAATTCTTTTACATAAAATGGATTACGTATACGGCCTTGCTTTCATATTCTGGATGAAGACACTGATCCCATTTTCTCGTGAAAGTCTTATCTAGAAAGCTTTTGATAAATGCCTCTACTGGCTCCTTTTGCTTGATTTAGGCCAGCCCTTACTATCCTCGCAATGTTGATTAGCTCCTTTAGGAAAGTCGGGACGCGACGGCCTTTGAATAATCTTTATCAGCTCGAACCCTTAGGTAAAGTCTTGTTTTCTTCTACGAACTGTTGGCCTTCTTCTGTCGTGTTCACTTGGACCGCATTCGGACAACCGTATTGTAATCCATTTTATTAAGAAACTTGTTTTCTTATGACAAACTGTTCTATTTGGAAATCGAATGTCAACCAACACCTCCTTTCTATGATGATGTAATGCAATGCAGTCATAAACAAACAAACACAAAACACGTTAGTACAGAAATAAATAACAAATAAAGTACCTATTCAGGTGATCACTAGAGGTTCGGAGTGGCTCTTCCTAGGGTAAGCTTCTAGGTCTCACTATATGTGGCTCGGTTCTAGAGTAAAGGTACCCGAACCAGTAAGTTCCTCGATCCTCACCCATTATAGGCTCATATAGATCAAGTTCGGTTCAGGGGGATACATTTCCTTATGACCATGCGGAGATGAAAATCTCACAAAATCATAAGTACGGATGTACCCCGGAAGCAGTCCACTAGCCCATGCGAAGGTGAAAACCTCACGAAAGCATAGTTTCTTACTCCCACTTAGAAGGTGTGACCACAGCGGTCATGCATGCAATGTGCGAGGAGATATGCATAAGAAAAACTGGAAACAATAAAGAAAATAGGAAAAATAATGTAAACCGTAAAAACGGATGAAATGCAATGAAGGGATCGTAAATTTAGGACAAAAATGAATTTTCAATTTTCGACCAAGGACAAAAATTAATCAACTTATGGCTCGACTCTCGAATTCCCCAGTGGAGTCGCCAAGCTGTCGAAACCATTTTTTTGAAAAAAAAACGAGAATCGACTTTGGTTTGAAAATGAAAACGAATGTGGGAGTCGCCACCGACCGTTATTAGGTGTGATCGGATCACCTTTGTTCTAAAAAAATATTTTAGTTTACTAAAACAACATTTTTGGTCTACAAAACTTGAGAAAACGAGTTCGGGAGTCGGTTACATGCGAGGAAGGATTAGCACCCTCGTCACGCCCAAAATTGGTACCAAATTGATTAATTATTGTCCTAGAGTCGAAAATTGAAGATTGAGAGTGGATTTGAAATACGACCCGTCGATTTTAAAATTCTTGAATTAGCTTAAAACGGTTGTTGAAGATTTCCTTATCTCGAGATATCGGAGTATCGCATCCCGTAAGTTAGGACACAATTTCATGAATTCTCGAGCGCAAGGTCGACTTGAATTTAAATTGGAATTCGATGTATTTAAAACTCAAAAGGATATTTAATTATTTTGAATCAACGAGAGAACCGAAGCCCCGTAAGTTAGGACTCAATTCTTCGATGTTCCAAAGCGTAAAACATTGCCTTATTTTAGAATTTAAAGAATACGAGTGAAATTCTAAAGGAATACTTGATGATTTTGAACAAACGAAAAATCGAAACCCAGCACGATAGGGCACTATTTTCCAAATTTTCGAATATCAAGCATTACCTTAGAAAAACGACACAAAATTTTAAAAGGGATATTTGATTATTTAAATAAACGAAAGATCGAAACCCAATACGTTAGGGCACGATTCCTCGAATTTTTGAACATCGAATATCGCCTTTGTTTCATAAAATTGACTCAAAATATCTTAATTTGACTTAAAATAAAGTGGGATTATTGATCTTGAATTAATAAGTTGAAAACTATAATGCAACAATTGCGAACGAAAGTCAAATAAACATGGAAATATATACACGGACAGCGAACTCAATTGATGAATGAGAATAGTGTAAAAATAAATAAACAAATAAAACGTACGAAATAACATCAAGCACACATCCAAACATTAAGTACCAAAATAGTGAAAACTAAAAATATAACTAAAGAAACAAATCAAAATAAAACCTTAACAAGTATTCAAATCTAGATAAATAAAATTAAGATAGCAACACAAGAGACTAATGGACAATATGAAATAATACGAAAACAAAAACATATAGTATACAAATCAACATGGAACTAGGAACCAATATGATACAAAACAATTAAAAATTATATGAGAAATTAAAATGAATAACACATGCTAGAATTTGAAATAATATACATATATAATCGAAACCAATAATACATGAATGATTATTAACATAGATGTTATGAAAAAGGAGTTTGGATTAAATAACATACAAAATATTAAAAAGGAAACATGTTTATTTAAAGTTGATAATATATATATTAAAGAGATGATAATATACGAAAGAATTTTAAATAATAAAAGTACATATAAAATTTCTTTTAAAAAGGAAAACTATATACATAATAGATTCGAATGAAAGTGTATATATGTACATATATATGAATTGGTTTAAAAGAGAAAAAGAAAAGAAAAGAACGTATATTATGAGATAACATGAAATCAATAACATATATTAAATCAATTTTATCATAAACCATGTATGTATACGTATGTGAGATAATAAGTATATAAAATATTTTAAAGTAAGTAATATGTAAAAAGTTTAAAATAAATGACAATAAAAGGAATCTAAAACGATTAATGTATAAGATGGTATAAAATAAAGTATGCGAAATTTCAAAATATGTGTTATATAAAACAATAAAAGGTATGTGAAAACCTCAAAATAATAATATGTATAGTGGTGTAAAATAGATATTATATGAAAAAGAACTTTAAAATGAATAATATATATAAGGGAATTTTGATATAAGTAATATCTATGAAAAATTTAGAATAGAATGTCATACGTGAAATAGTTCGAGGTACATAATACATACTGAAAAATTTAAAAATGCATATAATGTGAAAGCTTAAAATAAACATGTGTGTAAAAGCGAAAAGAATAAGTAATAAATAAAACAATTTAAAATAATATATAACAAAACTGTTTAAAGTAACTAATATGTATATACACATGATAATTTAAAATACAAAGAGCGTACATAAAATTTCAAGATAATACGTATAATACTTCAAAAAATATCATATGTAAAATATTTAAAAATAATAATGATATAAAATATGTTGCTCAAAGATGATGATGATGATAATAATAATAATAATAATAATAATAATAATAATAATAATAATAATAATAATGTTAGTAACATCAATAATAATGTAAATAAATATAAAAAGGAATTATATGATGTGACAAAATCAATATGAAATTAACTAATTTAATGAGATGATGATAACAATAGAAATAATATAATAATGAAGTAGAAAATAATAATAACACGTTAATAACAATAATAATAATAGAAAATAATGATGAAATAATAATAATAATAATAATAATAATAATAATAATAATAATAATAATAATAGCAATTAAAATACCAAGTTGAAATGGGGTAAAAATGATTAAGAGCAATTCAAAAAAAAATATATTTAAATAAAAAAGGGGATTACCTATTGAAATGAAGGAAAAAACCTAATTGAAACAAAATCAAACTTAAAGGGATAGATAATAAATAAACTAAACCATTGGGACTGAAATAAGGATTAGAATGTAAAGCGTGCCATTATGCGGGGACCAAAACTGGAAATAATCCAGATCCCAAGACGCTGTGCTTAAGCGCGGGTTAAATTGCAATAATGCGCAAATCTTAGGAAAAAATTAGAAGAAAATGAAATGTAAACAGGGCCCGATCGAATGTCGACGCAAAAAGGGAAGGACCCGCTTCATAAATATCCCATTTAAGGCGAAAAGGCGCGGGTTCGGGTCTGGAAACGGTTATACGCGCGGATCCCTTCTCTTGGAACGGCGCCGTTTCAAACCAAGGTTTTAAAACCTTATTTCCTTCTTTTCAAATGCAGTCACCCTTTCAACCCTAATTTCAGCCCCAAAATCAATTTGTTAAGATCCATTCCAGCGACTGCCGATCCACCATTTTAATTGGTGGCCGACAACGACCGAGCAACGACCAGATTCCACCGCCTGGTATGCTATTCTATTTTTTGTTTAAAAACTTCAAATCTAATACTATTCTTTCAAGAAAAACGTAGCAAAAATCCGAAGGGTATATTGAACACCATTCGACCCTCGCCCATATTTCATTATTTCTGAGATATTTAGGCTTTCATTAGTGCCGCTTCAGTATTTCTTTTGTCTTCTACACAAAGATTGCAAGCAATTCGAAAAGAAAATGAAAAATAATAATAAAAACAAGTAGAAAAATAGCAATCACCTAAAAAATAATTTGCTTTTTATTTCATTGCTTCTGGTCTCTTTTCTTTTTTTTTTCAATCGGTTTCCCCCCCTTGGCCTTATAGCCGAATAATACCTCAGTTTTTTTTGCTATTATTTGCTACTGTTTTTGCTACTCTACTCCTGCTATGCTATTGTTTCCTTTTTGCGTGTTGATTTGGGTTTTGCAGGTGTCAGAAGGAGCAGTCGTACGGTGTATATAGGCAGCGGCGGTAGGTTTGCTGGTACGGCGGCCGAACAGGAGGACTAGGGTTTGTCTGCTTGCTGAAAATTTTGGTAGCTAGTGGACTAGGGTTAGTTGGTTTTGGGCTTTTGTAATTGGGCTGTTGGTTTAATTTGTTTTTTTGGGTGGAATAGGGTGTATCGGGTTTGGTTTGGGATTATTTGGGTTGTTGGGCCCCGGGCAAATTTGGGCCCGTACAGCCTATATTTAGTAACTAGCTAACAGTTCTCTTCAAAAGATCCGTTTTATTTGTTTTAGTGTTTAGGGGTATCATTAGATGCCGTTATAATTCCTAAAATATTCTTCACGGTCGATTTCTTTGTTTTTTTCTCTAATAATTAACACATTCATATGGTAACTAGTCTTCCAAAATCCATTTTATTTGTTTTCCCATCAGATGTCAGCAGAGTTTCATCAGTGTACACCATTAATACCAGCAAGACAAAGCTATTTCGCAAGGTACTGTAAGAAGCACACAAATGGAACATGGGGAGTGGTTGATGTTTCCTTGGAGAGTTTATTCCCATATCCACAAGTACAGTTTCGAAGAAGGCCATCAGGTTGTGTAATCCAAGAAGTAGGCAATAGAGGTTCAGAGGTGACATGGATTGAACATGTTGAAGTTGATAGCAGATCACTTCACCCTATCTTTCGTCCCATTGTTAGCTCAGGTTTTGCATTTAGTGCCAAACGATGGATTGCAACCATCAACAGGCATTGCCAATGGCTCACAACTTCAATGGCTAGAACCGCTCCTACAGCTGATGGGGGTAAAAATTTTAATTTATTCCTGCTTTCTATTTACATTACATGCGCCAACTTAATGAACACTTGTTGATGTAATTTTATTTGTTTGGAAAAACAGTTTTAATACCACAAGAAGGGAGGGAGAGTCTGCTGAAATTGGCTGAAAAGATGACTAAGAATTTTTTCAACAATATTAATTCATGTTCTGAGAATGTATGGTCGGGATTACCTCAAAACTTTGCTGCTCAAGATGTTAGGTTGAGATACGGAAATATATTAAAGGTTCCTGGGAAGCCTTCTGGTAACATTGTAATCTTCACTACTTCAATTCATATTCCAGTTCCGATGGAGGTTCTGTTTGATTTTCTTCGTTATGAACGTACAAGAAACAGGGTATGTAAAACTTATATATATACGTGTTTAATTTTTTAGGGTTGTTTTCTTGTACTGCTGTCTGAATGCATGCACGTATACAAACATATATGTGTATAAATATTACTCCACTGAGCGTGTAACTTTTCATGGATGGATTCCGGGGTGTATAATTATGCAGTGGGATTTGCTTTCAAACCAACGACATGTCCGAGAACTTGTCTATGTCAGTAATGGTGAAAATCCTAAAAATCGAGTTTCCATTATGCAAGTGAATGTACGTGTTTCGATCATTTCCTTTTCTTTTCTCATCACAATTTCCTCCATGAACTAACTAATAAGCATACTAATAAATTTGCAGCCATCACCAAACAAGATCGAGATACTATATCTCCAAGAAAGCTACACCGATGAAACTGGCTCGTACATAGTATACGCGCCGATGGATATCATGGCCATGTCAAAAATCTTGAATGGTGGTAACCCAAAATTTGTATCTATTTTGCCATCAGGGTTCAGCATTATGCCTGATAAGGCACCTGGGCAAGGAGATGGAGCCGTGGGAAGTATCTTAACCCTAGCATTTCAAAGCGTCGACAGATTAAGCAACAAGGAATATATGCCTCCGTCGACGCTCAAAATCATTGATGCTATCTTATCAACAACCGTTGCTTCAATCAAGGATGCTATGCTATTTGGCATAAGGTGATGCCATTGCTAAGTCTTGAGCTTTTCTTTTTGTTGGTATGTTGCTGCAGGTACTGATGGATTTATATTTGCTTTATGAGCTGCAGGTATTAATGGCTTCTTTCGAAGTTGTTGAGAATGTAAGTTATGTAAACCAAGGAGTTCAAATAGAAACTTTAATATAATATTATCTGCAAACTGTAGCTTTCTTAAAGGAATGTTTTGGAAGAGCTTTTGATCATAATAAATGTTGTTGTTAATTGTTGAAGAATTTAAGACCAAGTTAGAGAGTTTTAATTCGGATTTGAATTGAATCACTTGCTTGATTTGGATTTTGGCTTTCATGAGCTCATATAGTCAGAAAAAAGAAGTAATGGGTTACTTGTTTAGTTATTTTATATGATAATCATTTGAAATTAAATAAGAAATAATAGATTATTTGCATCTTAAAAAATTTGATTTAGTTATTTACTTTCAGTATGTTCAAATTTATTAGTGTATATAACAAATTTTTTTAATATGCAAAAATAATTATTTTCTACCACTAAAAACTGATTTCTCCTGGCAAAACATAAATTCGAAACATGTAATATAAAATATTACGAGGAGTACCAAAATTATAAAATAGTATAAAAAATTTTGGGGGAATAGAAAAAATTATGAGGGATATCAAAAAATTTATGAGGAAGTACAAAAAATTTCTAGGGAGTACAGAAAATCATGAGATAATATCGAATATTCAGTTAAGAATTTTGTCATTATCTCCTAACCTGTTGAATTAGTTAAAACTTATCATGAAACCAGGACATGGTGATGGTTTTTTTTTTTTCCGGTTCATACACCCTGTTGATCAATAATCTCGTATTGTTAAGAAAAGGTAATTACATATTCAGTCTAGTTTATGTATTTTTGTTAGAGTTGAAGATTTAATCTTGTACTTTAATTTCGCTAGTTTAAGTCTCTATATTTTTCGATATTTGAAAATCCAGTCAACTTAAATGGTAGCGGTTAAATTGTAAATTTTTCTATTTCGAAAATCATATGCTTCGAAAATTTTATTTTTTGTGCAAACATTTATAATTAAATTTAAATAAAATATTTTGTTATTGGATATTAATTTGGTTTAAACTTATGGAGTGAACACATAATTTGACATTTACATGAGATATATATATATATATTTAGAAATGAGATATATTTACTTAAATATGATAATAAAAATGTATGTTTACTTAAAAGGAATTAAATCGACTTCTCAAATTAGCTTTGTTTTATATGGTAATAACAACAGTAAAATAAAATTTAAAAACTAGCCATAAGTTTCAAATTGAAGACATGAATCTATTTGTATTGATATAATGGATGTCGATTAGTGCCAGGAATTTGCATCTTGCACTATCCGCATTGCAATTTTTCACAGGATGAATGATGAGCTTGAGCACCACACAGAGGCCAATGATACCATACACCTGGTTGGATTTTCCGCCACTCCCTTGATATCGATTCAATTAACGCCAATGCAAGGGACTAGTTAAAGGCTAATTGACTCTAAATTGCAATTACAATGTTGATAGCTTACCTATCAAAAAACATCGCTAGACTTGAGAAGCACAATCTGAAGAGAAATTAAGTAGCACACTTTCAAAAATTAAAAGCCCCCTTTACCAAAACTAATCTCCATCAAATGGAATAAAAACTGATCTCAGGATCCACTTAGTTTCCAACTATACCAGCAGACTCAAATTCAAAATTGACATCACATCAAACACATTTTAACTAAATCAGAGCAACAAAACCACCCTTTTAATCTTTGGCAAGTGACACAAGAACCTTCAATCCCCACAGCCCCTTCTATCATCTCAAGATAAAGCCACCCCAAAATAACCATTCCTCATGAATCCACTGCTTCTCATGGTAAACACAATCACCATAACCCACACAAAATCACTATTAATTCACATTCGAGGCCAGTTGTTAAGAAATCACATCTTAAAACATGATTTCATCCTGAAAATAAAATGTCACCACTAGAAGGGGAAATCCCCGAACCATACCTTTCGAAAAATAGCTGCATAAGCTTGGACGTCACACTTAAATTTGCACACAAGATCCTTCCGTCTCACCCACTTCCCTACTCTCAATTATTTGTCTAATCTCTAATCACCCGCTTCAGGGAAATTGATTTGAACGTGGCCAGTTTAGGTAATGTTTGTTTTGCGATTGCAGACAAGAATGGAAATGATTTGGCATTTGCTCTAGCGGTTGCAGGTATTAGAAGGCCTGGTATGTACAAGGCTTGGTGGTGAGTTCTTTTTAGGGTTTGGTTGCTATTTTTGCCTTAGCAGTTTTTTTGGTTTTGATGTTGCTGCACTTTGGTTTGGTTTTTCGATGTTGGTTTATTTTGTTGGTGTGCTCTGTTTTTCGTGGGCAGAGATACTGTGGGGGTGTGTTGGTCTTTGAGGGGTTCAATTGTCTTGGTTTTTGAATTGGATTTTGTTTTGGGTGTTGGTTTTTCATGGGGGCTTATTTCCCCATTTTTGGCTTCTGTGTATAATCTTTGATAGAGCGAAAAAAAAAAAATCAAATCCTCATTATTACCTACATTCAGCCCTAACAATTATAGCATGTATATAAAAATATTTTTATATGTACCCTCAACAATTTTCAACACTCTTGTCCCATGTACCCTTCTAATGCTCATTTCCTACTTACCGTTTATTTTCCTCTCAAATATATATATATAAATTCGAGTGTTGTACTCCTTAGAAAGAAGACAAATACATTTCATCACATTTTGTTTAAGGTATGGTTTTCTTTTTCTTCATGAAAGGTTTTAGTTTCAAAGACACCCAGAGATAATGCATGGAAACATTTATGGATGATTTTTATCATTTTTTTTAAAAATCCATATCATTGTGCTTTTCTAATTCAAATTTTGTATTTTTCAAATATTTTTCTATCATTTTGATTGATGTTAGTTCAGGTAAAAAATAAAAAATAAAAAAATTGCAGATAGATAGATTATTAGGTAAATTTAAACTCAATTTTTTAGTTCAATTATACATTTAGTCAACTATAGGACGGAATTGAATGAATTTATTCGTAAAAAGACATTGAATATATTAACCAAAATGATGTAATGTATGGTTGGATGTACCTGAGATGATTTGTGGAATGAGTTTTAGGCAACAAAAAGAAATGTTGGTAACTACTTAGGTGAAGAAATGCTGGTGGAGGGGCGTCATTAAAGCCATTATCTTCATCAAATCATTTATCTTTGCTATCAATTGACGTTCAACAAAATTCAGATTTATTCCTTAAGAAAATAATGAAATATCAAAATAAGGAACAAATATATTGAAAAGGAATAAAGAGGCACTATTAACTCCAAAAATGAAGTTAATAATGTGAAATTAAAAGAAAATAAAAAAGTGAAGCAAGTCAGATTTTTGTCACTGATTTTGACCTTGTATACAAATAGTTCAACCTGGAAGTAGAGTTACACCATTTATGTTTTATGATTCTATGATACATCATCATCAGTTGAATGCACCATAATGTGCTAACAGTAAAATCCATAATCAAAATGAACTTACAAGATAAATCTAAAAACTGGAAACTCCAATAAAATTAGGGACTCCAGAGATGTCTTTCTATAGGATAGGGTCATTGCTATCTTCTTCTCGGAAGAATATTTGTAAACGAAAAATCATGGAAGGTGGACCTGCATCCGAAACAATAAAGTTACTCGAAGATTGCAATGGAAGAGAGCTGAGCCCTATTGGTTTCATCTGTTCAAAAGCAGAAGAAAGTAGTACGCAAGGAGGAGGGTAAGTGGCATGGTCTCTTACCTTCCTGCTCAGCAAGAATGTAAAATGGAATATGCGCAATCATTTTTGTGTCTCCATCATTCCAGTTGGCGGTGCCTGGATTGTGTGGGGTCCCATGTGAAGGCCTGGAAGGTCCCAAGTAGACAGACAGACAGAGAGCGGGGTCATCAGATAACCACGAGTTCGCCTCCAAACGCTTGAATCTGATATTTAAGATCGAGCAACCTGAATATGAATTGTTAGAGAAAAGCAACATTATTAAGTTAGAAAATTCATTCCCTTCTTTACAACTATTTGACCAAAGTAAATGTCCAAAATTGGATTGAGACAACCTTGCCCAAGGCTACACGTGCCCTCGGCAATGGTTAGTGGTGATATGCAGCAAGCTTTGCAATAGCTGTGATAACAAAACACAGAAGCCTCGACTGTGATGACTTTCTGAAGTTCCTGCTGTCAGAGTTGACAGACTCCTGCCCCAGACCTAGACGACTTCCGAAACCGAGATTAAAGTCAGCATATAACAACCAACATTAGAAAGAAAATTTGTTTGAGAAAACGAAAATATTACCTAGATGAAAGGTTTTCATACAAAAGTAGCTCTAGACTTTCAAAAAGTTCCCTAGCCGCATCTTTGTGCGACCCACCACCCCCACCATGCTCTCCAACAGCCCAACACAATTGTAACGCCAATTCTGTCTATTTAAGGAAAAAAAAACGTATGAAGTCAGATCCCTGATGCGTAAAAAGCGTAACACAGGATGTAATTATTGACCTTTTCTGGGCTGTCATATGCTTACACGAGTCTGTCAACTATAGGCTTCTGCAGAAGGTTAAATGGACCATAACTTATACAAAATAAAGGACAGAAGAATTGCAATCCTTTAGACATCAATTTCAGCAACAATTAATGTAGATGCTTAGTACAAGTTGGAAAACCAAAATATATGGAGAAACTTGAGTGAATAATACCTTCAAAAGTGCAATAAAATCCGGAGAACGCTGAAACGAAGCAAGCATGAATTCTAGGAGCCTTCTGCCAACCTGCACAAATATAGCTTCTCAGAAATACAAGCCATTCCAATCTCAGCATCTAAATTGATGTCATATTACATGGACATTTACAAGAAAAGCTTTGAATCCATACAAAACCATTTCGCTTACCTAACATAAGCACTTCAGTATGGACCCAAATAATTAATGTATCTAGAGGGTAGTACATAACCGCAAGGTAGTAGGCGCACAAGAAATACAATAACAGAACTAATATTTAGAAAATGTATACAAACCTCATACATATAGTTCTTGTCAGGAAATAATGTAGAATTTCTAGCCATCAGAATGGGAATTAATGCACAGATTAATGCTGCAAAAGAGAGGCAAGAACACAAATTAAGATACAAGCAATGAGCATCGACACTTAAACTAAAGCTACATCCTGCAGATAAAATTATAAAAGCACTAAAAAGGGTATCAAATGGATTAAAAAAAAAACATAAAACATACTGTTATTTGCATCGCGCAAAGCAACAGTAAAATACATATGAAGAAGCCGAGGTGTGATATTGAGTATCTGCTTTAATCTATCAGACTGAGGGCTATTTGTTGCAGCTTGTAGTACTGCAGCAACCCCAGGAGAAGCCCAATGGCGTTCCTGAAACAATCAATCTTCTGTCAAGTGTCGACTTATTTCAAACTACAGAAAAAATAAAGAAGGGATATTAGTTACAAAATAAACAAAAACCAGGTTAGCCTAGTTATATACACAATTCATAGCTCAAAAAATATGATATTGTAGTATTGGAAGAGCGTACAATATTAAAGTAAGCTAGCCTTAATTTAGAACTGCAAAGTGTTGCTTTTACATGCATTAGTAGAAATTCAAAATACTTGATATAGAGAAAATGAACAATCTAAAAATTAAAAAGCAAAGCACTCTACAAGAGCACTGAGAAACAAATTCCTAATTAAAAAAGCCTGTAATGGTTAGACAACTATACTTTCCTCTAGTAATACTATGTTTGTAATTGCTTTCATCTAATTGTAAATGGAGTTTTATCAATAGAAGACCATTCAGCAAGGCCATCATTTTCATCCTTAAGAAGTTCCAGAAACACAGGATCAGCAACATCAATCGTACAGCTTTCCTCGGACCCAGGGTCTCCTCCTCCATCTCCAATGGTAGAACCCGTATAGGCTTCATCCATGAGTGCAAGTAGGATCCGTATCATATAAGGGAGTTTTACCATTTACACTACTTAAGGAGTTTTTACTTAAAATATACAATTTATAAAGGCCCGCGTTTAACCTTAGGAGCCGCACTCTTCTGGATAGAAGCTATACTGCTTCCTATTAGTGACCCTGAGCTTCGTTCTACCTCTTCCAATGCGACAACCAAGACTAATGTTGACAAACGAAAGTCAGAAAGCATAATTAGTTTATGAGGAAATTAAAAAAAAAATTCACTTCATCCTACAACAAACCAGCTGAATGGGTATAGAGCACAAAACAAATAAAAGGGAATAAAAACCACGCTTTAATCATTGGCTGGCAAGTGACACAAAAACCTTGGCTCACTCAACTCCCCACAGCTTCCTCTATCATCACAACCCCCAAAATAACCATTCCTCAGGAACGGACTCATCTTCTACTCCTAATGGTAAACACAATCTCCATAACCCACACAAAATCATTATTAATTCACGTGCCTTTCAAAGATTACGACAGATTATTACATAAATCATTACCCTTCATAGAGAAATTTGATATCATCCTGAAAACAAAATGCCACCACTAGAAGGGAAAACAAAGTTATCACAAAATCATACCTTTTGAATAATAACCCCTTAAGCTTGGATGCTTAGATAAAATCTGCACACAAAATCCTTCAATCTCACCCACTTCCCTTCTCTCAATTATGTTTATCCAATCCCTAATAATCAAATCCTCGTTATTGTCTGCATTCAACCCTAACAATTATCGCAAGTATATATACATACATTGAAAAATATTTTTATATAAATTTATGCTCGAAATTTTTCACAATTTCTTAATTAAACTAATATGAAAAAACATTTAAAATAAAAGAAAGGAAAAAGAATAAAAAATAGGGTTTAGTAATTTAAATTTTATGTTTCACAAAAAAAAAAAAAAAAGGATTGACAGAGAACAAAAAGCAAAAACAAAAAACACATACACACACCTTCATGAACTGTCCATTAAATCCTTTTAACCAATCATATTTTTAAGAAGTGCCACGTTAGCAAATACCCTCAGCATTTCAAACACTCTTTTCTAAAGGCTCCTTTACTACTGAGAAAGAAGATAAATTTTATGTTTCACCCCAAAAAAACTGATTGACGGAGAACAGAAAACACACACACACACTTTCATAAACTGTCCATTTACCCTCAGCAGTTTTCAACACTCTTTTTGTGACGCTTCTTTCTTACTCAACATTTAATTTTCCTCTAAAATATATGTATATAAATTCAGTGCTGTACTCCTGAGAAAAAAGATAAATTTTATGTTGTACTCCTGAGAAAGAAGGCAAATTTGTTGGTCACTTTTTATTTAAGGTATGGTTTTCTTTTTTCTTTTTGAAAGATTTTTATCAAAGACACTTACAGATAAAACATTTATGGATGATTTTGATTTTTTTTAAATACTTATCCTTGCCTTTTTTAATTTTCTTTTTGTATTTTTCAAAGATTTTTCTATCATTTTGATTGATGTTGGTTCAAGGAAAAAGAGACTTTAAAATTTTGTAGATAGATAGATTATTAGGTATGTTATAGGCCAATTTTGGGCCATTTTTAAATTCGGGCCCAGTTACATTTCCAAATTAAACCTAGAACTACCCATTTAATAACCCCTATGCCCCTAACCCATTTACCCCGGAGCCCAATAACCTAAAACAAAACCTAACAAATGAAACCTACATTGCCCAATTACACTTGCCCAACACACAGAAGCCCAAAAAACACCCCATTACCCAAACCCACAAACCCAACACATCACCGAAACCCTAACCCCTATCTCCTTTCGGCGGAACCACCCTCCCCACTTGCTTCTGACACCAACCACCGTCCACCTACCCCACTGTTCACCCACCTTCTGCACCTGCAAGGAGTAAAGATGAAAAGACAGTAAATACAGAGAAATAGATTTGTATAGGCTATAAAAGCCGATTGTAAAAACAGAACAGGGGTTCTAATTTTTTTGATCAATAACAAAAGGATTATCATCAATACAAAAATAGATTATAACATATACACAAACGAAGGGAAATCAAAAGAGAAACACGGAAATAGTGACAATCCGGTAACCAGAATACAGGCATCAAGTAAGGTGATTTTCAGTTCAATTTTTAATTTCATTTTTAAATTTTTTATCTATGTATATATTATAAATTAAAAAATACTTAAAAAATATAGAATATAATAAAAAAATAAAAAAAAGAGTTTTTACCTCTCCAGCCATGTGTGTGACGGTGGTGGCGTCAACACAGTGAGCCTCCGGTGGTCGTCTGGTGACTGCTGCGTGGCAGTGCTCTCCTTTCTCCCTTTTTTTTCTCTTCAGCTGTTTCAAATGAAAATTTTAAAAAAATTTTAACTTATATAGGGGACCAAAACGCACCGTTTTGGTCCCCCCCTTAATACTTGAAACGGCGCGTTTTTTTATTACAGGTCGGTCAACCCGACCCGCCGGACAGATCCGCGTGTTTTTTAAAATGGACGGGTTATTTGCGCAATCGGCCCTTCCACTTTTTAAACGCTTTGCAATCAAGTTTTTATATTTTAATTTGGCCCCAGAATTTTTCTCGTTTTTTTAATTTAGTCCCCCATGCTACGCTGCGTTTTGGAAAATAGGAATATTGCGCTTTTAACCCCTCCAAGTTATGCGCGTGTTATAATTAAGCCCCTTTTTCTTTGTTTTTATTTCAAATCGGCCCCGAAACTTTGTCTTTAGTTTGATTTTAATCCATCCTTTGTTTATTTTCATTTCTTTATTAAATGTCTTTATTATTATTATTATTATTATTATTATTATTATTATTATTATTATTATTATTATGTGTTGTAATATATATACCTTAAACACCCATGTGAATATATTTAAGTAATATTATTAATGATTATCATTATTTCAAGTGTATCTATATTATGTATTATTTTATGTATGTATATATTTTTATACATTATATATACTTTTAATAGTATATTTTATATGTTATTATGTATATTTTAGTATATATATTTGTGAAGCATTATCAATCGTTTTTTTTCCTATGTATATTTATTATTATATTAGATATGTATATACTGTATATATATTATATATTTTATATATTGTTTGTATTTTCCTTAATAACTATTATATGTGTATATATATAGTATGTATGTATTTTTATCATTATGTATTTTCCTTAATATGTATTCACGTATATATTTATGTAATGTCAATATTTGTTTTTTTAACATCATTATTATTTCTAAAAGGAGTATATTATGTAAA
The DNA here is from genome assembly GCA_025698475.1 of Gossypium anomalum. Taxonomy (NCBI): domain Eukaryota; kingdom Viridiplantae; phylum Streptophyta; class Magnoliopsida; order Malvales; family Malvaceae; genus Gossypium; species Gossypium anomalum. Next base: position 11,972,247 of record CM046956.1, read on the forward strand.
TATTTTAGTACTATAATATATATACATGTTTTTTCATTATATATATATTACATATACATATCTTCTTAATATTATCTTCATATATATATCATGTGTATATTCCAAATACTACATTACATTTTTTATGTTATCTTATGAATATATTTTACTTTTTATAACTAGATTATACGAGTATTTTTAACGCTATATTATATATATTTTTAATAGTACTATGTATATTATTTCTTTTTTTATTATTCTTATTGTTACTTATATATTTATTAATACATATATATATATATATATATATATATTTATATATCATTATCATTGTTTCTTTTATTATTATTATTATTATTATTATTATTATTATTATTATTATTATTATTATTATTATTATTATTATTCTTACTCTCAATACATATTGTATATACTTTTAATCTAGTACCATATGTTTTATATATATATGTTCATAACTATTTCATGTTTACATTATTGCTATTATTATCAGGTTTAGTATCGTATCTTTTATTTTTTGCTTTATATTATTGTTATAACATATATGTTGTCAATGTTCTATATATTATTTGCTTCATTTATTTTTAACCTCTTATTATTATTTGCCTGTTTCGAATTCAGCCTATTTGTTCATATTTTATTTCAACATCAACATAGTTTCCCTTTTTTTTATCTTGAAATATTTTTATTCTCGTTTTCTAATTGATTTCAATAATCAAGGCAACATATCGACTTAACATTAAGTCATCGATTTCATCGCTATGTTGGGTGAACATCAATTGACTCGTGTTAAAGCGGCATGCCCTTCTCAAAATCAAAAGAATTGAAAATTCTCGTGCTTCAATCGAATCACAACTAAATATTACTTTGAACTCGTATTTTTGAAAATCAAGATAACACGTGTTTATGAGATACCAAATTTTGGGCGTCGCGAGGGTGCTAATACCTTCCTCGCGCGTAACCGACTCTCGAACCCTACTTTTTCTCTGGATTTTAACGTAGACCTAAACTCAGCCTTCTTTTCATTTTAAAAATAAAGGAACCTAATAGGTGTCCGATCACACCCTAAAAAAGATCGGTGGCGACTCCCTGTTTATTTTAAAAATCAAAATTTAGTTTTCAAGTTTTCAATAAATCGCCACAATTAGCGACCGAAGCTAAAAAATTTTCACGTCGCTACAGCTGGCGACTCCACTGGGGATGCTTTTGAGAGTCGAGTCGAGTTAAACGCGTGTTGTCAAAATTTTCAAAGTTCCTTATTCAAATTAACATTTAGTCGTGATCCTCAAATTTTTGTTTCCAAAAAGTCATGCATTTGCATCATGTTGTAAATATTTTCCTAACTTGTTTTATCTTGTTGTTTTTCAGCTCTAAGTTTTATGGTTTTAGTTTTGCAATTTTTTTAATAAAACGAAAGGTTTGTGAGTTTCTCCCCACACACCGTGCACTTGCATTTTGCATAGCATGAGCTCTATACCCGGGCTCCGTCCGTTTAAGTGAAAGTAAACGCTACGCCTTCGTGAGTTAACTCATCCCTCCGTACAGGCTAGTGAATACTTTCGGGTTACATATGACTTATGCCTTCGTGAGTAACTTGTCTCTCCGCATAGGCATAAGTAAATGTAACCCCTCGAATTGATCTCGTGAGCCTGTGATGGGCTACGACCGAGGCTTCGTACTAGTCTTAGTAGACGATAGTATGAATAATTCGAGTACCCACTTAGAACCAAAACCGCATATAGTGAACCGTACGAGCTCCCTAACTAGAGCTATGCCGAACCTCCGCTCGCTTAGTAATCACCAAAATAAGTACACGGGAGAAACGCCTCCTACCTTTTACACTTTCACTTTGTATGCAAGGGGATTGGGTTGGTTTAATAAACTGAATCGGATAGCATAACTTGACAAATTTTCCATGATTTTTCTGCCTATATTTGACTACTAACCGTGATTGTTTGTCTTTGCTTTATTTTTCATCATGCATTATAGGCATCATATTAGAAAAGTGTTGATTAGAGATCGGTTGCCAAAAAATAGGTTTCTGATGGAAGAGTTGATTATACAAACAACCGAGAAAAATGCTGTGGTCTGCGATTGGTCTTTGAAAACCCAGAAAGAAAAAGGGGATAGTTTAATGGAAGGATGTATTTCTAATTTACCCGAGCACGTAACTATGAATGTTCGTCAGAATAATCTGGAAGACTTGGTTTGAATCTGGAATCAGTGGGACTCGGACACTAAAGGAATCTTCGCTGAAAGATACGGGGATATAGCCCACCTGATTGCTATCAACATTGACGAACGATTGATTCAAGCTATGGTCAGATTCTGGGATCCAGCTTACTAGTGTTTCACCTTCAATCAAGAAGACATGACCCCGACTATAGAAAAATACGCTGCTTTGCTTCGTATCGATAATGTGCAATTCTACAAAATATATGTGAAGGAGCCCAAGCCGATGACCTTCAAGAAAAAGTTAATGAGATTGACAGACATGATCGACACATGGGCCGAAAAACAGATCAAGAAGAAGAATGAAACCAGCTGTATTCCATGGTTTTCCCTGCGAGACTTGGTTCTGAACCACCCCGACATGTTGAATAGTGTAAATCTGTTTACTTTGGCCATTTACGGTTTGATTGTTTTCCCAAAAGTGTTTGGACACATAGAAGTTGCAGTAGTGGATTTCTTTGAAAAGTTAAAACAAGGAATCAACCCTGTCCCAACTATCCTGGCCGAAACCTTCAGATCGCTAAGTATCTGTAGGAGAAAAGGTGAAGGTCGTTTCATCGGATGTGCGCAGTTACTCAATGTTTGGATTTTGAGCCACTTTTAGAAAGTAGAGCGTACACCGTTCCACATGTTTTCTAAAACATTTTCCCCGTTAGAAGCTTATCTCGAGAAAGAATGGCCAAAGGAAGTCACTGAACAGCATTGGGTTTCAGTTTTTCAGAATCTTCGTGCTGAAGATATAACCTGGAGAGCACCGTGGATATGCCATTCGGTTTTGTTATACAAGGTGGGAAATCAAGATTGGGTGCCACTGCTTGGATTATGGGGAGGAGTTGGTTATGCTCCGTTAATGGTCCAAAGGTAATTTTCTTCACGACAATTTATACCTGTCACTGGAGTATTAGCACAGTCCGAATTTGCTTTCGTGGGTGAAGGTTATATGAGAAGGGTCCGAGACACTGCAAAGTCTTGGAAGAAGATTCATCTGATGGAATTGGCCTTATATGCTGATACCCTCACCCCAGATTACGATATATGGAGGAAACAACGGGTGAATAGTCATCAAATTTCGTCGACAGACTACACTGTCCAGAATCTTTTCTCGGAGGAAATGCCATCTGAGTTAGAAATGGCAAGACAAGAATTTGAACGAGAAAAGGCCAAGATGTCTCGGGACCTTAGTGCTCTTTAAGAAGAAAACTACCAACTGAAGATTGACGTTCAGATTGAAAGATCCAGAATCAAGAAAGTGCAAAAAGAAGCTGAAGTTGTAAGAAATGACTTAAGGGACCTTCATCTGGAAAATAAGAAGTTAAGAGGCACTATCAAGAATAGTGGGCTGGGCAAGTCATCAGTAGAATGGAAAGAAGAATTAAGTAATATCAAAGGCGGGATGGAATTTTGGAAAGGAAAAGAAAAGAAAGAAGAAGAAAAGGCCGCGCGGGAAATGATGGAGTTAAGGAAGAAGAATGCTGAATATGAAGCTATGTCTACCGAGGTAATGACTAATTGATCTAAACGTCAAGAACTAAAAGAGAGGATACGGGATTTAGGAGGTATGTTGCAAGACCGTCAACAATAGCTAGATACTCTCTTAAAGGCTTTGGAAGAAAAGAATAATCAGTATGATAGAGACGTTCGTGCTTACAAAGAGGGTCTCCAAGAAAAAGAAATGCAACTTAGCTATCTGATCAATGAAATTTGTGGGGTAGCCATGCATGTGGTACAATTGTCGGAAGAAGCTGAGGCTCTCAGTTGCCAATTCCCTCCGAGCCGAAGATCAAACATGTCAGAGTTCTTAGAGCGAGTGAAGAAATAAGGCGATGTGGCTAGGAAGTTTGTGTAACTGTTGAATCAAGAAAAATGACGAAATTTTTTGTAATAGACTCTTTTGATAAATGAAATGCCTAAGTATGGGGCTATCTTAAAATCAACACCAAAATTTTTGCATATTTATTCACGATTAATATTCATTTATCATTCATTCATTCATTCATTCATTACATATACATGTCACCATAATCATCCACCAAGGCTAAAACCATATAATTTGCAGTTGCGACACTTCAAAACTGGAATTACGTCATTCGTATAGAACGCGTCGACAAGCTAGGGCAATGGAGGCTGAATTCAATGAAAGAATTGAAAGGATGGAAAGAGTTCAAAGGGAATTACAAGAGCAGTTGGCCAAGTCGCAGCAAGAGACAAGAGACTTAATGGTGAGATCTCGAGAAGAATCGCTCGAACAAAGAGACCAAATGGCCAAAATGATGGAAATGATGTCAGCTCTAGTAAAAGGAAAGGGACCTATGAACCCTGACGTTGTGGAACCACAGTCAAGGGTTAACATCGATCAGGATCCACCCCATCCTCCAGGATTTACTCCACCGCACGCCCACGCAATACAAAGAGGGTACGCTCAATGAGAACCCACAGGCCCGGAACAAAGACCTGCACCACCTGCTAATTTGGGGCAAGGAGTGTTCGTATTAAACCCAGGGGCTAGTCCTGCTGATCCACTCGTTCCAGATTTGGACGATCCAGCAGAGATAGCCAGGTTGAAAATGGATGATCATGATGTTCAGGATAAGTATAGGATTTTGGAAGAAAGACTCAAAGCGATAGAAGGTACTGAAGCCTTCTCTGCATTGGGTGCTAAAGAGCTCAGTTTGGTACCCGGTTTAATTTTGCCTTCGAAGTTCAAAGTACCAGATTTTGAAAAGTACGATGGGACAAGATGTCCAAAAGCACATCTCATCATGTTTTGCTAGAAGATGACTGGTTATGTGAACGAGGATAAGTTACTCATACATTGTTTCTAAGATAGTTTAACAGGATTAGCTCTTCGGTGGTACAACCAACTTAGTAGGGAAAAGATCCGATCCTGGAAGGACTTGGCGTCAGCATTCTGTGAGCAGTACAAGCATGTGTCAGATATGGTGCCTGACTGAATGACTCTGCAAATGATGGAAAAGAAACCAACGGAGACCTTCAGACAGTACGCTCAAAGATGGAGAGATATATCGGCCCAAGTGGAGCCTCCACTGACGAAGACTGAGATAACAGTTCTTTTCATCAATATTTTGAGAGTACCATTCTATGACAAGCTGGTGGGAAGTGCTACGAAGGATTTTTCGGACATCGTAATATTCGGAGAACTTATTGAAAGTGCCATCAAGAGTGGAAGGATGGAAAGTTCTGATAGTTCAAGAAAGGCAGTACCCGTAAGGAAGAAAGAGCCAGAAGCCTACATGGTGGGAATGGGAAGCCGTCATACCCCTAATCCATACCCAAATCAACCCCAACCTCGAAATTATCCACCTTCAAATTTTTATTATCATCCTCAAACCCCTTACTACCAAACACCACCTCCTTTCTACCCCGTATACGCCAGGAACAATCCAAGACCTGTTACCACATTCCCACAAAACACTGTACCCGTTCAAAGCCAACCCATAAACGAACCAAGACCAATGAGGTCCAACCCCGAGAAACCGTAATTTACTCCTATTCCTGTGTTATATGGGGAACTATACCCGAAACTCTTGGAGAAGCAATTAATATCTCCCCATTACATGGCACCCCTTAAACCTCTATACCCGAAATGGTGCGATCCAAACGCTAGTTGTGCATACCATACCGGGAACCAGGGGTATTCTACTGAGAACTGTCTTGCCTTCAAAAGGAGAGTTCAGGGGCTCATCGATGTGGGCATTTTGCGATTTGATGGTACTGGCGGTACGACCGGGAATCCATTCCCAAACCACACCGAAGGGAATGTGAGCGCAGTAGGAGAGGAGGAAAAACGACAAAGTAGAAAATGGGTTTCTGAAATAAGAACACCTCTGCAGAGAATCTGGGAGGCACTAGTTGAAAAAGGGTTTCTCTGTCGTCTTAACGGAGTATTCGAAAGAAAAGATGCAAAAGGTCACAGTTTTTGCGAGCTCCATGGTATTGGGGGCACGACATTCAGTCCTGCTAGGAGTTCAGAAGTTTACTGTAAAATATGATGGATAATAAGGAGATTGGGATTTTTTGTAAAGCCAAAGAGGCCGATAGTGGAGAAATATATGCCTCTGACAATCAATCATAAGGTTTCCCGTATAGTACCGATCGACCGTTAATAATTTATTACGACGCGAAGAAGGAGCCGGTGAAACCAAAGGTGATAATCGAAGTACCACCTCCCTTCCCTTATAAGGACAATAAAACAGTACCATGGAAGTACGATGTCAACATCGTCACACCTGAATGTGAAAAGCCTGAAGCCACAACTAGAGACGTTGGGGAGGTAGGCCATTTTACCCGCAGTGGGCGTTATTATTCTAAAGAAACTGAGCTGACAAAGAAGAATAGTGACTCGAAACAAAAAGGAAAAGCAGTGATGTATGAGGCCAAGCCGAGCAGGAGACTCCACCCGTGCAAGAAATTAAAAAGCCTGTGAATGAGGAAGAAGCTCAGGAATTCTTGAAATTTATCAAGCACAATAAGTATAGTGTGGTGGAACAATTGAGTAAGCAGCTAGCACGAATCTCAGTTTTATCTCTACTATTAAATTTAGAGCCACACCGGAATGCTTTATTTAAGGTGTTAAATCAAGCTTATGTAGCCAACAACATATCTGTCGAGAAGCTTGATAGGTGGATAAACAATCTGAATGCGGAGAATTTCATTTCTTTTAGTGATGATGAGATACCGCCAAATGGTAGAGGCTCGGTGAAAGCGCTGCATATTACGACTCGCTGCAAGGGCTACATAATACCGAACGTGCTCATCGATAATGGGTCGGCGCTAAATGTTATGCCATTGGCCACGCTTTCCAGAATTTCGATAGATCTGTCCTATTTAAGGCCTTGTCATTCCACGGTAAGGGCATTCGATGGGACAAGGCATGAAGTCATGGGAAAGATCGAGATCCCTCTGGAAGTGGGCCCTTATATATACGATGTTGAATTTCAAGTTATGGACATTACACCATCATACAATTGTCTCTTGGGAAGGCCTTGGATCCATTCCACTGGAGCGGTCCCATCATCCCTCCATCAAAAGGTGAAATTTATCATGGACGGCTGTTTGGTCACTGTCGAAGGAGAAGAAGACATTGTAGCATCTATTTCTACCGACGCACCATACATTGAAGTAAGTAAATATGCTATAGAATGTTCCTTCCGATCCTTTGAATTCATCAATGCCACATTTTTCACTGAGGGAAACAAAATTCCGGTGCCAAAATTGTCGAGAAATATCAAAATGGGTATCAAGCTGACTGTAGGGAAAGGAGCCCGAGTGAGGAAAGGATTGGGAAAATTTTAGCAAGGAATAGTCAGGGCTCTAAAGCCGGTGCACCACAAGGCCAGATACGGTTTAGGTTTCCAGCCAGACGCACGGCAAAGAAGAAAACAGTGGAAGAAAGATCAAGAGAGAAGGATTGCGAGAACTTTGGGCCGAGAACCAGAATGGGAGCCAATAGAGTACCCTCCTTTTTCAAGAACATTTACATCTGCGGGAATGATGTACCCTGGACAAGATGGTCCACGAAACACGCTGTGGTTAATTGAAAAAGGTTTTCAGAATGTCAGTATAAATGTTATTGACAAAGGGGCTGATGTAAGTAAAGACGTCTCAAGGATACTGTAACGCCCCCACGCCCAAAACCCTCACCGGAGTCAAGCTTGAGGTGTTACTAAACTTATCTTACCTTTTAAACAACTCTAAACCACTTATTTTAATTTTCGAAATAAACTGTTTTTCTGCGTCATGGTTGCTTAAAAGTTCATTTCTTGAGTTTCAAAAGTCAAAATTAAGATCCGTAAATTTTTCCTGAAACTAGACTCATATATCTATCTACTAATTTTTTTCTAGAATTTTTGACTTAGCCAATTAGTACAGTTTATTAGTTAAAGTTACCCTTGTTTCAGAATTCGACTGCACTGGCCTCTACTTACTACGAACCACTTTTCTCTCTGTAAAAAAATCATATGACTATACCGTTTATTTCTATTAAAACTAGATTAAATAAGGATTCTAACCATATAAATTACACCACCTAATTATTTTTGTAAAATTTATGGTGAATTTATAAATTAAACAGGGGATCTAGAAATCGCTCTGGCCCTATTTCACTAAAACTCAGATATCTTATAAAATACAAAACCTTTACCTGTTTTGCTTATTCCATATGAAAATAGACACAATGAGTTTTAATTTCATATATTATTCATCATCAAAACATGTCTCTAAGATTTTTAGTGATTTTTCAAAGTCATGTTATTTCTGATACTTGAATCCGTTTTTAAGTTACTTTCACATTTTTCATAGTTTTCATGTGATAGTTACTACTTATTCATACATACTATTAAACATGTATATCATCAGCCCTTCTATTAGTTAATCACTAGCAAGTATTTACACATCATTCATTGATGATATCATATCAAAACAAACCAAGTTCCTATACATGCCATACACAAAGCGTAAAGCGTCTAACTATACCAATGTGATTCCTTCGATAGTGTGATCGGGTCTCCGACGTTTCCTTCGATCCACTGAGTGGCTTGATAAAAACTATAAGAAAAAGAAAATAAAGAGAGTAAGCACTAGGCTTAGTAAGCTTACAAGCAAATAAATTACAACATTCAACATAATGAATAATTATACATAATGTCACCTAGCCTTATAAACTTCCCTTACTTCTCATTTTCTACCTTCTTCTTTACTCACTTACCTTCTTTCTTACCGACCTTTCACTATTCATAGATATAATCTACCTTCCCTTTTGCTGATAATTCACTGTAATTTAACGTGTACAATGACCCATTGAACCACTCGGAATACTAAGGATCTTTGGGGTCATTCCTGTCTATCAATATCACGCCAATGCCATGTCTTGACATGGACTTTCATGAATTATTCTGTCTCCAATGCCATATATATATCTAATATGGGCTTACATGGCTCATTCCTGTCTCCAAATCCATATATCTGATATGGACTTACATGGCTCATTTCATCTGTCTGTCATGTCACAACCCCAATATCCTAACATTCCTAAGGTTCAAGCAGGGCATCCTAATGCTTTTTCTGTCACTACGCCTTTAATTTGACTTTAAATATTCTCATAAAATAAGTATATAAATGCTGAAATTGACAATAATAATGTAAAATAAAAGAATATTGCATTTATTTCATGTAAACTTACCTCGTATGCAAAAATAGCTACTTTTACCATTTCGTCCACAACTTGGTATTTTCCCATTTTAGCCCGAATTTCAGTTTTCCTTGCTCTATCATTTAAAATATAGTCTAATTAGGACTCACATTATTCAAATTGACCCAAAATCATATTTTGGCAAAATTCTGATTTTTCCCTAAACTTTCGCATATTTACACTTTTGCCCCAAAGCTCGTAAATTAAACTTCAGCCTATTTTCTTATGTTTTATGACATGCTGGTCATTTTTCCCTTCTATGGCAGCATCAAATTCATACTCTAACATGCACTTATGACTATTAGGTATTTTTGGAGATTAAGTCCTTTTACTCATTTTTGCTTAAAACCGAGTAGTACAAGTTGTCTAACATAATTTAAAACCTCATATTCTATCATAAAACACCAAAATACACAAATTTCACCTATGGGTATTTTTCCAAATATGAACCCTAGGTTGAATTATTGCTAGCATAAGCTTAATCGAAGCTAGGGACTCCAAAAACGTAAAAATCATTAAAAATGAGGCTAGAACGGACTTACAATCGAGCTTGGAAGCTTGAAAAACCCTAGCCATGGTTTTTCCTTGCTATATTCGGCCATGGGGTTGAAGATGAGCAAAATTGGCTTTTAATTTTGTATTTTAATTCATTTTACCCTAAATGACCAAAATGCCCTTACTACTAAACTTTTCAAAAATTCCATCCATGTCCAATTTTTGTCCATAGACTTAGAAATTGGTAAAATTACTCTTTAAGGACCTCTAATTAATAATCTAATTCAATTTTATGCAAAATACTTCTAGAACACAAGTTTTGCAATTTATTCAATTTAGTCCCTAATTTCAAATTAAGCACTTTATGCATAGAATTTCTTCACGAACTTTTCACACAATCATGCAAACATATCATAGACCTCAAAATAATAATAAAATAAATTTTTATACCTCAGATTTTTGGTTTCGTAACCACTGTTCCGTTTAGGCCCTATTTCGGGATGTTACAGATACGCCCTTGTCCCCCAGGTTTCATGTTGAACAATTGGACTGCCGAGGAGCTTCTTGTAGTTTATAAGTCTTCAGAGTAATGCTAAACATTAACCCTCTATTGTGTCCTTAGATATAATAGAATTCTTTTGTAAGAGCTTGCATTCACTCTTTATCATTCAAATGAATATCAATGAAGATGCATTTTGTCACGATTTTTCGCATTATCACTAATTTCATAATCATTTTCTCATTTCATAGCCTATCCTTACATTTGCCTCATGCCATGACATAACATTTCATTTTTTTGTTCCAATACTTGGATACCCCTCTATAGTTTCCTTTTCTATTCAACTTTCAGGTGCTCAGATATCGACGACATAAACAAACCCGTTACGAGTCTTGAAATTGATTTTGAGAAGGCTATTTGTTTAGGAGAATTCAAAGCTGAAGAAAATGCTGAAGATTACGTCTCGTCTCCTGACTTGTTAAGAATGGTGGAACAAGAGGATAAACAGATTTTGCCTCATGAAGAATCTGTTGAAACAATAAATTTGGGCACTGAAGAAAAGAAGCAAGAAGTGAAGATCGAGACTTCTATTTCAGAAAGCACCAGGCATAATTTGATCGTTTTGCTCCGTGAGCACAAAGATGTATTCACATGGTCATATCAGGACATGCCAGGATTAAATAAAGATATAGTGGTCCATAAGCTCCCGTTAAAGCCAGAATGCAAACCAATCCAGCAAAAGTTAAGACGGATGAGAACCGAAATATTGTTGAAAATAAAAGAGGAAGTCAAGAAGTAATTTGATGCTGGCTTCCTACAAGCCTCCAAATATCCAGAATGGGTGGCTAACATAGTCCCGGTACCAAAGAAAGATGGCAAGAAAGTACGAATGTGCGTGGATTATCGGGACCTGAATCGAGCAAGTCCTAAAGATAATTTTCCCTTACCACACATTGATACGTTGGTGGATAACACAGCAAAACATTCATTATTTTCTTTCATGGATGGATTCTCGGGGTATAATCAGATCAAGATGGCCCCTGAGGATATGGAGAAAACTACCTTCATAACAATGTGGGGAACATTCTGCTACAAGGAGATGCCATTTGGGTTAAAGAATGCTGGGGCAACATATCAGAGGGCTATGGTGACATTATTCTATGACATGATGCATAAAGAAATAGAGGTCTATGTCGACGATATGATTGCTAAATCTCGAGGAGAAGAAGAGCATGTAGTGAATCTCAAGAAGTTGTTCGAAAGGCTGAGAAAGTTTCAGCTAAAACTTAATCCAGCCAAATGTACGTTTGGGGCTACCTCGGGGAAGTTGCTAGGCTTCATTGTCAGTGAAAGAGGTATCGAGGTTGATCCAGATAAAATAAAAGCCATTCAAGAGTTACCACCTCTGCGCACGCAAAAGGAAGTTAGAGGATTTTTAGGGAGATTAAACTACATCGCCCGATTCATCGCTCAACTTACCAACCAATGCGACCCAATCTTTCGGCTTCTTCGAAAACATAACCGGGGAGAATGGAATGAGGAATGCCAGGTGACCTTTGATAAGATAAAATAACATCTGCCTAGTCCTCTAGTACTAGTACCGCCAACCCCAGGAAGACTATTAATATTGTATTTGACTGTGTTCAAAAATTCAATAGGTTGCGTACTGGGGCAACACAATGAGTCAGGAAAGAAAGAAAAGGCGATCTACTATCTCAGCAAAAAGTTCACTGAATATGAGGCAAAGTATTCGTCCATTGAAAAATTTTGTTGCGCTTTGGTTTGGGTAGCTCGGAGACTCAGACAATATATGTTGTATCATACGACATGGCTAATTTCAAAGCTGGACCCAATAAAATACATGATGGAATCGCCGGCACTATCAGGAAGAATGGCACAATGGCAAATCCTCCTTTCGAAATATGACATTGCCTATGTAAGTCAGAAGTCGATAAAAGGAAGCGCAATAGCTAATTTCCTAGCGAATCGAATGACAGAGGAATATGAGCCTTTAAGATTCAATTTCCCAGATGAAAACTTAATGTGCATCACAGAAATGGAATCCGAGTCATCGAAAGAGAAGTCATGGAAGATGTGCTTTGATAGTGCGTCGAATGCTTTAGGGCATGGAATCGGAGCAATCCTGGTATCACCAGACGGGAATCATTATCCATTCACTGCAAGACTGAACTTCTTCTGTACCAATAATATCGCAGAATATGAAGCCTGTATCATGGGACTTCGTGCAGCTATCGAACGAAACATCGAAATCCTAGAGGTGTACGGGGACTCAGCCTTAGTGGTTTACCAGATTCGTGGAGATTGGGAAGTGAGGGACCCAAAATTGGTTAAGTACAGTGATTTAGTGGCTGAATTGATCAAAGAGTTCAAAGAAATAACTTTTCATTACTTTCCACGAGAAAAGAACCAATTAGCTGATGCCTAGCCACTTTGGCTTTAATGTTCAAAACAAGTAGAGAAGCAGAAATAATGCCCCTCAAAATGAGCATACACGAGCTCCTTGCACACTGTTGTAGCATTGAGAAAGAGGCAGATAGATGGCCACGGTTCCATGATATCTCAAAATATATCAAGAATCAAAGCTATCCCGAACAAGCGAATGATAACGACAAAATAACAATCAGAAGAATGGCAGCGAGATTTGTTCTTGATGGGGATATCCTGTATAAAAGAGGAAAGGATCAGATGCTCTTGAGATGCGTGGATGATGTTGAAGCTAGGAAAATACTTGAAGATGTCCATGAGGGAATCTGCGGAACACATGCCAATGGTTTCAATATGACCAGAAAGATCATGAGACTCGGTTATTATTGGCTGACGATGGAAAGTGACTGCATCAATTTTGCAAGAAAATGCCACAAATATCAAATCTATGGCGATAAAATTCATATAGCCCCTTCTCCTCTTCATGTCATGACTTCTCCGTGGCCTTTTTCTATGTGGGGCATGGATGTTATAGGGCCAATTTCTCCAAAAGCTTCAAATGGACATCGATTCATTTTTGTGGTTATCGATTACTTCACAAAATGGATAGAAGCCGCTTCGTTTGCCAATGTAACAAAGACGGCAGTTTGCAGGTTTTTGAAAAAGGAAATCATTTGCCGATATGGTTTGCCTGAAAGAATCATTTCGGATAATGCCATTAATCTGAATAACAAGATGATGAAAGAAGTGTGCGAGCAATTCCAAATAAAGCATCATAACTCCTCACCCTATCGCCCAAATATGAACGGTGCTGTTGAAGCAGCCAACAAAAATATTAAGAGGATCATTGGGAAAATGACTGAGACATATAAAGATTGGCACGAGAAGCTACCATTTGTTTTGTATGCATATCGCACATCTGTGTGGACATCTACGGGATCAACTCCTTTCTCTCTGGTCCATGGAATGGAAGCTGTGCTACCTATTGAGGTTGAGATACCCTCTCCACGAGTCTTAATGGAATCAAAGTTAGAAGAAGCAGAATGGGTTCGAGCTCGATATGATCAATTGAACCTCATTGAAGAAAAACGTCTAAGGGCAATTTGTTACGGGCAGATGTACCAAAAGAGAATGGTCGCAGCCCATGACAAGAAGGTACGACCAAGAGAATTCCATGAAGGAGAACTCGTGCTGAGAAAAATTCTCCCAATACAAAAAGATCTGCGAGGAAAATGGGCACCAAATTGGGAAGGACCATACATTGTAAAAAAGGCATTCTCAGGTGGAGCTTTGATCCTTACCGAGATGGTCGGGAAGGAGTTACCGAATCTAGTGAACTCAGATGCTGTGAAGAAATATTATGCTTGAAAAAATAAAATCAAGATGAAAACCTAAAAAGGGCATCTAAAAAAAAAAAGAGATCAAGGCAAAAACCCGAAATGGGCTTTTTGATTAAACACAAAAGATTAGGATGAAAACCCAAAAGGGCGTTCTAATGAAGCAAACACTTGGCTTACAAGGCAAGGCGTTTTAAACGGTACAACAAACAGCGAGACTACAGTATTTGAAGCATCTCTGAAAGCTCGAAACCTTCTACGCAAGAAGCCATGCTCGAAAAGATTCTTGATTGAGGAACGTGGAAGAGTTCATGCGTTGAATATCTGAGCATTTGTATCCGTTGAATACGATCCCTTCTTTCTTTTTGACATTTTTTACTATCATTGGTTAACTTTCTTTGTTGCCATATTTGAAATAAATGAATATGAGATATCATTTTTGTCCCTACCTGATCTTTTTCATGCATCTCATTATGTGTTTATTTACATGATAAATAGTGAAATGACATGCTCTAAACAAAAGAAATGTTAAGCATTACCCGGATGAAAATTTGATAAGCACAAGAGCCTCAAAGCAAGAACAAAGTTTAACCAGGGGCAAAAGAGTGATATCTGAGACACGTCGATTACTCATGAAGCTTGAATACGGGTATGAGGCCTGAAGAGAAAATCGAGAATCAAAGCAATGAACGCAGATCATGAAAACTCGTGATGAAAAAGGACATATGACAAACATGTATAAAGCGCATTGCATAATCATGTCGGCATAAAGGCATTTAAAACAAACATGTGCATATCATGATAACATCATGCATGGCATATACAGGTAATCCAGTAGAGTAAGAGGACGCGATGATAGCGGTATTGAATCAAAGGAAAAGACTCCTGAGTTCTACCAAATGACAGGTTTTGGTGTTTTGATGATTAATTTCTGATTTCAAAAATCAACTCATATTGCGAGAGGTGAGTTGAGCCTCAGGACACGCTGAGGTAATTTCAATTTCTGATTTTCAATTTCTGCTTTTCAAAAAATCAACTCATATTGCGAGAGGTGAGTTAAGCCTCAGGACACGCTGAGGTATCTTCAAAATCTGGTTTTTTTTTTAATTTCTGCTTTTCAAAATCAACTCATATTGCGAGAAGTGAGTTGAGCCTCAGGACACGCTGAGGTATTTTCAATTTCTGTTTTCAGTTTATGTTTTTCAAAGAATCAACTCGTATTGCAAGAGGTGAGTTGAGACTTTTAATTTGTGTTTTTCAAAAATCAACTCATATTGCGAGAGGTGAGTTGAGCCTCGTGTCACATGTCGAGGTATTTTCAAAATATGTTTTTTCAATTTGAATTTTTCAAAAGTCAACTCATATTGAGAGAAGTGAGTTGAGCCTCAGGACACGCTGAGGTATCTTCAAAATCTGTTTTTTTTTTAATTTCTGCTTTTCAAAATCAACTCATATTGCGAGAAGTGAGTTGAGCCTCAGGACACGCTGAAGTATTTTCAATTTCTATTTTCAGTTTATGTTTTTCAAAGAATCAACTCGTATTACAAGAGGTGAGTTGAGACTTTTAATTTGTGTTTTTCAAAAATCAACTCATATTACGAGAGGTGAGTTGAGCCTCGGGTCACATGTCGAGGTATTTTCAAAATATGTTTTTTCAATTTGTATTTTTCAAAAATCAACTCATATTGCGAGAGGTGAGTTGAGTCTCAAGTCACATGCTGAGGTATTTTTAATTTTTTCTTTTAACTTTTGTTTTTCAAAAAGATCAACTCATATTGCGAGAGGTGAGTTGAGCCTTTTTAATTTCCGTTTTTCAAAAAAATCAACTCATATTGCGAGAGGTGAGTTGAGCCTTTTAATTTCTGTTTTTCAAAAAATCAACTCATATTGCAAGAGGTGAGTTGAGCCTTTTAATTTCTGTTTTTCAAAAAAAATCAACCCATGTTGCGAGAGGTGATTTGAGCCTTTTAATTCCTGTTTTTCAAAAAATCAACTCATATTGCAAGAAGTGAGTTGAGCCTTGGCTCATGTGTTGAGCTATTTTCAATTTCTGTTTTCAATGACTACTTTAAAAAATCAACTCATATTGCGAGAAGTGAGTTGAGCCTTGGCTCATGTGTTGAGCTATTTTCAATTTCTGTTTTCAATGACTACTTTAAAGAGTCAATTCATATTGCGAGAGATGAGTTGAGCTCAAGATCACATGCCGAGTAGAGAATAAAGATTGAAGCTGGTTGAAGACGCCAGATTTTGTCTCTTGAAGTTGCAGTGGAGCTGATCGAGGATATCAGATCTTACCTTTCTAAAGTTGCAGAAGAAAAGACTACAAACCTTATTTCACTAAAGCAGTAGAAGAGCAGATTGATGTTGTGGATCTTATCTTTTTAAAGTTACAAGTGAAGCAGATCGAAGCCGCAAGTCTCATATCCTTGAAGTTACATTTGAATATTGAAGATACAAGGCATACATCAGAAGATGCGGGGGATTGAACCAAAGTTACAATATACGATAGACTGAAAGGAGACTACCTGAACAAGAAGGGTACCGAAGAAGTCAAGAGTCAGCAGGATTGGGCAAAATTGGCCTTTCTTTATGTCTTTGCTCTATTCTCGTTACACGATAATGAGCAAAGAGGGGCAGCTGTTATAGGCCAATTTTGGGCCATTTTTAAATTCGGGCCCAGTTACATTTCCAAATTAAACCTAAAACTACCCATTTAATAACCCCTATGCCCATAACCCATTTACCCCGGAGCCCAATAACCTAAAACAAAAACTAACAAATAAAACCTCAATTACCCAATTACACTTACCCAACACACAGAAGCCCAAAAACAGCCTATTACCCAAACCCACAAACCCAACACATCACCGAAACCCTAATCCCTATCTCCTTTCGGCGCAACCACCCTCCCCACTTGCTTCTGACACCAACCACCGTCCACCTGCTCCGCCGCTCACCCACCCTCTGCACCTACAAGGAGTAAAGATGAAAAGACAATAAATACAGAGAAATAGATTTGTATAGGCTATAAAAGCTGATTGTAAAAACAGAACAGGGGTTCGAATTTTTTTGATCAATAACAAAAGGATTATCATCAATACAAAAACAGATTATAACATATACACAAACGAAGGGAAATCAAAAGAGAAACACGGAAATAGTGACAATCCGGTAACCAGAATACAGGCATCAAGTAAGGTGATTTTCAGTTCAATTTTTAATTTCATTTTTAAATTTTTTATCTATGTATATATTATAAATTAAAAAATACTTAAAAAATATATAATATAATACAAAAAAATAAAAAAAATAAGAGTTTTTACCTCTCCGGCCACCGTGTGTACGGTGGCGGTGGTCATACTGCCAGTCTTCCATGAGCCTCCGGTGGTCGTCAGATGAATGGCCGTGTCGTGCTCTCCTCCTTTCTCCCTTTTTTTTCTCTTCAGCTGTTTCAAATGAAAATTTTAAAAAAATTTTAACTTATATAGGGGACCAAAACGCACCGTTTTGGTCCCCCCCTTAATACTTGAAACGGCGCCGTTTTTGGCCCTGGGTCGGGTCAACCCGACCCGCTTCGACAGGATCCGCGTGTTTTTTAAAATGGAAGGGTTATTTGCGCAATCGGCCCTTCTGCTTTTTAAACGTTTTACAATCAAGTTTTTATATTTTAATTTGGCCCCAGAATTTTTCTCGTTTTTTTTAATTTAGTCCCCCATGCTACGCTGCGTTTTGGAAAACAGGAATATTGCGCTTTTAACCCCTCCAAGTTATGCGCGTGTTATAATTAAGCCCCTTTTTCTTTGTTTTTATTTCAAATCGGCCCCGAAACTTTGTCTTTAGTTTGATTTTAATCCATCCTTTGTTTATTTTCATTTCTTTATTAAATGTCTTTATTACTATTACTATTATTATTATTATTATTATTATTATTATTATTATTATTATTATGTGTTGTAATATATATACCTTAAACACCCATGTGAATATATTTAAGTAATATTATTAATGATTATCATTATTTCAAGTGTATCTATATTATGTATTATTTTATGTATGTATATATTTTTATACATTATATATACTTTTAATACTATATTTTATATGTTATTATGTATATTTTAGTATATATATTTGTGAAGCATTATCAATCGTTTTTTTTCCTATGTATATTTATTATTATATTAGATATGTATATATTGTATATATATTATATATTTTATATATTGTATGTATTTTCCTTAATAACTATTATATGTATATATATATATATAGTATGTATGTGTTTTTATCATTATTATGTATTTTCCTTAATATGTATTCACGTGTATATTTATGTAATGCCAATATTTGTTTTTTTAACATCATTATTATTTCTAATAGGAGTATATTATGTAAATATTTTAGTACTATAATATATATACAGGTTTTTTCATTATATATATTACATATACATATCTTCTTAATATTATCTTCATATATATATCATGTGTATATTCCAAATACTACATTACATTTTTTATGTTATCTTATGAATATATTTTATTTTTTATAACTAGATTATACGAGTATTTTTAACGCTATATTATATATATATATTTTAATAGTACTATGTATATTATTGCTTTTTGTATTATTCTTATTGTTACTTATATATTTATTAATACATATATATATTTATATATCATTATCATTGTTTCTTTTATTATTATTATTATTATTATAATTATTCTTACTCTCAATACATATTGTATATACTTTTAATCTAGTACCATATGTTTTATATATATATGTTCATAACTATTTCATGTTTACATTATTGCTATTATTATCAGGTTTAGTATCGTATCTATTATTTTTTGCTTTATATTATTGTTATAACATATACGTTGTCAATGTTCTATATATTATTTGCTTCATTTATTTTTAACCTCTTATTATTATTTGCCTGTTTCGAATTCAGCCTATTTGTTCATATTTTATTTCAACATCAACATAGTTTCCCTTTTTTTTATCTTGAAATATTTTTATTCTCGTTTTCTAATTGATTTCAATAATCAAGGCAACATATCGACTTCACTTTAAGTCATCGATTTCATCGCTATGTTGGGTGAACATCAATTGACTCGTGTTAAAGCGGCATGCCCTTCTCAAAATCAAAAGAATTGAAAATTCTCGTGCTTCAATCAAATCACAACTAAATATTACTTTGACCTCGTATTTTTGAAAATCAAGATAGCACGTGTTTATGAGATACCAAATTTTGGGCGTCGCGAGGGTGCTAATACCTTTCTCGCGCGTAACTGACTCCCGAACCCTACTTTTTCTCTGGATTTTAACGTAGACCTAAACTCAGCCTTCTTTTCATTTTAAAAATAAAGGAACCTAATAGGTGTCCGATCACACCCTAAAAAAGATCGGTGGCGACTCCCTGTTTATTTTAAAAATCAAAATTTAGTTTTCAAGTTTTCAATAAATCACCACAATTAGCGACCTAAGCTAAAAAATTTTCACGTCGCTACAAGGTAAGTTAAGTTTTTTTTCTTTTTTTTTTTTAGTTTTATTAAACATTGATTGATGATTCTATCTTTTTTCTTCAAATTTTTTATTTTGTATTTTTTGAAAGGTTTTTCTACCATTTTGATTGATTTTGATTCAGGGAAAAAAGAATTTAAAAATTTATAGATAGACAGAAAGATAGATAAACTAAACTAAAAAAACTTTTTTTTTAGATGGCCAATATTGGTGGAAATGGTGAAAACGTGAGTGACGATATCCAACAAAATAATATTTTGGAAGTGTTCAGCAATGGTTATTTTGATAAAATTCAAAATATAGTTGTAGCAGGGATGAAGTGTAAGTGTTTCTTAATTATTCTTAATTTTCCCAAGGATTTTTCTTTCAAAAATGGATTTGGCAAGCGTTTAATTTTTTCTTCTTCTTTTCTTTTGGCAATTAGTCCTATGGTGGGATTACAAGAAGCTCCTGGGTATGAAATTGAGGCTAATTATAACCATTTGGGGCAAATCCTCCTCCTGAAATGAATCCAGTGGTAATTTTTTATTTCCTTTATTTTTTTCATTTTTCTGATACTTTTTAGAAAATGTATTATTTTCCGTAAGTTTAATCTGATCTAATTTGCTAAACGTAAAATATTTCTAGTCATTCCTAAAGCAAATCTGTGAAGCTAAGGCTCATGTTAATCACTTTTTTCAAAAAAAAAAAGAAAAAGAATATTTCTAGTCATTCCTAAATCAAATCTACGAAGCTAAGGTTCATGTTAATCACTTTTTTCAAAAAAAAAAATCCCAAGTTTCTTTAGGGTAAAAAAACCCCCTAGAATTTAAAGTCTATTTGATGATGACCAATGCCATTTTGAAAAGAAAATCAAACCTGTTTATTTAAATACAAATGAAAGCAGAATGAAAAGACCTTACATTTTGAAGTTTATTTGATGATGATCAAAATAATTATCATTTTGAAAAGAAAATCAGAAAGTTGAAGCCTAATTTTTTCAATAGAAATGAAAATAGTATTAAAATAACTTTAGGTTTTGAATTCTATTTGAAAAGAAACATCATTTTGAATAGAAAATCATGAAGTTGAGGCTTGTTTATTTCATTAGAAATGAAAATAGTATAAAAAATATAACACTATATTTTGAAGTCCATTTCAAAGATGATGGAAATAGAATACAATGAGAAATTAAGCCATTTTCTCCTTATTATCTCGATCACTTGTTGATGTTTTATTTCCCAGGAGGATTATTTTGTACAAAATAATGAAAATTTTGGATCCCTTTTATTGTATAATACTCCATCCCCACAAAATTCACCGGATTCGGAATCATCGACGAATTCTAAACCCGATCATATGAACCGAGCAAGTGATCTTCTTATGGCGGTCTCGATAGGAGCTGATCTGAACAAGAACAAAATCATCGAACAAGCTGTGGAAGCCATGGAAGAGCTGCTTAAGTTGGCAATAATGGGTGAACCACTATGGCAACACAATGAAACGGTGGAATGGAGACTCTAAATGGGTTTCAATACTTGAGGGAATTCGGTAGCTTTGATGCAACAATGGACCAGATAATGAGGATGGTTGAAGTTGGTGAACCCCAATGTTTCCTTAGCTCTGATTGCAACTGTAACTTTGATCAAGATGTCCCCTCATCCTTTTCAAAACTCAATTTCGAGCCTTTGAATATCGAAACTTCTCGAGAGACCACAATTGTTGAGATGAACCCTATGAACATCGTCCAATTGCTCATGGATACGGTAGGGATTTTGTTTCCCTTTGTTCCATTTCATTATGTAAGTTTTCTCATTTATGAAGTTGTTAATGAACTAACATTTTCCATGTTCTCGTGATTAGAAACAATGGGCGACAACATTTTACAGGATTGTCTCGAGGACAACATTGTTAGGAGTTATATTAGAAAACGTTGATGGGAGCTACAATAGAGTTCTTCAAGTGGTAAACCTCAAACATCATCTTCATTTTAATCTAAAATTTACACTTTTACTTTGATTAAATGTGGAATGTGATACATAAATTTTGATTTGCTACAATTATATACACACATGAAACTTTTATTTTGGTTTAATTAGACACATGAAACTTTGATTTGATTCAATTGTATATATTTTTAAAAAAATAACTACATTCATTAGTTTTTACATTTGATAAATATAATTATTTATCTATAAAATAATAGACGTAGAGTCGATAATAGTCGTTAATGGTTTGAATCAAAATTTTATGTATAAATTGCTCAAAATCAAAATTAATGTATCACATTGTATAGAAAGTTCATGTATAATTTTGATTTTTATCCATTTTATATCTAATTTTACTTGATTCATTACCCTATTGATATCTCAACAATATTCCATGCATTAAAATTTAGTACAAAAATTCACTATTGTTTTGCTTAACATACATATTGATATTGAAACATTTATTTAGTAGCTTTATTGTTTTATAGAATCTTACTTTAAAGAGAGTGATTGAAATGATTCATATATGAAAAGAAAGAATCTCATACAAATTTAAGGAAAGAGTTGTTTCATAGTTGAATGCTTTTTTGTTAACTACAAGGTTTCGCTTTAGGGTTTATGAAAATCATTAAATGCAGTTATAGGTTTTTAATATTCTTCATGATGGATTATTTCTTTGTTCTTCCTCTGATATTTTATATACTTGATTATGATCCATTAGTTTGTTTATCTCTTATGGTTAATATATTTATTACGATCCATTTTCTTGTTTTTTCTCTTATAATTAATATGTTCGAGATAATTACGTATTTGCGTTGTCTATATTTAGTAACTAGCTAACGGTTCTCTTCAAAAGATCCGTTTTATTTGTTTTAGTGTTTAGGGGTATCATTAGCTGTTGTTATAATTCCTAAAATATTCTTCACGGTCGATTTCTTTGTTTTTTTCTCTAATAATTAATACATTCATATGGTAACTAGTCTTCCAAAATCCATTTTATTTGTTTTCCCATCAGATGTCAGCAGAGTTTCATCAGTGTACACCATTAATACCAGCAAGACAAAGCTATTTCGCAAGGTACTGTAAGAAGCACACAAATGGAACATGGGGAGTGGTTGATGTTTCCTTGGAGAGTTTATTCCCATATCCACAAGTACAACTTCGAAGAAGGCCATCAGGTTGTGTAATCCAAGAAGTAGGCAATAGAGGTTCAGAGGTGACATGGATTGAACATGTTGAAGTTGATAGTAGATCACTTCACCCTATCTTTCGTCCTATTGTTAGCTCAGGTTTTGCATTTAGTGCCAAACGATGGATTGCAACCATCAACAGGCATTGCCAATGGCTCACAACTTCAATGGCTAGAACCGCTCCTACAGCTGATGGGGGTAAAAATTTTAATTTATTCCTGCTTTCTATTTACATTACATGCGCCAACTTAATGAACACTTGTTGAAGTAATTTTATTTGTTTGGAAAAACAGTTTTAATACCACAAGAAGGGAGGGAGAGTCTGCTGAAATTGGCTGAAAAGATGACTAAGAATTTTTTCAACAATATTAATTCATGTTCTGAGAATGTATGGTCGGGATTACCTCAAAACTTTCTTTGCTCAAGATGTTAGGTTGAGATACGGAAATATATTAAAGGTTCCTGGGAAGCCTTCTGGTAACATTGTAATCTTCACTACTTCAACTCATATTCCAGTTCCGATGGAGGTTCTGTTTGATTTTCTTCGTCATGAACGTACAAGAAATAGGGTATGTAAAACTTATATATATACGTGTTTAATTTTTTAGGGTTGTTTTCTTGTACTGCTGTCTGAATGCATGCACGTATACAAACATATATGTGTATAAATATTACTCCACTGAGCGTGTAACTTATCATGGATGGATTCCGGGGTGTATAATTATGCAGTGGGATTTGCTTTCAAACCAACGACATGTCCGAGAACTTGTCTATGTCAGTAATGGTGAAAATCCTAAAAATCGAGTTTCCATTATGCAAGTGAATGTACGTGTTTCGATCATTTCCTTTTCTTTTCTCATCACAATTTCCTCCATGAACTAACTAATAAGCATACTAATAAATTTGCAGTCATCACCAAACAAGATCGAGATACTATATCTCCAAGAAAGCTACAGATGATGAAACTCGCTCGCACATAGTGTACGCGGCTGATGGATATTCAGCCATGTCAAAAATCTTGAATGGTGGTAACCCAAAATTTGTATCTATTTTGCCATCAGGGTTCAGCATTATGCCTGATAAGGCACCTGGGCAAGGAGATGGAGCCGTGGGAAGTATTTTAACCCTAGCGTTTCAAAGCGTCGACAGATTAAGCAACAAGGAATATATGCCTCCGTCGACGCTCAAAATCATTGATGCTATCTTATCAACAACCGTTGCTTCAATCAAGGATGCTATGCTATTTGGCATAAGGTGATGCCATTGCTAAGTCTTGAGCTTTTCTTTTTGTTGGTATGTTGCTGCAGGTACTGATGGATTTATATTTGCTTTATGAGCTGCAGGTATTAATGGCTTCTTTCGAAGTTGTTGAGAATGTAAGTTATGTAAACCAAGGAGTTCAAATAGAAACTTTAATATAATATTATCATAAGCTGTAGCTTTCTTAAAGGAATGTTTTGGAAGAGCTTTTGATCATAATAAATGTTGTTGTTAATTGTTCAAGAATTTAAGACCAAGTTAGAGGGTTTTAATTCGGATTTGGATTGAATCACTTGCTTGATTTGGATTTTAGCTTTCATGAGCTCATATAGTTAGAAAAAAGAAGTAATGGGTTACTTGTTTGGTTATTTTATATGATAATCGTTTGAAATTAAATAAGAAATAATAGATTATTTGCATCTTAAAAAATTTGCTTTAGTTATTTACTTTCAGTATGTTCAAATTTATTAGTGTATATAACAAATTTTTTTAATATGCAAAAATAATTATTTTCTACCACTAAAAAGCCGATTTCTCTGGCAAAACATAAATTGAAACATGTAATATAAAATATTACGAGGGAGTACCAAAAATTATAAAATAGTATAAAAAATTTTGGGGGAATAGAAAAAATTATGAGGGATATCAAAAATTTTATGAGGAAGTACAAAAAATTTCTAAAAAGTACAGAAAATCATGAGATAATATCGAATATTCAGTTAAGAATTTTGTCATTATCTCCTAACCTGTTGAATTAGTGACAAGCGTCGTTTTGCCTATCAAAATAAAATAAACCTCTTCGAAAATAAAATAAAAAGGTAGAATAGAGGAAGAGGGTCGATCCACCGGGAGTTTAATGGAATTTTTTTTATTAAATTTTCTTGTTCTCGACCTAGGAGCTGAAATGGAAAATAAAAAAAAAGGTGATTTGAGAAGTAACAAGAAAATAAACAAGTAAAAGTGCAAAGAAAGATATATTAAAACAAATGCAATAAAATAAAGAAATGAAAGATTAAGTTGAATAAACACGAATATAAGAATCGCCTCGAGCTAGTTTTGTCAATTCCCACGATCATCGAAAATAGATTTTTGCTTCGGGATTCATGTCGAGTTTATGATCTCACGAGGCCCAACCCATCGTAACTTGCTTTTCTCTCATGTAACCGATCTTCCCAAGTCTATCTTCGAAAGTCGATTCTTAAGTAAATCAACCACGTCTATCGCCGTTAAAATACTTAGTTTTTAAAACAGGAAAAGCCCAACTCGGATGTTGTCTTATCAAGAATCATTTCCAATCTCGTCTTTCCTTAGCGGACCGCCGCTAAGAGTGTTCATAGGAAGTCGAAATGGCACAGGCCGATCCTTCCTCCCAACTGTAAAATTAAACGATTCCAGACCAACGGATCCTTTTTTATTTGAAAAACGTTTAAAAATTTTAGTAAGGCCGATTGCCAAACTATCTAAGCAGAAAGACGAAAATGTATCCCAAAGGGATTTAAGCAAATTCAATTCTCACGTGAGGAATTGATTCGTACTAGCTCTTGGCTTTAGAAAAATTAGCCAAGCATGATATTGATTATCATGCTTAACATGTTTTGATAATGTAAAAACATAAAATAAAATAAAGTAAAGTAGAAATAAAACAAAGAAGAAAGTTTTATTAAAAATGAAAACAAAGTAGCAATAAGAACAAAAGACAAGAGATACTTAGCCTTACCCAAAGGTGGGTATTTATAGGCTTCAAATTCTCAAATCAACAAGGAAAACTAATAAAAAAAAGATAAGATAATATCTATAAAATTATGAAAATGAAATCCAAAATCCCCCAAATCACGTCAATAGATCAAGATAAGTATCCCCCAATCACGTCAATAGATCAAGATAAGTATCCCAGAATGTTCCCCGTGTTGACTTTTGTTTTGCCACGTCAGATCCGTGTCGTGCCCACGACTCCAGCCGTGACAGAATAAGCGTCGTGCCCATGACTCCAACCGTGACAGAATAAAAACTGCAGATTACGTTTTTTTGTTGCCATTTCCAGTATTGGGTTCACTACACAAGAAATAAATCAAATACAACCAATTAAGTAGTGAAAAATTCATAAGACAAAGGAATTAACAAGCAAAAAATGTCCAATATAAAGAGTACATCAAATTCCCCTCACTTGTCTCATACTTGCCCTCAAGTATGTTTGAAATAAATTAATCAAAAGCTTCATCATCTTTCTCCTAAACCGTTGCAAGTCTTAAACAAAGTTATGAGAGTTCAAGTGCACAAAAAATGACGTGAATAAAACATGAATCAAAACGAATAGGTGCAAGCAAGAACAATCATTCAACCCTACCATTGTCTATCAATTATCAATCAAATTCTAACCTAAGCTTAATTCTTACCAAGATGCACTCAAATCACTCAAAGTGTTTTGGGTGTAGAAATCAAATTCACTCAAAGTCAAATTTTGAATAAGGGTCTCCATAAGCTTGTGGCAAGATCAATTCTCCACTACTTTAAAGAAATGAGATGCAAAAATCATTAGGACTTTTAATAAAGGGTGTAATGGGGCTTAGGTAAAGGTGGGGAATAAGGCTAAAATGAGGCTAAGAAAATCAAGACAAGAGTTTCCCAACAAGTAACTATATCATGTCCACAACCTTAGAAAACATAGGCAACAAGAGTAAGCAAACTAAACAAAGGTAGCTATAATGAACAAATCATCAAACTTTTTTTTTTGTTTTTTTTTTTTTTTTTTAAACATTATCTCACAACCTTAAACTTATGCTCTTTGTCTTGTCAAGGGTGGAAGAGAGGAATAAATGAAAAGGCTCGGGTTTAAAATCTTGGTGAAAACAAAGAAAACGGGATTAGGCTTCAACTTGGTTCATTAAGGGAAAAGAAAGGGTGAATCCTAATGCCTAAATCATATTAATGCATCAAATTCCAATGTAGTCTCAAAATGCATACAAGCCACAAGTTCTAGATTCCAAAGTCCAAATTGACACTCTCAGGCAAGAAAAAAGAGCATGAAAATATAATCATACATGCTAAAGGCTCAAGTTCTCACAAAATGGGCTAATTAATTAAGCTAGGTGAGAAATTCAACTAACAACATCAAGACAAATTGTAAGGGTTGTCAAATTGGACTTACTCATATTATTCAATTACCAAGCATGCTAATTCAAGTATCTTTGTGAACTAAAATAATCATAACATGCTTAGTGGCAAGCAACGGCAAAGGAGTTGTTCTTCTAATCAGTTTAAACAAACATATCATCAAACAAATATGACAAGCAAGGCGAAATTAAAGTCATCCTTTACCCTCCCCCTCACTTAATCGTATTGTCCCAATACGGAAAAATAAATGTAAAGTACATTTAAGAACAAAGAAAGGTAAAGGATACTCCCCGTGATCAATGACGACGGCAGCCACGGCTGAGGTAAAGGAAGGAGAGTATTTCCGTGATGTTCTCTTCTAGGGTCTGGAGGGGTCTTGAACAAACGACAAATAAAAAAAAAGTTTAAAATTGATGAAAAGTAAACAAATGGGTTGCCTCCCATTTAGCACTTTGTTTAACGTCGTTAAGCTCGACATTTTCCTGTCAAATTTTTGGCTCTTCCAACCCGATTTCTTCAATTAGTCCGATTGGTGTGCTCTCGAAGAAAGGTTTTAGCCGTTGTCCATTAACTTTAAATCGTGCACCTGAGCTATCCTCAATTTCCACGGCTCCATGAGGAAAAACATTGATCACGGTAAATGGTCCGCTCCACTTGGACTTAAGTTTTCCTGCAAAAATTTTTAATTTTGAGTTAAATAGGAGAACTTTCTGCCCAACGGAAAATGATTTAAATGAAATGTGCTTGTCATGAAATGCTTTTGTTCGCTCTTTATAATTTTGTGCGCTATCGTAAGCGTTGCGGCGAATCTCCTCAAGCTCTTGGATATGAAGTTTCCGTGCTTCGCCAACAGCGTTCATCTCCATATTACATTCCTTCACCGCCCAAAATGCCCTATGCTCGAGTTCGACAGGCAAGTGGCAAGGTTTGCCGAAAATAAGTCGGTAAGGTGACATCCCGATAGGTCCTTTGTAGGTCGTGCGATATGCCCACAACGCATCAACTAATTTTAAGCTCCAATCTTTCCGGTTTGGTTTAACAGTCTTCTCTAGGATTGGCTTGATTTCTCAATTTGAAACCTCTGCTTGTCCGTTGGTTTGCGGATGATAAGTCGTCGCTATCCATTGAGTTACGCCATATTTCTTCATCAAAGCTTCGACAACTCGGTTAATGAAATGTGTTTCTCTCATCGCAAATGATCGCTTCCTGAGTTCCAAATCTTGAGAAAATAAAATCACGTAAAAAATTAGTTGTGGTTTTGCATCATTTTCTCGGGTGGCTTTCGCCTCTACCCATTTAAAGAAAACGTAATCAACGGCCAAAATAATGTATAAATTTCCAAATGATGAGGTAAATGGCCCCATATAATCGAGAGCCCCACACATCGAAAATTTCACGGATGTGTATAGGATTTAATGGCATCTCACTCATTCGACTTAGATTTCGACTCTTTGGCTTTGTCACATGCTCTGCAAAAAAGTTGTAAGTGTCTTTAAACAATGTTGGCCAATAAAATCTGCACTCAAGAATTTTGTGTGCGGTTCGTTTAGGGCCGAAATGTCCACCGCAAGCGTAGGAATGGCAAAAATCAAGTATGGATTTTACCTCACTGTTACTTACGCATCGTCGTACGACTTGATCCTAGCAATTTTTCCATAAATATGGATCATCCCAAATGTAGTATCGAGACTCTCTTTTTATGCGTTTGATCTCAGATTGAGATAGATTGTTCGAAAATTTACCCGTAGCTAGAAAATTCACCAAATCGGTGAACCATGGGAACGATGCGTGTGCTTCCATCAATGTTTCGTCTGGAAATTGTTCTCGTAGGGGAGGTTCGACTGGTGAAGTAGGCAAACGGCTTAGGTGGTCAGCTACTAAGTTTTCGCTTCCCTTTTTATCCTTGATTTCAAGATCGAACTCCTGCAGTAAGAGAATCCATCGTATCAACCTCGGCTTTGCTTCTTTTTTGTTCATCAAATATTTCAGCGCTGCATGATCGGAAAAAACAAAAATTTTAGTTCCTAATAAATAAGTACGAAATTTTTCTAATGCAAAAATGACAGCAAAAAGCTCTTTTTCTGTTGTCGAGTAATTGCGTTGAGCCGAGTCGAGAGTCCTAGAGGCATAGGCTATCACATGTGGTCCTTCTTTACTCCTTTGGCCGAGAACGGCTCCCACGCTAAGGTCAGATGCGTAACACATAATCTCAAATGGTAAAGTCCAATTTGGTGGTTGTAGAATTGGTGCGGATATAAGCCTTCCCTTAAGCTCATCGAACGAATCTTTGCAAGATTGATCAAAAACAAAATTCACGTCCTTTTGTAGTAATCGGCAAAGAGGTTGCGCCAACTTAGAAAAGTCCTTTATGAACCGTCGGTAGAAACCTGCATGGCCAAGAAAACTACGAATTTCCCTCACCGAAGTGGGGTATGGAAGTGAGCGAATTACATCAATCTTTCCCTTATCAACGGTAATTCCTTGGGCCGAAACCACATGATCGAGTACCAATCCTTTACTTACCATGAAATGGCATTTCTCGTAGTTTAAAACCAATTTAAATTCAATGCATCGATTAAGAAAATAAGAAAGATTGGAAAGGCATTGAGAGAATGAATTACCGTAAACAGTAAAATCATCCATAAATACCTCTATTCCTCGCTCGATGTGATCGGAGAAAATGCTTAACATGTATCGTTGGAACGTGGCCGGAGCGTTGCAAAGACCGAAAGGCATTCTCCTATAGGCGAAAGTTCCGAAAGGGCAAGTGAATGTTGTTTTTTCTTGGTCTTCAGGTGCCACCGGAACCTGAAAAAATCGAAAAATCCATCAAGACAACAATAATGTGTTTTTCCAGCAAGTCTTTCGATCATTTGATCGATAAATGGTAAAGGAAAATGGTCCTTTCGGGTTTGTGAGTTGAGTTTCCTATAATTGATACACATTCTCCAACCATTTTGTACTCTCTTCGGAATCATTTCTCCTTCGGCATTTTCGACCACTGTAATTCCAGTCTTCTTTGGCACCACATGGACCGGACTTACCCACTTGCTATCAGAAATGGGGTAGATAATGTCAGCATCTAGCAACTTTTGAATCTCTTCCTTCACAACCTCCATCATTGGCGGGTTTAAACGTCGCTGGCCTTCTCTCGTTGGTTTCGCGTTCTCCTCTGTTTTAATTTTATGCATGCAAGTGGATGGACTAAAGCCTTGGATATCAGCTAATGTCCATCCAATTGCCTTTTTATAGGTGCGCAAAACAGCAATCAATTCTTCCTCTTCTTGTCGTGATAATTCACTTGAAATGATAATTGGCAAGGTTCAGTTATCGCCCAAAAATTCGTATTTGAGATGCGATGGAAGTTACTTCAATTCTAGTTGTGGCGCCTGCAAAATTGAAGGAAGGGGTTTAGATGGAATTAATTGAGAATCAGAAATGGAGGAAAGAGTTGAAATGATTTCGCTTTCATCATCGAGATCCTCCAATTCCCTATAAAAATCATAAAACAAATTAGTTTCGATAAAATCATCGGCTAATGGATCTATAATATCAACAAAATTTAAACTTGCGATGGAATCAGGATACTTCATAGCTTTGTACACATCGAATTTAACCACTTCCCCGTCAAATTCCATGGTTAAAATGCCGTTACGGACATCGATTTTTGTATGCACTGTTGCAAGAAAGGGCGTCCAAGCAAGATTTACGATCCGTTGTTCTTTGCGGTCATTTTCCATGTCAATAATGTAAAAATCAGCAGGGAAAATGAGATCATTTACCTTTACCAACACGATTTCTAGTACCCCTTCAGGGTAGATAACTGACCGATCAGCTAATTGAACCGTCACTCGCGTCTCTTTTAATGGTTCTGTTGAAATTTTGTTGTAGACGCTTAGCGGCATGACATTAATAGATGCGCCTAGATCGCACATCGCCCTTTTTATTCCAACTTTTCCTATTTTGCATGGAATTGCAAACATCCCTTGGTCTTTGTATTTTGGTGGTAGGCATCTTTGAAAAACGGCTGAAATATTCTCATTGAGGTTAACTCTTTCATTGCCAGATAACCGCCTCCGATTTGTGCATAAGTCTTTTAAAAACTTCGCATATTTTGGCACCTTCCGAATGAAATCAAGGAGTGGAATATTGATTTCCACTTTTTTAAATATATCCAAAATTTCCTTCTCCTCTTCCTTTTTGTTACGCCTTGCAAGCCTTCCTGGAAAGGGAGGAAGAGTCTCGTAAGTAGAAAAAGAAGGACTAGGAATGACTTTACCTGAGGTAGGCGAGGATTTTTCTTCTTGACTCTTCAAAGAAGTGTCTTTTTTGTCTTTCTCGATTTTCTCGGGCTCCTTTGTCGGCACTGGTGAAATTACGGTACCACTTCGTAAAGTAATTGTGCTCACATTTTCCCTCGGATTTGTTTCGGTTTGAGAGGGCAATCGTCCTTGAGATTCTAGGCCACCAACGGTTTGGGCTAGTTGGCTTATTTGTTTGTCAATTTCTTGGAGATAAGATTGTGTTTGGGTTTGGAATTTCTCTTGTGAAATGGCCAACTTTTCAACAATGGTCTCAAGAGAGGTTTTTTGTGGTGATTGATTTGGAAAAGGAGGTGGTCTCGGTTGGTAATTTTGGTTTTTGTTTCCATAGCTCAAATTTGGATGATCTCTCCAACCGGTATTGAAAGTGTTACCGTAGGGATTGTATGGCCTTTGAGGAGGTCTTAGGAAATTATTTATGGTATTGACTTGGGCGCCCGTCTCATCTTGTAGCATTGGACATGAATCGGTTGGGTGGTTCGGCATCGTGCAGAT
The DNA here is from genome assembly GCA_025698475.1 of Gossypium anomalum. Classification (NCBI taxonomy): domain Eukaryota; kingdom Viridiplantae; phylum Streptophyta; class Magnoliopsida; order Malvales; family Malvaceae; genus Gossypium; species Gossypium anomalum. The sequence continues at coordinate 12,004,339 of CM046956.1, forward strand.
TCTACAAACCTTCGCGGCTCCTATCTTACCTGTGACAAGAGAGTTGACAATATCAGTCAATTTGTCTATTTTATTTTCCAAAGAAATGGTACTTACTTCGTGAACCCGTCGGCTTGAAGAGCCGAACTGTTGCGAGTTTGCAGCCATAGTAGAGATTAGAGTTCTCGCATTTTCTGACGTCATATTGACGAGTGCGCCACCATTTGCAGCATCCACCATCTTTTTGTCCATCGGAAGCATTCCTTCATAAAGATACTGAAGGAGGGTCTGCTCGGATAGGCCATGCTGCGGGCAACTTGTGCATAACTTTTTGAACCTCTCCCAGTAGTCGTAGAGAGATTCATCGTTCCTTTGCTGGATTCCCAAAATGCTTCGCCTAAGCTCGCTCGCCTTTGCCGCTGGAAAATACCTATCAAGGAAAACACGAGATAGTTCAGCCCATGTGGTTATTGAGTTAGGCGGAAGGTAAAATAACCATTCCTTAGCCATTCAGGCTAAAGAAAAAGGAAATGCCCTTAGTTTGATTTGGTCTTCCGAGACTCCTTGCGGCTTCATGCTCTCGCACACCATGGAATTCGGCGAGATGTTTATGTGGGCTTTCGCTAGGAAGACCGTTGAATATAGGGAGGAGATGAATTAACCCTGTTTTGAGTTGAAAAGGGGTAGTGCCTTGAGGAAAGGTAATGCAGAGTGGTTGTTGCACGACGGGGGCGGCGGCAAGCTCTCTAATGGTTTGGTTCGCCATTGGCTCCGGTTCAAAAGTGGGATTTGTTATTTGAGTAGTGGTGTTGGGAGATGGTTCTTCGTTGTGAGTTTGTTCCGGTTCACGTGGTGGTGTCACAGAAGTAGATTCCAGATTGGGTTGTCGCTCTTTTTGCTCTTGCTGCTTCTTTCGTCGAAGCGTTTGTTCGTGGTTTCCACGAGCGCTTGCTTCAATTTCCGGGTTATATTGAACTAGAGTCCCCAGATTTCTCCTGGTCATAAAAATCAAACAAAATAATCAATAATTGCCGAAAATAAAACTCCCCGGCAACGGCGCCAATTTTGACAAGCATCGTTTTGCCTATCAAAATAAAATAAACCTCTTCGAAAATAAAATAAAAAGGTAGAATAGTGGAAGAGGGTCGATCCACAGGGAGTTTAATGGAATTTTTTTTGATTAAATTTTCTTGTTCTCGACCTAGGAGCTGAAAAGGAAAATAAAAAAAAGGTGATTTGAGAAGTAACAAGAAAATAAACAAGTAAAAGTGCAAAGAAAGATGTATTAAAATAAATGCAATAAAATAAAGAAGATGAAAGATTAAGTTGAATAAACACGAATATAAGAATCGCCTCGAGCTAGTTTCGTCAATTCCCACGATTATCGAAAATAGATTTTTGCTTCGGGATTCATGTCGGTTACAGTCTACGAGGCCCAACCCATCGTAACTTGCTTTTCTCTCATGTAACCGATCTTCCCAAGTCTATCTTCGAAAGTCGATTCTTAAGTAAATCAACCACGTCTATCGCCGTTAAAATACTTAGTTTTTAAAATAGGAAAAGCCCAACTCGGATGTTGTCTTATCAAGAATCATTTTCGATCTCGTCTTTCCTTAGCGGACCGCCGCTAAGAGTGTTCATAGGAAGTCGAAATGCCACAGGCCGATCCTTCCTCCCAACTGTAAAATTAAACGATTCCAGACCAACGGATCCTTTTTGATTTGAAAAACGTTTAAAAATTTTAGTAAGGCCGATTGCCAAACTATCTAAGCAGAAAGACGAAAATGTATCCCGAAGGGATTTAAGCAAATTCAATTCTCACATGAGGAATTGATTCGTACTAGCTCTTGGCTTGAGAAAAATTAGCCAAGCATGATATTGATTATCATGCTTAACATGTTTTGATAATGTAAAAACATAAAATAAAATAAAGTAAAGTAGAAATAAAACAAAGAAGAAAGTTTTATTAAAAATGAAAACAAAGTAGCAATAAGAACAAAAGGCAAGAGATACTTAGCCTTACCCAAAGGTGGGTATTTATAGGCTTCAAATTCCCAAATCAACAAGGAAAACTAATCAAAAAAAGATAAGATAATATCTATAAAATTATGAAAATGAAATCCAAAATCCCCCAAATCACGTCACTAGATCAAGATAAGTATCCCCCAAATCACGTCAATAGATCAAGATAAGTATCCCAGAATATTCCCCGCGTTGACTTTTGTTTTGCCACGTCAGATCCGCGTCGTGCCCAGCGTCGTGCCCACGACTCCAGCCGTGACAGAATAAGCGTCGTGCCCACGACTCCAACCGTGACAGAATAAAAACTGCAGATTATGTTTTTTGTTGCCATTTCCAGTATTGGGTTCACTACACAAGAAATAAATCAAATACAACCAATTAAGTAGTGAAAAATTCATAAGACAAAGGAATTAACAAGCAAAAAGTGTCAAATATAAGTGTACATCAAATAGTTAAAACTTTTCATGAAACCAGGACATAGTGGTGGTTTTTTTTTTTCTGGTTCATACACCCTGTTGATAAATAATCTCGTATTATTAAGAAAAGGTAATTACATATTCAGTCTAGTTTATGTATTTTTGTTAGAGTTGAGGATTTATTCTTGTACTTTAATTTCGCTAGTTTAAGTCTCTATATTTTTGATATTTGAAAATCCAGTCAACTTAAATGGTAGCGGTTAAATTGTAAATTTTTCTATTTCGAAAATCATATGCTTCGAAAATTTTATTTTTTGTACAAACATTTATAATTAAATTTAAATAAAATATTTTGTTATTGGATATTAATTTGGTTTAAACTTATGGAGTGAACACATAATTTGACACTTACATGAGATATGTATATATATATATATTTATAAATGAGATATATTTACTTAAATATGATAATAAAAATGTATGTTTACTTAAAAGGAATTAAATCGACTTCTCAAATTAGCTTTGTTTTATATGGTAATAACTGTGATAAAATAAAATTTAAAAACTAGCCATAAGTTTCAAATTGAAGACATGAATCTATTTGTATTGATATAATGGATGTCGATTAGTGCCAGGAATTTGCATCTTGCACTATCCGCATTGCAATTTTTCACAGGATGAATGATGAGCTTGAGCACCACACAGAGGCCAATGATACCATACACCTAGTTGGATTTTCCGCCACTCCCTTGATATCGATTCAATTAACGCTAATGCAAGGGACTAGTTAAAGGCTAATTGACTCTAAATTGCAATTACAATGTTGATAGCTTACCTATCAAAAACATCGCTAGAATTGAGAAGCACAATCGAAGAGAAATTAAGTAGCACACTTTCAAAAATTAAAAGCCCCTTTACCAAAACTAATCTCCATCAAATGGAATAAAAAGCGATCTCGAGGATCCACTTAGTTTCCAACTATACCAATGAGACTCAAATTCAAAATTGACATCACATCAAACACATTTTAACTAAATCGAGCAACAAAACCACCCTTTTAATCTTTGGCAAGTGACACAAGAACCTTCAATCCCCATGCCCCTTCTATCATCTCAAGATAAAGCCACCCCAAAATAACCATTCCTCATGAATCCACTGCTCCTCATGGTAAACACAATCACCATAACCCACACAAAATCACTATTAATTCACATTCGACCAGATTGTTCTGTAAATCACATCTTAAAACATGATTTCATCCTGAAAATAAAATGTCACCACTAGAAGGGGAAATCCCCGAACCATACCTTTTGAAAAATAGCTGCATAAGCTTGGACGCCACACTTAAATTTGCACACAAGATCCTTCCATCTCACCCACTTCCCTACTCTCAATTATTTGTCTAATCTCTAATCACCCGCTTCAGGGAAATTGATTCGAACGTGGCCAGTTTAGGTAATGTTTGTTTTGCGATTGCAGACAAGAATGGAAATGATTTGGCGTTTGCTCTAGCGGTTGTAGGTATTAGAAGGCCTAGTATGTACAAGGCTTGGTGGTGAGTTCTTTTTAGGGTTTGGTTGCTATTTTTGCCTTAGTAGTTTATTTTGGTTTTGATGTTGCTGCACTTTGGTTTGGTTTTTCGATGTTGGTTTATTTTGTTGGTGTGCTCTGTTTTTCGTGGGCAGAGATACTGTGGGGGTGTGTTGGTCTTTGAGGGGTTCAATTGTCTTGGTTTTTGAATTGGGTTTTGTTTTGGGTGTAGGTTTTTCATGGGGGCTTATTTCCCCGTTTTTGGCTTCTGTGTATAATCTTTGATAGAGCGAAAAAAAAATCAAATCCTCATTATTACCTACATTCAACCCTAACAATTATAGCATGTATATAAAAATATTTTTATATAAACTTATGCTCAAAACTATTCAAAATTTATTAATTAAGCTAATATGAAAAAGCATTTAATATAAAAGAAGGAAATAGTATAAAAATAAGAGTTTAATAATTTCAAATTTATGTTTCACCAAAAAAAAGCATCGAGTGAGAACATAAAGCAAAAACAAAAAATGCACACACTCTCGTAAACTGTCCATTAAAACCTTTAACCAATCATATTTCAAAGAAGTGTCAGTCAGCAGATACCCTCAACAATTTTCAAGACTCTTGTCCCATGTATCCTTCTAATGCTCATTTCCTACTTACCATTTATTTTCCGTCTCAAATATATATATAAATATATTTATTTACTTAGAAAGAAGACAAATCTGTTCATCACATTTTGTTTAAGGTATGGTTTTTTTTTTCTTCATGAAAGGTTTTAGTTTCAAAGACACCCAGAGATAATGCATGGAAACATTTATGGATGATTTTTATCATTTTTTTTTAAATCCATATCATTGTGCTTTTCTAATTCAATTTTTGTATTTTTCAAATATTTTTCTATCATTTTGATTGATGTTAGTTCAGGTAAAAAATAAAAAATAAAAAATTTGCAGATAGATAGATTATTAGGTAAATTTAAACTCAATTTTTTAGTTCAATTATACATTTAGTCAACTATAGGACGGAATTGAATGAATTTATTCATAAAAAGACATCGAATATATTAACCAAAATGATGTAATGTATGGTTGGATGTACCTGAAATGATTTGTGGAATGAGTTTTAGGCAACAAAAAGAAATGTTGGTAACTATTTAGGTGGAGAAATGCTGGTGGAGGGGGTGTCATTAAAGCCATTATCTTCATCAAATCATTTATCTTTGCTATCAATTGACGTTCAACCAAAATTCAGATTTATTCCCTAAGAAAATAATGAAATATCAAAATAAGGAACAAATATATTGAAAAGGAATAAAAGAGGCACTATTAACTCCAAAAAATGAAGTTAATAATGTGAAATTAAAAAGAAAATAAAAAAGTGAAGCAAGTCGGATTTTTTGTCACTGATTTTGACCTTGTATACAAATAGTTCAACCTGGAAGTAGAGTTACACCATTTATGTTTTATGATTCTATGATACATCATCATCAGTTGAATGCACCATAATGTGCTAACAGTAAAATCCATAATCAAAATGAACTTACAAGATAAATCTAAAAACTGGAAACTCCAATAAAATTAGGGACTCCAGAGATGTCTTTCTATAGGATAGGGTCATTGCTATCTTCTTCTCGGAGGAATATTTGTAAACGAAAAATCATGGAAGGGTGGACCTGCATCCGAAACAATAAAGTTACTCGAAGATTGCAATGGAAGAGAGCCGAGCCCTATTGGTTTCATCTGTTCAAAAGCAGAAGAAAGTAGTACGCAAGGGGGAGGGTAAGTGGCATGGTCTCTTACCTTCCTGCTCGGCAAGAATGTAAAATGGAATATGCGCAATCATTTTTGTGTCTCCATCATTCCAGTTGACCTTTTCTGGGCTGTCATATGCTTACCCGAGTCTGTCAACTATAGGCTTCTGCAGAAGGTTAAATGGACCATAACTTATACAAAATAAAGGACAGAAGAATTGCAATCCTTTAGACATCAATTTCAGCAACAATTAATGTAGATGCTTAGTACAAGTTGGAAAACCAAAATATATGGAGAAACTTGAGTGAATAATACCTTCAAAAGTGCAATAAAATCCGGAGAACGCTGAAACGAAGCAAGCATGAATTCTAGGATCCTTCTGCCAACCTGCACAAATATAGCTTCTCAGAAATACAAGCCATTCCAATCTCAGCATCTAAATTGATGTCATATTACATGGACATTTACAAGAAAAGCTTTGAATCCATACAAAACCATTTCGCTTACCTAACATAAGCACTTCAGTATGGACCCAAATAATTAATGTATCAAGAGGGTAGTACATAACCGCAAGGTAGTAGGTCCACAAGAAATACAATAACAGAACTAATATTTAGAAAATGTATACAAACCTCATACATATAGTTCTTGTCAGGAAATAATGTAGAATTTCTAGCCATCAGAATGGGAATTAATGCACAGATTAATGCTGCAAAAGAGAGGCAAGAACACAAATTAAGATACAAGCAATGAGCATCGACACTTAAACTAAAGCTACATCCTGCAGATAGAGTTATAAAAGCACTAAAAAGGGTATCAAATGGATTAAAAAAAAAAACATAAAACATACTGTTATTTGCATCGCGCAAAGCAACAGTAAAATACATATGAAGAAGCCGAGGTGTGATATTGAGTATCTGCTTTAATCTATCAGACTGAGGGCTATTTGTTGCAGCTTGTAGTACTGCAGCAACCCCAGGAGAAGCCCAATGGCGTTCCTGAAACAATCAATCTTCTGTCAAGTGTCGACTTATTTCAAACTACAGAAAAAAAAAAGAAGGGATATTAGTTACAAAAAAAAACAAAAACCAGGTTAGCCTAGTTATATACACAATTCATAGCTCAAAAAATATGATATTGTAGTATTGGAAGAACGTACAATATTAAAGTAAGCTAGCCTTAATTTAGAACTGCAAAGTGTTGCTTTTACTTGCATTAATAGAAATTCAAAATACTTGATATAGAGAAAATGAACAATCTAAAAATTAAAAAGCAAAGCACTCTACAAGAGCACTGAGAAACAAATTCCTAATTAAAAAAGCCTGTAATGGTTAGACAACTATACTTTCCTCTAGTAATACTATGTTTGTAATTGCTTTCATCTAATTGTAAATGGAGTTTTATCAATAGAAGACCATTCAGCAAGGCCATCATTTTCATCCTTAAGAAGTTCCAGAAACACAGGATCAGCAACATCAATCGTACAGCTTTCCTCGGACCCAGAGTCTCCTCCTCCATCTCCAATGGTAGAACCCGTATAGGCTTCATCCATGAGTGCAAGTAGGATCCGTATCATATAAGGGAGTTTTACCATTTGCACTACTTAAGGGGTTTTTACTTAAAATATACAATTTATAAAGGCCCGCGTTTAACTTTAGGAGCCGCACTCTTCTGGATAGAAGCTATACTGCTTCCTATTAGTGACCCTGAGCTTCGTTCTACCTCTTCCAATGCGACAACTAAGACTAATGTTGACAAACGAAAGTCAGAAAGCATAATTAGTTTATGAGGAAATTAAAAAAAAAAAATTCACTTCATCCTACAACAAACCAGCTGAATGGGTATAGAGCAAAAAACAAATAAAAGGGAATTAAAACCACGCTTTTAATCATTGGCTGGCAAGTGACACAAAAACCTTGGGTCACTCAACTCCCCACAGCTTCCTCTATCATCACAACCCCCAAAATAACCATTCCTCAGGAACGGACTCATCTTCTGCTCCTAATGGTAAACACAATCTCCATAACCCACACAAAATCATTATTAATTCACGTACCTTTCAACACGACCAGATTATTACATAAATCATTACCCTTCATAGAGAAATTTGATATCATCCTGAAAACAAAATGCAACCACTAGAAGGGAAAACAAAGTTATCACAAAATCATACCTTTTGAATAATAACCCCTTAAGCTTGGATGCTTAGATAAAATCTGAACACAAAATCATTCAATCTCACCCACTTCCTTTCTCTCAATTATGTTTAACCAATCCCTAATAATCAAATCCTCATTATTGCCTGCATTCAACCCTAACAATTATCGCAGGTATATATACATACATTGAAAAATATTTTTATATAAATTTATGCTCGAAATTGTTCACAATTTCTTAATTAAACTAATATGAAAAAACATTTAAAATAAAAGAAAGGAAAAAGAATAAAAAATAGGGTTTAGTAATTTAAATTTTATGTTTCACAAAAAAAAAAAGAATTGACAGAGAACAAAAAGCAAAAACAAAAAACACATACACACACTTTCATGAACTGTCCATTAAATCCTTTTAACCAATCATATTTTTAAGAAGTGCCACGTCAGCAAATACCCACAACATTTCAAACACTCTTTTCTAAAGGCTCCTTTACTACTGAGAAAGAAGATAAATTTTATGTTTCACCCAAAAAAAGCTGATTGTGAGAGAATGTAAAAACACACACACTTTCATGAACTGTCCATTTACCCTCAGCAGTTTTCAACACTCTTTTCATGACGCTCCTTTCTTACTCAACATTTAATTTTCCTCTAAAATATATGTATATAAATTCAGTGCTGTACTCCTGAGCAAAAAGATAAATTTTATGTTTACTTCTTTGAGAAAGAAGGCAAATTTGTTGGTCACTTTTATTTAAGGGTATGGTTTTTTTTTCTTTTTGAAAGATTTTTTCAAAGACACTTACAGATAAAACATTTATGGATGATTTTGATTTTTTTTTAAATACTTATCCTTGCCTTTTTTAATTTTCTTTTTGTATTTTTCAAAGATTTTTCTATCATTTTGATTGATGTTGGTTCAAGGAAAAAGAGACTTTAAAATTTTGTAGATAGATAGATTATTAGGTAAGTTAAGTTTTTTTTTTTTTTAGTTTTATTAAACATTGATTGATGATTCTATCTTTTTCTTCAAATTTTTTTTTGTATTTTTGAAAGGTTTTTCTACCATTTTGATTGATTTTGATTTAGGGAAAAAAGAATTTAAAAATTTATAGATAGACAGAAAGATAGATAAACTAAACTAAAAAAACTTTTTTTTAGATGGCCAATATTGGTGGAAATGGTGAAAACGTGAGTGACGATATCCAACAAAATAATATTTTGGAAGTGTTCAAAGAATGGTTATTTTGATAAAATTCAAAATATAGTTGTAGCAGTGGATGAAGTGTAAGTGTTTCTTAATTATTCTTAATTTTCCCCAAGGATTTTTCTTTCAAAAATGGATTTGGCAAGAGCTTAATTTTTTCTTCTTCTTTTCTTTTGGCAATTAGTCCTATGGTGGGATTACAAGAAGCTCCTGGGTATGAAATTGAGGCTAATTATAACCAGTTTGGGGCAAATCCTCCTCCTGAAATGAATCCAGTGGTAATTTTTTATTTCCTTTATTTTTTTCATTTTTCTGATACTTTTTAGAAAATGTATTATTTTCCGTAAGTTTAATCTGATCTAATTTGCTAAACGTAAAATATTTCTAGTCATTCCTAAAGCAAATCTATGAAGCTAAGGTTCATGTTAATCGCTTTTTTCAAAAAAAAAAAAAGAAAAAGAATATTTCTAGTCATTCCTAAATCAAATCTACGAAGCTAAGGTTCATGTTAATCACTTTTTTCAAAAAAAAAAAAATCCCAAGTTTCTTTAGGGTAAAAAAACCCCCTAGAATTTAAAGTCTATTTGATGATGACCAATGCCATTTTGAAAAGAAAATCAAACCTGTTTATTTAAATACAAATGAAAGCAGAATGAAAAGACCCTACATTTTGAAGTTTATTTGATGATGATCAAAATAATTATCATTTTGAAAAGAAAATCAGAAAGTTGAAGAGTAATTTTTTCAATAGAAATGAAAATAGTATTAAAATAACTCTAGATTTTGAATTCTATTTGAAAAGAAACATCATTTTGAATAGAAAATCATGAAGTTGAGGCTTGTTTGTTTCATTAGAAATGAAAATAGTATAAAAAATATAACACTATATTTTGAAGTCCATTTCGAAGATGATGGAAAAAGAATAATACAATGAGAAATTAAGCCATTTTCTCCTTATTATCTCGATCACTTGTTGATGTTTTATTTCCCAGGAGGATTATTTTGTACAAAATAATGAAAATTTTGGATCCCCTTTATTGTATAATCCTCCATCCCCACAAAATTCACCGGGTTCAGAATCATCGACGAATGCTAAACCCGATCATATGAACCGAGCAAGTGATCTTCTTATGGCGGTCTCGATAGGAGCTAATCTGAACAAGAACAAAATCATCGAACAAGCTGTGGAAGCCATGGAAGAGCTGCTTAAGTTGGCAATAATGGGTGAACCACTATGGCAACACAATGGAAACAGTGGAATGGAGACTCTAAATGGGTTTCAATACTTGAGGGAATTCGGTAGCTTTGATGCAACAATGGAGCAGATAATGAGGATGGTTGAAGTTGGTGAACCCCAATGTTTCCTAAGCTCTGATTGCAACTGTAACTTTGATCAAGATGTCCCCTCATCCTTTTCAAAACTCAATTTCGAGCCTTTGAATATCGAAACTTCTCGAGAGACCGCAATTGTTGAGATGAACCCTATGAACATCGTCCAATTGCTCATGGATACGGTAGGGATTTTGTTTCCCCTTGTTCCATTTCATTATGTAAGTTTGCTCATTTATGAAGTTGTTAATGAACTAACATTTTCCATGTTCTCGTGATTAGAAACAATGGCGACAACATTTTCTGACATTGTCTCGAGGACAACATTGTTAGGAGTTATATTAGAAAACATTGATGGGAGCTACAATGGAGTTCTTCAAGTGGTAAACCTCAAACATCATCTTCATTTTAATCTTAAATTTACACTTTTACTTTGATTAAATGTGGAATGTGATACATAAATTTTGATTTGCTACAATTATATACACACATGAAACTTTTATTTTGGTTTAATTAGACACATGAAACTTTGATTTGATTCAATTGTATATATTTTTAAAAAAATAACTACATTCATTAGTTTTTACATTCGATAAATATAATTATTTATCTATACAATAATAGACGTAGAGTCGATAATAGTCTTTAATGGTTTGAATAAAAATTTTATGTATAAATTGCTCAAAATCAAAATTAATGTATCACATTGTATAGAAAGTTCATGTATAATTTTGATATTTATCCATTTTATATCTAATTTTACTTGATTCATTACCCTATTCATATCTCAACAATATTCCATGCATTAAAATTTAGTACAAAAATTCACTATTGTTTTGCTTAACATACATATTGATATATGCTTTTTTGTTAACTACAAGGTTTCGCTTTAGGGTTTATGAAAATCATTAAATGCAGTTATAGGTTTTTAATATTCTTCATGATGGATTATTTCTTTGTTCTTCCTCTGATATTTTATGTCGAAACCATTTTTTCGACTTAAAAATGAGGGATCGACTTTTGGAAAGCGAAAATGGAGTCGCCACCAATCTTTTGATTTAGGTGTGATTGGACCACCTATTAAAATGCTTTATTTAATAAAAAAATAATTTTGGTTTAGGTAAAAAATGGGTTCGGGAGTCGGTTACGTATGAGGAAGGGTTAGCACCCTCATTACGCCCAAAAACTGGTACCAAATTGATTCGATGCTGTCCTTGAAAAATTTAAAAGAAAAGATTTTCCGAAGTATATAAAAAATGTTTGTATAGCTCAAATTGGTGATCAAAAATCTCTCGTTCCAAAGATATGTGGTTTCATACCCAGTACGATTGGATATGATCCCTTATACCTTTAAGATGCGATCAATTTTCGACTTTTGAAAAATTAAAAATTATAAAAAGGGTTATCTAAATATTTGGCTCTCCGGGAAAGTCATACCCAGTACGATTAAGCACAACTTTCCCAAATTCCCCAAACACTAGATATTGCCTTATTTCAAAATTTGAATAACAAAACTTAGAAATTCACTTAAAAACATGTTTATTCATTTTAAAATTGATGAAATATTTAATGCATTGTAAAAACATATGAAACAATATACTCAAAATACAATAAACCTTATCTAACAATCATCCTAAATATAATGTAACAAAATAATCTTTAAGCATGGATAATGAATAATTAATATAAAAATATTATACATAATCATAATACAAAATAAAATGATGTACAAAAATATGTATGAAACAAAATGAAGAATTATATAACATATATAAGTTGACGCATTTGCATAAAACTTGGGATATGTATTTGTTGAAATAATTATTATAAATTTCAAAGTTCAAATCAAATCATGCATAAAATATTTAAAACACAAATTTATTCAAAAAATGATAATTCACAAGATAATTTAAATAAAATATTAAATATGAAGGTATAACAATATATGATATAAAATAATATACAAAGTCAATTTATGAAACCTTTATATACAAATAACATTGGGTATAATTATTGATAAAAAATAAAATTAATAATGAATAAAAAGTGAAGTAAATATAAGTTATATAAGTAACAAAATGTATATATAAAAAAACATGAGGATAATATGGAATACAATAAATTATAGGATTTAAAAGAGTTCTTAAAAAATATTATACATATAAATAATTTTAAAATAGGATATATATATTCATAGAAAAATATTTACATAAAATTATATGTATATCAATTATTTTTGTATATGTATAACTAAAATCTAATTATATATACAGAACGTGTGATTTCAAAAAAAACAAATACATATATATCATGTGGACCAAAAAAAAAAATTGTTAAATATATGCATAATAATTTAATGTTAATAGTATTCAAGGAATAAAACCAATTATTATAATGTATATACATGTATAATAACACATAAAACATTACATAAAATAATATACAACAATATGGGAATTCAAGTGCTCCAAATTACAACAAATAAGTAATCAACAATACAAATAATAACATTATTAATAACATTACAAATAATATAAACAGTAATAAGTACAAATGAAAATAAAACAAGAATGAATATTCAACATTAATAAAAAGACTGAAAATATATAAGTGAATAAATCCAAATTTATAACATAAACCTAATAAAAATACTTAATTAAAATCAAAGTAAAAAAAAAAAGAGTAAAACTATTAAAGGAGACACATATATAACACACATGAATTTACAGGGATCAATATTGAAATAATCCCTGATCTTGAAACATTGTGTTGAGATATGGACTAAAATATAAAAGTATTTCAAATTTTAGGGATAATTTAAAAGGAAATAAAGCAGATTAAACGTAGATGGGAGTAGATTACAACGCGGTACAAGGAGGAGGGACCCGCCGCACAAATATGCCATTCCAGGCGCAAAGGAACAAAATAGGTGAATCAGGGGAAAATTGAGGGCGCGCGCAAAGGGAAAGGATCAGACACGCAATTTTCCCCATTGCCCCAACCTTGCGCACACTCGGAGTACCAAAACGGGCTGACGCGCGGCTCATTGCGCAATGAAACGGTGCCGCACTGAAGAAAACCCTTTGGCCTTCATTTACCCCTTTATTTTCCAGAACCAAAACACTTTCATTCATTTTTGAAATCAGAACACATTTTTTTGCTGAGGTTTTTCACAGGCGGCTGAATCACCATCAGATCTGGAGTCCAGTAGCACGCGAAACCACTCCCGACTCCTGCTGTAAATACTCGACCACCTATTGAAGAGCTTGGTGAGTATTTTCCCTTCCTTCTTCCTTATTTGAGTGAAGTTTTCAAATCTCAAGTTATCTTTCTTTATTTTTTTTTTTTAAAATAAATTGAAAACAGATTTGTAAAATAAATTGAGTTCCACTATTATATGACCTCTTGCTCTTATACTTGCATGGCAGACTTAGAGCTTTCCTTGGCCTTAAGCTCTATTAATTTTGAATTGCTTTTCTCTTCTCTCTATGCGTGTATACAGATAATGTATGTGCAAAGTATATGTGTGTGTATGTGTGTGAAATCGGTTTGTAAAAAAGAAAAAAAAAGAAGTTAACAGAATGAAAGAACAACCTTTTCCTTAGAAATCTTTAATTTCGGTTTTATTTCTCTCTTGTATGTGTGCCCTCCTCTAAAAAAAAAAATCCAGTTACATATTTTCTTTGGCTATATATAGCCGATTTTTACAACATTTTCCCTTCACTGTCTTTGCATTTACTCCTTGTCTTTTCTTTGCAGGAGCAGGTGGATACCAGTGGCGATGATAGGGGTTTCGGGGCTAGGTTGGCGCCGAACAAGCAATAGGGACTAGTTTTTTTTATTTTCTGAAAATGTCGGGAGTGGGCTAGGGTAAAAAAAAATTTGGGCTTGTAACCGATAGTGGGTTTGTTTTAATTTAATTTGGTTTTGGGTGTTAGGTTTAGGGGTATTGGGCTTTTGTGGCCCGGGCAAAATCGGAACTGTACATTTTATATACTTGATTATGATCCATTAGTTTGTTTATCTCTTACGGTTAATATATTTATTACGATCCATTTTCTTGTTTTTTCTCTTATAATTAATATGTTCGAGATAATTACGTATTTGCGTTGCCTATATTTAGTAACTAGCTAACGGTTCTCTTCAAAAGATCCGTTTTATTTGTTTTAGTGTTTAGGGGTATCATTAGATGCTGTTATAATTCCTAAAATATTCTTCACGGTCAATTTCTTTGTTTTTTTCTCTAATAATTAATACATTCATATGGTAACTAGTCTTCCAAAATCCATTTTATTTGTTTTCCCATTAGATGTCAAGAGTTTCATCAGTGTACACCATTAATACCAAAGCAAGACAAAGCTATTTTCGCAAGGTAATCGTAAGAAGCACACAAATGGAACATGGGAGTGGTTGATGTTTCCTTGAGAGTTTATTCCCATATCCACAAATCTGATTTGAAGAAGGCCATCAAAGTTGTGTAATCCAAGAAGTAGGCAATAGAGGTTCAGAGGTGACATGGATTGAACATGTTGAAGTTGATAGCAGATCACTTCACCCTATCTTTCGTCCCATTGTTAGCTCAGTTTTGCATTTAGTGCCAAACGATGGATTGCAACCATCAATGAGCATTGCCAATGGCTCACAACTTCAATGGCTAGAACCGCTCCTACGGTGATGGGGGTAAAAATTTTAATTTATTCCTGCTTTCTATTTACATTACATGCGCCAACTTAATGAACACTTGTTGATGTAATTTTATTTGTTTGGAAAAACAGTTTTAATACCACAAGAAGGGAGGGAGAGTCTGCTGAAATTGGGTGAAAAGATGACTAAAATTTTTCAACAATATTAATTCATGTTTCGAGAATGTATGGTGGGATTACCTCAAAACTTTCTTTGCTCAAGATGTTAGGTTGAGATACGGAAATATATTAAAGGTTCCTGGGAAGCCTTCTGGTAACATTGTAATCTTCACTACTTCAACTCATATTCCAGTTCCGATGGAGGTTCTGTTTGATTTTCTTCGTCATGAACGTACAAGAAACAGGGTATGTAAAACTTATATATATACGTGTTTAATTTTTTAGGGTTGTTTTCTTGTACTGCTGTCTGAATGCATGCATGTATACAAACATATATGTGTATAAATATTACTCCACTGAGCGTGTAACTTATCATGGATGGATTCCGGGGTGTATAATTATGCAGTGGGATTTGCTTTCAAACCAACGACATGTCCGAGAACTTGTCTATGTCAGTAATGGTGAAAATCCTAAAAATCGAGTTTCCATTATGCAAGTGAATGTACGTGTTTCGATCATTTCCTTTTCTTTTCTCATCACAATTTCCTCCATGAACTAACTAATAAGCATACTAATAAATTTGCAGTCATCACCAAACAAGATCGAGATACTATATCTCCAAGAAAGCTACACCGATGAAACTGGCTCGTACATAGTGTACGCGCCGATGGATATCATGGCCATGTCAAAAATCTTGAATGGTGGTAACCCAAAATTTGTATCTATTTTGCCATCAGGGTTCAGCATTATGCCTGATAAGGCACCTGGGCAAGGAGATGGAGCCGTGGGAAGTATCTTAACCCTAGCGTTTCAAAGCGTCGACAGATTAAGCAACAAGGAATATATGCCTCCGTCGACGCTCAAAATCATTGATGCTATCTTATCAACAACCGTTGCTTCAATCAAGGATGCTATGCTATTTGGCATAAGGTGATGCCATTGCTAAGTCTTGAGCTTTTGTTTTTGTTGGTATGTTGCTGCAGAATCTTGATGGATTTATATTTGCTTTATGAGTGCGGTATTAATGGCTTCTTTCGAAGTTGTTGAGAATGTAAGTTATGTAAACCAAGGAGTTCAAATAGAAACTTTAATATAATATTATCTGCAAACTGTAGCTTTCTTAAAGGAATGTTTTGGAAGAGCTTTTGATCATAATAAATGTTGTTGTTAATTGTTCAAGAATTTAAGACCAAGTTAGAGGGTTTTAATTCGGATTTGGATTGAATCACTTGCTTGATTTGGATTTTAGCTTTCATGAGCTCATATAGTTAGAAAAAAGAAGTAATGGGTTACTTGTTTGGTTATTTTATATGATAATCGTTTGAAATTAAATAAGAAATAATAGATTATTTGCATCTTAAAAAATTTGCTTTAGTTATTTACTTTCAGTATGTTCAAATTTATTAGTGTATATAACAAATTTTTTTAATATGCAAAAATAATTATTTTCTACCACTAAAAACTGATTTCTCCTGGCAAAACATAAATTCGAAACATGTAATATAAAATATTACGAGGGAGTACCAAAAATTATAAAATAGTATAAAAAATTTTGGGGGAATAGAAAAAATTATGAGGGATATCAAAAAATTTATGAGGAAGTACAAAAAATTTCTAGGGAGTACAGAAAATCATGAGATGATATCGAATATTCAATTAAGAATTTTGTCATTATCTCCTAACTTGTTGAATTAGTTAAAACTTATCATGAAACCAGGACATGATGGTGGTTTTTTTTTTTTTCGGTTCATACACCTTGTTGATAAATAATCTCGTATTATTAAGAAAAGGTAATTACATATTCAGTCTAGTTTATGTATTTTTGTTAGAGTTGAGGATTTAATCTTGTACTTTAATTTCGCTAGTTTAAGTCTCTATATTTTTCGATATTTGAAAATCCAGTCAACTTAAATGGTAGCGGTTAAATTGTAAATTTTTCTATTTCGAAAATCATATGCTTCGAAAATTTTATTTTTTGTACAAACATTTATAATTAAATTTAAATAAAATATTTTGTTATTGGATATTAATTTGGTTTAAACTTATGGAGTGAACACATAATTTGACATTTACATGAGATATATATATATATTTATAAATGAGATATATTTACTTAAATATGATAATAAAAATGTATGTTTACTTAAAAGGAATTAAATCGACTTCTCAAATTAGCCTGTTTTATATGGTAATAACAACAGTAAAATAAAATTTAAAAACTAGCCATAAGTTTCAAATTGAAGACATGAATCTATTTGTATTGATATAATGGATGTCGATTAGTGCCAGGAATTTGCATCTTGCACTATCCGCATTGCAATTTTTCACAGGATGAATGATGAGCTTGAGCACCACACAGAGGCCAATGATACCATACACCTGGTTGGATTTTCCGCCACTCCCTTGATATCGATTCAATTAACGCCAATGCAAGGGACTAGTTAAAGGCTAATTGACTCTAAATTGCAATTACAATGTTGATAGCTTACCTATCAAAAAACATCGCTAGACTTGAGAAGCACAATCTGAAGAGAAATTAAGTAGCACACTAAAATTAAAAGCCCCCTTTACCAAAACTAATCTCCATCAAATAGAATAAAAACTGATCTCAGGATCCACTTAGTTTCCAACTATACCAGCAGACTCAAATTCAAAATTGACATCACATCAAACACATTTTAACTAAATCAGAGCAACAAAACCACCCTTTTATTCATTGGCAAGTGACACAAGAACCTTCAATCCCCACAGCCCCTTCTATCATCTCAAGATAAAGCCACCCCAAAATAACCATTCCTCGTGAATCCACTGCTCCTCATGGTAAACACAATCACCATAACCCACACAAAATCACTATTAATTCACATTCCGACCAGATTGTTACAGAAATCACATCTTAAAACATGATTTCATCCTGAAAATAAAATGTCACCACTAGAAGGGGAAATTCCCGAACCATACCTTTCGAAAAATAGCTGCATAAGCTTGGACGCCACACTTAAATTTGCACACAAGATCCTTCTGTCTCACCCACTTCCCTACTCTCAATTATTTGTCTAATCTCTAATCACCCGCTTCAGGGAAATTGATTCGAACGTGGCTAGTTTAGGTAATGTTTATTTTGCGATTGCAAACAAGAATGGAAATGATTTGGCGTTTGCTCTAGCGGTTGTAGGTATTAGAAGGCCTGGTATGTACAAGGCTTGGTGGTGAGTTCTTTTTGGGGTTTGGTTGCTATTTTTGCCTTAGCAGTTTATTTTGGTTTTGATGTTGCTGCACTTTGGTTTGGTTTTTCGATGTTGGTTTATTTTGTTGGTGTGCTCTGCTTTTTAGTGGCGAGAGATCTTTGTTGGGGTGTGTTGGTCTTTGAGGGGTTCAATTGTCTTGGTTTTTGAATTGGGTTTTGTTTTGGGTGTAGGTTTTTCATGGGGGCTTATTTCCCTGTTTTTGGCTTCTGTGTATAATCTTTGATAGAGCAAAAAAAAAAAAAAAATCAAATCCTCATTATAACCTACATTCAACCCTAACAATTATAGCATGTATATAAAAATATTTTTATATAAACTTATGCTCAAAACTATTCAAAATTTATTAATTAAGCTAATATGAAAAAGCATTTAATATAAAAGAAGGAAATAGTATAAAAATAAGAGTTTAATAATTTCAAATTTATGTTTCACCAAAAAAAAGCATCGAGTGAGAACATAAAGCAAAAATAAAAAATGCACACACTCTCGTAAACTGTCCATTAAAACCTTTAACTAATCATATTTTAAAGAAGTGTCAGTCAGCAGATACCCTCAACAATTTTCAAGACTCTTGTCCCATGTATCCAAGGCTACACGTGCCCTCGGCAATGGTTAGTGGTAATATGCAGCAAGCTTTGCAATAGCTGTGATAACAAAACACAGAAGCCTCGACTGTGATGACTTTCTGAAGTTCCTGCTGTCAGAGTTGACAGACTCCTGCCCCAGACCTAGACGACTTCCGAAACCGAGATTAAAGTCAGCATATAACAACCAACATTAGAAAGAAAATTTGTTTGAGAAAACGAAAATATTACCTAGATGAAAGGTTTTCATACAAAAGTAGCTCTAGACTTTCAAAAAGTTCCCTAGCCGCATCTTTGTGCGACCCACCACCCCCACCATGCTCTCCAACAGCCCAACACAATTGTAACGCCAATTCTGTCTATTTAAGGAAAAAAAGACGTATGAAGTCAGATCGCTGATGCGTAAAAAGCGTAACACAGGATGTAATTATTGACCTTTTCTGGGCTGTCATATGCTTACACGAGTCTGTCAACTATAGGCTTCTGCAGAAGGTTAAATGGACCATAACTTATACAAAATAAAGGACAGAAGAATTGCAATCCTTTAGACATCAATTTCAGCAACAATTAATGTAGATGCTTAGTACAAGTTGGAAAACCAAAATATATGGAGAAACTTGAGTGAATAATACCTTCAAAAGTGCAATAAAATCCGGAGAACGCTGAAACGAAGCAAGCATGAATTCTAGGAGCCTTCTGCCAACCTGCACAAATATAGCTTCTCAGAAATACAAGCCATTCCAATCTCAGCATCTAAATTGATGTCATATTACATGGACATTTACAAGAAAAGCTTTGAATCCATACAAAACCATTTCGCTTACCTAACATAAGCACTTCAGTATGGACCCAAATAATTAATGTATCTAGAGGGTAGTACATAACCGCAAGGTAGTAGGCCCACAAGAAATACAATAACAGAACTAATATTTAGAAAATGTATACAAACCTCATACATATAGTTCTTGTCAGGAAATAATGTAGAATTTCTAGCCATCAGAATGGGAATTAATGCACAGATTAATGCTGCAAAAGAGAGGCAAGAACACAAATTAAGATACAAGCAATGAGCATCGACACTTAAACTAAAGCTACATCCTGCAGATAGAGTTATAAAAGCACTAAAAAGGGTATCAAATGGATTAAAAAAAAAAAACATAAAACATACTGTTATTTGCATCGCGCAAAGCAACAGTAAAATACATATGAAGAAGCCGAGGTGTGATATTGAGTATCTGCTTTAATCTATCAGACTGAGGGCTATTTGTTGCAGCTTGTAGTACTGCAGCAACCCCAGGAGAAGCCCAATGGCGTTCCTGAAACAATCAATCTTCTGTCAAGTGTCGACTTATTTCAAACTACAGAAAAAAAAAAAAGAAAGGATATTAGTTACAAAACAAACAAAAACCAGGTTAGCCTAGTTATATACACAATTCATAGCTCAAAAAATATGATATTGTAGTATTGGAAGAGCGTACAATATTAAAGTAAGCTAGCCTTAATTTAGAACTGCAAAGTGTTGCTTTTACTTGCATTAATAGAAATTCAAAATACTTGATATAGAGAAAATGAACAATCTAAAAATTAAAAAGAAAAGCACTCTACAACAGCACTGAGAAACAAATTCCTAATTAAAAAAGCCTGTAATGGTTAGACAACTATACTTTCCTCTAGTAATACTATGTTTGTAAATGCTTTCATCTAATTGTAAATGGAGTTTTATCAATAGAAGACCATTCAGCAAGGCCATCATTTTCATCCTTAAGAAGTTCCAGAAACACAGGATCAGCAACATCATTCGTACAGCTTTCCTCGGACCCAGAGTCTCCTCCTCCATCTCCAATGGTAGAACCCGTATAGGCTTCATCCATGAGTGCAAGTAGGATCCGTATCATATAAGGGAGTTTTACCATTTGCACTACTTAAGGAGTTTTTACTTAAAATATACAATTTATAAAGGCCCGCGTTTAACCTTAGGAGCCGTGACTTTTCTCGGATAGAAGCTATCTGCTTCCTATTAGTGACCACCGAGCTTCGCTCTACCTCTTCCAATGCGACAACCAAGACTAATGTTGACAAACGAAAGTCAGAAAGCATAATTAGTTTATGAGGAAATTAAAAAAAAAAATTCACTTCATCCTACAACAAACCAGCTGAATGGGTATAGAGCAAAAAACAAATAAAAAGGAATAAAAACCACGCTTTTAATCATTGGCTGGCAAGTGACACAAAAACCTTGGGTCACTCAACTCCCCACAGCTTCCTCTATCATCACAACCCCCAAAATAACCATTCCTCAGGAACAGACTCATCTTCTGCTCCTAATGGTAAACACAATCTCCATAACCCACACAAAATCATTATTAATTCACGTACCTTTCAACACGACCAGATTATTACATAAATCATTACCCTTCATAGAGAAATTTGATATCATCCTGAAAACAAAATGCCACCACTAGAAGGGAAAACAAAGTTATCACAAAATCATACCTTTTGAATAATAACCCCTTAAGCTTGGATGCTTAGATAAAATCTGCACACAAAATCCTTCAATCTCACCCACTTCCCTTCTCTCAATTATGTTTATCCAATCCCTAATAATCAAATCCTCGTTATTGCCTGCATTCAATCCTAACAATTATCGCAGGTATATATACATACATTGAAAAATATTTTTATATAAATTTATGCTCGAAATTGTTCACAATTTCTTAATTAAACTAATATGAAAAAACATTTAAAATAAAAGAAAGGAAAAAGTATAAAAAAATATGGTTTAGTAATTTAAATTTTATGTTTCACAAAAAAAAAAAAGGATTGACAGAGAACAGAAAGCAAAAACAAAAAACACATACACACACTTTCATGAACTGTCCATTAAATCCTTTTAACCAATCATATTTTTAAGAAGTGTCACGTCAAGAAATACCCTCAACATTTCAAATACTCTTTTCTAAAGGCTCCTTTACTACTGAGAAAGAAGATATATTTTATGTTTCACCCAAAAAAACTGATTGACGGAGAACAGAAAAAACACACACACACTTTCATGAACTGTCCATTTACCCTCAGCAGTTTTCAACACTCTTTTCGTGACGCTCCTTTATTACCCAACATTTAATTTTCCTCTAAAATATATGTATATAAATTTAGTGCTGTACTCCTGAGAAAGAAGATAAATTTTATGTTGTACTCCTGAGAAAGAAGGCAAATTTGTTGGTCACTTTTTATTTAAGGTATGGTTTTCTTTTTTCTTTTTGAAAGATTTTTTTCAAAGACACTTACAGATAAAACATTTATGGATGATTTTGATTTTTTTTAAATACTTATCCTTGCCTTTTTTAATTTTCTTTTTGTATTTTTCAAAGATTTTTCTATCATTTTGATTGATGTTGGTTCAAGGAAAAAGAGACTTTAAAATTTTGTAGATAGATAGATTATTAGGTAAGTTAAGTTTTTTTTTTTTTTTTTTTTTTTAGTTTTATTAAACATTGATTGATGATTCTATCTTTTTTCTTCAAATTTTTTATTTTGTATTTTTTGAAAGGTTTTTCTACCATTTTGATTGATTTTGATTCAGGGAAAAAAGAATTTAAAAATTTATAGATAGACAGAAAGATAGATAAACTAAACTAAAAAAACTTTTTTTTAGATGGCCAATATTGGTGGAAATGGTGAAAACGTGAGTGACGATATCCAACAAAATAATATTTTGGAAGTGTTCAAAGAATGGTTATTTTGATAAAATTCAAATATAGTTGTAGTGAGGGATGAAGTGTAAGTGTTTCTTAATTATTCTTAATTTTCCCCAATGATTTTTCTTTCAAAAATGGATTTGGCAAGCGTTTAATTTTTTCTTCTTCTTTTCTTTTGGCAATTAGTCCTATGGTGGGATTACAAGAAGCTCCTGGGTATGAAATTGAGGCTAATTATAACCAGTTTGGGGCAAATCCTCCTCTTGAAATTAATCCAGTGGTAATTTTTTATTTCCTTTATTTTTTTCATTTTTCTGATACTTTTTAGAAAATGTATTATTTTCCGTAAGTTTAATCTGATCTAATTTGCTAAACGTAAAATATTTCTAGTCATTCCTAAAGGAAATCTATGAAACTAAGGCTCATGTTAATCGCTTTTTTCAAAAAAAAAAAAATCGCAAGTTTCTTTAGGGTAAAAAAAACCCCTAGAATTTAAAGTCTATTTGATGATGACCAATGCCATTTTGAAAAGAAAATCAAACCTGTTTATTTAAATACAAATGAAAGCAGAATGAAAAGACCCTACATTTTGAAGTTTATTTGATGATGATCAAAATAATTATCATTTTGAAAAGAAAATCAGAAAGTTGAAGCCTAATTTTTTCAATAGAAATGAAAATAGTATTAAAATAACTTTAGATTTTGAATTCTATTTGAAAAGAAACATCATTTTGAATAGAAAATCATGAAGTTGAGGCTTGTTTATTTCATTAGAAATGAAAATAGTATAAAAAATATAACACTATATTTTGAAGTCCATTTCAGTATGATGGAAACAGAATACAATGAGAAATTAAGCCATTTTCTCCTTATTATCTCTGTAGCGACGTAAAAATTTTGGTTTCGGTCGCTAATTGTGGCGATTTATTAAAAATTTGAAAATGGAAGTTTTATTTTGAAATAAAAAGGGAGTCGCCACCGATCCTTTTTCCTAGGTGTGATCGGACACCTATTAGATTTTCCCTTTTTTTTAAACAAAAAGAAGGCCAAGTTTAGGTCTACGTGAAAGTCCAGAGAAAAACTAGGGTTCGGGAGTCGGTTATGCGCGAGGAAGGTATTAGCACCCTCGCGACGCCCAAAATTGGTATCTTATAAAAACGTGTTATCTTGATTTTAAAAAATACGAGTTCAATGTAACATTTAGCCGTGATCCGATTAAAACACAAGAATTTTCAATTGTTATTTTTTTTTTTTTGAGAAGGACATACCATTTTAACATGAGCTGACAAATTCCATCCAACATAGCGATGAAATTTGATGACTTAATGTTAAATCGGTACATTGCCTTTATTACTGAAATTAAAGACATGAATAAAAATATTTCTAGATAAAAATAAAAGTGATAGAAAACTAACATTGATGTTGAAATAAGATGTGAACTAATATGCTAACTTTGGAATAGCTAAATGATGATAAAAAGTTAAAAATATATGAAGCAAATAATATATAAAACATTAACAATGTATATGCGATAATAATAGTAAAAAAACAAAAGTAATGGATATGATACTAAACATGATAATAATAGTATTAAACAAGAAATAGAGACGCACATATATAAACATATAATAATAATAAGTAAAGTGATGGAAACATAATATTAAAACACTAATAATGTTACCTATATACATACGTATATATTAAAAATATAAACATGATAATAGTATTACAAAGTTTATATATAGTATGATGTTAAAAATACATACATAGAGTTATTAAAATATATATACATATATAAGATAATATGTAAGAAAAAATATAATATAGTATTCGAAATATATACATGATATATATAAAGACACAATACTAAAAGGTATATATATATATATATATATATATATATATATATATAATATATAAAAATGCATAATGTTAAAATATTTACATAATATATACATACATAATAATAATGTTGAAAACACCTATTAATAATGTCACATAAATATGTACCTATATATATATATTAAAGATATATACATATACTAATATTAATAACAATAATAAGGATAATATGAAAATACATACATGAAATAGTGTAAAATATATATATATATATATATAACTAATAAGAAAAATATTAATAAATAAGAAAAATATATGGTATATAAACACATACGATATATATATATTAGAAGTGATAAAATATTCATACGATACATAAATACGTACATATATATAATAATGACGTTAGAAATACTTAATATATAATATTTGAAATATAACATAACATAAAAAATATATAATGTAACGTTAGAATATATACACAACATATACATATTAAAAAAAAAAAACCATTGATAATACTTCACAAATATATATGTATATACTAAAAAATGTAAATAATAATATGTATAATACTGAAAACACATGCTTATAATATATGAGAAATATATTTATATAATACAATATTAAAATCTTTACATAATATATACATGTTAAAAAAACTAATAATAATGTTTCACAAGTATACACGTAAATATATTAAATACACATACATATATGTACATAATAAAATATACACTACTACATATATAAAATATAATAAATATAATAAATATATAAAGATTATAATTAATAATAATAAATAACAGAAAATGAAAACAAGTAATTTTGAAAAGTAAACTAACAAAAAGGACTTAATCGAATTAAAAATAAAGTTTTGGGGGTAAATCTGAAATAACAAATAAAGGAAAATGACCGATTTTAACGCGCATAAATAGTGGGGGGACCAAAAGGGCAATTATCCCAGAGTATTTAAAAAGATGCGCATTGCCAGGGACTAAATTGAAAAGCTTAACAAATTTAAGGGCTAGATTAAAAAAACAATAAATCTGATTGTAAAACCATAAGAAAGCGGAGGCGCTGAAAGCGCAATTATCCCCTCCAATGAAAAAACATGCGGATCCCAGCGGGTAGGGTCGGGTCGACCCGATCCAGGGCCCTATATAAGTTAAAAAATTTTTAAAAAATTCATTTGGAAGAGCTGAAGAGAAAAACAAAAGGGGAGAAAGGAGAGAGGGCAGAAAGGAGAGAGGGGAGAAGGGAGAGCACCGGCCACGGGCAGTCATGCCACCGGACGACCACACGGAGGCTCCTGGCAGCGGTGTCGCCATCGTGCTACGGTGGGTGGGAGAGGTAAAAAAATTTAGATTTTTTTCTTTTATTTTTTTACTTAATAATATATTTATATTTATAATGTTTTTAAGTATTTATGTGTAAAAAAAACAAAACAGTAAAGAAAATGAAAATTTTACCTTAGGCCTTATCGTTTTTGTTTTCTCAATCTCTGATATCTATTTTGATTTGATGATGTTATTGTATTTAAATGCTGATGGAGGTGATATCTGAAAAACAAATGAGTTTTTGTATTTTTCTATTGAACTTTTTTTTTTCCAACCCTTTTTCATTTTCGTTTTTGGCCTTTTAAAGCCAGATTACATGTATTTTCTAATATTCTGTCTCTTCATTGCTGCTTGCAGGGGATGGGCGGTGGAGGTGACCATGGGGCAGGTGGCGCCAGGGGATGGTGTTGGCAGAGGTTGAATGGGAGTAGGTTGGTTGCGGCGCAAGTGGGGTTTAGGGGTATAGGTTGAGTCGGCTAGGGTTTGTTAGGGTTAGGTGGGATTTGGGCTGATAGGTATTGGGCTGTTAGTTTAGTTATTGTTGTATTTGGGTCTTGGGTGTGTTGGGTTAGAGTATTAAGGGGGCTAGGTAGTTGGGCTCCGAGTATGGGTTTGAAAATGGGTTAAGGGAAATGGGCTGATGTATGTTGGGTTTTAGGGGGTTGGTGGGTATTGGGTTAAATTTGGGCCCAAAATTGGCCTGTACAGCTGCCCTTCTTTGCTCATTGTCGTGCAACGGGAATAGAGTAAAGACATAGTGAAAGGCCAATTTTGCCTTGTCTTGCCGAGTCTTGACTTCATTGGTGCTCTTCTTGTTCAGATGGTCTCCTTCCAGTCCACCGTATCTTGTAGCTTTGGTTCAATCTCCTGCGTCTTCTGGTGTACGCCTTGTAGCTTCAATCTACTCTAATGTAGCTTTAAGAATATGAGATTTGTGGCTTCGAACTGCTTCACTTGTAACTTCAGAAAGACAAAACCTACAGCTTCAAACTGCTCTTCTATTGCTTAGGGTTTGTGGTCCTCTCTTTTGCAACTTTTAGAAAGGCCAGATCTGGTATCCTCGATCAGCTCCACTACAACTTTAAGGCTCTACTACAACTTCAAGGAGATAAAATCTGGTGTCTTCAATCAGCTCTCTTCTTTATTCTTTACACAGCATGTGATCTTGAGCTCAATTGACTTCTCGCAATATGAATTGTCTCTTTAAAACAGACATTAAAAACAGAAATTGAAAATAGCGCAGCACGTGAGCCAAGGCTCAACTCATTTCTCGCAATATGAGTTGGTTTTTGAAACTTAATTTGAAAAAAAAAATTTCGAAAATACCTCGACACGTGACCCGGGGCTCAACTCACCTCTCGCAATACGAGTTGATTTTTGAAAAACAGAAATTAAAAGGCTCAACTCACCTCTCGCAATATGAGTTACTTTTTGAAAAAAATAGAAATTAAAAGGCTCAACTCACCTCTCGCAATATGAGTTGCTTTTTAAAAAAAAACAGAAATTAAAAGGCTCAACTCACCTCTCGCAATATGAGTTGATTTTTGAAAAACATAAATTGAAGACAGAAATTGAAAATACCTCAGCGTGTGACCTGAGGCTCAACTCACCTCTCGCAATACGAGTTAATTTTTGAAAAACAGAAATTAAAAGGCTCAACTCACCTCTCGCAATATGAGTTGCTTTTTGAAAAAACAGAAATTAAAAGGCTCAACTCACCTCTTGCAATACGAGTTAATTTTTGAAAAACAGAAATTAAAAGGCTCAACTCACCTCTCGCAATATGAGTTGCTTTTTGAAAAAATAGAAATTAAAAGGCTCAACTCACCTCTCGCAATATGAGTTGATTTTTGAAAAACATAAATTGAAGACAGAAATTGAAAATACCTCAGCGTGTGACCTGAGGCTCAACTCACCTCTTGCAATATGAGTTGATTTTTTTTGAAAAACAGAAATTGAAAATACCTCGGCGTGCCCCGAGGCTCAACTCACCTCTCGTAATATGAGTTGACTTTTTGACAAACAGAAATTGAAAATACCTCGGCGTGCCCCGAGGCTCAACTCACTTCTCGCAATATGAGTTAATTTTTAAAAACATGAATTAAAAACATCAAAATACCAAAACCTGTCATTTGGTAGAACTCAGGTGTCTTTTCCTTTGATTCAGTGCAACTATCATTCAGGATTTCTTGCTCTGCTGGAGTACCTGTGTATGTCATGCATGATGTTATCATGATATGCACATGTTTGTCTTAAATGCCTTTATGCTTACATGATCATGCAATGCGCCTTAGGCATGTTTGCCATATGTCCTTTTTCGTCACGAGCTTTCATGATCTGCGTCCATTGCTTTGATTTTCGACCTTCTCTTCAGGCCTCGTACGCCTCTTCAAGCTTTACAAGTAATCGACGCTTCTCAGATATCATTCTTTTGCCCCTAATTAAACTTTGTTCTTGCTTTGATGCTCTTGTGCTTATCAAATTTTCATCCAGGTAATGCTTAACATTTCTTTTGTTTTAGAGTATGTCATTTCACTATTTATCATGTAAATAAACATATAATGAGATGTATGAAAAGGTCCAGTAGGGGCAAAAATGATATCTCATATTTATCTATTTCAAATGTGGCAAACAAAGAAAGTTAACCAATGATAGTAAAAATGTCAAAAAGAAAGAAGGGATCGTATTCAACGGATACAAATGCTCTAGATATTCAACACATGAACTCTTCCACGTTCCTCAATCAAGAATCTTTTCGAGCATGGCTTCTTGCGTAGAAAATTTCAAGTTTTCAGAGATGCTTCAAATACTGTAGTCTCACTGTTTGTCGTACCGTTTAAACGCCTTGCCTTGTAAGCTGAGTGTTTGCTTCATTAAAACGCCCTTTCGGGTTTTCATCCTAATCTTTTGTGTTTAATCAAAACGCCCATTTCGGGTTTTCACCTTGATCCCTTTTTTTTTTAAATGCCCTTTTCAGGTTTTCATCTTGATTTTTTTTTATGAAGCATAATATTTCTTCACTGCATCTGAGTTCATTGGATTCGATAACTCCTTCCCATCCATCTCGGTAAGGATCAAAGCTCCACCTGAGAATGCCTATTTTACAACGTATGGTCCTTCCCAATTTGGTGCCCATTTTCCTCGTAGATCTTTTTTGTATTGGGAGAATTTTCCTTAGCACGAGTTCTCCTTCAGGGAATTCTCTTGGCCGTACCTTCTTGTCATGGGCTGCGATCATTCTCGTCTATCCATGACAAATTGCTCTTAGACGTTGTTCTTCGATGAGGTTCAACTGATCATATCGAGCTCGAACCCATTCTGCTTCTTCTAACTTTGATTCCATTAAGACTCGCAGAGAGGGGATCTCAACCTCGATAGGTATCACAGCTTCTATTCCATAGACCAGAGAGAAAGGAGTTACTCCCGTAGATGTCCGCACAGATGTGCGATATGCATACAAAGCAAATGGTAGCTTCTCGTGCCAATCTTTATATGTCTCAGTCATTTTCCCAATGATCCTCTTAATATTTTTATTGGTTGCTTCAACAGCCCCGTTCATCTTTGGGCGATAGGGCGAGGAGTTATGATGCTTTATTTGGAATTGCTCGCACACCTCTTTCATCATCTTATTGTTTAGATTCATGGCATTATCTGAAATGATTCTTTTAGGCAAACCATATCGGCAAATGATTTCCCTTTTCAAAAACCTGAAAACTGCAGTCTTTGTCACATTGGCAAACGAAGTAGCTTCTATCCATTTTGTGAAGTAATTGATAACCACAAAAATGAATCGATGTCCATTTAAAGCTTTTGGGGAAATTGGCCCTATAACATCCATGCCCCACATAGAAAAAGGCTACGGAGAGGTCATGACATGAAGAGGAGAAGGGGCTACATGAATTTTATCGCCATAGATTTGACATTTGTGGTATTTTCGTGCAAAATTGATGCAGTCACTTTCCATTGTTAGCCAATAATAACTGAGTCTCATGATCTTTCTGGCCATATTGAAACCATTGGCATGTGTTCCGCAGATTCCCTTATGGACATCTTCAAGTATTTTCCTAGCTTCAACATCATCTACGCATCTCAAGAGCATCTGATCCTTTCCTCTTTTGTACAGGATATCCCCATCAAGAACAAATCCCGCTGCCATTCTTCTGATTGTTCTTTTGTCGTTCTGATTCGCTTGTTCGGGATAGCTTTAATTCTTGATATATTTTAAGATATCATGGAACCATGGCCGTCCGTCTGCCTCTTTCTCAATGCTACAACAGTGTGCAGGGACCTCGTATATTCTCATTTTGAGGGGCATTATTTCTACTTCTCTACTTGCTTTGAACATTGAAGCCAAAGTGGCCAGGGCATCCGTCAATTGGTTTTCTTCTCGTGGGAAGTAATGAAAAGTTATTTCTTTGAATTCCTTGATCAATTCAGCTACTAAATCACTGTACTTAATCAATTTTGGGTCCCTCACTTCCCATTCTCCACGAATTTGGTAAACCACTAGGGCTGAGTCCCCATACACCTCTAAGATTTTGCTGTTTCGTTCAATAGCTGCGCGAAGCCCCATGATACAGGCCTCATATTCTGCGATATTATTGGTATAGAAGAAGTTCAGTCTTGCAGTGAACGAATAATGATTCCTATCTGGTGAAACCAGGATTGCTCCAATTCCATGTTCCAAGGCATTTGATGCACCATCAAAGCACATCTTCCATGATTTCTCTTTTGATGACTCGGATTCCATTTCTGTGATGCACATTAAGTCTTCATCTGGGAAACCGAATCTTAAAGGCTCATATTCCTCTATCGTTCAAGTCACTAGGAAGTCAGCTATTGCGCTCCCTTTTATCGACTTCTGGCTTACATAGGCAATGTCATATTCCGAAAGGAGGATCTGCCATCGTGTCATTCTTCCTGATAGTGCCGGTGATTCCATCATGTATTTTATTGGGTTCAGCTTTGAAATTAGCCATGTCGTATGATACAACATATATTGTCTGAGTCTCTGAGCTACCCAAACTAGAGCGCAACAAAATTTTTCAATGGACGAATACTTTGCCTCACATTCAGTGAACTTTTTACTGAGGTAGTAGATCGCCTTTTCTTTCTTTCCTGATTCGTCGTGTTGCCCCAATACGCAACCCATTGAATTTTCAAACATAGTCAAATACAATACCAATGGTCTTCCCGGGGTTGGCGGTACTAGCACTGGAGGACTAGACAAATATTGCTTTATCTTATCAAAGGCCCCCTAGCATTCCTCATTCCACTCTCCCGGGTTATGTTTTCGAAGAAGCCGAAAGATTGGGTCGCATTGGTTGGTAAGCTGAGCAATGAATCGGGCGATGTAATTTAACCTCCCTAAAAATCCTCTGACTTCCTTTTGCGTGCGCAGAGGAGGTAACACTTGAATGGCTTTTATTTTATCTAGATCAACCTCGATACCTCTTTCACTGACAATAAAACCTAGCAACTTCCCTGAGGTAGCCCTAAACGTACATTTGGCTGGATTAAGCTTTAGCTGAAACTTTCTCAGCCTTTTGAACAACTTCTTGAGGTTTACTACATGCTTTTCTTCCCCTCGGGATTTAGCAATCATATCGTCGACGTAAACCTCTATTTCTTTATGCATCATGTCATGGAATAAGGTCACCATAGCCCTCTGATATGTTGCCCCAGCATTCTTTAACCCAAATGGCATCACCTTGTAGCAGAATGTTCCCCACATCGTTACGAAGGTAGTTTTCTCCATATCCTTAGGGGCCATCTTGATCTGATTATACCCCGAGAATCCATCCATGAAAGAAAACAATGAATGTTTTGCTGTGTTGTCCACCAATGTATCAATATGTGGTAAAGAAAACTTATCTTTTGGGCTTGCTCGATTCAAGTCACGGTAATCCACACTCATTCGTACTTTGCCATCTTTCTTTGGTACTGGGACTATGTTAGCCACTCATTATGGATATTTGGAGGCTTGTAGGAAGCCAGCATCAAATTGCTTCTTGACTTTCTCTTTTATTTTTAACAGCATTTCGGGTCTCATCCGTCTTAACTTTTGCTGGATGGGTTTGCATTCTGGCTTTAATGGGAGCTTATAGACCACTAAATCTTCATCTAACCCTGGCATGTCCTGATATGACCATGCGAATACATCTTTGTACTCGCGGAGCAAAGCGATCAAATTATGCCTGGTGCCCTTTGAAATAGAAGTCCCAATCTTCACTTCTTGCTTCCTTTCTTCAGTGCCCAAATTTATTGTTTCCACAGATTCTTCATGAGGCAAAATCTGTTTATCCTCTTGTTCCACCATTCTTAACAAGTTAGGAGACGAGACATAGTCTTCAGCATTTTCTTCAGCTTCGAATTCTCCTAAACAAACAGCCTTCTCAAAATCAATTTCAAGACTCGTAACGGGCTTGTTCATGTTGTCGATATCTGAGCACCTGAAAGTTGAATGGAAAAGGAAACTATGAAGGGCATCCAAGTATTGGAACCAACAAGCGAGATGTTATGTCATGGCATAAGGAAAATGTAAGGATAGGCTATGAAATGAGAAAATGGTTATGAAATTAGTGATAATGCGAAAAATCATGACAAAATGCATCTTCATTGATATTCATTTGAATGACAAAGAGCGAATGCAAGCTCTTACAAAAGAATTCTATTATATCTAAGGACACAATAGAGGGTTAATGTTTAGCATTACTCTGAAGACTCATAAACTATAAGAAGCTCCTCGGCAGTCCAATTGTTTAACATGAAACCCGGGGAACAAGGGCGTATCCTTGAGACGTCTTTACTCGCATCAGCCCCTTTGTCAATAACATTTATACTGACATTCTGAAAACCTTTTTCAATTAACCACAGCGTGTTTCATGGACCATCTTGTCCAGGGTACATCATTCCCGCAGATGTAAATGTTTTTGACAAAGGAGGGTACTCTATTGGTTCCCATTCTAGTTCTCGGCCCAAAGTTCTCGCAATCCTTCTTTCCTGATCTTTCTTCCACTATCTTCTTCTTTGACGTGCGTCTGGCTGGAAACCTAAACCGTATCGAGCCTTATGATGCACTGGCCTTAGAGCCCTGACTATTCCTTGCTAAAATTTTTCCAATCCTTTCCTCGCTCGGGCTCCTTTCCCTACTGTCAACTTGATACCCATTTTGGTATTTCTTGACAATTTTGGCACCGGAATTCTATTTCCCTCAGCAATAAAAGTGGGATTAACAAACTCAAAGGATCGGAAGGAACATTCTATTGCATCTTTGCTCACTTCCAAGTACGGTGCATCGGTAGAGATGGATGCGACAATGTCTTCTTCTCCCTCGACATTGACCAAACAGCCGTCCATGATAAATTTCACCTTTTGATGGAGGGATGATGGGACCGCTCCAGCGGAATGGATCCAAGGCCTTCCCAAGAGACAATTGTATGATGGTGTAATGTCCATGACTTGAAATTCAACATCGTATATATAAGGGCCCACTTCCAGAGGGATCTCGATCTTTCCCATGACTTCACGCATTGTCCCATCGAATGCCCTTACCGTGGAATGACAGGGCCTTAAATAGGACAAATCCATCGGAATTCTGGAAAGCGTGGCCAATGGCATAACATTTAACGCTGACCCATTATCGATGAGCACGTTCGGTATTATGTAGCCCTTGCAGCGAGTCGTAATATGCAGCACTTTCACCGAGCCTCTACCGTTTGGCGGTATCTCATAATCACTAAAAGAAATGAAATTGTCCGCATTCAGATTGTTTACCCACCTATCGAGCTTCTCGACAGATATGTTGTTGGCTACATAAGCTTGATTTAACACCTTCAATAAAGCATTCCGGTGTGGCTCTGAATTTAATGATGAGAGATAAAGCGAGATTTGTCTTTGTTTGCTTACTCAATTGTTCCACCACACTATACTCACTGTGTTGATAAATTTTAAGAATTCCTGAGCTTCTTCCTCATCCACAGGCTTTTTAGTTTCTTGCACGGGTGGAGTCTCCTGCTTGGCTTCGGCTTCATACATCACTACTTTTCCTTTTTGTTTCGAGTCACTATTCTTCTTTGCCGGCTCAGTTTCTTTAGAATAACAATGCCCACTACGGGTAAAATGGCCTACTTCCCTAATATCTTCAGTTGTGGCTTCGGGCTTTTCACCTTCAGGTGCGACGATGTTGACATCGTACCTCCACGGTACTATTTTATTGTCCTTATAAGGGAAAGGAGATGGTACTTCGATTATTACCTTTGGTTTCACCGGCTCCTTCTTCGCGTCGTAATAAATTGTTAACGGTCGATCGGCGCTATACGGGAAACCTGATGATTGATTGTCAGAGGCACATATTTCTCTACTATCGGCCTCATACATCACTGCTTTTCCTTTTTGTTTTGAGTCACTATTCTTCTTTGTCGGCTCAGTTTCTTTAGAATAACAACACTCACTACAGGTAAAATGGCCTACTTCCCCAATATCTTCAGTTGTGGCTTTGGGCTTTTCACCTTCAGGTGCGACGATGTTGACATCGTACCTCCACGGTACTGTTTTATTGTCCTTATAAGGGAAAGGAGATGGTACTTCGATTATCACCTTTGGTTTCACCGGCTCTTTCTTCGCGTCGTAATAAATTATTAACGGTCGATTGGCGCTATACGGGAAACTTGATGATTGATTGTCAGAGGCACATATTTCTCCACTATCGACCTCTTTGGCTTTACAAAAAATCCCAATCTCCTTATTATCCATCATATTTTGCAGTAAACTTCTTAACTCCTCGCAGGACTGAATGTCGTGCCCCCCAATACCATGGAGTTCGCAAAAACTATGACCTTTTGCATCTTTTCTTTCGAATACTCCGTTAAGATGACAGAGCAACCCTTTTTCAACTAGTACCTCCCAGATTCTCTACAGAGGTGTTCTTATTTCAGAAACCCATCTTCTACTTTGTCGTTTGTCCTCCTCTCCTACTGCGATCACATTCCCTTCGGTGTGGTTTGGAAATAGATTCTCGGCCGTACTGCTAGTACCATAAAATCGCAAAATGCCCGCATTAATGAGTCCTTGAACTCTCCTTTTGAAGGCAAGACAGTTCTCCGTAGAATGCCCTTGGTTCCTGGCATGGTATGCACAACTAGCATTTGGATCGTACCATTTCAGGTATGGAGGTTTAAGGGGTGCCATGTAATGGGGAGATATTAATTGCTTCTCCAAGAGTTTCGGGTATAGTTCCCCATATGACATAGGAATAGGAGTAAATTGCGGTTTCTCGGGGTTGGGCCTTGTTGGTCTTATTTCATTCCTAGGTTGGCTTTGAATAGGTACGGTGTTTTGTAGGAATGTGGCAACGGGTCTCTGATTGTTCGTAGCGTATACGGGGTAGGAAGAATGTGGTGTTTGGTAGTAAGGGGTTTGAGGAGGGTAATAAAAATTTAGAGGTGGATAATTTCGAGGTCGGGGTTGATTTGGATATGGATTTGGGGTATAACGACTTTCCATTCCCACCATGTGGGCTTCTGGCTCTTTCTTCCCTACGGGTGCTGCCTTTCTTGAACTATCAGAACCTTCCATCCTTCCACTCTTGATGGCACTTTCAATAAGTTCTCCGGATATTACGATATCTGAAAAATCCTTCGTAGCACTTCCCACCAGCTTGTCATAGAATGGTGCTCTCAGAGTATTGATGAAAAGAACCGTTATCTCAGTCTTCGTCAGTGGAGGCTCCACTTGGGCCGAGATATCTCTCCATCTTTGAGCGTACTGTCTGAAGGTCTCTGTTGGTTTCTTCTCCATCATTTGTAAAGTCATTCGATCAGGTACCATATCTGACACATGCTTGTACTGCTCACAGAATGATGACGCCAAGTCCTTCCAAGATCGGATCTTTTCCCTACTAAGTTGGCTGTACCACCGAAGAGCTGATCCTGTTAGACTATCTTGAAAATAGTGTATGAGTAGCTTATCTTCGTTCACATAACCGGTCATCTTCCGGCAAAACATGATGAGATGTGCTTTTGGACATCTCGTCCCATCATACTTTTCAAAATCTGGTACTTTGAACTTCGGAGGCAAAATTAAATCGGGTACCAAACTGAGCTCTTTAGCGCCCGATGCAGAGAAGGCTTCAGTACCTTCTATCACTTTAAGTCTTTCTTCCAAAATCCTATACTTATCCTGAACATCATGATCATCCATTTTCAACCTAGCTATCTTTGCTGGATCATCCAAATCTGGAACGAGTGGATCAGCAGGACTAGCCCCTGGGTTTGATACGAACACTCCTTGCCCCAAATTAGCAGGTGGTGCAGGTCGTTGTTCCGGGCCTGTGGGTTCCCATTGAGCGTACCCTCTTTGTGTTGTGTGGGCGTGCGGTGGACTAAATCCTGGAGGATGGGGTGGATCCTGATCGATGTTAACCCTTGACTGTGGTTCCACAACGTCAGGGTTCATAGTTCCCTTTCCTTTTACTAGAGCTGACATCATTTCCATCATTTTGGCCATTTGGTCTCTTTGTTCGAGCGATTCTTCTCGAGATCTCACCATTAAGTCTCTTGTCTCTTGCTGTGACTTGGCCAACTGCTCTTGTAATTCCCTTTGAACTCTTTCCATCCTTTCAATTCTTTCATTGAATTCAACCTCCATTGCCCTAGCTTGTCGACGCGTTCTATACGAGTGACGTGATTCCAGTCTTGAAGTGTCGCAACTGCGAATTATACGGTTTTAGCCTTAGTAGATGATTATGGTGACATGTATATGCAATGAATGAATGAATGAATGAATAAATGAATGATAAATGAATGTTAATCGTGAATAAATATGCAAAAATTTTGGTGTTGATTTCAAGATAGCCCCATACTTAGGCATTTCATTTATCAAAAGAGTCTATTACAAAAATTTTCGTCATATTTCTTGATTCAACAGTTACACAAACTTCCTAGCCACATCGCCTTGTTTCTTCACTTGCTCTAAGAACTCTGACATGTTTGATCTTCGGCTTGGAGGGAATTGGCAACTGAGAGCTTCAGCTTCTTCCGACAATTGTACCACATGCATGGCTACCCCCCGAATTTCATTGATCAGATAGCTAAGTTGCATTTCTTTTTCTTGGAGACCCTCTTCGTAAGCACGAATGTCTCTATCATACTGACTATTCTTTTCTTCCAAATCCTTCAAGAGAGTATCTAGCTATTGTTGACGGTCTTGCAGCATACCTTCTAAATCCCGTATCCTCTCTTTTAGCTCTTGACGTTTAGATCGACTAGTCATTACCTCGGCAGACATAGCTTCACATTCGGCGTTCTTTTTCCTTAGTTCCATCATAGCCCGCGCGGCCTTTTCTTCTTCTTTCTTTGCTTTTCCTTTCCAGAATTCCATCCCACCTTTGATGTTGCTTAATTCTTCTTTCCATTTTGCTGATGACTTGCCCAGCCCACTATTCTTGATAATGCCTCTTAACTTCTTATTTTCTAAATGAAGATCCCTTAAGTCGTTTCTTACGACTTCAACTTCTTTTTGCACTTTCTCGGTTCTAGATCTTTCAATCTGAATGTCAATCTTCAGTTGGTAGTTTTCCTCTTGAAGAGCACTAAGGTCCCGAGACATCTTGGCCTTTTCTCGTTCAAATTCTTATCTTGCCATTTCTAACTCAGATGGCATTTCCTCTGAGAAAGGATTCTGGACGGTGTAGTTTGTCGACAAGATTCGCTGACTATTCACCCGTTGCTTCCTCCATATGTTGTAGTCTTGGGTGAGGGTATCAGCATATAGAGCCAATTCCATCAGATGAATTTTTTTCCAAGACTTTGCAGTGTCTCGGACCCTTCTCATATAACCTTCACCCGCGAAAGCAAACTCGGACTGTGCTAATCCTCCAGTGACGGGTATGAATTATCACGAAAAAAATTACCTTTGGACCATTAACGGAGTATAACCAACTCCTCCCCATAATCCAAGCAATGGCACCCAATCCTGGCTGCCCACTTTGTATAACAGAACCGAAGGGCGTATCCAGGGTGCTCTCCAGGTTACATCTTCAGCACGAAGATTCTGAAACACTGAAACCCAGTACTGCTCGGTGACTTCCTTTGGCCATTCTTTCTCGAGATAAGCTTCTAACGGGGAGAATGTTTTAGAAAACATATGGAACGGCGTGCGCTCTACTTTCAGAAGTGGCTCAAAATCCAAACATTTAGTAACTGCGCACATTCGATGAAACGACCTTCCCCTTTTCTCCTACAGATACTTAGTGATCTGAAGGTTTCGGCTAGGATAGTTGGGACAGGGTTGATTCCTTATTTTAACTTTTCAAAGAAATCTTCTATTGCAACTTCTATATGCCCAAGCACTTTTGGGAAAACAATCAAACCGTAAATGGCCAAAGCGAACAGGTTTACCTTCTTCAACACGTCGGGGTGGTTCAGAACCAAGTCTCGTAGGGAAAACCATGGAATACAGCTGGTTTCATTTTTCTTCTTGATCTATTTTTTGGCCCATGTGTCGGTCATGTCTATCAATCTCATTAACTTTTTCTTAAAAGTCATCGGCTTGGGCTCTTTTATATATATCTTATAGAATTGCATATTATCGATACGAAGCAAAGCAACATATTCTTTTATAGTCGGGGTCATGTCTTCTTGATTGAAGGTGAAACACTAGTAAGCTGGATCCCAGAATCTGACCATGACTTGAATCAATTGTTCGTCAACGTTGATGGCAATCAAGTTGGCTATATCCCCGTATCTTTCAGTGATGATTCCCCTAGTGTCCAAGTCCCACTGATTCCAGATTCGAACCAAGTCTTCCAAATTATTCTGACGAACATTCACAGTTACGTGCTCGGGTAGATTAGAAACACATCCTTCCATTAAACTGTCCCCTTTTTCTTTCTGGATTTTCAAAGACCAATCCCGGACCTCGACATTTTTCTCGATTGTTTGCGTAATCAACTCTTCCATCTGAAACTCGTTTTTTGGCTACCAATCTCTAATCAACACCTTTCTAATATGATGCCTATAATGCATGATGAAAAATAAAGAAAAGACAAACAATCACGGTTAGTAGTCAAATATAGGCAGAAAAATCATGGAAAATTTGTCAAATTCCGCTATCCGATCTAGTTTATTAAACCAACCCAATCCCCTTGCATACAAAGTGAAAGTACAAAAGGTAAGAGGCGTTTCTCCCGTGTTCTCATTTTGGTGACTATTAAACGAGCGGAGGTTCGGCATGGCTCTAGTTAGGGGGCTTGTACGATTCACTATATACGGTTTTGGTTCTAGGTGGGTACTCGAACTGCTTATACTATCGTCTACTAAGACTAGTACGAAGCCTCAGTCATAGCCCATCACAGGCTCACGAGATCAATTCGAGGGGTTACATTTACCTATGCCTATACGGAGAGACAAGTTACTCACGAAAGCATAAGTCATATGTAACCCGAAAGTATTCACTAGCCTGTACGGAGGGACGAGTTAACTCACGAAGGCGTAACGTTTACTTTCACTTAAATGGACGGAGCCCTGGTATAGAGCTCATGTTATGCAAAGATGCACGTACACGGTGTGTGGGGAGAAACTCACAAACCTTTACGTTTTATTTTAAAATCTAAGCTAAAAACTAAAACCATAAAACTTAAAGATGAAAAACAACAAGATAAAACAAGTTAGAAAAATATTTACAACATGATGCAAATGCATGACTTTTTGAAAACAAAAATTTGAGGATCACGACTAAACGTTAATTTGAACAAGGAACTTTGAAAATTTTAACAACACGAGTTTAATTCCAGACACGGCTCTCAAAAATGGTCCCCAGCGGAGTCGCCAGCTATAGCGACGTAAAAATTTTGGTTTCGGTCGCTAATTGTGGCGATTTATTAAAAATTTGAAAATGGAAGTTTGATTTTGAAATAAGAAGGGAGTCGCCACCGATCCTTTTTCCTAGGTGTGATCGGACACCTATTAGATTTCCCTTTTTTTTTAAAACAAAAAGAAGGCCAAGTTTAGGTCTACGTGAAAGTCCAGAGAAAAACTAGGGTTCGGGAGTCGGTTACGCGCGAGGAAGGTATTAGCACCCTCGCGACGTCCAAAATTGGTATCTTATAAACACGTGTTATCTTGATTTTCAAAAATACGAGTTCATTGTAACATTTAGCCATGATCCGATTAAAACACAAGAATTTTCAATTTTTTTTTTTGGATTTTTTTTTGAGAAGGACATACCATTTTAACACGAGCCGACAAATTCCATCCAACATAGCGATGAAATTTGATGACTTAATGTTAAATCGGTACATTGCCTTGATTACTGAAATTAAAGACATGAATAAAAATATTTCTAGATAAAAATAAAAGTGATAGAAAACTAACATTGATGTTGAAATAAGATGTGAACTAATATGCTAACTTCGGAACAGCTAAATGATGATAAAAAGTTAAAAATATATGAAGCAAATAATATATAAAACATTAACAATGTATATGCGATAATAATAGTAAAAAAACAAAAGTAATGGATATGATACTAAACATGATAATAATAGTATTAAACAAGAAATAGAGACGCACATATATAAACATATAATACTAATAAGTAAAGTGATGGAAACATAATATTAAAACACTAATAATGTTACCTATATACATACGTATATATTAAAAATATAAACATGATAATAGTATTACAAAGTATATATATAGTATGATGTTAAAAATACATACATAGAGTTATTAAAATATATATACATATATAAGATAATATGTAAGAAAAAATATAATATAGTATTCGAAATATATACATGATATATATAAAGATACAATACTAAAAAGGTGTATATATATATAATATATATAAAAATGCATAATGTTAACATATTTACATAATATATACATACATAATAATAATGTTGAAAACACCTATTAATAATGTCACATAAATATGTACCTATATATATATTAAAGATATATACATATACTAATATTAATAACAATAATAAGGATAATATGAAAAAACATACATGAAATAGTATAAAAAATATATATATAACTAATAAGAAAAATATTAATAAATAAGAAAAATATATGATATATAAACACATACGATATATATATATTAGAAGTGATAAAATATTCATACGATACATAAATATGTACATATATATATAATAATGACGTTAGAAATACTTAATATATAATATTTGAAATATATGCATAACATAAAAAATATATAATGTAACGTTAGAATATATACACAACATATACGTATTAAAAAAAAAAAACCATTGCCAATACTTCACAAATATATATGTATATACTAAAAAATGTAAATAATAATATGTATAATATTGAAAACACATGCTTATAATATATGAGAAATATATTTATATAATACAATATTAAAATATTTACATAATATATACATGTTAAAAAAAACTAATAATAATGTTTCACAAGTATACACGTAAATATATTAAATACACATACATATATGTACATAATAAAATATACACTACTACATATATAAAATATAATAAATATAATAAATATATAAAGATTATAATTAATAATAATAAATAACAGAAAATGAAAACAAGTAATTTTGAAAAGTAAACTAACAAAAAGGACTTAATCGAATTAAAAATAAAGTTTTGGGGGTAAATCTGAAATAACAAATAAAGGAAAATGACCGATTTTAACGCGCATAAATAGTGGGGGGACCAAAAGGGCAATTATCCCAGAGTATTTAAAACGCTGCGCATTACCAGGGACTAAATTGAAAAGCTTAACAAATTTAAGGGCTAGATTAAAAAAACAATAAATCTGATTGTAAAACCATAAGAAAGCGGAGGGGCTGAAAGCGCAATTAGCCCCTCTAATGAAAAAACACGCGGATCCCAGCGGGTAGGGTCGGGTCGACCCGATCCAGGGCCAAAAACGGCGCCGTTTCAAATATTAAGGGGGGGACCAAAACGGTGCGTTTTGAGATTACGCATAGGAAGAAAGATGGATCTCCTATGACATCCGAAGCTGGTGAAATTATGGTATATTTACTTAATAATATTTGATTTATTCTAAATATTTATAATGTTTAATTATAATTGTTTAATTCAATTCATCATTAGTAGTTTTAAATAATGTTAAGTTATGTTGCATTCCTTTTTATTATATATTTCGTTTCTAACTCTTTAATTGATTTTTTAGAGAAACTAAAGGAGAAGAAGGCGGAATATGAAGCGACTGCTTCGACTGATAGTTCTGTTTTGTTAATCTTGAGAACATTGATAACAGAATTATCACTGATGTTTTGGGTCCTAAAAGGTACGGTCGGGTTCGATTTCAAGGATCTGGTGTTACCCCGACTCAATATTTTCGATCCAGCTCCCAGCAATACATGCCTTCCGGAAGTCAAGCTAAAGCTGAAGTTCAGACGTTAAGAGATCAGATAGCTCAGATGCAAGCGAACACGGTTGAGCAAATTGCTGAGGTTCAACGAAAATATAAAGAACTCCAGCAACAACTTAGAGCGGAGGCAACAGAGAGGAGGCGCGGCGAAGAACGTAAAGAGGCGGCGTGGCAAGAATGATGGTAGCGAGAGCGAGCAAAAGTCACGATGACCTCCGGCTACGACTTGGCGGATGATGATGAGATGTTTGTGAATCATAAAAGCCGCCATCTTAAACATTAGTTTTCTCGTTGTAAGAATATTTTTAATTTTGTCACATTTAACATTATTGTAAGAATATTTTAAATCATACTTTATTAATTACATCATATATCTTTCGTTAAATTTGAAGTATTATTTAGAATTAATATTTTTAGTTGTATTTTTATGCTAAATTTCTTTGTTTTTATTTGCATTTTATGTTATATTTGTTGTATTTGGTTGGATTTTATTGCGGGAAGGGCTAAATATTGGTGAGACAAATGTATTGCGAATCTGCCAAAATTAGCGGCGTTTGTGGGAAAAACACCGCTAAAGGCCATGGCTTTTAGCGGCGTTT
Source organism: Gossypium anomalum (assembly GCA_025698475.1). Lineage (NCBI taxonomy): Eukaryota > Viridiplantae > Streptophyta > Magnoliopsida > Malvales > Malvaceae > Gossypium > Gossypium anomalum. The sequence continues at coordinate 12,047,251 of CM046956.1, forward strand.
TTTTTTAACAAACGCCACCAATTTTTGCTGCGTCGCCTATAGCGGCGTTTTCAAAAGCGCCCAAAAAGTTTTAGTGGCGCTTAAAAGCGCCGCTGAAGGCTAAAAAAAGCGCCGCTAAAAGTCTGTTTTGCTGTAGTGTATAGCATGTATATAAAAATATTTTTATATAAATTTATGCTCAAAACTATTCAAAATTTATTAATTAAGATAATATGAAAAAGCATTTAATATAAAAGAAGGAAATAGTATAAAAATAAGAGTTTAATAATTTCAAATTTATGTTTCACCAAAAAAAAGCATCGAGTGAGAACATAAAGCAAAAACAAAAAATGCACACACTCTCGTAAATTGTCCATTAAAACCTTTAGCCAATCATATTTCAAAGAAGTGTCAGTCAGCAGACACCCTCAACAATTTTCAACACTCTTGTCCCATGTACCCTTCTAATGCTCATTTCCTACTTACCGTTTATTTTCCCTCTCAAATATATATATATATATATATATATAAATTTAGTGTTGTACTGCTTAGAAAGAAGACAAATCTGTTCATCACATTTTGTTTAAGGTATGGTTTTCTTTTTTCTTCATGAAAGGTTTTAGTTTCAAAGAAACCCAGAGATAATGCATGGAAACATTTATGGATGATTTTTATCATTTTTTTTTAAAATCCATATCATTGTGCTTTTCTAATTCAATTTTTGTATTTTTCAAATATTTTTCTATCATTTTGATTGATGTTAGTTCAGGTAAAAAATAAAAAATAAAAAATTTGCAGATAGATAGATTATTAGGTAAATTTAAACTCAATTTTTTAGTTCAATTATACATTTAGTCAACTATAGGACGGAATTGAATGAATTTATTCGTAAAAAGACATCGAATATATTAACCAAAATGATGTAATGTATGGTTGGATGTACCTGAGATGATTTGTGGAATGAGTTTTAGGCAACAAAAAGAAATGTTGGTAACTATTTAGGTGGAGAAATGCTGGTGGAGGGGGCGTCATTAAAGCCATTATCTTCATCAAATCATTTATCTTTGCTATCAATTGACGTTCAACCAAAATTCAGATTTATTCCATAAGAAAATAATGAAATATCAAAATAAGGAACAAATATATTGAAAAGGAATAAAGAGGCACTATTAACTCCAAAAATGAAGTTAATAATGTGAAATTAAAAAGAAAAAAAAAAGTGAAGCAAGTCAGATTTTTGTCACTGATTTTGACCTTGTATACAAATAGTTCAACCTGGAAGTAGAGTTACACCATTTATGTTTTATGATTCTATGATACATCATCATCAGTTGAATGCACCATAATGTGCTAACAGTAAAATCCATAATCAAAATGAACTTACAAGATAAATCTAAAAACTGGAAACTCCAATAAAATTAGGGACTCCAGAGATGTCTTTCTATAGGATAGGGTCATTGCTATCTTCTTCTCGGAAGAATATTTGTAAACGAAAAATCATGGAAGGGTGGACCTGCATCCGAAACAATAAAGTTACTCGAAGATTGCAATGGAAGAGAGCCGAGACCTATTGGTTACATCTGTTCAAAAGCAGAAGAAAGTAGTACGCAAGGGGGAGGGTAAGTGGCATGGTCTCTTACCTTCCTACTCAGCAAGAATGTAAAATGGAATATGCGCAATCATTTTTGTGTCTCCATCATTCCAGTTGGCGGTGCCTGGATTGTGTGGGGTCCCATGTGAAGGCCTGGAAGGTCCCAAGTAGAAAGACAGACAGATAGCGGGGTCATCAGATAACCACGAGTTCGCCTCCAAACGCTTGAATCTGATATTTGAGATCGAGCAACCTGAATATGAATTGTTAGAGAAAAGCAACATTATTAAGTTAGAAAATTCATTCCCTTCTTTACAACTATTTGACCAAAGTAAATGTCCAAAATTGGATTCAGACAACCTTGCCCAAGGCTACACGTGCCCTCGGCAATGGTTAGTGGTGATATGCAGCAAGCTTTGCAATAGCTGTGTTAACTGATAACAAAACACAGAAGCCTCGACTGTGATGACTTTCTGAAGTTCCTGCTGTCAGAGTTGACAGACTCCTGCCCCAGACCTAGACGACTTCCGAAACCTAGGTTAAAGTCAGCATATAACAACCAACATTAGAAAGAAAATTTGTTTGAGAAAACGAAAATATTACCTAGATGAAAGGTTTTCATACAAAAGTAGCTCTAGACTTTCAAAAGTTCCCTAGCCGCATCTTTGTGCGACCCACCACCCCCACCATGCTCTCCAACAGCCCAACACAATTGCAATGCCAATTCTGTCTATTTAAGGAAAAAAAGACATATGAAGTCAGATCCCTGATGCGTAAAAAGCGTAACACAGGATGTAATTATTGACCTTTTCTCGGCTGTCATATGCTTACCCGAGTGTGTCAACTATAGGCTTCTGCAGAAGGTTAAATGGACCATAACTTATACAAAATAAAGGACAGAAGAATTGCAATCCTTTAGGCATCAATTTCAGCAACAATTAATGTAGATGCTTAGTACAAGTTGGAAAACCAAAATATATGGAGAAACTTGAGTGAATAATACCTTCAAAAGTGCAATAAAATCCGGAGAACGCTGAAACGAAGCAAGCATGAATTCTAGGAGCCTTCTGCCAACCTGCACAAATATAGCTTCTCAGAAATACAAGCCATTCCAATCTCAGCATCTAAATTGATGTCATATTACATGGACATTTACAAGAAAAGCTTTGAATCCATACAAAACCATTTCGCTTACCTAACATAAGCACTTCAGTATGGACCCAAATAATTAATGTATCTAGAGGGTAGTACATAACCGCAAGGTAGTAGTCCCACAAGAAATACAATAACAGAACTAATATTTAGAAAATGTATACAAACCTCATACATATAGTTCTTGTCAGGAAATAATGTAGAATTTCTAGCCATCAGAATGGGAATTAATGCACAGATTAATGCTGCAAAAGAGAGGCAAGAACACAAATTAAGATACAAGCAATGAGCATCGACACTTAAACTAAAGCTACATCCTGCAGATAGAGTTATAAAAGCACTAAAAAGGGTATCAAAAGGATTAAAAAAAAAACATAAAACATACTGTTATTTGCATCGCGCAAAGTAACAGTAAAATACATATGAAGAAGCCGAGGTGTGATATTGAGTATCTGCTTTAATCTATCAGACTGAGGGCTATTTGTAGTAGCTTGTAGTACTGCAGCAACCCCAGGAGAAGCCCAATGGCGTTCCTGAAACAATCAATCTTCTGTCAAGTGTCGACTTATTTCAAACTACAGAAAAAAAAAAAGAAGGGATATTAGTTACAAAACAAACAAAAACTAGGTTAGCCTAGTTATATACACAATTCATAGCTCAAAAAATATGATATTGTAGTATTGGAAGAGCGTACAATATTAAAGTAAGCTAGCCTTAATTTAGAACTGCAAAGTGTTGCTTTTACTTGCATTAATAGAAATTCAAAATACTTGATATAGAGAAAATGAACAATCTAAAAATTAAAAAGCAAAGCACTCTACAACAGCACTGAGAAACAAATTCCTAATTAAAAAAGCCTGTAATGGTTAGACAACTATACTTTCCTCTAGTAATACTATGTTTGTAATTGCTTTCATCTAATTGTAAATGGAGTTTTATCAATAGAAGACCATTCAGCAAGGCCATCATTTTCATCCTTAAGAAGTTCCAGAAACACAGGATCAGCAACATCAATTGTACAGCTTTCCTCGGACCCAGAGTCTCCTCCTCCATCTCCAATGGTAGAACCCGTATAGGCTTCATCCATGAGTGCAAGTAGGATCCGTATCATATAAGGGAGTTTTTGTTAGAATGTGGCCCTCCATGCAGCTCATGCACCAAACTATCAGACCATGCAGAGCAGGCCAAGTCCAGAAAGTCGAGCCAAGTCTTTGAGTCGCTTTTTGTTGTTCATTTTGTTATTTTAGTCAATGTAACTCTTTTGGTTCATATTGAACTATATTAGGTAAAAGATTGATGTAGGAATGAGTGTTAATCAGCTTTTCTTTTATGTACAAGTTTTGTCTTGTAAGTTCCAATGTATTAGTGGTAGTTGGTGTAGATTAGTTGACCATATGTTGATTTTGACAAGCAAAAGGCTTGTTTTATGTATTGGATATATGCCATTGTTTCAGTTAATGAAAAACATCAGATTTTTCTTCCTTATGCTCCATCCTTCTTTGCCTTCTAAATTACATTCGACATTCTCGGCGAGAGAAAAGCTTGAGCTTCAAGCATTTTTCCTTCACATTTTACAGGTATAATACGTTCTTCTTTGGTGCTCTCTTTGCAACTCTTACTTTACCCGGTTAAAGTACACTCAAACCCCAACAATTATTATCTAGAGCTTTCATCTTAGAGGACCTGTTGTTGTAAACTAAATGGCTTTATCAGGCTTTTCTCCTGCAGCACCACCAGTTTTTAATGGTGAGGGGTTCCACATATGGGTTGTCAAGATGAGGACTTACCTGCAGCCTTCGATCCGTGGGAAGTTGTCAACACAGATCTTGAGCCAGCTCCACTCAGAGCCAACCCAACGATGGCTCAAATGAGGCGACATGTTGATGAAAAGACAAAGAGGCACAAAGCCATGTCATGCATTCAGAACTGTGTTTCTGATGTTATCTTCACCAGAATCATGGCTTGTGAGACTCCCAAAGCGGGCTGGGACAAGCTCAAAGAGGAGTTCCAAGGCCTTTGAAAGAACAAGACAAGCAAGAGCTACTAAACTTGAGAAGAGACTTTGAGAATCTCAATATGAAGGAATAAAGAGCGAGTGAAGCGAGTACTCGAGGACGGGATAATGGTGTGGTCAGCGACATAAGATTGCTAGGAGAACGATTCGGTGAGGCAAGGATTGTGGAGAAGGTGCTCTCAACATTGCCGAAAGATATGAGGCAAAGATCTCATCCTTGGAGGATTCGAGAGACACGGCAACCATCTCCTAATCGAGCTTATTAATGCTCTTTATGCTCGGGAACAAAGGAGAGCCGATAGAATGGAGGAGCACCGGGGAGGAGCTTTTCAAGCCAAGGCCAAAGCAACCTCAAGCACCTCTGCCTATAAGAGAAAGAAGAGCTGGAAAAATAGGCCTAAGCCTGATGCTACAAGAGGAGGAGATCGACTCTGCAGATTTTGTAAAAGACCTGGTCATCAAGAGGCGGATCTTTGGTTCGAGCCGGAGGATGTGTGTCAACACTTTGCAAGAAGAAGGGCCATGTTGAAAGAGTCTGCGCAAAGAAAAGCGGACTGCAAAACCAACCTCAACACAAGAATGAAGAAGCTCGGGTGGTGAAGACAAGTAGTGACCATGAAGAACAAGTCTTTGCTGTTTCATGCTCAGCTGGCCAGAAGAAAAGTACAAAAGGCTGGTTGCTGGACAGTGGCTACACCAACCACATGTCACCAGATGAAACAATTTTCAAAACCTTGGATAGAAAAGCTGCAAAACCGGGGTGAAAATTGGTAATGGTCAGCTCATCAAAGCTGAAGGCAAGGGAGATGTGCAAATATGCACTGCCACAGGTGGCAAAATTATCAAAGATGTGCTGCTGGTACCTGAAATTGACAGGAACCTACTTAGCATTTCTCAACTGCTAGAAAAAGGGTACTCTGTTGTGTTTAAAGGCCAGGAGTGCCAAATCACTGATCCAAATGGATCGAGCCTCATGACATCACCATGAGTGACAAATGCTTTGAAGTCAACTGGTCAAGTGACTCACACTCAACTCATGTTGCTTCAATTGATGACACCAAACTTTGGCATCAAAGGCTTGGGCATGCCAACTTCAAATCTATGGCTCAAATGGTCAGCAAAGAAATGGTTGAAAACTTCACCAAAAGCAGTTGAGTGAAGATGTTTGTGAAGTCTGTCAAATGGGAAAGCAAGCAGGCTTCCATTTCCTACCAACACAACCTAGAGAGCTTCAAGCAAGTTGAACCGGTGCCTGGTGATGTTTGTGGCCCCATGAGGACTGAATCACTAAGTGGCAAATGGTACTTTATTCTCTTTATTGATGATGTACCAAATATTCTTTGGGTTTATTTTTTGAAGCATAAGTCCGAGGTTGCTCAAGTGTTTATAAAGTTCAAAGTTGCGGTGGGAAACGTAAAGCAGTGCAAGATAAAGACCATTAGGTCGAGATAATGGAACCGAATACATACGCTCGGTTCTAAGCCTTGTGCAAAGATCTGCGGCATCAAACACCGACTAACCAATGTTTATACACCCAAGCAAAATGGGGTTAGTGAAAGGGAAGAACAGGAGCTTGATGGATATGGCGGATGCTTGTTGTTTGAGAAAAATCTACCCAAGACAATGTGGTTGAAAGCTATTAATCTGCTTGTCTACATTCGAGAATAGGCTTCAACCAAAGCACTCGCTCACAAGACACCTTTTGAAGCCTGGTTCGGGTTCAAGCCATCATTGGCTCATATGAAAGTCTTTGGTTGTCTATGTTACGACCAAGTACCGGTTTGTAAAGAGGGCAAGTTGTCTAAAAAGAGCTCATTCTCTGGTATTTTAACAGGGTATAGTATGGTCAAAAGGGTTATAGGATCCTGGATCCTTTAACCAACAAAATTCAAGTGAGAGAGAGAGATGTAGTGTTTGATGAGAAGGCTTGTTGGGCGGGAAAGAAATGAACACGAAGCCATTCTGAAGAACTTATTACAGATCGTTTGAAGTCGATCAAAATGATCCAGAGATGGATGTTGATGATGAACGATCGGGTACAAGGACTTTGGTGATGTTTATGAAAGGGCTCATGTTGCACAAGAAGAACCATCTTTGCTTTGAAAAAAGTGAAGCACATCAAGGTTTGGAAGCAAGTTATGGATGATGAAATTGCCATGATTGAGAAGAACAAGACATGGGAATTGGTTCCTAGACCAACCAATAGAAAGGTTATTGGAGTGAAATGGGTCTATCGAGCCAAGCAGAATGCAGATGAGAGCCTAAACAAGCTTAAAGCTAGGCTAGTTGTGAAGGGCTTTAGCCAAAAGTATGGACTGGACTACATGGAGACATTTGCACCAGTGGCCAGGCTAGACACCATCAGATTGCTGATTGCCTTAGCAGCTCAGAAACAGTGGAAAATCCACTAGCTCGATGTGAAGTCTGCATTTCTCAATGGCTTCCTTAAAGAGGAGATCTACATTGATTAGCCTCAAGGCTTTGTTGTGTCTGGCAAAGAACAAATGGTGTACAAGCTCAAGAAGGCATTATATGGCCTGAAATAGGCTCCTAAAGCCTGGTATACTAGAATTGACAGCTATTTGCTAAGCCTGGGATTTGAGAGAAGCATCAGTGAGCCAACTTTGTATGTCAAGAAGAAACAAAGTGAAACCACGACTTATTGTGTCTCTCTATGTTGATGATCTTTTGGTGACGGGGAGGAGACCGAAATATCTTTGGTGATTTTAAAGCCAAAATGAAAGACACGTTTGAAATGTCCGACTGGGACGGATGATCTACTTTCTTGGAATGGAGGTGCAAAGCAAACTCATAGTGGAATCTTCTTGGGGCAGAAGACATTTGCTGCAAAAATTCTAAGCAAATTCTCTATGGAAAACTATAAACCAACAAGCACACCTATGGCTGTTGGAGCAAAACTATCAAGTCAAGAAGACTATGAGCAGTCGGTGAAGTCGATTATAGAATTCTTGTTGGTTGCTTGTTGTATTTAACGACAACCGGACGGACATCATGTATTACGTTAGTGTCTTTGTCAAGATTTATGCATTGCTGCAACAAACAACACCTTCAATCAGCAAAGAGAGTGCTTAGGTACATCAAAGGCACCCTGAGCTATGGATTGAAATTCAGCAGAAATGAAGACTGAAAGGCGATAGGCTACACCGATGATGATTGGGCGGTTCAAAGGATGACATGAAAAGCACTTTGAGTTATGCCTTTACCCTTGGTTGACTATGTTTTTCTTTGGAGTTCCAAAAAGCAATCAATTGTTGCTCGATCAACGTGAAGGTGAGTATGTGGTCGCTCTTTGGAGCGATAAACCAAGCCATCTGGCTTAGAAAAATCCTTAGTGATTTAAACCTATATCAAAAGGAAGCAACAGAGATCTTTTGTGATAACAATTCTACTGTTGCAATTGCAAAGAATCCTATCTTCCATGGTAGAACCAAACATTTCAGCATTAAGTTGTATATGGTAAGGGAGATGGAACAAGCTCGAGAGATAGAGCTGGTTCAATGCAATTCAGAAGACCAAGTTGCTGATATTTTCACAAAGGCCCTATGTACTTCAAGGTTTATCAAGTTAAGGAAAGAACTTGGAGTTAGCAGCATGGAAGCCAATGAGGAGTGTTAGAATGTGGCCCTCCATCCAGCTCATGCACCAAACCATCAGACCATGCAGAGCAGGCCAAGTCCAGAAGCTGCTGAGCCAAGTGCTGGAGTCAGTTTTTGTTGTTCAATTTGTTATTTTAGTCAATGTAACTCTTTTGGTTCATATTGAACTATATTAGGTAAAAGATTGATGTAGGAATGAGCTGTTAATCAGCTTTTCTTTTATGTACAAGTTTTGTCTTGTAAGTTCCAATGTATTAGTGGTAGTTGGTGTAGATTAGTTGACCATATGTTGATTTTGACAAGCAAAAGGCTTGTTTTATGTATTGGATATATGCCATTGTTTCAGTTAATGAAAAACATCAGATTTTTCTTCCTTATGCTCCATCCTTCTTTGCCTTCTAAATTCTGTTTGACATTCCTGGCAGTAGAAAAAGCTTGAGCTTCAAGCATTTTTCCTTCACATTTTACCCGGGTATAATACGTTGCTGCTGGTGCTCTCTTTGCAACTCTTACTTTACCTGGTTAAAGTACACTCAAACCCCAACAGTTTTACCATTTGCACTACTTAAGGAGTTTTTACTTAAAATATACAATTTATAAAGGCCCACGTTTAACCTTAGGAGCCGCACTCTTCTGGATAAAAGCTATACTGCTTCCTATTAGTGACCCTGAGCTTCGTTCTACCTCTTCCAATGCGACAACCAAGACTAATGTTGACAAACGAAAGTCAGAAAGCATAATTAGTTTATGAGGAAATTAAAAAAAAAAATTCACTTCATCCTACAACAAACTAGCTGAATGGGTATAGAGCACAAAACAAATAAAAGGGAATAAAAACCACGCTTTTAATCATTGGCTGGCAAGTGACACAAAAACCTTGGGTCACTCAACTCCCCACAGCTTCCTCTATCATCACAACCCCCAAAATAACCATTCCTCAGGAACGGACTCATCTTCTGCTCCTAATGGTGAACACAATCTCCATAACCCACACAAAATCATTATTAATTCACGTACCTTTCAACACGACCAGATTATTACATAAATCATTACCCTTCATAGAGAAATTTGATATCATCCTGAAAACAAAATGCCACCACTAAAAGGGAAAACAAAGTTATCACAAAATCATACCTTTTGAATAATAACCCCTTAAGCTTGGATGCTTAGATAAAATCTGCACACAAAATCCTTCAATCTCACCCACTTCCCTTCTCTCAATTATGTTTATCCAATCCCTAATAATCAAATCCTCGTTATTGCCTGCATTCAACCCTAACAATTATAGCAGGTATATATATATACATTGAAAAATATTTTTATATAAATTTATGCTCGAAATTATTCACAATTTCTTAATTAAACTAATATGAAAAAACATTTAAAATGAAAGAAAGGAAAAAGTATAAAAAAATAGGGTTTAGTAATTTAAATTTTATGTTTCACAAAAAAAAAAAAAGATTGACAGAGAACAGAAAGCAAAAACAAAAAACACATACACACACTTTCATGAACTGTCAATTAAATCCTTTTAAGCAATCATATTTTTAAGAAGTGCCACGTCAACAAATACGCTCAACATTTCAAACACTCTTTTCTAAAGGCTCCTTTACTACTGAGAAAGAAGATAAATTTTATGTTTCACCCAAAAAAACTGATTGACGGAGAACAGAAAAAACACACACAGACTTTCATGAACTGTCCATTTACCCTCAGCAATTTTCAACACTCTTTTCGTGACGCTCCTTTCTTACTCAACATTTAATTTTCCTCTAAAATATATGTATATAAATTCAGTGCTGTACTCCTGAGAAAAAAGATAAATTTTATGTTGTACTCCTGAGAAAGAAGGCAAATTTGTTGGTCACTTTTTATTTAAGGTATGGTTTTCTTTTTTCTTTTTGAAAGATTTTTTTCAAAGACACTTACAGATAAAACATTTATGGATGATTTTGATTTTTTTTTAAATACTTATCCTTGCCTTTTTTAATTTTCTTTTTGTATTTTTCAAAGATTTTTCTATCATTTTGATTGATGTTGGTTCAAGGAAAAAGAGACTTTAAAATTTTGTAGATAGATAGATTATTAGGTAAGTTAAGTTTTTTTTTTTTTTTTAGTTTTATTAAACATTGATTGATGATTCTATCCTTTTTCTTCAAATTTTTTATTTTGTATTTTTTGAAAGATTTTTCTACCATTTTAATCGATTTTGATTCAGGGAAAAAAGAATTTAAAAATTTATAGATAGACAGAAAGATAGATAAACTAAACTAAAAAAACTTTTTTTTAGATGGCCAATATTGGTGGAAATGGTGAAAACCTGAGTGACGATATCCAACAAAATAATATTTTGGAAGTGTTTAGCAATGGTTATTTTGATAAAACTCAAAATATAGTTGTAGCAGGGGATGAAGTGTAAGTGTTTCTTAATTATTCTTAATTTTCTCCAAGGATTTTTCTTTCAAAAATGGATTTGGCAAGCGTTTAATTTTTTCTTCTTCTTTTCTTTTGGCAATTAGTCCTATTGTGGGATTACAAGAAACTCCTGGGTATGACATTGAGGTTAACTATAACCAGTTTGGGGCAAATCCTAATCCTGAAATGAACCCAGTGGTAAATTTTCATTTTCTTTGTTTTGTTCATTTTTTTATACTTTGTTAGAAGTTTAGTCTGATCTAATTTTTCAAACATAAAATATTTCTAGTCATTCGTAAACCAAATCTATGATGCTAAGGTTCATGTCACTCACATTTTTTCAAAAAAGAAAACCCTGATTTCTTTAGAGTAGAAAAAAAAAACCCAGAATTTAAAGTCTATTTGAAGATGACCACTATGATTTTGAAAAGAAAATCAAACTTGTTTATTTCAATACAAATGAAAACAGAATTAAAATACCCTACATTTTGAAGTTTATTTGATGATGACTAAAATAATTTTCATTTTGAAAAGAAAATCAAAAAGTTGAAGCCTAATTATTTCAATAGATAGATTATTAGGTAAATTAAACTATTTTTTTTTAGTTTTATTAAACATTTATAGACGGTTCTATCTTTTTTTCTTCAAATTTTTTATTTTGTATTTTTCTAAGGTTTTTCTATCATTTTGATTGATGTTGATTCAGGGAAAAAAGAATTTAAAATTTTATAGATAGATAGAAAGATAGGTAAACTTATAGGTAAACTAAACTAAAAAAATCTTTTTTTTTAGATGGCCAATATAGGTGGAAATGGTGAAAACATGAGTGATGATATCCAAGAAAATAATATTTTGGAAGTGTTCAACAATGGTTATTTTGAGAAAATTCAAAATATAGTTGTAATAACCCAAATTTGACCGGGCTTAAAAGAAATTAGCATTTATTTATTAAACAGTCCATTGAAAGTCCAGGCCTATTGTTGCAACCCATAACCCAAATACAAAAGCCCATACCCGGTTATAACCCAATAGCCAAAACAGTACCTAATACCCCTGAAATAACCCAGACCCAAAACTGAAATGGCCTAATTGGCCGAAACGGTTAATCTAGGGCAGAAAACCCTAGGGTTTCTGTTTTTCATTCTTCTCGAGCCGCCATTGCTTCTAGAAGATTCGGGAGCGTCTGTTCGGTTCTCAAAATCGAGACAGACATCAATGCTCTGCCTCCGGTTTCAATGCCCCATCGGTGCCTCGCCAGCAGCCACAGATCGTGTCTCCTTCAAGGCCACGATTCCAGGTTCTGAATCACGCCTTAATTAACGCCACCGAAAGGTCATCGTGAAGCCTTCATCACAGCCGTAATTTCCGTGATCACCTGCACACAAATGGAAAGGAAAACAAAATAGTAGCACAAAATAGGAAGAAACTAAAAGATTTTCCTTTACCAAATGTAAACAGTGGCTATAAAGCCCGAATCAAAACATTATACAAAGGGGCGGATTTTTTTAAGAGAACAGAAAATATACTGACATTCATTCAGAGAAATACAAACAGTCCCTAAAAGGTGATTTAATTGTACCTTGTTCTTATTTTAGCATGCATATATAAATCATTCTAAGCAGAGATTGTTGGGTTTGAAAAAAAAAGAAGGAAAGTTACCTGTATTACGCTGGAAAAGGGAAGGGTTTTTATCCCTCCGACCACCGTGCATGGCGGCGCGTAGGCGCGTGGGAACCAGTGGACGGAGGTTCCACGGAACTCCGATGGCCAGCCCCTAGTCCTCTTCAGAGGATTCTATTTTTTTTTCTCAAACGATATCCAAAATGATTTTTAAGCCTTAATTTTGGCTTATATAGCCATAACAAAACGACACCGTTTTAGCTTAGTCTGATAAGCTTAAAACGACGACGTTTTAAGACCTCAGGATCCCCGTGTTGACCCGATTAAACAAAAAGGATCCGCGTGTTTTCTATTATTGGGATAATCTTCTAATCGGTCCCCCTACATTTTCAATCTTTTTAATTTTATTTATTTTTATTTTAATTTGGGCCCTGGACTTTTACATTTGTTTTGATTTAGTCCTAAACGACCTTTAAATTCGGTTCTACAGAACGCAGTCATTTTGGGATTAGGGTTTAAATTACCCAATGAGTCCCTCGACTTTCAATTTGTGTTTTGATTAAATCTAAATTTTTTTACTATTTTGCAAATTAGCCTTGTAATTTTATTTAAATTCAATTTTAACCCTTTCTTTTCATTTTATAATTTATTTATTATAAAAAATATACTTATATTATTACTAAAATACTATTTATATATTTATAAAAACTTTTATTTATTACACATTGTTTACCTATATGTATATTTATATTTTATTTTATTATATAACATTTATTAAGCATGAGTTCACTATGTTGCACTTATCAGAGACAATGGAAATGCAAGCCCTGATGGTCTATCAAAATGGACGCAAAAGAATGAGATTAAAGAAGACCATATCATTTAAAGACCTTTAAAGTAGAGATTAACTATGCTGAGAAGATACCCATGTAAGCATTTCAAAATGCTTTGCGTGGACAGGAATCTGAAAGCTCTCAAGAAACACTAAAGGTGCTGGATATCATTTTAAGGCAGCATGTTAAGTAGGAATGCATACTTGTTTGCCAATCTTTCTTTCAAGATAATCAGAACAACTTCACAAACGTTGGAAGAAGTGTCCATAGATGTAGGGATTATCTCATGGGTGAAACCATAGCTCAAATTCGGGATGGTAGTAGATCAGTTACGGACCATGAAGGTACAAGCTGATACATTGAGCACGAAATACAAGCTATAGTCAGATCATTATCAAGAGTTACCTTTGTTGAGTTAAAACTTTGGGCCATAGGATGAAGGCGTATTTGTAATCCATTTATATGTAAAGATATTCTTTTTCTAAATAAATTTTTCTAAATGAGATTGAATCGAGATCGATACCTTTTGCATTCATGCATTTGCATCTCATAGCATTTCATTGCATCATTTGTATTCAAAATTTTAAAAAGACCCTAATTAGTTAAAGTTATTAAAAAGAAAAAGAAAGAGAGAGAGAGAGAAGAGGGTCACGGCTAAGTGAAAAAGAAGTTGAATGGGAATTAACGACGTTCCCTTACATATCCCCAACTTTTGTGTCAGGAGGGATAGCTTACCCGGAAAAGGGGGTGTTTGGAAATGAAAATCATCCCATCAATGTCAAGGGACTGAACAAAGAAACCTTGAGGGCATTCACCCTTACGAACTAGGAAGCTCTTTAAACAATTGGACTGCAGAAGAACTTCTTGTAATCTTTAGGAAATTTACGGAGTAATATTCAGAACACTCTTGTTGCTCTAAAGCCTAGGAGTAATGAGATTTCTTTTGAGAAGTGGGCTCATGTTTAGACATTTTTATTTTCAATAAAACATACTTTTATTATTTATCCAAGTAAATATTCTTTCATTCTGATTCTTTTGACCTTTGACATTCTTTATAAATTTTCATTTCATGTAAATAGATATTCTTGAATTCATTTATTCCTTGTATATTCTTTTGTGTGCCTATCATAGATCCCTAGATATCAATGACACGGGCAACGATAATACAGATTCAGAGTTTCTTTTAAGTGCGATATGTGTTTAGAGGAATCTTAGTACTTTGAAGGTGACAGAAATTGTGACTTGTTTCTGAATTTGTTGAAAATGGTTTTTACCCCATGAAGTGGTGGTAGGAAATATAGCCTTAGAGGAAGGAAAGATTGCGAAATTGGAATTAGCTGAGGAGACAAAACCAGACCTTGTTAAGACTATTATGGGAATTCAAAAATATGGTCTAAAGACGCATGCAGGAGGATTTGCAATTGCCAGGATAAACATGTGGTTTTGGGGCACTATTGGTCCACCATGGAAAGGGATCGCATCAGTTGTACAACGAATGCCAAATTTAAAGGAGTCAAGACTTATGGGGCATGTATGTTATGGGCTCGAGCTCGTCAAAAGTTTCAAGCTGACAATGACTCATCTTTGTGGATGTCAACTACTCCATTAAGAGGGGGAGATAGTTTCATATGCCAATATTACAAAGTCAAAAGTCATCTATTTCAAAAAAAAAAAAGAAGAAAAGATTATATATAACTGCACAATGCCAAAAGTTTGCAGTCTTTTCAAAGATAATGCGCCATACCACAAGATCAAAGAAAGGTTACCAAAAGAAAAGAAAAGAAGAAAAACAAATTACAGAAGATGACCGAGACTGGTAAAAATTGGCATAAGAAACTACTGCCTACTCTCTATGCTTACACTGGGGCAAACACCTTCAATTCCAGTTGTTTCAAAGGTTCCAACCATCATCCTTGGAATGGGTACATTGGCTTTCCTGAGCAGTCTGATGTGCCGTCAAAAGCTGCGATGGTTAGCTCCAGGCGGTGGCCATTGATTTCCAGCTATGGGGCATCAGGCCGTATACAGTCTCTAAAGCTTAAAATGGTAAATTCTTTCTTAAAAACCAGTTTCTGACAAAGTGGATGACGGTATCATGAAGGAAGCTCTCTTAGACTTCTATACATGTTCAGGGAAGAGGAAACCTAATCAAATCATTATTTTCAAGGATGGGGTTAGCGAGTCTCAATTCAATCAAATTTTGATCAAGTTATTGAGGTTTGCAAGTTCTTTGACGAGAAGTGGAACCCTAAATATTGTGGTTATTGTTGTACGAAAAACCATCATACCAAGTTTTTCAATGAGGATCTCCGACAATGTGCTACATGGTACTGCATCATTGACAACAAAGTATGCCATCCAAAGAACAATGATTTTTACCCTGGTACCCATGCTGGAATGATTGGAATCACGAGGCAGACCCACTATCATGTTCTCTTAGACCAGGCTGGGTTTTCGGCTGATAATCTGCAAGAGTTTGTTCATTCTATATCCTATATGTATCAAAGGAGAACCATAGCCATATTTGTTGTGGCTCCTATTTGCTACGCTCATTTGGCAGCTTCACAGTTGGGGGAAATTTATGAAGATTAGGGATGCTTCAGAAACATCATCGAGTCATGGTGGGATGTATGCTCGGGAAGTAATCTCTGTACCTCAGCTTTCCAGGTTGAAAGATAAAGTCAGCAACTTCAATCTTGTTTGCTGAGAATCATTGAACCATCTTTTTGTAAGGTTTGACAAACAACACCGGGGATCACTGCTTTTGGGCAATCCCTTTCTCATGGGTTTATGAATCAAGATTTTTCCTCCAAGCTTTGATGGAGTCAAGAATTGGATACCTCTAGTAAACTTGAAAGTATTCATCCTAAGCAAATGTACCAAGAATGGATGACACAGACTTATGAAAAAGAAGGTTCATCTAAAAGAATTTCATAAAGGAAACCTTATGCTGAAAGAGATCTTTTCCATGTAAAAGGATGCCGAATTGGGAAGGGCCATTTGTTGCGAAGAGGGCTTTCTCTAGAGGTGCACTGATTTTGACAAGAAATGGATAGGAAGAATTTATCTAATCCAGTGAATTCGGACTCGGTCAATGAGTAATTTGTTTGAAGAAGAAAAGAATCCAAGGTGAAAACCCGCAAAGGGCTCTTTGAATTTCAAAAAAAAAAAACGAGGGAAATGGAGAGGCCAAGGTGAAAACCCGCAAAGGGTGCCTTGTGACCAAAGGGATTTTGAGTTGAAAACCCGAAAGGGCAACTCAAATTTTGAAAGGGCACACAGTAACCTTGCTATATCTGACTTGGCAAAGAGTGAGGCATAATGTATATTGGGGCATCAACAAAGTACTCTGGATCTTTTAAACACATGTCGAACTCAAGAAAGGCTTCGGGGAACTAATGTATAGATGCTCAAGCAGCGATATTTAGCGCATCTAATTTTTTATCCTGTTTGCTATCTTTAGATTCTATTTCTTCTTAAAGATATGCTATCAGACTTATTTCCTTTGTACTGTTAACAATTCGAATCCAATTATTCTCAAAGATTTACTCATCTTCTGATATTTTTAAAGTATGTTGCATTGAAATAATGATAGATGAACTAAAATATTTTCACAAACGAAGTTTTGCACATTACTTTGGAATTTCTAGATAACGCAAGAAACTAAAACAGGACAATTGTTCAAGAAATTCACGTAAGTAAGGGATGAAGGAACTCGAGGGATTTCTTTCTTCTAGTCTAAAAAGAAATGGATGATTCAATTCTTACAGACATCCTCAGTAGATCATAGCATTGGAGGAAGGCCTACAAGCTGAGTAAGAATAAAATTTTGAGAAAAGAAAGACAAATGAAGGAATGAATGATGACACTTGAGATAGGGGTCATATTCACAGCACTTTGCATCATAACATGTTAAGGACATTCGACTCATTTCAATCATAGCATACTTAGGCATAGGCACATACTCATTCTACAGGTCATGTCCTGTAGGGGACAATAAAGATCAAAGATTTCAACATGGCATCCCTGTGCTTATGGGAAACAAATTGAAGATAGCAGATCTAGACTTCAGACATTTATGCTGAAGCAGATCCAAGATGATTTGGTATTCTTGTGTTTACAAGAAACAAGTCGAGGACATAGCAGATTTGACTCTCAGACGTTCTCAAATATAGTAGATCTAACCTTCAGATATTTATACTGAAGCAGATCCAAGATGATTTGGCATCCTTGTGCTTACAAGGGACAAATCGGGGACATTGCAGATATGACTCTCAAATGTTCTCAAACAGACTCAAGATGGTTTGGTATTCTTGTGTTTACAAGAAACAAATCGAGGACATAGTAGATTTGACTCTCAGATGTTCTCAAATATAGCAGATCTAACCTTCATATGTTTATACTGAAGCAGATCCAAGATGATTTGGCATCCTTATGCTTACAAGGGACAAATCGAGGACATTACAGATATGACTCTCAAATGTTCTCAAACAGACTCAAGATGGTTTGATATTCTTGTGTTTACAAGAAACAAATCGAGGACATAGTAGATATGACTCTCAAATGTTCTCAAATAGACTCAAGATGGTTTGGCATCCTTGTGCTTATAAGGAACAAATCGAGGACATTGCAGATATGACTCTTAAATGTTCTTAAACAGACGCAAGATGATTTGGCATCCTTGTGCTTACAAGGAACAAATCAAGGACGTAGCAGATATGACTCTCGAACGTTCTCAGAATAGACTCAAGTGGACTTGGCATCCCCACAAATCGAAGAAGCAGATTCGACATCTCTACAATCTGCGGGGAGCAGATCAAAGATATCAACATAGCAGTCATAAAATTGAATTCCATTATTTGATAAGGCCGGTGAAATTAGGTCTTTCTATGAGTCTTTGCTTGATTCCTGTTACACAGCAATAAGCAAAGAGGGGCAGCTGTAATAACCCAAATTTGACCGGGCTTAAAAGAAATTAGCATTTATTTATTAAACAGTCCATTGAAAGTCCAGGCCTATTGTTGCTACCCATAACCCAAATACAAAAGCCCATACCCGGTTATAACCCAATAGCCAAAATAAGTACCTAATACCTCCGAAATAACCTGCACTAAAGCCGAAATGGCCCAATTGGCCCAAACGGTTAATCCAGGCGAAAAACCTAGGGTTTCGTTTTTCATTCTCCTCGAGCCGCCATTGCTTCTAGAAGATTCGGGAGCGTCTGTTCGGTTCTCAAAATCGAGACAGCCATCAATGTTCTGCCTCCGGTTTCAATGCCCCATCGGTGCCTCGCCAACAGCCACAGATCGTGTCTCCTTCAAGGCCACGATTCCAGGTTCTGAATCACGCCTTAATTAACGCCTCCGAAAGGTCATCGTGAAGCCTTCATCACAGCCATAATTTCCGTGATCACCTGCACACAAATGGAAAGGAAAACAAAATAGTAGCACAAAATAGGAAGAAACTAAAAGATTTTCCTTTACCAAATGTAAACAGTGGCTATAAAGCCCGACTCAAAACATTGTACAAAGGGGTGGATTTTTTTTTAAGAGAACAGAAAATATACTGGCATTCATTCAGAGAAATACAAACAGTCCCTTAAAGGTGATTTAATTGTACCTTGTTCTTATTTTAGTATGCATATATAAATCATTCTAAGCAGAGATTGTTGGGTTTTAAAAAAAAAAAGAAGGAAAGTTACTGTACACTGTTTGAAAAGGAAGGGTTTTATCCTCCGACCACCACCGTGCATGGCGGCGCGTGAGGCGTGTGGGAACAAAGTGGACGGAGGTTCCACGAGAACTCCGATGGCCACCTCAGTCCTCTTGAGAGGATTCTATTTTTTTCTCAAACGATATCGAGAATGATTTTTAAGCCTTAATTTTGGCTTATATAGCCATAACAAAACGACACCGTTTTAGCTTAGTCTGATAAGCTTAAAACGACGACGTTTTAAGACCTCAGGATCCCCGTGTTGACCCGATTACCCGAAAAGGATCCGCGTGTTTTCTATTATTGGGATAATCTTCTAATCGGTCCCCCTACATTTTCAATCTTTTTAATTTTATTTATTTTTATTTTAATTTGGGCCCTGGACTTTTACATTTGTTTTGATTTAGTCCTAAACGACCTTTAAATTCGGTTTTACAAAACGCAGTTGTTTTGGGATTATGGTTTAAATTACCTAATAAGTCCCTCGACTTTCAATTTGTGTTTTGATTAAATCTAATTTTTTTTTTACTATTTTGCAAATTTGCCTTGTAATTTTATTTAAATTCAATTTTAACCCTTTCTTTTCATTTTATTTTCGTTATATAATTTATTTATTATAAAAAATATACTTATATTATTACTAAAATACTATTTATATATTTATAAAAACTTTTATTTATTACACATTGTTTACCTATACCTATACGTATATTTATATTTTATTTTATTATATAACATTTATTATGTTTTATTACTTATTATTTTTTTATATATATTATATATCACATATTACCAATTATACTATTTATGTTATATCATATATATATTATTTAGAATTTGTAAATTATTATTATTGAAACATATTTTAAACTCATATTATATACACATTTCATTTTTATTTATTTATTTATTTATTATATATTATTTCATTTTAAATTAATATTGTTATATGATGAAGTCTCTTATATACTCTTAAACCAATATATTACCATATAATTATTATTCTTTTGTAAATATTATTGTTATTATATTATATATTATATATTAAATACTATTATAAAATTGTTATGAAATATCTTATCTTTAATTATGTATCTATTTTGTTAGTAATCAATCATTCTTTTTTGGTTCTTTAAGATATTTTTATATTATATGTATCAAGTATGTGTTAAATGTTATTATTATTATTATTATTATTATATGTTATATTTTGTGAACATGCATTTCATCTATTTGTACATCATACATTATTTGGTTATTGCTTTTTTTTTTTCATGCATCATTTAATTATCATTTTGCATGTTTGTATATTAGTTTATTCATTCTCGATACATGCTATATATATCTTTATATGTATACTGTTACTATTTGCTTTATATGTATTATGTTATATGTATATATCTAATGCACGATCTTTATATTGTTACCATTACTTTGTTTAAATGTATGCATTACAATAATATGTTATTATGTATGATTTATAATGCAATATAATTCCCCACACATCACTTTAAAAAGAGGGGGCATCAAAGTCTTCAAAAATGCAAAAAGGCAATGCTTGATGTTTGGAAACTTCAAGAAAGTAGTGCCCTAACTTATTGGGTTGCGACTCTTCTCGTCAAGTTCGAATAATCAAGTACCCTTCTAAGTTTTTAAAGGTTTTCAAAATGTAAGCGACTGTCTTGGAATTTCAAAGCAATATGTCCTAACTTACTGGATGTGGCGTTTTGTTGTTTCGAGATAGGGATTTCCAAAAGGCTAACTCAGTATCGATATTTTGATACTAGTGAACTCCAATTTTCAAAAATAAAAAATATTTAAAAGAGGATTGCATCTTAAAATTTCTAATTTCCGACCTTAAAGACATTTGATAATTAATTAGGTACCAATTATTGGGCGATACGAGGGTGCTAATCCTTCCTCATACGTAACCGACTCCCGAAACCGTTCTTTTTATTTTGTAGACCAAAACTAATGATTTTAAAACAAAATGTTTTAAAGGTGATCCAATCACACCTAAAAAGATTGGTGGCGACTCCCGTTTTCGTTTTTAAAGTTGATTCCCATTTTCCAAAAACTCGATTTTAAAAATGGTCTCGACAATAGTTGTAGCAGGGGATGAAGTGTAAGTGTTTCTTAATTATTCTTAATTTTCCCCAAGGATTTTTCTTTCAAAAATGGATTTGGAAAGTGTTTAATTTTTTCTTCTTCTTTTCTTTTGGCAATTAGTCCTATGGTGGGATTACAAGAAGCTCCTGGGTATGAAATTGATGCTAATTATAACCAGTTTGGGGAAAATCCTCCTTCTGAAATGAATCCAGTGGTAATTTTTTATTTCCTTTATTTTTTTCATTTTTCTGATACTTTTTAGAAAATGTATTATTTTCCGTAAGTTTAATTTGATCTAATTTGCTAAACGTAAAATATTTCTAGTCATTCCTAAAGCAAATCTATGAAGCTAAGGCTCATGTTAATCGCTTTTTTCAAAAAAAAAAAAGAAAAAGAATATTTCTAGTCATTCCTAAATCAAATCTACGAATCTAAGGTTCATGTTAATCACTTTTTTCAAAAAAAAAAAATCCCAAGTTTCTTTAGGGTAAAAAAACCCCTAAGAATTTAAAGTCTATTTGATGATGACCAATGCCATTTTGAAAAGAAAATCAAACCTGTTTATTTAAATACAAATGAAAGCAGAATGAAAAGACCCTACATTTTGAAGTTTATTTGATGATGATCAAAATAATTATCATTTTGAAAAGAAAATCAGAAAGTTGAAGCCTAATTTTTTCAATAGAAATGAAAATAGTATTAAAATAACTTTATATTTTGAATTCTATTTGAAAAGAAACATCATTTTGAATAGAAAATCATGAAGTTGAGGCTTGTTTATTTCATTAGAAATGAAAATAGTGTAAAAAATATAACACTATATTTTGAAGTCCATTCCAGTATGATGGAAACAGAATACAATGAGAAATTAAGCCATTTTCTCGTTATTATCTCGATCACTTGTTGATGTTTTATTTCCCAGGAGGATTATTTTGTACAAAATAATGAAAATTTTGGATCCCCTTTATTGTATAATCCTCCATCCCCACAAAATTCACAGGGTTTGAAATCATCGACGAATGCTAAACCCGATCATATGAACCGAGCAAGTGATCTTCTTATGGCGGTCTCGATAGGAGCTGATCTGAACAAGAACAAAATCATCGAACAAGCTGTGGAAGCCATGGAAGAGCTGCTTAAGTTGGCAATAATGGGTGAACCACTATGGTAACACAATGGAAACGGTGGAATAGAGACTCTAAATGGGTTTCAATACTTGAGGGAATTCGGTAGCTTTGATGCAACAATGGAACAGATAATGAGGATGGTTGAAGTTGGTGAACCCCAATGTTTCATAAGCTCTGATTGCAACTGTAACTTTGATCAAGATGTCCCCTCATCCTTTTCAAAACTCAATTTCGAGCCTTTGAATATTGAAACTTCTCGAGAGACTGCAATTGTTGAGATGAACCCTATGAACATCATCCAAGTGCTCATGGATACGGTAGGGATTTTGTTTCCCCTTGTTCCATTTCATTATGTAAGTTTGCTCATTTATGAAGTTGTTAATGAACTAACATTTTCCATGTTCTTGTGATTAGAAACAATGGGCGACAACATTTTACAGCATTGTCTCGAGGACAACATTGTTAGGAGTTATATTAGAAAACGTTGATGGGAGCTACAATGGAGTTCTTCAAGTGGTAAACCTCAAACATCATCTTCATTTTAATCTAAAATTTACACTTTGACTTTGATTGAATGTGGAATGTTATACATGAATTTTGATTTGCTACAATTATATACACACATGAAACTTTTATTTTGGTTTAATTAGACACATGAAACTTTGATTTGATTTAATTGTATATATTTTTTTTAAAAATAACTACATTCATTAGTTTTTACATTCGATAAATATAATTATTTATCTATACAATAATAGACGTAGAGTCGATAATAGTCTTTAATGGTTTGAATCAAAATTTTATGTATAAATTGCTCAAAATCAAAATTAATGTATCACATTGTATAGAAAGTTCATGTATAATTTTGATATTTATCCAATTTATATCTAATTTTACTTGATTCATTACCCTATTGATATCTCAACAATATTCCATGCATTAAAATTTAGTACAAAAATTCACTATTGTTTTGCTTAACATACATATTGATATTGAAACATTTATTTAGTAGCTTTATTGTTTTATAGAATCTTACTTTAAAGAGAGTGATTGAAATGATTCATATATGAAAAGAAAGAATCTCATACAAATTTAAGGAAAAAGTTGTTTCATATTTGAATGTTTTTTTGTTAACTACAAGGTTTCGATTTAGGGTTTATGAAAATCATTAAATGCAGTTACAGGTTTTTAATATTCTTTATGATGGATTATTTCTTTGTTCTTCCTCTGATATTTTATATACTTGATTATGATCCATTAGTTTGTTTATCTCTTACGGTTAATATATTTATTACGATCCATTTTCTTATTTTTTCTCTTATAATTAATATGTTCAAGATAATTACGTATTTGCGTTGCCTATATTTAGTAACTAGCTAACGGTTCTCTTCAAAAGATCCGTTTTATTTGTTTTAGTGTTTAGGGGTATCATTAGATGCCATTATAATTCCTAAAATATTCTTCACCGTCGATTTCTTTGTTTTTTTCTCTAATAATTAATACATTCATATGGTAACTAGTCTTCCAAAATCCATTTTATTTGTTTTCCCATCAGATGTTAGTAGAGTTTCATCAGTGTACACCATTAATACCAGCAAGACAAAGCTATTTCGCAAGGTACTGTAAGAAGCACACAAATGGAACATGGGGAGTGGTTGATGTTTCCTTGGAGAGTTTATTCCCATATCCACAAGTCTGATTTGAAGAAGGCCATCAAAGTTGTGTAATCCAAGAAGTAGGCAATAGAGGTTCAGAGGTAACATGGATTGAACATGTTGAAGTTGATAGCAGATCACTTCACCCTATCTTTCGTCCCATTGTTAGCTCAAGTTTTGCATTTAGTGCCAAACGATGGATTGCAACCATCAACAGGCATTGCCAATGGCTCACAACTTTAATGGCTAGAACCGCTCCTACAGCTGATGGGGGTAAAAATTTTAATTTATTCCTGCTTTCTATTTACATTACATGCGCCAACTTAATGAACACTTGTTGATGTAATTTTATTTGTTGGGAAAAACTGTAACACCCCCCTAACCCCAAACCGTTACCGGAACGAGGTTATGAGGCATTACCGGACGTATCAGACAACTTACGAATAATTTACAATTAATATAACTTTCATAGTATAATATAATAATTAAGTCCCTATCTTGAACTCTTGAAGTTCAAACATGTATTAAAAGTAGAACGGGACTTGTTCGAGTATTCTAAATTTTTTTTTATAAAAATTTGCAGCATTCTGCTTATTTTTACCTAAACCTCCTGCAAATTTCAAACCAAAACAACCAACACCAATATTTCACATTCATATACTAATATTTATATTATTAATAAGATTTTAATTTAATAACTATCATAGCATCATTCAAATTGATTAAAAACTTCTTTCATTTAACAACTTAATGTTCATATATCAAAATATCATGTACTTTCCTTATCATTTCATTTAACCATCTAAATTTTATCATTCATCCTTCACTACCCAAAGTAATATACATATTCAAGTGACTAAATAACACCTATGTACATGCCACCTTTACCTAAAAGAAAAATATACATCACCAAGTTTGTGTTGGAGTCGGGATTGTTACGGATCTTTGGCGGGACACTTGACTTCTACTAACTGTGCACGGAAACAACCTGTCTGCTGAGTATGGATATACTCAGTGGTATTACTATAAACCAAGACTATTTAACATTAATAAATTACAAACATCAACCATAATTTTATAATTATTTAAACTACTTTTATATAAAATTATTTTACTTCATAAATCTTAAATTCATAATTTATTTTTCTCATACTAACTCAATTCATAATTTAGTTCATACATTCTTTCTCGTACTTTTCAATAGTGCTAAACAAATAATCTCATTTTCAAAATTTCATTTCAATTATTTACCCTATTAACAAAGCTCGGACTATGACAGATACACGGATTTCTACCCAAACACACCAGAATATCCAACCCAAACACACCCGGAATATTGTAAATTCTCCATAACACACCGGTATAATATATCCTCCCAACACACCAATAAGGCATTAAATGCCTATTCGGATAAATGAAGTATATAATAACAGAAACATCTTCTCGGCTAACTACAATCTCTTCATCATATCACAAATCCAATGGCATGCCATTTGTATCGAATCTAGTCCGACGAGTTAATAGGGTATTATTTTACTTTTTCTAATTTCAATTTCACATACTTACCTCAAGTCTTATTTACCATACATAACAATTAAAATTTCAGCAATCAAGAATAATTAAAAATTTGAATTATAGTAATACACACCGTAATTCTCCGTTTTAGTCCTCGATGACTTTCTCCTTTCCTTTCGATCTTGATGCTTGGGTTCTTTGTTGGCTACGAAAATAATAATTTATAATCATCAATACAACAT
This sequence comes from Gossypium anomalum, assembly GCA_025698475.1. Taxonomy (NCBI): domain Eukaryota; kingdom Viridiplantae; phylum Streptophyta; class Magnoliopsida; order Malvales; family Malvaceae; genus Gossypium; species Gossypium anomalum. The sequence goes on from CM046956.1 coordinate 12,072,832, forward strand.
GATTCAATTTAATTCATGAGCCTAAACATGTAAATTTAACCATTTTTAATGTATATATATAATTTCACCATTAAGTTTGTCTACTTGAGTTATTGTTACTAAATTATTTATATCTTTAGCTACTGAAACTCCAAATTAATATCCGTAAATTTTTCTTAAAACTAGACTCATATATCTTCTAACCATAAAATTTCCAGAATTTTTGGTCTAGCCATTTAGTACAGTTTATTCACTAAATACTCCCTGTTATTTCATTTGTGAGCTTGACCTCTCTCTACTAAAAATAAATTATCCCATTGTACAGAACTCGAATAAGGTTCTTGTTTATTTATTTTGAAACTAGATTCATAATAATTTTTGTACAATTTTTAATGATTTTCCAAAGTTAAAACAGAGTGTCTCGAAATTACCCTGAACCAGTCTTACAAAATTTCAAATATCTCTTGATTCATAAATTCATTGCTTACATTGTTTCCACTATAAGAAACTAGACCCAATAAGCTTTAATTTCATATCTTATTCATCCTCTAATTCAATTCCTACAATTTTTAGTGAATTTTCAAATTCAGACCATTGCTACTTCCCAAAACTGTTTTGATGTAAAATGTTAATAACTAAATTTATAACACCAATTCACACCTTATTCCTATTCAAATTTCATTTAAACTCAAATTTAACTATTAAATTTTCAACATATTTTCTTAATTCTGAATTTTCCTCAATTTAGTCCCTAAAACACAAAACTTATAGCCTAGTTTACAATTTAATCCCTTAATCAATTCTAACTTAGAATTCATTCAATTAAATCCCTAATTCCATAATTTTTCCAACATGAACCCTACTTGGAAACATATGAACTCTTGAACTATTAACTTAATTTCATCAAAATCTTGTTTCAAAACTCCTAAAACATCAAAATTAAGAGAAAAGGACTTAATTGACTTACCTTTTAAAGCTTCAAACCTTAAAACCTTAGTTTTTCCTTTCCCTTTTCTTTCTTTCTTTTTCTTTCCCTGTTTCGAAATGCTTCTGTTCTCCTTCTTCTTTTTTTTTTCTTTTGTCTTTCTCTTTATTCTTTTATTATTTCATTTATTTTACTTATTTATTTTATCATTTAACTAATATATATTATTATTAATTTAATAACAATATAATTAACACATTTGTACACATGTATCTTTGTACATTTGTACACTATTATTACCATCCATTTGTCTTTCTTTTATTTATTTAACAAATAAAAATCTTATAATATTAATATTTAATTAATTTAATAAATATCTATTTTAATAACAAATACTAATATTACAATTGGATACATATTAAATTTTACATTTGTACCAATAATTTTATTACAATTGTCATTATTTAATTTGTTTCTTAAACAAAAAATCTCATAATTTAATAATTTAATTATTTAATTAACAAATATCTTTTTACTTAAATTATAAGTAATTTAGTATTTAAATTACAAATGTACCAATACAATTCTTACACATGTATATTTTATTACCATACAATTGTCTTCTATTTAATTTATTTATAATATATTATCAATTAAGTAATCATAATAATTTAATACAAAACTATAATAATAATCATTATAATATATATATATATATATATATATATATAATTTAATATATAAAACCTAAATAAAATCTTTGATTTCATTTCAATATGCCGCCTCAATTTATGTAAATGGCTTAATTGCCATTTTGATCCTTTTTATTTTCTATTACTTTAGAATTAAACTTTTACCCCTTTTTCAATTTAGTTCTTTTTTGCTAATTATTCTAAATTAAGCTAATTTCACCTAATTAAATCCTAATTAGACACACTACTAGGCTCATAAATATTTTTAATAATTATTTTCGAACTTATTTCACTAAGACGGAGGCCCTATAACTCACTTTTAGGTGCAGTGAATTTCAAAAGTTATTACAAAAGCAGTTTTAATACCACAAGAAGGGAGGGAGAGTCTCAACTGAAATTGGTGAAAAGATGACTAAGAATTTTTTCAACAATATTAATTCATGTTCTGAGAATGTATGGTAGGGATTACCTCAAAACTTTGCTGCTCAAGATGTTAGGTTGAGATACGGAAATATATTAAAGGTTCCTGGGAAGCCTTCTGGTAACATTGTAATCTTCACTACTTCAACTCATATTTCGGTTCCGATGGAGGTTTTCTTCGTCATGAACGTACAAGAAACAGGGTATGTAAAACTTATATATATACGTGTTTAATTTTTTAGGGTTGTTTTCTTTTACTGCTGCCTGAATGCATGCATGTATACAAACATATATGTGTATATATATTACTGCACTGAGCGTGTAACTTTTCATGGATGGATTCCGGGGTGTATAATTATGCAGTGGGATTTGCTTTCAAACCAACGACATGTCCGAGAACTTGTCTATGTCAGTAATGGTGAAAATCCTAAAAATCGAGTTTCTATTATGCAAGTGAATGTACGTGTTTCGATCATTTCCTTTTCTTTTCTCATCACAATTTCCTCCATGAACTAACTAATAAGCATACTAATAAATTTGCAGTTATCACCAAACAAGATCGAGATACTATATCTCCAAGAAAGCTACACTGATGAAACTGCTCATACATAGTGTGCGCGCATGATGGATATCATGGCCATGTCAAAAATCTTGAATGGTGGTAACCCAAAATTTGTATCTATTTTGCCATCAGGGTTCAGATTATGCCTGATAATGCACCTGGGCAAGGAGATGGAGCCATGGGAAGTATCTTAACCCTAGCGTTTCAAAGCGTCGACGGATTATGCAACAAGGAATATATGCCTCCGTCGACGCTCAAAATCATTGATGCTATCTTATCAACAACTGTTGCTTCAATCAAGGATGCTATGCTATTTGGCATAAGGTGATGCCATTGCTAAGTCTTGAGCTTTTCTTTTTGTTGGTATGTTGCTGCAGGTACTGATGGATTTATATTTGCTTTATGAGCTGCAGGTATTAATGGCTTCTTTCGAAGTTGTGGAGAATGTAAGTTATGTAAACCAAGGAGTTCAAATAGAAACTTTAATATAATATTATCTGCAAACTGTAGCTTTCTTAAAGGAATGTTTTTGAAGAGCTTTTGATCATAATCAATGTTGTTGTTAATTGTTCAAGAATTTAAGACCAAGTTAGAGAGTTTTAATTCGGATTTGGATTGAATCACTTGCTTGATTTGGATTTTGGCTTTCATGAGCTCATATAGTCAGAAAAAAGAAGTAATGGGTTACTTGTTTGGTTATTTTATATGATAATCGTTTGAAATTAAATAAGAAATAATAGATTATTTGCATCTTAAAAAATTTGCTTTAGTTATTTACTTTCAGTATGTTCAAATTTATTAGTGTATATAACAATTTTTTTTAATATGCAAAAATAATTATTTTCTCCCACTAAAAGTTGATTTCTCCTGGCAAAACATAAATTCGAAACATGTAATATAAAATATTACGAGGGAGTACCAAAAATTATAAAATAGTATAAAAATTTTGGGGAATAGAAAATTATGAGGATATCAAAAAATTTATGAGGAAGTACAAAAATTTCTAGGAGTCTGAGAAAATCATGAGATAATATCAAATATTCAGTTAAGAATTTTGTCATTATCTCCTAACCTGTTGAATTAGTTAAAACTTATCATGAAACTAGGACATGGTGGTGGTTTTTTTTTTCCGGTTCATACACCCTGTTGATAAATAATCTCGTATTGTTAAGAAAAGGTAATTACATATTCAGTCTAGTTTATGTATTTTTGTTAGAGTTGAGGATTTAATCTTGTACTTTAATTTCGCTAGTTTAAGTCTCTATATTTTTCGATTTTGAGAATCCAGTCAACTTAAATGGTAGCGGTTAAATTGTAAATTTTTGTATTTCGAAAATCATATGCTTCGAAAATTTTATTTTTTGTACAAACATTTATAATTAAATTTAAATAAAATATTTTGTTATTGGATATTACTTTGGTTTAAACTTATGGAGTGAACACATAATTTGACATTTACATGAGATATATATATATATATTTATAAATGAGATATATTTACTTAAATATGATAATAAAAATGTATGTTTACTTAAAAGGAATTAAATCGACTTCTCAAATTAGCTTTGTTTTATATGGTAATAACTTGATAAAATAAAATTTAAAAACTAGCCATAAGTTTCAAATTGAAGACATGAATCTATTTGTATTGATATAATGGATGTCGATTAGTGCCAGGAATTTGCATCTTGCACTATCCGCATTGCAATTTTTCACAGGATGAATGATGAGCTTGAGCACCACACAGAGGCCAATGATACCATACACCTGGTTGGATTTTCCGCCACTCCTTTGATATCGATTCAATTAACGCCAATGCAAGGGACTAGTTAAAGGCTAATTGACCCTAAATTGCAATTACAATGTTGATAGCTTACCTATCAAAAACATCGCTAGACTTGAGAAGCACAATCAAGAGAAATTAAGTAGCACGCTTTCAAAAATTAAAGCCCCTTTACCAAAACTAATCTCCATCAAATGGAATAAAATCGATCTCAGGATCCACTTAGTTTCCAACTATACCAAAGAGACTCAAATTCAAAATTGACATCACATCAAACACATTTTAACTAAATCAGAGCAACAAAACCACCCTTTTAATCATTGGCAAGTGACACAAAAACCTTCAATCCCCACAGCCCTTTCTATCATCTCAAGATAAAGCCACCCCAAAATACCCATTCCTCATGAATCCACTGCTCCTCATGGTAAACACAATCACCATAACCCACACAAAATCACTATTAATTCACATTCCGACCAGATTGTTACAGAAATCACATATTAAAACATGATTTCATCCTGAATATAAAATGTCACCACTAGAAGGGGAAATCCCCGAACCATACCTTTCGAAAAATAGCTGCGTAAGCTTGAACGCCACACTTAAATCTGCACACAAGATCATTCCGTCTCACCCACTTCCCTACTCTCAATTATTTGTCTAATCTCTAATCACCCGCTTCAGGGAAATTGATTCGAACGTGGCCAGTTTAGGTAATGTTTGTTTTGCAATTGCAGACAAGAATGGAAATGATTTGGCGTGTGCTCTAGCGGTTGCAGGTATTAGAAGGCCTGGTATGTACAAGGCTTGGTGGTGAGTACTTTTTGGGGTTTGGTTGCTATTTTTGCCTTAGCAGTTTATTTTGGTTTTGATGTCGCTGCACTTTGGTTTGGTTTTTCGATGTTGGTTTATTTTGTTGGTGTGCTCTATTTTTCGCGGGCAGAGATACTGTGGGGGTGTGTTGGTCTTTGAGGGGTTCAATTGTCTTGGTTTTTGAATTGGGTTTTGTTTTGGGTGTTGGTTTTTCATGGGGGCTTATTTCCCCGTTTTTGGCTTCTGTGTATAATCTTTGTTAGAGCGAAAAAAAAAATCAAATCCTTATTATTACCTACATTCTACCCTAACAATTATAGCATGTATATAAAAATATTTTTATATAAATTTATGCTGATAACTATTCAAATTTTATTAATTAAGCTAATATGAAAAAGCATTTAATATAAAAGAAGGAAATAGAATAAAAATAAGAGTTTAATAATTTCAAATTTATGTTTCACCAAAAAAAAGCATCGAGTGAGAACATAAAGCAAAAACAAAAAATGCACACACTCTCGTAAACTGTCCATTAAAACCTTTAACTAATCATATTTCAAAGAAGTGTCAGTCAGCAGATACCCTCAACAATTTTCAACAATCTTGTCCCATGTACCCTTCTAATGCTCATTTCCTACTTACCGTTTATTTTCCCTCTCAAATATATATATAAATTCAGTGTTGTACTCCTTAGAAAGAAGACAAATCTGTTCATCACATTTTGTTTAAGGTATGGTTTTCTTTTTTCTTCATGAAAGGTTTTAGTTTCAAAGACACCCAGATATAATGCATGGAAACATTTATGGATGATTTTTATCATTTTTTTAAAATCCATATCATTGTGCTTTTCTAATTCAATTTTTGTATTTTTCAAATATTTTTCTATCATTTTGATTGATGTTAGTTCAGGTAAAAAATAAAAAATAAAAAATTTGCAGATAGATAGATTATTAGGTAAATTTAAACTCAAATTTTTAGTTCAATTATACATTTAGTCAACTATAGGACGGAATTGAATGAATTTATTCGTAAAAAGACATCGAATATATTAACCAAAATGATGTAATGTATAGTTGGATGTACCTGAGATGATTTGTGGAATGAGTTTTAGGCAACAAAAAGAAATGTTGGTAACTATTTAGGTGGAGAAATGCTGGTGGAGGGGGCGTCATTAAAGCCATTATCTTCATCAAATCATTTATGCTACTATCAATTGACGTTAAACCAAAATTCAGATTTATTCCCTAAGAAAATAATGAAATATCAAAATAAGGAACAAATATATTAAAAAGGAATAAAAGAGGCACTATTAACTCCAAAAAATGAAGTTAATAATGTGAAATTAAAAAGAAAATAAAAAAGTGAAGCAAGTCAGATTTTTTGTCACTAATTTTGACCTTGTATACAAATAGTTCAACCTGGAAGTAGAGTTACACCATTTATGTTTTATGATTCTATGATACATCATCATCAGTTGAATGCACCATAATGTGCTAACAGTAAAATCCATAATTAAAATGAACTTACAAGATAAATCTAAAAACTGGAAACTCCAATAAAATTAGGGACTCCAGAGATGTCTTTCTATAGGATAGGGTCATTGCTATCTTCTTCTCGGAAGAATATTTGTAAACGAAAAATCATAGAAGGGTGGACCTGCATCAGAAACAATAAAGTTACTCAAGATTGCAATGGAAGAGAGCCGAGCCCTATTGGTTTCATCTGTTCAAAAGCGAGAAGAAAGTAGTACGCATGAGAGGAGGGTAAGTGGCATGGTCTCTTACCTTCCGCTCAACAAGAATGTAAAATGGAATATGCGCAATCATTTTTGTGTCTCCATCATTCCGGTTGGCGGTGCACGGATTGTGTGGGGTCCGATGTGAAGGCACTGGAAGGTCCCAAGTAGATAGGCGAGCGGATAAGCGGGGTCATCGGATAACCACGAGTTCGCCTCCAAACGCTTGAATCTGATATTTGAGATCGAGCAACCTGAATATGAATTGTTAGAGAAAAGCAACATTATTAAGTTAGAAAATTCATTCCCTTCTTTACAACTACTTGACCAAAGTAAATGTCCAAAATTGGATTCAAACAACCTTGCCCAAGGCTACACGTGCCCTCGGCAATGGTTAGTGGTGATATGCAGCAAGCTTTGCAATAGCCGTGATAACCAGGGATTTAAATAGCAGTCCGCTACCGCTATAGCGGCCGTTATATAGCGGTAGCGGCACCGTCTGAAACTGCTACCCCCCAAACCGCTATTATTGTTTTACAATAAGTTATGTGAAAAATTCATGACCGCGATACCCGCAATGACCGCAATAGTATTCGTTATGTCCACAACCGCGACAAACGCAACGCAACCGAACACGCGGCCGCGACCGTAATTTAAATCCCTGGTGATAACAAAACACAGAAGCCTCGACTGTGATGACTTTCTGAAGTTCATGCTTCGCCGAGTTGATGACTCGCCGCCTGCACCTAGACGACTTCAAACCGAGATTAAAGTCGGCATATAACAACCAACATTAGAAAGAAAATTTTTTGAGAAAACAAAAATATTACCTAGATGAAAGGTTTTCATACAAAAGTAGCTCTAAACTTTCAAAAAGTTCCTTAGCCGCACCTTTGTGCGATCCACCACCCCCACCATGCTCTCCAACAGCCCAACACAATTGTAACGCCAATTCTGTCTATTTAAGGAAAAAAAGACATATGAAGTCGGATCACGATGCGTAAAAAGCGTAACACAGGATGTAATTATTGACCTTTTTCAGGCTTTTCATATGCTTACCCGAGTCTCATCAACTATAGGCTTGCAGAAGGTTAAATGGACCATAACTTATACAAAATAAAGGACGGAAGAATTGCAATCCTTTAGACATCAATTTTAGCAACAATTAATGTAGATGCTTAGTACAAGTTGGAAAACCAAAATATATGGAGAAACTTGAGTGAATAATACCTTCAAAAGTGCAATAAAATCAGGAGAACATTTGAAACGAAGCAAGCATGAATTCTAGGAGCCTTACGCTTAACTGCACAAATATAGCTTCTCGTAAATACAAGCCATTCCAATCTCAAAGATCTAAATTGATGTCATATTACATGGACATTTACAAGAAAAGCTTTGAATCCATACAAAACCATTTCGCTTACCTAACATAAGCACTTCAAAGTATGGACCCAAATAATTAATGTATCTAGAGGGTAGTACATAACCGCAAGGTAGTAGGCCCACAAGAAATACAATAACAGAACTAATATTTAGAAAATGTATACTGTAAGAGCCCCAATTCGTCCGGGCCTTAATGCCAAATCCAAAATACAGAAATAAATAAATAAATGTTTGCTTGTTTAGTTAAACAGTTTTTTACAATGCCCAAATACATAGACCCAACAGCCAAATGGCCCCGTTACAGACTGGTAGCCCAAAACACCTCTACCCGTTACAAACCCAAAATTCCCTGAGGCCCAATTGGCCCAAGCGATTCTGCCCCAGGCAGAAACCTAGGGTTTTCGCCTCTTTCTTCTTCTCGTCATAAGCGAAGATTCTAGACGCGTCTGTCCAACTTCGTAATCGGTGCCTCGGCAAGGACTTGACCCTCCATCAACGCCAGTAGCCCCTCCGTCACCAAGATCTTCGGGACACCTGCAAGGAAAGAAAGAACAACAGCAGCAAAATATGGAAAGAAACAGACTTATTTCCAAAAATGTAAAGACAAATAGTGGCTATGAAAGCCCGAATCGAACATTGTAACAAGATACGAAAGATTGTACACAGAAACAAAAATAAAAGGATACTCACAGATTCAAAGAATACACAAGCAGTTTCAAAGAAATGGTGATTTAACAGTGTGTTTTTTTAATATGCATGTATATACATCTTTCTAGCAAAAAAGGGAACTTTTTTAAAAAAGGGGAAGAGATTACCTGTGGAAGGACGAGGATTTTAGCCCTCAGACCACCGTAGAGGACGGGGCGTGAGCACGTGAGGGGACCCCTGGACGGAGGTTCAGTAGCTCCGAGATCGACCCCTGAATCCTCTTCTAGAGGATTTTACTTTTTTTTTTAAAAGAACGGATGTTCAAATGATTTTAGGGGCGAAGTTTGACTTATATAGTTTATTTAAAACGGCGTCGTTTTACAACTATAGGATCCGCGCGTTGACCCGATTACCCGGGGAGGATCCGCGCATTTTTGGGAATTGGGTTAATTACCCAATTGGTCCTCTCGCAATTTCTATACTTTTAATTTCGTTTTATTTATTTTTTTTAATTCAGCATTAACATTTTAATTCTATTTCAATTCAACCCCCCCAATGATTTGCAATTGTATTAGGGGGAAACAGTGACGTTTTGGAAAAAGTGTTATTTGCTCAGTGACCCCCTTTTATCTTGCGGGTGTTTCAAATAGGGCCTTACTTCAGCTTTAGCTTTTTAAATTTGCCCCGTAACTTTACAAAACTTTAAATTTAATCCTATTTTATTACTATATATTTTTATTAATGTTTGATTAATTTTAATTTCACTTTTATACATTAAAATTATTAAAAATGTTATTTTTATATGTATTACTATTCTATATTATTTTCCTCAAATTATTATTATTTTTTCATATATATATTTCTTAATTATTTATATATATTGTTTTATATGTTATTTTATATCTATTATATTTCTCATACATTTATATTACATTTTATTATATTTATTATATATATATATATATGTTATGTATATCACGTATCACTAATTATATTATTTATGTTTATAATATATATATTATTTTTTAAAATATAAACCATTATTATTAAATCATGTTTTAACTCACATTATATACACGTTTTATTATTAATTATTTATTTACTACATATATTATTTCATTCTAAATAAATATTGTTATAAAATCTCTTATATACTTCTAAGCCAATATTTATTATAATTATTATTCTTTATTCTTGTTATTATGTATTACAATACATACTATTTTTAATATAATATGTCTTGTTTTAATTGTATGTATATTTTGTTAGCAATCGATTATTTATTTTTTAGTTTTTTTTTATATGTATCATATATGTGTTTTTTTATAATTATATACATATTGACATTATATTTATTCTATTTGTATATCATACATTATTTGATTATATTTTTCTTATATCGTACATCATTTAAATATTATTTCGTATGATTATATATCTTGTTTATTCATTTTCAATGCATGCTATATATATATATATATCTTTGTTTTCCTTTTTATGCATTATTCTGTATATCATAATATTTAGTTCAAATGCATGCATTATCTACCTAGTACAATAATATATCATTATGATTTATAATAAAATGCAATCATTTTTTAAAAAGATAAGGCTCCAAAATTTTTTAAAAAAAAATATAAAGGCAATGCTTGGTGTTTGAAAATTTCGAAAAAGTAGTGCCCTAACTTATTGGGTTGCAACTTTTCTCGTTAAGTTCGAATAGTCAAGTACCCTTCTAAGTTTTAAAGATTTTCAAAATATAAGTGACTGTCTTGGAACGGTAAAGTGATATGTCCTAACTTACTGGATATAGCATTTTGTTGTTTCAATATAGGGATTTCTAAAAAGTCTAACCTATAGTCAATACTTCGATATACGTGAACCCTAATTTTCAAAACAAAAAAAATCAAAAATATTAAAAGAGAGTTGCATCTTAAATTTTCTAATTTCCGACATTAAAGACATTTTGATAATCAATTAGGTACCAATTTTTGGGCGTTACGAGGGTGCTAACCCTTCGTCGTACGTAACCGACTCCCGAATCTATTCTTTTGATTTCGTAGACCAAAATCAACGATTTTAAAACAAATGATTTAAAGGTGATCCAATCACACCTAAAAAGATTGGTGGCGACTCCCGTTTTCGTTTCTTTAAAGTCGATTCCCATTTTCCCAAAACTCGATTTTAAAAATGGTCTCGACAGCTTGGCGACTCCACTGGGGACGTTTAAGAGAGTCAAGCCGTGTAATTGATTATCTCTTGTCTTAATGTCGGAAATTAAAAAAATTTAATATTTAATCCTCTTTGCATTACATGTGTTTGTATTATTGCATGTGTTGCTATATTCTAATACGCATTGCATTTGCATGACCGTTGTGGTCAGACCCTTAAGTGGGAGTGAAAAGCTACGCCTTCGTGAGGTTTTCGCCTCCGTGCAAGATAGTGGATCACTTTCAGGATACATCCGTACCTATGGTTCCGTGAGATTTTCATCTCCGTGTAACCATAGGGAAATGTATTCCCCTGAACTGAACTCGATTCAAATGAGCCTATAATGGGTGAGGATCGAGGAATCTGCTGGTTCTGGTACCTCAAACTTTAGAACCAACCTCATATAGAAAAAATCGTAAGAGCCCAACTTAGTTAGTGTTAAACTTTAGATATTATCCTTATGAATTATTGTTGAGATTTTATGATATCATGTGATACTGACTATTTCTTTGCTGTTGTGTGCATGACATTTTTGCATTTACAAAGGTATCGATTCACGGTCAGTGTCTAAATTAGAGAGTTTTATTATGGAGAACGGACTTCTCGATAGAGTGGAGGGTAACGCCAACGTCCATAGACGGTCTGAGCAAACTCAGTTAGAAAAGGGAGATAGTATAGCTGCATGGACATATGTCGTCGAGTCGTCGAGGATATACTCGTATCAAGTGTTAGCAGAATAATCTCCAAGAGCTTAAGGAGATTTGGGATCAATGGGGCAACGAGACTAAACAGTTATTCTATGGTAACTACGGAGACTTACCTTACTTGCTCGATGTTCAAATAGATGAGCGCTTGTTCCGAGCCCTAGCTCAGTTTTGGAATCCAACAGACGATTGCTTTACTTTTGGGGAGGTAGCCTTGGTGCCTCAGAGAGAGTATATCTTGCCTTGTTACGATGTCCTGTGTTCCGAGTTGATAGAATCTATTCTCGAGCTGTTAATGTCCCTACCTTTTGGAAGAAATTGATGGCTATTACAGGGATGAGCGAGCAGTGGATTACTACCAGAATTAAACAGAAGGGCGAGTGCAAGTGCATTTCATGGGATTCTTTGAAGGGTCTGATTTTGACACACCCTGATGAAGCAAAGAGGGTAGATGTTTTTGCTTTAAGTTTGTACGGATTGATGATGTTCCCTAGGGCTTTGGGATATGTGGATGAGGCAACCACGGATCTTTTCCATGGACTCAGTAAGAGGGTCACTTCTGTCCCTATAATTTTGGCAGAGACATTCAGGTCCTTAGGCACATGCAGGAAAGCTAGTGCAGGCAGGTTTGTTGGTTGTGCACAATTGCTTCTAGCTTGGTTCTATAGTCATTTTTGGTTGATAGATAAAGTTGTTTGTCGGGTTTTCTTCGAGGATTACTCACTGCTAAAGGACATAATCGCCTCAACTAGGAGAGTTGATGTTCTAGAGGAGAATTGGATTGCACTACTTCAAAATCTTCAGTCGAAAGATGTTGAGTGGAGAGCTCCGTGGATGATTCCTGGTGAGATTCTTTACCGTTGCGGCAGTTTTGATTGGGTCCCTTTATTGGGAATTTGGGGTGCCATTGGTTATGCCCCTTTGCTCTTGTTGGTTATGCCCCTTTGCTCTTGTTGAGGTAATTCAGTTTAAGGCAGTTCGTGCCAGCAACTCATGGGCTAACTCAAAGTGAGTTTGCATATAGAGGAGCCAATTATAAGAAAAGGGTTGGTGAGATCTCTAGCGCTTGGAACAAGACGTGTCGATTGAGAGGAGTAGCTATTGGCCCTGCTACGACTCCAGAATATGTTGAATGGAGAGGTAGAAGGATCAATGATAATATTCCTGAGCCAAATGTGAAAGGAGCCCAACCGATAGAGGAATATCTGCAAGCGATACCCTCGGAGTTAGAAATTATGAAGCAAGAATTTGAGAGGAAAAATTTGGAGCTTGAGAAAAGGATAGCAAAGCTCGAAGAAGAAAAGATGTACTTGAGTTTAGATATCGATGTCCAGAAAATGGAGGTCGAAAAAGAAAGAAAGGAAAAGAAGAAGATTGAAGAGGATAGAGATGATTTGAAGGAACAATACAAAAAGGCACAGGTATCATTGAGAAGAGCGAAAGTAGGAGGGTCTTCAGATCAATTGCAGAAAGAGGTCCAAGAAGGAAAGGCTAGAGCTGAGTACTGGGAAAAGAAGTTTCAAGAGATGCAATCGTGGAATTTGGCATTAGAAGAAGAGAATAAAGGGTTGAAGTCTAAAATAACTGAGCTTGGAAGATCCCTTCGTTGGCATCCCAGCCATGATTCTACGGTTGAGTTAAAAGAGCTAAAGAGCAAAGTTGAAGATTTGGAAACAGCATTGTAGGAAGGTAAACTTCGAATCAAGCAACTCGAGACGCAAGGAGATTATCTAAAGGGAGAGCTTCATCAGTCTAAAGGGCAGGTTAGAGAAAGAGATCATGTTATAGGAGAAGCCATAGCCCAGATTCGAGAGGTTGCTGAATATGTGCAGGACTTGGCAAGATCTGAGCCGATGTATTGAGTTTGATATGTGGGTCGTCGTCAGACATAGGAAGAGAGTTAGCCCTTTTATTAGATAGAGTTAAAACTTTGGGCATTAGGGCGAAAGCGTACTTGTAATCCATTTATATGTAAAGATATTCTTTTTCTAAATAAAGTTTTCTAAATGAGATTGAATCGAGATTGATGCCTTTGTTGCATTCACGCATTTGCATTACATCATATCATATGCATTCAAGGTTATAGAAAAACCCTAATTAGTTAAAGTTTCTTTATAAAGGTAGAAAAGAAAATCTGGAAATCACACATCCTTACGGCACTCGCACTAAAACTAAGAACATGGATCAAAGGTTTGAGCAATTGCAAAAGGATATGCAAGACCAGTTGCAAGAGCAGTTGGCTAAAATGCAGAATGAGATGAGGGAGCAAATGATGGAAGCTCAGAGGAATATGATGGCCGAAATGGCTCAGTTACTGAGGGCCACTGATAAGGGAAAGGCTTCTATGGCCATCACTGAAGAGGAAAATGAGGGTCCTCCTCCAGGTTTTACACCGCCACATGTACCATTGCAAACTGAGGCACCTCCTAGAAGGCCATCTACTACGGTGAGGCACCAGCATGGGCCAATATATACTGGTTTCCATGTGAATTTCCCAGTTGGTTCAGGGTTTAATATGGGTGACAATCTTACTAATCCTCTTGTTCCCGATCTAGATATGGTGGAAAAGGAGGATTTGAAAGCCGAAGCTGCAAGGTAATTGGATGAACGTTGCAGATGGTTAGAAGAAAAGTTCAAGGCTTTGGACGGTACCGGCAATAATCATGGGGTTGATGCTAAGGACTTAAGTCTGGTCCCAAACCTAGTGTTACCTCACAAATTCAAAATGCCAAAATTTGAGAAGTACAATGGCACTACTTACCCAGAGGCCCATATCACAATGTTCTGCAGAAGGATGACGGGGTATATAAACAATGATCAACTGTTGATCCATTGTTTCCAGGATAGTTTGATAGGAGCGGCAGCTAGATGGTATAATCAGTTGAGCCGGGCTAGAATAAGTTCATGGAGAGATCTTGCACAAGCCTTTATGCAACAGTACAATCATGTAACAGACGTGACCCCTGACAGGATTACCCTGCAAAACATGGAAAAGAAGCCTAATGAGAATTTTAGGCAATATGTACAGAGGTGGAGAGAGGTAGCAATGCAGGTTCAACCACCACTGCTGGAGAAGGAGACCACTATGTTATTCATTAATACTTTGAAAGCCCCATTTATTACTCATATGATTGGGAGCACAACTAAAAGTTGTGCGGACATAGTTATGGCAGGAGAAATGGTAGAGAATGCCATAAGAGGAGGAATAATTGAGGGGGAAGTAGCCAAAAGATCAGCCCCAAGAAGAAAAGATAATAAGGTGAATAATACAAGTAGTTTTAATTCAAAAGCAGTTACGGTCAGCCAGCCCAAAGCAGCCACAGTTGGGCAACAGGGCACTCAAAAACAGGAATCCAACACCAGGCATGAGAGGATACAGTTTACACCTATACCTGTGACATATAGGGAGCTCTATCAAAATCTGTATGATGTGCATGCTATAGCCCCTTTCCATTTGAAACCACTACAACCTCCGTACCCTAAATGGTATGATGCAAATGCCAGGTGTGAGTATCATGCTGGAATATCGGGGCACTCGATCGAGAACTGTACTGGATTCAAGAAAGCCGTAGAGAGGTTGATCAAGAATGGGGTTTTAAAATTTGAGAATACCTCAAATACCGAGAATCCCTTGCCGAACCATGACAATCAGGGAGTAAATGCCATTGGTAAAGTTGGTGGAAAGAGGGAAAAGGAAAATGTTGATAAAATAAGGATGCCTATGAGGGTAATCTGGGAGGAAATGATGAAGAGAGGTATATTGACCTCTAAAAACACGAAAGAAAGAACGTGGGACTACGGTGAGTTCCGTGAAGATTGTGAGAAATTCAAGGCCTTGGTGCAAGGCTTTATAGACAACAAAGAGCTACAGGTTTATGAAGGTAGCTCTAGTGAAAAGCAAGTATGTGCGCTGGAAAATGAATAGCAAAGAACCAGCAAACCAAGGATTGTTACCTCCCTGACAGGGAATAATGAAGTGGGGACACCAGCAGCACCCAAAGTCATTATCTATGCGCCTACTCCTTTCCCTTACAAGGATAGCAAGAAGGTACCATGGAGTTATGGATCAGAAGCAAAGGTCTTGGGAGGAAGGAAATGTAGTAGCAAGCGCATCCAAAGATGTACAAATTAAAGGTTCCCATACGCGGAGTGGAAAACGTTATGATACGGGGAACGTTAGAGTGGAGCCCATAAAATCCAAAAGTATGGAGGTAGAAAAAGAGAAAAAGAGCAAAGTACTTGTTAACGAGCTAGTGAGGGAGGAAGAGGATAAGGAATTTCTAAAATTCCTTAAGCATAGTGAGTCTGATGTGGTCGAAAGCGATTGCATGTAAGCAACCAAAGATTTATATCGATTTTAGCTTTATTGTTAAGCTCTGAAGTACATCGGGAAGCATTGATGAGGGTACTCAACGAGACATATGTCACTCACGATATATCTGTCAATAAGTTGGACCGGTTGATAAATAATATTAGTGCTGATAATTTCATCTACTTTAATGATGATAAAATCCCACCTAGGGGCATAGGGTCAACTAAGGCTTTGCACATCACCACTCGTTGCAAAGGATACACCCTTCCAAGTGTACTTGTGGATAATGGTTCTGCTTTGAATGTTCTGCTGCTATCCACCTTGAATAGGTTGCCCATTGACAGTTCGCATATGAAGGCATGACACAATGTGGTAAAAGCTTTCGATGGAACTGAAAGGAAAGTAATGGGACGAATTGACATCCCTCTAGAAATTGGACCGAATACGTATGAAGTTGACTTCCTGGTAATGGATATCAAGCCTTCCTATAATTTTTTGTTGGGGAGACCATGGATACACTCAGCAGGAGTGGTGCCTTCTTCACTGCACCAAAAATTGAAATTGGTAACTGATGGACGCTTGATAACCATCAATGCAGAGGAGGACATCATAGCAGTTGTCACCAGTAAAGCCCCTTATGTGGAGACAAATGAGGAGGCCATCGAGTGTTCTTTTCGCTCCTTGGAAATTGTTAATGCTACCTTCATTTCAGAGGGAAGCGAGGTGCCAGTTCCCAAAATGTCTGGAGCAACAAGGATGGCCCTACAAATGATGATGGGAAAGGGGGCATCACTGGGAAAAAGACTAGGAAAACAGTTGCAAGGAAGGATTCAAATCCCAAAACTGACGGAGAAGAAGGATCACTTTGGTTTGGGTTTCAAGACAGACCATAAACATAAGAGACAGGAGATGGAAAAGCATCAAGCAAGAAGGAAGGCACATTTGAACGGAGGAGAAGTAGAGTGGGAAACGATGACATTTCCACCTATATCCAAAACCTTTAAGTCAGGAGGGTTGCTGGTAGAAGAGAGTCATCAAATCAATGTTGTACATAGTGAGTAGTTGGGACAGGAAAACCTTGAGGGCAATCGCCCTTACGAACCGGGGAGCTCTCTGAACAATTGTACTGTGGAGGATCTTCCTGTAGTCTTTAGAAATTTTTTAGAGTAATTCTCGAAACATGTTTATTACTTTAGGGCCTAGGAGTAGTAAGATTACATTTGTGAAAATGGGCTTATGTCCATATATTATTATTCAAATAAAACATAACTTTTATCAATTTAAAAGAGTATTGCTTCATTTTTGTCAACCAATATTCCTTTAAATTCTAACAACTCTTATTCTTTTATTCATAACACATAAATGATCATTCTTAAATTCATTCATTCTTTGTATATTCTTTCATACCCTTCACAGGTCTCTAGATATCAATGATATGAGTGCTAATACTGCCGCTCCTGATTTCTCTTGTGAGCAAGACGTGTGTTTAGAGGAGCCTCTGGATTTTAAAGATGTCCAAGATTGTGGCGTATCTCTCGATCTATTAAGAATGGTGAAACAGGAGGAGAAACAAATCATGCCACATGAAAAGGAGGCAATAGAGAATATAGCCCTAGAGGAAGGGAAAGAGGTGAAAATTGGAACACTGATCGCTAATGACACAAGGCTTAGTTTGATTGAGTTGCTTCAGGAATTCCAGGACATCTTTGCATGGTCTTATCAGGATATGCCCGGGTTGAGTACTGACATTGCAGTACATCGTCTTCCGATAAGACAAGAATGTAAACCGGTCCAACAGAAGTTACAAAGGATGTGGCCAGACATTGTCCTAAAAATAAAAGATGAGGTTAAGAAATAGTTTGATGCAGGATTCTTGCAGGACTGAAGTACTCTGAATGGGTAGCTAATATTGTACCTGTCCCTAAGAAGGACGGGAAGGTATGAATGTGCGTTGATTATAGAGATCTAAACAAAGCAAGCCCAAAAGATAATTTTCCCCTGCCACACATCGACACTTTAGTAGACAACACAGCAGGATATTCGTTGTTCTCCTTCATGGACGGCTTCTCAGGATACAATCAGATAAAGATGCATCCAGAGGACATGGATAAAACTACTTTCATAACATTGTGGGGCACCTTTTGTTATAAAGTAATGCCGTTTTAAATTTGTGAAGAACGCAGGGCAACATACCAACGAGCCATGGTGAACTTGTTTCACGACATGATGCATAAGGATATTGAGGTATACGTTGATGATATAATCGCCAAGTCGCGAACAGAAAAAGAACACATTGAGGTCTTGAGAAGATTGTTCTTAAGGTTGAGGAAATTTCGATTGAAGCTCAATCAAGCAAAGTGCACCTTTGGAGCCGGATCGGGAAAGTTATTAGAAGCCGTGAGTCGGTGAAAAGGAATTAAAGTTGACTCGGCACAAGGTCGAGCCATACGAGATTGCTCGCCACGCACTTAAAAAGAAGTTCGAGGATTCCTAGGAAGGTTGAATTACATTGCTCGGTTCATTTCACAATTGACTGAGAAATGTGATCCTATCTTTCGCCTCCTCAGAAAGCACAATCAAGGTACTTGGGATGAAGAATGCCAGAATGCCTTTAAGAAAGTCAAGCAGTATTTGTTGAATGCTCCAGTGTTATCTCCACCTTGTCCAGATAAACTGTTAATACTATACTTGTCAGTGTTCAGCAATTCTATGGGATGTGTGCTTGGTCAGCATGACGAGTCAAGGAAAAGGGAAAAGGGAAAAGTCAATTTATTATCTCAGTAAGAAATTCACTGACTGTGAAATGAGATATTCGCCAATCGAAAAGCTGTGCTGTGCATTGATTTGGACTACACGGATATTAAGACAGTACATGCTATACCATACTACTTGGCTCATCTCAAGACTGGATCCATTAAAATACATGATGGAATCAACGGCTCTAAATGGAAGAATGGCGAGATGGCAAATTTTGCTTTCAGAGTTCGATATAGTGTATATAAGTCAGAAGGCTATCAAAGGAAGTGCGATGGCAGACTTCTTGGCCAGTAAAGCTTTGGAGGATTACGAGCCATTGAATTTTGATTTTCCAAATGAGAAGCTAATGTGTATAGCAGCAACTAAAGATTCTCCATGGAAGCTAAATTTTGATGGGGCTTCTAATGTAGTCAGAAATGGAATTGGGGCAGTCTTGGTATCCCCGAATTGTGACCATCATCCGTTCACGTGCAAGTTGGATTTTGACTATACAAATAATATGGCTGAATACGTAGCATGCATCATGGGGCTCCAAGCAGCCATAGAAAGAGGCATAAAAACCCTTGAAGTATATGGAGATTTTGCGTTGGTAATCTATCAGCTAAGAGGTGAATGAGAGACAAAAGACCCTAAATTGATCAATTATCGAATGGTAGTTTTGGGGTTACTAAGAGAGTTCGATGACATCACCTTCAACTATCTCCCACGAGATGAGAATCAGATGGCAGATGCTTTAGCAACCTTGGCTTCAATGATTAAGGCAAACAAAGAGGGAAAGATGACACCAATTCAAATGAGTGTCTATGAGGTCCCAACTCATTGTTGCAACATTGAGAAGGAGGAAAAAGATGATAACCCTTGGTATCAAGATATATTGCGATATGTAAGAGATCGTAAATATCCAGAGCAGGCAACCGAAAATGACAAATGAACTTTGAGAAGGTTAGCTTGTGAATATGTTTTGGACGGGGATGTTTTGTACAAGAGAAGGAAAGACCAAGTACTTTTGAGATGTTTCGATGCTGTTGAAGCCAAGATAATTCTAGAAGAGGTTCATGAAAGTGTATGTGGTACACATGCAAATGGGTTCACGATGGCAAGACAAATCAAGAGGTTTGGCTATTACTGGGCCACTATGGAATGAGACTGCATCAACTATGCCAAAAAATGCCATAAGTGTCAGATCTATGGGACAAAATTCATGTACCACCCTCACCTTTACATGTCATGATGTCACCATGGCCATTTTCCATATGGGGCATGGATGTCATCGGACCAATATCGCTGAAAGCTTCGAATGGACATCGGTTTATTTTCGTAGTGATTGATTACTTCACGAAATGGGTAGAGGCTGCTTCTTACGCGAATGTTACTAAGTCAGCTGTAAGTTGATTTTTGAATAAGGAAATCATTTGCCGGTATAGAATGCCTAAGAGGATCATATCTGACAATGCATTGAATTTGAACAACCAAACGATAGCAGAAGTTTGTGACCAGTTCAAAATCAAGCATCACAACTCTTCACCTTATCGTCCGAAGATGAATGGGGCAGTGGAGGCTGCCAATAAGAACATTAAGAAAATAGTGGGAAAGATGACTGAGACTTATAGGGATTGGCATGAAAAGCTACCGTTTGCACTCTTGGCCTATCGAACGTCTGTTAGAACTTCTACTGGGGCAACTCCGTTCTCGTTAGTTTATGGGATGGAAGCAGTTTTACCTATTGAAGTGGAAATACCTTCTCTCTGAATTTTAACAGAGATAAGGTTAGATGAAGCTGAATGGGTTCAGTCTCGATATGACCAGCTAAACTTGATTGAGGAAAAGAGGCTGAAAGTTGTCCGACATGGTCAGATGTACCAAAAGCGTATGATGCGAGCTTCTGATAAAAAGGTTCGTCCAAGGGAATTCTGTGAGGGGGACCTTGTGCTAAAGAAAATACTTCCCATTCAGAAGGACTTTAGAGGAAAATGGATGCCAAATTGGGAAGGGCCATACGTCATGAAGAAGGCTTTTTCTGGCGGCGCATTGATTTTGACAGAAATGGATGGAAAGAGCCTACCCAATCCAGTGAACTCAGATTCAGTCAAAAAGTACTTTGTCTAAAGGAGAAAAGAATCCAAGGTGAAAACCCACAAAGGGTGCCTTGAATTTTCAAAAAAAAAAGAAAAAAAAGAAAAAAAAAAAGGAAAATGGAGAGGCCAAGGTGAAAACCCGCAAAGGGCGCCTTGTGACCAAAGGGATTTTGAGTTGAAAACCCGAAAGGGCAGCTCAAATTTTGAAGGGCACACAGCAACCTTGCTATATATGACTCGGCAGAGAGTGAACATGATGTACATTGGGGTATCAACGAAATACTTTGGATCTTTTAAACAAATGTCGAACTCAAGAAAGGCTTCGGGGAACTAATGTATAGACGCTCAAGCGGCGATATTTAGGGCATCTAATTTTTATCCTGTTTGCTATCTTTAGATTCTATTTCTTCTTAAAGATATGCTATCAGACTTATTTCCTTTGTACTGTTAACAATTCGAATCCAATTATTCTCAAAGATTTACTCATTTTCCGATATTTTTAAAGTATGTTGCATTGAAATAATGATAGATGAACTAAAATATTTTCACAAACGAAGTTTTGCACATTACTTTGGAATTTCTAGATAATGCAAGAAACTAAAACAGGACAATTGTTCGAGAAATTCACGTAAGTGAGGGATGAAAGAACTCAAGGGATTTCTTTCTTCCAGTCCAAAAAGAAATGGATGATTCAATTCTTACAGACATCCTCAGTAGATCATAGTATTGGAGAAAGGCCTACAAGTTGAGTAAGAATAAAATTTTGAGAAAGGAAAGACAAATGAAGGAGTGAATGATGACACTTGAGATAGGGGTCATATTCACAGCACTTTGCATCATAACATGTTAAGGACATTTGACTCATTTCAATCATAGCATACTTAGGCATAGGCACATACTCATTCTACAGGTCATGTCCTCTAGGGGACGATAAAGATCAAAGATTTCAACATGGCATCCCTGTGCTTATGGGAAACAAATTGAAGATAGTAGATCTAGACTTCAGACATTTATGCTGAAGCAGATCCAAGATGATTTGGTATTCTTGTGCTTACAAGGAACAAATCGAGAACATTACAGATATGACTCTCAAATGTTCTCAAACCGACTCAAGATGATTTGGCATCCTTGTGCTTACAAGGAACAAATCGAGGACATTGCAGATATGACTCTCAAATGTTCTCAAACATGACTCAAGATGATTTGGGGTCCTTGTGCTTACAAGGAACAAATCGAGGACATTGCAGATATGACTCTCGAATGTTCTCAAATAGATCCAAGATGGCTTGGCATCCTTGTGCGTATAAGGAACAAATCGAGAACATTGCAGATATGACTCTCAAATGTTCTCAAACCGACTCAAGATGATTTGGCATCCTTGTGCTTACAAGGAACAAATCGAGGACATTGCAGATATGACTCTCAAATGTTCTCAAACACGACTCAAGATGATTTGGCGTCCTTGTGCTTACAAGGAACAAATCGAGGACCTTGCAGATATGACTCTCAGATGTTCTCAAACTGACTCAAGATGATTTGGCGTCCTTGTGCTTACAAGGAACAAATCAAGGACGTAGCAGATTTAACTCTCAGATGTTCTCAAATAGATTCAAGATGATTTGGCACCCCTACAAATCGAAGAAGCAGATTCGACATTTCTATATTCGACGGGGAACAGATCAAAGATATCAACATGACGATTTTAAATCTACAAAGTGAGTGATTAAGGACCATGATCCGATAAAGTTGGGCTAATTTGGTCTTTCTATAAGTCTTTGCTCGATTCCTGTTATACAACAATGAGCAAAGAGGGGCAGCTGTAAGAGCCCAAATTCGTCCGGGCCTTAATACCAAAACCAAAATACAGAAATAAATAAATAAATGTTTGCTTGTTTAGTTAAATAGTTTTTTACAAAGCCCAAATACACAGACCCAACAGCCAAATGGACCCGTTATAGACTGGTAGCCCAAAACACCTCTACCCGTTACAAACCCAAAATTCCCTGAGGCCCAATTGGCCCAAACGATTCTGACCAGGCAGAAACCCTAGGGTTTCGCCTCTTCTTCTCGCGCATGCAGAAGAAGATTCCAGATGCGTCTTCCAACTTCCGTAATCAGCCTCCTCGACTGCGGACTTCACCCTCCATCAACGCCAGCAGCCCCTCCGTCACCAAGATCTTCAGGACACCTACAAGGAAAGAAAGAACAGCAGCAGCAAAATATGGAAAGAAATAGACTTATTTCCAAAAATGTAAAGACAAATAATGGCCATAAAAGCCCGAATCGAACATTGTAACAAGATACGAAAGATTGTACACAGAAACAAAAATAAAAAGATACTCACAGACTCAAAGAATACACAAGCAGTTTCAAAGAAAAGGTGATTTAACCGTGTGTTTTTTTAATATGCATGTATATACATCTTTCTAGCAAAAAAGGGAACTTTTTTAAAAAAGGGGAAGAGATTACCCGTGGAAGGACGAGGATTTTAGCCCTCAGACCACCGTAGAGGACGGCGCGTGAGCGCGTGAGGGGAGCCCTGGACGGAGGTTCAGCAGCTCCGAGATCGACCCCTGAATCCTCTTCCAGAGGATTTTACTTTTTTTTAAAAGAACGGATGTTCAAATGATTTTAGGGGCGAAGTTTGACCTATATAGTTTATTTAAAACGGCGTCGTTTTACAACTATAGGATCTGCGCGTTGACCCGATTACCCGAGGAAGATCCGCGCATTTTTGGAAATTGGGTTAATTACCCAATCGGTCCTCTCGCAATTTCTATACTTTTAATTTCGTTTTATTTATTTTTTTAATTCAGCATTAACATTTTAATTCTATTTCAATTCAACCCTCCCAATGATTTGCAATTGTATTAGGGGGAAACGGTGACGTTTTGGAAAAAGGGTTATTTACTCAGTGACCCCTTTTATCTTGCGGGTGTTTCAAATAGGGCCTTAATTCAGCTTTAGCTTTTTAAATTTGCCCCGTAACTTTACAAAACTTTAAATTTAATCCTATTTTATTACTATATATTTTTATTAATGTTTGATTAATTTTAATTTCACTTTTATACATTAAAATTATTAAAAATGTTATTTTTATATGTATTACTATTCTATATTATTTTCCTCAAATTATTATTATTTTTTCATATATATATTTACTTATTATTTATATATATTGTTTTATATGTTATTTTATATCTATTATATTTCTCATACATTTATATTACATTTTATTATATTTATTATCTATATATATTTTTATATATGTTATGTATATCACGTATCACTAATTATATTATTTATGTTTATAATATATATATTATTTTTTAAAATATAAACCATTATTATTAAATCATGTTTTAACTCACGTTATATACACGTTTTATTATTAATTATTTATTTACTACATATATTATTTCATTCTAAATAAATATTGTTATAAAATCTCTTATATACTTCTAAGCCAATATTTATTGTAATTTTATTCTTTATTCTTGTTATTATGTATTACAATACATACTATTTTTAATATAATATGTCTTGTTTTAATTGTATGTATATTTTGTAAGCAATCGATTATTTATTTTTTAGTTTTTTTTTTATATGTATCATATATGTGTTTTTTTATAATTATATACATATTGACATTATATTTATTCTATTTGTATATCATACATTATTTGATTATATTTGTTCTTATATCGCACATCATTTAAATATTATTTCGTATGATTATATATCTTGTTTATTCATTTTCAATGCATGCTATATATATATATCTTTGTTTTCCTTTTTATGCATTATTCTGTATATCATAATATTTAGTTCAAATGCATGCATTATCTACCTAGTACAATAATATATCATTATGATTTATAATAAAATGCAATCATTTTTTAAAAAGATAAGGCTCCAAAATTTTCAAAAAAAAATATAAAGGCAATGCTTGGTGTTTGGAAATTTTGAAAAAGTAGTGCCCTAACTTATTGGGTTGCAACTTTTCTCGTTAAGTTCGAATAGTCAAGTACCCTTCTAAGTTTTAAAGATTTCCAAAATATAAGTGACTGTCTTGGAACGGTAAAGTGATATGTCCTAACTTACTGGGTATAGCATTTTGTTGTTTCAATATAGGGATTTCTAAAAAGGCTAACCTATAGTCAATACTTCGATATAAGTGAACCCTAATTTTCAAAACAAAAAAAATCAAAAATATTAAAAGAGAGTTGCATCTTAAAATTTCTAATTTTCGACATTAAAGACATTTTGATAATCAATTAGGTACCAATTTTTGGGCGTTACGAGGGTGCTAACCCTTCCTCGTACGTAACCGACTCCCCGAATCCATTCTTTCGATTTCGAAGACCAAAACCAACGATTTTAAAACAAATGTTTTAAAGGTAATCCAATCACACCTAAAAAGATTGGTGGCGACTCCCGTTTTCGTTTCTTTAAGGTCGATTCCCATTTTCCCAAAACTCGATTTTAAAAATGGTCTCGACATATACAAACCTCATACATATAGTTCCTGTCAGGAAATAATGTAGAATTTCTAGCCATCAGAATGGGAATTAATGCACAGATTAATGCGACAAAAGAAAGGCAAGAACACAAATTAAGATACAAGCAATGAGCATCGACACTTAAACTAAAGCTACATCCTGCAGATAGAGTTGTAAAAGCACTAAAAAGGGTATCAAATGGATTAAAAAAAAAATAAAACATACTGTTATTTGCATCGCGCAAAGCAACAGTAAAATACATATGAAGAAGCCGAGGTGTGATATTGAGTATCCGCTTTAATCTATCGATCGAGGGCTATTTGTTGTAGCTTGTAGTAATCTGCAGCAACCCGTGAGAAGCCCAATGGTGTTCTGAAACAATCAATCTTCTGTCAAGTGTCGACTTATTTCAAACTACAGAAAAAAAAAAAAAGAAGGGATATTAGTTACAAAACAAACAAAAACTAGGTTAGCCTAGTTATATACACAATTCATAGCTCAAAAATATGATATTGTAGTATTGGAAGAGCGTATAATATTAAAGTAAGCTAGCCTTAATTTAGAAGCGCAAAGTGTTGCTTTTACTTGCATTAATAGAAATTCAAAATACTTGATATAGAAAATGAACAATCTAAAAATTTAAAAGCAAAGCATTCTACAAGAGCACTTGAGAAACAAATTCCTAATTAAAAAAGCCTGTAATGGTTAGACAACTATACTTTCCTCTAGTAATACTATGTTTGTAATTGCTTTCATCTAATTGTAAATGGAGTTTTATCAATAGAAGACCATTCAGCAAGGCCATCATTTTCATCCTTAAGAAGTTCTAGAAACACAGGATCAGCAACATCAATCGCATGCCTTTCCTCGGACCCGAGTCTCCTCCTCCATCTCCAATGGTAGAACCCGTATAGGCTTCATCCATGAGTGCAAGTAGGATCCGTATCATATAAGGGAGTTTTACCATTTGCACTACTTAAGGAGTTTTTACTTAAAATATACAATTTATAAAGGCCCGCGTTTAATCTTTGGAGCCGCACTCTTTTGGATAGAAGCTATATTGCTTCCTATTAGTGACCCTGAGCTTCGTTCTACCTCTTCCAATGCGACAACCAAGACTAATGTTGACAAACAAAAGTCAGAAAGCATAATTAGTTTATGAGGAAATTAAAAAAAAAAATCACTTCATCCTACAACAAACCAGCTGAATGGGTATAGAGCACAAAACAAATAAAAGGGAATAAAAACCATGCTTTTAATCATTGGCTGGCAAGTGACACAAAAACCTTGGGTCACTCAACTCCCCACAGCTTCCTCTATCATCACAACCCCCAAAATAACCATTCCTCAGGAACGGACTCATCTTCTCGCTCCTAATGGTAAACACAATCTCCATAACCCACACAAAATCATTATTAATTCACGTACCTTTCAACACGACCAGATTATTACATAAATCATTACCCTTCATAGAGAAATTTGATATCATCCTGAAAACAAAATGCCACCACTAGAAGGGAAAACAAAGTTATCACAAAATCATACCTTTTGAATAATAACCCCTTAAGCTTGGATGCTTAGATAAAATCTGCACACAAAATCCTTCAATCTCACCCACTTCCCTTCTCTCAATTATGTTTATCCAATCCCTAATAATCAAATCCTCGTTATTGCCTGCATTCAACCTTAACAATTATCGCAGGTATATATACATACATTGAAAAATATTTTTATATAAATTTATGCTCGAAATTGTTCACAATTTCTTAATTAAACTAATATGAAAAAACATTTAAAATAAAAGAAAGGAAAAAGTATAAAAAAATAGGGTTTAGTAATTTAAATTTTATGTTTCATAAAAAAAAAAAAAAAGGATTGACAGAGAACAGAAAGCAAAAACAAAAAACACATACACACACTTTCATGAACTGTCCATTAAATCCTTTTAACCAATCATATTTTTAAGAAGTGCCACGTCAGCAAATACCCTCAACATTTCAAACACTCTTTTCTAAAGGCTCTTTTACTACTGAGAAAGAAGATAAATTTTATGTTTCACCCAAAAAAACTGATTGACGGAGAACAGAAAAAACACACACACACTTTCATGAACTGTCCATTTACCCTCAGCAGTTTTCAACACTCTTTTCGTGACGCTCCTTTCTTACTCAACATTTAATTTTCCTCTAAAATATATGTATATAAATTCAGTGCTGTACTCCTGAGAAAAAAGATAAATTTTATGTTGTACTCCTGAGAAAGAAGGCAAATTTGTTGGTCACTTTTATTTAAGGTATGGTTTTCTTTCTTCTTTTTGAAAGATTTTTTTCAAAGACACTTACAGATAAAACATTTATGGATGATTTTGATTTTTTTTTTAAATACTTATCTTTGCCTTTTTTAATTTTCTTTTTGTATTTTTCAAAGATTTTTCTATCATTTTGATTGATGTTGGTTCAAGGAAAAAGAGACTTTAAAATTTTGTAGATAGATAGATTATTAGGTAAGTTAATTTTTTTTTTTTTTT
The DNA here is from genome assembly GCA_025698475.1 of Gossypium anomalum. NCBI lineage: Eukaryota > Viridiplantae > Streptophyta > Magnoliopsida > Malvales > Malvaceae > Gossypium > Gossypium anomalum. Next base: position 12,100,860 of record CM046956.1, read on the forward strand.
TTAGTTTTATTAAACATTGATTGATGATTCTATCTTTTTTCTTCAAATTTTTTATTTTGTATTTTTTGAAAGGTTTTTCTACTATTTTGATTGATTTTGATTCAGGAAAAAAAGAATTTAAAAATTTATAGAAAGACAGAAAGATAGATAAACTAAACTAAAAAAACTTTTTTTTAGATGGCCAATATTGGTGGAAATGGTGAAAACCTGAGTGACGATATCCAACAAAATAATATTTTGGAAGTGTTCAGCAATGGTTATTTTGATAAAACTCAAAATATAGTTGTAGCAGGGGATGAACTGTAAGTGTTTCTTAATTATTCTTAATTTTCCCCAAGGATTTTTCTTTCAAAAATGGATTTGGCAAGCATTTAATTTTTTCTTCTTCTTTTCTTTTGGCAATTAGTCCTATTGTGGGATTACAAGAAACTCCTGGGTATGACATTGAGGTTAACTATAACCCGTTTGGGGCAAATCCTAATCCTGAAATGAACCCAGTGGTAAATTTTCATTTTCTTTGTTTTGTTCATTTTTTTTATACTTTGTTAGAAGTTTTAGTCGATCTAATTTTTCAAACATAAAATATTTCTAGTCATTCCTAAACCAAATCTATGATGCTAAGGTTCATGTTACTCACATTTTTTCAAAAAAAAAAAAAAACCCTGATTTCTTTAGAGTAGAAAAAAAAACCCAGAATTTAAAGTCTATTTGAAGATGACCACTATGATTTTGAAAAGAAAATCAAACTGTTTATTTCAATACAAATGAAAATGTAATTAAAATACCCTACATTTTGAAGTTTATTTGATGATGACTAAAATAATTTTCATTTTGAAAAGAAAATCAAAAAGTTGAAGCCTAATTATTTCAATAGATAGATTATTAGGTAAATTAAACTATTTTTTTTTTAGTTTTATTAAACATTTATAGACGATTCTACCTTTTTTTCTTCAAATTTTTTATTTTGTATTTTTCTAAGGTTTTTCTATCATTCTGATTGATGTTGATTCAGGGAAAAAAGAATTTAAAATTTTATAGATCGATAGAAAGATAGGTAAACTTATAGGTAAACTAAACTAAAAAAATCTTTTTTTTTTAGATGGCCAATATAGGTGGAAATGGTGAAAACATGAGTGATGATATCCAACAAAATAATATTTTGGAAGTGTTCAACAATGGTTATTTTGAGAAAATTCAAAATATAGTTGTAGCAGGGGATGAAGTGTAAGTGTTTCTTAATTATTCTTAATTTTCCCCAAGGATTTTTCTTTCAAAAATGGATTTGGCAAGCGTTTAATTTTTTCTTCTTCTTTTCTTTTGGCAATTAGTCCTATGGTGGGATTACAAGAAGCTCCTGGGTATGAAATTGACGCTAATTATAACCAGTTTGGGGCAAATCCTCCTCTTGAAATGAATCCAGTGGTAATTTTTTATTTCCTTTATGTTTTTCATTTTTCTGATACTTTTTAGAAAATGTATTGTTTTCCGTAAGTTTAATCTGATCTAATTTGCTAAACGTAAAATATTTCTAGTCATTCCTAAAGCAAATCTATGAAGCTAAGGTTCATGTTAATCGCTTTTTTCAAAAAAAAAAAAAAGAAAAAGAATATTTCTAGTCATTCCTAAATCAAATCTACGAAGCTAAGGTTCATGTTAATCACTTTTTTCAAAAAAAAAAAAATCCCAAGTTTGTTTAGGGTAAAAAAACCCCCTAGAATTTAAAGTCTATTTGATGATGACCAATGCCATTTTGAAAAGAAAATCAAACCTGTTTATTTAAATACAAATGAAAGCAGAATGAAAAGACCCTACATTTTGAAGTTTATTTGATGATGATCAAAATAATTATCATTTTGAAAAGAAAATCAGAAAGTTAAAGCCTAATTTTTTCAATAGAAATGAAAATAGTATTAAAATAACTTTAGATTTTGAATTCTATTTGAAAAGAAACATCATTTTGAATAGAAAATCATGAAGTTGAGGCTTGTTTATTTCATTAGAAATGAAAATAGTATAAAAAATATAACACTATATTTTGAAGTCCATTTCAGTATGATGGAAACAGAATACAATGAGAAATTAAGCCATTTTCTCCTTATTATCTTGATCACTTGTTGATGTTTTATTTCCCAGGAGGATTTTTTTGTACAAAATAATGAAAATTTTGGATCCCCTTTATTGTATAATCCTCCATCCCCACAAAATTCACCGGGTTCGGAATCATCGACGAATGCTAAACTCGATCATATGAACCGAGCAAGTGATCTTCTTATGGCGGTCTCGATAGGAGCTGATCTAAACAAGAACAAAATCATCGAACAAGCTGTGGAAGCCATGGAAGAGCTGCTTAAGTTGGCAATAATGGGTGAACCACTATGGCAACACAATGGAAACGGTGGAATGGAGACTCTAAATGGGTTTCAATACTTGAGGGAATTCGGTAGCTTTGATGCAACAATGGAACAGATAATGAGGATGGTTGAAGTTGGTGAACCCCAATGTTTCATAAGCTTTGATTGCAACTGTAACTTTTATCAAGATGTCCCCTCATCCTTTTCAAAACTCAATTTCGAGCCTTTGAATATCGAAACTTCTCGAGAGACTGCAATTGTTGAGATGAACCCTATGAACATCGTCCAAGTGCTCATGGATACGGTAGGGATTTTGTTTCCCCTTGTTCCATTTCATTATGTAAGTTTGCTCATTTATGAAGTTGTTAATGAACTAACATTTTCCATGTTCTCGTGATTAGAAACAATGGGTGAAAACATTTTACAGCATTGTCTCGAAGACAACGTTGTTAGGAGTTATATTAGAAAACGTTGATGGGAGCTACAATGGAGTTCTTCAAGTGGTAAACCTCAAACATCATCTTCATTTTAATCTAAAATTTACACTTTGACTTTGATTAAATGTGGAATGTGATACATGAATTTTGATTTGCTACAATTATATACACACATGAAACTTTTATTTTGGTTTAATTAGACACATGAAACTTTGATTTGATTCAATTGTATATATTTTTAAAAAAATAACTACATTCATTAGTTTTTACATTCGATAAATATAATTATTTATCTATACAATAATAGACGTAGAGTCGATAATAGTCTTTAATGGTTTGAATCAAAATTTTATGTATAAATTGCTCAAAATCAAAATTAATGTATCACATTGTATAGAAAGTTCATGTATAATTTTGATATTTATCCATTTTATATCTAATTTTACTTGATTCATTACCCTATTGATATCTCAACAATATTCCATGCATTAAAATTTAGTACAAAAATTCACTATTGTTTTGCTTAACATACATATTGATATTGAAACATTTATTTAGTAGCTTTATTGTTTTATAGAATCTTACTTTAAAGAGAGTGATTGAAATGATTCATATATGAAAAGAAAGAATCTCATACAAATTTAAGGAAAGAGTTGTTTCATAGTTGAATGCTTTTTTGTTAACTACAAGGTTTCGCTTTAGGGTTTATGAAAATCATTAAATGCAGTTATAGGTTTTTAATATTCTTCATGATGGATTATTTCTTTGCTCTTCCTCTGATATTTTATATACTTGATTATTGTCGAGACCATTTTTAAATCGAGTTTTTGAAAATGGGAATCAACTTTAAAAACGAAAACGGGAGTCGCCACCAATCTTTTTAGGTGTGATTGGATCACCTTTAAAACATTTTGTTTTAAAATTATTAGTTTTGGTCTACGAAATAAAAAGAACGGGTTCGGGAGTCGGTTACGTACGAGGAAGGATTAGCACCCTCGTATCACCCAATAATTGGTACCTAATTAATTATCAAATGTCTTTAAGGTCGGAAATTAGAAATTTTAAGATGCAATCCTCTTTTAATATTTTTAAACTTGGAAAATTGGAACTCATTTGTATCAAAATGTTGACATTGAGTTAGTCCTTTGGAAACCTCTATCTTGAAACAACAAAACGCCACATCCAATAAGTTAGGACATATTGCTTCGCAATTCCAAGATACTTTGCTTATATTTTAAGAACCTTTAAAAACGTAGAAGGGTACTTGATTATTCGAAATCAACGAGAAAAGTCGCAACCCAATAAGTTAGGGCACTACTTTCTTGAAATTTCCAAATATCAAGCATTGCCTTTATTTAAAAAACTTTGGGGCCCCTTTTACATAGGGAATTGTATTGCATTATAAATCATATCTAGTAACATATTATTGTAACAGACAAATAATACATGTATTTAATCCAATGAAATGAGTTATTATTAACAAAATATACATATAACACAAATAAAGACATGATATTTAATATTAATTCTTGAAATAGTATTTGCTATACAATATAAAACATCATAACAAAATATTTACAAAAGAATAATAATTATATAAAAAAATATATTGAGTTTTTCTTAAAAAAGGGATAAAAATATGTAAAAGGTTTTATAATGTAAAAAAAAACATCATTTTAAAATAAAATAATACATAATAAATAAATAGTTAGTAATTTAATATATATATATAGTATGAGTTTAAAAAAAATTGTTTACTTTACAAATCTTAAAATTTTAAATAGTATAATGAATAATATAAACATAAATAATATAGTAGATAATATATGATACACATAACATATATATAGAAAAAAACAATAAGTAATATAATAAAACATAGTAAATATCATATAATAAAAATGTAATTTAAACATATAAGAAAGATAATAGGAATAATATAAAGTAACATATAAAGCAATATATATATATATAAATATATAATATATATGAAAGATGTAAAATAATAATTTAAGAATATATAATAAAAATAATACTTACAAATAAAATAATTTTATGATATATAATATAAAAGTAAAATTAAAAATAAAGCCAATAATAAGATATATAGAATAATAAATATAGGACTAAATTTAAAGTTTAGCAAAATTACGGGGCAAATCTCGAAAGGAATAAAACTGAATCGAGGCCCTAATTAAAACGCGCGCAAAATTAAAGGGACTCACTGGGCAAAATGCCCTATTCCTAAAATGGTGACGTTTTAATTCCGTTTATTCAAAAGGGGCAGTGATCAGATTGAAACCAAAGTAAAATTAATGGGCAACATTAAAAAACGCAATAAACTTAATTTAAAAGATGAAAAGAACGGAAGGATTAAAGGGATAAATATCCCATTTTTTAAAACACGCCAACCCTCCGGTTAAAATTTGATTTTAACTTTCATTTGTAACACCCTTTTTAAAAAAAAAACAAAAAAAAAAGCTCTGAAAACCCTTTCCCCTCCTCTGGCCTAAGTTCCAAGCTCATGACGACGACCACCATCGCTCCACGCGCCTCACGCGCGCCAGATATCTGGTGGTCGGAGGTTCAAAATTCCTCCTCCTTCCAGGCGAATCGTAGATAGTATTTCTCCTCTTTATTTTTAAAAGTGTTTTTGTGTATTATAGTTTGAAAATGAACTGTTTTCCCTCCGGTTTTCAAATCTGCTTTCGGATCGTATGTTTATATAAAAATGCATGTATAAGAGAAAAGATAAATAAATAAATAACGTTTAAACAGCAAAATAAGTCACCTCTACTATAACTAAAAAGTCTATTCTTTATTCTGTATCCTCTCCGATTATGGTGTGTATCCCTTTTTTTAAGAAAAAGATCCCCCCTCCTTTACAAATAAAATATCTGGGCTTTTTATAGCCACTGTTGTTTTTACATTTTTGGAAATAAGTCTGTTTCTTTCTATATTTTGCTGCTGCTGTTCTTTCTTTCCTTGCAGGTGTCCCGAAGATCTTGGTGACGGAGGGGCTGCTAGCATTGATGGAGGGCTGAAATCTGATGGCGAGGCGCTGATTACGGGAATTGGACAGACGCGTCTGATGACTTCTAGAATCTTCTGCTTGCGGCGCGAGAAGAAGGAGGGTAGAAACCCTACAGTTTCCTGCCTGGGTCTGCAACTGTTTGGGCCAATTGGGCCTCTGGGAGTTTTTGGGTTCGTAACGGGTAGAGGCGTCTTGGGCTAAGTAGTTTAATTGGGTCTTGGTCTGTAATGTAACAGGCTTAGCTAAATTATTTTGGTTCTGGGCTATGGTTTGAGCTTTGTAACCTAGACTGTTTAACTAAACAAGCAAACATTTATTTATTTATTTCTGTATTTTGGTTTTGGTATTAAGGCCCGGACGAATTTGGGCTCTTACAGCTGCCCCTCTTTGCTCTTTGTTGTGTAACAGGAATCGAGCAAAGACTTATAGAAAGACCAAATTCGTCCAAACTTATCGGATCATGGTCCTTAATCTGTTCACTGTAGACTTGAAACTGTCATGTTGATATCTTTGATCTGTTCCCCGTCGAATATAGAAATGTCGAATCTGCTTCTTCGATTTGTAGGGGTGCCAAATCATCTTGAATCTTTTTGAGAACATCTGAAAGTCAAATCTGCTACGTCCTCGACTTGTTCCTTGTAAGCACAAGGATGCTAAATCATCTTGAGTCAATTTGAGAACATCTGAGAGTCAAATCTGCTACGTCCTTGATTTGTTCCTTGTAAGCACAAGAATACCAAATCATCTTGGATCTGCTTCAGCATAAACGTCTGAAGTCTAGATCTGCTATATCTGAGAACATCTGAGAGTCAAATCTGCTATGTCCTCGATTTGTTTCTTGTAAACACAAGAATACCAAATCATCTTTGATCTATTTGAGAACATTTGAGAGTCATATCTGCCATGTCCTCGATTTGTTCCCTGTAAGCACAAGGGTGCCAAACCATCTTGCGTCTGTTTGAGAACATTTGAGAGTCATATCTACAATGTCCTCGATTTGTTCCTTGTAAGCACAAGAATATCAAACCATCTCGGATCTACTTCAGTATAAACATCTGAAGCCTAGATCTGCTATACTGAGAACATCTGAGAGTCAAATCTACTATGTCCTCAATTTGTTTCTTGTAAACACAAGAATACCAAATCATCTTGGATCAGCTTCAGTATAAACATCTGAAGGCTAGATCTGCTTATATGTCTGAGAACATCTGAGAGTCAAATCTGCTATGTCCTCGATTTGTTCCTTGTAAACACAAGAATGCCAAATCATCTTGGATCTGCTTCAGTATAAACATTTGAAGGTTAGATCTACTTATATGTCTGAGAACATCTGAGAATCAAATCTGCTATGTCCTCTATTTGTTCCTTGTAAACACAAGAATGCCAAATCATCTTGGATCTGCTTCAGTATAAACATCTGAAGGTTAGATCTGCTTATATGTCTGAGAACATCTGAGAATCAAACCTACTATGTCCTCGATTTGTTCCTTGTAAACACAAGAATGCCAAATCATCTTGGATCTGCTTCAGTATAAACATCTGAAGGTTAGATCTGCTTATATGTCTGAGAACATCTGAGAATCAAATCTGCTATGTCCTCGATTTGTTCCTTGTAAACACAAGAATGCCAAATCATCTTGGATCTGCTTCAGTATAAACATCTAAAGGTTAGATCTGCTATCTTCGATCTGTTCCCTATAAACACAGGGATGCCAAATCTGCTATCTTCAACTTGTTCCCTATAAACACAGGGATGACATGCTGAAATCTTCAATCTGCTTATTTGTAAGCACAGGAATGTCAAATCATCGTCTTTGATCATGCTCCTATAAACATAGGGATGCCAAATCTTGTTTCTTTGATCTACATTGTCCCATAAAAGACATAACCTGTAGAATGCGTATGAGTTCATGCCTAATAATTAGGATGCTATGATCGAAGTGAGTCAAATTCTTCTAATTAGACATGTTATAATGCAAAATGTTATGAATATGACCCCCTATTTGAACGTCATCACTCATTCCTCATCGAAGTTTTATCTTTATATACGGATGTATCAATCATACTCTTCTTGTATGCTTTGAATCAACTTAGTCCTATTGTGCCATTCTCCAAATGTTGTGACCCGCTGGAGATGTTTACGAAATGATCCTTTCTTAAGATCAATTTAAAATGTCCAACCACCTTTTGGACTGAAGAAGAAATTTCCCCGAGTACATCCGACCCTCAAATATGGAAATTCTTTAAACAATTGTCTTGTTTCAGTTTCTTGTATTATCTAGAAATTTCCAGAGTAATATGCAAAAATTTGTTTGTAAAGATATTTAGTTCATCAATCATTATTTCTATGCAACATACTTTATGAATAATAGAGGACAAATAAATTGATCTTGAGGATAATGATTTATCAAAAAAAAAACAAAGGAGGTTAATCTAAGAATCTATATTTGAGAAGAAAGAGAATCCAAAGATAGTAAACAGGACAAAAAAATCAGATACCCCAGATATCGCCGCTTGAACGTCTATACACCAGCTCCTTGAAGACCTTTTTTAGTTCAACATGTGTTTAAAAGATCCAAAGTAATTTGTTGATGCCTCGATATGTAACATACTTCACTTCTCGTCAAATCCGGTATAGCAAGGCCACTGCATGACTTTCCAAATTTGAGCTACCCTTTCGGGTTTTCAACTCAAAACCCCTTTGGTCTCAAGGCGCCCTTTGCGGGTTTTCACCTTGGCCTCTCCATTTTTCTTTTTTTCTATTTATTTTTTTCTCTTTTTCTTTTCTTTTTTTGAAATAAAAGTCCCAAAGTGCCCTTTGCGGGTTTTCACCTTGGCTTCCCTTCTCCTTCAAACAAAGTACTCATTGACCGAGTCCGAATTCATTAGATCAGATAAATTCTTCCTATCCATTTCTTGTCAAAATCAGTGCACCTTTAGAGAAAGCCCTCTTCGCAACATATGGCCTTTCCCAATTCGGCATCCTTTTGCATGGAAAAGATCTCTTTCAGCACAAGGTTTCCTTTATGAAATTCTTTTGGACGAACCTTCTTTGTCATAAGTCTGTGTCATCCATTCTTGGTACATTTGCTTAGGATGAATACTTTCAAGTTTACTAGAGGTATTCAATTCTTGACTCCATCAAAGCCTGGAGGAAAAATCTTGATTCATAAACCCATGAGAAAGGGATTGCCCCAGCAGCAGTCCTGGCTGTTGTTTGTCAAACCTTACAAAAAGATGGTTCAATGATTCTCAGCAAACAAGATTGAAGTTGCTGACTTTATCCTTCAACCTGGAAAACTGAGGTACAGAGATTACTTCCGGAGCATACATCCCACCATGACTCAATGATGTTTCTGAAGCATCCCTAATCTTCATAAATTGCCCCCAACTGTGAAGCTACAAAATGAGCGTAGCAAATAGGAGCCACAACAAATATGGCTGTGGTGCTCCTTTGATACATATAGGATAGAGAATGAACAAACTCTTGCAGATCATCAGCTGAAAACCCAGCCTGGTCTAAGAGAACATGATAGTGGGTCTGCCTCGTGATTCCAATCATTCCAGCATGGGTACCAGGGTAAAAATCATTGTTCTTTGGATGGCATACTTTGTTGTCAATGACAGTACCTTGTAGCACATTGTCAGGAGATCCCTGCTGAAAAAACTTGGTATGATGGTTTTTCGTACAACAATAACCACAATATTTAGGGTTCCACTTCTCGTCAAAGAACTTGCAAACCTCAATAACTTGATCAAAATTTGATTGAATTGAGACTCGCTAACCCCATCCTTAAAAATAATAATTTGATCAGGTTTCCTCTTCCCTGAACTTGTATAGAAGTCTAAGAGAGCTTCCTTCAGGATACCGTCATCCACTTTGTCAGAAACTGGTTTTGAAGAAAGAATTTACCATTTTAAGCTTTAGAGACTGTGTATGGCCTGATGCCCCATAGCTGGAAATCAATGGCCACCACCTGGAGCTAACCATCGCAGCTTTTGATGGCACATCAGACTGCTCAGGAAAGCCAATGCACCCATTCCAAGGATGATGGTTGGAACCTTTGAAACAACTGGAATTGAAGGTGTTTGCCCTAGCGTAAGCATAGAGAGTAGGCGGTAGTTTCTTATGCCAATTTTTACCAGTCTCGGTCATCTTTCGTAATTGCTTTTTTTTCTTCTTTTTTTTCTTTTGGCAACCTTTCTTTGTCATTGTAGTACAGCGCATTATCTTTGAAAAGACTGCAAACTTTGGCATTGTGCAGTTATATATAATCTTTTCTTTTTCTTTTTTTTTTGAAATGGATGACTTTTGACTTTGTAATATTGGCATATGAAACTATCTCCCCCTCTTAATGGAGTAGTTGACGTCCACAAAGATAAGTCATTGTCAGCTTGAAACTTTTGACGAGCTCGAGCCCATAACATACATGCCCCATAAGTCTTGACTCCTTTAAATTTGGCATTCATTGTACAACTGATGCGATCCCTTTCCATGGTGGACCAATAGTGCCCCAAAACCTCATGTTTATCCTGGCAATTGCAAATCCTCCTGCATGCATCTTTGGACCATATTTTTGAATTCCCATAATAGTCTCAACAAGGTCTGGTTTTGTCTCCTCAGCTAATTCCAATTTCGCAATCTTTCCTTCCTCTAAGGCTATATTTCCTACCACCACTTCATGGGGTAAAACCATTTTCAACAAATTGAAACAAGTCACAATTTTGTCACCTTCAAAATCATCGAGATTCCTCTAAACACATATCGCACTCAAAAGGAACTCTGAATCTGTAGTATCGTTGCCCGTGTCATTGATATCTAGGGATCTATGATAGGCACACAAAAGAATATACAAGGAATAAATGAATTCAAGAATGTCTATTTACATGAAATGAAAATTTATAAAAAATGTCAAAGGTCAAAAGAATCAGAATGAAAGAATATTTACTCGAATAAAAGTATGTTTTATTGAAAATAAAAATGTCTGAACATGAGCCCACTTCTCAAAAGAAATCTCATTACTCCTAGGCTTTAGAAGAACAAGAGTGGTTCTGAATATTACTCCGTAAAATTCCTAAAGATTACAGGAAGTTCTTCTGCAGTCCAATTGTTTAAAGAACTTTCCGATTCGTAAGGCGAATGCCCTCAAGGTTTCTTTGTTCAGATCCCTTGACATTGATGGGATGATTTTCATTTCCAAACACCCCTTCTAAGGTAAGCTATCCTCCCGACACAAAAAGTCGGGGATATGGAAGGAACGTCGTTAATTCCCATTCTTTTTCACTTAGCCGTGACCCTCTTCTCTCTCTCTCTCTTTCTTTCTCTTTTTAATAACTTTAACTAATTAGGGTCTTTTTAAAATTTTGAATGCAAATGATTCAATGAAATGCTATGAGATGCAAATGCATGAATGCAAAAGGTATTGATCTCGATTCAATCTCATTTAGAAAACTTTATTTAGAAAAAGAATATCTTTACATATAAATGGATTACAAATATGCCTTCATCCTATGGCCCAAAGTTTTAACTCAACAAAGCTAACTCTTGACAATGATCTGACTGTAGCTTGTATTTTGTGCTCAATGTATCAGCTTGTACCTTCATGGTCTGTAACTGATCTACTACCATCCCGAATTTGAGCTATGGTTTCACCCATGAGATAATCCCTATGTCTATGGACACTTCTTCCAACGTCTGTGAAGTTTTTCTGATTATCTTAAAAGAAAGATTGGCAAATAAGTAGGCATTCCTGCTTAACATGCTGCCTTAAAATGATATCCAGCACCTTTAGTGTTTCTTGAGAGCTTTCAGATTCCTGTCCACGCAAAGCATTTTGAAATGCTTACATGGGTATCTTCTCAGCATAGTTAATCTCTACTTTAAATGCCTTTAAATGATATGGTCTTCTTTAATCTTATTCTTTTGCTCTATTTTGACAGACCATCAGGGCTTGCATTTCCATTGTCTCTGATAAGTGCAACATAGTGAACTCATGCTTGTTGTTTGGTCCTATAATAAATAAGCCTTTTACCATCATAGGCACAATTCTTTCCATCCAACTCACCTTTGTAGGTCCATGCATTCTGTCAATCACTTTCCTTCCAACACTCTTACCATCGACCATCTTTCTATGAAAGAGAAATGTTGTAATGGTGGAAATGTCCATCAATACTCTTCTTGTTCACCTTAAAATGATTGGTGAGTACATTACCTTTTGCCCTGCAGCACGCCTTGCCATAGAGTGTCGAACAATCTTCTTCGTATCCAATTCTGCTTTGATCGGAAACAACATTAAGACGCACCAGTGGCGGAAGAGGCAGGAATTCCAAGACTGCCCATTTTCCTTCCTGCTCTTTCCATTTTAGCTCACTCCTTATCCCCATGATGTTCATCAACTTCCTCATAAAAGTTGGAATATGTCATCCTTTGAGTAAACTTAAATCATAGGACAACGCCACAAAACTGAATATTCCTCCACCACGGATACCATATCGGCTTTTCCAAACGTAAAGCAACTGTATACAAGATTCCAATACTGAGTGATGGCCCGAAACAAATTCTCGTCTATTCCCAAGTCTAGAAAGTACTGTGAATCCCCATGGTTGTTGTAGAACAACTGCTTGGCTTTGATACCCCATTGATCCCATATTTCTTTTAACTCATGCTGATTATCCTGCGTGATATCGATCTGAATGTAGTCGCGACTTTGACACATATCCCATGGCTAGACTATTTTCCTTTACTAACTGAGTTTGCTTTTGACCATATATGGATGTTAGCGTTGCCCTCCACTCTATCAAGAAGTCCGTTCTCCATAATAAAACTCTTTAACTTAGAAACTGACTGTGAATCGATACCTTTGTAAATGCAAAATGTCATGCTAACAAAAGAAAAGAAATAGTCAGTATCACATGATATCAATAAATCTCAACAATAATTTATAAGGGTAATATCTAAAGTTTAACTCTAGCTAAGTTGGGCTCTTATGGTTTTTTCTATATGAGGTTGGTTCTAAAGTTTGAGGTACCTGAACCAACAGATTCCTCGATCCTCACCCATTATAGGCTCATTTGAATCGAGTTCAGTTCAGGGGGACACATTTCCCTATGGCTACACGGAGATGAAAATCTCACGAAACCATAGGTACGGATGTATCCCGAAAGTGATCCACTATCCTGCACGGAGGCGAAAACCTCACGAAGGCGTAGCTTCTCACTCCCACTTAAGGGTGTGACCACAACGGTCATGCAAATGCAATGCGTATTAGAATATAGCAACACATGCAATAATACAAACACATGTAATGCAAAGAGGATTAAATTTTAAAATTTTTAATTTCTGACATTAAGACAAGAGATAATCAATTACACGGCTTAACTCTCTTATTAGTCCCTAGCGGAGTCGCCAAGATGTCGAGACCATTTTTAAATCGAGTTTTTGAAAATGGGAATCAACTTTAAAAACGAAAACGGGAGTCGCCACTAATCTTTTTGGGTGTGATTGGATCACCTTTAAAACATTTTGTTTTAAAATCATTAGTTTTGGTCTACGAAATAAAAAGAACGGGTTCGGGAGTCGATTACGTACGAGGAAGGATTAGCACCCTCGTATCGCCCAATAATTGGTACCTAATTAATTATCAAATGTCTTTAAGGTCGGAAATTAGAAATTTTAAGATGCAATCCTCTTTTAATATTTTTAAACTTGGAAAATTGGAACTCATTTGTATCAAAATGTTGACATTGAGTTAGTCCTTTGGAAACCTCTATCTTGAAACAACAAAACGCCACATCCAATAAGTTAGGACATATTGCTTCGCAATTCCAAGATACTTTGCTTATATTTTAAGAACCTTTAAAAACGTAGAAGGGTACTTGATTATTCGAACTCAACGAGAAAAGTCGCAATGCAATAAGTTAGGGCACTACTTTCTCGAAATTTCCAAATATCAAGCATTGCCTTTATTTAAAAACTTTGGGGCCCCTTTTACATAGGGAATTGTATTGCATTATAAATCATATCTAGTAACATATTATTGTAACAGGCAAATAATACATGTATTTAATCAAAATGATGGCAATGATATAAAGAATAATACATATAAAGCAAATATTACAATATGCATGCAAAGATATATAACATGTGTTAAGAATGAATAAATATACAAATATTCAAAGTAATAACTAAATAATGCATGATATGCAAAAAGGAGTAATATTATATCAATGTACATGTTCATGAAATGTAATATCAAATAATAGATGAAATAACATTTAACACATGGTATATACAAAATAAAATCCAATGAAATGAGTTATTATTAACAAAATATACATATAACACAAATAAAAACATGATATTTAATATTAATTCTTGAAATAGTATTTGCTATACAATATAAAACATCATAACAAAATATTTATAAAAGAATAATAATTATATAAAAAAATATATTGAGGTTTTCTTAAAAAAGGGATAAAAATATGTAAAAGGTTTTATAATGTAAAAAAAACATCATTTTAAAATAAAATAATACATAATAAATAAATAGTTAGTAATTTAATATATATATATATATAGTATGAGTTTAAAAAAAATAGTTTACTTTACAAATCTTAAAATTTTAAATAATATAATGAATAATATAAACATAAATAATATAGTAGATAATATATGATACACATAACATATATATAGAAAAAAACAATAAGTAATATAATAAAACATAATAAATATCATATAATAAAAATGTAATTTAAACATATAAGAAAGATAATAGGAATAATATAAAGTAACATATAAAGCAATATATATATATATAAATATGTATTATATGAAGACATAATAATATATAGAAAAGATGTAAAATAATAATTTAAGAATATATAATAAATAATAATAATATATATAATAAAAATAATACTTACAAATAAAATAATTTTATGATATATAATATAAAAGTAAAATTAAAAATAAAGCCAATAATAAGATATATAGAATAATAAATATAGGACTAAATTTAAAGTTTAGCAAAATTACGGGGCGAATCTCGAAAGGAATAAAACTGAATCGAGGCCCTAATTAAAACGCGCGCAAAATTAAAGGGACTCACAAGGCAAAATGCCCTATTCCCAAAACGGCGACGTTTTAATTCCGTTTATTCAAAAGGGGCAGTGATCAGATTGAAACCAAAGTAAAATTAATCGGCAACATTAAAAAACGCAATAAACTTAATTTAAAAGATGAAAAGAGCGGAAGGATTAAAGAGATAAATATCCTATTTTTTAAAACACGCGGACCCTCCGGGTCGGATCGGGTCGGGTTTTGGGCCCTACATAAGTTAAAATTTGATTTTAACTTTCATTTGTAACACCCCTTTTAGAAAAAAACAAAAAAAAAAGCTCTGAAAACCCTTTCCCCTCCTCTGGTCTAAGTTCCAACTGCGGACGACAGCCATCGCTCACGCGCCTCACGCGCCACCGTATACGTGGTCGGAGGTTCAAAATTCCTCCCCCTTCCAGGCGAATCGCAGGTAGTATTTCTCCTCTTTATTTTTAAAAGTGTTTTTGTGTATTATAGTTTGAAAATGAAGTGTTTTCCCTTCGGTTTTCAAATCTGCTTTCGGATCGTATGTTTATATAAAAATGCATGTATAAGAGAAAAGATAAATAAATAAATAACGTTTAAACAGCAAAATAAGTCACCTCTGCTATAACTCAAAAGTCTATTCTTTATTCTGTATCCTCTCCGATTATGGTGTGTATCCCTTTTTTTAAGAAAAAGATCCCCTCCTTTACAAAAATAAAATACCGGGCTTTTTATAGCCCATCGTTGTTTTACATTTTTGGAAATAAGTCTGCATTTTTTTATATTTTTTCTTTGCTTTCTTTGTTCTTTCTTTCCTTGCAGGTGTCCGAAGATCTTGGTGACGGAGAGGCTGCTGGCGTTGATGGAGGGCTGAAATCGATGGCGAGGGCGACACGGAATTGGACAGACGCGTCGATGACTTCGGAATCTTACGCTATGCGGTGCGAGAAGAAGGAGGGCAGAAACCCTAGGGTTTCCTGCCTGGTGCAGAACTGCTATTTGGGCCAATTGGGCCTCTGGGAGTTTTTGGGTTTGTAACGGGTAGAGGCGTCTTGGGCTAAGTAGTATAATTGGGTCTTGGTCTGTAATGTAACGGGCTTAGCTAAATTATTTTGGTTTTGGGCTATGGTTTGAGCTTTGTAACCTAGGCTGTTTAACTAAACAAGCAAACATTTATTTATTTATTTCTGTATTTTGGTTTTGGTATTAATGCCCGGACGAATTTGGGCTCTTACAATTATGATCCATTAGTTTGTTTATCTCTTACGGTTAATATATTTATTACGATCCATTTTCTTGTTTTTTCTCTTATAATTAATATGTTCGAGATAATTACGTATTTGCGTTGCCTATATTTAGTAACTAGCTAATGGTTCTCTTCAAAAGATCCGTTTTATTTGTTTTAGTGTTTAGGGGTATCATTAGATGCCGTTATAATTCCTAAAATATTCTTCACGGTCTATTTCTTTGTTTTTTTCTCTAATAATTAATACATTCATATGGTAACTAGTCTTCCAAAATCCATTTTATTTGTTTTCCTATTAGATGTCAGCAGAGTTTCATCAGTGTACACATTAATACCAGCAAGACAAAGCTATTTCGCAAGGTACTGTAAGAAGCAACAAATGGAACATGGGGAGTGGTTGATGTTTCCTTGGAGTGTTTATTCCCATATCCACAAGTCTGGTTTGAAGAAGGCCATCAGTTGTGTAATCCAAGAAGTAGGCAATAGAGGTTCAGAGGTAACATGGATTGAACATGTTGAAGTTGATAGCAGATCACTTCACCCTATCTTTCGTCCCATTGTTAGCTCGGGTTTTGCATTTAGTGCCAAACGATGGATTGCAACCATCAACGTGCATTGCCAATGGCTCACAACTTCAATGGCTAGAACCACTCCTACGGTGATGATGGGGTAAAAATTTTAATTTATTCTGCTTTCTATTTACATTACATGCGCCAACTTAATGAACACTTGTTGATGTAATTTTATTTGTTTGGAAAAATAGTTTTAATACCACAATAAGGGAGGAGAGTCTCACTGAAATTGGTGAAAAGATGACTAAGAATTTTTTCAACAATATTAATTCATGTTACGAGAATGTATGGTGGGATTACCTCAAAACTTTCTTTGCTCAAGATGTTAGGTTGAGATACGGAAATATATTAAAGGTTCTTGGGAAGCCTTCTGGTAACATTGTAATCTTCACTACGTCAACTCATATTCCGATTCCGATGGAGGTTCTGTTTGATTTTCTTCGTCATGAACGTATAAGAAACAGGGTATGTAAAACTTATATATATACGTGTTTAATTTTTTAGGGTTGTTTTCTTGTACTGCTGTCTGAATGCATGCATGTATACAAACATATATGTGTATATATATTACTCCACTGAGCGTGTAACTTTTCATGGATGGATTCCGGGATGTATAATTATGCAGTGGGATTTGCTTTCAAACCAACGACATGTCTGAGAACTTGTCTATGTCAGTAATGGTGAAAATCCTAAAAATAGTTTCCATTATTCAAGTGAATGTACGTGTTTCGATCATTTCCTTTTCTTTTCTGATCACAATTTCCTCCATGAACTAACTAATAAGCATACTAATAAATTTGCAGTCATCACCAAACAAGATCGAGATACTATATCTCCAAGAAAGCTACACCGATGAAACTGGCTCGTACATAGTGTACGCGCCAATGGATATCATGGCCATGTCAAAAATCTTGAATGGTGGTAACCCAAAATTTGTATCTATTTTGCCATCAGGGTTCAGCATTATGCCTGATAAGGCACCTGGGCAAGGAGATGGAGCTGTGGGAAGTATCTTAACCCTAGCGTTTCAAAGCGTCGACAGATTAAGCAACAAGGAATATATGCCTCCATCGACGCTCAAAATCATTGATGCTATCTTATCAACAACCGTTGCTTCAATCAAGGATGCTATGCTATTTGGCATAAGGTGATGCCATTGCTAAGTCTTGAGCTTTTCTTTTTGTTGGTATGTTGCTGCAGGTACTGATGGATTTATATTTGCTTTATGAGCTACAGGTATTAATGGCTTCTTTCGAAGTTGTTGAGAATGTAAGTTATGTAAACCAAGGAGTTCAAATAGAAACTTTAACATAATATTATCTGCAAACTGTAGCTTTCTTAAAGGAATGTTTTGGAAGAGCTTTTGATTATAAGAAATGTTGTTGTTAATTGTTCAAGAATTTAAGACCAAGTTAGAGAGTTTTAATTCGGATTTAGATTGAATCACTTGCTTGATTTGGATTTTGTCTTTCATGAGCTCATATAGTCAGAAAAAAGAAGTAATGGGTTACTTGTTTGGTTATTTTATATGATAATTGTTTGAAATTAAATAAGAAATAATAGATTATTTGCATCTTAAAAAATTTGCTTTAGTTATTTACTTTCAGTATGTTCAAATTTATTAGTGTATATAACAATTTTTTTAATATGCAAAAATAATTATTTTCTACCACTAAAAAGCGATTTCTCTGGCAAAACATAAATTGAAACATGTAATATAAAATATTACGAGGGAGTACCAAAAATTATAAAATAGTATAAAAAATTTTGGGGAAATAGAACAAATTATGAGGATATCAAAAATTTATGAGGAAGTACAAAAATTTCTAGGAGTCTGAGAAAATCATGAGATAATATCGAATATTGAGTTAAGAATTTTGTCATTATCTCCTAACTTTGTTGAATTAGTTAAAACTTATCATGAAACCAGGACATGGTGGTGGTTTTTTTTTTTTGGTTCATACACCCTGTTGATAAATAATCTCGTATTGTTAAGAAAAGGTAATTACATATTCAGTCTAGTTTATGTATTTTTGTTAGAGTTGAGGATTTAATCTTGTACTTTAATTTCGCTAGTTTAAGTCTCTGTATTTTTCGATATTTGAAAATCCAGTCAACTTAAATGGTAGCGGTTAAATTGTAAATTTTTCTATTTCGAAAATCATATGCTTCGAAAATTTTATTTTTTGTACAAACATTTATAATTAAATTTAAATAAAATATTTTGTTATTGGATATTAATTTGGTTTAAACTTATGGAGTGAACACATAATTTGACATTTACATGAGATATATATATATATATTTATAAATGAGATATATTTACTTAAATATGATAATAAAAATGTATGTTTACTTAAAAGGAATTAAATCGACTTCTCCAATTAGCCTGTTTTATATGGTAATAACAACAGTAAAATAAAATTTAAAAACTAGCCATAAGTTTCAAATTGAAGACATGAATCTATTTGTATTGATATAATGGATGTCGATTAGTGCCAGGAATTTGCATCTTGCACTATCCACATTGCAATTTTTCATAGGATGAATGATGAGCTTGAGCACCACACAGAGGCCAATGATACCATACACCTGGTTGGATTTTCCGCCACTCCCTTGATATCGATTCAATTAACGCCAATGCAAGGGACTAGTTAAAGGCTAATTGACTCTAAATTGCAATTACAATGTTGATAGCTTACCTATCAAAAAACATCGCTAGACTTGAGAAGCACAATCTGAAGAGAAATTAAGTAGCACACTTTCAAAAATTAAAAGCCCCCTTTACCAAAACTAATCTCCATCAAATGGAATAAAAACTGATCTCAGGATCCACTTAGTTTCCAACTATACCAGCAGACTCAAATTCAAAATTGACATCACATCAAACACATTTTAACTAAATCAGAGCAACAAAACCACCCTTTTAATCATTGGCAAGTGACACAAAAACCTTCAATCCCCACAGCCCTTTCTATCATCTCAAGATAAAGCCACCCCAAAATAACCATTCCTCATGAATCCACTGCTCCTCATGGTAAACACAATCACCATAACCCACACAAAATCACTATTAATTCACATTCCGACCAGATTGTTACAGAAATCACATCTTAAAACATGATTTCATCTTGAAAATAAAATGTCACCACTAGAAGGGGAAATCCCCGAACCATACCTTTCGAAAAATAGCTGCATAAGCTTGGACACCACACTTAAATCTGCACACAAGATCATTCCGTCTCACCCATTTCCCTACTCTCAATTATTTGTCTAATCTCTAATCACCCTCTTCAGGGAAATTGATTCGAACGTGGCCAGTTTAGGTAATGTTTGTTTTGCGATTGCAGACAAGAATGGAAATGATTTGGCGTTTGCTCTAGCGGTTGCAGGTATTACAAGGCCTGGTATGTACAAGGCTTGGTGGTGAGTTCTTTTTGGGGTTTGGTTGCTATTTTTGCCTTAGCAGTTTATTTTGGTTTTGATGTTGCTGCACTTTGGTTTGGTTTTTCGATGTTGGTTTATTTTGTTGGTGTGCTCTGTTTTTCATGGGCAGAGATACTGTGGGGGTGTGTTGGTCTTTGAGGGGTTCAATTATCTTGGTTTTTGAATTGGGTTTTGTTTTGGGTGTTGGTTTTTCATGGGGGCTTATTTCCCCGCTTTTGGCTTCTGTGTATAATCTTTGATAGAGCGAAAAAAAAAAAATCAAATCCTCATTATTACCTACATTCAACCCTAACAATTATAGCATGTATATAAAAATATTTTTATATAAATTTATGCTCAAAACTATTCAAAATTTATTAGTTAAGCTAATATGAAAAAGCATTTAATATAAAAGAAGGAAATAGTATAAAAATAAGAGTTTAATAATTTCAAATTTATGTTTCACCAAAAAAAAGCATCAAGTGAGAACATAAAGCAAAAACAAAAAATGCACACACTTTCGTAAACTGTCCATTAAAACCTTTAACCAATCATATTTCAAAGAAGTGTCAGTCAGCCGATACCCTCAACAATTTTCAACACTCTTGTCCCATGTACCCTTCTAATGCTCATTTCCTACTTACCGTTTATTTTCCCTCTCAAATATATATATAAATTCAGTGTTGTACTCCTTAGAAAGAAGACAAATCTGTTCATCACATTTTGTTTAAGGTATGGTTTTCTTTTTTCTTCATGAAAGGTTTTAGTTTCAAAGACACCCAGAGATAATGCGTGGAAACTTTTATGGATGATTTTTATCATTTTTTTTAAAAATCCATATCATTGTGCTTTTCTAATTCAATTTTTGTATTTTTCAAATATTTTTCTATCATTTTGATTGATGTTAGTTCGAGTAAAAAAAAATAAAAATAAAAATTTGCAGATAGATAGATTATTAGGTAAATTTAAACTCAATTTTTAGTTCAATTATACATTTAGTCAACTATAGGACGGAATTGAATGAATTTATTCGTAAAAAGACATCGAATATATTAACCAAAATGATGTAATGTATGGTTGGATGTACCTGAGATGACTTGTGGAATGAGTTTTAGGCAACAAAAAGAAATGTTGGTAACTATTTAGGTGGAGAAATGCTGGTGGAGGGGCGTCATTAAAGCCATTATCTTCATCAAATCATTTATATCTTTGCTATCAATTGACGTTCAACCAAAATTCAGATTCATTCCCTAAGAAAATAATGAAATATCAAAATAAGGAACAAATATATTGAAAAGGAATAAAGAGGCACTATTAACTCCAAAAATGAAGTTAATAATGTGAAATTAAAAGAAAATAAAAAAGTGAAGCAAGTCAGATTTTTGTCACTGATTTTGACCTTGTATACAAATAGTTCAACCTGGAAGTAGAGTTACACCATTTATGTTTTATGATTCTATGATACATCATCATCAGTTGAATGCACCATAATGTGCTAACAGTAAAATCCATAATCAAAATGAACTTACAAGATAAATCTAAAAACTGGAAACTCCAATAAAATTAGGGACTCCAGAGATGTCTTTCTATAGGATAGGGTCATTGCTATCTTCTTCTCGGAAGAATATTTGTAAACGAAAATTCATGGAAGGGTGGACCTGCATCCGAAACAATAAAGTTACTCGAAGATTGCAATGGAAGAGAGCCGAGCCCTATTGGTTTCATCTGTTCAAAAGCAGAAGAAAGTAGTACGCAAGGGGGAAGGTAAGTGGCATGGTCTCTTACCTTCCTGCTCAGCAAGAATGTAAAATGGAGTATGCGCAATCATTTTTGTGTCTCCATCATTCCAGTTGGCGGTGCCTGGATTGTGTGGGGTCCCATGTGAAGGCCTGGAAGGTCCCAAGTAGACAGACAGACAGATAGCGGGGTCATCAGATAACCACGAGTTCGCCTCCAAACGCTTGAATCTGATATTTGAGATCGAGCAACCTGAATATGAATCAGATAACCACCCCCACCATGCTCTCCAACAGCCCAACACAATTGTAACGCCAATTCTGTCTATTTAAGGAAAAAAAGGCATATGAAGTCAGATCCCTGATGCGTAAAAAGCGTAACACAGGATGTAATTATTGACCTTTTCTGGGCTGTCATATGCTTACCCGAGTCTGTCAACTATAGGCTTCTGCAGAAGGTTAAATGGACCATAACTTATACAAAATAAAGGACAGAAGAATTGCAATCCTTTAGACATCAATTTCAGCAACAATTAATGTAGATGCTTAGTACAAGTTGGAAAACCAAAATATATGGAGCAACTTGAGTGAATAATACCTTCAAAAGTGCAATAAAATCCGGAGAACGCTGAAACGAAGCAAGCATGAATTCTAGGAGCCTTCTGCCAACCTGCACAAATATAGCTTCTCAGAAATACAAGCCATTCCAATCTCAGCATCTAAATTGATGTCATATTACATGGACATTTACAAGAAAAGCTTTGAATCCATACAAAACCATTTCGCTTACCTAACATAAGCACTTCAGTATGGACCCAAATAATTAATGTATCTAGAGGGTAGTACATAACCGCAAGGTAGTAGGCCCACAAGAAATACAATAACAGAACTAATATTTAGAAAATGTATACAAACCTCATACATATAGTTCTTGTCAGGAAATAATGTAGAATTTCTAGCCATCAGAATGGGAATTAAAGCACAGATTAATGCTGCAAAAGAGAGGCAAGAACACAAATTAAGATACAAGCAATAAGCATCGACACTTAAACTAAAGCTACATCCTGCAGATAGAGTTATAAAAGCACTAAAAAGGGTATCAAATGGATTAAAAAAAAAAACATAAAACATACTGTTATTTGCATCGCGCAAAGCAACAGAAAAATACATATGAAGAAGCCGAGGTGTGATATTGAGTATCTGCTTTAATCTATCAGACTGAGGGCTATTTGTTGCAGCTTGTAGTACTGCAGCAACCCCAGGAGAAGCCCAATGGCGTTCCTGAAACAATCAATCTTCTGTCAAGTGTCGACTTATTTCAAACTACAGAAAAAAAAAAGAAGGGATATTAGTTACAAAACAAACAAAAACCAGGTTAGCCTAGTTATATACACAATTCATAGCTCAAAAATATGATATTGTAGTATTGGAAGAGCGTACAATATTAAAGTAAGCTAGCCTTAATTTAGAACTGCAAAGTGTTGCTTTTACTTGCATTAATAGAAATTCAAAATACTTGATATAGAGAAAATGAACAATCTAAAAATTAAAAAGCAAAGCACTCTACAAGAGCACTGAGAAACAAATTCCTAATTAAAAAAGCCTGTAATGGTTAGACAACTATACTTTCCTCTAGTAATACTATGTTTGTAATTGCTTTCATCTAATTGTAAATGGAGTTTTATCAATAGAAGACCATTCAGCAAGGCCATCATTTTCATCCTTAAGAAGTTCCAGAAACACAGGATCAGCAACATCAATCGTACAGCTTTCCTCGGACCCAGAGTCTCCTCCTCCATCTCCAATGGTAGAACCTGTATAGGCTTCATCCATGAGTGCAAGTAGGATCCGTATCATATAAGGGAGTTTTACCATTTGCACTACTTAAGGAGTTTTTACTTAAAATATACAATTTATAAAGGCCCGCGTTTAACCTTAGGAGCCGCACTCTTCTGGATAGAAGCTATACTGCTTCCTATTAGTGACCCTGAGCTTCGTTCTACCTCTTCCAATGCGACAACCAAGACTAATGTTGACAAACGAAAGTCAGAAAGCATAATTAGTCTATGAGGAAATAAAAAAAAAAAATCACTTCATCCTACAACAAACCAGCTGAATGGGTATAGAGCACAAAACAAATAAAAGGGAATAAAACCACGCTTTTAATCATTGGCTGGCAAGTGACACAAAAACCTTGGGTCACTCAACTCCCCACAGCTTCCTCTATCATCACAACCCCCAAAATAACCATTCCTCAGGAACGGACTCATCTTCTGCTCCTAATGGTAAACACAATCTCCATAACCCACACAAAATCATTATTAATTCACGTACCTTTCAACACGACCAGATTATTACATAAATCATTACCCTTCATAGAGAAATTTGATATCATCCTGAAAACAAAATGCCACCATTAGAAGGGAAAACAAAGTTATCACCAAATCATACCTTTTGAATAATAACCCCTTAAGCTTGGATGCTTAGATAAAATCTGCACACAAAATCCTTCAATCTCACCCACTTCCCTTCTCTCAATTATGTTTATCCAATCCCTAATAATCAAATCCTCGTTATTGCCCCCTAACAATTATCGCAGGTATATATACATACATTGAAAAATATTTTTATATAAATTTATGCTCGAAATTGTTCACAATTTCTTAATTAAACTAATATGAAAAAATATTTAAAATAAAAGAAAGGAAAAAGTATAAAAAAATAGGGTTTAGTAATTTAAATTTTATGTTTCACAAAAAAAAAAAAAAAAGATTGACAGAGAACAGAAAGCAAAACCAAAAAACACATACACACACTTTCATGAACTGTCTAACCAATCATATTTTTAAGAAGTGTCACGTCAGCAAATACCCTCAACATTTCAAACACTCTTTTCTAAAGGCTCCTTTACTACTAAGAAAGAAGATAAATTTTATGTTTCACCCAAAAAAACTGATTGACGGAGAACAAAAAAAACACACACACACTTTCATGAACTGTCTATTTATCCTCAGCAGTTTTCAACACTCTTTTCGTGACGCTCCTTTCTTACTCAACATTTAATTTTCCTCTAAAATATATGTATATAAATTTTGTCGAGACCATTTTTAAATCGAGTTTTGGGAAAATGGGAATCGATTTTAAAGAAACGAAAATAGGAGTCGCCACAAATCTTTTTAGGTGTGATTGGATCACCTTTAAAATATTTTGTTTTAAAATCATTAGTTTTGGTCTACGAAATCAAAAGAAGGGGTTCGGGAGTCGGTTACGTACGAGGAAGGGTTAGCACCCTCGTAACGCCCAAAAATTGGTACCAAATTGATTATCCAATGTCTCTAAAGTCGGAAATTTGAAATTTAAAAATGTAATCCTCTATACAATATTATTGGTTTAGAAAATTGGAGTTCACTTGTATTAAAATATTGAAACTGAATTTGCCTTTTGGAAATCCTCATCTTGAAACATCAAAACGCCATATCCAGTAAGTTAGGACATATTGCCTTGGAATCCCAAGACAGTCGTTTACATTTTGAAGACCTTTAAAAACTTATAAGGGTACTTGACTATTCGAACCTAACGAAAAAAGTTGCAACCCAATAAGTTAGGGCACTACTTTTTCGAAATTTCCAAACACCAAGCATTGCCTTTATATTTTTTTGAAAATTTTGGAGCCTTATTCTTTTAAAGATGATATATAGGGAGTTGTATTTCATTAAAAATCATACCTAGTAACATATGATTGTAACAAGTAAATCATACATGTATTTAACCAAAATGATGGCAATGATATAAAGAATTATACGTATAAAACCAATATTACAATATGCATACAAAGATATATATAACATGTGTTAAGAATGAATAAATATACAAACATACAAAGAAGATGTACATATAAGACAAGTATAGACTTAAAAGAAAATAATTTTAAAATAGTAATTGCAATATAATATAACAAAATATTTTCATGTAAAATATATTGGATTTTTTAAAAAAAAATATATAAATAGAAGTATATAAATAAATATAGAAATATCATTTAAAATGAAAATAATACATAATAAATAATTTATAGTTTGATATATAATATAAGCAAAAAATAATTAAATTTACAAATTTTGAGAATTTGAATAATACAAATAGTGTAATAGGTATTATATGGTATACATAAAAAAATTAATAAGTAATGAAAATATTTAGATGTAATATATTTTAAATTTATAGAGAATAAGAAGTATGATAGGTATAATATAAAATAATGAAAGTAATAAGTACAATGATATATATAACATATAATTAATAAAATATATATATAATATATAATAATAAAAAATGATATGAAATGTTTTTTTTTTTTTACGAATAAGAAAGAATAATGTATAATAAATAATAGTAATACATATAATACATAATGAAATAGTCATATACTGTATAATATAAAATAAAATAAATATAAATATGTATATAAAAATAAATATGGGACTAAATTTAAAACTTAGTAAAATTACGAGGTAAATTTAAAAGGTACAAAACTGAATTAAAGTCCTAATTAAATCGTGTATAGAACAAAAGGGACTCAATGGGCCAATTGCCCTATTCCCAAAACGACTGCGTTTTATTCTTAGACTTAAAGCAGCTACTGTAGAGACTAAATCATAATTGAGACAAATTCATAGGGCTAAATCATAAATAAAATAAAGTTTAATTGTGGACACAAAAAGAAGTAGAAGGACCGATTGGGAAATTAACCCAATTCTAAAAAACACGCGGATCCTCCCCGGGTAATCGGGTCAACACGCGGATCTTGAGGGTCTGAAACGCTGTCGTTTTGTCCAGGCTATATAAGCCAATTCCTCAGCCCTAAAATCATTTAGAACCCAGTTTTTAAAAAAAAGAATCCTCTGAAAAGGATACCTGGCCCTCTGAGCTCCGGCGTTTAGCCGATCAGCTCTGGTCATCGGACCTCCGCTCTCAGACCCACGCGCCGCCACTAACTTCGCCATACGCGATGGTCGGAACCTGAAAAGCTTTGCTTTTCGAGGCGATTCTTTAGGTATTCTCTCCCTCTATCCTTTTAATAAATTATATGCATAAACTTATAAAAAAATGAAACAGAAATAAAAAATAAATCACCTTTGTTTTCTGTAAAAAAAATCTGGTATATTATTGCAGAAAAGATTTTGTGTACAGTCCTTTTTTTTTATTCCTCTCGTGTGTACTTACAGATATAAAAAAAGAAAAGACTTTATAGCCTCTATAAACTATCACAAGTTTTGGAAAGTAATCTTTGATTTATTGGCTTCCTGTCTGCTGTGATTTTCTTTCCTTTTTTTCCTTGCTTTTTCGCGTATCTGTTGTTTGTCTCCTTTTCTTGCAGATGTTTGCGAGAAATCTGACAGTGGCAAAGGCTCAACGATGGTCCACTGGTGGCGTTGATCCTGGCGTGACTTGGGGCCTAGAATCACGGCGTTTGACGAAGGTAGCTGAAACGACGGGATTTTGAAGAAGCTTGACTCCTCGTGTTCTTGCGGCGCGAAGAGAGGGCTAGGGTTTCTAACCCTAGCTGAATACTTTCAAAGCTTTAGGCCTCTGAGGGTCTGGGTCTGTATGTTTGGGCTACGGGTTTGCTTTAGGATTTTGGGTAGTAATAGTGGACCTGCTGGGTGTAACGGGTCTGTTAGGTCTGTGTATTTGGGTTTTGTAAACAACTTTTATGGACTGTTTAAATTAAACATTTGTTATTTATTTTAGTTTTGGTTTGCAAAGCCCGGTCAAATTCGGGTTACTACAGCTGCCCCTCTTTGCTTATTGCTGTGTAACAGGAATCAAGCAAAGACTTAGAAAGACCCAATTTGACCGGCTTTACCAAATAATGGAATTCAACTTGATGACTGTTTTGAGAACATTTGAGAGTCATATATGCAATGTCCTCAATTTTTTCCTTGTAAGCACAAGGATGCCAAACCATTTTGAGTCTGTTTTGAGAAAGTTCGAGAGTCATATCTGCTATGTCCTTGATTTGTTCCTTGTAAGCACAAGGATGCCAAACCATATTGCGTCTGTTTGAGAACATGTGAGAGTCATATCTACAATGTCCTCGATTTGTTCCTGGTCAGCACAAGGATGCCAAACCATCTTGAGTCTGTTTGAGAACATTTGAGAGTCATATCTGCAATGTCCTCGATTTGTTCCTTGTAAGCACAAGGATGCCAAATCATCTTGAGTCCGTTTGAGAACATTTGAGAGTCATATCTGCAATGTCCTCGATTTGTTCCTTGTCCTCGATTTGTTCCTTGTAAGCACAAGGATACCAAATCATCTTGGATCTGTTTGAGAACATTTGAGAGTCATATCTGCAATGTCCACGATTTGTTCCTTGTAAGCACAAGGATGCCAAATCATCTTGAGTCCGTTTGAGAACATTTGAGAGTCATATCTGCAATGTCCTCGATTTGTTCCTTGTAAGCACAAGGATGCCAAATCATATTGAGTCCGTTTGAGAACATTTGAGAGTCATATCTGCAATGTCCTCGATTTGTTCCTTGTAAGCACAAGGATACCAAATCATCTAGGATCTGTTTGAGAACATTTGAGAGTCATATCTGCAATGTCCTTGATTTGTTCCTTGTAAGCAGAAGGTTGCCAAATCATTTTAGATCTGCTTCAGCATAAACGTCTGAAGTCTGGATCTGCTATATCTGAGAACATCTGAGAGTCAAATCTACTATGTCCTTGATTTGTTTCTTGTAAACACAAGAATACCAAATCATCTTGGATCTACTTCAGCATAAACGTCTAAAGTCTGGATCTGCTATATCTGAGAACTTCTAAGAGTCAAATCTACTATGTCCTCGATTTGTTTCTTGTAAACACAAGAATACCAAATCATTTTGGATCTGCTTCGGCATAAACGTGTGAAGTCTAGATCTGCTATATTGCGGCCTATTACCTTGCTGTTTAGGGGACTAAAGTACGCCGCCTTTGATAACCTGTAGAATGATTATGCCTGGTAATTAGGATGCTATGCTTGGAGTGAGTCGAATGTTCCTAATTAAATGTGTTATGATGTAAGGTGATGTGAATATGACCCCTATTCTAGGCGTCACCATTTATTCCTTCATTTGTCTTTTCTTTTCTTAAAATTTCATTCTTTATTCAACTTGTAGGTTTTCTTCCAATGCTACAATCTACTGAAGATGTCCGTAAGAATTGAGCCATTGGTTTTCTCCATTTCCTTTTCGACTGGAAGAAAGAAATTCCTCGAGTTTCTTTATCCCTTACTTACGTGAATTTCTCGAATAATTGTCATGTTTTAGTTTCTTGCATTATCTAGAACTTCCAAAGTAATATGCAAAACCTCGCCTGTGAAAATATTTTAGTTCATCTATCATTATTTCAATGCAACATACTTTATGAATAATGGAGGATGAATAAATTTCTGAGAATAATTGGATTTGAATCGTTAACAATACAAAAGAAATAATTCTGATAGCATATCTTTAAGAAGAAATAGAATCTAAAGATAGCAAACAGGATTAAAATTAGATGCTCTAAATATCGCCGCTTGAGCGTCTATACATTAATTCCATGAAGCTTTTCTTGAGTTCGACATGTGTTTAAAAGATCCAAAGTACTTTGTTGATGCCTCCATCATGTTCTACTCTCTGCCGAGTCAGATATTGCTACATGCCCTTCAAAATTTTTGAGCTGCCCTTTCGGGTTTTCAACTCAAAACCCCTTTGGTCATGAGGCGCCCTTTGCGGGTTTTTACCTTGGCCTCTCCACTTTTTTTTTTTTTTAAAATTCAAGGCGCCCTTTGTGGGTTTTCACCTTGGATTCCTTTCTCCTTTAGACAAAGTACTTTTTGACTGAGTCTGAGTTCACTGGATTGGGTAGGCTCTTTCCATCCATTTCTGTCAAAATCAATGCACCATCAGAGAAAGCCTTCTTTACGACGTATGGCCCTTCCCAATTCGGCATCCATTTTCCTCTAAAGTCCTTTTGAATGGGAAGAATTTTTTTTAGCACAAGGTCCCCCTCATGGAATTCCCTCGGACGAACCTTTTTATCATAAGCTCGCATCATACGCTTCTGGTATATCTGACCATGTCGGATAGCTTTCAGTCTCTTTTCCTCAATTAAGTTTAACTGGTCATATCGAGACTGAACCCATTCAGCTTCATCTAACCTTATCTCTGTTAAAATTCGGAGAGAAGGTATTTCTACCTCTATAGGTAACACTGCTTCCATCCCGTAAACTAATGAGAACGGAGTTGCCCCAGTAGAAGTTCTGACAGATGTTCGATAGGCCAAGAGTGCAAACGGTAGTTTTTCATGCCAATCCTTATAAGTCTCAGTCATCTTTCCCACTATTTTCTTAATGTTCTTATTGGCAGCCTCTACTGCTCCATTCATCTTTGGACGATAGGGCGAAGAGTTGTGATGCTTGATTTTGAACTGGTCACAAACCTCTACTATTGTTTTGTTATTCAAATTCAATGCATTGTCAGATATGATCCTCTCGGGCATTCCATACTGACAAATGATCTCCTTCTTCAAAAATCAACTCACAACTGACTTAGTAACATTTGCGTAAGAAGCAGCCTCTACCCATTTTGTGAAGTAGTCAATCACCACGAAGATAAACCGATGTCCATTCGAAGCTTTCGGCGATATTGGTCCGATGACATCCATGCCCCACATAGAAAACAGCCATAGAGATGTCATGACATGTAAAGGTGAGGGTGGCACATGAATTTTGTCTCCATAGATCTGACACTTATGGCATTTTTTGGCATAGTTGATGCAGTCCCCTTCCATAGTGACCCAATAATAGCCAAACCTCATGATTTGTCTTGCCATCGTGAACCCATTTGCATGCATCCACATATACCTTTATGAACCTCTTCTAGAATCAGCTTAGCTTCCACAGCATCGATACATCTCAGAAGTACTTGGTCTTTCCTTCTCTTGTACAGAACATCCCCATCCAAAACATAGTCACAAGCTAACCTTCTCAGAGTTCTTTTGTCATTTTCGGTTGCCTGTTCTGGATACTTACGATCCCTCACGTATCGCAATATATCTTGATACCAAGGATCATCATCTTTTTCTTCTTTCTCAATGTTGCAACAATGAGCTGGGGTCTCATAGACACTTATTTGAATTGGTCTCATCTCTCCTTCTTTGTTTGCCTTAATCATTGAAGCCAAGGTTGCTAAAGCATCAGCCATTTGATTCTCATCTCGTGGGAGGTAGCTGAAGGTAATGTCATCAAACTCTCTTAACAACCCCAAAACTACCATTCGATAATTGATCAATTTAAGGTCTCTTGTCTCCCATTCACCTCTTAGTTGGTGGATTACTAACGCAGAATCTCCATATACTTCTAAGGTTTTTATGCCTCTTTCTATGGCTGCTTGGAGCCCCATGATGCATGCTTCGTATTCAGCCATGTTATTTGTACAGTCAAAATCCAACTTGCACGTGAATGGGTAATGGTCGCCATTCGGGGATACCAAAACTGCCCCAATTCCATTTCCGATAGCATTAGAAGCCCCATCAAAATTTAGCGTCCATGAAGAATCTTTAATTGCTGCTATACACATTAGCTCCTCATTTGGAAAATCAAAATTCAATGGCTCGTAATCCTCCAAAGCTCTACTGGCCAAAAAGTCCGCCACCGCACTTCCTTTGATAGCCTTCTGACTCACATAGACTATATCGAATTCTGAAAGCAAAATTTGCCATCTTGCCATTCTTCCATTTAGAGCCGTTGATTCCATCATGTATTTTAATGGATCTAGTTTTGAGATGAGCCAAGTAGTATGGTATAGCATATATTGTCTTAATCTCCGTGTGGTCCAAATCAATGCACAGCACAACTTTTCGATTGGCGAATATCTCATTTCACAATCAGTGAATTTCTTACTAAGATAATAAATTGCCTTTTCCTTTTTCCCGGACTCGTCATGCTGACCAAGCACACATCCCATAGAATTGTCGAATACTGTTAAGTATAGTATTAACGGTTTATCTGGACTAGGTGGCGATAACACTGGAGCATTCAACAAATACTGCTTGACTTTCTCAAAAGCATTCTGGCATTTTTCATCCCAAGTACCTTGATTGTGCTTTCTGAGGAGGCGAAAGATAGGATCACATTTCTCAGTCAATTGTGAAATGAACCGAGCAATGTAATTCAACCTTCCAAGGAATTCTCGAACTTCCTTTTGAGTGCGTGGCGGAGGCAATTCTCGTATGGCTCTAACCTTGTCTGAGTCAACTTCAATTCCCTTTTTACTGACTACAAAGCCTAATAACTTCCCTGATCTGGCTCCAAAAGTGCACTTTACTGGATTGAGCTTCAACTGAAATTTCCTCAATCTTAAAAACAATCTTCTCAAAACCTCAATGTGTTCTTTTTCTGTTCGCGACTTGGCGATCATATCATCAACGTATATCTCAATATCCTTATGCATCATGTCGTGAAACAAGTTTACCATGGCTCGTTGGTATGTTGCCCCTGCGTTCTTCAGCCCAAACGGCATTACTTTATAACAAAAGGTGCCCCACAATGTTATGAAAGTAGTTTTATCTATGTCCTCTGGATGCATCTTTATTTGATTGTATCCTGAGAAGCCGTCCATGAAGGAGAACAACGAATATCCCACTGTGTTGTCTACCAAAGTGTCAATATGTGGCAGAGGAAAATTATCTTTTGGGCTTGCTTTGTTTAGATATCTGTAATCAACGCACATTCGTACCTTCCCGTCTTTCTTAGAGACAGGTACAATATTAGCTACCCATTCAGAATACTTTACTTCCTGCAAAAATCCTGCATCAAACTGCTTCTTAACCTCATCTTTTATCTTCAGGACGATGTCTGGCCGCATTCTTCGTAACTTCTATTGGACCGGCTTACATTCTTGTCTTATTGGAAGACGATGTACTACAATGTCAGTACTCAATCCGGGCATATCTTGATAAGACCATGCAAAGATATCCTTGAATTCTTGAAGCAACTCAATCAAATTATGCCTTGTGTCATTAGTGATCAGTGTTCCAATTTTCACCACCTTCCCCTCCTCTAGGGCTATATTCTCTATTGCCTCCTTTTCATGTGGCATATTTGTTTCTCCTCCTGCTTCACCATTCTTAATAGATCGAGAGATACGTCGCAATTGTAACACCCCTAGCCCGCCTCCGTCGCCGGAGGAGTTAAGAATGTTACTAAGTAAGCCTTAATTTCATTTCTAAATATCAACCATATAAATAAAACATTCGAGCATTATCGATCACATTCATAAACACTTTCATCATTTATAAAAAAAAAAAAATTTCAAGTTGACTAAATAAGCCATTTGCGTATGGCTATTCATATATATACATCACCAAAAGGTACTAAGTCAAATTACAAAGTCGATCCTATACATGCCATTATCACAACTTAATCAAAAATGTACCAAAAAGCTTAGATAGTGTGGTTGACTTCGACTTTGGAACTTTCGAATCCGATGGATGACGAGCAAAATCTATAAAGCAGAGAAGCAAAACAAAAGAATAAGCATTTCAATGCTTAGTAAGCTTTAAGTAATGAAATCATCTAAGAAATTGGCATATTAATATCAAATCTATATGAATCACCTTGGGGCGAACCCAAACATAACGAAGGTGCTTCCTTATCGATCATATCATAAAGGAAAAATCAATACGTTCATCTATTCTTTTAATTTATAACCGAATACGATCTTCCCTAATTTTCAGACAACTCTCATGCATGTATATATATAGCCTACTAGTGATGTTGAAATCGCCTAAGTTAGTACTCATACCTTCTAATCCAATAATAAACATTCAAAGGATTTTAAAGCGTTAGTTTAAGCATAATTGCCGACTTTCGAAACACGAAATATAACAATCAATCATATCTTTAACGAAAGCATTTACTTACTTGATCACTTCACGTTAAATTGTACTTATACTTGGAATTAACTTGACATGCATTATATAAATTCACTTGTGCATACTTACGGTTTATCCACCCAATTAATAGGCCGGCGAAGACGTCCTTGTGAACTAAACCCGAATCTTAGAACTGGCTCAGAAGCCCTTCGAGACTAAGCTCGGTTTGCGCTGCTGGCTTAAAGGCCCTTCGAAACTAAATTCGGCAATAACACTGGCGCAGAGCCTTCGGAACTAAGTCCGGCTTTAACGATGGCTTAAAGCCCTTCGGAACCAAGTCCGGTTTTTAACACTGGCTTATAGCCCTTCGAGACTTAGCTCGGTTTCAAACCTTGATCAACAATCATACATTCACACATTTAAACAACACTTTGATATTTGAATACAATTTCAGCATGCTTTCTAACCATTTTACAATTAATTCACTAGTCATAACAAATGACATATTCTCGTTTCATTATTCCGGAAACTTTCTATTATCATGCGATTACAAACAAGTATTTTACCTATTTATTTGATCATACGATGCAAGCAAGACCATTACGTCATAATTTATTCATCGCAAACATAATTTGATAATTTCTATGTCTAAATATAAGTTATATTCCATTACTCAAAGACTTACCTTGTATCTTCTCGGGCAAGTTCGGGTTGGCTATTCCACGACTTTAGCTTTTCCCTTATCCGAGGTTGCCCCTCTATGCTCTTGAGCTTAATCAATAAATTTTAAACTAACCATTAATCAATTACTCAAGTATTACTTTCAGAATATAGCACACATATATATATTTGAATTTCACACATACAACTTATAGTAAGCTTATAAAAATCAATAAGCAATTCATTAGTAAATCACAACTTCCCTATAAGCTGAGTTACTGAGCAACAGTCATTAATTTACTTATAACTTGAGCTACGAAACTCCAAATCAAAGATCGTAAATTTTCCTCGAAAATAGACTAATTTATCTTTTAGCCATAAAATTTTCATAATTTTTAGTCTAGCCAATCACTACCAGATTTTTCTTAAAGTTCACCCTGTTTCACTGCTTGACTAAACTGACCATTCTTCGATATGAATCAGATTTCTCATTGTACAAAATTCAAAATGTGTTCTCACTTATTTCATTTGAAACTAGACTCATTAAGGAATCTAAGCATATAAATTTTATCCTAAGGCCATTTTTGTACAATTTATACTGATTTTATAAAAACAGAACAGGAAATCTATTAGTCATTTCGACTCAACCTCACAATATTTCAAATATCTCAAAATCGATAACTCATTTGTTTCTATAGCTTCCTCTGCAAGAAACTAGACTCTTCAAGCTTTAAAGACATAATTTATCCAGCTTCTAACTCAACTTCTACAAATTATGGTGATTTTTCCAAAACCACCTTACTGTTGCTGTCCCCAAGCAGTTTAATACTAGCTCACTCTTTCAAACATCCCTTGCATACATTTTATTTTAGCATGTATATTAACAATCGAATTCATCAATTAATTATCTACCAATTCACTTCAACATTCTCAATACAACACATGGTGTTCAAGCCATTTTTCAAGTTAAAAATTCGGTTAATACTCATATATATATACACTAGCAATCAATTACTAACATTTGCATTTCACCTTAATAACTAACTTATCAAACCTTATTTCAACCTACAATTGTTCTTAACACAATTTAAGCATCCTCTTCATTCCATCCATTAACAATGTATACATTACCCAAATACCTAAAATCACATTCGGCCAAGGCATACAATTTGTTAGCCGATTCTTTTCTATTTAGCAACTAATGCCCAATGTTCTCATTTGTTAAACTCTCATTCACCTATGTACCATTTTCCAACCAAATAACATGAACAAAACCCTTTCATGAACATCTTTCTCTTAACCAATTTCTCATGATACCAACAAAAATTCAAGGTTTGGACATGGGTTAACTTAGGAACTTAGTAACTAACTCAATACATTCAACAATTTCAAAAGCTATTAAGAATTTCATACCTTAACCAAGACTAGGTGTGACCAAATGCTTGTTTTTTTTCCCCTTCCCCTTTCTTCTTATTTTCGGCCAAGGAAGCTAAAAGATGAACACAATTTTTCTTTCTTTGTTTTATTCATCTAATTAATTAACTCCTATTTTTATTTATTTATTTGCTATTTTTTTTATACTACTAATACATTATTTTATTAATATAACAAACACATAATGCTTATCATCATTGTCATGGCCGGCCACTATTCTTAAGTGGGGAAAATTGACATGCAAATACACTTTTTTGACATTGTACACTATTAGGTCCTTATACATTAACCTATCACATTTCAAAAGTGTCACACCTAAGTCCTATTGAATAAATTCACATGCAAATGACCAAATCAAAGCTTGAAACTTTCACACTTGTATTTAATCACTTCATAAACATGAAATATAACTTATAATTATTTTTATAGCTCGGTTCTGTGGTCCCGAAACCACTTCCGACTAAGGTCAAATTAGGCTGTCACAACTCTCCCCACTTAAGAAATTTTCGTCCCCGAAAATCTTACGGGTGAATAAGTTTGGGTATCGTTCTTTCATAGAGTTTTCGGTTTCCCACGTAGCTTCTTCGATCCCGTGTTTGAGCCATAACACCTTTACTAACGGAACCCTTTTGTTTCGCAACTCTTTCACTTCACGAGCTAGGATACGAATCGGTTCTTCTTCATAACTCATATCGGATTGAATTTCAATTTCGATGGATTAATTACGTGTGATGGATTAGATCTATAACGTCGAAGCATTGAAACATGAAAGACGTTGTGAATCTTTTCAAGTTCAGGAGGCAAAATCAATCTATAAGCAACTGGACCAATTCTTTCGGACACTTTATATGGCCCTATGAACCTCGGACTCAGTTTGCCTTTACGGCCAAATCTGAGTATCTTTTCCAAGGTGAGACCTTAAGAAACACTTTGTCTCCCACCGATACTCAATATCTCTTCTTTTAAGTCCGTATACGATTTACGACGATCCGATGTCGCTTTGGACTTTCACGAATTATTTTTACTTTACTGCGTTGGCATCTTTAATCAAATCCACTCCGAAAATTTTATTTTCACCGAGCTCGGTCCAAAACAATGGCGCACGGCATTTACGCTGCATAAAGCTTCATAAGGTGCCATCTTAATACTTGATTGAAAACTATTGTTGTAAGCGAACTCAATCAAAGGTAGATACCGCTCCCATGAACCACCAAACTCGAGGATGCAACATCTCAACATATCCTCGAGTATCTGAATTATCCGCTTGGATTGACCATCAGTTTGCGGATGAAAAGCGGTGCTAAAATGCAGCTTGGTACCCAAGGCTTCTTGCAATTTCTTCCAAAATCGTGAGGTAAATCTCGGATCTCGGTCCGACACAATAGAAATTGGTACCCCGTGTAATCTCACAATCTGAGAAACATACAATTCAGCTAGTTTATCCAATGAAAAATCCGTACATACGGGGATAAAATAAGCCGACTTAGTCAGTCTATCAACAACAACCCAAATCGCATCTTTCTTACTTGTCGATAACGGCAACCCAGTTACAAAATCCATCGTGACTCGATCCCATTTCCATTCAGGTATCATGATGGTGAAGTAAACCCGTAGGCACTTGATGTTCCGCCTTCACTTGTCGACATATTAGACACTTCGAAACAAAATCGAAATGTCTCGTTTCATACCATGCCACCAAAAGCGGCGTCTCGGATCGTTGTACATTTTCGTACTCCGGGTGAAGTGACATTCGACTACAATGAGCTTCGTTCGAATCATCGAAATGAGTTACGCATTTCTTGGAACACACAACCGACTCACGAACCTCAAACAATCGTCCTCATCGAGTTGAAACTCCGATTCCGTATTCGGGACACATTCACCCGTTTTGCGACCAATTCTTCATCGATTTTACGAGCTTCACGAATTTGATGAATCAACAATGGTTTGGCCTTTAAT
Organism: Gossypium anomalum; assembly: GCA_025698475.1. Lineage (NCBI taxonomy): Eukaryota > Viridiplantae > Streptophyta > Magnoliopsida > Malvales > Malvaceae > Gossypium > Gossypium anomalum. The sequence goes on from CM046956.1 coordinate 12,138,707, forward strand.
TCCGCCACTACCACATTGTTGGATAGGATTGACAAATGTACATTCATTGCTCGTAAAGCAAACAGTGATTTGCGACTTAAAGCATCCGCAACCACATTAGCCTTTCCCGGGTGATAATCAATGACAAGCTCATAATCTTTCAACAACTCCAGCCAACGTCTTTGTCGCAAATTTAATTCTCTCTGAGTCATCAAATATTTGAGACTTTTGTGATCTGAAAATACATGGCACTTCTCACCAAACAAGTAGTGTCGCCATATTTTAAGAGCAAATACAATGGCAGCTAATTCGAGATCATGAGTTGGATAGTTTTTCTCATGTGGCTTCAATTGCCTCGACGCGTATGCTATGACTCGACCTTCTTGCATCAACACACAACCCAACCCAAGCAAGGATGCATCACTGTAAATGACAAACTCTTTACCGGATTCGGGCTGTACCAGTACTAGAGCTTCGGTCAAATAAGTCTTCAGTTGATCAAAACTTTTCTGACACTTTTCCGTCCATTCGAACTTAACATCCTTTTGAAGTAGCTTCGTCATTGGCGTGGCTATCATCGAGAAATCTTTTACAAATCTTGGTAGTAACGGTAAGTCCCAAAAGCTCGAACATCAGTAATATTTCTCGGAGGTTTCCAGTTAAGTATGGCTGAGATTTTGTTCGGATCAACTCGAATACCCGATGCGGATACCACATGACCCAAAAAGCTAACCTCTCTTAACCAGAACTCACACTTACTGAACTTAGCATATAACTGCTTACCCCGTAAAATTCGCAACACTAATCTCAGGTGCTCGGCATGTTCGGTCTCATCTCTTGAATAGACCAAGATGTCATCAATAAACACAACTACAAACCGGTCCAAATATTGTCTGAAGATTCAATTCATCAAATCCATAAATACCGCAGGGGCATTAGTGAGCCCAAACGGCATCACTAAGAACTCATAGTGGCCGTATCTCGTTCTGAAAGCGGTTTTAGGTATATCCGAATCTCGAACTCGCAGCTGATAATAACCCGATCTCAAATCTATTTTTGAAAACACCGAGGCTCCCTTCAATTGATCAAACAAATCATCAATACGCGGTAACGGATATTTATTCTTTATCGTCACTTTATTCAGCTGACGATAGTCAATGCACAACCTCATGGTTCCGTCCTTCTTTTTCACAAACAAAACTGGCGCACCCCAAGATGAGAAACTTGGTCGAGCGAAACCCTTATCCGTCAACTCTTGCAACCGAGCTTTTAATTCCTTTAATTGCTGTTGGTGCCATACGACACTGAGCTATCGAAATCGGTGTAGTCCTGTGTACAAGCTCGATGCCAAACTCTACCTCCCAACAGTGGTAAACCAGGTAATTCTTCAGGAAAACATCAGGGTATTCACAAACCACCGCATGATTCAGGCTTCTTTTCTAACTCTTTGTCATCAAGTACATACGCAAGGTATGTTTTACACCCCTTTCTTACACATTTCTGAGCCAGCATCGACGATATTACAGCTGGCAATCTATTCAAGTCGGTAGACTCAATTCGAATTATCTCGTTATTCACACACCTCAAATCGATGGTTTTTCTTTTGCAATTTACAATTGCGTCATGTACGGTCAACCAATCCATACCGAGGATAACATCAAATTCGTCAAACGGTAAAAGTATCGAATCGGCCGGAAAACAAGAACCTCGGATTACTAGGGGGCATTTCTTGCACACTTGGTCGACAAGTACGTAACGACCCAAAGGATTTGACACCCGGATCACAAACTCAGTAGACTCAACAGGTAGAGTCTTACTGGATGCTAAGGTTTCACATATATAAGAATGAGTAGAACCAGGGTCAATCAAGGCAATCACATGAGTATCAAAGAGAGTAAAAGTACCGGTAATAACATCTGGTGAAGAAGTATCCTCGCGTGCGCGTATAGCATAAGCTCTAGCAGGAGCACGAGCCTCCGATTTGGTGGTGGTATCTTTAGGCCCTCTCTGACCGCCACTAGCATTCCCCGGATTTCTAGGGGGCCTACCTCTTGCTGTAGTATTAGTCGGTTTTTCACTCTGATTCACATTCTGACCAGACAATCTCGGGCAATCTTTGATAAAATGATCCGTCGATCCACATTTGAAACAGGAGCGGTCACGAACTCTACAGCTTCCCGAATGCCACTTGCCACAATACTGACAATCAGATCTATCCTGACGATCATTGCCAACACTGGCAATAGAAGTAGCTCGTGTACTCATAGGGGGTCGATTACGATCCCGTCTAGAAAAACTCGAAGTATTCTTAGATCTATTTGGATCATCTCTAAACTTCTTCGATGACTGATGAAATGGTTTTCCCGAAGATCTTTTTGAAACTCTCTTGCTCCCAAATCAGCTCTCCTTTTTTCCTTACTGAGCTCTTCGGCTTTGCAAGCTCGCTCAACAAGTACTACAAATTCTCTGATTTCTAGAATGCCAACGAACAGTTTTATGTCTTCGTTCAGTCCCTCCTCGAAACGTTTACACATTACATCTTCTGAAGAAACGCATTCTCGAGCATACCGACTAAGCCTCACAAACTTTTGTCCATAATCAGTAACCGACATGGAACCTTGTTTAAGCTCAAGAAATTCTTTCCGTTTTGATCGATAAATCTCGATCGATATACTTCTTCGAAACTCGGTTTGGAAAAACTCCCATGTTACCCGTTCTCTAGGTACAAGCGAAATCAACGTATTCCACCAATAATAAGCGAGAATCACGTAACAAAGAGATAGCACACTTCAAGCATTCATCGGGTGTGCAAGAAAGTTCATCAAGTACCCGAATAGTGTTATCCAACCAAAACTCAGCTTGTTCGGCATCATCGCTGTCTGTTGCTTTAAATTCGTGAGCCCGTGCTTTGGATTCATCAATCGGGGCTTATTTATCCTCATCCGATCGGTTATCGAGGTACTTTGCCGTGCAGGGGTGTATTGGTCAGAAGTGGGGGTTGGGGAATAGCCGTGTTAGTTCGAATGTACTGATTGAACCAATCATTCATCACGCTATAGAAAGCTTGTCTAGCTTCCTCGTTCTGATTACTAGCCATAGGTTGAGAGTTCACCGGGGCTGTCCCTTGCGCGGGGGCAGGTGCCACTCTCTCAACATCATCAACTATTGCTCGATTGGGATCGGGATCCATCACTATACATAAACGCATTTTTAACTGTCAGAAATCACCACACTATCAAATAAACATATAATGGCATGTATAGCTAGACCAATTTACAATACGGTAGTCCTAGAATCGACTAAACCGTAGCTCTGATACCAATAAAATGTAACACCCCTAGCCCGCCTCCGTCGCCGGAGGAGTTAAGAATGTTACTAAGTAAGCCTTAATTTCATTTCTAAATATCAACCATATAAATAAAACATTCGAGCATTATCGATCACATTCATAAACACTTTCATCATTTATAAAAAAAAAAAATTTCAAGTTGACTAAATAAGCCATTTGCGTATGGCTATTCATATATATACATCACCAAAAGGTACTAAGTCAAATTACAAAGTCGATCCTATACATGCCATTATCACAACTTAATCAAAAATGTACCAAAAAGCTTAGATAGTGTGGTTGACTTCGACTTTGGAACTTCCGAATCCGATGGATGACGAGCAAAATCTATAAAACAGAGAAGCAAAACAAAAGAATAAGCATTTCAATGCTTAGTAAGCTTTAAGTAATGAAATCATCTAATAAATTGGCATATTAATATCAAATCTATATGAATCAGCCTTGGGCCGAACCCAAACATAACGAAGGTGCTTCCTTATCGATCATATCATAAAGGGAAAAATCAATACGTTCATCTATTCTTTTAATTTATAACCGAATACGATCTTCCCTAATTTTCAGACAACTCTCATGCATGTATATATATAGCCTACTAGTGATGTTGAAATCGCCTAAGTTAGTACTCATACCTTCTAATCCAATAATAAACATTCAAAGGATTTTAAACGTTAGTTTAAGCATAATTGCCGACTTTCGAAACACGAAATATAACAATCAATCATATCTTTAACGAAAGCATTTACTTACTTGATCACTTCACGTTAAATTGTACTTATACTTGGAATTAACTTGACATGCATTATATAAATTCACTTGTGCATACTTACGGTTTATCCACCCAATTAATAGGCGCGAAGACGCCCTTGTGAACTAAACCCGAATCTTAGGCGGCTCAGAAGCCCTTCGAGACTAAGCTCGGTTTGTGCTGCTGGCTTAAAGGCCCTTCAAACTAAATTCGCAATAACATCGGCGCAGAGCCGCCGGAACTAAGTCCGGCTTTAACGATGGCTTAAAGCCCTTCGGAACCAAGTCCGGTTTTTAACACTGGCTTATAGCCCTTCGAGACTTAGCTCGGTTTCAAACCTTGATCAACAATCATACATTCACACATTTAAACAACACTTTGATATTTGAATACAATTTCAGCATGCTTTCTAACCATTTTACAATTAATTCACTAGTCATAACAAATGACATATTCTCGTTTCATTATTCTGGAAACTTTCTATTATCATGCGATTACAAACAAGTATTTTACCTATTTATTTGATCATACGATGCAAGCAAGACCATTACGTCATAATTTATTCATCGCAAACATAATTTGATAATTTCTATGTCTAAATATAAGTTATATTCCATTACTCAAAGACTTACCTTGTATCTTTCTGGGCAAGTTCGGGTTGGCTATTCCACGACTTTAGCTTTTCCCTTATCCGAGGTTGCCCCTCTATGCTCTTGAGCTTAATCAATAAATTTTAAACTAACCATTAATCAATTACTCAAGTATTACTTTCAGAATATAGCACACATATATATATTTGAATTTCACACATACAACTTATAGTAAGCTTATAAAAATCAATAAGCAATTCATTAGTAAATCACAACTTCCCTATAAGCTGAGTTACTGAGCAACAGTCATTAATTTACTTATAACTTGAGCTACGAAACTCCAAATCAAAGACCGTAAATTTTCCTCGAAAATAGACTAATTTATCTTTTAGCCATAAAATTTTCATAATTTTTAGTCTAGCCAATCACTACCAGATTTTTCTTAACATTCACCCTGTTTCACTGCTTGACTAAACTGACCATTCTTTGATACGAATCAGATTTCTCATTGTACAAAATTCAAAATGTGTTCTCACTTATTTCATTTGAAACTAGACTCATTAAGGAATCTAAGCATATAAATTTTATCCTAAGGCCATTTTTGTACAATTTATACTGATTTTATAAAAACAGAACAGGAAATCTATTAGTCATTTCGACTCAACCTCACAATATTTCAAATATCTCAAAATCGGTAACTCATTTGTTTCTATAGCTTCCTCTGCAAGAAACTAGACTCTTCAAGCTTTAAAGAAATAATTTATCCAGCTTCTAACTCAACTTCTACAAATTATGGTGATTTTTCCAAAACCACCTTACTGTTGCTGTCCCCAAGCAGTTTAATACTAGCTCACTCTTTCAAACATCCCTTGCATACATTTTATTTTAGCATGTATATTAACAATCGAATTCATCAATTAATTATCTACCAATTCACTTCAACATTCTCAATACAACACATGGTGTTCAAGCCATTTTTCAAGTTAAAAATTCGGTTAATACTCATATATATATACACTAGCAATCAATTACTAACATTTGCATTTCACCTTAATAACTAACTTATCAAACCTTATTTCAACCTACAATTGTTCTTAACACAATTTAAGCATCCTCTTCATTCCATCCATTAACAATGTATACATTACCCAAATACCTAAAATCACATTCGGCCAAGGCATACAATTTGTTAGCCGATTCTTTTCTATTTAGCAACTAATGCCCAATGTGCTCATTTGTTAAACTCTCATTCACCTATGTACCATTTTCCAACCAAATAACATGAACAATAACCCTTTCATGAACATCTTTCTCTTAACCAATTTCTCATGATACCAACAAAAATTCAAGGTTTGGACATGGGTTAACTTAGGAACTTAGTAACTAACTCAATACATTCAACAATTTCAAAAGCTATTAAGAATTTCATACCTTAACCAAGACTAGGTGTGACCAAATGCTTGTTTTTTTCCCCTTCCCCTTTCTTCTTAGTTTCGGCCAAGGAAGCTAAAAGATGAACACAATTTTTCTTTCTTTGTTTTATTCATCTAATTAATTAACTCCTATTTTTATTTATTTATTTGCTATTTTTTTATACTACTAATACATTATTTTATTAATATAACAAACACATAATGCTTATCATCATTGTCATGGCCGGCCACTATTCTTAAGTGGGGAAAATTGACATGCAAATACACTTTTTTGACATTGTACACTATTAGGTCCTTATACATTAACCTATCACATTTCAAAAGTGTCACACCTAAGTCCTATTGAATAAATTCACATGCAAATGACCAAATCAAAGCTTGAAACTTTCACACTCGTATTTAATCACTTCATAAACATGAAATATAACTTATAATTATTTTTATAGCTCGGTTCTGTGGTCCCGAAACCACTTCCCGACTAGGGTCAAATTAGGGTTGTCACATCAATCTTGGATATCTTCAAAATCCCGAGGCTCCTCTAAACACATGTCTTGCTCACAAGAGAAATCAGGAACGGCAGTATTAGCGCTCATATCATTGATATCTAGAGACCTATGAGGGGTATGAAAGAATATACAAAGAATGAATTTAAGAATGATCATTTATGTGCTATGAATAAAAGAATAAGAGTTGTTAGAATTTAAAGGAATATTGATTGATAAAAGTGAAACAATACTCGTTCAAATTGATAAAAGTTATGTTTTATTTGAATAATAATAGATGAACATAAGCCTATTTTCACAAATGTAATCTTACTACTCCTAGGCTCTAGAGTAATAGACATGTTTCGAGAATTACTCTGAAAAATTTCTAAAGACTACAGGAAGATCCTCCGCAGTCCAATTGTTCAGAGAACTCCCCGGTTCGTAAGGGCAAATACCCCCAAGGTTTTCCTGTCCCAACCACTCACTATGTACAACATTGATTTGATGACTCTCTTCTACCAGCAACCTTCCTGACTTAAAGGTCTTGGATATATGTGGGAATGTCATCAGGCTCCACTCTACTTCTTCTCCGTTCAAACGCGCCTTCCTTCTTGCTTGATGCTTTTCCATTTCTTGTCTCTTGTGTCTATGGTCTGGCTTAAAGCCCAAACCAAAACGATCCTTCTTCTCCATTAATTTTGGGATTTGAATCCCACCTTGTAACTGTTTTCCTAATCCTTTTCCTGGCAATGCTCCCTTCCTCATCATTATTTACAGGGCCATCCTTGCTGCTTTAGACATTCTAGGAACCGGCACCTCACTTCCCTCCGCAATGAAGGTAGCATTAACAATTTCTAAGGAGTAAAAAGAACACTAGATAGCCTCCTCATTTGTCTCTACATAAGGAGCTTTACTGGTGACGGCTGCTATGATGTCCTCCTCTGGATTGATGGTTATCAAGCGTCTATCTGTTACCAACTTCAATTTTTGGTGCAATGAAGAAGGCACTGCTCCTGCCGAGTGTATCCATGGCCTCCCCAACAAACAATTATAGGAGGGCTTGATATCCATTACCAGGAAGTCAACTTCATATGTATTTGGTCCAATCTCCAGAGGGATGTCAATTCGTCCCATTACTTTCCTTTCAGTTCCGTCAAAGGCTTTTACCACATTATGACATGCCTTCATATGCGAACTGTCAATGGGCAATCTATTCAAGGTGGATAGCGGTAGGACATTCAAAGCAGAACCATTATCCACAAGTACACTTGGAAGTGTGTATCCTTTGCACCGAGTAGTGATGTGTAGGGCCTTGGTTGACCCTATGCCCCCTGGTGGAATTTCATCATCATTAAAATAGATGAAATTGTCAGCACTGATGTTGCTTACTAATCGGTCCAACTTGTTAACAGATATGTCATGGGTGACATATGTTTCATTAAGCACTTTTAACAACACATCTCGATGTACCTCAGAACTCAATAGTAAGGCCAAAATTGATATACGTACCGGTTGCTTACGCAACTGCTCGACCACGCTATACTCACTGTGTTTAAGGAACTTTAGAAATTCCTTAGCCTCTTCCTCCTTCACTGGCTCGTTAATAGGTATTTCGCTCTTTTTCTCTTTTTCTACCTCCACACTCTTAGATTTTGTATGCTCTACTCTTACATTCCCCATATCATAACGTTTCCCACTCCGTGTATGGGAACCTCCAATTTCAGCTGCACTGGCTACATTTCCTTCCTCTGGTACTGTCACGCTACAGTCATAACTCTATGGTACTTTCTTGCTATCCTTGTAAGGGAAAGGAGTAGGTGCATGGATAATGACTTTGGGTGCTGCTGGTGTCCCCACTTCATTATTCCCTGGTAGGGAAATAATGATCTTTGGTCTGCTGGTTCTTTGCTGTTCATTTTCCAGCGCACATATTTGCTTTTCACTAGAGCTACCTTCACAAATCTATAACTCTTTATTGTCTATAAAGCCTTGTACCAAGGCCTTGGATTCCTCGCAATCTTCATGGAACTCCCCGTAGTCCCTCGTTCCTTCTTTCATATTTTTAGAGGTCAACATACCTCTCTTCATCATCTCCTCCCAGATTACCCTCATTGGCATCCTTATCTCATCAACATTTTCCTTTTTTCTTTTTCCATTGGCTTCAACGATGGCATTCACTCCCTGATTGTCATGGTTTGGCAAAGGATTTTTCGTATTTGAGGTATTCTCAAATTTTAAAACCCCGTTCTTGATCAACCTCTCTACAACCTTCTTGAATCTAGTACAATTCTCGATCGAGTGTCCCGATACTCTAGCATGATACTCACATCTGGCATTTGCATCATACCATTTAGGATACGGAGGTTGTAATGGTTTCAAATGGAAAGGGGCTATAGCATGCGCATCATATAGATTTTGATAGAGCTCCCTATACGTCACAGGTATAGGTGTAAACTGCATCCTCTCATGCCTGGTATTGGATTCCTGTTTTTGAGTGCTCTGTTGCCCAACTGTGGCTGCTTTGGGCTGGCTAACCGTAACTGCCTTTGAATTAAAGCTACTTCTGTTATTCACCTCATTATCTTTTCTTCTTGGGACTGATCTTTTGGCTGCTTCCCCCTCAATTCTTCCTCCTCTTATGGCATTCTCTATCATTTCTCCTGCCATAACTATGTCCGCAAAACTTTTAGTTGTGCTCCCAATCATATGAGTAATAAATGGGGCTTTCAGAGTATTAATGAATAGCATAGTGGTCTCCTTCTCCAGCAGTGGTGGTTGAACCTGCATTGCTACCTCTCTCCACCTCTGTGCATATTGCCTAAAATTCTCATTAGGCTTCTTCTCCATATTTTGTAGGGTAATCCTGTCAGGGGTCATGTCTGTTGCATGGTTGTACTGTTGCATGAAGGCTTGTGCAAGATCCCTACCATCTGGCTGCCGCTCCTGTCAAACTATCCTGAAAACAATGGATCAACAGTTGATCATTGTTTACATACCCTGTCATCCTTCTGCAGAACATTGTAATGTGGGCCTCTGGGCAAGTAGTGCCATTGTATTTCTCAAATTCTGGCATCTTGAATTTGTGAGGTAACACTAAGTTTGGGACCAAACTTAGGTCCTTGGCATCAACCCCATGATTATTGCCAGTGCTTTCCAAAGCTTTGAACTTTTCTTCTAACCATCTGCAGCGTTCATCCAATTGCCTTGCTGCTTCGGCCTTTAAATCCTCTTTTTCCACCATATCTAGATCGGGAACGAGAGGATTAGCAAGATTGTCCATATTGAACCCTGAACCAGCCGGGAAATTCATATGGACACCAGCATCAATTGGCCCATGCTGAGGCCTTACAGTAGCAGATGGCCTTCTAAGAGGTGCCTCAGTTTGCAATGGTACATGCGGCGGTGTAAAACCTGGAGGAGGACCCTCGTTTTCCTCTTCAGTAATAGCCATAGGAGCCTTTCCTTTATCAGTGGCTCTCAGTAACTGAGCCATTTCGGTCATCATATTCCTCTGAGCTTCCATCATTTGTTCCCTCATCTCATTCTGTATTATAGCCAACTGCTCTTGCAACTGGTCTTGCATATCCTTTTGCAACTGTTCAAACCTTTGATCCATGTTCTTAGTCTTAGTGCGAGTGCCGTAAGGATGTGTGATTTCCAGATTTTCTTCTCTACCTTTATAAAGAAACTTTAACTAATTAGGGTCCTTCTATAACCTTAGATGCATATGATATGATGTAATGCAAATGCATGAATGCAACAAAGGCATCAATCTCGATTCAATCTCATTTAGAAAACTTTATTTAGAAAATGAATATCTTTACATATAAATGGATTACAAGTACGCTTTCGCCCTAATGCCCAAAGTTTTAACTCTATCTAATAAAAGGGCCAACTCTCTTCCTATGTCTGACGACGACCCACACATCAAACTCAATACATCGGCTCGTACTGCCAGGTCCTGTACATACTTAGCAACCTCTCGAATCTGGGCTATGGCTTCTCCCATGACATGATCCCTTTCTCTAATCTGCCCTCTAGACTGATGAAGCTCTCCCTTTAGATAATCTTCCTGCGTCTCAAGCTGTTTGATCCGAAGTTTACCTTCCTGTAATGCTGCTTCCAAATCTTCAACTTTTCTCTTTAACTCTTTTAACTCGATTGTAGAATCATGGCTACGATGCCAACGAAGGGATCTTCCAAGCTCGGTTACTCTGGACTTCAACCCTTTATTTTCTTCTTCTAATGCCGAGTTTCGCGATTGCATCTCCTGAAACTTCTTTTCCCAGTACTCAATTCTAGCCTTTCCTTCTTGGACCTCTTTCTGCAATTGATCTGAAGACCCTCCTATTTTTGCTATTCTCAAGGATATCTGTGCCTTTTTGTAGTGTTCCTTCAAATCATCTCTATCCTCTTCAATTTTTCTCTTTTCCTTTCTTTCTTTTTCGACCTCCATCTTCTGGACATCGATATCTAAATTCAGATACATCTTTTCTTCTTCGAGCTTGGCTATCCTTTTCTCAAGCTCCAAATTTTTCCTCTCAAATTCTTGCTTCATAATTTCCAACTCTGAGGGCATCACTTGCAGATATTCATCCATCGGTCGAGCTCCTTCCACATTTGGCTTAGGAATATTATCATTGATCCTTCTACCTCTCCATTCATCATATTCTGAAGTCGTAGCAGGGCCAATAGCTACCCCTTTCAACCGACACGTCTTGTTCTAAGCGCTAGAGATTTCTCCAACCCTTTTCTTGTAATCGGCTCCTCTATATGCGAACTCACTTTGAGTTAGCCCATGAGTTGCTGGCACGAACTGCCTCAAACTGAATTACCTCAACACGAGCAAAGGAGCATATCCAATGGCACCCCAAATTCCTAATAAAGGGACCCAATCAAAACTGCCGCAACGGTAAAGAATCTCGCCAGGGATCATCCACGGAGCTCTCCACTCAACATCTTTTGACTGAAGATTTTAAAGTAGTGCGATCCAATTCTCCTCTGGAACATCCACTCTCCTAGTTGAAGCGACTATGTCCTTTAGCGGCGAATAATCTTCGAAGAAAACCCGACAAATGACCCTATCTATTAACCGAAAATGGCTATAGAACCAAGCTAGAAGTAATTGAGCGCAACCAACAAACCTGCCCGCACCAGCCTTCCTACATGTGCCTAAAGACCTGAATGTCTCTGCCAAAATCGCAGGGACAGAAGTAACCCTCTTACTAAGACGATGGAAAAGGTCCGTGGTTGCTTCATCCACATATCCCAAAGCCCTAGGAAATACCATCAATCCGTACAAACTTAAAGCGAAAACATCTACCCTTTTTACTTCATCAGGGTGTGTCAGAATTAGACCCTTCAAAGCGTCCTATGAAATACACTTGCATTCACCCTTTTCTTTAATTCTGGCAGTAATCCACTACTCGCTCATCCCTATGATAGCCATCAATTTCTTCCAAAAGGTAGGGACATTAACAGCTCGAGAATAGATTCTATCAACTTGGAACCTGGGACACCGTAACAAGGCAATGTACTCCTCTACAGTAGGCACCAAGTCTACCTCTCCAAAAGTAAAGCAACTATATGCTGGATTCCAAAATTGAACGAGGGCTCGGAACAAGCGCTCATCTATCTGAACATCGAGCAAGTAAGGTAAGTCTCCGTAGTTACCATAGAATAACTGTTTAGTCTCGTTGCCCCATTGATCCCAAATCTCTTTAAGTTCTTGCAGATTATTCTGCGTAACACTGATGCGAGTATATCCTGACAGCTCCCACATATGTCCCACAGCTACACTATCTCCTTTTTCTAGCTGAGTTTGTTCAGACCATCTATGCACGTTGGCGTTGCCCTCCACTCTATCAAGAAGTCCGTTCTCCATAATAAAACTCTCTAACTTAGAAACTGACCGTGAATCGATACCTTTGTAAATGCAAAATGTCATGCAAACAAAAGAAAAGAAATAGTTAGTATCACATGATATCAATAAATCTCAACAATAATTTATAAGGGTAATATCTAAAGTTTAACTCTAACTAAGTTGGGCTCTTACGGTTTTTTTCTATATGAGGTTGGTTCTAAAGTTTGAGGTACCTGAACCAGCAGATTCCTCGATCCTCACCCATTATAGGCTCATTTGAATCGAGTTCAGTTCAGGGGAATACATTTCCCTATGGCTACACGGAGATGAAAATCTCACGAAACCATAGGTACGGATGTATCCCGAAAGTGATCCACTATCCTACACGGAGGCAAAAACCTCACGAAGGCATAGCTTCTCACTCCTACTTAAGGGTGTGACCACAACGGTCATGCAAATGCAATGCGTATTAGAATATAGCAACACATGCAATAATACAAACACATGTAATAAAAATTTTAAAATTTTTAATTTCCGACATTAAGACAAGAGATAATCAATTACACGGCTTGACTCTCTTAAACGTCCCCAGTGGAGTCGCCAAGCTGTCGAGACCATTTTTAAATCGAGTTTTGGGAAAATGGGAATCGACTTTAAAGAAACGAAAATAAGAGTCGCCACCAATCTTTTTAGGTGTGATTGGATCACCTTTAAAACATTTTGTTTTAAAATCATTAGTTTTGGTCTACGAAATCAAAAGAGGGGGTTCGGGAGTCGGTTACGTACGAGGAAGGGTTAGCACCCTAGGAATGCCCAAAAATTGGTACGAAATTGATTATCTAATGTCTCTAAAGTCGGAAATTTGAAATTTAAAAATGTAATCCTCTATACAATATTATTGGTTTAGAAAATTGGAGTTCACTTGTATTAAAATATTGAAACTGAATTTGCCTTTTGGAAATCCTCATCTTGAAACATCAAAACGCCATATCCAGTAAGTTAGGACATATTGCTTTGGAATCCCAAGACAGTCGTTTACATTTTGAAGACCTTTAAAAACTTAGAAGGGTACTTGACTATTCGAACCTAACGAAAAAAGTTGCAACCCAATAAGTTAGGGCACTACTTTTTCGAAATTTCCAAACACCAAGCATTGCCTTTATATTTTTTTGAAATTTTTGGAGCCTTATTCTTTTAAAGATGATATATAGGGAGTTGTATTTCATTAAAATTCATACCTAGTAACATATGATTGTAACAGGTAAATCATACATGTATTTAACCAAAATGATGGCAATGATATAAAGAATAATACGTATAAAACCAATATTACAATATGCATACAAAGATATATATAACATGTGTTAAGAATGAATAAATATACAAACATACAAAGAAGATGTACATATAAGACAAGTATAGACTTAAAAGAAAATAATTTTAAAATAGTAATTGCAATATAATATAACAAAATATTTTCATGTAAAATTTATTGGATTTTTTTAAAAAAAATATATAAATAGAAGTATATAAATAAATATAGAAATATCATTTAAAATGAAAATAATACATAATAAATAATTTATAGTTTGATATATAATATAAGCAAAAAATAATTAAATTTACAAATTTTGAGAATTTGAATAATACAAATAGTGTAATAGGTATTATATGGTATACATAAAAAAAAATTAATAAGTAATGAAAATATTTAGATGTAATATATTTTAAATTTATAGAGAATAAGAAGTATGATAGGTATAATATAAAATAATGAAAGTAATAAGTACAATGATATATATAACATATAATTAATAAAATATATATATAATATATAATAATAAAAAATGATATGAAATGTTTTTTTTTTTTACGAATAAGAAAGAATAATGTATAATAAATAATAGTAATACATATAATACATAATGAAATAGTCATATACTGTATAATATAATATAAAATAAAATAAATATAAATATGTATATAAAAATAAATATGGGACTAAATTTAAAACTTAGTAAAATTACGAGGTAAATTTAAAAGGTACAAAACTGAATTAAAGTCCTAATTAAATCGTGTATAGAACAGAAGGGACTCAATGGGCCAATTGCCCTATTCCCAAAACGACTGCGTTTTATTCTTAGACTTAAAGCAGCTACTGTAGAGACTAAATCATAATTGAGACAAATTCATAGGGCTAAATCATAAATAAAATAAAGTTTAATTGTGGACACAAAAAGAAGTAGAATGACCGATTGGGAAATTAACCCAATTCTAAAAAACACGCGGATCCTCCCCGGGTAATCGGGTCAACACGCGGATCCTAAGGGTCTGAAACGTTGTCGTTTTGTCCAAGCTATATAAGCCAATTCCTCAGCCCTAAAATCATTTAGAACCCAGTTTTTAAAAAAAAGAATCCTCTGAAAAGGATACCTGGCCCTCTAAGCTCCGGCGTTTAGCTGATCAGCACTGGTCATCGGACCTCCGCTCTCAGACCCACGCGTCGCCACTGACTCTGCCATACGCGACGGTCGGAACCTGAAAAGCTTCGCTTTTCGAGGCGATTCTTTAGGTATTCTCTCCCTCTATCCTTTTAATATATTATATGCATAAACTTATAAAAAAATGAAACAGAAATAAAAAATAAATCACCTTTGTTTTCTGTAAAAAAAATCTGGTATACTATTGCAGAAAAGATTTTGTGTACATTCCTTTTTTTTTATTCCTCTCGTGTGTACTTATAGATATAAAAAAAGAAAAGACTTTATAGCCTCTATAAACTATCACAAGTTTTGGAAAGTAATCTTTGATTTATTGCCTTCCTGTCTGCTGTGATTTTCTTTCCTTTTTTTCCTTGCTTTTTCGCGTATCTGTTGTTTGTTTCCTTTTCTTGCAGATGTTTGCGAGAAATCTGGCAGTGGCAAAGGCTCAACGATGGTCCACTGGTGGCGTTGATCCTGGCGTGACTTGGGGCCTGGAATCATGGCGTTTGTGAAGGTAGGCAAATAAAGACGGGATTTTGAAGAAGCTTGACTCCTCGTGTTCTTGCGGCGCGAAAAGAGGGCTAGGGTTTCTAACCCTAGCTGAATACTTTCAAAGCTTTGGGCCTCTGAGGGTCTGGGTCTGTATGTTTGGGCTACGGGTTTGCTTTAGGATTTTGGGTAGTAATAGTGGGCCTGCTGGGTGTAACGGGTCTGTTAGGTCTGTGTATTTGGGTTTTGTAAACAACTTTTATGGACTGTTTAAATTAAACATTTGTTATTTATTTTAGTTTTGGTTTGCAAAGCCCGGTCAAATTCGGTTACTACAAATTTAGTGCTGTACTCCTGAGAAAGAAGATAAATTTTATGTTGTACTCCTAAGAAAGAAGGCAAATTTTTTGGTCACTTTTTATTTAAGGTATGGTTTTCTTTTTTCTTTTTGAAAGATTTTTTTTAAAGACACTTACAGATAAAACATTTATGGATGATTTTGATTTTTTTTTTAAATACTTATCCTTGCCTTTTTTAATTTTCTTTTTGTATTTTTCAAAGATTTTTCTATCATTTTGATTGATGTTGGTTCAAGGAAAAAGAGACTTTAAAATTTTGTAGATAGATAGATTATTAGGTAAGTTAAGTTTTTTTTTTTAGTTTTATTAAACATGGATTGATGATTCTATCTTTTTTCTTCAAATTTTTTATTTTGTATTTTTTGAAAGGTTTTTCTACCATTTTGATTGATTTTGATTCAGGGAAAAAAGAATTTAAAAATTTATAGATAGACAGAAAGATAGATAAACTAAACTAAAAAAACTTTTTTTTAGATGGCCAATATTGGTGGAAATGGTGAAAACCTGAGTGACGATATCCAACAAAATAATATTTTGGAAGTGTTCAGCAATGGTTATTTTGATAAAACTCAAAATATAGTTGTAGCAGGGGATGAACTGTAAGTGTTTCTTAATTATTCTTAATTTTCCCCAAGGATTTTTCTTTCAAAAATGGATTTGGCAAGCGTTTAATTTTTTCTTCTTCTTTTCTTTTGGCAATTAGTCCTATTGTGGGATTACAAGAAACTCCTGGGTATGACATTGAGGTTAACTATAACTAGTTTGGGGCAAATCCTAATCCTGAAATGAACCCAGTGGTAAATTTTCATTTTCTTTGTTTTGTTCATTTTTTTATACTTTGTTAGAAGTTTAGTCTGATCTAATTTTTCAAACATAAAATATTTCTAGTCATTCCTAAACCAAATCTATGATGCTAAGGTCCATGTTACTCACATTTTTTCAAAAAAAAAAAAAACCCTGATTTCTTTAGAGTAGAAAAAAAAAACCTAGAATTTAAAGTCTATTTGAAGATGACCACTATGATTTTGAAAAGAAAATCAAACCTGTTTATTTCAATACAAATGAAAACAGAATTAAAATACCCTACATTTTGAAGTTTATTTGATGATGACTAAAATAATTTTCATTTTGAAAAGAAAATCAAAAAGTTGAAGCCTAATTATTTCAATAGATAGATTATTAGGTAAATTAAACTATTTTTTTTTTTAGTTTTATTAAACATTTATAGACGATTCTATCTTTTTTTCTTCAAATTTTTTATTTTGTATTTTTCTAAGGTTTTTCTATCATTTTGATTGATGTTGATTCAGGGAAAAAAGAATTTAAAATTTTATAGAAAGATAGAAAGATAGGTAAACTTATAGGTAAACTAAACTAAAAAAATCTTTTTTTAAGATGGCCAATATAGGTGGAAATGGTGAAAACAAGAGTGGTGATATCCAACAAAATAATATTTTGGAAGTGTTCAACAATGGTTATTTTGAGAAAATTCAAAATATAGTTGTTGCAGGGGATGAAGTGTAAGTGTTTCTTAATTATTCTTAATTTTCCCCAAGGATTTTTCTTTCAAAAATGGATTTGGCAAGCGTTTAATTTTTTCTTCTTCTTTTCTTTTGGCAATTAGTCCTATGGTGGGATTACAAGAAGCTCCTGGGTATGAAATTGACGCTAATTATAACTAGTTTGGGGCAAATCCTCCTCTTGAAATGAATCCAGTGGTAGTTTTTTATTTCCTTTATTTTTTTCACTTTTCTGATACTTTTTAGAAAATGTATTATTTTCCGTAAGTTTAATCTGATCTAATTTGCTAAACGTAAAATATTTCTAGTCATTCCTGTCGTCACCATTTTTTGTAAAACGGTAGTCGACTTGGATTTCGGAAATGAAAATGAAAAAACGGGGAGTCGCCACCAATCCTTTTTTTTTTTTTGATGAGGTGTGATCGGATCACCTTGAATTAATCATTTTAATAAAAGTTAAAATTTATTAAAACGATAATTTTTGGTCTACGAAAAACAGAAAATGAGTTCGGGAGTCGGTTACGCACGAGGAAGGGTTAGCACCCTCGATACGCCCAAAAATTGGTACCTAGTTGATTAATTAGTGTCCTAGTGTCAAAAATTTGAAAACTTGAAAGAATTTAAAATACGATTCCTCTTTGTACGGTTCAAATATTAAAGACCTTCCCGTCTCGCAATAATGAAATACCACGTCCAGTAAGTTAGGACACGATATCTCGCACTTTGAGACTGGGCTAGCCCTTTATTTAAAATCAATGTATTTTTAATTTCTTTTAAAAGGATGTTCGGTTAGTTAGAGTGAACGAAGGAAATCGAGACCAGTGAAGTTAGGGCACGTTTCTCGAGTTTTCAAACTCCGAACATTGCCTTTATTTGTAAAACTCTTATTTCGGAGTGTCAAAATGTTATACCCAGTAAGTTAGGGCATCACATTTCGCATCCCCGAAAATAAGCATTTTTAAAGACTTGTATTATGATTTAAAAAATAATATTCCGTTGTTTAGGTTAAATGAGAAAGTCGAAACCCAGTAAGTTAGGGCACGATTATCTCGAATTACCTAATAACGGATATTGCTTTTACGAAAGAATTTTAAGGTATTTGAATAAAAATATAACGTGATTTAGTAAGACAAAAAATCAAATTATGGCGCTAATACGTAACAATAAGTGCGGTAGTGTCAATAATGATGATGTGAGAAATTATAAAAGGATGAAAGCAAGGTTAGTAATAATAAAAAAAAATGTAAAACAAAAGCATGAGGTAAATAAAATGATCGAATACGTAAGTAAATAAATAAATAAAACATGGCAAAATAAAAAGTGATAATGATAACGAAAATGATAATAATAATAATAATAATAATAGTATAGAACGATGATGATACGTAAGGCAATAGAAAATATATATATATAATAATAGAAATAAAAGTATATGTGATAAAATATAAACGGGATACATATGTGAAATGAGTACATATAATAAAACATATATTAATGTTAATAACGGGTATAATAGAGATAAAATGGATATAATGATAGTACGTATATATCGTGGTATTTAAAAATATGTATATAACATAGTATTTAAATATGCGTGTAAAGTATATATTAGGAATAATAATATTATATAAAAAAAACTATAAATATATATATAAAATATGTGTATGTACGAATATTGATTGAATTTAAAGAAACAATTTTAATAGTAACAAAATATATTAATAATAATAATAACAATAATAAATGGAATAGTAAATAATATTAACAATAAAAATGGTAAACAATTTAAAACCAACCTAAATTTAAAAGGGGACTAAATTCGAATCACTAGTAAGGTTTTGGGGCCAATTTAGAAAGAAACATAAATAATAAGACTTATTTGAACACGCGTGTAGCCATGGAGGGCCAAAAATGCAATTTCCCCGAGTCCTTAAAACGCCTCACTGAAGGGAGGACCAAATTGCAAAACGTGACAAAATTCTGGGCTAATTTGAAATAAATAGAAACTTGATTATAAAATGTATAAAAAGCGGAAGGACCGCGCACGTAATTAGACCCTTATGCAAAAACACGCGGATCCTGAGGCAGGTCGGACCGGATTTCGGGTCGGAGGCCGGGTCAAGTGCCAAACGGTGTCGTTTTGGCCTGTGGGAGTAGGGCCTAAAACGGCACCGTTTTCGAATGCCTATAAAACCCAACATTTTTTTTAAAAATCATTTGAGCTGCTTGGGGGGAAAAAAAAAGGAGAGGAGAGGGGAAGGGCGATTCCCGGCCAGGGTGCCGGTCACCGTCCGGCCGTCGCGGACCATCAGGCGCCACCGTCGTCGGCCGCTGCCGCCGCCACCGCATACGTGATGGCAGAAATTCAAGCAGTACCTCTTTTTTTATATTATATACACTATTTTATTAAAAATGGAAATTGTGTATGCAAATATATTTGAAAAGAATTAAAAAAAAAGAAAATAGACCTTAGATTTGGTCCTTTGATACTTCTTGCTGTTTGTATTACAAAGCCTTGTGATTGTAGACCTACTTTGTATATTTCGAATGAAAATGAAAAATAAGAACTCAAAAAAAAGACCCCGTTTTTCATTGTCTGTTTTTGGTTATATATCCTCTCCCTTCTTGCTTTCTGTCTAGTCTCTTTTAATACTTGCAGGGGTGCAACTTGAAGGATGGTGGGGCGGTGCTGAGGCGTCAGAGGGGAGGTGGCCGACTGGCATGGGTGATGGGACAGGGAGGCAGCAGCTAGGGTTTTTTAGTTTTCTTGATTTTAAGTTGTATTTGGGCTGGTTTGGGTTATTTGGGTAGGTTTGGCTTAGTGGGTTTAGGGGTTTTGGGCTAGTGTTTTAGGTTTTGGGCCCGGGCAAATGGGCTTGTACAATTCCTAAAGCAAATCTATGAAGCTAAGGTTCATGTTAATCGCTTTTTTCAAAAAAAAAAAAGAAAAAGAATATTTCTAGTCATTCCTAAATCAAATCTACGAAGCTAAGGTTCATGTTAATCACTTTTTTCAAAAAAAAAATCCCAAGTTTCTTTAAGGTAAAAAAACCCCCTAGAATTTAAAGTCTATTTGATGATGACCAATGCCATTTTGAAAAGAAAACCAAACCTGTTTATTTAAATACAAATGAAAGCAGAATGAAAAGACTCTACATTTTGAAGTTTATTTGATGATGATCAAAATAATTATCATTTTGAAAAGAAAATCAGAAAGTTGAAGCCTAATTTTTTCAATAGAAATGAAAATAGTATTAAAATAAATTTAGATTTTGAATTCTATTTGAAAAGAAACATCATTTTGAATAGAAAATCATGAAGTTGAGGGTTGTTTATTTCATTAGAAATGAAAATAGTATAAAAAATATAACACTATATTTTGAAGTCCATTTCAGTATGATGGAAACAGAATACAATGAGAAATTAAGCCATTTTCTCCTTATTATCTCGATCACTTGTTGATGTTTTATTTCCCAGGAGGATTATTTTGTACAAAATAATGAAAATTTTGGATCCCCTTTATTGTATAATCCTCCATCCCCACAAAATTCACCGGGTTCGAAATCATCGACGAATGCTAAACCCGATCATATGAACCGAGCAAGTGATCTTCTTATGGCGGTCTCGATAGGAGCTGATCTAAACAAGAACAAAATCATCAAACAAGCTGTGGAAGCCATGGAAGAGCTGCTTAAGTTGGCAATAATGGGTGAACCACTATGGCAACACAATGGAAACGGTGGAATGGAGACTCTAAATGGGTTTCAATACTTGAGGGAATTCGGTAGCTTTGATGCAACAATGGAACAGATAATGAGGATGGTTGAAGTTGGTGAACCCCAATGTTTCCTAAGCTATGATTGCAACTATAACTTTGATCAAGATGTCCCCTCATCCTTTTCAAAACTCAATTTCGAGCCTTTGAATATCGAAACTTCTCGAGAGACCGCAATTGTTAAGATAAACCCTATGAACATCGTCCAATTGCTCATGGATACGGTAGGGATTTTGTTTCCCCTTGTTCCATTTCATTATGTAAGTTTGCTCATTTATGAAGTTGTTAATGAACTAACATTTTCCATGTTCTCGTGATTAGAAACAATGGGCGACAACATTTTACAGCATTGTCTCGAGGACAACATTGTTAGGAGTTATATTAGAAAACGTTGATGGGAGCTACAATGGAGTTCTTCAAGTGGTAAACCTCAAACATCATCTTCATTTTAATCTAAAATTTACACTTTGACTTTGATTAAATGTGGAATGTGATACATGAATTTTGATTTGCTACAATTATATACACACATGAAACTTTTATTTTGGTTTAATTAGACACATGAAACTTTGATTTGATTCAATTGTATATATTTTTAAAAAAATAACTACATTCATTAGTTTTTACGTTCGATAAATATAATTATTTATCTATACAATAATAGACGTAGAGTCGATAATAGTCTTTAATGGTTTGAATCAAAATTTTATGTATAAATTGCTCAAAATCAAAATTAATGTATCACATTGTATAGAAAGTTCATGTATAATTTTGATATTTATCCATTTTATATCTAATTTTACTTGATTCATTACCCTATTGATATCTCAACAATATTCCATGCATTAAAATTTAGTACAAAAATTCACTATTGTTTTGCTTAACATACATATTGATATTGAAACATTTATTTAGTAGCTTTATTGTTTTATAGAATCTTACTTTAAAGAGAGTGATTGAAATGGTTCATATATGAAAAAAAAGAATCTCATATAAATTTAAGGAAAGAGTTGTTTCATAGTTGAATGCTTTTTTGTTAACTACAAGGTTTCGCTTTAGGGTTTATGAAAATCATTAAATGCAGTTATAGGTTTTTAATATTCTGCATGATGGATTATTTCTTTGTTCTTCCTCTGATATTTTATATACTTGATTATGATCCATTAGTTTTTTTATCTCTTACGGTTAATATATTTATTACGATCCATTTTCTTGTTTTTTCTCTTATAATTAATATGTTCGAGATAATTACGTATTTGCGTTGCCTATATTTAGTAACTAGCTAACGGTTCTCTTCAAAAGATCCGTTTTATTTGTTTTAGTGTTTAGGGGTATCATTAGATGCCGTTATAATTCCTAAAATATTCTTCACGGTCGATTTCTTTGTTTTTTTCTCTAATAATTAATACATTCATATGGTAACTAGTCTTCCAAAATCCATTTTATTTGTTTTCCCATCAGATGTCAGCAGAGTTTCATCAGTGTACACCATTAATACCAGCAAGACAAAGCTATTTCGCAAGGTACTGTAAGAAGCACACAAATGGAACATGGGGAGTGGTTGATGTTTCCTTGGAGAGTTTATTCCCATATCAACAAGTACAGTTTCGAAGAGAGCGATCAGGTTGTGTAATCCAAGAAGTAGGCAACAGAGGTTCAGAGGTAACATGGATTGAACATGTTGAAGTTGATAGCAGATCACTTCACCCTATCTTTCGTCCCATTGTTAGCTCAGGTTTTGCATTTAGTGCCAAAGGATGGATTGCAACCATCAACAGGCATTGCCAATGGTTCACAACTTCAATACCTAGAACCGCTCCTATAGCTGATGGGGGTAAAAATTTTAATTTATTCCTGCTTTCTATTTACATTACATGCGCCAACTTAATAAACACTTGTTGATGTAATTTTATTTGTTTGGAAAAACAGTTTTAATACCACAAGAAGGGAAGGAGAGTCTGCTGAAATTGGCTGAAAGATGACTAAGAACTTTTTCAACAATTTTAATTCATGTTCTGAGAATGTATGGTTGGAATTACTCAAAACTTTGCTGCTCAAGATGTTAGGTTGAGATACAAAAATATATTAAAGGTTCCTGGGAAGCCTTCTGGTAACATTGTAATCTTCACTACTTCAACTCAAATTCCGGTTCCGATGGAGGTTCTGTTTGATTTTCTTCGTCATGAACGTACAAGAAACAGGGTATGTAAAATTTATATATATATACGCGTTTAATTTTTTAGGGTTGTTTTCTTGTACTGCTGTCTGAATGCATGCATGTATACAAACATATATGTGTATATATATTACTCCACTGAGCGTGTAACTTTTCATGGATGGATTCCGGGGTGTATAATTATGCAGTGGGATTTGCTTTCAAACCAACGACATTTCCGAGAACTTGTCTATGTCAATAATGGTGAAAATCCTAAAAATCGAGTTTCCATTATGCAAGTGAATGTACGTGTTTCGATCATTTCCTTTTCTTTTCTCATCACAATTTCCTCCATGAACTAACTAATAAGCATACTAATAAATTTGTAGTCACCACCAAACAAGATCGAGATACTATATCTCAAAGAAAGCTACACCGATGAAACTGGCTCGTACATAGTATACGCGCCGATGGATATCATGGCCATGTCAAAAATCTTGAATGGTGGTAACCCAAAATTTGTATCTATTTTGCCATCAGGGTTTAGCATTATGCCTGATAAGGCACCTGGGCAAGGAGATGGAGCCGTGGGAAGTATCTTAACCCTAGCATTTCAAAGCGTCGATAGATTAAGCAACAAGGAATATATGCCTCCGTCGACGCTCAAAATCATTGATGCTATCTTATCAACAACCGTTGCTTCAATCAAGGATGCTATGCTATTTGGCATAAGGTGATGCCATTGCTAAGTCTTGAGCTTTTCTTTTTGTTGGTATTAGAGGTGATCATGAGCCAGGCCAGGTCAGGTTCGGGCCGGGCCGGGTCAAGTTCGGGCCGGGCCAGGCCCAGACAAAATTTTAGGCCCGTCTACTAGGCCCGAGCCCGGCCCGGCCCGGCCCGAAATATAGGCCTAAAATTTTACCCAAGCCCGGCCCGAAATAAAATTACTAAGCGAGCCCTACCACCCTACTACCATATTAAATTTTTTTTCTTGTTTCATTAAATAAAAAAATTTAAAAATATAATAAATCAAATATATTTAAAAACATAAAAACAAATATTAAAACAAATAAAAATAATACTAAAACAATTCTTAAAACAATACACAAATTAACAATATAATAAAAAATAGTTATATTAAAAATTTAAAATAATTAAAAATAAAATAAAATAATATATTAATATATAATTCGGGCCGGCCCAGGCCAAAAAACTCTTACCCGAGGCCAGACCCGTTTTCTAAACGGGCCTCGTTTTTTTTGCCCAAGCCCATTTTTCGGGCCTATATTTTTACCCAAACCCTCCCATTTTTCGGGCGGGCCTTCAGCCGAGCAGGCAAAATGACCCCATGATCACTCTAGTTGGTATGTTGCTTTGCAGTAATCGATGGATTTATATTTGCTTTATGAGCTGCAGTATTAATGGCTTCTTCGAAGTTGTTGAGAATGTAAGTTATGTAAACCAAGGAGTTCAAATAGAAACTTTAATATAATATTATCTGCAAACTGTAGCTTTCTTAAAGGAATGTTTTGGAAGAGCTTTTGATCATAATAAATGTTGTTGTTAATTGTTCAAGATTTTAAGACCAAGTTAGAGAGTTTTAATTCAGATTTGGATTGAATCACTTGCTTGATTTGGATTTTGGCTTTCATGAGCTCATATAGTCAGAAAAAAGTAATGTGTTACTTGTTTGGTTATTTTATATGATAATCGTTTGAAATTAAATAAGAAATAATAGATTATTTGCATCTTAAAAAATTTGCTTTAGTTATTTACTTTCAGTATGTTGAAATTTATTAGTGTATATAACAAATTTTTTTAATATGCAAAAATAATTATTTTCTACCACTAAAGACTGATTTCTCCTGGCAAAACATAAATTCGAAACATGTAATATAAAATATTACGAGGAGTACCAAAAATTATAAAATAGTATAAAAATTTTGGGGAATAGAAAAATTATGAGGGATATCAAAAAATTTATGAGGAAGTACAAAAAATTTCTAGGGAGTACAGAAAATCATGAGATAATATCGAATATTCAGTTAAGAATTTTGTCATTATCTCCTAACCTATTAAATTTGTTAAAACTTATCATGAAACCAGGACATGGTGGTGGTTTTTTTTTTTTTCCGGTTCATACACCCTGTTGATAAATAATCTCGTATTGTTAAGAAAAGGTAATTACATATTCAGTCTAGTTTATGTATTTTTGTTAGAGTTGAGGATTTAATCTTGTACTTTAATTTTGCTAGTTTAAGTCTCTATATTTTTCGAGATTTGAAAATCCAGTTGTAATACCTCAATTTTGCCCGGCCCATTGGAAGCCAAGGCATAGTCCAAATTATCAAAAAAAAAGAATAATAATAAAAGTTTTTTTAACAGTCCTTTTACAAATGTAAAAAACCAATAGACCCATTTAGCCTAAACCCAACAGACTCATTACACCCAGCAGGCCCACTGTTACCATCCAAAACCCCAAAGCAGTCCCGTAGCCCAAATACACAGACCCAATACCTAACCCGACCTAATAGATCTAAATCACCCCTACCCATTACAGACCCAAACTCTCAGAGGCCCAAGATTTAAAAGCATTCAGCTAGGGTTAGAAACCCTAGCCCTCTCCTCGCGTCGTAGCAAACAACACGGCCCCATGTCTCGCCGCAATCGGCGCATGGATTGCACCCCACCGCCAGAGATCGTGCCATCGACCTGCAAGAAAAGGAAAGAAACAAACAACCAACCAATAAGATCAAAATCAGAATCGGGGTTTATTTTTTTTGATTCATTTGTAAACAATATAAATGGGTGTAAAAACAGTAAAAGAAGGGGTCTTTTCTTTTAAAAAAGGGAAGAAATACACACAGATATAAAATAAAAGAACATTTTTTAAATCACAGAATAGAGGTGATTCTCGTTTTTTATATTATTGTATCTTTTATTTCTTTTTTTTCATTTTCCAGTATCGAAGCATATGAATATTTTTTATGTATATATACATAAAATAATTCAAAAATAAAGAAGGAAAGGGGCTACCTGTGAAACGCCTGAAAAAAGGAAGACTTTTAGCCTTCTGACCGCCGTGAGCGGTGGCGCGTACAGTGGTGCGTGCGACTGAGTAACCGTTAGAGGTTGACCGGAATTTGCTTGGCTAGAGAGGGAAAAGAGAGTGTTTGAAGGGTTTTTTTTTTTTTTTAAATAAAGGGCTCAAATGTTTTTTTGTTAAAATTTTGACTTATATAGCATCATTAAAACGACGTCCTTTGGCTTAATGTAATAAGCACTAAAACGGCGCCGTTTATCATAACCCAAAATCTGACCCGATCCGACCCAAAGGGTCCGCGTGTTCTAAGAAAATGGGATATTTATCCCTTTAGTCCTTCCATCTTTTTCATCTTTTAAATTAAGTTTATGGCAATTTTTAATTTCTGCCCATTATCTTTATTTTGGTTTCAATTTGGCCCCCCGATCCCTTTTAACACAGAATTAAAACGCTGCCGTTTTGGGAATAGGACATTTTGCCCAATGAGTCCCTTTCGTTTTACGCGTGTTTCAATTAGGACCTTAATTCAGCTTTATTTTTTTAAATTCGCCCTGTAATTTTATTAAACTTTAAATCTGACCCTATATATTTTTATTATTATTATATATATATATTTAGTTTTTTAGTTTTTTATATTGTTATTTGTGTTATTTTTAACCTTATTTTTATATTATATATTATATAATTATTTTTATTATGTATTATTTATATTATTATTATTTATTATATATTATTTTTCACAAATTATTATTATTATACATTTTTATCTATATATTATTATCATTAAAGGTTTTTTAACTTGTATTATATACTTATTTTTTATTTATATGTTCATAATTACTTTATTTATATTCTAATATTACACATTTTTATAATATTATAATTTGTATAATATGTATATTTCATTAATTACTCATTTTATATTTTTCTAAACTTATATTTATATATATTATAATTATTTCATTATAAATATAGATTCTTTTACATATTTGATATTTCATACATTTTTTTAACCAATATATTTTATATTTTATATAATTATTATTCTTATAAATATATTTTTATTATATATTATATTTTAAATTTATTATTAAATATCACATTTTTATATGCTCATTCTATTTATTAATTGTTTAAATTGTATATGTTTTTAAAACTTATGTTTTATTATTATTATATAGTATTTGTTTTTTACTTTAGAATTAACGTATTATTGTTATGTCGTGTATTTTATGTATTATGTAATATCTTAGACTTTTATAATTTATTTATGCATATTTATGTATATATATACATTGATATATTGTATTATATGCATTATTTCATTTATTAATCCATTCATGTGTACATTAAATTATTGGATTGTATATTTTATATTTTATGTAGATTCTATTTACCCATTTTCTATGCATGTCATCTATTTTTACTCATATATATTTTATACATTAATATCTATCATGTTTTATATTATTTAATGTTTGATTATTAGTGCATTTATTATGTTTTCTTTTGGGTATATTCCTATTTGCTTAGCATGACTATTTTCATTATTCTATTTTGCCCTCTATATAGTGATTGCATTTGTATAAAGTGTTATAATACTTTGTAATATACGTTATTTGAATATCTATGTTTTGTAATATAGAATTGTCATTCTAAAAAGGTCATTTAAAACAATATTTAAAAGTTTTATAAAAATAAAAGCAATGTTTGATGTTTGGAAACTTCGAGAAAGGTAGTGCCCTAACTTATTGGGTTGCCACTTTTCTCATTGAGTTCAAATAGTCAAGCACCTTTCTAAAACCTTTTTTTAAAGGATTTCAAAATATGAGCAACTGTCTTGAAATTTCAAAATGTCGTGTCCAAACTTACTGGATATGATGTTTTGGACGTCTCAAGATAGGGATTTTTCAAAAATGGATAGCTTAGTCTCAAATATCTTAAAATAGTGCATCCTAACTTATTGGATGTAATGCTTTGATTCATTTGATACAAGTGAACCTTAATTTTCAAAATTAAAATATTGTAATGAGGATTACATCTTAAAATTTTTAATTTCCGACCTTAAAAACATTTGATAATTAATTAGGTACCAATTTTTGGGCTTTACGAGGGTGCTAATCCTTCCTCGTACGTAACCGACTCCCGAACCAGTTCTTTTAATTTCGTGGACCAAAACTAATGATTTTAAAACAAAATGTTTTAAAGGTGATCCAATCACACCTAAAAAAATTTGGTGGTGACTCCCGTTTTCTTTCTTCTTAATGTCGATTCCCATTTTCTAAAATTCGATTTAACGATGGTCTCGACAGCTTGGCGACTCCACTGGTGACCAATAAGAGAGTCACGCCGTGTAATTGATTATCCCTTGTCTTAATGTCAGAAATTAAAAATTTTTAAAAAATTTAATCCTCTTTGCATTACATGTGTTTATATTATTGCATGTGTTGCTATATTCTGATACGCATTGCATCTGCATGACCGTTGTGGTCACACCCTTAAGTGGGAGTGAGAAGCTACGCCTTCGTGAGGTTTTTGCCTCCGTGCAGGATAGTGGATCACTTTCGGGATACATCCGTACCTATGTTTTCGTGAGATTTTCATCTCCGTGTAGCTATAGGGAAATGTATTCCCCTTAACTGAACTCGATTCGAATGAGCCTATAATGGGTGAGGATCGAGGAATCTGTTGGTTCGGGTACCTCAACTTTAGAACTAAACCATATATAGAAGGACCATAAGAGCTCAACCTAGATAGAATTATACCATAATTATTACCCTTACAGGTTATCTTCGAGTTTATTGTTATCATGTGATACTAACTATTTCCTTTCTTTTGTTGCATATCATTTTGCATTTATAAAGGTATCGATTCCCGGTCAGTTTCTAAATTAGGAAGTTTTATTATGGAGAACGGACTTCTTGATAGAGTGGAGGGCAATGCTAACGTCCATATATGATCAGAGCAAACTCAGTTAGTAAAGAAAAATAGTCTAGCCATGGGATATGTGTCATAACTGTCAGACTACATTCGTATCAGCGTCACACAGGATAATCAGCATGAGTTAAAGGAAATATGGGATCAATGGGGTAGCGAAGCCAAGTAGTTGTCCTACAACAACCATGGGGATTTGCAATACTTGCTGGATTTGGGAGCAGATAAGAATTTATTTCGGGCCATCACTCAGTATTGGAATCTTGTACACAGTTGCTTTACGTTTGGAAAAGTCGATATGGTACCCGTGGTGGAGGAATATTCGGTTCTGTGGCGTTGTCCTATGATTCAAGTTGGTAAAGTTTACTCAAGGGCTGACTGTATTCCAATTTTTATAAGGAAGTTGATGAATGATATGGGAGAGGTAGTGAGCTAAAATGGACAGAGTAAGAGAAAAAGGAGCAGTCTTGGAATTCCTGTCTCTTCCGCCACTAGTGCATCCTAGTGTTGTTTCCAATCAAAGTAGAATTGGATACGAGGAAAATTGTTGGACATCCTATAGCAAGGCGTGCTACTGGAACTAAGGGGCAGAAGGTAATGTGCTCACCAATCATTTCAAGGTGAACAAGAAAAGTACCGATGGACATTTCCACCATTACAACATTTTTCTTTCATATGAAGATGGTTGATGATAAAAGTGTTGGAAGGAAAGTGATTGACAGAATGCATGGACCTACAAAGGTGAGTTGGATGGAAAGAATTGTGCCTATGATGGTAAAAGGCTTATTTATTATAGGACCAAGCAACAAGCATGAGTTTACTATATGGCACTTATCAGAGACAATGGAAATGCAAGCCCTGATGGTCTGTCAAAATGGACGCAATAGAATAAGATTAAAGAAGTCCATATCATTTAAAAGACCTTTAAAGTAGAGATTAACTTGGCTGAGAAGATACCCATGTAAGCATTTCAAAATGCTTTGCGTGGACAGGAATCTGAAAGCTCTCAAGAAACGCTAAAGGTGCTGGATATCATTTTAAGGCAGCATGCTAAGCAGGAATACCTACTTGATTGCCAATATTTCTTTCAAGATAATCAGAACAACTTCACAGACATTGGAAGAGGTGACCATATATGTAGGGATTATCTCATAGGTGAGGCCATAGCTCAAATTCGGGATGGTAGTAGATCATTTATGGACCATGAAGGTACAAGCTGAAATACAAGCTACAGTCGGATCATTGTCAAGAGTTAGCTTTGTTGAGTTAAAACTTTGAGCCATAGGATGAAGGCGTATTTGTAATTCATTCATATGTAAAGATATTCTTTTTCTAAATAAAGTTTTCTAAATGAAATTGAGTCGAGATTGATACCTTTTTGCATTCATGCATTTGCATTACATCACATCGCATCATAGTCCATAAAAAGACCCTAATTAGGCAAAAATTATTTCAGAGAGTAGATCAGGGACATGGAACAAAGGTGGGAGAGATTGGAACAAAGGTAAATACAGATGCAAGAGCAATTGACTAAAATTCAACAAGATATACGTGATCAAATGTTGGAGCTCCAAAGAAATATAATTGGCCAGTTGGGACAGTTACAAGTCGAAAGGCTTGAAAAGAAGAAAAGCCCAGTGAACAACACTGAAGATGATAATGAGGTAATCGTTTATTCCCTAAATTTTACTCCAATAGAGGTCCAGACTCAACTAGACGCACATCCGTGAAAGATACCAGCTATTATCAAACCCCAACAGCATCAAGCTGGTATGTTGGCACCAGTAAATAATTCGGTAGGCTTAGATCCTAATTCGAGGAGCAATTCGGCCAATATTGTCATCATTAGAGAAGTAAGGAAGGCTAGTGTGGAGTGTCCAAAATAGTGTGAAGCTCTTAAAAAGTAAGAGTGGAGCTCCCGATACAATACCTCGAGGGCAATGACAAGAAAAGAAAATAAAGAGAAGCTGTTGACTGTAAGACAACCAAGAATGTCAACTACTGGCCATCAGGTTCCTCAAAAGCAAGAGTCCAATCCGAGACTGAATCTTGAAAAGCTTCCCTTTACGTCAATTCCAGTGTCGTATAATGAGCTATATCATAGATTATTTGACGCACATATAGTGTCCCCATTTTACATAGAACCGTTGCAGCCCCCATACCCCAAACGGTATGATCTGAGCGCTTAATGTGAGTATCATGCGGAACGCACAGGACACTCAATTGAGAATTGCATTGCCTTTAAAAAGATGATCGAAAAACTCATCAAAATAGGTGTTATAAGCTTTGATCATCCCTCTGGGGCAGATAATTTATTATCTAATCATTTAGATAGGGAGATGAATTCCATGATGGAAAGGGGCATAGGATCCAAGAATGCGCCAAGTTTCAGGGCTTTTGAGTAGGACTTGATGTTAGGGAATCCGAATAACGTATCCGAAGAGAAAACCAAGGAATAAAACTTGTGAGCCCTTGCATATTTGGGAATGTTTTGAACAATGGAATTGTGGAAGTGATCCTTGTATTCCAAAGTTAATCTAGAGTAATGTTCAAAACACACTTGTTGTTTTAAAGCCTAGAAACAATAAGATTTCATTTGTGAAATAGGCTCATGTTTGGACATTTTTGTTTCAATGAAACATATTTTTCATGATTAATTGGAGCAATTGTTTCCTCATTTTTCCTTCATTCATAACATAAATAGATATTCTTGAATTCATTTTTCCGTGTGTATTCTTTTGTGCCTATCAAAGGTCCCTAGATATCAATGACAGGGGCAACAATATTACAGATTCAGAGTTCCTTTTGAGCGCTACATGTGTTTAGAGGAATCTCAGTACTCTGAAGATGACAGAGATTGCGATTTGTTTCTAAACTTGTTGAAAATAGTAAAGCAAGAAAAGAAATGAATTCTACCCCATGAAGAAGGAGTCAAAGATATAGCCTCAGAAGAAGGGAAAGGTTGTAAGTTGGAACAAAGCTAGTTTTCCTGTACCTCACATTGATGCTTTGTGGACAATAGTGCTGGATATTCGGAGCTCCGCAATTCCTTCTTTGTTTGCTTCTCGATGAGAAAAACTTCAATTTTTATGGGCCATGGAAGCATAACAATCTGTCTGAGTATGTCATCGTGACTCAGTGTATGCTGCTAATTAGGGTGAAGGATCAGTGTTTTACAAACCTGCTTCTAAAATCAATACAAAGCTTGGAGGACTGAATTCCATGTTAGAAATTGAGCAAACACCTTCAATTTTGGCTGTTTCAAAGTTTCATAAAATGGACATTGACTTCCATTTATAGGGCATCAGGCCGTACACAGTTTTTGAAGCTTGAAATGATAGATTCCCTTTTCAATCCAGTTTCTAGCAAAGTGGATGAGGGTATCGTAAGGAAAGTTTTCTTAGACTTCTATACAAGTTTAAGGAAAAGGAAGCCTGATCAAATTATCATATTCAGGGATGGAGTCAGCAAGTCACAATTCAAACAAATATTGAATATTGAGTTGGAACAAGTAATTAAGGCTTGTAAATTTCTTGATGAGAGTTGAAACCCCAAGTTTGTGATCATTGTGGCACAAAAAAAAATTATACTAAGTTTTTTCAATAGGGATTTCCTGACAATGTCTTGCCTAGAACCATTATAGACAACAAAATCTGTCATCCTAGGAACAACGACTTTATCTTTGTGCCCATGCGGGAATGATTAGAACCACGAGACCTACTCATTATCATGATTCTCTTAGGTCAGATTGGGTTTTTGGCTGATGATCTGCAGGAGCTAGTCCATGCTATATCAAAGAAACGCCACAGACATATCTGTTGCGGCCCCTATTCGCTGAGCTCATTTGGTAACTTCACAGTTAGAGCAGTTTATAGATTTTAAAGATACTTGAGAAACATCATCAAGCCATGGTGAAATGACAACTCTGGGAGCGATTTCTGTACCTCAGTTTCCCAGAATGAAAGATAATGTCAGCAGCTCCATTGAACTATTTTTTATCTAGAGCCTCTGGATTTTACCTACTATTTGCTTTCTTTGCTTGACAAATGTCAGCCTAGATTTTTTTGGGGCAGAAGAATTTCATGAGGGGGAACTTGTGCTACAAGAGATTCTTCCCATGCAAAGGATTTCAAAGGGAAATGGATACCAAATGGAAAGACCACAGATTCTGAAAAAGCCCCTTCTAGTGGTGCAAAAGATTTACCCAATACAGTGAATTCAGACTCAATTAAGGAGTATTTTGTCTCAAAAAAAAGGGGGAAGCTAAAGTGAAAACCCGCAAAGGGCGCTTTAGGACTTCTATGTCAAAAAAAAAAAGAGAGAAAAAAAATGAAAAGGAGAAAATGGAGAGGCCAAGGTGAAAACCCACAAAGGCCGCCTTGAGACCAAAGGGATTTTGAGTTGAAAACCCGAAAGGGCAGCTCAAATTTGGAAAGTCATGCAGTGACCTTGCTATACCAGATTCGACGAGAAGTGAAGTATGTTACATATCGAGGCATCAACAAAGTACTTTGGGTCTTTTAAACACATGTTAAACTCGAAATAGTCTTCATGGAATTTGTATATAGAAGCCCAAGCTGCGATATCTAAGGCATTCGATTTTTTGTCTTGTTTATTATCTTTGGATTCTCTTTCTTCTCAAAGATAGATTCCTAGATCAATCTCTTTTGTTCTTCTTTTGATAAATCATTCAAACTCTAATTTTCCTTAAGATCAATTTATTATCCATTATTCATAAAGTATGTTGCATTGAGATAATAATGGATGAACTAAAATATCTTCACAAACGAAGTTTTGCATATTACTCTGGAAATTTCTAGATAATACAAAAAAATGAAACATAGCAATTGTTTAAGGAATTCCCATTGAGTGATGATTGGAGGTACTCAAGAAATGTTCTTCTTCGGTTTAAATGGTGATTAGACGATGTTGATCCTAAGAAAGGATCATTTCATCCCCAGTGGGTCACAACATGTGGGAATAGTACAGTGGACCAAATCAATGGAGAGGGATCTAAGCATACGAGCAAAATGGGGTTGGTACTTTGAGTGAAACAAAACGGAACTTGAATGAATCAAGATGTCTGAAATAAAAGTCATTTTCATTTTGCATCATAATATGTCTAATTAAGAGCATTTAACTCATTTCAATCATGACATCCTTAGGCATAGGCACATACACATTCTACAGGTTATGTCCTCTAGGGGACAATGAAGATCAAAGATTTCAACACGGCATCCCTATGCTTATAGGGAACAAGCTGAAGATAGCAGATCTGACCTTCATCAGGGCAGATCCAAGATGACCGATCTTATCTCTCCGTAATGGACGGGGAGCAGATCCAAGATGAAAGATCTTATCTTTCTGCATTTGACGGAGAGCAGATCGAGGACATAGCAGATTTGACTCTTAGATGTTCTCAGACATAGCAGATCTGACCTTCATCGGGGCAGATCCAAGATGACGAATCTTATCTCTCCGTAATGGACGGGGAGCAGATCCAAGACGACAGATCTTATCTCTTTGTATTTAACGGAGAGTAGATCAAGGACATAGCAGATTTGACTCTCAGATGTTCTCAGACATAGCAGATCTAGCCTTCAGATGTTTATATTGAAGTAGATCCAAGATGATTTGGCATTCTCGTGTTTATAAGGAACAAATCGAAGACATAGCAGATTTGACTCTCAGATATTCTCAGACATAGCAGATCTAGTCTTCAGATGTTTATATTGAAGTAGATCCAAGATGATTTGGCATTCTTGTGTTTACAAGGAGAAAATTGAGGACATAGCAGATTTGACTCTCAAATGTTCTCAAATAAGATTCAGAATGATTTGGCATTCTTGTGTTTACAAGGAACAAATTAAGGATATAGCAGATTTGACTCTCAGATGTTCTCAGACATAGCAGATCTAGCCTTCAGATGTTTATATTGAAGTAAATCCAAGATGATTTGACATTCTTGTGTTTATAAGGAACAAATCGAGGACATAACAGATTTGACTCTCAGATATTCTCAAATAAGATCCAGGATAATTTGGCATCCTTGTGCTTACAAGGAGAAAATCGAAGACATAGCTGATTTGACTTTTGCATGCTTACGCTGAAGCAAATCTAAGAGGATTTGGCATCTTTGTATGGTCAGGGAACAAATCGAAGAAGATGCTTTGGCATATCTGTATTCGACAGGAAGCAGATCGAAGAATTCAAGACTCGGCGAGCCTGGGCAAAATTGGTTCTTTTTTATCTTTGCTCTATTCCTGTTACACAGCAATGAGCAAAGAGGGGCAGCTGTAATACCTCAATTTTGCCCGGCCCATTGGAAGCCAAGGCATAGTCCAAATTATCAAAAAAAAAAAGAATAATAATAAAAGTTTTTTTAACAGTCCTTTTACAAATGTAAAAAACCAATAGACCCATTTAGCCTAAACCCAACAGACCCATTACACCCAGTAGGCCCACTGTTACCATCCAAAACCCCAAAGCAGTCCCGTAGCCCAAATACACAGACCTAATACCTAACCCGACCTAACAGATCTAAATCACCCTACCCATTACAGACCCAAACTCTCAGAGGCCCAAGATTTAAAATCATTCGGCTAGGGTTAGAAACCCTAGCCGTCTCCTCGCGCCGTAGAAAACAACACGGCCCCATGTCACGCCGCAATCGGCGCATGGATTGCACCCCACCGCCAGAGATCATGCCATTGACCTGCAAGAAAAGGAAAGAAACAAACAATCAACCAATAAGATCAAAATCAAAATCAGGGTTTATTTTTTTGATTCATTTGTAAACAGTATAAATGGGTGTAAAAACAGTAAAAGAGGGGGTGTCTTTTCTTTTAAAAAAGGGGAGAAATACACATAGATATAAAATAAAAGAACTTTTTTTAAATCACAGAATAGAGGTGATTCTCGTTTTTTATATTATTGTATCTTTTATTTCTTTTTTTTCATTTTCCAGTATCGAAACATATGAATATTTTTTATGTATATATACATAAAATATTTCAAAAATAAAGAAGGAAAGGGGCTACCTGTGAAACACATGAAAAAAGGAAGGCTTTTGGCCTTCTGACCGCCGTGAGCGGTGGCACGTACGATGGCGCATACAGTGGCGCGTGCGACGGAGTAACCGTTGGGCGTTGGCCGGAATTCGCTTCGCCAGAGAGGGAAAAGAGAGTGTCTGAAGGGTTTTTTTTTTTTTTTTAAAATAAAGGGCTCAAATGTTTTTTTGTTAAAGTTTTGACTTATATAGCATCATTAAAAAGACGTCGTTTTGGCTTAATGTAATAAGCACTAAAACAACGCCGTTTATCATAACCCAAAATCTGACCCGATCCTACCCGAAGGGTCCGCGTGTTTTAAGAAAATGGGATATTTATCCCTTTAGTCCTTCCGTCTTTTTCATCTTTTAAATTAAGTTTATGGCAATTTTTAATTTCTGCCCATTATCTTTATTTTGGTTTCAATTTGGCCCCCCGATCCCTTTTAACACAGAATTAAAACGCTGCCGTTTTGGGAATAGGACATTTTGCCCAATGAGTCTCTTTCGTTTTACGCGTGTTTCAATTAGGACCTTAATTCAGCTTTATTTTTTTAAATTCGCCCTGTAATTTTATTAAACTTTAAATCTGACCCTATATATTATTATTATTATTATATATATTTATTTTTTTATTTTTTTATATTGTTATTTGTGTTATTTTTAACCTTATTTTTATATTATATATTATATAATTATTTTTATTATGTATTATTTATATTATTATTATTTATTATATATTATTTTTCACAAATTATTATTATTACACATTTTTATCTATATATTATTATCATTAAAGGTTTTTTAACTTGTATTATATACTTATTTTTTATTTATATGTTAATAATTACTTTATTTATATTCTAATATTACACATTTTTATAATATTATAATTTGTATAAAACGTATATTTCATTAATTACTCATTTTATATTTTTCTAAACTTATATTTATATATATATATTATAATTATTTCATTATAAATATAAATTCTTTTACATATTTGATATTTCATACATCTTTTTAACCAATATATTTTATATTTTATATAATTATTGTCGAGACCATTTTTAAAATCGAGTTTTTGGAAAATGGGAATCAACTTTAAAAACGAAAACGGGAGTCGCCACCAATCTTTTTAGGTGTGATTGGATCACCTTTAAAACATTTTGTTTTAAAATCATTAGTTTTGGCCTACGAAATAAAAAGAAC
Source organism: Gossypium anomalum (assembly GCA_025698475.1). NCBI lineage: Eukaryota > Viridiplantae > Streptophyta > Magnoliopsida > Malvales > Malvaceae > Gossypium > Gossypium anomalum. The sequence continues at coordinate 12,176,169 of CM046956.1, forward strand.
GGGTTCGGGAGTCGGTTACATACGAGGAAGGATTAGCACCCTCGTATCGCCCAATAATTGGTACCTAATTAATTATCAAATGTCTTTAAGGTCAGAAATTAGAAATTCTAAGATGCAATCCTCTTTTAAACATTTTTTATTTTTGAAAATTGGAGTTCACTAGTATCAAAATATTGATACTGAGTTGGCCTTTTGGAAATCCCTATCTCGAAACAACAAAACGCCACATCCAGTAAGTTAGACATATTGCTTTGAAATTCCAAGACAGTCGCTTACATTTTGAAAACCTTTAAAAACTTAGAAGGGTACTTGATTATTCGAACTCGACGAGAAGAGTCGCAACCCAATAAGTTAGGGCACTACTTTCTTGAAGTTTCCAAACATCAAGCATTGCCTTTTTATATTTTTGAAGACTTTGATGCCCCCTCTTTTTAAAGTGATGTGTGGGAAATTATATTGCATTATAAATCATACATAATAACATATTATTGTAATGCATACATTTAAACAAAGTAATGGTAACAATATAAAGATCGTGCATTAGATATATACATATAACATAATACATATAAAGCAAATAGTAACAATATACATATAAAGATATATATAGCATGTATCAAGAATGAATAAACTAATATACAAACATACAAAATGATAATTAAATGATGCATGAAAAAAAAGCAATAACCAAATAATGTATGATGTACAAATAGATGAAATGCATGTTCACAAAATATAACATATAATAATAAAAATAAAAATAACATTTAACACATACTTGATACATATAATATAAAAATATCTTAAAGAACTAAAAAAGAATGATTGATTACTATCAAAATAGATACATAATTAAAGATAAGATATTTCATAACAATTTTATAATAGTATTTAATATATAATATATAATATAATAACAAGAATATTTACAAAAGAATAATAATTATATGGTAATATATTGGTTTAAGAGTATATAAGAGAATTCATAATATAAAAATATTAATTTAAAATGAAATAATATATAATAAATAAATAATAATGAAATGTGTATATAATATGAGTTTAAAATATGTTTCAATAATAATAATTTACAAATTCTAAATAATAAATATATGATATAACATAAATAGTATAATTGGTAATATGTGATATATAATATATATAAAAAAATAATAAGTAATAAAACATAATAAATGTTATATAATAAAATAAAATATAAATATACGTATAGGTAAACAATGTGTAATAAATAAAAGTTTTTATAAATATATAAATAGTATTTTAGTAATAATATAAGTATATTTTTTATAATAAATAAATTATATAAAGAAAATAAAATGAAAAGAAAGGGTTAAAATTGAATTTAAATAAAATTACAAGGATAATTTGCAAAATAGTAAAAAAAATTTGGATTTAATCAAAACACAAATTGAAAGTCGAGGGACTCATTGGGTAATTTAAACCCTAATCCCAAAACGACTGCGTTCTGTAGAACCGGATTTAAAGGTCGTTTAGGACTAAATCAAAACAAATGTAAAAGTCCAGGGCCCAAATTAAAATAAAAATAAATAAAATTAAAAAGATTGAAAATGTAGGGGGACCGATTAGAAGATTATCCCAATAATAGAAAACACGCGGATCCTTTTCGGGTAATCGGGTCAACACGCGGATCCTGAGGTCTTAAAACGTCGTCGTTTTAAGCTTATCAGACTAAGCTAAAATGGTGTCGTTTTGTTATGGCTATATAAGACAAAATTAAGGCTTAAAAATCATTTTGGATATCGTTTGAGAAAAAAAAAAAAGAATCCTCTGAAGAGGACTAGGGGCTGGCCATCGGAGTTCCGTGGAACCTCCGTCCACTGGTTCCCACGCGCCTACGCCCCGCCATGCACGGTGGTCGGAGGGATAAAAACCCTTCCCTTTTCCAGCGTAATACAGGTAACTTTCCTTCTTCTTTTTTAAAACCCAACAATCTCAGCTTAGAATGATTTATATATGCATGCTAAAATAAGAACAAGGTACAATTAAATCACCTTTTAGGGACTGTTTGTATTTCTCTGAATAAATGTCAGTATATTTTCTGTTCTCTTAAAAAAAAATCTGCCCCTTTGTACAATGTTTTGATTCGGGCTTTATAGCCACTGTTTACATTTGGTAAAGGAAAATCTTTTAGTTTCTTCCTATTTTGTGCTACTATTTTGTTTTCCTTTCCATTTGTGTGCAGGTGATCACGGAAATTACGGCTGTGATGAAGGCTTCACGATGACCTTTCGGAGGCGTTAATTAAGGTGTGATTCAGAACCTGGAATCGTGGCCTTGAAGGAGACATGATCTGTGGCTGCTGGCGAGGCACCGATGGGGCATTGAAACCAGAGGCAGAGCATTGATGGCTGTCTCGATTTTGAGAACCGAACAGACGCTCCCGAATCTTCTAGAAGCAATGGCGGCTCGAGAAGAATGAAAAATAGAAACCCTAGGGTTTTCTGCCCTAGATTAACCGTTTGGGCCAATTGGGCCATTTCAGTTTTGGGTCTGGGTTATTTCAGGGGTATTAGGTACTGTTTTGGCTATTGGGTTATAACCGGGTATGGGCTTTTGTATTTGGGTTATGGGTAGCAACAATAGGCCTGGACTTTCAATGGACTGTTTAATAAATAAATGCTAATTTCTTTTAAGCCCGGTCAAATTTGGGTTATTACAGCTGCCCCTCTTTGCTTATTGCTGTGTAACAGGAATCAAGCAAAGACTCATAAAAAGACCCAATTTGACCGGCATTATCAAATAATGGAATTCAATTTTATGACTGCTATGTTGATATCTTTGATCTGCTCCCCGCCGATCGTAGAGATGTCGAATCTGCTTCTTCGATTTGTGGGGATGCCAAGTCCACTTGAGTCTTTTCTAAGAACGTTCGAGAGTCATATCTGCTACGTCCTTGATTTGTTCCTTGTAAGCACAAGGATGCCAAATCATCTTGCGTCTATTTGAGAACATTTGAGAGTCATATCTACAATGTCCTCGATTTGTTCCTTGTAAGCACAAGGATGCCAAACCATCTTGAGTCTGTTTGAGAACATTTGAGAGTCATATCTACTATGTCCTCGATTTGTTTCTTGTAAACACAAGAATATCAAACCATCTTGAGTCTGTTTGAGAATATTTGAGAGTCATATCTACAATGTCCTCGATTTGTCCCTTGTAAGCATAAGGATGCCAAATCATCTTAGATCTGCTTCAGTATAAACATCTGAAGGTTAGATCTCCTATATTTGAGAACGTCTGAGAGTCAAATCTGCTATATCCTCGATTTTTTTCTTGTAAACACAAGAATACCAAACCATCTTGAGTCTATTTGAGAACATTGAGATTCATACCTGCAATGTCCCCGATTTGTCCCTTGTAAGCACAAGGATGCCAAATCATCTTGGATCTGCTTCAGTATAAACATCTGAAGGTTAGATCTGCTATATTTGAGAACGTCTGAGAGTCAAATCTGCTATGTCCTCGACTTGTTTCTTGTAAACACAAGAATACCAAATCATCTTGGATCTGCTTCAGCATAAATGTCTGAAGTCTAGATCTGCTATCTTCAATTTGTTTCCCATAAGCACAGGGATGCCATGTTGAAATCTTTGATCTTCATTGTCCCCTAGAGGACATGACCTGTAGAATGTGTATGTGCCTATGCCTAAGTATGCTATGATTGAAATGAGTCGAATGTCCTTAACATGTTATGATGCAAAGTGCTGTGAATATGACCCCTATCTCAAGTGTCATCATTCATTCCTTCATTTTTCTTTCTTTTCTCAAAATTTTATTCTTACTCAGCTTGTAGGCCTTCCTCCAATGCTATGATCTACTGAGGATGTCTGTAAGAATTGAATCATCCATTTCTTTTTGGACTAGAAGAAAGAAATCCCTCGAGTTCCTTCATCCCTTACTTACGTGAATTTCTCGAACAATTGTCCTGTTTTAGTTTCTTGCATTATCTAGAAATTCCAAAGTAATGTGCAAAACTTCGTTTGTGAAAATATTTTAGTTCATCTATAATTATTTCAATGCAACATACTTTAAAAATATCAGAAGATGAGTAAATCTTTGAGAATAACTGGATTCGAATTGTTAACAGTACAAAGGAAATAAGTCTGATAGCATATCTTTAAGAAGAAATAGAATCTAAAGATAGCAAACAGGATAAAAAATTAGATGCGCTAAATATCGCTGCTTGAGCGTCTATACATTAGTTCCTCGAAGCCTTTCTTGAGTTCGACATGTGTTTAAAAGATCCAAAGTACTTTGTTGATGCCCCAATGTACACTGTGCCTCACTCTTTGCCAAGTCAGATATAGCAAGGTTGCTGTGTGCCCTTTCAAAATTTGAGCTGCCCTTACGGGTTTTCAACTCAAAATCCCTTTGGTCACAAGGCGCCCTTTGCGGGTTTTCACCTTGGCCTCTCCATTTCCCTTTTTTTTTTTAAAAAAAATTCAAAGTGCCCTTTGCAGGTTTTCACCTTGGATTCTTTTCTCGTTCAAACAAAGTACTCATTGACGGAGTCCGAATTCACTGGATCAGATAAATTCTTCCTATCCATTTCTTGTCAAAATCAGTGCACCTCTAGAGGAAGCCCTCTTCGCAACATATGACCCTTCCTAATTCGGCATCCTTTTACATGGAAAAGATCTCTTTCAGCACAAGGTTTCCTTTATGAAATTCTTTTAGACGAACCTTCTTTGTCATAAGTCTGTGTCATCCATTCTTGGTACATTTGCTTAGGATGAATACTTTCAAGTTTATTAGAGGTATTCAATTCTTGACTCCATCAAAGCTTGGAGGAAAAATCTTGATTCATAAACCTATAAGAAAGGGATTGCCCCAGCAGCAGTCCTAGCTGTTGTTTGTCAAACCTTACAAAAAGATGGTTCAATGATTCTTAGCAAGCAAGATTAAAGTTGCTGACTTTATCCTTCAACTTGGAAAGCTGAGGTACAGAGATTACTTCCGGAGCATACATCCCACCATGACTCGATGATGTTTTTGAAGCATCCCTAATCTTCATAAATTGCCCCCAACTGTGAAGCTGCCAAATGAGCGTAGCAAATAGGAGCCACAACAAATATGGCTGTGGTGCTCCTTTGATACATATAGGATAGAGAATGAACAAACTCTTGCAGATCATCAGCCAAAAACCCAGCCTGGTCTAAGAGAACATGATAGTGGGTCTGCCTCGTGATTTCAATCATTCCAGCATGGGTACCAAGGTAAAAATCATTGTTCTTTGGATGGCATACTTTGTTGTCAATGACAGTACCATGTAGCACATTGTCAGGAGATCCCTGCTTAAAAAACTTGGTATGATGGTTTTTCGTACAACAATAACCACAATATTTAGGGTTCCACTTCTAGTCAAAGAACTTGGAAACCTCAATAACTTGATCAAAATTTGATTGAATTGAGACTCGCTAACCCCATCCTTGAAAATAATGATTTGATCAGGTTTCTTCTTCCCTGAACTTGTATAGAAGTCTAAGAGAGCTTCCTTCATGATACCGTCATCCATTTTGTCAGAAACTGGTTTTGAAGAAAGAATTTACCATTTTAAGCTTTAGAGACTGTATACGGCCTGATGCCCCATAGCTGGAAATCAATGGCCACCGCCTGGAGCTAACCATCACAGCTTTTGATGGCACATTAGACTGCTCAGGAAAGCCAATGCTCCCATTCCAAGGATGATGGTTGGAACCTTTGAAACAACTGGAATTGAAGGTGTTTGCCCCAGCGTAAGCATAGAGAGTAGGCGGTAGTTTCTTATGCCAATTTTTACCAGTCTCGGTCATCTTCTGTAATTTGTTTTTTCTTCTTTTTCTTTTCTTTTGGTAACCTTTGCTGTACTGTGGTATGGCGCATTATCTTTGAAAAGACTGTAAACTTTTGGCACTGTGCAGTTATATATAATCTTTTCTTCTTCTTCTTTTTTTTTTTTTTGAAATGGATGACTTTTGACTTTGTAATATTGGCATATGAAACTATCTCCCCCTCTTAATGGAGTAGTTGACATCCACAAAGATGAGTCATTGTCAGCTTAAAACTTTTGACGAGCTTGAGCCCATAACATACATGCCCCATAAGTCTTGACTCCTTTAAATTTGGCATTCATTGTACAACTGATGCGATCCCTTTCCATGGTGGACCAGTAGTGCCCCAAAACCTCATGTTTATCCTGGCAATTGCAAATCCTCCTGCATGCGTCTTTGGACCATATTTTTGAATTCCCATAATAGTCTCAACAAGGTCTAGTTTTGTCTCCTCAGCTAATTCCAATTTCGCAATCTTTCCTTCCTCTAAGGCTATATTTCCTACCACCACTTCATGGGGTAAAAACCATTTTCAACAAATTTAGAAACAAGTCACAATTTTTGTCACCTTCAAAGTACTGAGATTCCTCTAAACACATATTGCACTCAAAAGGAACTCTGAATCTGTAGTATCGTTGCCCATGTCATTGATATCTAGGGATCTATGATAGGCACACAAAAGAATATACAAGGAATAAATGAATTCAAGAATATCTATTTACATAAAATGAAAATTTATAAAGAATGTCAAAGGTCAAAAGAATCAGAATGAAAGAATATTTACTCGGATAAATAATAAAAGTATGTTTTATTGAAAATAAAAATGTCTGAACATGAGCCCACTTCTCAAAAGAAATCTCATTACTCCTAGTCTTTAGAGCAACAAGAGTGTTCTGAATATTACTCCGTAAAATTCTTAAAGATTACAGGAAGTTCTTCTGCAGTCCAATTGTTTAAAGAACTTCCCAGTTCGTAAGGGTGAATGCCCTCAAGGTTTCTTTGTTCAATCCCTTGACATTGATGGGATGATTTTCATTTCCAAACACCCCCTTCTCCGGGTAAGCTATCCCTCCTGACACAAAAGTCGAGGATATGTTAGGGAACGTCGTTAATTCCCATTCAACTTCTTTTACACTTAGCCGTGACCCTCTTCTCTCTCTCTCTCTTTCTTTCTCTTTTTAATAACTTTAACTAATTAGGGTCTTTTTAAAATTTTGAATGCAAATGATAGACCATTCTTTTTAAAATCTCATTCTTTTGGGTCCATTTTGATAGACCATCAGGGCTTGCATTTCCATTGTCTCTGATAAGTGCAACATAGTAAACTCATGCTTGTTGTTTGGTCCTATAATAAATAAGCCTTTTACCATCATAGGCACAATTCTTTCCATCCAACTCACCTTTGTAGGTCCATGCATTCTGTCAATCACTTTCCTTCCAACACTCTTACCATCGACCATCTTCCTATGAAAGAGAAATGTTGTAATGGTGGAAATGTCCATCAATACTCTTCTTGTTCACCTTAAAATGATTGGTGAGTACATTACCTTTTGCCCTACAGCACGCCTTGCCATAGAGTGTCGAACAATCTTCTTCGTATCCAATTCTGCTTTGATTGGAAACAACATTAAGACGCATCAGTGGCGGAAGAGGCAGGAATTTCAAGACTGCCCATTTTCCTTCCTACTTTTTCCATTTTAGCTCACTCCCTATCCCCATGACGTTCATCAACTTCCTCATAAAAGTTGGAATATGGTCAGCCTTTGAGTAAACTTAAATCATAGGACAACGCCACAAAACTGAATATCCTCCACCACGGATACCATATTGGCTTTTCCTAAGTAAAGAAACTGTATACAAGATTCCAATACTGAGTGATGGCCCGAAGCAAATTCTCATCTATTCCTAAGTCTAGAAAGTACTGCGAGTCCCCATGGTTGTTGTAGAACAACTGCTTGTCTTTGATACCCCATTGATCCCATATTTCCTTTAACTCATGCTGATTATCCTGTGTGATGCTGATACGAATGTAGTCCTGATGCTTTGACACATATCCCATGGCTAGACTATTTTCCTTTACTAATCGAGTTTGCTCTTGACCATATATGGACGTTAGCGTTGCCTCCACTCTATCAAGAAGTCCGTTCTCCATAATAAAACTCTCTAACTTAGAAACTGACCGTGAATCGATACCTTTGTAAATGCAAAATGTCATGCAAACAAAAGAAAAGAAATAGTCAGTATCACATGATATCAATAAATCCCAACAATAATTTATAAGGGTAATATCTAAAGTTTAACTCTAACTAAGTTGGGCTCTTACGGGTTTTTCTATATGAGGTTGGTTCTAAAGTTTGAGGTACCTGAACCAGCAGATTCCTCGATCCTCACCCATTATAGGCTCATTTGAATCGAGTTCAGTTCAGGGGGACACATTTCCCTATGGCTACACGGAGATGAAAATCTCATGAAACCATAGGTACGGATGTATCCCGAAAGTGATCCCTATCCTGCACGGAGGCGAAAACCTCACGAAGGCGTAGCTTCTCACTCCCACTTAAGGGTGTGACCACAACGGTCATGCAAATGCAATGCGTATTAGAATATAGCAACACATGCAATAATACAAACACATGTAATGCAAAGAGGATTAAATTTTAAAATTTTTAATTTCCGACATTAAGACAAGAGATAATCAATTACACGGCTTGACTCTCTTATTAGTCCCAGTGAGTCGCATGTTATCGAGACCATTTTTAAAATCGAGTTTTTGGAAAATGGGAATCAACTTTAAAAACGAAAACGGGGTCGCCACCAATCTTTTTAGGTGTGATTGGATCACCTTTAAAACATTTTGTTTTAAAATCATTAGTTTTGGTCTACAAAATAAAAAGAACGGGTTCGAGGAGTCGATTGCATTTCTGAGGAAGGTTAGCACCTCGACGCCCAATAATTGGTACCTAATTAATTATCAAATGTCTTTAAGGTCGGAAATTAGAAATTTTAAGATGCAATCCTCTTTTAAACATTTTTATTTTTGAAAATTGGAGTTCACTAGTATCAAAATATTGATAATCGAGTTGGCCTTTTGGAAATCCCTATCTCAAACAACAAAACGCCACATCCAAGAAGTTAGACATATTGCTTTGAAATTCCAAGACAGTCACACATTTTGAAAACCTTTAAAAACTTAGAAGGGTACTTGATTATTCGAACTCGACGAGAAGAGTCGCAACCCAATAAGTTAGGGCACTACTTTCTTGAAGTTTCCAAACATCAAGCATTGCCTTTTTATATTTTTGAAGACTTTGATGCCTCTTTTTAAAGTGATGTGTGGGGAATTATATTTCATTATAAATCATACATAATAACATATTATTGTAATGCATACATTTAAACAAAGTAATGGTAACAATATAAAGATCGTGCATTAGATATATACATATAACATAATACATATAAAGCAAATAGTAACAATATACATATAAAGATATATATAGCATGTATCAAGAATGAATAAACTAATATACAAACATACAAAATTATAATTAAATGATGCATGAAAAAAAAGCAATAACCAAATAATGTATGATGTACAAATAGATGAAATGCATGTTCACAAAATATAACATATAATAATAATAATAAAAATAACATTTAACACATACTTGATATATATAATATAAAAATATCTTAAAGAACTAAAAAGAATGATTGATTACTATCAAAATAGATACATAATTAAAGATAAGATATTTCATAACAATTTTATAATAGTATTTAATATATAATATATAATATAATAACAAGAATATTTACAAAAGAATAATAATTATATGGTAATATATTGGTTTAAGAGTATATAAGAGAATTCATAATATAACAATATTAATTTAAAATGAAATAATATATAATAAATAAATAATAATGAAATGTGTATATAATATGAGTTTAAAATATGTTTCAATAATAATAATTTACAAATTCTAAATAATATATATATGATATAACATATATAGTATAATTGGTAATATGTGATATATAATATATATATAAAAAAATAATAAGTAATAAAACATAATAAATGTTATATAATAAAATAAAATATAAATATACGTATAGGTAAACAATGTGTAATAAATAAAAGTTTTTATAAATATATAAATAGTATTTTAGTAATAATATAAGTATATTTTTTATAATAAATAAATTATATAAAGAAAATAAAATGAAAAGAAAGGGTTAAAATTGAATTTAAATAAAATTACAAGGCTAATTTGCAAAATAGTAAAAAAAATTGGATTTAATCAAAACACAAATTGAAAGTCGAGGGACTCATTGGGTAATTTAAACCCTAATCCCAAAACGACTGCGTTCTGTAGAACCGAATTTAAAGGTCGTTTAGGACTAAATCAAAACAAATGTAAAAGTCCAGGGCCCAAATTAAAATAAAAATAAATAAAATTAAAAAGATTGAAAATGTAGGGGGACCGATTAGAAGATTATCCCAATAATAGAAAACACGCGGATCCTTTTCGGGTAATCGGGTCAACACGCGGATCCTGAGGTCTTAAAACGTCGTCGTTTTAAGCTTATCAGACTAAGCTAAAACGGTGTCGTTTTGTTATGGCTATATAAGCCAAAATTAAGGCTTAAAAATCATTTTGGATATCGTTTGACAAAAAAAAATAGAATCCTCTGAAGTGGACTAGGGGTTGGCCATCAGAGTTCCGTGGAACCTCCGTCCACTGGTTCCCACGCGCCTACGTGCCGCCATGCACGGTGGTCGGAGGGATAAAAACCCTTCCCTTTTCCAGCGTAATACAGGTAACTTTCCTTCTTCTTTTTTTAAAACCCAACAATCTCTGCTTAGAATGATTTATATATGCATGCTAAAATAAGAACAAGGTACAATTAAATCACCTTTTAGGGACTGTTTGTATTTCTCTCGAATGAATGTCGAGATATTTTCTCATTTCTCTTAAAAAGAATCCGCCCCTTTGTACAATGTTTTGATTCGGGCTTTATAGCCACTGTTTACATTTGGTAAAAGAAAATCTTTTAGTTTCTTCCTATTTTGTGCTACTATTTTGTTTTCCTTTCCATTTGTGTGCAGGTGATCACGAAAATTACGGCTGTGATGAAGGCTTCACGATGACCTTTCGGAGGCGTTAATTAAGGCGTGATTCAGATCTTGGAATCGTGGCCTTGAAGGAGACACGATCTGTGGCTGCTGGCGAGGCACCGATGGGGCATTGAAACTGGAGGCAGAGCATTGATGGCTGTCTCGATTTTGAGAACCGAACAGACGCTCCCGAATCTTCTAGAAGCAATGGCGACTCGAGGAGAATGAAAAACAGAAACCCTTGGGTTTTTTGCCCTGGATTAACCGTTTGGGCCAATTGGGCCATTTCAGTTTTGGGTCTGGGTTATTTCAGGGGTATTAGGTATTGTTTTGGCTATTGGGTTATAACCGAGTATGGGCTTTTGTATTTGGGTTATGGGTAGCAACAACAGGCTTGGACTTTCAATGGACTGTTTAATAAATAAATGCTAATTTCTTTTAAGCCCGGTCAAATTTGGGTTATTACAATTATTATTCTTATAAATATATTTTTATTATATATTATATTTTAAATTTATTATTAAATATCACATTTTTACATGCTCATTCTATTTATTAATTGTTTAAATTGTATATTTTTTTAAAACTTATGTTGTATTATTATTATATAGTATTTGTTTTTTACTTTAGAATTAACGTATTATTGTTATGTCGTGTATTTTATGTATTATGTAATATCTTAGACTTTTATAATTTATTTATGCATATTTATGTATATATATACATTGATATATTGTATTATATGCATTATTTCATTTATTAATCCATTCATGTGTACATTAAATTATTGGATTGTATATTTTATATTTTATGTAGATTCTATTTACCCATTTTCTATGCATGTCATCTATTTTTACTCATACATATTTTATACATTAATATCTATCATGTTTTATATTATTTAATGTTTGATTATTAATGCATTTATTGTGTTTTCTTTTGGGTATATTCCTATTTGCTTAGCATGACTATTTTCATTATTCTATTTTGCCCTCTATATAGTGATTGCATTTGTGTAAAGTGTTATAATACTTTGTAATATACGTTATTTGAATATCTATGCTTTGTAATATAGAATTGTCATTCTAAAAAGTCATTTAAAACAATATTTAAAAGTTTTATAAAAATAAAAGCAATGTTTGATGTTTGGAAACTTCGAGAAAGGTAGTGCCCTAACTTATTGGGTTGCCACTTTTCTCATTGAGTTCAAATAGTCAAGCACTTTCTAAAACCATTTTTTAAAGGATTGCAAAATACGAGCAACTGTCTTGAAATTTCAAAATGTCGTGTCCAAACTTACTGGATATGATGTTTTGGACGTCTCAAGATAGGGATTTTTCAAAAATGGATAGCTTAGTCTCAAATATCTTAAAATAGTGCATCCTAACTTATTGCATGTAATGCTTTGATTCATTTGATACAAGTGAACCTTAATTTTCAAAATTAAAATATTGTAAAGAGGATTACATATTAAAATTTTTAATTTCCGACCTTAAAAACATTTGATAATTAATGAGGTACCAATTTTTGGGCGTTACGAGTGTGCTAATCCTTCCTCGTACGTAACCGACTCCCGAACCCGTTCTTTTAATTTCGTAGACCAAAACTAATGATTTTAAAAAAAAATGTTTTAAAGGTGAACCAATCACACCTAAAAAAATTTGGTGGCGACTCCCGTTTTCTTTCTTCTTAAAGTCGATTCCCATTTTCGAAAATTCTATTTTTTGTACAAACATTTATAATTAAATTTAAATAAAATATTTTTTTATTGGATATTAATTTGGTTTAAACTTATGGAGTGAACACATAATTTGACATTTACATGAGATATATATATTTATAAATGAGATATATTTACTTAAATATGATAATAAAAATGTATGTTTACCTAAAAGGAATTAAATCGACTTCTCAAATTAGCCTGTTTTATATGGTAATAACAACAGTAAAATAAAATTTAAAAACTAGCCATAAGTTTCAAATTGAAGACATGAATCTATTTGTATTGATACAATGGATGTCGATTAGTGCCAGGAATTTGCATCTTGCACTATCCACAGTTCAATTTTTCACAGGATGAATGATGAGCTTGAGCACCACACAGAGGCCAATGATACCATACACCTGGTTGGATTTTTCGCCACTCCCTTGATATCGATTAAATTAACGCCAATGCAAGGGACTCGTTAAAGAGGCTAATTGACTCTAAATTGCAATTACAATGTTGATAGCTTACCCATCAAAAAACACCGCTAGACTTGAGAAGCACAATCTGAAGAGAAATTAAGTAGCACACTTTCAAAAATTAAAAGCCCCCTTTACCAAAACTAATCTCCATCAAATGGAATAAAAACTAATCTCACGATCCACTTAGTTTCCAATTATACCAGCAGACTCAAATTCAAAATTGGCATCACATCAAACACATTTTAACTAAATCAGAGCAACAAAACCACCCTTTTAATCATTGGCAAGTGACACAAAAACCTTCAATCCCCACAGCCCCTTTTATCATCTCAAGATAAAGCCACCCCAAAATAACCATTCCTCATGAATCCACTGCTCCTCATGGTAAACACAATCACCATAACTCACACAAAATCACTATTAATTTACATACCGACCAGATTGTTACGGAAATCATATCTTAAAACATGATTTCATCCTGAAAATAAAATGTCACTGTAATACCTCAATTTTGCCCGGCCCATTGGAAGCCAAGGCATAGTCCAAAATAATAATAAAAGTTTTTTAACAGTCCTGTAGTCCAAATACACAGATCCAATAAACCCTAAACTAACCTATTACCCTAACCCGATTGCAGTAGCCCAAATATTAACCAAATTAAACCCAAACACCAACACTACCCAACCCGTTACAAAGACCCAATAAGCTACATCTTGAAGGCCCAAATGCTTAACCTCAGGTCAGGAACCCTAGGGTTTCTGCACCTTCCAGCGCCGCAAGTAGACCTCGTGTCGAGCCGCTATCAGCTCCTTTACCGTCGCCGTGATTTGCACCGTTTACCTGCAAGAAGGGAAAGGAATGACAGACATGGCAAAGAATCAGGGAATAATTTGTTATGCCAAATTTGTACACTAAAACAGAGGCTATAAAAGCCCTTTTGAATCTGTAAATGGGGGGAACCAAATAAATGTAAAGCATATACGGATATTACAGAGAAAAAGAATAAAAATCAGATCTGAGGTGATTTTTCAGAAACTACCTTTCGTTCTCTTTTTTATTCTTTTTCATTTTTTATTTCAAAGATTTAAATCATTTTTGAAACAAAAGAACTTTTAAAACGGGAAGGAAAGAGGATATTACAGTCAGATTGGGCTTTGGGAAGCTTTAAGGAGCGTAAAACTCGTTTTCGGGATCTCCGACCACCGTGAACCGGTGGTGGTGGAGACTCATGAGGACGTGAGGCCCGAGATGATCGAGTTCGATCGGAGCTCAGAGGCGAGCGGTGCTCTGAGAGCATTATTCTTGAGTTTTTTTTAGGAGGAGGTGAAAATGAAAGTTTTTGAAAGAAAGTTGGTTTTTAAAGCGCCCCTATACGGCACCGTAAAGCGCCCCTATACGGCACCGTTTCGTAGTGTGCAGAAGGGCCCCAAAACGACGTCGTTTTGGGGCCAACCCGATTGCCCAACCCGGTACATTTAGAGATCCGCGTGTTTTTTGGCTACAGGGATATTTATCCCTTTAGTCCTTCCTCATTTTCAGCTTTTAAAATTAAATTTAATTTTTTTTAAATTAGCCTTATAATTCTATTTAAATTTAATCTTAGCCCTTTTCTTTATTATTTTGTTATTCTTTTATATATAATTTATTTATTATAAAAAATATATACATATATTATTATTCCATTTATATATCTATATAAATTTTTATTTATCATATATTATTCTCCTATATATTTATATTATATTATGTAACATTCATTTTTTTATTTTTATTATATTACTTATTATTTATTATAGTATATTTTTATCACATAATGTTTATATATCCTTATACTATTATTTTACATTGTAACAATATATTTTTTCATATTATTATTCATTATATATTATTTTTCAAAAATTATTTTAATTATTTTACATTATGCCATTTTTATACCATTATATATATTTATCTATATATTATTATCATTAAAGGTTTTAACTTGCATTATATGCGTACCTTTATTTATATGTTAGTAATTACTTTACTCATCTTTTATTATTACACATTTTTGAAGATATTTTAATATTATAATTTGTATAGTACATGTATTTTATCGTTAATTACTTATTTCATATTATTCAAGACTTATACTTATACATATATTATATAATTATTTTATTATAAATATAAATTCTTTTACACATTTGATATTTTATATACCAATATATTTTATATTTATCACATAATTATTATTTTTATAAATATTTTTTATTATATATTATATTATTAAATATCACATCTTTTATATACGCTCATTCTATTTATCAATTGTTTATATTATACATATATTTTCTTTTAAATTTACGTTTTATGCAATATTTACTTTACTTTAGAATTAATTGCTATGTTATGTATTTTTTTAAATATCTTAGACTTTTATAATTTATTTTCAAATGTATATTTTTGTATGTATATAGATTGATATATTGTATTATATCCATCATTTCATTTGATTAACACATTCATGTGTACATGAAATTATAGGATTGTATATTTCATATTTTATGTAGATTCTATTTATCCATTTTCTATGCATGACATTTTTACTCATACATATTTTATACATTAATATTTACCATGTATTTTGTATGTTATTTAATGTTTTATTTATAATATAATTAGTGAGTCTATTAGGTTTTCTATTGCGTATATTCCTATTTACTTAGCATGATTATTTTCATTATTCTATTTTGCCCTCTATATAGTGATTGCATTTGTATAAAGTGTTATAATACTTTGTAATATACGTTATTTGAATATTTATGTTTTGTAATACAGAATTGTCACTCTAAAAAGTCATTTAAAAACAATGTTTAAAAGTTTTTTCGTAAAAATATAAAGGCAATGCTTGGTGTTTGGAAATTTCAAAAAAGCAGTGCCCTAACTCATTGGGTTGCAACTTTTCTTGTTAAGTTCGAATAGTCAAGTACCCTTCTAAGTTTTTAAAGGTTTTCAAAATACAAGCAACTATCTTGGAATTTCAAAGCGTTGTGTCCTAACTTACTGGATGTGGCGTTTTGTCGTTTCGAGATAGGGATTTTCAAAAAGGCTAAATTAGTGCCAAATATCCTAAAAATATGGTGTCCTAACTTATTGGACGAAATATTTTGATTTATTTGATATAAGTGAACCCTAGTTTTCAAAACAAAAAATCAAAAATATTAAAAGAGGATTGCATCTTAAAATTTCTAATTTCCGACCTTAAAGACATTTGATAATTAATTAGGTACCAATTATTGGGCGACACGAGGGTGCTAATCCTTCCTCATCACGTGAATCGACTCCGAACCCGTTCTTTTTATTTCGTAGACCAAAACTAATGATTTTAAAACAAAATGTTTTAAAGGTGATCCAATCACACCTAAAAGATTGGTGGTGACTCCGTTTTGTTTTTTCTTAAAGTCGATTCCCATTTTCTAAAACTCGATTTTAAAAATGGTCTCATATGACAGCGACTCCATCTGGGACTAATAAGAGAGTCAAGCCGTGTAATTGATTATCTCTTATCTTAATGTCAGAAATTAAAAATTTTAAAATTTAATCCTCTTTGCATTACATGTGTTTGTATTATTGCATGTGTTGCTATATTCTAATACGCATTGCATTTGCATGACCGTTGTGGTCACACCCTTAAGTGGGAGTGAGATTTCGCCTCCGTGCAGGATAGTGGATCACTTTCGGGATACATCCGTACCTATGGTTTCGTGAGATTTTCATCTCCGTGTAGCCATAGGGAAATGTATTCCTCTAAACTGAACTCGATTCAAATGAGCCTATAATGGGTGAGGATCGAGGAATCTACTGGTTCAGGTACCTCAAACTTTAGAACCAACCTCATATAGAAAAAACCGTAAGAGCCCAACTTAGTTAGAGTTAAACTTTAGATATTACCCTTATAAATTATTGTTGAGATTTATTGATATCATGTGATACTGACTATTTATTTTCTTTTGTTTGCATGACATTTTGCATTTACAAAGGTATCGATTCACGGTCAGTTTCTAAGTTAGAGAGTTTAATTATGGAGAACGGACTTCTTGATAGAGTGGAGGGCAACGCTAACGTCCATATATGGTCAAGAGCAAACTCGGTTAGTAAAGGAAAATAGTCTAGCCATGGATATATGTGTCGAGTACATCGGACTACATTCGTATCAGTGTCACACAGGATAATCAGCATGAGTTAAAGGAAATATGGGATCAATGGGGTATCAAAGCCAAGCAGTTGTTCTACAACAACCATAGGGACTCGCAGTACTTGGGAATAGACGAGAATTTGTTTCGGGCCATCACTCAGTATTGGAATCTTGTATACAGTTGCTTTACGTTTGGAAAAGCCGATATGGTATCCATGGTGGAGGAATATTCAGTTTTGTGGTGTTGCCCTATGATTCAAGTTTACTCAAAGGTTGACCGTATTCCAACTTTTATGAGGAAGTTGATGAACATCATTGGGATAGGGAGTGAGCTAAAATGGAAAGAGCAGGAAGGAAAATGGGCAGTCTTGGAATTCCTGCCTCTTCCGCCGCTGGTGCGTCTTAATGTTGTTTCCAATCAAAGCAGAATTGGATACGAGGAAGATTGTTCGACACTCTATGGCAAGGTGTGTTACAGGAACTAAAGGGTAGAAGGTAATGTACTCACCAATCATTTCAAGGTGAACAAGAAGAGTACTGATGGACATTTCCACCATTACAACTTTTCTCTTTCATATGAAGATGGTCGATGGTAAGAGTGTTGGAAGGAAAGTGATTGACAGAATGCATGGACCTACAAAGGTGAGTTGGATGAATTGTGCCTATGATGGTAAAAGGCTTATTTATTATAGGACCAAACAATAAGCATGAGTTCACTATGTTGCACTTATCAGAGACAATGGAAATGCAAGCCCTGATGGTCTGTCAAAATGGACGCAAAAGAATGAGATTAAAGAAGACCATATCATTTAAAGACCTTTAAAGTAGAGATTAAATATGCTAAGAAGATACCCATGTAAGCATTTCAAAATGCTTTACGTGGACAAGAATCTGAAAGCACTCAAGAAACACTAAAGGTCTTTGGATATCATTTTAAGGTAGCATGTTAAGCAGGAATGATCACTTGTTTGCCAATCTTTCTGTCAAGATAATCAGAACAACTTCATAGACATTGGAAGAGGTGTCTACAGATTTAGGGATTATCTCATGGGTAAAGCCATAGCTCAAATTCGGGATGGTAGTAGATCATTTATGAACCATGAAGGTACAAGTCGATACATTGAGCACGAAATACAAAGCTCTGATCGGATCATTGTCAAGAGTTAGCTTTGTTGAGTTAAAACTTTGGGCCATAGGACGAAGGCGTATTTGTAATCCATTTATATGTAAAGATATTCTTTTTCTAAATAAAGTTTTCTAAATGAGATTGAAGCGAGATCGATACCTTTTTGCGTTCATGCATTTTGCATTACATTACATTGCATCATATGCATTTAAGTCCATAGAAAAAACCCTAACTAGGCAAAAAATTATTTCAGAGAGTTAATCAGGGATATAGAACAAGGATTGGAGAGATTGGAGCAAAGGCAAATACAGATACAAGAGCAATTGACCAAAATTCAACAGGATATACGTGATCAAATGTTATAGCTCCAAAGGAATATAATTGGCCAGCTGGGACAATTACTAGTCGAAGGGCTTGAAAAGAGGAAATGCCCAGTGGTCAACACTGAATATGATAATGAGGTCATTGTTTATTCCCCAAATTCTACTCCAATAGAGGTCCAAACTCAACTAGACGCGCATCCGCGAGAGATACCAGTTATTATTAAACCCCAATAGCATCAGGCCGGTATATTGGCACCAGTAAATATTTCGGTAGATTCAGGTCCTAATTCGGGGAGCAATTCAGCCAGTCTTGTCATCATTAGAGAAGCAAGGAAGGCTAGTGTGGAGTGTCCAAAACAGTGTGAAGTTCTTAAAAAGCAAGAGTGGAGCTCCCGATACAATACCTCGAGGGCAATGACAAGAAAAGAAAATAAGGAGAAGCTATTGACTGTAAGACAATCGAGAATGTCAACTACCGGCCATCAGGTTCCTCAAACACAAGGGTCTAATCCGAGACCGAATCCGGAAAAGCTTCCTTTTACGTTAATTCCAGTGTCGTATAAGGAGCTATATCATAGATTATTTGACGCACATATAGTGTTCCCGTTTTACATAGAACTGTTGCAGCCCCCATACCCCAAATGGTATGATTTAAACGCTCAATGTGAATATCATGCGGGACGCACAGGGCACTCAATTGAGAATTGCATTACTTTTAAAAAGATGATCGAAAAAATCATCAAAATAGGTGTTATAAGTTTTGATTATCCATCTGGAGCAGAGAATTTACTACCTAATCATTTAGATGGGGAGATGAATTCCATGATAGAAAAGGGCATAGGATCCAAGAATACGCCAAGTTTCAGGGCTTTTGAGCAGGACTTGATGTTAGGGAATTCGAATAACGTATCCGAAGAGGAAACCAAGGAATAAAACTTGTGAGCCCTTGTACATTTGGGAATGTTTTGAACAATGAAATTGTGGAAGTGATCATTGTATTTTAAAGTTAATTTAGAGTAATGTTCAGAACACACTTGTTGTTTTAAAGCCTAGAAACAACAAGATTTCATTTGTGAAATAGGCTCATGTTTAAACATTGTTGTTTCAATAAAACATATTTTTCATGATTAATTTGAGCAATTGTTCCCGAGCAATTGTTCCTTCATTTTTTTCTCTTCTTTCTTCATTCATAACGTAAATAGTTATTCTTGAATTCATTTATTCTTTGTATATTCTTTGTGCCTATGAAAATCCCTAGGTATCAATGACAGGGGCAACAATATTACAGATTCAGAGTTCCTTTTGAGTGCTACATGTGTTTAGAGGAATCTCAGTACTCTTAAGATGACAGAGATTGCGATTTGTTTCTAAATTTGTTGAAAATGGTAAAGCAAGATGAGAAATAAATTCTACTCCATGAAGAGAGGGTAAAAGATATAGCCTCAATAAGAAAGGAAAGGCTGTAAGATGAAACAAAGCTAGTTTTCCTGTACCTTACGTGAGTGCCTTGGTGGACAATAGTGCTGGATACTCGGAGCTCTGTAGTTCGTTCTCTGTTTACTTCACGATAAGAAGGACTCTAATTTTTTATGGGCCATGGAAATATGTCTGAGTATGACATCGTGACTCAGTGTATGGCGCTTGCTAGGGTGAAGGATCAGTGTTTTACAAAATTTCCTCTAAAATCAATGCAAAGCTTGGAGGACTGGATTCCATGTTAGAAATTGAGCAAACACTTTCAATTCCAGTTGTTTCAAAGGTTCCAACCATCATCCTTGGAATGGGTGCATTGCTTGGCTTTCCTAAGCAGTCTGATGTGCCATCAATAGCTACGATGGTTAGCTCCAGGCAGTGGCCATTGATTTCCAGCTATGGGGCATCAGGCCGTACACAGTCTCTGAAGCTTAAAATGATAGACTCTTTCTTCAAAACCAATTTCTGACAAAGTGGATGACGGTATCATGAAGGAAGCTCTCTTAGACTTCTATACAAGTTCAGGGAAGAGGAAACCTGATCAAATTATTATTTTTAGGGATGAGGTTAGTGAGTCTCAATTCAATTAAGTTTTGATCAAGTTATTGAGGCTTGCAAGTTCCTTGACGAGAAGTGGAACCCTAAATATTGTGGTTATTGTTGTACGAAAAACCATCATACCAAGTTTTTTTTTAGCAGGGATCTCTTGACAATATGCTACATGGTACTGTCATTGACAACAAAGTATGCCATCCAAAGAACAATGACTTTTACCTTGGTACCCATGCTGGAATGATTGGAATCACGAGGCAGACCCACTATCATGTTCTCTTAGACCAGGCTGGGTTTTCAGCTAATGATCTGCAAGAGTTTGTTCATTCTCTATCCTATATGTATCAAAGGAGCACTACAGCTATATTTGTTGTGGCTCCTATTTTCTACGCTCATTTGGCAGCTTCATAGTTGGGGGCAATTTTTGAAGATTAGGGATGCTTCAGAAACATCATCGAGTCATGGTGGGATGTATGCTCTAGGAGTAATCTCTGTACCTCGGCTTTCCAGGTTGAAGGATAAAATCAGCAACTTCAATCTTGTTTGCTGAGAATCATTGAACCATCTTTTTGTAGGGTTTGACAAACAACAGCCAAGACTGCTGCTGGGGCAATCCCTATCTCATGGGTTTATGAATCAAGATTTTTCCTCCAAGCTTTGATGGAGTCAAGAATTGAATACCTCCAGTAAACTTAACTTGAAAGTATTCATCCTAAGCAAATGTACCAAGAATGGATGACACAGACTTATGACAAAGAAGGTTCGTCCAAAAGAATTTTATAAAGGAAACCTTGTCTTTGAAAGAGATCCTTCCCATGCAAAAGATGCGAATTGGGAAGGGCCATATGTTGCGAAGAGGGCTTTCTCTAGAGGTGCACTGATTTTGACAAGAAATGGATAGGAAGAATTTATCTGATCCAGTGAATTCGGACTCGGTCAAGGAGTACTTTGTCTGAAGGAGAAGGGAAGCCAAGGTGAAAACCTGCAAAGGGCACTTTGGGACATCTATTTAAAAAAAAAAAGAAAAAAAAAGAAAAGAAAAAGATAAAAGATAAAAAAGAAAAAGAAAAATGGAGAGGCCAAGGTGAAAACCCGCAAAGGGCGCCTTGAGACCAAAGGGGTTTTGAGCTAAAAACCCGAAAGGGCAGCTCAAATTTTGATGAGCAGCAATGACCTTGCTATACCAGAGTCAACAAATAGTGAAGTATGTTACATACCGGGGCATCAACAAAGTACTTTGGGTCTTCTAAACACATTTTAAACTCAAAATAGTCTTCATGGAATTTGTGTATAGAAGCCAAGCTGCGATATTTAAGGCATTTGACTTTTGTCTTGTTCACTATATTTTAATTCTCTTTCTTCTTAAAGATTAATCTTCTTTTGATAAATCATTCAAATTTTTCTTCAAGATCAATTTATTATTCATAAAGTATGTTGCATTGAAATAATGATTGATGAACTAAATATCTTTACAAACGAAGTTTTGCATATTACTCTGGAAATTTCTAGATAATATAAGAGACTGAAACAAGATAATTGTTTAAGGAATTCTCATATGTATGGGTTGGAGATACTCGAGAGATTTTCTTTTTCAGTCCAAAAGGTGGTTGGACGTTTTAAGCAATATTGATCTTAAGAAAGGATCATTTCATAAACATCTTCAGTGGGTCGTAACATTCGGGGAATGATGCTGTGGACCAAATGGATGGAGAAAGATTCGAGGCATATGAGCAGAGTATGATTGATATGTCGAGAAGAAAGAGGCGGAAAGCTCGATAGATGAATGAGTGATGACGTCCAAAATAGGGGTCATATTCATAACATTTTGCATTATAACATGTCTAATTAGGAGAATTTGACTCACTTCAATCATAGCATCCTAATTATTAGGCATGAACTCATACGCATTCTACAGGTTATGTCTTTTATGGGACAATGTAGATCAAAGAAACAAGATTTGGCATCCCTGTGTTTATAGGGAACGGATCGAAGATAGCAGATCTGACACTCCTGTGCTTACAGCAAAGCAGGTCGAAGATTTCAGCATGGCATCCCTGTGTTCATAAGGAACGAGTTGAAGATAGCAAATTTGACTCCCAGATGTTCTCAGATATAGCAGATCAAGCCTTCAGATGTTTATACTGAAGTAGATCTAAGATGATTTGGTATTCTTGTATTTACAAGGAACAAATCGAGGACATAGCAGATTTGACTCTCGGATGTTCTCGAGATATATGAGATCAAGCCTTGGATGTTTATATTGAAGTAGATCCAAGATGATTTGGTATTCTTGTATTTACAAGGAACAAATCGAGGGATGCAGATTTGACTCTCGGATGTTCTCGGATATAGCAGATCAAGCCTTGGATGTTTATATCAAGTAGATCCAAGATGATTTGGTATTCTTGTATTTACAAGGAACAAATCGAGGACATAGCAGATTTGACTCTCAGATGTTCTCAGATATAGCAGATCAAGCCTTCAGATGTTTATACTGAAGTAGATCTAAGATGATTTCGTATTCTTGTATTTACAAGGAACAAATCGAGGACATAGTAGATTTGACTCTCATATGTTCTCAAATATAGCAGATCAAGCCTTCAGATGTTTATACTGAAGTAGATCCAAGATGATTTGGTATTCTTGTATTTACAAGGAATAAATCGAGGACATAGCAGATTTGACTCTTAGATGTTCTCAGACATAGCAGATCTAGCTTTCAGATGTTTATACTGAATTAGATCCAAGATGATTTGGTATTCTTGTGTTTACAAGGAACAAATCAAGGACATAGTAGATTTGACTCTCAGATGTTCTCAGAATTAGCAGATTTAACTCTCAGATGTTCTCAAATAGATCCAAGATGATTTGGCATCTCTATATTCGACGGGGAGCAGATCGAAGAATTCAAGACTCGGCGAGCCCCGGCAAAATTGGTTCTTTTATATCTTTGCTCTATTCCTGTTACACAGCAATGAGCAAAGAGGGGCAGCTGTAATACCTCAATTTTGCCCGGCCCATTGGAAGCCAAGGCATAGTCCAAAATAATAATAAAAGTTTTTTAACAGTCCTGTAGCCCAAATACACAGATCCAATAAACCCTAAACTAACCCATTACCCTAACCCGATTGCAGTAGCCCAAATATTAACCAAATTAAACCCAAACACCAACACTACCCAACCCGTTACAAAGACCCAATAAGCTGCATCTCGAAGGCCCAAATGCTTAACCTCAGGTCAGGAACCCTAGGGTTTCGCAGACCTTCGCTACAAGCGCAGACCTCGTGTCGAGCCGCTATCAGCTCCTTCACCGTCGCCGTGATTCGCGCCGTTTACCTGGAAGAAGGGAAAGGAATGACAGACATGGCAAAAAATCAGGGAATAATTTGTTATGCCAAATTTATACACTAAAACAGAGGCTATAAAAGCCCTTTTGAATCTGTAAATAGGGGGGAACCAAATAAATGTAAAGCATATATGGATATTACAGAGAAAAAGAATAAAAATCAGATCTGAGGTAATTTTTTAGAAACTACCTTTCGTTCTCTTTTCTATTTTTTTTCATTTTTTATTTCAAAGATTTAAATCGTTTTTGAAGCAAAAGAACTTTTAAAACAGGAAGGAAAGAGGATATTACTGTCGGATTGGGCTTTGGGAAGCTTTAAGGAGCGTAAAACTCGCTTTCGGGATCTCCGACCACCGCGAACGGTGGTGGAGACGGCGGAGGACGGCGAGGCCCAATGATCGGAGTTCGATCGGAGCTCAGAGGGCAGGCAGGCCCTTGAGAGCATTATTCTTGAGTTTTTTTTAGGAGGAGGTGAAAATGAAAGTTTTTGAAAGAAAATTGGTTTTAAAGCGCCCCTATACGGCACCGTTTCAGTAGTGTGCGAGAGGGCCCCAAAGCAGCGTCGTTTTGGGGCCAATGATTGCCCAACCCGGTACATTTAGAGATCCGCGTGTTTTTGGCTACTGAGGATATTTATCCCTTTAGTCCTTCCTCATTTTCAGCTTTTAAAATTAAATTAAATTTTTTTTAAATTAGCCTTATAATTCTATTTAAATTTAATCTTAGCCCTTTTCTTTATTATTTTGTTATTCTTTTATATATAATTTATTTATTATAAAAAAAAACTATACATATATTATTATTAAAAATACCATTTATATATCTATATAAATTTTTATTTATCATATATTATTCTCCTATATATTTATATTATATTATGTAACATTCATTTTTTTTATTATATTACTTATTATTTATTATAGTATATTTTTATCACATAATGTTTATATATCCTTATACTATTATTTTACATTGTAACAATATATTTTTTCATATTATTATTCATTATATATTATTTTTCACAAATTATTTTAATTATTTTACATTATGCCATTTTTATACCATTATATATATTTATCTATATATTATTATCATTAAAGGTTTTAACTTGTATTATATGCGTACCTTTATTTATATGTTAGTAATTACTTTACTCACATTTTATTATTACACATTTTTGAAGATATTATAATATTATAATTTGTATAGTACATGTATTTTATCGTTAATTACTTATTTCATATTATTCAAAACTTATACTTATATATATATATATTATATAATTATTTTATTATAAATATAAATTCTTTTACACATTTGATATTTTAATCACCAATATATTTTATATTTATCACATAATTATTATTTTTATAAATATTTTTTATTATATATTATATTATTAAATATCACATCTTTTATATACGCTCATTCTATTTATCAATTGTTTATATTATACATATATTTTCTTTTAAACTTACGTTTTATACAATATTTACTTTACTTTAGAATTAATTGCTATGTTATGTATTTTTTAAAATATCTTAGACTTTTATAATTTATTTTCAAATGTATATTTTTGTATGTATATAGATTGATATATTGTATTATATCCATCATTTCATTTGATTAACACATTCATGTGTACATGAAATTATAGGACTGTATATTTCATATTTTATGTAGATTCTATTTATCCATTTTCTATGCATGACATTTTTACTCATACATATTTTATACATTAATATTTACCATGTATTTTGTATATTATTTAATGTTTTATTTATAATATAATTAGTGAGTTTATTAGGTTTTCTATTGGGTATATTCCTATTTACTTAGCATGATTATTTTCATTATTCTATTTTGCCCTCTATATAGTGATTGCATTTGTATAAAGTGTTATAATACTTTGTAATATACGTTATTTGAATATTTATGTTTTGTAATACAGAATTGTCACTCTAAAAAGTCATTTAAAAACAATGTTTAAAAGTTTTTCGTAAAAATATAAAGGCAATGCTTGGTGTTTGGAAATTTCGAAAAAGCAGTGCCCTAACTCATTGGGTTGCAACTTTTCTCGTTAAGTTCGAATAGTCAAGTACCCTTCTAAGTTTTTAAAGGTTTTCAAAATACAAGCAACTATCTTGGAATTTCAAAGCGTTGTGTCCTAACTTACTGGATGTGGCGTTTTGTCGTTTCGAGATAGGGATTTTCAAAAAGGCTAAATTAGTGCCAAATATCCTAAAAATATGGTGTCCTAACTTATTGGACGAAATATTTTGATTTATTTGATATAAGTGAACCCTAGTTTTCAAAACAAAAAAATCAAAAATATTAAAAGGGGATTGCATCTTAAAATTTCTAATTTCCGACCTTAAAGACATTGATAATTAATTAGGTACCAATTATTGGGCGATACGAGGGTGCTAATCCTTCCTCGTACGTAACCGACTCCAGAACCCATTCTTTTTATTTCGTAGACCAAAACTAATGATTTTAAAACAAAATGTTTTAAAGGTGATCCAATCACACCTAAAAAGATTGGTGGCGACTCCCGTTTTTGTTTTTCTTAAAGTCGATTCCCATATTCTAAAACTCGATTTTAAAAATGGTCTCGACAGTCACCACTAGAAGAGGAAATCCCCAAACCATACCTTTTGAAAAATAGCTGCATAAGCTTGGACGCCACACTTAAATCTGTACACAAGATCGTTCCGTCTCACCGATTTCCCTACTCTCAATTATTTGTCTAATCTCTAATCACCCGCTTCAGGGAAATTGATTCGAAGTTGGCCTGTTTAGGTAATGTTTGTTTTGCGATTGCAGACAAGAATGGAAATGATTTGGCGTTTGCTCTAGCGGTTGCAGGTATTAGAAGGCCTGGTATGTACAAGGCTTGGTGGTGAGTTTTTTTTGGGGTTTGGTTGCTATTTTTGCCTTAGCAGTTTATTTTGGTTTTGATGTTGCTGCACTTTGGTTTGGTTTTTCGATGTTGGTTTATTTTGTTGGTGTGCTCTGTTTTTTGTGGGCAGAGATACTGTGGGGGCGTGTTGGTCTTTGAGGAGTTTATTTTGGGTGTTGGTTTTTCATAGGGGCTTATTTCCCCGTTTTTGGCTTCTGTGTATAATCTTTGATAGAGCAAAAAAAAAAAAAAAAATCAAATCCTCATTATTACCTGCATTCAACCCTAACGATTATAGGATGTATATAAAAATATTTTTATATAAATTTATGCTCAAAAATATTCAAAAATTATTAATTAAGCTAATATGAAAAAGCATTTAATATAAAAGAAGGAAATAGTATAAAAATAAGAGTTTAATAATTTCAAATTTATGTTTCACCAAAAAAAAACATTGAGTGAGAACATAAAGCAAAAACAAAAAATGCACACACTCTCGTAAACTGTCCATTAAAACCTTTAACCAATCATATTTCAAAGAAGTGTCAATCAGCAGATACCCTCAACAGTTTTCAACACTCTTATCCCATGTACCCTTCTAATGCTCATTTCCTACTTACCGTTTATTTTCCCTCTCAAATATATATATATGTATATAAGTTCAGTGTTGTACTCCTTAGAAAGAAGACAAATCTGTTCATCACATTTTGTTTAAGGTATGGTTTTTGTCGAAACCATTTTTTTGAAAAACGAGAATTGACTTTGTTTGAAAGTGAAAATTAAAACGGGAGTTGCCACCGATCTTTATTAGGTGTGATTGGATCACCTTTGTTTTAATAAAACAATTTTAGTTTACTAAAATAGCATTCTTGGTCTACGAAATTCAAGAGAACGAGTTCAGGAGTCAGTTACGTGCGAGGAAGGATTAGCACCCTCAACACGCCCAAAAATTGGTACCGAATTGATTAGTTAGTGTCTTAATGTCGAAAGTTAAAAATTGGGAATGGATTTGAAATACTCCTTTTTTATTAATATTGATTTTAAAATGCTTGAATTAGCTCAAAATGATTGTTAAAGATTTCCTTATCTCGAGATATCGGAGTATCACATCCCGTAAGTTAGGACACAATACCATGAACTCCCGCGGGCAAGGTCGTCTTTAATTCTAATTGGAATTCCGTGTATTTTAAAACTCAAAAGGATATTTGGCTTTTTAGAATCAACAAGAGAATCGAAACCCTGTAAGTTAGGGCACAATTCCTCGATGTTCCAAAACGCGAAACATTACCTTATTTTGAAACTTTTGCTTTTGAATAATAGCGAATTTGATATTTAAATAACGTGGATTATTTGTTTGGATTAAAATAAAACGATTTATTGGAGAAATGCATCGAGGCTTGATTCATGAGGCGATGATATGAAATAGAAAGATAGCAATGAGCCTAGAGCAAGGATACATAGACACAACATCATACGAACGAATAACAATAATGCAAAAATATGAAATAAACGAATTAAAATACACGATGGCAATAATCACACAACATATATTATTTAAATACTAATCATTAATAATCAAAGACAAATGAATAAAAAAAATTATAAAGCAAATTAAAATGAATAAAACGTAAAACAAATTTTAAAATGATAAGAAATGAATTTAAAATAAATAATGAAAAAAGAAATTTAATATCGACAATGTACAAAACAATTTAAAAATAGAATATATGTATAAGAAATTTTAGAATAGGTAATATAGGCGAAAGTTTGAAATAAATAATATACGGGAAAAGTTTAAAATGAATAATATGTAAAATAATTTAAGATAAATAATATATAAATGAGTTTAAAATAAATGTTATGTAAAAAGAAACTTAAAATAAGTACTATACAAGACATCTAAGAAATAACTAGTATATATATAAAAAAAATAGATATAACGATTTGAAATTGATAATGTTAAGCCCAATTTATGCCCAAGCCCACACATATACAAAACTAAATAAAAACACTACCCAAACAGCCTAACACCCAACAAAAACAAACCCAAACTACAAGGCCCAAATGGCCCAAAGCATAAACAAATTTCAGCAAACAAAAACCCAATGAGCTGCTGTTTGCAACCGAAGTAGTCCCCAAGTACCGCATATCGCGCCAATCTCGGCACCGTGTGCAACTCCACCTCCACGTAGGAGATGTACACGCCCATGAACTTGCAAACAAGTGAAATTAGTTGTAAAAAAGGGCTATAAAAGCCCCCGAAACGAATGTGTTGAAACTTCTTTTAGTAAATGGGGAGGGTATTTTGAAAACGGGAGTCGCCACCAACCTTTTAAAGTGTGATTGGATCACTTTATAAAACATTTCGGTCTACGAAGTTATGAGAAAACGGGTTTGGGAGTCGGTTACGTACAAGGAAGGATTAGCACCCTCATAACGCCCAAAATTGGTACCAAATTGAATAATTTTTGTCTTAATGTCAAAAGTTTGAAAGAACTTAGAAATGGGATCTCTTTTTAAAGCCATAATAATTTCGAGTAAAAAAATCAAGATTCCTTCGCTTTAAAAGAGTACAAACATCACATCCAGCATGATTGGACACGATATCTTTAAACTTTCGCAACTGAAATCATCTTGTGATTTGTGAAACTCGTTTAAAAGGATATTGTTAGACATTTAGACAAAATGGGAAATCGCAACCCAGCATGTTAGGGCACTATTTCCCGAATTCCTGAATACCAAAAACATTTCCTCACTTTTTAAAATTCCTTTTGAATCAAATGAGATACGATTTTTTTGAAAATAATGATGTATTTTACATATTACAAGAAATTAATACTAAATAAACCTAACTACATAATACATGCTTTATCATTTTATGCGAATATAGTATAGAAAATGATAAATAATGACATAAATCACATAATATACATTAATATCTTATGCATATAAAAACACAAATATACATACATTATCATTTCATGTAAAGTACAACTTAGCGAATAATAAATAGAACAATATAATTTCTTAACATATATGCAATAATATTTCATGCAAATGTACGAAAACAATAAATGATATAAAAATAACAAATAATTTACGTGATAAGGTTATTGTATTAAGACATTGTATTAAGATAAATACGAACAGGATGCTAAAATAAGTTAACAAATTATGTACGTAAAAAAAAGGTAAAATCTAAATACAAATTTTAAAAGAATAAATGAGGTAAAGAAAAAAGACTTAAAACAATATATAAGTAATAAATTTTTTTTTAAAAAAATGATTGATATGTAAATATATTGTATGATTTAATAACTTAATATATCTATTGTCAAAACCATTTTTAAAATTGAGTTTTAGAAAATAGGGTTCGACTTTAAGAAAAAACAAAAACGGGAGTCGCCACCAATCTTTTTAGGTATGATTGGATTACCTTATAAAATGTTTTGTTTTAAAATCATTAGTTTTGGTCTACGAAATCAGAAGATGGGTTCGGGAGCCGGTTACGTATGAGGAAGGGTTAGCACCCTCGTAACGCCCAAAAATTGGTACCTAATTGATTATCAAGTGTCTTTAATGTCGGAAATTTAAAATTTTTAAGATGTAATCCTCTTTAAAATATTTTGATTTTTGTAAATTGGAGTTCACTCGTGTTGAAGTATTGACACTAAGTTAGCTTTTTAGAAATCCCTATCTCGAAACAACAAAACGCTACACCCAATAAGTTAGGACATATTGCTTTGCAATTCCAAGATTGCTCACATTTTGAAAACCTTTAAAATTTTAGAAGGGTACTTGATTATTCGAACTCAATGAGAAAAGTCACAACCCAATAAGTTAGGACACTACTTTCTCGAAATTTCCAAACACCAAGCATTGCCTTTATATTTTTTGAAAACTTTGGAGCCTTGTTTTTTAAAAATGATGCGTGGGGAATTGTATTGTATTATAAATCATGCATAGTAACATATTATTGTAGTAGGTAAATAATACATGCATTTAAACAGAATGATGGCAATAATATAAAGATCGTGCATTAGATACATACATATAAAAATAATATATATAGCAAAAATTAACAATATGCATACAAAGATATATATATATATATATATATATATATATATATAGCATGTATTGAGAATGAATAGACAAAACGTACAAACATACAAAGTAATAATTAAATAATGCATGATATACAAAAAAGAGTGATACAATATTAATGTACATGTTCATGAAATGTAATATCAAATAATAAATATATAATAACATATAACACATGATATATGCAATATATATATATATATATATAAATGAAATGAGTTATTGTTAACAAAATATACATATAATACAAATAAAGACATAATATTTAATAATAATCTTAAAATAGTATTTTTACATAATAAATAAATAATTAATAATTTAATATGTGCATAATATGAGTTAAAAATATAATTTAATTTACAAATTTACAAATTTTAAATAATATAATGAATAATATAAACATAAATAATATAATAGATAATATATGATATATGATATAAATGACATATATATAAAAAAATAATATAGAATAAAAATAAAAATACAATAAATGTTATATAATAAAATATAATTTAAATATACAGAAATAAGAAATATAATATATATAATATAAAATAACGAAAATATATATGTAAGAACAATATATATAAATAATTAATAAATATATAATACCAGTAAAATATAATAACAATATAAAAATAATGATGTAAAATAATAATAATAATTTGTGAAAAATAATATATAATAAATAATAATATATAATAAAATAATCTTATAATGTATAATATAAAAGTAAGGTTAAAAAAAACAAATAACAATATATAAAAATATATATATAGAATAATAAAAAAAAAATATAGGGCTAAATTTAAAGTTCAACAAAATTACGGGGCGAATTTAAAGGAAATGAAACTGAATTAAGGCCTTAATCAAAACGCGCGTAAAACAAAAGGGACTCATTGGGCAAATTTCCCTATTCCCAAAACGACGGCGTTTCCCAGAATGTAATTTAATAACCGTTGGGACTAAATTGAAACAATTGTAAAATGTTAGGGCCAAATTAAAAATAGAATAACACGTAATTATAAACTAAACGAGCTGGAAGGACCGATTGAGTAATTATCCCAATTTAAAAAAAATCACGCGGATCCTTCCCGGGTAATCGGGTCAACCCACGGATCCTATGGCTTAATACGACACCGTTTCGAGCTTATTAAGTTAAGCAGAAACAATGTCGTTTCAAGGAGGCTATATAAGCCAATTTTGCAGCTTAAAAAATCATTTTAACACCGGTCTTTAAAAAAAACCCTGAAATGCTCTGCAGAGGGGAAGAGAGAGGCCCTCAGCTCTGGCCTCCAGTCACGGTGCAGTGCTTGCACACGTGCCTCACGCGCCGTCGTACACAGTGGTCTGAAGGCTTAAAAACCTTCGTCCTTCCACAGGTAATCTCTTTTTCCTTAGATCCTTACTCGTACATGCTAGAACAGTTTATATATGTTCAAAATAAAGCACGAGGTATGCAATTAAATCACCTTTTGAGAGACTGTTGATATTTTTGAATGAATATCGTAAGTATCTTTCTATTCCGCTCCAAAAAAGGTCCTTTACATCGTTTTGATTCGGGCTTTTATAGCCATCGTTGTTGTTGTTACACATTTTAGGAAGAAATATTTTTATCTCTTTCCATATTTGTTTTGTTTGTTTCTTTGTGGTTCCTTCTTTGCGGTATCAACGGAGAATCGCGGTGAATATTTGGTGTGGATTCGCGTGATTGATGAGAGGTAGAGTTACGACGCTGATGGCGGGTAGTGAGAACGACGAAAACCGAAGGGTCGTGGCTTGCCTTCTGGAACTTTCAGCTTACGGCGCCTAGGGTTTCCCCATCTGTTAACACATTAGGCCATTTGGGCCGTATCTGCTAGTGGGTCGAGGGTGTAAATGGGTTTGCTGGGTAGGGATGGTTTAGATATGTTAATTTGAGTTAAGTTTGGCTGATGGATCTGTGTATTTGGGCTATGGGACTGTTTTGGGGTTTTGGGTAGCAACAGTGGGCCTGCTGGGTAGGGATGGTTTATTGGGTTTTAACATTTGTAAAAGGACTGTTTTAAAAAACTTTTATCATTTTTTGATATTTTGAACTATGTCTTGGCTTCCAATGGGCTGAGCAAAATTGAGGTATTACAGCTGCCCCTCTTTGCTCATTGTTGTGTAACAGGAATAGAGCAAAGATATAAAAGAACCAATTTTGCCTAGGCTTGCCGAATCTTGAATTCTTTAATCTGCTCCCCGTCGAATACAGAGATGCCAAATTTGCTTCTTCGATTTATTTTCTGACAATACATAGATGCCAAATCATCTTAGATTTTGTTTCAGCGTAAGCATGCGAAAACCAAATCAGCTGTTTTTTTGATTTGCTCCTTGTAAGCACAAAGAGGTGAAATTCTCCTGGATCTACTTCAGTATAAACATCTGAAGATTGATTTGCTATGTGTCTGCTCTCCGTCAAATATGGAGACGCCAAACTTTGATTTGTTCTCTAACAATACAGAGATGCCAAATCATCTTAGATTTGCTTCAACGTAAACACGTAAAAGTCAAATCAGCTATGTCTTCAGTTTATTCCATCTTGAGTCTGTTTGAGAACATCTGAGAGTCAAATCTGCTATGTCCTCGATTTGTTTCTTATAAACACAAGAACGCCAAATCATCTTGGATCTTGCTTCAGTATAAACATCTGAAGGTTAGATATACTATGTGTTTGCTCTCCGTCGAAATGGAGATGCCAAACTTCGATTTGTTCTCTGACAATACAAAGACGACAAATCATCTTAGATTTGCTTTATCGTAAGCACGTAAAAGCCAAATCAGCCATGTCTTCGATTTGTTCTTTGTAAGCACAAGGATGCCAAACCATCTTGAGTCTATTTGAGAACATCTGAAAGTCAAATCTGCTATGTCCTCGATCTGTTTCTTGTAAACGCAAGAATGCCAAATCATCTTGGATCTGCCCCGATAAAGGTCAAATCTGCTACGTCTTTGATCTGCTCCCTGTCAAATACAGAGAGATAAGATCGGTCATCTTGGATCTACTCCCCATCCATTACAGAGAGATAAGATCCATCATCTTGGATCTGCCTCGATGAAGGTCAGATCTGCTACGTCTTTGATCTGCTCCCTTCCGAATGCAGAGAGATAAGATCGATCATCTTGGATTTGCTCCCCTTCCATTACAGAGAGATAAGATCCATCATCTTGGATCTGCCCCGATGAAGGTCAGATCTGCTACGTCTTTGATCTGCTCCCTGTCAAATACAGAGAGATAAGATCGATCATCTTGGATCTGCTCCTTGTTCATTACAAAGAGATAAGATCCATCATCTTGGATCTGCCCCAATGAAGGTCAGATCTGTTACGTCTTTGATCTGCTCCCTGTCAAATACAAAGAGATAAGATCGGTCATATTGGATCTGCTCCCTGTCCATTACAGAGAGATAAGATCCATCATCTTGGACCTGCCCCGATGAAGGTCAGATCTGCTATGCTGCGGCCTATTACCCTACTGCTTAGTAGATTGAGGCGCATTATATTTGATAACCTATAGAATGATTATGCCTGATAATTAGGATGCCATGATCAAAGTGAGTCGAATGTTCCTAATTAAACATGCTATGATGCAAAAATGTTATGAATATGACCTCTATCCTAGACATCATCACTCATTCCTTCGTTTGCCTTTCAAAGTATTACTATTGCTCAACTTGTAGGCCTGTACCCTTCCTCAAATGCTATAATCCACTGACGACATCTACAAAATAATCTTCCCTAGAATTTAATCGTTAGTTTTGTCCATTTTCCTTTTATACTGGAAGAAAGAAATTCCTTGAATTCCTTCATCCCTTACTTATGTGAATTTCTTGAACAATTGTCCTGTTTTAGTTTCTTGCATTATCTAGAAATTCCAAAGTAATTCGCAAAACTTTGTTTACAAAGATATTTTAGTTCATCTATCATTATTTTAATGCAACATACTTAACGAATAATGGAAGATGAAAAGAATAATTGGATTTGAATGAATTGTCAAAGAATACAAATAAATCTGATAGCATATCTTTGAGAAGAAATAGAATCTAAAGATAGCAAACAGGATAGAAGTTAGATGCTCCAAATATCGCCGCTTGAGTGTCTAACACCAGCTCCATGAAATCTTTCTTGAGTTTGACATGTGTTTAAAAGATCCAAAGTACTTTGTTGATGCCCCAATATACAACGTGTTTCACTCTTTGCTAAGTCAGATATAGCAAGATTGCTGTATGCCCTTCAAAATTTGAGCTGCCCTTTCAGGTTTTCAACTCAAAACCCCTTTGGTCACAGGGCGCCCTTTATGGGTTTTCACCTTAGCCTCTCTATTTTTTTTCTTTTTTTTTTTTTGAAAACTTAAGGCGCCCTTTGCGGG
Source organism: Gossypium anomalum (assembly GCA_025698475.1). Classification (NCBI taxonomy): domain Eukaryota; kingdom Viridiplantae; phylum Streptophyta; class Magnoliopsida; order Malvales; family Malvaceae; genus Gossypium; species Gossypium anomalum. The sequence continues at coordinate 12,211,732 of CM046956.1, forward strand.
TTTTCACCTTGAATTCTCTTCTCCTTTAGACAAAGTACTTTTTGACTGAGTCTGAGTTCACTGGATTGGGTAGGCTCTTCCCATCCATTTCTGTCAAAATTAATGCATCACCAGAGAAAGTTTTCTTTACAACGTACGGCCCCTCCCAATTTGGCATCCATTTTCCCCTAAAGTCTTTTTGAATAGGAATGATCTTTTTCAGCACGAGGTCCCCCTTATGGAATTCCCTTGGACGAATCTTTTTATCATAGGTTTGCATCATACACTTCTGATACATCTGACCATGTCGGATGGCTCCCAGCCTCTTTTCCTCAATCAAGTTTAACTGATCATACCGGAATTGAACCCATTCAGCTTCATCCAACCTTATCTCTGTCAAAATTCGGAGAGAAGGTATTTCTACTTCAATAGGCAACACTGCTTCCATCCCATAAACTAACGAGAATGGGGTTGACCCAGTAGAGGTTCTGACAGATGTTCGATAGGCCAAGAGTGCAAACGGTAGCTTCTCATGCCAATCTCTATAGGTCTCAGTCATCTTTCCAACTATTTTCTTAATGTTCTTGTTGGCGGCCTCCACTGCCCCATTTATTTTTGGATGATAGGGAGAAGAATTGTGATGCTTGATCTGGAATTGATCGCAAACCTCTGTTATCGTTTTGTTATTCAAATTCAATGCATTGTCAGATATAATCTTCTCAGGCATTCCATACCGACAAATGATCTCCTTCTTCAAAAATCGACTTACAGCTGACTTGGTAACATTCGCATAAGAAGCGTCCTCTACCATTTTGTGAAGTAGTCAATTACCACAAAGATAAACCGATGTCCATTCGAAGCTTTCGGAGATATCGGTCTAATGACATCTATGCCCCACATGGAGAAGGGCCATGGAGAAGTCATAACATGTAAAGGTGAAGGTGGTATATGAATTTTGTCCTCATAAATCTGACACTTATGGCATTTCTTGGCATAGTTGATACAGTCCCCTTCCATAGTGGCCTAATAATAGCCAAACCTCATGATTTGCCTTGCCATTATGAACCCATTTGCATGCGTCCCACTTACTCCTTCATGAACTTCTTCTAAAATCAGCTTAGCTTCCACAGCGTCAACACATCTCAAAAGTACTTGGTCTTTCCTTCTCTTGTACAGGATATCCCTGTCCAAGACATAGTCACAAGCTAACCTTCTCAAAGTTCATTTGTCATTTTCAGTAGCCTGTTCTAGATATTTACGATCTCTTACATATCGCAATATATCCTGGTACCAGGGATTATTATCCTTTTCTTCCTCTTCAATGTTACAACAGCTAGTTGGAGCCTTGTAGACACTCATTTGAATTGGTCTCACCTCTTCCTCTTTATTTGCCTTAATCATTGAGGCCAAGGTTGCTAAAGCATCTACCATCTGATTTTTGTCTCGTGGGAGATAATTGAAGGTGATGTCATCAAACTCCTCAAGTAACCCCAAGAATACCTTTCGGTAATTGATCAATTTAGAGTCCCTTGTCTCCCATTCGCCTCTAAGCTGATAAATTACTAATGCAGAATCCTCATATACTTCTAGGGTTTTTATACCTCGCTCTATGGCTGCTTGAAGTCCCATGATGCATGCTTCATACTCAGCCATATTATTCGTGCAATAAAAGTCCAACTTACACGTAAATGGGTAATGATCACCTTTAGGGGATACCAAGACTGCCCCAATTCAGTTTCCAACTGCATTAGAAGCCCCATCAAAATTAAGCCTCCATGGAGAATCTTCGGTCCTTGCTATACACATTAACTCCTCATTTGGAAAATCAAAGTTCAATGGCTCATAATCCTCTAGAGCACTACTGGCCAAGAAGTCAGCTACCGCACTTCCTTTTATAGCCTTCTGACTTACGTAGACTATATCAAATTCTGAAAGCAAAATTTGCCATCTCGCCATTCTCCCATTTAGAGTCGTTGACTCCATCATGTATTTCAATAGATCCAACTTTGAGATGAGCCAAGTGGTATGGTATAGCATGTGTTGTCTTAATCTCCGGGTGGTCTAAATCAGCGCACAACACAGCTTTTCAATTGGCGAATATCCCATTTCACAGTCAGTGAAATTTTTACTGAGATAATAAATTGCCTTCTCCTTTTTTCCCGACTCGTCATGTTGACCAAGCACACATCCCATAGAATTACTGAACACTGACAAATACAGTATTAACGGTTTATCTGGGCTAGGTAGGGATAATACCAGAGCATTCAACAAATACTGCTTGACCTTTTCAAAAGCATTTTGGCATCCTTCATCCCAAGTGCCTTGATTGTGCTTTCTGAGGAGGAGGAAGATAGGATCGCATTTTTCGGTCAATTGTGAAATGAACCGAGCGATGTAATTCAACCTTCCTAGGAATCCTCGAACTTCCTTCTGAGTACGTGGTGGAGGTAACTCCCGTATGGCTCTGACCTTGTCTGAGTCGACTTCAATTCCCTTTTCACTGACTACGAAGCCTAATAACTTTCCTGATCTGGCTCCAAAGGTACACTTTGTTGGATTAAGCTTTAACTGAAACTTCCTCAACCTCAAGAAAAATATTCTTAAGACCTCAATGTGCTCTTTTTCTATATGCGACTTGGCAATCATATCATCAACATGCACCTCAATATCCTTATGCATCATGTCGTGAAACAAGTTCACCATGGCTCGTTGGTATGTTGCCCCTGCATTCTTCAGTCCAAACGGCATTACTTTGTAACAAAAGGTGCCCCATAAGGTTATGAAGGTAGTTTTATCCATGTCCTCTAGATGCATCTTTATATGATTGTATCCAGAGAAGCCATCCATGAAGGAGAACAACGAATATCCCGCTGTGTTGTCTACTAAAGTGTCAATGTGTGGCAAAGGAAAATTATCCTTTGGGCTTGCTTTGTTCAGATCTCTGTAATCAACACACATTCGTACCTTCCCATTCTTATTAGAAACAGGCACAATGTTAGCTACCCATTCAGAGTACTTCACTTCTTGCAAGAATCCTGCGTCAAACTGCTTCTTGACTTCCTCCTTTATTTTCAGAATAATATCTAGCCGTATTCTCCGCAACTTCTGTTGGACTGGCTTACAATCCTGTCTTATTGGAAGACAATGTACTACAATATCAGTACTCAATCCGGGCATATCCTAATATGACCAGGCGAAGATATCTTTGAACTCTCGAAGTAACTCAACCAGAGCATGTCTTGTGTCCTTGGTAATCAGTGTTCCAATTTTTAACTCCTTCCCTTCCTCTAGGACTATATTCTCTATTGCCTCTTTCTCATGTGGCATGATTTGTTTCTCCTCTTGTTTCACCATTCTTAACAGATCGAGAGATACGTCACAATCTTAAATATCTTCAAAATCCTGAGGTTCCTCTAAACACATGTCTTGCTCACAAGAGAAATCAGGAGCGGTAGTATCAGTGCTCATATCATTGATATCTAGGGACCTGTGGGGGTATGAAAGAATATACAAAGAATGAATGAATGATTGTTTATGTGCTAGGAATAGAAGAATAAGAATGGTCAAAATTTAAAGGAATATTGGTCGATAAAAAGTGAAACAATACTCGTTTAAATTGATAAAAGTTATGTTTTATTTAAATAATAATAGATGAACATAAGCCTATTTTCACAAATGTAATCTTACTACTCCTAGGCCTTAGAGTAATAGACGTGTTTTGAGAATTACTCTGAAAAATTCCTAAAGACTACAGGAAGGTCCTCCGCAGTCTAATTGTTCAAAGAGCTCCCCGATTCGTAAGGGCGAATGCCCTCGAGGCTTCTTTGCTCCAATCCCTCCTCGTGTACAACATTAATTTGATGACTTTCTTCTACCAGTAGCCTTCCTAACCTAAAGGATTTGGATATAGATGGGAATGTCATCGGTTCCCATTCTACTTCTCCTCCATTCAAACGCGCCTTTCTTCTCACTTGGCGTTTCTCAATTTCTTGCCTCTGGTGCCTATGATCTGGCTTGAAGCCCAAACCAAAGCGATCTTTTTTCTCAATCGGCTTTGGGATTTGAACCCCTCCTTGCAACTGTCTTCCTAGTCCTTTCCCTGGCAATACTCCCTTCCCCATCATCATTTGCAGGGCCATCCTTGTAGCTCTAGACATTTTGGGAATTGACACCTCTCCTCCTTCCAAAATAAAGGTTGCATTGATGATTTCCAAAGAGCGGAAAGAACACTCAATAGCCTCTTCATTTGCCTCGACGTAAGGGGCCTTACTAGTGACTGGCGCTATAATGTCTTCCTCCGCATTGATGGTTATTAAGCATCCATCTGTCACCAACTTCAATTTTTGGTGTAATGAAGAAGGCACCGCTCCTGTCGAGTGTATCCATGGCCTCCCCAATAAACAATTATAGGAGGGCTTGATATCCATCACCAAGAAATCCACTTCATATATATTTGGTCCAATCTCCAGAGGGATGTCAATTCGTCCCATCACTTTTCTTTCCTTTCCATCAAAGGCTCTTACCACATTGTGACATGTCTTCATATGCGAACTGTCAATGGGTAATCTGTTTAATGTGGATAATGGAAGGACATTCAAAGCAGACCCATTATCAACAAGTACACTTGGAAGTGTGTATCCTTTGCACCGAGTTGTGATGTGCAAGGCTTTGTTTGGCCCTATGTTCCCAGGGGGAATTTCATCATCATTAAAATGGATGAAATTGTCAGCACTGATGTTATTCTCCAACCGGTCTAATTTGCTAGCGGATATGTCGTAGGTGACATATGTTTCATTAAGCACCCTTAATAATGCATCCCGATGCACCTCGAAACTCAGGAGTAGGGCTAACACAGATATACGTGCTGGCTGCTTACGCAACTGCTCGACCACACTATACTCGCTATGTTTCAAGAACTTTAGGAACTCCTTAGCCTCCTCCTCCTTTATTGGCGCATTGATAGGTACTTCGATTTCCTTCTCCTTCTCAATCTCAACATCTTTTGTTTTGGTGGGCTCCACTCTAATGCCCCCCAATCATAACGCTTCCCACTTTGTGTATAGGAACCCTCATTTTGCACATCCTTAGATGCACTGGCTATACTTTCCCCTTGGGGTACTGTTACACTGCAGTCATAACTCCACGGCACCCTCTTGTCATCCTTATAAGAAAAAGGAGTGGGTTTATGGATAATGACCTTGCGCACTGCTGGTGTCCCCACTTCATTATTTCCTGGCAGGGAGATAATGATCCTTGGTCGACTGGTTCTTTGTTGCTCATTCTTCAGAACACATATTTGTTTTTTGCAAGAGCTACCCTAAAAAATCTGTAGCTCTTTATTAATCATAAGGCCTTGCACCATGGCCTTGAACTCCTCATAATTTTGGATCAAATGACCCACCTTCCCATGAAATTCACAGTAGTTCTCTATTTCTTCTTTTCCTTTTCCAAAGGTCAACAAATCTCTCTTCACCATTTCCTCCCATATTACTTTCATGGGTATCTTCACCTCAGTAATATCTTCTTTGGTTTTTCCTTCCATAGTTTTATCAATGGCATTCACTCCTTGATTGCCATGATCTGGTAGAGGATTTTCAGCATTAAGGGTACTGTCGAATCTTGCAACCCCTATCTTGATAAGCCTCTCCACGGCCTTCTTGAATCTAGTACAATTTTCAATTGAATGCCCATGTATTCCCGCATGATACTCGCATTTAGCATTTTCATCATACCATTTGGGGTACGGTGGCTGTAACGGTTTCAAGTGAAATAGAGCAATGGCGTGTGTATCGTATAAGCTTTGATAAAGCTCATGATACGTTACAAGAACAGGCGTGAATTGCATCCTCTCCGAATTTTGTCTTGATCCTGATTCCTGTCTTTGAATATTTTGCTGCCCAACCGTAGCCACTTTAGACTGACTAACCGTGACTGCCTTTGAATTGAAGCTACTTGTGTTGTTTACTTCATTGTCCTTTCTTCTTGGGGCCGATCTTTTGGCCACTTCCCTCTCAATTTTACCGCCCCTTATGGCGTTCTCAATCATCTCCCCTGCCATAACTATATCTGCGGAACTTTTCATGGTGTTTCTAATCATTTGAGTGATGAACGGTGCTTTCAAAGTGTTGATAAACAACATGGTGGTCTCCTTTTCTAACAGTGGTGGTTGTACTTGCATTGCCACCTCTCTCCATCATTGTGCATATTGCCTAAAACTTTCATTAGGCTTTTTCTGCATGTTTTGAAGTGTGATCCTGTCCGGCGTCAGATCAGTCACATGGTTGTACTGTTGCATGAAAGCCTGTGCAAGATCTCTCTATGAACCGATTTTTGCACGACTCAACTAATTGTACCACCTTACTGCCCCTCCTATAAAACTATCTTGAAAACAATGGATCAATAGCTGATCATTGTTTACGTACCCAGTCATCTTTCTACAGAACATTGTAATGTGAGTCTCTGGGCAAGTAGTACCATTGTATTTCTTGAACTCCGGCATCTTGAATTTGTGAGGCAGTACTAAGTCTGGGACTGGACTTAAGTCTTTGGCATCAATCCCATGATTATTGCCGGTGCCTTCCAAAATTTTGAATTTTTCTTCTAGCCATCTGCAACATTCATCCAACTGCCTTGCAGCTTCGGCTTTCAAATCCTCCTTTTTTGCTAAATTAAAATCAGGAACGAGAGGATTGGTAGGGTTATCACCCAAATTGAATCCCGAACTATTTGGGTAATTCATATGAATCCCAATATCAGCTAAACCATGTTGAGGTCTCACAGTGACAGATGGTCTTCTGGGAGGTGCTTCAGTTTGCAGAGTGAAACTTGGAGGATGATCCTCACTCTCTTCACCAGTGATAGCCATGGGGGCCTTCCCTTTATCGATGGCCCTTAGAAGCTAAGCCATTTCAGCCATCATATTTCTCTGAGCCTCCAACATATGCTCCCTCATGTCATTCTGCATTTTGGCCAACTGCTCTTACAATTGGTCTTGCATATCCTTTTGCAACTGTTCGAACCTTTGATCCATACTCTTAGTTTTAGTGCGGGTGCCGTAAGGATGTGTGATTTCCAGATTTTCTTTTCTACCTTTTGAAATAAACTTCAACTAATTAGGGTCTTTCTATAACCTTAAATGCATATGATGTGATGTAATGCAAATGCATGAATGTAAAAAGGCATCGATCTCGATTCAATCTCATTTAGAAAACTTTATTTAGAAAAAGAATATCTTTACGTATAAATGGATTACAAGTACACTTTCGCCCTAATGCCTAAAGTTTTAACCCTTTCTAATAAAAGGGCTAACTCTCGTCCTATATCCGATGACGATCCACACATCAGACTCAACACATCAGCTTGTATTGCCAAGTCTTGCACATATTCCGCAACCTCTCGAATCTGTGCTACGGCTTTACCCATGACGTGATCCCTTTCTATGACCTGTTCTCTAGACTGATGAAGTTCTTCCTTCAAATAATCTTCTCGCACCTCGAGCTGCTCAACCCGAAGTTTACCATTATGCAATGCCACTTCTAAACCTTCAACCTTACTTTTTAACTCTTTTAAATCAACCGTAGAGTTATGGTTTCGATGCCAACGAAGAGATCTTCCAAGCTCAGTTACCTTGGTCTTCAACCCTTTATTTTCTTCTTCTAATGTCAAATTCTGCGACTGCATTTCTTGGAACCTTTTCTCCCAACTTTCCTCATGGACCTCCTTCTGCAATTGATCTGAAGACCCTCCTACTCTCGCTCTCCTCAAGGATACTTGTGCCTTTTTGTAATGCTCTTTCAAATCATATCTATCCTCCTCAATCTTCCTCTTTTCTTTCCTTTCTTTCTCAACCTCCATCCTTTGAACATCGACATCTAAGCTCAAGTACATCTTTTCTTATTCAAGTTTTGCTATCCTTTTTTCGAGCTCCAAGTTCCTTCTTTCGAACTCTTGCTTTATGATTTCTAGCTCCGAAGGCATCACTCACAAATATTCCTCAATCGGTCGAGCTTCTTCCACGCTTGGCTTAGGGATGTTATCATTAATCCTTCTTCCTCTCTATTCGTCATATTCTGGTGTCGTAGCAGGGCTAATAGTACTCTTTTCAACTGACAAGTCTTGTTCCAAGCACTAGAAACCTCACTAACCTTCCTCTTGTAATCGGCTCCTTTGTATACAAACTCACTTTGAGCCAATCCATGAGTTGTTGGTACGAACTGTCTCAATCCATGCTGCCTTAGCATGAGCAAAGGGACATAACCAATGGCACCCCAAATTCCCAACAGAGGAACCCAATCAAAACTACCGCATCGGTAAAGAATCTCACAGGAAACATCCACGGAGCCCTCCACTCAACATCTTTCGACTGAAGGTTCTGAAGTAGCGCTATCCAATTCTCTTCTAGAACATCAACTCTCCTAGTTGAAGCTACTATGTTCTTTAATGGTGAATAATCCTCGAAGAAGACCCGACAAACCACCCCATCTATCAGTCAGAAATAGCTGTAGAACCAAGCCAAAAGTAACTGAGCATACCCTATAAACCTGCCTGCGCTAGTTTTCCTACACGCGCCTAAAGATCTGAATGTCTCCGCCAAAATAGCAGGGACAGAAGTGACCATTTTGCTAAGTCGATGAAAAAGATTCGTGGTCGCCTCCTCCACATATCCCAAAGCCCTAGGGAAAACCATCAGTCCATACAAAACTAAAGCAAAAACATCTACCTTCTTCGTCTCATCAGGGTGCGCCAAAATCAGATCCTTCAAAGTGTCCCACGAAATGCACTTGCACTCACCTTTTTCTTTAATTCTGGCAGTGATCCACTGCTCGTTTATCCCCGTAATATTCATTAATTTCTTCCAAAAGGTAGGGACACAAGCAACTTGAGAATAGATTCTATCAATCTGAAACTTGCGACAACGGAGTAAGGCAGTATACTCCTTCACGGTAGGTACCAAGTCTACTTCCCCAAAAGTGAAACAACTGTACTCCGGGTTCCAAAACTGAGCAAGGGCTTGGAATAAGTGCTCATCTTTCTGAACATCGAGCAAGTAAGGTGGGTCTCCGTAATTACCATAGAATAACTGCTTGGTCTTATTGTCCCACTGATCCCAAATTTCCTTAAGCTCTTGGAGATTATTCTGTGTGACACTAATACGAGTATAATCTGACAGCTCCGACGTATATCCCACAGCTATACTATCTCCCTTTTCTAGTTGAGTTTGCTCAGACCATCTATGGACGTTAGCGTTGCCCTCCACTCTATTAAGAAGTCCGTTCTCCGTAATAAAACTTTCTAATCTTAGAAACTGACCGTGAATCGATACCTTTGTAAATGCAAAATGTCATGCAAACAAAAGAAAAGAAATAATCAGTATCACATGCTATCAATAAGTCCCAACAATAATATATAAGGGTAATATCTAAAGTTTAACTCTAACTAAGTTAGGCTCTTACGTTTTTTCTATATGCGGTTGGTTCTAAAGTTTGAGGTACCTCAACCAGCAGATTCCTCGATCCTCACCCATTATAGGCTCATTTAAATAGAGTTCAGTTCAAGGGGATACATTTCCCTATGGCTACACGGAGATGAAAATCTCACGAAACCATAGGTATGGATGTACCCCGAAAGTGATCCATTATTTTGCACGGAGGCGAAAACCTCACGAAGGCGTAGCTTTTTACTCTCACTTAAGGGTGTGACCACAATGGTCATGCAAATGCAATGCGTATCAGAATATAGCAACACATGCAATAATACAAACACATGTAATGCAAAGAGGATTAAATTTTAAAATTTTTAATTTCTGACATTAAGATAAGAGATAATCAATTACACGGCTTGACTCTCTTATTAGTCCCCAGTGGAGTCGCCAAGCTGTCGAAACCATTTTTAAAATCGAGTTTTAGAAAATGGGGTTCGACTTTAAGAAAAAACAAAAATGGGAGTCGCCACCAATCCTTTTAGGTATGGTTGGATTACCTTATAAAATGTTTTGTTTTAAAATCATTAGTTTCGGTCTACGAAATCAGAAGATGGGTTCGGGAGCCGGTTACATACGAGGAAGGGTTAGCACCCTCGTAACGCTCAAAAATTGGTACCTAATTAATTATCAAGTGCCTTTAATGTCGAAAATTTAAAATTTTTAAGATGTAATCCTCTTTAAAATATTTTGATTTTTGTAAATTGGAGTTCACTCGTGTCGAAGTATTGACACTAAGTTAGCTTTTTAGAAATCCCTATCTTGAAACAACAAAACGCTACATCCAGTAAGTTAGGACATATTGCTTTGCAATTCCAAGATAGTTGCTCACATTTTGAAAACCTTTAAAATCTTAGAAGGGTACTTGATTATTCGAACTCAACGAGGAAAGTCGCAACCCAATAAGTTAGGGCACTACTTTCTCAAAATTTCCAAACACCAAGCATTGCCTTTATATTTTTTGAAAACTTTGGAGCCTTGTTTTTTAAAAATGATGCGTGGGGAATTGTATTGTATTATAAATCATTCATATTAACATATTATTGTAGTAGGTAAATAATACATGCATTTAAACAGAATGATGGCAATAATATAAAGATCGTGCATTAGATACATACATATAAAAATAATATATATAGCAAAAATTAACAATATGCATACAAAGATATATATATATATAGCATGTATTGAGAATGAATAGACAAAACGTACAAACATACAAAGTAATAATTAAATAATGCATGATATACAAAAAAGAGTGATACAATATCAATGTACATGTTCATGAAATGTAATATCAAATAATAAATATATAATAACATATAACACATGATATATGCAATATATATATAAAAAAATGAAATGAGTTATTGTTAACAAAATATACATATAATACAAATAAAGACATAATATTTAATAATAATCTTAAAATAGTATTTTTACATAATAAATAAATAATTAATAATTTAATATGTGCATAATATGAGTTAAAAATATAATTTAATTTACAAATTTTAAAATTTTAAATAATATAATGAATAATATAAACATAAATAATATAATAGATAATATATGATATATATGACAAATATATAAAAAAAGTAATATAGAATAAAAATAAAAATACAATAAATGTTATATAATAAAATATAATTTAAATATATAGGAAATAAGAAATATAATATATATAATATAAAATAACTTAAAAATATATATGTAAGAACAATATATATAAATAATTAATAAATATATAATACCAGTAAAATATAATAACAATATAAAAATAATGATGTAAAATAATAATAATAATTTGTGAAAAATAATATATAATAAATAATAATATATATAATAAAATAATCTTATAATGTATAATATAAAAGTAAGGTTAAAAAAAACAAATAACAATATATAAAAAAATATATATAGAATAAAAAAAATATATATGGCTAAATTTAAAGTTCAGCAAAATTACGGGGCGAAATTAAAGGAAATGAAACTGAATTAAGGCCTTAATCAAAATGCGCGTAAAACAAAAGGGACTCATTGGGCAAATTTCCCTATTCCCAAAACGGCGGCATGTCCTAGAATGTAATTTAATAACCGTTGGGACTAAATTGAAACAATTGTAAAATATTAAGGCCAAATTAAAAATAGAATAACACGTAATTATAAACTAAACGAGCTGGAAGGACCGATTGAGTAATTATCCCAATTTAAAAAAAATCACGCGGATCCTTCCCGGGTAATCGGGTCAACGCACAGATCCTATGGCTTAATACGACACCGTTTCGAGCTTATTAAGTTAAGCAGAAACGATGTCGTTTCAAGGAGGCTATATAAGCCAATTTTACGGCTTAAAAAATCATTTTAACACCGGTCTTTAAAAAAAACCCTGAAATGCTCTGCAGAGGGGAAGAGAGAGGCCCTCAGCTCTGGCCTCCAGTCACGGTGCAGTGCTTGCACACGCGCCGCACAAGCCGTCGTACACGGTGGTCTGAAGGCTTAAAAACCTTCGTCCTTCCACAGGTAATCTCTTTTTCCTTAGATCCTTACTCGTACATGCTAGAACAGTTCATATATGTTCAAAATAAAGTATGAGGTATGCGATTAAATCACCTTTTGAGAGACTGTTGATATTTTTGAATGAATATCTGTAAGTATCTTTCTATTCCGTTCCAAAAAAAGGTCCTTTACATCGTTTTGATTTGGGCTTTTTATAGCCACTGTTGTTGTTACATTTTAGGGAAGAAATAGTTTTATCTCTTTCCATATTTGTTTTGTTTGCTGCTGTGGTTCCTTCTTTGCAGGTATCAATGGAGAATCTGGCAGTGAATATGCTGGTGTGGATTCGCGCGCTGATTACGGAGGCAGAGTTACGGCGCTGATGGCGGGTAGTGAGAATGACGAAAACCGAAGGGTCGTGGCTTGCCTTCTGGAACTTTCAGCTTGCGGCGCTGAGGGTTTCCTCATCTGTTAACACATTAGGCCATTTGGGCCGTATTTGCTAGTGGGTCGAGGGTGTAAATGGGTCTGCTAGGTAGGGATGGTTTAGATTTGTTAATTTGAGTTAAGTTTGGCTGATGGATCTGTGTATTTGGGCTATGGGACTGTTTTGGGGTTTTGGGTAGCAACAGTGGGCCTGCTGGGTAGGGATGGTTTATTGGGTTTTAACATTTGTAAAAAGACTGTTTTAAAAAACTTTTATCATTTTTTGATATTTTGGACTATGCCTTGGCTTCCAATAGGCCGGGCAAAATTGAGGTATTACATCTATAAAAATATTAATATGTCAAATAAGAACAAAATTTCATATAAAAATATTACATACTAACTTCTAAATAATAATATATAAAAATGTAATTTGCAGTAATAATTTATAGATTTTAATTATAATAAATAGTTAATAATAACATTGTCGAGACCATTTTTAAATCGAGTTTTGGAAAATGGGAATCGACTTTAAGAAAAACGAAAATGGGAGTCGCCACCAATCTTTTAAAGTGTGATTGGATCACCTTTTTAAAACATTTTGTTTTAAAATCATTAGTTTTGGTCTATGAAATAAAAAAAATGGGTTCCGGAAGTCGGTTACTTACGAGGAAGGGTTAGCACCCTCGTAACGCCCAAAAAATTGGTACCTAATTGATTATCAAAACATCTTTAATGTCGGAAATTTAAAAATTTTTTGATGCAATCCTCTTTTAATATTTTTGATTTCTTTGAAAATTATGGTTCACTTGTGTCAAATGAATCAAAATATTCCATTCAACAAGTTAGGACACAATATTTTTAACATATTTGACACTAAGTTAGCCTTTTTGGAAATCCCTATCTCGAAATAGCAAAACGTTATATCCAGTAAGTTAGGACACAACGCTTTGAAATTCTGAGATAGTTGTTTGTACTTTGAAAACCTTAGAAAACTTAGAAGGGTGCTTAATTATTTAAACTTAACGAGAAAAATTGCAAACCAGTAAGTTAGGGCACTACTTTTCTCGAAATTTCCAAACACCAAACATTGCCTTTATTTTTGAAAACTTTAAATTCTCGCTTTTAAAATCGATGCATGAAGGAGCATATTAACATAACATTCGAGATAACATGTTTATAATAATAGGTGAATAAAAGCATAACAACATAAATATCATACATTAACTAAACAACATAAATATCATACATTAACTAACATATATATAAGAAATAAGACATAGCAAATTTTAAATAAGTAAAATATACATAAAACATAATATATTTTTAAGAAGAACACATAAACATATAATTCAAAGTATATTTAAACATATTAATAATAAGAAATGATGCATAATATACAATTTGACACATATAAAAAAAATAAAAATAAAAATATGTCAAGCACTCATTATTTAATAAAATTATGAGGCCATCATATAATATATTGACATAATATAATATATATTAAAATATAAAAATAAAGTGAGTAATTACTGATATATAAAAAAATACCAAAAATATAAATTAAAATGTTTAAAATAAGTTATATATATAATAATATAATATGAATAAAACATGAGAAATATAACATAAAATAATAAAATACAATAAGCATTTTGTATATAAAATATGGTAAAATAATTAACATAGAAAAGCAAAATAAATAATATACTGAAAAGTATATAAATAAAGAATAGGTGTAATATATAAAAGGAATATGTATACTATTATAAATAAGGATAATATATATACTATTATTTATTAAAAATCTTTTTAAAATTTATTTGTCATTTACAAATTTAGTAAATAATAATACAATTTTTTAAAAATATATAAAAAATAAAAAATAAATAAAATATAATTTATAAATAAAATATATGATAAAAAAATAATGGATAATAATAATATATAACTAATATTTAAAATATATAAATTATTTAAAGTAAACTAAAATATATAAGGATTAAAATTGAATTCAATTAAAAAAAAAGGTTAATTTGTGAAATAAAAAAAATCCTGGGCCTGATTTGAAATGCGCGTGAAATTCAGAGGACTCACTGGGCAATTTGCCCTAATCCTAAACGACGCCGTTTTCTGTATTATGTTTCAAAATCACCGAGAGGCTAAATTGAAACAAAATTAAATCATTAGGGCTAAATTAGAAATAAATAAAAATGAAATTATAAATATTAAAAATACAAGAGGACCAATTGAGCAATTAGCCCAATCCTCAAAAACACGCGGATCCTCCCCAGGTAATCGGGTCAACACGCGGATCCTTAGCCTAAAAACGATGTCGTTTTAAGCTTAATTGATTAAGTAGAAACGATGTCGTTTCGTCAAGACTATATAAGGCCGATTTCTTTTATTTGAAATTCATTTTAACCCGTTTCAAAAAAAAAAAACGAGAGAAATCTCTCTCAAATCCCTCTAGCTCCCCGAGCCTTGGCCGTTGGTCGGTGGTCCTCCGATCATCGGACCACCATGTTCCCTTCCATGCGCCGTCGCCGATCCCGCCGTGTACGACGATCGGGACTTGAAAGGTTCGTTTTTTCTTGCAAAACGAAAGGTATTTTCTATTTTCTATTTCTTTTCTGAGTTTATTTTTTAAAAAAAAAGTTTTGTATATCTGCATGCAGGAGAAATAAATCAGTGAAAACAAAATAAAAGAGACCATTTAGTTACCCTTCCTTCCAAATATCTGCTTTATCTCTCTACTTTTTGAACGGTTATAAGCTTTGTGGTGTTTTCTGTGTATGTTTGTGCCTATATATGTTTCTGTTTCTCTCTGTGTATGTATTTTGATTTTTCTGTGCTTCTCCGTATATCTCCCCCTACTTACAGTTTTGAGAAAAGACTTTATAGCCTTAATCTACTGCCTATTTTGGAAAGAAATCAAAAGATTTCTTTCCAAACCCTGTTCTAATCTATTTGCTGTAGTTTTGATTTCTTTCCAAACCCTGTTCTAATCTATTTGCTGTAGTTTTGCTTTGATTTCTTTCCTTTTCCTGCAGGTAGCTGCGAGGATCTCAGTGGCGAGACAAGGCTGAGGTGTAGCGCTGATGGAGCCTTGACGTGAGGCCAATAGACGCTCCCCGAGAGTTCTGAAGTTTCGTGAAACGAAAGGGCACTAATTGGGCATGACGTTTGAGGCGCCTGAAGCTTCCAGATTCCCTTACAGCGCGAGGAGAAAGAGAGCTAGGGTTTCTAACCCTATTTTTGGTCCCAGTTATTTGGGCCTTTGGGTTTATTGGTATTTGATTGTAAATGGGCTACTGGGTGTAACGGGTCTGTTATGGGTAGGGACAGTCTAGATTTGTTAGGTCGGGTTAGGTATTGGGTCAAGTTTGGTTGGTGGACCTGTACATTTGGGCTACGGGACTGCTTTGGGGTTTTGGGTAGTAACAGTGGGCCTGCTGAGTAGGGTCTTTTAATTGGACTTTTTAGATGGACATTTTAAATAAATAAATATTTATTTATTCTCTTTTGTTTTATTTAAGCCCGGTCAAATTTGGGCTACTACAGCTGCCCCTCTTTGCTCATTGCTGTGTTACAGGAATCAAGCAAAAACTCATAGAAAGACCAAATTTGTCTAGGCTTACCGGATTATGGTCTTTAATCTGCTTACTTGCAAACTCAAAATTGTCATGTCAATATCTTCGATCTGCTCTCCATCAAACACAGAGATGCCAAATCTGCTTCTTCGATTTGTTCCCTGACCATACAGAGATGCCAAATCATCTTAGATTTGCTTCAGCGTAAGCATGCGGAAGCCAAATTAGCTATTTCTTCGATTTGGTCCTTGTAAGCACAAAGATGCCAAATCATCCTGGATCTTTTTGAGAACATCTGAGAGTCAAATCTGCTATGTCCTCGATTTGTTCCTTGTAAACACAAGAATACCAAATCATCTTGGATCTACTTCAGTGTAAACATCTAAAGATTTGATCTGCTATGTGTTTGTCCTTCGTCGAATATGGAGACGCCAAACTTCGATTTGTTCTCTGACAATACAGAGATGCCAAATCATCTTAGATTTGCTTCACCGTAAGCATGTGAAAGCCAAATCAGCTATGTCTTCGATTTGTTCCTTGTAAGCACAAGGACGCCAAACCATCTTGGATCTGTTTGAAAACATCTGAGAGTCAAATCTGCTATGTCCTTGATTTGTTTCTTGTAAACACAAGAATGCCAAATCATCTTGGATCTTGCTTCAGTATAAACATCTGAAGGTTAGATCTGCTATGTATCTGCTCTCCGTCGAAATGGAGATGCCAAACTTCGATTTGTTCTCTGACAATACAGAGACGACAAATCATCTTAGATTTGCTTCATCGTAAACACGTGAAAGCTAAATTAGCTATGTGTTTGATTTGTTCCTTGTAAGCATAAGGATGCCAAATCATCTTGGGTCCGTTTGAGAACATCTGAGAGTCAAATCTATTATGTACTCGATTTGTTTCTTGTAAACACAATAATGCCAAATCATCTTGGATCTACTCCAGTCTAATCGTCTGGAGGTCAAATCTACTATGTTGCGGCCTATTACCCTACTATTTAAGGGATTAAAGCACGCCGTCTTTGATAACCTGTAGAATGATTATGCCTGATAATTAGGATGCTATGCTCGAAGTGAGTCGAATGTTCCTAATTAGACATGTTATTATGCAAAAATGTTGTGAATATGACCCTTATCCTAGGCGTGACCATTCATTCCTTCATTTGTCTTTTTTTTTCTCAAAGTTTCATTCTTGCTCAGCCTGTAGGCCTTCCTCCAATGCTACAATCCATTGAGGATGTCTATAAGAATTGAATCATTGGTTTTGTCTATTTTCCCTTTAGACTGGAAGAAAGAAATTCCTCGAGTTCTTTCATCCCTTACTTACATGAATTTCTCGAACAATTGTCCTGTTTTAGTTTCTTATATTATCTAGAAATTCCAGAGTAATACACAAAACTTCGTTTGTGAAGACATTTTAGTTCATCTATCATTATTTCAATGTAACATACTTAAAGAATGATGGAAAATGAATAAATCTTTAAGAATAATCGAATTTGAATGAATTGTCAAAATACAAAAGAGATAAATCTGATAACATATCTTTGAGAAGAAATAGAATCTAAAGATAGCAATCAGGACAAAAGTTAGATGCTTCAAATATCGCTGCTTGAGCATCTATACACCAGCTCCATGAAATCTTTCTTGAATTCGACATGTGTTTAAAGGATCTAAAGTACTTTGTTGATGCCCCAATAAGTGACATGTTTCACTCTTTGGTGGAGTCAGATATAGCCAGATTGTTGTATGCCCTTCAAAATTTGAGCTGCCCTTTCGGGTTTTCAACTCAAAATCCCTTTGGTCACAAGGCGCCCTTTGCGGGTTTTCACCTTGGCCTCTCTATTTTTTTTTTTGAAAATTCAAGACGCCCTTTACGGGTTTTCACCTTGGATTCTTTTCTCCTTTAGACAAAGTACTTTTTGACTGAGTCTGAGTTCACTGGATTGGGTAGGCTCTTCCCATCCATTTCTGTCAAAATCAATGCACCGCTAGAGAAAGCTTTCTTCACAACATACGGCCCCTCCCAATTTGGCATCCATTTTCCCCTAAAGTCTTTTTGAATAGGAAGGATCTTTTTCAGCACGAGGTCCCCATCATGGAATTCCCTTAGATGAACCTTTTTATCATAGGCTCGCATCATACACTTCTGATACATCTGACCATGTCGGATGGCTCTCAGCCTCTTTTCCTCAATCAAGTTTAACTGATCATACCGGGATTGAACCCATTCAGCTTCATCTAACCTTATCTCTGTCAAAATTCAGAGAGAAGGTATTTCTACTTCAATAGGCAACACTGCTTCCATCCCATAAACTAACGAGAATGGGGTGGCCCCAGTAGAGGTTCTGACAGATGTTCGATAGGCCAGGAGTGCAAACGGTAGCTTCTTATGCCAATTTCTATAAGTCTCAGTTATCTTTCCAACTATCTTCTTAATGTTCTTGTTAGCGGCCTCCACTGCCCCATTCATTTTTGGACGATAGGGAGAAGAATTGTGATGCTTGATCTTGAACTGATCGCAAACTTCTGCTATCATTTTGTTATTCAAATTCAATGTATTGTCGGATATGATCTTCTCAGGCATTCCATACCGACAAATGATCTCCTTCTTCAAAAATCGACTTACAGCTGACTTAGTAACATTCGCATAAGAAGCGACCTCTACCCATTGTATGAAATAGTCAATTACAACGAAGATAAACCGATGTCCATTCAAAGCTTTCGGCAATATCGCCCTAATGACATCCATGCCCCACATGGAGAAGGGCCATGGAGAAGTCATAACATGTAAAAGTGAAGGTGGTATATGAATTTTGTCCCCATAAATCTGACACTTATGGCATTTCTTGGCATAGTTGATATAGTCACCTTCTATAGTGGCCCAATAATAGCCAAACCTCATGATTTGCCTTGCCATCATGAACCCATTTGCATGCGTCCCACATACTTCTTCATGAACTTCTTCTAAAATCAGCTTAGCTTCCACAGCATCAACACATCTCAAAAGTACTTGGCCTTTCCTTCTCTTGTACAGGATATCTCCGTCCAAGACAGAGTCACAAGCTAACCTTCTCAAAGTTCGTTTGTCATTTTCAGTTACCTGTTCTGGATATTTACGATCTCTTACATATCGCAATATATCCTGATACCAAGGGTTATCATCCTTTTCTTCCTCTTCAATGTTACAACAGCTAGCTGGAGCCTCATAGACACTCATTTGAATTGGTCTCACCTCTTCCTCTTTATTTGCCTTAATCATTGAGGCCAAGGTTGCTAAAGCATCTGCCATCTGATTTTCGTCTCGTGGGAGATAATTGAAAGTGATGTCATCAAACTTCTCAAGTAACCCTAAAACTACCTTTCGGTAATTGATCAATT
This sequence comes from Gossypium anomalum, assembly GCA_025698475.1. Classification (NCBI taxonomy): domain Eukaryota; kingdom Viridiplantae; phylum Streptophyta; class Magnoliopsida; order Malvales; family Malvaceae; genus Gossypium; species Gossypium anomalum. The sequence continues at coordinate 12,231,096 of CM046956.1, forward strand.
TAGAGTCCCTTGTCTCCCATTCACCTCTAAGCTGATAAATTACCAACGCAGAATCCCCATATACTTCTAGGGTTTTTATACCTCGCTCTATGGCTGCTTGAAGTCCCATAATGCATGCTTCATACTCAGCCATATTATTCGTGCAATCGAATCCTTATGCATCATGTCGTGAAACAAATTCACCATGGCTCGTTGGTATGTTGCCCCTGTGTTCTTCAGTCCAAATGGCATTACTTTGTAACAAAAGGTGCCCCACAAGGTTATGAAGGTAGTTTTATCCATGTCCTTTGGATGCATCTTTATCTGATTGTATCCCAAGAAGCCATCCATGAAGGAGAACAATGAATATCCTGCTGTGTTGTCTACTAAAGTGTCAATGTGTGGCAAAGGAAAATTATCCTTTGGGCTTGCTTTGTTCAGATCTCTGTAATCAACACACATTCGTACCTTCCCATCCTTCTTAGGAACAGGCACAATGTTAGCTACCCATTCAGAGTACTTCACTTCTTGCAAGAATCCTGCGTCAAACTGCTTCTTAACTTCATCCTTTATTTTCAGAACAATATCTGGCCTTATTCTTCGCAACTTCTGTTGGACTGGCTTACAAATCTTGTCTTATCGGAAGACGATGCACTACAATGTCAGTACTCAACCCGGGCATATCCTGGTATGACTAAGCGAAGATATCTTTGAACTCTCGAAGTAACTCAACCAGAGCGTGTCTTGCGTCCTTGGTAATCAGTGTTCAAATTTTCAACTCCTTCCCTTCCTCTAGGGCTATATTCTCTATTGCCTCTTTCTCATGTGGCATGATTTGTTTCTCCTCTTGTTTCACCATTCTTAACAGATCGAGAGATACGTCACAATCTTGAATATCTTCAAAATCCTGAGGTTCCTCTAAACACATGTCTCACTTGCAAGAAAAAACAGGAGCGGTAGTATTAGTGCTCATATTATTGATATCTCGGGACCTGTGGGGGTATGAAAGAATATACAAAGAATGAATGAATGATTGTTTATGTGCTATGAATAAAAGAATAAGAATTGCCAAAATTTAAAGGAATATTGGTCGATAAAAAGTGAAACAATACTCGTTTAAATTGATAAAAGTTATGTTTTATTTAAATAATAATAAATGAACATAAGCCTATTTTCACAAATGTAATCTTACTACTCCTAGGCCTTAGAGTAATAGACGTGTTTTGAGAATTACTCTGAAAAATTCCTAAAGACTACAGGAAGGTCCTCCGCAGTCCAGTTGTTCAGAGAGCTCCCTGGTTCGTAAGGGCGAATGCCCTCGAGGCTTCTTTGCTCCAATCCTTCCTCGTGTACAGCATTAATTTGATGACTTTCTTCTACCAGTAACCCTCCTGACCAAAAGGATTTGGATATAGATGGGAATGTCATCAGTTCCTACTCTATTTCTCCTCCATTCAAACGTGCCTTTCTTCTCGCTTGGCACTCCTTAATTTCTTGCCTCTTGTGCCTATGGTCTGGCTTGAAGCCCAAACCAAAATGATATTTCTTCTCAATCAACTTTGGGATTTGAATCCCTCCTTGCAACTGTCTTCCTAGTCCTTTCTCTGGCAATGCTTCCTTCCCCATCATCATTTGCAGGGCCATCCTTGTAGCTCTAGACATTTTGGGAACCGACATCTCACCTCCTTCCAAAATAAAGGTTGCATTGATGATTTCCAAAGAGGGAAAAGAACACTCAGTAGCCTCTTCATTTGCCTCAACGTAAGGGGCCTTGCTAGTAACTGTTGCTATGATATCCTCCTCTGCATTCATAGTTATTAACCGTCCATATGTCACTAACTTCAATTTTTGGTGTAACGAGGAGGGCACCGCTCCTACCGAGTGTATCCAGGGTCTCCTCAATAAGCAATTATAGGAGGGTTTGATTTCCAATGAGATATCAATTCGTCCCATCACCTTCCTTTCGGTTCCATTGAAGGCTCTTACCATATTGTGGCATGTCTTCATGTGCGACCTGTCAATGGGTAGTCTGTTCAATGTGGATAATGGAAGGACGTTCAAAGCCGACCTGTTATCAACGAGTACACTTAGGAGCGTGTATCCTTTGCACCAAGTAGTGATGTGCAAGGCCTTGGTTGACCCTATACCCCCAGGTGGAATTTCATCATCATTGAAGTAGATGAAATTGTCAACACTGATGTTATTTATCAACCGGTCTAACTTATTGACAGATATGTCGTGGGTGACATACGTCTCATTAAGTACCTTCAACAATGCATACCGATGCACCTCGGAACTCAGAAGTAAAGCTAATACTGAAATACGTGCCGGTTGCTTTCACAATTGCTCGACTACGCTATATTCACTATGCTTAAGGAACTTTAGAAATTCCTTAGCCTCTTCCTCTCTTACCAGCTCATTGATGGGTACTTCAGTCTTTTTCTCAATCTCAACATCCTTTGTTTTGGCGGGCTCCACTCTAATGCCCCACATCATAACGCTTCCCACTTCGTGTATCGTTTTGCATGCCTTTAGACGCACTGGCTACACTTTCTCCCTGAGGAACTGTTACACTACAGTCATAGCTCCACGGCACCCTCTTATCATCCTTATAGGAGAAAGGATTGGGTTTATGGATAATGACCTTGTGCACTACTGGCGTCCCCACTTCATTATTCCCTAGCAAGGAAATAATAATTCTTGGTCGGCTGGTTCCTTGTTGTTCACCTTCCAACGCATTTATTTCTCTTTTATAAGAGCTACCTTTAAAATTTTGTAGCTCTTTATTATCAATGAAGCCTTGCACTAAGGCTTTGAATTCTTCACAATTTTGAGTCTCATGACCCTCTTTCCCATGGAACTTGTAGTAGTTCCCCGTTTCTTCTTTTTTTTTCTCAAAGGGTATCATTCCTCTCTTCACCATTTCTTTCCAAACTATCCTCAAAGGTATCTTTACCTCCGCAAAATTTCCCTTCATTCTTCTTTCACTAACTTCGCCAATGGCATTCACTCCTTGATTGTCATGGTTTGGCAAAGGGTTCTCAGTATTTGGGGTACTATCAAATTTCAAAACCCCATTCTTGATCAACCTCTCTACGGCTTTCTTGAATCCGGTACAGTTCTCAATTGAGTGCCTCAATATTCCAGCATGGTACTCGCATCTGGCATTTGCGTCATACCATTTAGGATATGGAGGCTATAATGGTTTCAAGTGCAAAGGGGCTATAGCATGCGCATCATATAAGTTTTGATAAAGCTTCCGATATGTCACATGCATAGGCGTAAATTGCATCCTCTCATGCCTGGTGCCAGATTCCTGCTTTTGAGAGCCTTGTTGCCCAACTGTGGCTACTTTGGGTTGACTAACCGTGACTGCTTTCGAGTTGAAGCTACTTGTATTGTTCACCTCATTGTCTTCCCTTCTTGGAGCTGATCTTTTAGTTGCTTCCCCCTCAATTTTTCCACCCCTTATGGCATTTTCTATCATCTCTCCTGCCATAACTATGTCTGTAAAACTTTTAGTAGTGCTTCCAATCATGTGAGTGATGAATGGAGCCTTCAGAGTATTGATGAACAACATGGTAGTTTCTTTCTCCAACAGTGGTGGTTGAACCTACGTTGCCACCTCCCTCCAACGTTGTGCGTATTGCTTAAAACCCTCATTAGGCCTCTTCTCCATGTTTTACAGAGTAATCCTATCAGGGGTCATGTCAGTTACATGATTGTTCTGCTGCATGAAGGCTTGCGCAAGATCCCTCCATGAATTTATTCTGGCCCGACTCAACTGATTGTACCACCTGGCTGCCGCTCCCACTAAACTATCTTGAAAACAATGGATTAACAGCTGATCATTGTTTACATATCCAGTCATCCTTCTGCAGAACATTGTGATGTGGTCCCCCGGGCAAGTAGTACCATTGTACCTCTCAAACTCTGGCATCTTGAATTTCTGAGGCAGCACTAGATCTGGAACTAAACTTAAATCTTTAGCATCAATCCCACGATGATTGCCGGCGCCTTCCAAAGTCTTGAATTTTTCTTCTAGCCATCTGCAGTTTTCATCCAACTATCTTGCAGCTTTGGCTTTCAAATCCTCCTTTTCCACCATATCCAGATCAGGGACGAGAGGATTGGTAGGGTTATCACCTAAATTGAATCCCGAGCCACTTAGGTAATTCATATGGATCCCAGCATCAACTGGCCCATGTTGAGGCCTCACAGCGACAGATGGTCTTCTAGGAGGTGCTTCAGTTTGCAATGGCACATGAGGCGAAGTAAAACCCGGAGGATGGTCCTCACCCTCCTCACCAGCGATAGCCATGGAGGCCTTCCCTTTATCAGTGGCCCTTAAAAGCTGAGCCATTTCAGCCATCATATTCCTCTGAGCCTCCAAAGATCCGCCTTCCTCCTGTCATCATTCTGCATCTTGGCCAACTGCTCTTGCAATTGGTCTTGCATATCTTTTTGTAATTACTCAAACCTTTGATCCATACTCTTAGTTTTAGTACGACTGCCGTAAGGATGTGTGATTTCCAGATTTTCTTTTCTACCTTTAGAAGTAAACTTTAACTAATTAGGGTCTTTCTATAACTTTAAACGCATATGATGTGATGTAATGCAAATGCATGAATGCAAAAGGCGTCGATCTCTATTCAATCTTATTTAGAAAACTTTATTTAGAAAAATAATATCTTTACATATAAATGGTTTACAAGTACACTTTCGCCCAATGCCCAAAGCTTTAACTCTATCTAATAAAAAGGCTAACTCTCGTCCTATATCCGACGACGATCCATACATCAGACTCAATACATCAGCTCGTTTTTCCAAGTCTCGCACATATTCCGCAACCTCTCGAATCTGGGTTACGGCGTCACCCATGACGCGATCCCTTTCTCTAACCTATCCTCTAGACTGATAAAGTTCTTCCTTCGGATAATCTTTTCGCGCCTTGAGCTGCTCAACCTGAACTTTACCATTATGCAATGCTACTTCCAAACCTTCAACCTTACTTTTTAGATCTTTTAGCTCAACTGTAGAGTCATGGTTTCGATGCCAACGAAAAGATCTTCCAAGCTCAGTTACCTTAGTCTTCAACCCTTTATTTTCTTCCTCTAATGCCAAATTTTATGACTGTATGTCTTGGAACCTTTTCTCCCAATACTCGGCCCTAGCTTTTTCCTCTTGGACCTCCTTCTGCAATTGATCTGAAGACCCTCCTACTCTCGCTCTCCTCAAGGATACTTGTGCCTTTTTGTAATTTTCTTTCAAATCATCTCTATCCTCCTCAATCTTCATTTTTTCTTTCCTTTCTTTATCGACCTCCATCTTTTGAACATCGACATCTAAGCTCAAGTACATCTTTTCTTCTTCAAGTTTTGCTATCCTCTTCTTAAGCTCCAAGTTCCTTCTCTCGAACTCTTGCTTTATAATTTCTACCTCCGAGGGCATCACTCGCAAATATTCCTCTATTAGTCGAGCTCCTTCCCCGCTTGGCTTAGGGATGTTATCATTAATCCTTCTGCTTCTCTATTCGACATATTCTGGTATTGTAGCAGGGCTAATAGCTACTCCTTTCAACCGATGAGTCTTGTTCCAAGCACTAGAAACCTCACTAACCTTCCTCTTGTAATCGGCTCCCTTGTATACAAACTCACTTTGAGCTAATCCATGAGTCGCTGGTACGAACTGTCTCAATCCGTACTGCCTTAGCACGAGCAAATGGGTGTAACCAATGGCACCCCAAATTCCCAACAGAGGGACCCAATCGAAACTGCTGCATTGGTATAGGATCTCACCAGGAATCATCCACGGAGCCCTCTACTCAACATCTTTTGACTGAAGGTTCTGAAGTAGCGCCATCTAATTCTCTTCTGGAACATCAACTCTCCTAGTTGAAGCTACTATATCCTTTAACGGTGAATAATCCTCAAAGAAGACCCGACAAACTATGTTATCTATCAATCGAAAATGGTTGTAGAACGAAGCCAGAAGTAACTGAGCACACCCTATAAATCTGCCTACCCCAGCCTTCCTACATGCACCTAAGGATCTGAACTTCTCCGCCAAGATTGCAGGGACGGAAGTGACCCTTTTGCTAAGTCGATGAAAAAGATCCGTGGTTCCCTCGTCCACATATCCCAAAGCTCTAGGGAAAACCATCAGTCCATACAAACCTAAAGCAAAAACATCTACCTTCTTCGTCTCATTAAAGTGTGTCAAAATTAGATCCTTCAAAGCGTCCCATGAAATGCACTTACACTCACCCTTTTCTTTATTTCTGGCCGTGATCCACTGCTCGCTCATCCCTATAATGTCATTAATTTCTTCCAAAAGGTAGGGACACAAGCAGCTCGAGAATAGATCCTATCATTCTGAAACCTGGGACAACGAAGTAAGGCAGTGTACTCCTCTACGGTAGGTACCAACTCTACTTTCCCAAAAGTGAAACAACTGTACGCCGGGTTCCAAAACTGAGCAAGGGCTCGAAACAAGTGCTCATTTACCTGAATATCAAGCAAGTAAGGCAAATCTCCGTAATTATCGTAAAATAACTTCTTTGTCTCATTGCCCCACTGATCCCAAATTTCTTTAAGCTCTTGGAGATTATTCTGTGTAACACTAATACGAGTATAATCTGACAGCTCCAACATAGATCCCACAGATATACTATCTCCCTTTTCTAGTTGAGTTTGCTCAGACCATCTATGGACGTTAGCGTTGCCCTCCACTCTATCAAGAAGTCCGTTCTCCATAATAAAACTCTCTAACTTAGAAACTGACCGTGAATCGATTCCTTTTAAATACAAAATGTCATGCAAACAAAAGAAAAGAAATAGTCAGTATCACATTATATCAATAAATCTCAACAATAATTTATAAGGGTAATACCTAAAGTTTTAACCCTAACTAAGTTGGGCTCTTACGTTTTTCTATATGAAGTTGGTTCTAAAGATTGAGGTACCCGAACTAGCAGATTCCTCGATTCTCACCCATTATAGGCTCATTTGAAATGAGTTCAGTTCAGGGGAATACATTTCCCTATAACTACACGGAGATGAAAATCTCACGAAACCATAGGTACGGATGTATCCCGAAAATGATCCACTATCCTGCACGGAGGCGAAAACCTCACGAAGGCGTAGCTTCTCACTCCCACTTAAGGGTGTGACCACAACGGTCATGCAAATGCAATGCATATCAGAATATATAACATATGCAATAATACAAACATATGTCATGCAAAGAGGATTGAATTTTAAAATTTTCAAATTTTTGATATTAAGACAAAAGGTAATCAATTATACGGCTTGACTCTCTTATTAGTCCCCAGTGGAGTCGCCAAGCTGTCGAGACCATTTTTAAATCGAGTTTTGGAAAATGGGAATCGACTTTAAGAAAAACGAAAATGGGAGTCACCACCAATCTTTTAAAGTGTGATTGGATCACCTTTTTAAAACATTTTGTTTTAAAACCATTAGTTTTGGTCTACGAAATCAAAAAAATGGGTTCGGGAGTCGGTTACGTACGAGGAAGGGTTAGCACCCTCGTAACGCCCAAAAAATTGGTACCTAATTGATTATCAAAATGTCTTTAATGTCGGAAATTTAAAAATTTTATGATGCAATCCTCTTTTAATATTTTTAATTTTTTTGAAAATTATGGTTCACTTGTGTCAAATGAATCAAAATATTCCATCCAATAAGTTAGGACACAATATTTTTAAGATATTTGACACTAAGTTAGCCTTTTTGGAAATCCCTATCTCGAAACAGCAAAACGTTATATCCAGTAAGTTAGGACACAACTCTTTGAAATTCCGAGATAGTTGTTTGTACTTTGAAAACCTTAGAAAACTTAGAAGGGTGCTTAATTATTTGAACTTAACGAGAAAAATTGCAAACCAGTAAATTAGGGCACTACTTTTCTCGAAATTTCTAAACACCAAGCATTGCCTTTATTTTTGAAAACTTTAAATTCTCGCTTTTAAAATCGATGCATGAAGGAGCATATTAACATAACATTTGAGATAACATGTTTATAATAATAGGTGAATAAAAGCATAACAACATAAATATCATACATTAACTAACATATATATAAGAAATAAGACATAGCAAATTTTAAATAAGTAAAATATACATAAAACATAATATATTTTTAAGAAGAACACATAAACATATAATTCAAAGCATATTTAAACATATTAATAATAAGAAATGATGCATAATATACAATTTGACACATATAAAAAAAATAAAAATAAAAATATGTCAAGCACTCATTATTTAATAAAATTTTGAGGCCATCATAAAATATATTGACATAATATAATATACATTAAAATATAAAAATAAAGTGAGTAATTACTGATATATAAAAAAAATACCAAAAATATAAATTAAAATGTTTAAAATAAGTTATATATATAATAATATAATATGAATAAAACATGAGAAATATAACATAAAATAATAAAATACAATAAGCATTTTGTATATAAAATATGGTAAAATAATTAACATAGAAAAGCAAAATAAATAATATATACTGAAAAATATATAAATAAAGAATAGGTGTAATATATAAAAGGAATATGTATACTATTATAAATAAGGATAATATATATACTATTATTTATTAATAATATTTTTAAAATTTATTTGCCATTTACAAATTTAGTAAATAATAATACAATTTTTTAAAAATATATAAAAAATAAAATATAAATAAAATATAATTTATAAATAAAATATATGATAAAAAAATAATGGATAATAATAATATATAACTAATATTTAAAATATATAAATTATTTAAAGTAAACTAAAATATATAAGGATTAAAATTGAATTCAGTTAAAAAAAAAGGTTAATTTGTGAAATAAAAAAAAATCCTGGGACAGATTTGAAATGCGTGTGAAATTCAGAGGACTCACTGGGCAATTTGCCCTAATCCTAAACAACGCCGCTTTCTGTATTATGTTTCAAAATCACCGAGAGGGCTAAATTGAAACAAAATTAAATCATTAGGGCTAAATTAGAAATAAATAAAAATGAAATTATAAATATTAAAAATACAAGAGGACCAGTTGAGCAATTAGCCCAATCCTCAAAAACACGCGGATCCTCCCCAGGTAATCGGGTCAACACGCGGATCCTTAGCTTAAAAACGATGTCGTTTTAAGCTTAATTGATTAAGTAGAAACGATGTCGTTTCGTCAAGACTATATAAGGCCGATTTCTTTTATTTGAAATTCATTTTAACCTGTTTTAAAAAAAAAAAAAGAGAGATCTCTCTCAAATCCCTCTAGCTCCCCGAGCCTTGGCCGTTGGTCGGTGGTCCTCCGATCATCGAACCACCATGTTCCCTTCCACGCGCCGTCGCTGATCCCGCCGTGTACGGCGATCGGGACTTGAAAGGTTCGTTTTTTCTTGCAAAACGAAAGGTATTTTCTATTTTCTATTTCTTTTCTGAGTTTATTTTTTAAAAAAAAGTTTTGTATATCTGCATGCAGGAGAAACAAATCAGTGAAAACAAAATAAAAGAGACCATTTAGTTACCCTTCCAAAGATCTGCTTTATTTCTCTGCTTTTTGAACGGTTACAAGCTTTGTGGTGTTTTCTGTGTATGTTTGTGCCTATATATGTTTCTATTTCTCTCTGTGTATGTATTTTGATTTTTCTATGCTTCTCCGTATATCTCCCCCCTACTTACAGTTTTGAGAAAAGGCTTTATAGCCTTAATCTACTGCCTATTTTGGAAAGAAATCAAAAGATTTCTTTCCAAACCCTGTTCTAATCTATTTGCTGTAGTTTTGCTTTGATTTCTTTCCTTTTCCTGCAAGTGGCTGCGAGGATCTCGGTGGCGAGACAAGGCTGAGGTGTAGCGCTGATGGAGCCTTGACGTGAGGCCAATAGACACTCCCCGAGAGTTCTGGAGTTTCGTGAAACGAAAGGGCGCTAATTGGGCATGACGTTTGAGGTGCCTGAAGCTTCCAGAATCCCTTACGGCGCGAGGAGAAAGAGAGCTAGGGTTTCTAACCCTATTTTGGGTCCTTATTATTTGGGCCTCCGGGTTTATTGGTATTTGATTGTAAATGGGCTGCTAGGTGTAATGGGTCTGTTATGGGTAGGGACAGTCTAGATTTGTTAGGTCGGGTTAGGTATTGGGTCAAGTTTGGCTGGTGGACTTGTATATTTGGGCTACGGGACTGCTTTGGGGTTTTGGGTAGTAACAGTGGGCCTGCTGAGTAGGGTCTTGTAATTGGACTTTTTAGGTGGACATTTTAAATAAATAATTATTTATTTATTCTCTTTTGTTTTATTTAAGCCCGGTCAAATTTGGGCTATTACAAACATGATATGAAAATAAATAATAAAAATGGTATAATATATAATAATTTACATATATAAATATAGTAAAATAAGTAATATATAAAGTAAAATGTATATAAAATTTATAAGAAACATATATAATAAATAATATACATAAATAAAATAATATTATTATTTCTATATTTAACTAATGTTTATAAAAATAAATAATACATATATTATTTTAAAACCAATTAAACATATATAAAAAAAAGACTAAAATCGAATTTAACTTAAAAAAACTAGGGCTAATTACAAATAAATGAAAAATTTTGGGCCTAATTGCAAGGCGCGTTAAAGGCGAGGGACTCTTTGGAAAATATTTTTATAAGATGCTTTATCATTTTATGCGAATATAGTATAGAAAATGATAAATAATGACATAAATCACATAATATACATTAATATCTTATGCATATAAAAACACAAATATACATACATTATCATTTCATGTAAAGTACAACGTAGCGAATAATAAATAGAACAATATAATTTCTTAACATATATGCAATAATATTTCATGCAAATGTACGAAAACAATAAATGATATAAAAATAACAAATAATTTACGTGATAAGGTGCTAATTACAAATAAATGAAAATTAAAATGTTTTGTTTTAAAACACTAACAACATAAAATATTAAGGTGCTAACCCTTCCTCGTACGTAACCGACTCCCGAATCTATTTTCTCGACTTTCGTAGACCAAAATTAATGTTTTAAAACAAAACATTTTATAAGGTGATCCAATCACACCAAAAAAGATTGGTGGCGACTCCCGTTTTCGTTTTTCTTAAAGTCGATTCCCATTTTCCAAAACTCGATTTAAAAATAGTTTCGACATTATTTATATATTGTTTTAAGTATCTTCTTTCTTTAATACCTCGTTTAATTTTAATTGTATTTAGTTTTTTTATTTTTTATATATGTTTATAATTTGTTTATTTATTTTTGCATTTTTTAGATTTATCTAGTATCATTTTAATATGTAAATTTTATCTTATAAATCATTCATTATTTTTATATTATTTATTGTTTTTATATATTTGCACGGAAATCAATTATTTATGCTGTTATTTTAAGTTATGTTTGCATGAAATATTATTATATATGTATTATATAATTTATGTCGTCATTTATCATTTTCTATATTTGCATAAAATATTGTTATATATATCATGTAATTCATATTGTTATATACATTGTTTTCTATGATTATATCTGTATGAAATGTTAATATATATATTGTGTAATTCATGCCATTATTTATCACTTTTGTACTATACTTGCGTGAATTGTTAAAATGTGTATCATGTAGCTTAATTTATTCAATATTGATCTTTTGTAACATGTTAAATATATTATTGTTATGGAAAATTCATATTTCATTAAATCCAAAAGAATTTTAAAAAAAGGCAATGTTTTTTGGTATTTAGGGATTCGGGAAATAGTGCCCTAACATGCTGGGTTGCGATTTCCCATTTGCCTAAACGTCTAAAAATATCCTTCTAAATAAATTTTGTAAATCACAAGATGATTTTGGTTACCAAAGTTTGAAAATATCGTGTCCTATCATGCTGGATGTGATGTTTGTACTCTTTTGGAGTGAAGAAATCTTGATTCTCAAATTATCTTATTTTTTTAAAAAAAGGGATTCTTTCTAATTCTTATAAACTTTTGACATTAAGACAAAGCTATTCAATTTGGTACCAATTTTGGGCAATGTTAGGGTGCTAATCCTTCCTCGTACGTAATTGACTCCCGAACCTATTTTCTCATATTTTCGTAGACCAAAAATGTTTTATAAGGTGATCCAATCACACTTAAAAAGATTGGTGGCGACTTCCAATTTTCAAAAATCTTACTTTTAAAAACGAGGTTTCAACAGCTTGGCGACTCCACTGGGGAACTAAGAGAGTCAAGCCAAGAAATTGATTACTTTCTGTCTTAATGTCGAAAATTTGGAAAATTTAAAAATTATTGATCCTTTTTACATGTGTTTGCTGTATATGTCTGTTATCTTATTGCTGCGCACTACATTTGCATGACCGCTGTGGTCGTACCCTTAAGTGGGAGTGAGAAGCTACGCTTTCGTGAGGTTTTCACCTCCGTATGAGCTAGTGGATTGCTTCCGAGATACTGTACCTATGTCTTCGTGAGATTTTCATCTCTGCATGGCCATAGGGAAATGTGTCCTCCTGAACTGAACTTGGTCTATATGAGCCTATAATGGGTGAGGACCGAGGAATTTGCTGGTTCAGGTACCCTTGCTTTAGAACTAAAAGCACGCTTATAGTGAACTTTAAGTGCTTACCCTAAGGAGTATAGTGATAGCCTTTAGTAGATTAACCTTATAAGTACTTGTTTATTATACTTTTATATAAGATACTAACTTATTTTATTTTGCTATCATTGCATGTCATTCAACATTTAAGGGCATCGATTCACGGTTCGATTTCTAGATTAGAAAGTTTTGTAATGAGGAACGAATATCTTGATAAAGTGGAGGACAATGCCTCTGTCTATACCTGGTCAGAGAAAACCCAGTTAGAGAAAGGAGATAGTGCAACCGAGGGGTATACATCAGAGTTATAGGACTTCACTCGTATTAATTTAACACAGAATGAGTTTCAGGAGTTGAGAGACATTTGGGCCCAATGGGATGACAAGGCTAAGCATATTTTCTATCAGAATTATGGAGATCTTCCTTATTTGCTAGACATCAAGGTGGATAAGCATCTATTTCGAGCCATGGTACAGTTTTGGAACCTTGCTTATAGTTGTTTTACATTCAAAGAGGTAGACTTAGTGCCAACTTTGGAGGAGTATACAACTTTGCTTCGTTGTCCGAAAATTCAAGGTAACAAAGCTTATGTCAGGGCCGCTAATCTCCCGAATTTCATAAAAAAATTGATGATGATCACAGGGATGAGTAAACAATGGGCCGCAGCTCGAATCCAACAAAAAGGTGATGGTAAATACATTTCGTGGGCAAGTTTGAGGGATTTAATATTGGCACACCCAGATGTGAAGAGGAGGGTTGATGTCCTGCCCTTAAGTATTTATGGTTTGGTGATTTTCCCAAAGGCTATGGGACACGTAGATGAAGCAGTCGCGAATTTATTCGATCGATTAGTAAGTAGAATACACCTATGCCAATCCTAGTGGAAACATTTAGATCCTTGAATGCATGTCGGATAATTGGGGAATGAAGGTTCATTGGATGTGCACAGTTGTTGTTAGTTTGGTTCCACAGTCACTTTTGGAAGGTTGATAAGGCTCCTTGCCGAGTGTTCTTTAAAGACTATTCTCCGCTAAAGGAAGCAGCAGCTACACTGAGAAGGGATGACATTACAGAGGAAAGGTAGATAGAAATACTTCAGAACCTCCGAGAAGAAGATGTTATGTGGAAAGCCCCTTGGATGACCCCTGGTGAAATTATTTATCGTTGCGGAAGCTTTGATTGGGTACCTCTTCCTGAAATTTGGGGAGTTGTCGGTTATACACCATTACTCCTCCTAAGGCAATATAAGGCGGAGCAGTTTATACCAACAACACAAGGGCTAGCTCAAAGTGACTTCTCATATAAAGGGGAACATTATAAAAAGAAGATGCGAGAAATTTTCGAGGCTTGGAAGAAAGTTTGCTGTGTGAAGATTCTGACTAAAGGACCGACGACAACTTTTGAATACAAAGGGTGGTTTAGTAAGAGGGTTAATGATAACATCCCTAGACCGAGTTTGGAAGCTGCTCGATCGATGGAAGAGAATTTACGAGTGATTTCATCAGAGTTATAAGTCATAAAGCAAGAGTTCGAAAGGAAGAATCTGGAGCTTGGAAGAAAGATAGAGAGGCTCGAGAAGGAAAAGATGTATCTAAGCTTAGATGTCGACGTGAAAAAAATCGAGGTTGAAAAAGTAAGGAAATAAAAGAGGAAGATTGAGGAAGACCGAGATGACTTGAAGATGCAGTATAAGAAGACACAGCCATCATTGAAGAGAGCTGGATTGGGGAAGTCTTCAGAGTAGTAGCAACAAGAGGTTCAAGAAGAAAGAGCCAAAGTCGAGTATTGAGAGAAGAAGTTCCAAGAGATGCAAGCACAGAATCAGGCCTTAGAGAAGGAGAATCAAGGATTAAAAGCTAAGGTGACAAAGCTTGGACGATCTCTTCATCATCATCGAAGTCGTAATTCTACGGTCGAGTTAAAAGCAAGTCTGAACAAGATCGAGGAAATGAAGCACAATATTGGAAGGTTGGAAGCAGCATTGCAGACCTATGAACTACGGATAGAGCATCTCGAGACAAGAGAAGGACATTGGAAGGAAGAGCTTTACCATCTTCAGGATCAAGTTAGAGATAGGGATTATCTCATGGGAGAAGCCATAGTCCAGATTCGAGAGGTTGCTGATCATTTACAAGACCTAGCAGCACAAGCTAATGTATTAAGTACAAAATATGAGTTAGTGACAGATAGAGGTTTAGTGTTAGCTTTATTGTTGGATAGGATTAAAACTTTGGGCTTGAGGGCAAAGGCGTATTTGTAGTCCGTTTTGTGTAAAGATTTTTGTCTCTTAAATAACGTTTTCTAAAAAGGAACTGAATCAAAATCGATATCTTTTAGCATTTATTTATTTGCATCTTATCGCATCATATGCAGTCAAGTTTATAGAAAGACCCTAATTAGTTAAAATTATTAGGGAGAAAGAGAGAGTAAGAGAAACAAAATCTGGAAGCAACACATCCTTACGGTACACGCGCTAAGTTAAAGAATATGGATCAAAGACTTGAGTAGATTCAGAAAGAAATGCAAGAGTGGTTGCAGGAGCAATTGGCAAAAATCCAATAAGAGATGAAGGATCAAATGTTGGAGGCTCAAAGGAATATGATGGCTGAGATGGCTCAGCTGCTGAAGGGGGCGACGGATAAAAGAAAGGCCCCTATGACTATCATTGAAGGAGATAATGAGGATCATCCTCCGGGTTTTACTCCACACCATGTGCAAACTCAATCTGAAGCATATCCTCGAAGGCCGTCCATCACAATAAGGCCTCAATATGGGCAAGTGGATGCCGGAATACCCATGAACTTTCAAACTGGCTCGGGGTTCAACCCAAGAGATAACCCTACCAATCCAGTCATCCCTGATTTAGATGTAGCTGAGAGGGAAGATATGAGGCTCGAATCATCAAGGCAATTAGAAGAGTGTTGTAGATGCTTAGAAGAGAAGTTTAAGGCATTGGAAAACGCTGATAATCGTCAGGGAATTGATGCCAAGGACTTGAGTTTGGTCCCAGATTTGGTGCTTCCCCATAAGTTCAAAATGCTGAAATTTGAGAAGTACAATGTAACTACTTGTCCTGAGGCCCATATCACCATGTTCTGTAGACGGATGACTAGCTATGTAAACAATGATCAATTGTTAATCCATTGTTTTCAGGATAGTTTGGTTGGGGCAGCGGCTAGGTGGTATAACCAATTGAGTCGCGCAAGGATCAGTTCTTGGAGAGACTTAGCGCAAGCCTTTATGTAGCAATGTAGTCATGTGACTGACATGACTCCTGATATAATCACGTTGCAAAACATGGAAAAGAAGCCTAATGAAAGTTTTAGGCAATATGCACAGAGGTGGAGGGAGGTTGCCATGCAAGTTTAACCACAACTCTTGGAGAAAAAAACTACTATGCTGTTCATTAATACTTTGAAAGCCCCATTCATTACTTACATGATTGGAAGTACCACTAAGAGCTTTGCTGATATAGTTATGGCAGGAGAAATGATTGAGAATGCCATAAGGGGTGGCAAGATAGAGGGGGAAACTGCTAAAAGATCAGCCCCAAGAAGGAAAGATAATGAGGTGAATAATACGAGTAGTTATAATTCAAAAGCGGTTATGGTTAGTCAGCCTAGAGTATCTACAGTTGGGCAACAGGATTCTCAAAAGCATGGATCTGGTTCAAGACAAAATTCTGAGAAGGTCTCATTCACGCTTATCCCAGTGACGTATCGGGAGTTTTATCAAAGTTTATTTAATGCGCATGCAATAGCTCCTTTTCATTTGAAACCTCTGCAACCTCCATACCCTAAATAGTACGATGCAAATGCTAAATGTGAATACCATGCAGGGATATCGGGGCATTCGATCAAAAATTGCACTAGTTTTAAAAAAGCAGTGGAAAGACTTATCAAGATGGGGGTTGTAAAGTTTGACGACACCCCTATTAATGAGAACCCGTTGCCAAATCATGGTGATCAAAGGGTAAATGTAATTGGGGATACTGGTATGAGAAGGATTAAAGAGGGCCTGGCTGAGGTGAGAATGCCGATGAAAGTGATTTGGGAAGAAATGGTGAAAAGAGAGATGATAATCTCTAAAGAAAGGAATAGAGGAGTAAGGGACTACTGCGAGTTCCACGCTGAAGAGGGACACGAGATCCAGGAATGTGACGAGTTTAAGGCCTTGGTACAAAGCTTTATGGATAATAAGGAGCTGGAATTTTATGAAGCTTGCTCAGATGAGGGACATATATGCACATTAGAAGGTGGACCGAAGAATCAAAACTGACCAAGGATCATTATTTCTTTACCAAGAAATAATGACGTTGAAATACCAATGGTACCGAAAGTTATTATTCACAAACTCGTTTCCTTTCCTTATAAGGATAACAAGAGGGTACCCTGGAATTATGACTGCAATGTGACAGTACATGAGAAGGAAGATATAGCTAGTGCTTCTAAGGAGGTTCAGGGTGAGGGTTCTTACAAGCGTAGTGGGAAACGTTATGATGTAGAAGGCGTTAGAGTTGAGCCCGCAAAAGCAAAAGCCTTTGAAAAAGGAAAGGGGACTGAAATACTGGTTAATAAGCCAGTGAAGGAAGAAGAAGCCAAAGAATTTCTAAAATTCTTAAAACACAGTGAGTACAGCGTGGTTGAACAATTGCGCAAACAACCAGCTCGCGTATCAGTGTTGGCTTTACTTCTGAGTTCAGAGGTATATCGGGAAGCATTAATGAAGGTGCTCAATGAGACTTACGTTACTAATGATATATCCGTCAATAAATTGGATCGATTGGTTAGAAACATAAGTGCTGACAATTTCATTTATTTCAACGATGACGAAATCCCACCTGGTGGCATGGAATCAACTAAAGCTTTACACATCACCACTCGCTGTAAGGGGTATACACTGCCGAGTATGCTTATTGATAATGGATCAACCTTAAATGTCTTACCATTATCTACATTGAACAGATTACCCATAGATAGTTCTCACATGAAAACATGCCATAATGTAGTGAGAGCATTCGATGGTACGGAGAGAAAGGTCATGGGAAGAATTGATATTCTTTTGATGATTGGGCCAAATACTTATGAGGTGGACTTTTTAGTGATGGACATCAAGTCGTCTTACAATTTCTTGTTGGGGAGGCCTTGGATACACTCGGCAGGAGCGGTGCCCTCATCTTTGCACTAGAAATTGAAGTTAGTAGCTGATCAACAGTTGGTCACCATAAACGCAGAGGAGGACATTATAGCAACAGTCACCAGTAACGGACCCTATGTAGAATCAAACAAAGAGGCAATTGAATGCTCTTTTCGATCATTAGAATTCATTAATGCAACATTCATTTCAGAAGGGAGTGAGGTGCCGGTGCCCAGGATATCCAGAACTACAAGAATGGGTTTGCGAATGACAATGGGGAAAGGAGCTTTGCCAAGAAAAAGATTGGGAAGATATCTTCAAGGAGAGATTCAAATTCCAAAACTAAAGGGGAAGAGTGACCGTTTTAGCTTGGGTTACAGGCCAGATCACAAGCAAATGAGGAAGGAAATAAAGAAGCGTCAAGAAAGAAGAAGGGCGCGTTTAAGTGGAAGAGAAGTAGAATGGGAATCGATGACGTTCCCCCATATATCCCAAACCTTTATATCAGGAGGGATAATTCACCCTAAAGGAGGGTTGCTTGAAAAAGGAGGTTATCACATAAATGTTGTGCATAATGAAAAGTCTGGACAAAGAAACCTTGAGGGTATTCACCCTTACGAATCGGGAAGCTCTTTAAACAATTGGGTTGCAGAGGAACTTCCTGTAGTTTTTAAAGATTCTTCAAAGTAATTTTCAGAACACTCTTATTGCTCTAAAGCCTAGGAGTAGTAAGATTTCATTTGTATAATAGGCTCATGTTTGGATATTTACATTTCAATAAAACGTAACTTTTGTTATCAATTCAAGAGAATATTCTTTTATACTGTTCAATATTCTTTTGACCTTTACATTCTTTCATTTCATTCATAACATATAAAAAACCTTCCGAAAATTTATTTATTCTTTGTACATTGTTTCGTACCCTGCAGGTCCCTAGATATCAATGACATGAGCACTGATACTACAAATCCTAGATTCTCTTTTGAGCCAGACATGTGTTTAGAAGAACTTCAGGATTTTAAAGATGACAGGGATTGTGATATGTCTCCAGATCTGTTGAGAATGGTGAAAAAAGAGGAGAAACAAATCCTACCCCGTGAGAAAGAGGCAATAGAGAATGTAGCCTTAGAAGAAGGGAAAGAGGTAAAAATTGGCACACATATTGCTAAAGAAACGAGACGAGGTCTTGTTGAGCTGCTACGTGAATTCAAAGATATATTTGCATAGTCATATCAGGATATGCCGAGGTTGAATACTAATATCGTGGTACATCGTCTTCCCATAAGACAAGATTGCAAGCCAGTTCAACAAAAATTGCGAAGGATGGGGCCTGATATTGTGTTGAAAATAAAAGAGGAAGTCAAGAAGCAGTTTGATGCTGGATTCCTACAAGAAGTCAAATATTCAGAATGGGTGGCTAATATTGTGCCTGTCCCTAAGAAGGATGGGAAGGTACAAATGTGTGTTGACTACAGAGATTTAAACAAAGCTAGCCCGAAGGAAAATTTTCCTTTACCGCACATCGATACTATAGTAGACAATACAGCGGGATATTCGTTGTTCTCCTTTATGGATGGTTTCTCAAGGTACAATCAGATAAAGATGCATCCTGAAGACATGGATAAGACTACCTTCATAACATTATGGGGCACCTTCTGTTACAAGGCAATGCCCTTTGGGCTGAAGAATGCAGGAGCAACATACCAAAGGGCTATGGTGACTTTGTTTCATGATATGATGCACAAAGAGATTAAGGTATATGTTGATGATATGATTTCCAAATCTCGAATAGAGAAGGAACATATTGAAGTCTTGAGGAAGTTGTTCCTGAGATTAAGAAAGTTTCAGTTGAAGCTTAATCTGGCAAAGTGCACTTTCGGAGCTAGGTCAGGGAAATTACTAGGCTTTGTGGTCAGCAAAAAGGGAATAGAAGTTGACTCAGACAAAGTTAGAGCCATACGAGATTTGCCTCCACCACACACTCAGAAGGAAATTCGGGGTTTTCTTGGAAGGTTAAATTATATTGCTCAGTTTATTTCACAATTAACTGAGAAATGTAATCCTATATTTCCCCTCTTTAGCAAACACAACCAAGGTACTTGGGATGAGGAATGCCAGAATGCCTTTAATAAAGTCAAGCAATACTTGTTAAACGCTCTAGTACTATCTCCACCTAGTCCAGATAGACCATTAATTCTGTACTTATCGGTGTTTAGTAATTCTATGGGATGTATGCTTGGTCAACATGACGAGTCAGGAAGAAAAGAGAGAGCGATATATTACCTCAGTAAGAAATTTACTGAGTGTGAAATGAGATATTCGCCAATTGAAAAGTTGTGTTGTGCTTTGATTTGGACAACTCGAAAGTTGAGGCAATATATTCTATATCATACGACTTTGCTAATTTCAAAACTTGATCTATTAAAGTACATAATGGAGTCAACAGCCCTAAATGGAAGAATGGCAAGGTGGCAAGTATTGCTCTCAGAGATTAATATAGTCTATGTGAGTCAAAAAGCTATAAAAGGAAGTGCGATAGCAGAATTTCTGGCTAGCAGAGCTTTAGAAGATTATGAGCCATTGAACTTTGATTTCCCTAATGAGGAGTTGCTGTATGTGGCAGTCATTAAAGAATATTCATGGAAGTTGAACTTTGACGGCACATCCAACGTGGTAGGAAATGGGATTGGGGTAGTCTTGGTATCCCCAAATGGTGATCATTATCCATTTACATGTAAATTGGATTTTGACTATACAAACAATATGGCCGAGTATGAATCATGAATCATGGGGATTCGAGCGGCCAGAAAGAGAAAAATTAGGACCTTGGAAGTATATGGAGACTCTGTGTTGGTAATTTATCAGCTTAGGGGTGAATGGGAGACAAGGGACCCCAAATTGATTAATTATCGAAGGGTAGTTTTAGAGTTACTTGAAGAGTTTGATAACGTCACTTTTAGTTATCTCCCACGGGACGAAAATCAGATGGCGGACGCTTTGGCAACATTGGATTCCATGATCAAAGCAAATAAACAAGAGGATGTGAAACCAATTCAGATGAGCATTTCTGAGGTTCCAGCTCATTGCTGTAACATCGAAGAAGAGGAAAAGGATGACCATCCTTGGTATTAAAATGTATTATAGTATGTGAGAAATTGTGAATATCCTGAGCAGGCAACTAAAAACGACTTTGAGGAGGTTAGCCTGCAAATATGTGCTAGATGGGGACATCCTTTATAAAAGAAGGAAAGATCAAGTACTTTTGAGATGCGTTGACGCTGTAGAAGCTAGACAAATCCTGGAAGAAGTACATGAAGGAGTTTGTGGTACACATGCTAATAGCTTTACGATGGTAAGACAAATCATGAGGTTTGGATACTATTGGTCTACTATGGAAGGAGATTGTATCAGTTACGGTAAGAAATGTCATAAATGCCAGATATATGGGGACAAGATCCATGTACCACCTTCACCCTTACATGTTATGACTTCTCCATGGCCCTTTTCCATGTGGGGCATGGATGTCATTGGGCCAATATCACCAAAAGCTTCGAATGTACATCGTTTCATTTTCGTGGTCATCGACTACTTCACAAAATGGGTGGAGGCAGCTTCATATGCTAGTGTTACCAAGTCGGCAGTGAGTCGATTCTTGAAAAATGAGATTATTTGTCGGTATGGAATGCCTGAGAGGATTATATCAGATAATGCATTGAACTTGAGTAACGGCATGATTGCGAAAGTTTGCAGTCAATTCAAGATCAAACATCATAATTCATCTCCATATTGCCCAAAAATGAATGGGGCAGTGGAAGCTGCCAACAAAAACATCAAGAAGATAGTAGGGAAAATGACTGAAACTTACAGAGATTGGCATGAGAAATTACCGTTTGCACTCTTAGCCTATCGAACGTCTGTCAGAACCTCTACTGGGGCAACTCCTTTCTCGTTGGTTTATGGGATGGAGGCCGTGTTACCCATTGAAGTAGAAATACCTTCTCTTCGAGTTTTGTCAGAGATAAAGCTGGATGAAGCAGAATGGATTCAAGCGCGGTATGACCAATTGAACTTGATTGAAGAAAAGAGGCTAAAAGCTATTCGCCATGGTCAGATGTATCAGAAGCGAATGATGCAAGCCTATGACAAGAAAGTTTATCTAAGAGAATTCCACGAAGGGGACCTTGTATTGAAAAAGATTCTCCCCATACAGAAGGACTTTAGAGGGAAATGGATGCCAAATTGGGAAAGACCGTATGTTGTGAAGAAGGCTTTCTCTGGTGGTGCATTGATTTTGACAGAAATGGATGGGAAGAGTTTACCCAATCCAGTGAATTCAGACTCAGTCAAGAAATACTTTGTCTAAAAGAGAGGAGAATCCAAAGTGAAAACCCGCAAAGGGCGCTTTGAGACTTCTAAAAAAAAAATTTAGGAGAGGCTAAGGTGAAAACCCGCAAAGGGCGCCTTAAGACCAAAGGGGTTTTTAGTTGAAAACTCGAAAGGACTGCTCAAATTACGAGAGGCATGCAGTAACTTTGCTATACCAGATTTGACGAGAAGTAGAGTGTTTTACATACTGGGATATCAACAAAGTACTTTTGGTCTTCTAAATACATGTTAAACTCAAAACAGTCTTCATGGAATTTGTATACAGAAGCCAAAGCTGTGATATGTTAGACATCAAATTTTTGCTCTGATTACTATCTTTAGATTCTTTTTTTTTCTCAAAGATATGTTTTCAGATTAATTTCTTGTTGTATTCTGATGATTTATCTAACTATTCAAATGATCAGATTATTTGTCTTCCAAAGTGTGTTGTATTGAAATAATGATTGATGAACTAAAAATTTTTACAAACAAAGTTTTGGATATTACTCTGGAAATTGCTAGAGAATACAAGAAACTAAAACAGAACAGTTATTTGAAGAATTCCCACGAGTGAGGGTCAGAGGTATTCGAGGAAATTTCTTCAGTCCAAAGAATGTTTGGACAATTCGAATGATTCAATCTTAGGAGAGGGTCGTCTGCAGCAGGTCGTAGCATTTGGAGAATGGTACAATAGGACCAATCTAATTCAAAACATAAGAGCAGAGTTTGATTGATATTTTGAGGTGGAATTTTGATGGATGAATGAGTAAAGACATCCGAAATAGGAATCATTTTCATAACATCTTGCATCATAATATGTCTATTTAGGGGGCATTTGACTCATTTCGATCATGGCACTCAAATCATTAGGCATAAGTACATACGTATTCTACAGGTTATGTCCCTTAGGGGATAATGTAGATCACCGGTTACAGATCTGGGGTCTCTGTATTACCAGTGAGCAGATCAAAGATAACAGATTTGGCATCTCTGTATTGTCAGAGAGCAGATTAAAGATAATAGATCTGGCGTCTCTGTATTGCTAGTGAGCAGATTGAAGATAGCAGATTTGGCGTCTCTATATTGTCAGAGAGCAGATCGAAGATAGCATATTTGACGTCTCTATATTGTTAAGAGAGCAGATTGAAGATAACAGATTTGGTGTCTCTGTATTGTCAGAGAGCAAATCGAAGATAGCAGATTTGGCATCTCTGTATTGTCAAAGAGCAGATCATCGATAATAGATTTGGCGTCTCTGTATTGCCAGAGAGCAGATCAAAGATAGCAGATTTGGCGTCTCTGTATTGTCAGAGAGCAGATCGAAGATAGCTGATTTGGCGTCTCTATATTGCCAGAGAGCAGATCGAAAATAATATATTTGGCGTCTCTGTATTGTCAGAGAGCAGATCGAAGATAGCTAATTTGGCGTCTCTATATTGACGGGAAGCAGATCAGAAATAATAGATTTGGCATCTCTGTGTTAGACGGGGAGCAGATCGAAGATAGCAGATCTGACATTTGTGTGTTCACATCGAAGCAGATCGAAGATAACAGATTTGGGTATTTCTGTATTGACAGAGAGCAGATTGAAGAGAGCACATCTAGCATTGCTATGTTGATAGAAAGTAGATCAAAGATAGCTGATTTGTTCTTTCTGTATTAGGCGGGGTGCAAATCAAAGACATCAGCGTGGTGTTCTTGAGTTTGTGAAAAACAGATTGAGGACCATGAGGTCAGGATCCGATAAGATTGGGGAAAATTTGGTCCTTTTATAATCTTTGCTCTATTCCTATTACACAGTAATAAGAAAAAAGGGGCAGCTGTAATAGCCCAAATTTGCCCAGGCCCGTGAAATAAAATAAATAAAGTTTTAAACTGAAAATAAATGTCCCGGTTAATGTCCAAATTACAATAAACAGGCCTAAAAGCCTGATAGCCCAAGCCCGGTTACACTTGTAGCTCAACTGGTCTAAACCAGAATACCTTATAAGCTTATACCCGGTTACACTTAAAGGCCTGATGACTCAAGACCTAGTTAGCCTAAATCACCCACTAGCCCATTACACCCTTAACCCAAAATGAATGGGGCCTAAGATGTAACACCCCAAACTCGGCCTAGACGCTATGGCCGAATCTGACGTGTCACATGTGTTTAAAAATTCGTGTTTCGTTTGGTTGATTAGGAAATCGCCTAAAGCTGGCTAACCAAAGTGAATGGAGGCTGGGCACCAGGTAGGTATCCGAAACGGAGGAGGTGAGCCATGAAGGCTGCTTAAGTACCAAGCTCCCAGATAGAACCAATCCTAGACATGCCCACAACCATTGCCACACTTTGGTAAACGAGTTGGAAAATTCATTTGAGTAGTTATCTTTGTTAACCAATTATGTGTGACGTTGTGTTATTTAAAAGTAGGTATCATTTTGAAAACGCGTCCTAAGTCTAGCCCATTTTATTTATTTATTATCAGCCCATTTAACAAAATAATCCAGAAAAGCAAGGAAATAAAGTTAAGGTTAAAATGGCCTTATTACAACCCCAAAATTAGTGATAAATAAAATAAAAACCCATTTACTTATTGAAAAGTCCAAATACGATCATCATGGCCACTCTGAATCCCCTCCAGCTCCAAGTCCCCCAAGTCAAGGCTCACCTGTAAGATAAGAAAGAAAAGGGGGTGAGTTTGGGAAAACTCAGTGTGCAACAAGCCCCTTTCAGAGCCCAAATCAATATCAGCTTACTGGGCCTAAGCCCAAACTTAATTACCACCTTTACTGGGCCGAAGCCTTTTATATATCATAATACTGGGCCGAAGCCTTTTATATATCATAATACTGGGCCGAAGCCTTTAATATATCATAATACTGGGCCGAAGCCTTTTCATATCACACATATCATAATACTGGGCCGAAGCCTTTTTCTTTATTACTCATGTTACTGGGCCGAAGCCTTATTCTGTAGACAGTATGGCCCATAGGCCCATTTCAATATCACATGTAAGATTAATGCATGAATGCAAGCCCATTTGGGGAGACTACTCGACCCACCAACCGCTACTCTCCACCCGTACCAACCAAGCTCTCCATGTGGGGAATAACTCGACCCACCCAACCAAACTCTCCACTGGCAGCATTGCTGCTTTATCATATAACTGGAGGCCTAGCCTCGTTTAATAACTGGGGCAAAAGCCCTTTTAATAATCAGGGCATAAGCCGCACCGATAAACCCGGGGCATAAGCCCTTTTGCACTTCCTCCATCCACATATAAAACCCAACCCAAATGCATATCATAAATCTATCATTTACATCTCATACATATCATGTGCATACCATACATGTCACGTGCATATCATACATTTCATGTGCATATCATACATATCATGTACATATCATACATATTTTTATCGAAACCCATGTATAAACCTCATAATTAACCCTAGGGGTATAATGGTCATTTTCATGTTATAAGGGCATTCTCGTAATTTTACCAAATATTAGGGTTTTCCATGTTCATCATCAGTTACTAACATTTCAAGTGTTTAAACAGCGATTCAGGCCCAATTCTAGCGAAACCGAGTTATTGGGCCAAAAACCCCTAATGGGCCCTACGTAGTCGATTTAGTCATCCAAGCCCACTTATCTTATATTCCATAATAATATTATCAGTGTCAACATGCAATTTAACAGGTTTTCCTTTTCTATCAAATTTACCCAAATGGGTCCAGAAAGCCCATTGGGCCCGATTTTTTAGCCCTCGAGGCCCAACTTACCGTAACGCAGAAATTTGCGCCATTACTGTTTCAATGGTCCCGATCATCAAACTTAACGTATCTACCTAACCTATGAGCTTTGCATGCTCACAAGTCCTCAAGATGCGAATTTGGCATTTCTCGCTTTTCGGCATTTATTGAGTTAAGCCACGAAATTGGATTTATTACACACTGTTTGGCGATATTCCTCCACGAGAACTCCTACACGATTTCTCCTATAACCAACCGTTAATACATCAGCTTCCATAGATGAAACCAAAGCGGAAACCATTTAATACTAACACTTACACATTCGGCCACCCTCCAAAGTAGCCTAAAAAACCTTACCTTGTCGACACCGATTCCCTTAGATCCAAACCACTCCAAAGATTCAACCGACTCAAGCCACAATACGTGTTGCTGCTCCTTTACCATAAAAATCATAACATTAATAAAAGAATCATCCCATGAGCCTATACCCATAATCGGCCACTTCCCTAAAACATAGGGTTTCTGCCCTTGTTAATAGTCCTACATAAAATTGCTTAAGGTTTTGATCACTTACCACCGCTCTCTTCTTCTTGAATCTATCTAGCCCTAGGAGATAGGAGAGTTGATCACCGATAAACAAAATAAAGAAAGAAGATGGTGTTGGTAACCAAAAGTCGGCACCACTTTGATCGCCATGACTTTTCGGCTTTTGCGGTGTTTTGGTAAAAGTAGAGATAAGGGAAGAACAATGGTGAAAGAAAGGGAATAGTGGGCTGATTTGGAAGAAAGAGAAGGATAAAAAGATGGTAGGAAGATGATGGGTTCGGCTGCAAAAAGAGAAAAAAGAAGAAAGACCAATCTCCCAGAGAAAAACGGCACAGAAAATACTTAAGTGCCGAAATTCCCTAACTAAACCTCTTAGCCGAATTTTCCCCTCTCAGACTCCCTTATTCGGCCAACTCTCTCCCCCTTATCAAATCCCTGAAATCTCTCCCCTTATCACTCCTTAAATCAAGCATCTGACCGAATCCAAACTCCTCCTTAGCAGAATCCAATTGGACTCCACCACCTTCCCTTCCTGCACTTAAAAATAAATGCTTCTATTGCCAACACAGGGAATCGATCCCATGACCTCCCAAACCTCTTACACGCCACCCTTATAGCTCCCTAGTGGCGTCACTTAGCCACTTTACTAGAGGCTCTTTTGTGATGCATTTTATCCATAACTTTACATAAGGGCCAACTAGCCAGAACCCTAACTCTTAAATCCAAAATTCAACAATTCAACTGGGTTTTGACCAACACATGGGCCTTCCATAAGCCCATTTATCTACTCAAAATATTAATTTCACATCCAACTACAAAATTTAAACAACTTTACCAAAATATTGAGAATCGCGAATTAACTAGAAAATCGGGATGTTACAACTCTACCTCCTTAAAGAAATTTGGCCTCGAAATTTTACCTTATTCGAAAAGTTGAGGGTCTTGTTTTTCGTGACGCCTCCTCGATCTCCCAAGTAGCTTCTTCTTTGCCATGGTTTCTCCAAAGTACTTTCACTAGTGGAACTGTCTTCCTTCTCAACACCTTGACGTCACGATCAAGTATTTGCCTGAGTTCCTCTTCAAAAGTCAAATCCGATCGTACCTCGATTTCTTCAATGGCGGGGACATGAGTTGGGTCGATCGATACCGCCTCAAAGCATGGATACATGGAAAACGTCGTGGATACGATGCGATTCGGTGGTAATTCCGGTGATAAGCCATCTGGTCCAATCCGTTTAACGATTCGGTAAGGCCCAATAAACCGTGGGCTCAACTTACCCTTCTTACCAAACCTTAGAATCTTCTTCCAAGGTGAAACTTTCGGAAAGACCATGTCCCTACAAAGCATATTCCACGTCCTTACGTTTCAAATCGGCGTAAGACTTTTGTCGATCCGTTGCCTCCTTTAACCGATTCCTAATCACCTTAACCTTGTCCTCGATGATTCGCCACCAACTCGCCCAAGTACTTGCCTATCCCCAATTCTGTCCAACAAGTAGGCGAACGACATCTTCGCCCATATAGTGCCTCATAAGGAGCCATCGAATACTTGCTTGGTAATCGTTGTTATCGCGACTCGCCAATGGTAAGTAATCCTCCCAATCGCCCCAAACTCAATAACACAACCCCTCAACATGTCCTCCAAAACTCGAATAATCTCTCTCGATTGTCCATCCGTTTGAGGGTGAAAAGCCGCATCTTGAAATCCAATCGCGTTCCCAACGCCTCATGCAACTTTCGCCAAAACCGAGATGTAAACCTTGGGTCTCGGTCAGAAATGATTGACACTGGCACCCCATGCAACCGCACTATCTCCGCCACATATAACTTGGCCAACTTTTGGAGTGAGTAATCAGTTCGAACAGGTATGAAGTGAGCAGACTTCGACAGCCTATCCACAATTACCCAAACCGAGTCCTTCTTAGATGGTGTCAATGGCAACCCACTTACAAAATCCATGGTTACCCTTTCCCACTTCCAAAGTGGTATCTTTACTGGCTGTAGCAATCCTGAAGGTAATTGATGCTCTGCCTTCACTTGTTGACACGTTAAACATTTCCTCACAAATTCAGTCACCTCTCGCTAAGCCTGGGCCACCAATATAGCTCTCGCAAGTCTCGATACAACTTGCTTCCTCCGGATGCATCGCACAAGGCCCACCATGTGCCTCTTTTAAAATCATCGTCCTCAAATCAGAGTCCTTCGGTATACACATTCTTCCTCGAAAACAGAGAACACCTTCACTATTCAGTCCAAAGTCTGAATTCTCGCCTTTCTCAACTTGCTGAAACCGAGAACCCAACGATTCATCCATCAAGCTGTTGCCTCTTAATTTGCTCTACCCAAGTCGGTCTCACTTGCAACTCTGCCAATAAGCTTCCATCATCATACAAGCTTAGGCGAGCAAACATCGCCTTCAACTCCGCCACCGTTCTACGACTCAACGCATCAGCTACAACATTTGCCTTACCTGGATGATATTCAATCGAACAGTCATAATCTTTTAACAGCTCGATCCACCTTCGTTGCCTAAGATTCAGCTCTTTCTGAGTCAGCAAGTACTTAAGACTCTTATGATCTGTGTAAATGATGCATCCCTCTCCATACAAGTAGTGCCTCCATATTTTAAGTGCAAAAATTACTGCACGCCAACTCCAAGTCATGAGTAGGATAATTCAGCTCATGTGGCTTAAGTTGTCGTGAAGCATAGCGACCACTTTGCCCTCTTGCATCAACACACAACCCAAACCTACATGTGACGCATCACTATACACAGTGAAATCTTTGCTTGATCTCGGTGAATCAACACCGTGCCTCCGTCGAACTTCCTTTAACTTTTCAAAAGCCTCTTTGCTGCTTATTCGTCCATACGAACGGTGCTCCCTTCCTTATAAGTTTAGTTAATGGCGGCGCCAACACAGAAAATCCTTCCACAAACCTTCTATAATATCCCGCCAACCCCAAAAGCTTGAATTTTCATTACGACCTTGGTGGCTTCCACTCCAAAATCGCCTCAATCTTCCTAGGGTCAACCTTAATCCCTCTCTGCAGACACAACATGCCCTAAGAAGGTTACTTCATTCAAATGTAACTCGCACTTACTAAACTTTGCATAAAGTTGCTTTTCCTTAGCACTTGTAGCACAATCCGCAAATGCTCATCATGCTTCTCTTCCTTTTATGAGTACACCAAGATATCATCAATAAAAACAACAACAAACCGATCCAAAATATGGTGAAACACTCGATTCATCAAATCCATGAATGCCGCCGGTGCATTAGTCAAGCCAAAGGGCATAACCAAAAACTCGTAATGACCATATCGAGTTCTGAATGCCGTCTTATGGATATCCTCCTTTTTGACCCTTAACTGATGATACCCTGACCGAAGGTCAATCTTGGAGAACACTGAAGCTCCTTTCAGTTGATCAAACAGATCGTCGATCCTTGGTAACGGATACTTGTTCTTAATTGTCAGCTTGTTCAATTGGCGATAATCAATACACATTCGCATGGTCCCATCTTTCTTCTTTACGAACAATACTGGGGCACCCCATGGAGAAATACTGGGTCTTATAAACCCTCTGTCCAACAGTTCTTGAATCTGAGCCTTCAGTTCCACCAACTCTTTTGGTGCCATCCTATAAGGTGCAATAGACACCGGAGCCGTTCCAGGCAACAAGTCGATTCCAAACTCGACTTCTCTGTTCGGAGGTAGTCCAGGAAGTTCCTCCGGAAATACATCTTGGAACTCCTTAATGGTCCTAACTGACTCCACGGTTATCACTGCAGGTTCAACTTGACTCACAAACGCCAAGAACGCCTCACAACCTTTCCGAATCAACTTCTCCGCCCTTAACGCCGAAACAACATTAGACAAGTAATTCCTTCGCTCCCCAATGACCATTACCTCCTCATCTTTATCAGTTCTTAGCACCAACCTCTTAACAGCACAATCCAGCGTCGCCCTATGCTTAGTCAGCCAGTCCATCCCCAAAATAAGGTCAAACTCTCGAAATGGTAGCTCCATCAGATCCCCTACAAATATCTCACCTTGCGTCTCTAAAGGCACTTCCTTAAAGAGTTTATCCACCCTAACCGAGTGTCCCAAAGGGCTTATTACCGATACCCCACTCACAAACTCTTCAGGAAGCACACCCAATGCCCCAGATACATCACAAGCAACATACGAGTGGGTAGAACCCACATCAATCAAAGCAGTGTAAGGCTTGCTATGAATGAGGAACGTACCAGTTATAACATCAGGAGCGTCACCCTCTTCACGACGTCGTGCGGCAAAGATAAACCGGTAGCCATTGCCGAGCCTCACTTGTCCAAAGCACCCCGCCAGTGCCCCACGCCCTCGTCCATTACCGCTGTTGCCACCTCTACCTTGACCACGACCCTCCGAGGCGGTGGTCCCCTCGCCGCGGTTGAACTCCTCTTTGTTCCGCAGACTTGATCTCGAGCTGCTCTCCGAGGACAATCTCTAAACTTATGCTCCTTGGACCCACATCGAAAAAACACGCTCCAAAGACGTTTCCAACACTCCCCATATGTGCTCTACCACAATCTTTGCACACTGATGTTTAAAAGTATTCCCTGAGTGGCTCCACTCTAGCTCTTTTAGCATTTCTATCTGCAGCACTGCGGAGGGTCTAGGATCTTTTCTCAACTGGGGTCGATCCTTCACACGGTTCCGCCGTTCCGCCTGCATTTCACTTCCTCGGCTATCTTGGCCTTCTCTACTAGTGCGTGAAGTCACGTTCCCTTTGTGGAGCTATCAAGACTCTAAGCTCATCGCGAGGCCATCCTCAAATCGAACGCTGCGCTCATATTCGGTTGCAACTATTCCGCTAGCATATCGACTCAGCCTCAAGAATTCTGCCTCATACTCCGCAACAGTCTTATTACCCTGAGCCAAATTCAGAAATTCTTTTCGGCGAGCATCCACATAACTCGCTCCAACATATCTCCCTTAAAAGCAGACTTGAGCGGTCCCAAGTCACACGCGTTCGATCGGGGTACTCTCCTCATCGTGATCCACCACCGTATGCCTGCCTCATCTCTTAGCAAGGACACAGCTCCTTCACTTTTGTTCCATCGAGCAATCGAGGTCGTCCATAATTCGCTCTCGTCGCTTCTAACCAATACTCGCCACGCTTGGGGCTACCTCAGATACGCCCTAAAACCCTCTCGCTCGTTAGCCCGGAGTCGCTCAGAGATAGATCCCTTGTTTACTGTCCCAGTGCTAGCTCCGGCAACCCTTTCTAGAACCCTTAACATTGCTTGGGACAAAGCATCGTCCCCCGCAGCCCGATCGTATGACCCAGTCTCCGTTGTCTGTGGCACAAATGTCTCCTCAGTTGGCCTATGCCTTGAGGATGATGATTCAGCTTGTGCTCTACCACGACCGCGTCCACGCCCGCGGCCTCGTCCACGCGTTCCCCTTGTACTCATACCGAATTTTCTGATTACGAGTTTTATGAAATTAGTCCAATATTTCAGTTTCTTTTAAGAGATGTTTTATGGAAAGATGGCAATTCAGAGATTTGTTTTCGCGAGAAAATAGCCTAGCTATAGTCCCAATCCTCATTGTTTGTAATTCTACCCTAACTACACTGATATCATAGTAGGGCCTCTCGTTTAACATTTTATCCGAATTTACTAACAAAAGTAGGGTACTTACGGACTTGGTGCCGGGATTTGATGCGCCACATCTTTCCTCAACCATTCACAACAATCCTTTAATCAAAAAATTTTCCAAAACTAATTTATAATACCTCTGTTAAAATTTTCAATTTTAAACCCATAAAAAGACAGTAAAATTTAAACATTTTTTTAAAAAATCTGCCATTTCCCAAAAATACCCTTCTTAGGCCTGAGTTTTCGAAAAAATTTTTCGGACCCAATCCACAGCCGAGTTGTTGCAACCGGGCTCTGATACCACTAAATGTAACACCCCAAACCCGGCCTAGACGCTATGGCCGAATCTGACGTGTCACATGTGTTTAAAAATTCGTGTTTCGTTTGGTTGATTAGGAAATCGCCTAAAGCTGGCTAACCAAAGTGAATGGAGGTGGGGGCACGGTAGGTATCCAAACGGAGGAGGTGAGCCATGAAGGTCGCTAAGTACCAAGCTCCCAGATAGAACCAATCCTAGACATGCCCACAACCATTGCCACACTTTGGTAAACGAGTTGGAAAATTCATTTGAGTAGTTATCTTTGTTAACCAATTATGTGTGACGTTGTGTTATTTAAAAGTAGGTATCATTTTGAAAACGCGTCCTAAGTCTAGCCCATTTTATTTATTTATTATCAGCCCATTTAACAAAATAATCCAGAAAAGCAAGGAAATAAAGTTAAGGTTAAAATGGCCTTATTACAACCCCAAAATTAGTGATAAATAAAATAAAAACCCATTTACTTATTGAAAAGTCCAAATACGATCATCATGGCCACTCTGAATCCCCTCCAGCTCCAAGTCCCCCAAGTCAAGGCTCACCTGTAAGATAAGAAAGAAAAGGGGGTGAGTTTGGGAAAACTCAGTGTGCAACAAGCCCCTTTCAGAGCCCAAATCAATATCAGCTTACTGGGCCTAAGCCCAAACTTAATTACCACCTTTACTGGGCCGAAGCCTTTTATATATCATAATACTGGGCCGAAGCCTTTTATATATCATAATACTGGGCCGAAGCCTTTAATATATCATAATACTGGGCCGAAGCCTTTTCATATCACACATATCATAATACTGGGCCGAAGCCTTTTTCTTTATTACTCATGTTTCTCGGGTCAAGCCTTATTCTCAGACAGTGATGGCCCATAGGCCCATTTCAATATCACATGTAAGATTAATGCATGAATGCAAGCCCATTTGGGGAGACTACTCGACCCACCAACCGCTACTCTCCACCCGTACCAACCAAGCTCTCCATGTGGGGAATAACTCGACCCACCCAACCAAACTCTCCACTGGCAGCATTGCTGCTTTATCATATAACTGGAGGCCTAGCCTCGTTTAATAACTGGGGCAAAAGCCCTTTTAATAACTGGGGCATAAGCCCTTTTCGGTAAACTGGGGCATAAGCCCTTTTGCACTTCCTCCATCCACATATAAAACCCAACCCAAATGCATATCATAAATCTATCATTTACATCTCATACATATCATGTGCATACCATACATGTCACGTGCATATCATACATTTCATGTGCATATCATACATATCATGTACATATCATACATATTTTTATCGAAACCCATGTATAAACCTCATAATTAACCCTAGGGGTATAATGGTCATTTTCATGTTATAAGGGCATTCTCGTAATTTTACCAAATATTAGGGTTTTCCATGTTCATCATCAGTTACTAACATTTCAAGTGTTTAAACAGCGATTCAGGCCCAATTCTAGCGAAACCGAGTTATTGGGCCAAAAACCCCTAATGGGCCCTACGTAGTCGATTTAGTCATCCAAGCCCACTTATCTTATATTCCATAATAATATTATCAGTGTCAACATGCAATTAATGAGTGTTTTCCTTTTCTATCAAATTTACCCAAATGGGTCCGAAAGCCCATTGGGCCCGATTTTAGCCCCTCGAGGCCCAACTTACCGTAACCTTGTAAATTTGCGCCATTACCATTTCAATGGTCCCGATCATCAAACTTAACGTATCTACCTAACCTATGAGCTTTCGCATGCTCACAAGTCCTCAAGATGCCAGAATTTCGGCATTTCGGCTTTTCGGCATTTATTGAGTTAAGCCACGAAATTGGATTTATTACACACCTGTTTGGCGATATTCCTCCACGAGAACTCCTACACGATTTCTCCTATAACCAACCGTTAATACATCAGCTTCCATAGATGAAACCAAAACGGAAACCATTTAATACTAACACTTACACATTCGGCCACCCTCCAAAGTAGCCTAAAAAAACCTTACCTTGTCGACACTGATTCCCTTAGATCCAGCCACTCCAAAGATTCAACCGACTCAAGCCGTCAATACGTGTTGCTGCTCCTTTACCATAAAAATCATAACATTAATAAAAGAATCATCCCATGAGCCTATACCCATAATCGGCCACTTCCCTAAAACATAGGGGTTTCGGCCCTTGTTAATAGTCCTACATAAAATTGCTTAAGGTTTTGATCACTTACCACCGTCTCTTCTTCTTGAATCTATCTAGCCCTAGGAGATAGGAGAGTTGATCACCGATAAACAAAATAAAGAAAGAAGATGGCTGTTGGTAACCAAAAGTCGGCATCACTTTGATCGCATGACTTTTCGCTTTATGTGTTTTGGTAAAAGTAGAGATAAGGGAAGAACAATGGTGAAAGAAAGGGAATAGTGGGCTGATTTGGAAGAAAGAGAAGGATAAAAGATGGTAGGAAGATGATGGGTTCACTGCAAAAAGAGAAAAAGAAGAAAGACCAATCTCCCAGAGAAAAACAGCACATGAGAAAATACTTAAGTGCCAAATTCCCTAACTAAACCTCTTAGCCGAATTTTCCCTCTCGGACTCTCTTATTCGCCAACTCTCTCCCCTTATCAAATCCCCTCAAATCTCTCCCCTTATCACTCCTTAAATCAAGCATCCGACCGAATCCAAACTCCTCCTTAGCGAGAATCCAATTGGACTCCACCACCTTCCCTTCCCGCACTTAAAAATAAATGCTTCTATTGCCAACACAGGAATCGATCCCATGACCTCCCAAACCTCTTACACGCCACCCTTATAGCTCCCTAGTGGCGTCACTTAGCCACTTTACTAGAGGCTCTTTTGTGATGCATTTTATCCATAACTTTACATAAGGGCCAACTAGCCAGAACCCCTAACTCTTAAATCCAAAATTCAACAATTCAACTGGGTTTTTGACCAACACATGGGCCTTCCATAAGCCCATTTATCTACTCAAAATATTAATTTCACATCCAACTACAAAATTTAAACAACTTTACCAAAATATTGAGAATCGCGAATTAACCGAAAATCAGGATGTTACATAAGAGGCCCAAACCATAAACTAAAGAGAGAAGACCTAGGGTTTCAGAAACCCTAGGCACCGCAAGCACTCCAACAGACGTGCCTTTTCGTCTCGCGTCGTTCCAGTGACTTTCCATCAACACCGGTGCAGTGCACGCCGCAATCAATGCACAGATCAATGCCAGCACTCATCGCCGTGAGATCCTCGCTGATATCTGCAAAAGAAGGAAAGAACCACAACAGCAAAAGAAGCTTGGAAAGAAATCTAAGGATTCTTTCCCCCAAAACTATAATAGAGGGATATAAAAACCCCTTTTTTCTAATTTGTAAGCACGGTTTTTTTTTTGGATATACACACAGATTCAAAAAACAACACAGTTATATACAGATATATGTAATAAAAATCCACGGTGAACTGAAGAAATAGAGGTGATTAGTTTATTTTATTTTTACTTTTCTCTTTAATACATACGAATATTATAAATAAAATAAAAGGAAAAGGGGACGTACCGTTAGATCTGCGTTAAAAAGGAAGTTTTCCACTTAGGCCTCCGTGCACGTGGCGGTGTTGTTGTTGGCGGTGGCGTGAGCATGTGTAAGTAAGCGGGATGGAGGCTCGACACAGAGCTCCGAGGACCCCCCAACCCTCTTTCAGAGGATTTCTTTGTTTTTTTTAAAAAATCAGGTTTCAAAATGATTTTAAGGACGACATTTGGCTTATATAGCCTTATGAAAACGATACCGTTTTACTTAAAACAAACAGCTTCAAAACGTCGTCGTTTCAAAGCCCAGGATCCGCGTGTTGACTCGTGACCCGGATAGGATCCACGTGTTTTCGTTAAAAGGGCAAATTGCCCAATCGATCCTTCCGCGTTTTTAAAACTTATAATTTCATTTTACTTTTATTTTAAATTGGCCCAGACCTTTTATATTTATTTCAATTTCGTCCCAATGGCCAATAAAGCCTATTCTGAGAACGACGTCGTTTTGGGATTAGGGATAATTTCCCAGTGAGTCCCTCAACTTTTAACGCGTGTTTCAATTGGGTTCGAAATTTGTTTTATTTATTTAAAATTAACCCTAAATTTTTTATTTAAATTTAATTTTAATCCTTATATATATATATATACATTTTACATACAATTTATTTATTTTTTATATATTATTTATTTTTAGAAATATTATTTATACATGTATAAATTATTATATTTATTATCTTACTCATATATTATTTATCATGTTATTTATATTATTATATAGTTTATTTTATTATATGTTATATATTTTACCGTACATATTATTCCTTATATCATTTTTATTTTATTATATTATTTCATTATTTATCATTTATTAATTATGTATGATTTCAAAAAAATTAAATTATCATTAAATTATTCTTAAGTTTAGTATGTAATACTTTAAAATTTATTATAAGCTTTTATTCCTATTATATAATATTATTTTATAAAATATATATTAAATTACTACATCGTATGGTATGTTTTTCATATATACCATTTTAAAATTTTCTCCTTTATTATTTATATATTGTTTTAAGTATCTTATTTCTTTAATACCTCGTTTAATTTTAATTGTATTTAGTTTTTTTATTTTTTATATATGTTTATAATTTGTTTATTTATATCTAGGGTCATTTTAATATGTAAATTTTATCTTATAAATCATTCATTATTTTTATATTATTTATTGTTTTTATATATTTGCATGGAAATCGATTATTTATGCTGTTATTTTAAGTTATGTTTGCTTGAAATATTATTATATATGTTTTTTTTTAATTTTATTAAACATTGATTGATGATTCTATCTTTTTTCTTCAAATTTTTTATTTTGTATTTTTTGAAAGGTTTTTCTACCATTTTGATTGA
Organism: Gossypium anomalum; assembly: GCA_025698475.1. Lineage (NCBI taxonomy): Eukaryota > Viridiplantae > Streptophyta > Magnoliopsida > Malvales > Malvaceae > Gossypium > Gossypium anomalum. The sequence continues at coordinate 12,268,409 of CM046956.1, forward strand.
TGTTGATTCAGGGAAAAAAGAATTTAAAAATTTATAGATAGACAGAAAGATAGATAAACTAAACTAAAAAAACCTTTTTTTAGATGGCCAATATTGGTGGAAATGGTGAAAACGTGAGTGACGATATCCAACAAAATAATATTTTGGAAGTGTTCAACAATGGTTATTTTGAGAAAATTCAAAATATAGTTGTAGCAGGGGATGAAGTGTAAGTGTTTCTTAATTATTCTTAATTTTCCCCAAGGATTTTTCTTTCAAAAATGGATTTGGCAAGAGTTTAATTTTTTCTTCCTCTTTTCTTTTGGCAATTAGTCCTATTGTGGGATTACAAGAGACTCCTGGGTATGACATTGAGGTTAACTATATCCAGTTTGGGGCAAATCCTCCTCCTGAAATGAACCCAGTGGTAAATTTTCATTTTCTTTGTTTTGTTCATTTTTTTTATAATTTGTTAGAAGTTTAGTCTGATCTAATTTTTTAAACATAAAATATTTCTATTCATTCCTAAAGCAAATCTATGATGCTAAGGTTCATGTTACTCACATTTTTTCAAAAAAAAAAAAAAAACTTGATTTCTGTAGAGTAGAAAAAAGAACCCAAAATTTAAAGTCTATTTGAAGATGACCACTATGATTTTGAAAAGAAAATCAAACCTGTTTATTTCAATACAAATGAAAATAGAATTAAAATACCTTATGTCGAGACCATTTTTAAATCGAGTTTTGGAAAATAAGAATTGACTTTAAGAAAAACGAAAACGGGAGTCGCCACCAATCTTTTTAGGTGTGATTGGATCACCCTTAAAACATTAAGTTTTAAAGTCATTTGTTTTGGTCTACGAAATCAAAAGAATGGGTTCGGGAATCGGTTACGTACGAGGAAGGGTTAGCACCCTCGTAACGCCCAAAAATTGGTACCTAATTGATTATCAAAGTGTCTTTAATATCGGAAACTTAACAAAAATTTAAGATGTAATCCTCTTTACAATATTTCGATTTTGAAAATTGGGATTCACTAGTATCAAAGTATTGACACCAGGTTAGCTTTTGGAAATTCCTATCTCGAAACAACAAAACGCCACATCCAGTAAGTTAGGACATATTGCTTTGAAATTCCAAGACAGTTGCTCGCAATTTAAAAAAACCTTTAAAAACTTAGAAGGGTACTTGATTATTCGAACTCAACGAGAAGAGTCTCAACCCAATAAGTTAGGGCACTACTTTTCTTGAAATTTCCTAACACCAAGCATTGCCTTTATGTTTTTTTGAAAACTTTGAAATTTTGCATGAGGAATCACATTATCGCTATGGAATAGAATAATGCAATAATAAGTGAACAAAACATGCATTTAAACGATACAATGGCAATAATATAAAAATCATATACTAAATACGTACATGTTTAAAATTACACAACATCATATATACAAAGATACACATAGTTTATATTGAAAATGGAAAAGCAAAACATAAATACATATTAATAATCAAGAAATGATGCATGATACACAATTAAAATGAAATATAGTATCAATATACATGTTCATCAAATATAACATTAAATAATAATTGTAACATAACATTTAATACATAAATGATATATACAAGATACACAAAGAATTAGTATATATAAAAATATAAAATAAAGTGAATAATCGTTAAAGAACTATACAAAAAATAAAAATATGATATTTTAGAAAAATAGTATTTAATATACAATGTAAATAATAACAAAAGTTTAATAGAGGATAATAATTATATAAAAATAGAAAAATATATTAGTTTAGAAAAATAATGTATAAAATGACAAATATGAAAAAGAATTTATGTTCATAATATAATAATTATAATATATATATACATAAGTCTAAAATAACATAAAATGAGTAGTTAATAATGAAATATTATTATAATATTATAATATCTTCAAAATGTGAAATAATAGAATATAAGTAAAGTAATTATTAGCATATAAATAAAAATAAGTATATAATTCAAGTTAAAACCTTTAATGATAATAATGTATAAGAATATATTATATTATGTAAAAAATGACATAATAATATAAAACAATATCTAATATATATGTAAAAATAATGTATAGTATATATATACAAATGATTAATATGTAAGTAAAAATCTAATAACCGTATATAAATAATGATGCAAAATAATAATAATATAAAATAATATATTGTTGAAATATAAAGATGAAGATATTTAAACATTAAGTGCTAAAAAATGTAGTATATATATATATATATATATATATATATATATATATATATAGAAAATAATATATGATAAAAATATAAGTAATATTTTTAATAATAATATATGTATAGTTTTTCTTTTAAAATAAATAAATTATATATAAAATAGCAAGATTTAAAAATAGTAAAACAAGGGTTAAAATTGAATTTAAATAGAATTATAAGGTTAATTTGCAAAATAGTATAAATTCTGGGCCTGATTTGCAAGAATCAAAACGACAAAGGACTTACTGGGAAATTTTCCCTAATCCTAAACGACGCCGTTTCCAGAATGTAAAAACCGTTGGGACTAAATTACCACTAAAATAAAATAATAGGGCTAAATAATAAGTAAAATAAAGTTTAATTGTAAACACAAAAAGGGGTAGAAGGACCGATTAGGCAATTAACCCAATTTTAAAATGCGCGGATCCTCCCCGAGTAATCGTGTCAACACGCGGATCCTGGGGGTCTAAAAACGACGCCGTATTATCCAGGCTATATAAGCCAATTTTTTAGTTTTAAAATCATTTAGAAACTCAATTCTAAAAAAAAAAAAAAAAAAAGAAATCCTCTGAAAAGGATCCCCGGTCTTCTGAGCTCCGGCCCTAGGCCGATCAGCTCTGTTCATCGAACCTCCGAGTTTAGATCCACGCGCCGTCACTGACTTCGCCACAAACAATGGTCGGAACATGAAAAGCTTCGCTTTTTAGGGCGATTCTCAAGGTATTCTCCTCCTCTGTTTGTTTAATATATTATATATCGATTGTTTATGATAAAAAACGTAGTAAAAATAGAAAAAAGAGTAATGAGTCACCTTCGTTTCTCTCGAAATCCTTCTGGTATATTATTCCAAAAATACTCGATGTACAATATCTTTCGTGGTGTATTTTTCTTATGACTCTCTGTTTTTATCTCTGTATCTTTCTGTCTGTTGTTTTTCTTTTTCCAGAAAAGTTTTATAGCCTTAAGCTATTACATTTTAGGAAAGAAATCAAAGATTTCTTTCCATATCTGCCTTGGTTTTCCGTCTTTGTTTCCTCTTTTGTTTGCAGGTAATCCACGAGAATCTCACTCGATTACTGATGTCTGCACGCTGATGGAGCCAACACCGGATTCTGGCGTGTCTTGCACGTCAATGGTGGCGCGATGTATGACGGCAGAGTCGAGAAATCACAACGTGCTTGGTGGCAACGATTGAGATGAAAGGCCACGTCGTTTGAAGTGCCTAAAGCTTCTAGAAACTCCTTGCGGCCCGAGGAGAGGGTTAGGGTTTCTAACCCTAGCTGAATGTTTCTAAATTTTAGGCCTCTAAGAGTTTGGGTCAATTGGGCCACTTTAGTTCTGGGCTAGGTAGGGTGTAATGGGTACCGGGTAATTAGCTGGGTCATGGATTGGTAGGCTGGTTGGGTTTGTTGGGTATTGTAACCGGATACGGGCTTTCGTATTTGGGCTACAAGACTGCTTTGAGGCTTTGGGTAGCAATAGTGGGCTTGCTGGGTAGGGATTGGTTTTGTAACCTGGACTGTTTTATTTTTGAATGGACTTTTAAAATATTTATTTTTGCTTCTGGGTTTTAAAGCCCGGTCAAATTTGGGCTATTACAGCTGCCCCTCTTTGCTCATTACTGTGTAATGAGAATTGAGCAAAGATTCAGAAAGACCAAATTTGACCGGTCTTATGGTCTTCAATCTGCTTCTTGCAAACTTATAACTATCTTGTTGATATCTGTGATCTATTCTCCGCCGAACACAGAGACGCCAAATCTGCTTCTTCGATTTTTAGGGATGCCAAATCATCTTGAATCTAGCTTAAGTGAAATTATTTGAAGGTGTGACCTGGTATGTATCTGCTCCTCATTGAAGTGAAGATGCCTGACTTCGATTTTCTCTCTGACAATACAGAGATGACAAATCATCTTAGATTTGCTTTATCGTAAGCACGTGAAAGCCAAATCAGCTATGTCTTCGATTTGTTCCTTGTAAGCACAAGGATGCCAAACCATCTTGAGTCTGTTTGAGAACATCTGAGAGTCAAATCTACTATGTCCTCGATTTGTTTCTTGTAAACACAAGAATGCCAAATCATCTTGGATCTGCTCCAGCCTAATCGTCTGAAGGTAAGATCTGCTATGTATCTGCTCTCCGTCGAAGTGGAGATACCAGACTTCGATTTGTTCTCTGACAATACAGAGACGACAAATCATCTTAGATTTACTTCATCGTAAACATGTGAAAGCCAAATCATCTATGTTTTTGATTTGTTCCTTGTAAGCACAAGGATGTCAAATCTTCTTAAATCTATTTGAGAACATCTGAGAGTCAAATCTGCTATGTCCTCGATTTGTTTCTTGTAAACACAAGAATGCCAAATCATCTTGGATTTACTTCAGTATAAACATCTGAAGGTTAGATCTGCTATGTATCTGCTCTCCGTCGAAGTGGAGATACCAGACTTTGATTTATTCTCTGATAATACAGAGACGACAAATCATCTTAGATTTGCTTCATCGTAAACACGTGAAAGCCAAATCAGCTATGTTTTTGATTTTTTCCTTGTAAGCACAAGGATGTCAAATCATCTTAAATCTGTTTGAGAACATCTGAGAGTCAAATCTGCTATGTCCTCGATTTGTTTCTTGTAAACACAAGAATGCCAAATCATCTTGGATTTACTTCAGTATAAATATCTGAAGGTTAGATCTGCTTTGCTGCGGCCTACTACCCTACTGTTTAGGGGATTAAAGCACGCCGTCTTCGATAAACTGTAGAATAATTATGCCTGATAATTAGGATGCTATGCTCGAAGTGAGTCGAATGTTTTTAATTAAACATGTTATGACACAAAATGCTGTGAATATGACCCCTATCCTAAACACCACCATTCATTCCTTCATTTGTCTTTTCTTTTCTCAAAATTTCATTCTTGCTCAGCCTGTAGGCCTTTCTCCAATGCTACGATCTACTGAGGATGTCTGTAAGAATTGAATCATTGGTTTTGTCCATTTTCCTTTTGGACTGGAAGAAAGAAATTCCTCGAGTTCCTTCATCCCTTACTTACGTGAATTTCTCGAATAATTGACCTGTTTTAGTTTCTTGCATTATCTAGAAATTTCAAAGTAATGCGCAAAACTTCGTTTGTGAAAATATTTTAGTTCATCTATCATTATTTCAATGCAACATACTTAAAGAATAATGGAAGATGAATAAATCTTTAAGAGTAATTCGATTTGAATGAATTATCAACAATACAAAGGAAATAAATCTGATAGCATATCTTTGAGAAGAAATAGAATCTAAAGATAGCTAACAGGATAAAAGTTAGATGCTCTAAATATCGCCGCTTGAGCGTCTATACACAAGCTCCATGAAATCTTTCTTGAGTTCAACGTGTGTTTTAAAGATCAAAGTACTTTGTTGATGCCCCAATATACAACATGCTTCACTCTTTGCTGAATCAAATATAACAAGATTGTTGTATGCCCTTCAAAACTTGAGTTGCCCTTTTAGGTTTTTAACTCAAAACCCCTTTGGTCACAAGGTGCCCTTTGCGGGTTTTCACCTTGGCCTATCCACATTTTTGTTTTTGTGAAAATTCAAGGCGCCTTTTGCGGGTTTTCACCTTGGATTCTCCTCTCCTTTAGACAAAGTACTTTTTAACTGAGTCTGAATTCACTGGATTGGGCAAACTTTTCCCATCTATTTCTGACAAAATCAATGCTCCTCCAGAGAAAGCCTTCTTCATGACATACGACCCCTCCCAATTTGGCATCTATTTTCCTCTAAAGTCCTTCTGAATGGGAAGAATCATTTTTAACACGAGGTCTCCCTCATGGAATTCTCTTGGACGAACCTTCTTATCATAAGCTCACATCATGCGCTTCTGATACATCTGACCAAGACGGATGGCTCTTAGCCTCTTTTCCTCAATCAAGTTTAGCTGGTCATATCGGGACTGAACCCATTCAGCTTCATCCAACCTTATCTCTGTTAAAATTCGGAGAGAAGGTATTTCTACCTCAATAGGTAACACTGCTTCCATCCCAAAAACTAACGAGAATGGGGTTGCCCTAGTAGAGGTTCTGACAGATGTTCGATAAGCCATGAGTGCAAACGGTAGCTTCTCATGCCAATCTCTATAAGTCTCAGTCATCTTTCCCACTATTTTCTTAATGTTCTTATTGGCGGCCTCCACTGCCCCATTCATTTTTGGACGATAGGGAGAAGAATTGTGATGCTTGATCTTGAACTGGTCACAAACCTCTGCTATCATTTTGTTGTTTAAGTTCAATACATTATCGGATATGATCTTCTCAGGCATTCCATACCGACAAATAATCTCTTTCTTCAAAAATTGACTTACAGCGGATTTAGTAACATTTGCATAAGAAGCGGCTTCTACCCATTTTGTGAAGTAGTCGATTACCACGAAAATAAACCGATGTCCGTTCGAAGCTTTTGGCAATATTGGTCCAATGACATCCATGCCCCACATGGAGAAGGGCCATGGAGAAGTCATAACATGTAAAGGTGATGGTGGTACATGAATTTTGTCCCCATAAATCTGACACTTATGGCATTTCTTGGCATAGTTGATACAGTCCCCTTCCATGGTGGCCCAATAATAGCCAAATCTCATGATTTGTCTTGCCATCATGAACCCATTTGCATGCGTCCCACATACACCTTCATGAATTTCTTCTAAAATCAGCTTAGCTTCCACAGCATCAACACATCTCAAGAGTACTTGGTCTTTCCTTCTCTTGTACAGGATATCCCCGTCCAAGACATAGTCACAAGCTAACCTCTTCAAAGTTCATTTGTCATTTTTAGTTGCCTATTCTGGATATTTACGATCTTTTACATATCGTAATATATCCTGGTACCAGGGATCATCATCCTTTTCGTCCTCCTCAATGTTACAACAGTTAGCTGGAGCTTCGTAGACACTCATTTGAATTGGTCTCACCTCTTCCTCTTTATTTGCTTTAATCATTGAGGCCAAGGTTGCTAAAGCATCTGCCATCTGATTTTTGTCTCGTGGGAGATACTTAAAGGTGATATCATCAAACTCCTCAAGTAACCCCAAAACTACCTTTCGATAATTGATCAATTTAGGGTCCCTTGTCTTCCATTCACCTCTAAGCTGATAAATTACTAGCGCAGAATCTCCATATACTTCTAGGGTTTTTATACCTCGTCCTATGGCTGCTTGAAGTCCCATGATGCATGCTTCATACTCAGCCATATTATTCGTGCAATCAAAGCCGAACTTGCACGTGAATGGGTAATGATCGCCATTAGGGGATACCAAGACTGCCCCAATTCCATTCCCAACTGCATTAGAAGCCCCATCAAAATTGAGCCTCCATGGAGAATCTTCGGTCATTGCTATACACATTAACTCCTCATTTGGAAAATCAAAGTTCAACGGCTCATAATCCTCTAGAGCTCTACTGGACAAGAAGTTAGCTACCGCACTTCCTTTTATAGCCTTCTGACTTACGTAGACTATATCCAACTCTGAAAGTAAAAATTGCCATCTAGCCATTTTCCCATTTAGAGCCGTTGACTTCATCATGTATTTCAATGGATCAAGCTTTGAGATAAGCCAAGTGGTATGGTATAGCATGTACTGTCTTAATCTCCGGGTGGTCCAAGTCAGCGCACAACACAGCTTTTCAATTGGTGAATATCTCATTTCACAGTCAGTGAATTTTTTACTGAGATAATAAATTGCCTTTTCCTTTTCTCCCAACTCGTCATGTTGACCAAGCACACATCCTATAAAATTACTGAACACTAATAAGTACAGTATTAACGGTTTATCTGGGCTAGGTGGAGATAATACCGGAGTATTCAACAAATACTGCTTGATCTTTTCAAAAGCATTCTAGCATTCTTCATCCCAAGTACCTTGATTGTGCTTTCTGAGGAGGCGAAAGATAGGATCGCATTTCTCGGTCAATTGTGAAATGAACCGAGCAATGTAATTCAACCTTCCCAGGAATCCTCGAACTTCCTTCTGAGTACAGGGTGGAGGTAACTCCCGTATGGCTCTGAACTTGTCTGAGTCAACTTCAATTCCCTTTTCACTGACTACGAAGCCTAACAACTTTCCTGATCTGGCTCCAAAGGTACACTTTGCTGGATTGAGCTTCAACTGAAATCTTCTCAACCTTAAGAACAGTATTCTTAAGACCTCAATGTGCTCTTTCTCTGTTCGGGATTTGGCAATCATGTCATCGACATATACCTCAAGGTCTCTATGCATCATGTCATGGAACAAGTTTACCATGGCCCGCTGATAGGTTGCCCCTGCGTTCTTCAATCCAAACGGCATTACTTTGTAACAAAAGTGCCCCACAAGGTTATAAAGGTAGTTTTATCCATGTTTTCTGGATGTATCTTTATCTGATTGTATCCTGAGAAACCATCCATGAAAGAGAACAACGAATACCCTACTGTGTTGTCTACTAAAGTATCAATGTGTGGCAAAGGAAAATTATCCTTTGGGCTTGCTTTGTTCAGATCTCTATAATCAACACACATTCGTACCTTCTCATCCTTCTTAGGAACAGGCACAATGTTAGCTACCCAATCGGAGTACTTTACTTCTTGCAAGAATCCTGCGTCAAACTGCTTCTTGACTTCATCCTTTATTTTCAGAACAATATCTGGCCGCATTCTCCGCAACTTCTGTTGGACTAGTTTGCAATCTTGTCTTATCGGAAGACGATGTACTACAATGTCGGTACTCAATCCGGGCATATCCTGATAGGACCATGCAAAAATATCTTTGAATTTCTGAAGCAACTCAATCAAGCGACGCCTTGTGTCCTCGGTAATCAATGTTCCAATTTTCAACTCATTCTCTTCCTCTAGGGCTATATTCTCTATCGCCTCTTTCTCATGTGGCATGATTTGTTTCTCCTCCTGTTTTACCATTCTTAACAGATCGAGAGATACGTCACAATCTTGAACATCTTCAACATCCTGAGGTTCCTCTAAACACGCGTCTTGCTCGCAAGAGAAATCCGGAGCGGCAGTATCAGTGCTCATATCATTGATATCTAGGGACCTGTGGGGGTATGAAAGAATTTACAAATAATGAATGAATCTAAGAATGATTGTTTATGTGCTATGAATAAAAGAATAAGAATTGCCAAAATTTAAAAGAATATTGGTTGATAAAAAGTGAAACAATACTCATTTAAATTGATGAAAGTTATGTTTTATTTAAATAATAACAGATGAACATAAGCCTATTTTCACAAATGTTATCTTACTACTCCTAGGCTTTAGAGTAATAGACATGTTTCGAATGTTACTCTGAAAAATTCCTAAAGACTACAGGAAGGTCCTCTGTAGTCCAATTGTTCAGAGAGCTCTCCAGTTCATAAGGGTGAATGCCCTTGAGGCTTCTTTGATCCAATCCCTCCTCGTGTACAGCATTAATTTGATGACTTTCTTCTACCAGTAACCCTCCTGACCTAAAGGATTTGGATATAGATGGAATGTCATTGGTTCCCACTCTATTTCTCCTCCATTCAAACGCATCTTTCTTCTCGCTTGGCGCTTCCCAATTTCTTGCCTCTTATGCCTATGGTCTGGCTTGAAGCCCAAACCAAAGCGATCTTTCTTCTCAATTAACTTTGGGATTTGAATCCCTCATTGCAACTGTCTTCCTAGTCCTTTCCCTGGCAATGCTTCCTTCCCCCTCATCACTTGCAGGGCCATTCTTGTAGCTCCAGACATTTTGGGAATCGGCACCTCTCCTCCTTCCAAAATAAAGGTTGTATTGATAATTTCCAAAGAGAAGAAAGAACACTCAACAGCCTCTTCATTTGCCTCGACGTAAGGGACCTTGTTAGTGACTGCCATTATAATATCTTTCTCCGCATTGATAGTTATTAACTGTCCATCTGTTACTAACTTCAACTTTTGGTGTAATGAGGAGGGCAGGCACTTGTCCTGCTGAATGTATCCAGGATCTCCCCAATAAGCAATTGTAGGAGGGTTTGATATCCATCACCAAGAAATTGACTTCATATATATTTGGCCCAATTTCTAAGGGAATGTAAATTTGCCCTATCACCTTCCTTTCGGTTCCATCGAAGGCTCTTACCACATTGTGGCACGTTCAAAGCCGACCCGTTATCAACGAGTACACTTGGAAGCATGTATCCTTTGCATCGAGTAGTGATTTGTAAGGCCTTGGTTGACCTTATGCCCCCAGGTGGAATTTCATCATCATTGAAGTAGATGAAATTGTCAGCACTGATGTTATTCACCAACCGGTCTAATTTGTTAATAGATATGTTGTGAGTGACATATGTTTCATTAAGCACCTTCAACAATGCATCCCGATGCACCTCAGAACTCAGAAGTAGGGCTAATACTGATATACGGGCTGGCTGCTTATGCAACTGCTCGACCACACTATAATCACTATAATTAAGAAACTTTAGAAATTCCTTAGCCTCCTCCTCCCTCACTGGTTCATTGATGGGTACTTCAGTCTCTTTCTTCTTCTTGGCATCAACATCCTTTGTTTCCGTGGGCTCTATTCTGATACCCCCCTCATCATAACGCTTCCCACTTCTTGTATAGGAACCTTCATTTTGCACATCCCTAGATGCACTGTCTATATTCTCCCCCTTGGGTACTGTCTCACTGCAGTCATAACTCCATGGCACCCTCTTGTCATCTTTGTAAGGGAAATGAGTAGGTTTATGGATGACGAACTTGGGCCTAGTTTGCGCCCCCACTTCATTATTCCCTGGCAGGGAAATAATGATCCTTGCCCGGCTGGTTCCTTTTTGTTCACCTTCCAGCGCATTTATTTCTCTTTTATAAGAGCTACTTTCAAAAATTTGTAGCTCTTTATTATCTATAAAGCCTTGTACCAAGGCTCTGAATTCTTCGCAATTTTGGGTCTCACGACCCTCTTTTCCATAGAACTCACAATAGTTCCCCTTTTTTCTCTTCCTTTACCAGAGGTTATCATCCCTCTCTTCACCATCTCTTTCCAAATCTCTCTTAAAGGCATCCTTACCTCAGCAACATTTTCCTTTCCCCTTTTTCCACCAGCTTCACCAATGGCATTCACTCCTTGATTGTCATGGTTTGGCAAAGGATTCTCAATATTTGGGGTACTCTCAAATTTTAAAACCCCATTCTTGATCAACCTCTCTACGACTTTCTTGAATCTAGTAAAATTCTTAATTGAGTGTCCCGATATTCCAGCATGATACTCACATCTGGCATTTGCATCATATCATTTAGGATATGGAGGCTGTAATGGTTTCAAGTGGAAAGGGGCTATAGCATGCGCATCGTATAGGTTTTGATAAAGCTCCCGATACGTCAGAGGTATAGGTGTAAATTACATCCTCTCATGCCTGGTGCTAGATTCCTGCTTTTGAGAGCCTTGTTGCCCAACTGTGGCTACTTTGGGCTGATTAACCGTGACTGCTTTTGAATTGAAACTACTTGTATTGTTCACCCCATTGTCTTTTCTTCTTGAGGCCGATCTTTTGGCCGCTTCCCCCTCAATTTTACCCCCTCTTATGGCATTTTTTATCATCTCTCCTACCATAACTATATCCGTAAAACTTTTGGTAGTGCTTCCAATCATATAAGTAATGAATGGAGCTTTTAGAGTGTTGATGAATAATATGGTGGTCTCCTTCTCTAGTAGTGGTGGTTGAACCTGCATTTCTATCTCTCTCCACCTCTGCGCATATTGCCTAAAATTCTCATTAGGCTTCTTCTCCATGTTTTGCAAGGTGATCCTATCAGGGGTCATGTCCGTCACATGATTGTACTGTTGCATGAAGGCTTGTGCAAGATCCCTCCACGAATTTATTCTAGCCCGGCTCAATTGATTGTACCACCTGGCTGCCGCTCCTATCAAACTATCTTAAAAATAATAGATCAACAGCTGATCATTGTTTACGTACCCAGTCATCCTTCTGCAGAACATTGTGATGTGGGCCTCCGGGTAAGTAGTACCATTGTACTTCTCAAACTCCGGAATCTTGAATTTGTGAGGCAGCACTAGGTCTGGGACTAGGCTTAAATCTTTGGCATCAATCCCATGATGATTGCGGTGCCTTCCAAAGTTTTAATTTTTCTTTCCCATCATCCAGCTGTTCGTCTAACTGCTCTTGCGACTTTGGCTTTAAAATCCTCCTTTTCCACCATATCTAGATCAGGGATGAGAGGATTGGTAGGGTTATCACCTAAATTGAATCCCAATCCACTTGGGTAATTCATATGGATTCCAACATCAACTGGCCCACGTTGAGGCCTCACAGTGACCGATGGTCTTCTTGGAGGTGCTTCAGTTTGCAATGGCACATGAGGCGGAGTAAAACCCGGAGGATAGTCCTCACCCTCCTCACCAGTGATAGCATGGGGGGCCTTCCCTTTATCAGTGGCCCTTAAAAGCTGAGCCATTTCAGCCATCATATTTCTCTGAGCCTCCAGCATCTGCTCCCTTATGTCATTCTGCATCTTGGCCAACTGCTCTTGCAATTGGTCTTGCATATCCTTTTGTAACTGTTCGAACCTTTGATCCATACTCTTAGTTTTAGTGCGGGTGCTGCAAGGATATGTGATTTCCAGATTTTCTTTTCTACCTTTAGAAATAAACTTCAACTAATTAGAGTCTTTCTATAACCTTGAATGCATATGATGTGATGTAATGCAAATGCATGAATGCAAAAAGGCATCGATCTCGATTCAATCTCATTTAGAAAACTTTATTTAGAAAAAGAACATCTTTACATATAAATGGATTACAAATACGCTTTCGCCCTAATGACCAAAGTTTTAACTCTTTCTAATAAAAGGGCTAACTCTCGTCCTATATCCGACGACGATCTACACATCAGACTCAATACATTAGCTCGTATTGCCAAGTCTTGCACATATTCCGTAACCTTTCGAATCTGGACTATAGCTTCACCCATGACGTGATCCCTTTCTATGACCTGTCCTCTAGACTGATGAAGTTCTTCCTTCAGATAACCTTCTCACGCCTCAAGTTGCTCAATCTGAAGTTTACCATTATGCAATGCCACTTCCAAACCTTCAACCTTACTTTTTAGCTCTTTTAATTCGACCGTAGAGTCATGGTTTCGATGCCAACGAAGAGATTTTCCAAGCTCGATTACCTTGGTCTTCAACCCTTTATTTTCTTCCTCTAATGCAAATTTCATGATTGCATTTCTTGGAACCTTTTCTCCCAATACTCAGCCCTAGCTTTTTCCTCTTGGACCTCCTTCTGCAATTGATCTGAAGACCCTCCTATTTTTGCTCTCCTCAAGGATACTTGTGCCTTTTTGTAATGTTCTTTCAAATCATCTCTATCCTCCTCGATCTTTCTCTTTTCTTTCCTTTCTTTCTCGATCTCCATCTTTTGAACATCGACATCTAAGCTCAAATACATATTTTTTAATTCAAGTTTTGCTATCCTCTTCTCGAGCTCCAAGTTCCTTCTCTCGAGCTCTTGCTTCATGATTTCTAGCTCCAAGGGCATCACTCGCAAATATTCCTCAATCGGTCGAGCTCCTTCCATGCTTAGCTTAGGGATGTTATCATTAATTCTTCTTCTTCTCCATTTGTCATATTCTGGCGTTGTAGTAGGGCTAATAGCTACTCCTTTCAACCAACAAGTCTTGTTCCAAGCCCTAGAAACCTCGCTAACCTTCCTCTTGTAATCGGCTCCTTTGTATACAAACTTACTTTAAGCCAATCCATGAGTCGCTAGTACGAACTGTCTCAATCCATGCTGCCTTAACACGAGCAAAAGGGTATAACCAATGGCACCCCAAATTCCCAACAGAGGAACCCAATCGAAACCACCGCATCGGTAAAGAATCTCACCAGGAAACATCCACAGAGCCCTCCACTCAACATCTTTCGACTGAAGGTTCTGAAGTAGCGCTATCCAATTCTCTTCCGGAACATCAACTCTCCTAGTTGAAGCTACTATGTCCTTTAACGGTGAATAATCCTCGAAGAAGACCCGACAAACCACCTTATCTATCAGTCAGAAATGGCTATAGAACCAAGCCAAAAGTAACTGAGCACACCCTATAAACCTGTCTGCACCAGTTTTCCTACACCCGCCTAAAGATCTGAATGTCTCCGCCAAAATCGCAGGGACAGAAGTGACCCTTTTGCTGAGTCGATGAAAAAGATCCATGGTTGCTTCGTCCAAATATCCCAAAGCCCTAGGGAAAACCATCAGTCCATACAAACCTAAAGCAAAAACATCTACCTTCTTCATCTCATCAGGGTGCGTCAAAATCAGATCCTTTAAAGCGTCCCACGAAATGCACTTGCACTCACCTTTTTCTTTAATTCTGGCCGTGATCCACTACTCGTTCATCCCCGTAATAGTCATTAATTTCTTCCAAAAGGTAGGGACACAAGTAGCTCGAGAATAGATCCTATCCATCTGAAACCTGGGACAACGAAGTAAGGCCGTGTACTCCTCCAGGGTAGGTACCAAGTCTACTTCCCCAAAAGTGAAACAGCTGTACGACGGGTTCCAAAACTGAGCAAGAACTCGGAACAAGTGATCATCTACTTGAACATCGAGCAAGTAAGGTAAATCTCCATAATTACCGTAGAATAACTGTTTAGTCTTATTGTCCCACTAATCCTAAATTTCCTTAAGCTCTTGGAGATTATTCTGTGTGACACTAATACGAGTATAATCTGACAGCTCTGACATATATCCCACAGATATACTATCTCCCTTTTCTAATTGAGTTTGCTCAGACCATCTATGGACGTTGGCGTTGCCCTCCACTCTATCAAGAAGTTCGTTCTCCATAACAAAACTTCCTAACTTAGAGACTGACCGTGAATCAATACCTTTTTAAATGCAAAAAATGTCATGCAAACAAAAGAAAAGAAATAGTCAGTATCACATGATATCAATAAATCTCGACAATAATTTATAAGGGTAATATCTAAAGTTCAACTCTAACTAAGTTGGGCTCTTACGGTTTTTCTATATGAAGTTGGTTCTAAAGTTTGAGGTACCTGAACCAGCAGATTCCTCGATCCTCACCCATTATAGGCTCATTTCAATCAAGTTCAGTTCAGGGGAATACATTTCCCTATGGCTACACGGAGATGAAAATCTCATGAAACCATACGTACGGATGTATCCCGAAAGTGATCTACTATACTGTACGGAGGCGAAAACCTCACGAAGGCGTAGCTTCTCACTCCCACTTAAGGATGTAACCACAACAGTCATGCAAATGCATTGCGTATCAGAATATAGCAATACATGCAATAATACAAACACATGTAATGCAAAGAGGATTAAATTTTAAAATTTTTAATTTCCGACATTAAGACAATAGATAATCAATTACACGGCTTGACTCTCTTATTAGTCCCCAGTGCAGTCGCCAAGCTATCGAGACCATTTTTAAATCGAGTTTTGGAAAATGACAATCAACTTTAAGAAAAACGAAAACGGGAGTCGCCACCAATTCTTTTTAGGTGTGATTGGATCACCCTTAAAACATTAGGTTTTAAAGTCATTTGTTTTGGTCTACGAAATCAAAAGAATGGGTTCGGGAATCGGTTACGTACGAGGAAGGGTTAGCACCCTCGTAATCCCCAAAAATTGGTACTAATTGATTATCAAAGTGTCTTTAATATCGGAAACATAACAAAAATTTAAGATGTAATCCTCTTTACAATATTTCGATTTTGAAAATTGGGATTCACTAGTATCAAAGTATTGACACCAGGTTAGCATTTGGAAATTCCTATCTCGAAACAACAAAACGCCACATCCAGTAAGTTAGGACATATTGCTTTGAAATTCCAAGACAGTTGCTCGTAATTAAAAAAAAACCTTTAAAAACTTAGAAGGGTACTTGATTAGTCGAACTCAACGAGAAGAGTTGCAACCCAATAAGTTAGGGCACTACTTTTCTTGAAATTTCCTAACACCAAGCATTGCCTTTATGTTCTTTTGAAAACTTTGGAATTTTGCATGACGAATCACATTATCGCTATGGAATAGAATAATGCAATAATAAGTGAACAAAACATGCATTTAAACGATACAATGGCAATAATATAAAAATCATATACTAAATACATACATGTTTAAAATTACACAACATCATATATACAAAGATACACATAGTTTATATTGAAAATGGAAAAGCAAAACATAAATACATATTAATAATCAAGAAATGATGCATGATACACAATTAAAATGAAATATAGTATCAATATACATGTTCATCAAATATAACATTAAATAATAATTGTAACATAACATTTAATACATAAATGATATATACAAGATAAACAAAGAATTAGTATATATAAAAATATAAAATAAAGTGAATAATCGTTAAAGAACTATACAAAAAATAAAAATATGATATTTTAGAAAAATAGTATTTAATATACAATGTAAATAATAACAAAAGTTTAATAGAGGATAATAATTATATAAAAATAGAAAAATATATTAGTTTAGAAAAATAATGTATAAAATGCCAAATATGAAAAAGAATTTATGTTTATAATATAATAATTATAATATATATATATATATACATAAGTCTAAAATAACATAAAATGAGTAGTTAATAATGAAATATTATTATAATATTATAATATCTTCAAAATGTGAAATAATAGAATATAAGTAAAGTAATTATTAGCATATAAATAAAAATAAGTATATAATTCAAGTTAAAACCTTTAATGATAATAATGTATAAAAATATATTATAGTATGTAAATAATGACATAATAATATAAAATAATATCTAAGATATATGTAAAAATAATGTATAGTATATATATACAAATGATTAATATGTAAGTAAAAATCTAATAACCATATATAAATAATGATGCAAAATAATAATAATATAAAATAATATATTGTTGAAATATAAAGATGAAGATATTTAAACATTAAGTGATGAAAAATATAGTATAGATATATATATATATATATATAGGAAAATAATATATGATAAAAATATAAGTAATATTTTTAATAATAATATATGTATAGTTTTTCTTTTAAAATAAATAAATTATATATAAAATAACAAGATTTAAAAATAGTAAAACAAGGGTTAAAATTGAATTTAAATAGAATTATAAGGTTAATTTGCAAAATAGTATAAATTCTGGGCCTGATTTGCAAGAATCAAAACGACAAAGGACTCACTGGGAAATTTGCCCTAATCCTAAACGACGCCGTTTCCATAATGTAAAAACCGTTGGGACTAAATTACCACTAAAATAAAATAATAGGGCCAAATCATAAGTAAAATAAAGTTTAATTGTAAACACAAAAAGGGGTAGAAGGACCGATTGGGAAATTAACCCAATTCTAAAAATGCGTGGATCCTCCCCGAGTAATCGGATCAACATGCGGATCCTGGGGGTCTAAAAACGACGCCGTTTTATCCAAGCTATATAAGCTAATTTTTTAGTTTTAAAATCATTTAGAAACTCAGTTCTAAAAAAAAAAACAAAGAAATCCTCTGAAAAGGATCCCCGATCCTCTGAGCTCTGGCCCTAGGCCGATCAGCTCTGTTCATCGGACCTCCGAGTTCAGATCCACGCGCCGTCACTGACTCCGCCACACACGACTGTCAGAACATGAAAAACTTCACTTTTCAGGGCGATTCTTAAGGTATTCTCCTCATCTGTTTGTTTAATATGTTATATATCGATTGTTTATGATAAAAAATGTAGTAAAAACAGAAAAAAGAGTAATGAGTCACTTTCGTTTCTCTTGAAATTCTTCTGGTATATTATTCCAAAAATACTCGATGTACAATATCTTTCGTGGTGTATTTTTCTTATGACTCTCTGTTTTTATCTCTGTATCTCTCTGTCTGTTGTTTTTCTTTTTTTAGAAAAGTTTTATAGCCTTAAGCTGTTACATTTTAGGAAAGAAATCAAAGATTTCTTTCCATATCTGCCTTGGTTTTCTGTCTTTGTTTCCTCTTTTGTTTGCAGGTAATCCACGAGAATCTCGCTCGATTACTGATGTCTGCGCGCTGATGGAGCCAACGCCGGATTCTGGCGTGTCTTGCGGGTCAATGGTGGGGCGATGTATGACGGCAGAGTCGAGAAATCATGGCGTGCTTGGTGGCGACGATTGAGATGAAAGGCCACGTCGTTTGAAGTGCTTGAAGCTTCTAGAAACTCCTTGCAGCGCGAGGAGAAGGTTAGGGTTTCTAACCCTAGCCGAATGTTTCTAAATTTTGGGCCTCTAAGAGTTTGGGTCAATTGGGCCACTTTAGTTCTGGGCTAGGTAGGGTGTAATGGGTACCGGGTAATTAGCTAGGCCATGGATTGGTAGGCTGGTTGGGTTTGTTGGGTATTGTAACCGGATACGGGCTTTCGTGTTTGGGCTGCAGGACTGCTTTGAGGCTTTGGGTAGCAATAGTGGGCTTGCTGGGTAGGGATTGGTTTTGTAACCTGGACTGTTTTATTTTTGAATGGACTTTTAAAATATTTATTTATTTATTTTTGCTTCTGGGTTTTAAAGCCCGGTCAAATTTGGGCTATTACACCCTACATTTTGAAGTTTATTTGATGATGAATAAAATAATTTTCATTTTGAAAAGAAAATAAAAAAGTTGAAGCCTAATTATTTCAATAGATTGATTATTAGGTAAATTAAACTATTTTTTTTAGTTTTATTAAACATTTATAGATGATTCTATCTTTTTTTCTTCAAATTTTTTATTTTATATTTTTTTAAGGTTTTTATATCATTTTGATTGATGTTGATTCAAGGAAAAAAGAATTTAAAATTTTATAGATAGATAGAAAGATAGGTAAACTTATAGGTAAACTAAACTAAAAAAATCTTTTTTTTAGATGGCCAATATAGGTGGAAATGGTGAAAACATGAGTGATGATATCCAAAAAAATAATATTTTGGAAGTGTTCAACAATGGTTATTTTGAGAAAATTCAAAATATAGTTGTTGCAGGGGATGAAGTGTAAGTGTTTCTTAATTATTCTTAATTTTCCCCAAGGATTTTTCTTTCAAAAATGTATTTGGCAAGCGTTTAATTTTTTCTTCTTCTTTTCTTTTGGCAATTAGTCCTATGATGGGATTACAAAAAGCTCCTGGGTATGAAATTGAGGCTAATTATAACCAGTTTGGGGCAAATCCTCCTCCTGAAATGAATCCAGTGGTAATTTTTCATTTCCTTTATTTTTTTCATTTTTCTGATACTTTGTTAGAAAATGTATTATTTTCCGTAAGTTTAATCTGATCTAATTTGCTAAACATAAAATATTTCTAGTCATTCCTAAAGCAAATCTATGAAGCTAAGGTTCATGTTAATTGCTTTTTTTCAAAAAAAAAAAAAAGAAAAAGAATATTTCTAGTCATTCCTAAATCAAATCTACAAAGCTAAGGTCCATGTTAATAACTTTTTTCAAAAAAAAAAAATCCCAAGTTTCTTTAGGGTAAAAAAAACCCCTAGAATTTAAAGTCTATTTGATGATGACCAATGCCATTTTGAAAAGAAAATCAAACCTGTTTATTTAAATACAAATGAAAGCGGAATAAAAAGACCCTACATTTTGAAGTTTATTTGATGATGATCAAAATAATTATCATTTTGAAAAGAAAATCAGAAAGTTGAAGCCTAATTTTTTCAATAGAAATGAAAATAATATTAAAATAACTTTAGATTTTGAATTCTATTTGAAAAGAAACATCATTTTGAATAGAAAATCATGAAGTTGAGGCTTGTTTATTTCATTAGAAATGAAAATAGTATAAAAAAAATAATACTATATTTTGAAGTCCATTTCAGTATGATGGAAACAGAATACAATGAGAAATTAAGCCATTTTCTCCTTATTATCTCGATCACTTGTTGATGTTTTATTTCCCAAGAGGATTATTTTGTACAAAATAATGAAAATTCTAGATCCCCTTTATTGTATAATCCTCCATCCCCACAAAATTCATCGGGTTCAGAATCATCGACGAATGCTAAACCCGATCATATGAACCGAGCAAGTGATCTTCTTATGGCGGTCTCGATAGGAGCTGATCTGAACAAGAACAAAATCATCGAACAAGCTGTGGAAGCCATGGAAGAGCTACTTAAGTTGGCAATAATGGGTGAACCACTATGGCAACACAATGGAAACGGTGGAATGGAGACTCTAAATGGGTTTCAATACTTGAGGGAATTCGGTAGCTTTGATGCAACAATGGAACAGATAATGAGGATGGTTGAAGTTGGTGAACCCCAACGTTTCCTAAGCTCTGACTGCAACTGTAACTTTGATCAAGATGTCCCCTCATCCTTTTCGAAACTCAATTTCGAGCCTTTGAATATCAAAACTTCTCGAGAGACTGCAATTGTTGAGATGAACCCTATGAACATCGTCCAATTGCGCGTGGATACGGTAGGGATTTTGTTTCCCCTTGTTCCACTTCATGATGTAAGTTTGCTCATTTATGAAGTTGTTAATGAACTAACATTTTCCATGTTCTCGTGATTAGAAACAATGGGCAACAACATTTTACAGCATTGTCTCGAGGACAACATTGTTAGGAGTTATATTAGAAAACGTTGATGGGAGCTACAATGGAGTTCTTCAAGTGGTAAACCTCAAACATCATCTTCATTTTAATCTAAAATTTACACTTTGACTTTGATTAAATGTGGAATGTGATACATGAATTTTGATTTGCTACAATTATATACACACATGAAACTTTTATTTTGGTTTAATTAGACACATGGAACTTTGATTTGATTCAATTGTATGTATTTTTAAAAAAATAACTACATTCATTAGTTTTTATATTCGATACATATAATTATTTATCTATACAATAATAGACGTAGAGTCGATAATAGTCTTTAATGGTTTGAATCAAAATTTTATGTATAGATTGCTCAAAATCAAAATTAATGTATCACATTGTGTAGAAAGTTCATGTATAATTTTGATATTTATCCATTTTATATCTAATTTTACTTGATTCATTACCCTATTGATATCTCAACAATATTCCATGCATTAAAATTTAGTACAAAAATTCACTATTGTTTTGCTTAACATACATATTGATATTGAAACATTTATTTAGTAGTGCCGAAACCATTTTTAATTTGAAAAATGGGAGTCGACTTAAAAATAAAAATGGAGTCGCCACGGATCTCTTTTAGAGGTGTGATCGGATCACCTTGAGATTGATCATTTTAATAAAACATTTTGATTTATTAAAACAATGGTTTTGGGTCTACGAAATTCGAGAAATAGGGTTTGGGAGTCGGTTACGCACGAGGAAGGATTAGCACCCTCGTAGCGCCCAAAATTGGTACCTAATTGATTAATTAATGTCTGATTGTCGAAAATTTGAAAAGATTTTAGAATACGATCCTTTTATTTAAAAAAGAACACTAGAATAAATTAAATTGGATGCTAAGACCCTTTTATTTCGAAGAAATAAAATGTCATACCCAATGAGTTAGGATACAACATTTCACATTTTCGAAACTGAGCTTGTCTTTTGATTTTTAAAACTCATGCAGTCAAGTTTAAAAAGGATATTCAATTATTTGGGTCAAATGAAAAATCGGAACCCAGTAAGTTAGGGCACGATTTCTCAAAATTCCAAACATAGAATATTGCCTTTATTTTTTTAGAAATCATTATCTCGAGATAAAAAATGTCATATCCAGTGAGTTAGGACACAACACCTCGAATTCCTGAGAATAAGCTTTTATTTGAAACTTATACGTTTTAATTGAAAAAGGGTACTCGGTTAATTGGAACCCAGTAAGTTAGGGCACAATCTTCTCGAAGATGCCAAATACCGAGTATTGCCTTATTTTGAAAACTTTTGAATAAAATGATTTTAAAACTTAAACGATATTAAAACACGACCTTTTAAGCGAATAAAATGCGATGGAATAATAATGTACAACGCAAAGTAATAATTCATAAACAAAATGTTATAATAATGAATCACAAATAACAAATAAATACAAAGTAAGAAAATCTAAAATAAAATATAAAACAATTCTAAGCAAATAATACATAAAAAGGATTTAAAATGGATGTTATAAAAGCAATCTAAAGTATATAAAATAATTTTTTAAAAAAATTAGTATCCATTCAAGATAAAATAATATATAAAACTCTTTAAAAATAATATATAAACAATTAAAAATATATAATGTGTAAAAAAGAGTTTGAAATATATAATCTATGAAAATATTAAAGTAAATAATGTATAAAAATTTGAAATGAGCGTTTTAAAAAGTTAAAATAGATTAATAACAAAAAATGTAAATAAATAAATAGAATGTTAATAACAAGAGTAAAAAAACAAATATAAGACAAATAATAATGAAAATAATATTAGTATATAAATAGAAATAGAAATATAATAAATAGAAATATAAATAGATAAATGAAAATTAGATAAATAATAATAGTATTAGAATAACAAAATAAATATAAATAGAAACATAATAATAATAGTAGTAATATATTAAATTAGTTAATTTGATAATAAAATAGCGAAAATAAAAAAAAATTAAATCGAACTTAAAGCAAAATTCTGGGGCAAATAAAAAATAAATAAAAGGAAATGGACCAATTTGAACGTGCGAATAACAAGGAGGGACCAAAAGGGAAATAATCCCCACCCTACAAAACACACAGCTTCAAGGAAGACCAAAATGTAGTCAAAACAAATTTTTGGGCCAAAATTAAGAATAATGAAAACTTAATTGCAAAACAATAAAAAAAATGGAAGGGCTAAAAGCAGTTGGACGAATTTAGAAAAAAAAAAAGAAATTGAAATGAAATGGACAAATTTCCCATGTAATTGAGAGAGAAAAGAAAATAAATCAATTTCAATGAAAATAGGAAAAGAGAGAATAATTCAATTCCAAATTGAAGTAGGAATACCAAAAGTAATTCCCTCCCATTCAAAGAACAAAATACCCCTATTTATATACACAGGGTTTACTAAAAATAGCCTAACTAATTTAATAATAAAATAAAATAAAATCAAAATAATATCTTCCTATTTTTAGCCTTTTACCAAGTCAACAAAATTTGATAACCCCTTGGCTTTCTCCATCTTTTTGATTTGGCCACAATTTAATGATCGTCATTCAATTTGACCCTTTTTGGCTTGTTTTCAAACGATTGCATCCTTTGGCTTCGATTATTATTTTTTCGGGCCCAGGCCAAAATTGGCCTATTACAGCTGCCCCTTTTTGCTCATTGTCGTGTAACGAAAATGAAGCAAAGACTATAAAAGGGTCAATTTTGCCTGGACCTGCTGAATCTCGACTTCTTGATGCTTCCTTTCTTCAGGTAGCCTCGATTGCAACTTCAGGAAGGTGGGACTTATATCTTCGACTAAAGTTTCAAGGGGAAGAGATTTGTAGCTTCAATCTACTCTACTGGAACTTAAAGGGGATAAAATCTGGTAATCTTCAGTCTGCTCCACTACTGCTTAGGGAGATAAGATCTATAATTTTCAGCCTGCTCTACTACTGCTAAGGGAGATAAGGCTCACCGTCTTCGATCTGTTCCGCTACTACTTAGGGATAAGATCTGTAATTTTTCAGCCTGCTACCCTACTTCTTAGGGGGTTAAGGCTTGCTGTCTTCGATCTGCTCCACTACTGTTTAGGGGAGATCTGTATACTCTAGCCTGTTACCCTACTGCTTAGGGGGTTAAGGCTTGCTGTCTTTGATCTGCTCCACTACTGTTTGGGGGAGATCTGTATTTTCCAACCTGTTACCCTACTGCTTAGGAGGTTAAGGCTTGCTATCTTCGATCCGCTCCACTCATTGTTTAGGGAGATCTGATTTTTCGACTGTTACCCTACCGCTAGGGGTTAAGGCTTGCTGTCTTCGATCTGCTCCACTATTGTTTAGGGGAGATCTAGATTTTTCAGCCTGTTACCCTACTGCTTAGGGGGTTAAGGCTTGCTGTCTTTGAACTACTCCACTAATATTTAGGGGAGATCTGTATTTTCCAACCTGTTACCCTACTGCTTAGGGGGTTAAGGTTTGCTATCTTTGATCTGCTCCACTACTGTTTAGGGGAGATCTATATTTTCCAGCCTGTTACCCTACTACTTAGAGGGTTAAGGCTTGCTATCTTCGATCAGTTCCACTATTGTTTAGGGGAGATTTATATTTTCCAGCCTTTTACGCTACTGCTTAGGGGGTTAAGGCTTGCTATCTTCGATCTGCTCCTCTACAACTTCAGGGAGATAAGGTTTATGGCTAAAATCTGCTCCATTGTCGATACATGGAGATAAAACTCGCCATATTCAATCTGCTCCATAGTCGATACATGGAGATAAGATCTATAATTTCCAGTCTGCTTCCTTGCTACCGTAGGAAGATAAGATTGTATCTTCAACCTACTCTCTTGCTACATCAGAGAGATAAGGCTGGTGGCTAAAATCTGCTCCATAGCCGATACATCGAGATAGGACTAGCGATTTTCGATCTGCTCCATAGCCTATACATGGAGATAAGATATGAAATTTTCAGTCTGCTTCCTTGCTACCTCAGGAAGATAAGACTTGTATCTTCAACCTGCTATCTTGCTACCTCAGAGAGATAAGGCTGGTGGCTAAAATCTGCTCCATAGCCGATATATGGAGATAAGACTCACCATTTTCGATCTGCTCCATAGCCGATACATGGAGATAAGATCTGTAATTTTCAGTCTGCTTCCTTGCTACCTCATGAAGATAAGACTTGCATCTTCAACCTGCTCTCTTGCTACCTCAGAGAGATAAGGCTGGTGGCTAAAATCTGCTTCATAGCCGATACATGGAGATAGGACTCTCCATTTTCGATCTGCTCCATAGCCGATACATGGAGATAAGATCTGTAATTTTTAGTCTGCTTCCTTACTACCTCAGGAAGATAAGACTTGCATCTTCAACCTGCTCTCTTGCTACCTTAGAGAGATAAGGCCGGTGGCTAAAATCTGTTCCATAGCCGATACATAGAGATAAGACTCGCCATTTCTGATCTGCTCCATAGACGATACATGGAGATAAGATCTGTAATTTTCAGTCTGCTTCCTGCAACTTCAGGAAGATAAGACTTGTATCTTCAACCTGCTCTCTTGCTACCTCAAAAAGATAAGGCTGGTGGCTAAAATCTGCTCCATAGCCGATACATGGAGATAAGACTCACCATTTTCGATCTGCTCCATTGTCGATACATGGAGATAAGATCTATAATTTTTAGTCTGCTTCCTGCAACTTCAGGAAGATAAGACTTGCTATCTTCAGTCTACTCCACTGCAACTCCAGGGAGATAAGACTTGTCACTTCAACCTGCTCCACTACAACTTTAAGAAGATAAGGTTTGTAATCTTCGATCTATTCTGCTGCAACTTCAGGGAGATAAGATCTGACTTCAACAATATTACTACACTGTCCTTTGAGACATGTCCTGTAGACTCGGTTTCATGTATCTATGCTTATGCCAAATAATTAGGATGCTATGATTGAAATGAATCAAATACTCCTAACTAAATATGATGCTTATATCAAATAATTAGGATGCTATGATCGAAATGAATTAAATAATCCTAACTAGATGTGTTATGAATTATATGAATGTAGAAATGTCATGAGAATGATTCCCTTTTAAAAAAAAACTTAAAGTGTCATCACTCTATATTCATCAGAGTTTTATCACTGTTGTATTATGCTGCCTTCCTGTTCGGCCAGCATTTTCCAACAGAAAACCCGTAGAAACATATATTCTGCTCAGTTGGTTTGCTCCATTGCAACTTTGGAGTCCATTTCACTATGCCTTCTTGAACATAAAGTTTGTATTTCCCACTGCAACTCTAGGGGAATAATCATTTGATTTTTTCTATCCATCCTGCTGCAACTCAGAGGTATAGGATTTGCATCATCTTCAATCAATTTGATCTGCTACACCATTCCCTGAGTGTAATGAACAGATGTATATGCCTGATATCTGCATGAATACAGAATACCATTTTTCTTCTCTCGAGAATAATCCCATTACTCGTTCTTTACCGGGATTGTAACACTAATGTAATTTTCTTTTTGCTCAACCAATATCTTTGAGAGAAAACTCAATGAGATAATTTCAATTTGGGCTTAAATAATTCCAGCGCCTAAGCTTGGTAAGTTTTAAACAATAGTCCCGTTTCAGGCTCCTATTTTATTTAGAAACTTCCAGAGTAATATGTGCAACTCCTTTTATGAAAGTATTATTAGTCCACTAATTATTACTTCAATGCAAAATGCTTGAAAAAGATCATAACAACGGACTAGAAACATAGCTCGAAGCAAGTAAGTTAACTAAGGATGGCTAAATACAATTAAGAAGGAAATTTATTGGGATATATCTTGAAAAGAATAAGATAATAAATGAAAATCAAAACCAAAAATGGGTAAAATGGAAAACTAGGTGCCCCAGATATCGCAGTTTGAGCTTCTCTGTACCAACTTCTTAAAGACCACTTTGAGCTCAATCTGTGTTTGGGGGATCCGGAGCACTTTGTCGATACCCCCAGACGTAGCATACTTCTTTATTGTTAATTTAGGCATAGCAAGACTACAGTATACCCCACTTTGATCCAAATTTGAGTCTCCCTTTTTAAATTTTCAACTCAAATCCCCTTTGGTCTTAAGGCGCCCTTTGCGGGTTTTCGCCTTGGCCTCTCCTGTTTCTTTTTATTTTCTTTTTTGTGTTTTTCCTCTTCTTCTTTTTTAAACTACTAACTGTAACTAAATCTGAATTCACCGGATTGGGCAGGTTCTTGCCATCTGTCTCGGTCAATATCAATGTTCCTCTAGGAAAGACTTTCTTTACAACATAAGGTCCTTCCCAATTTGGGATCCACTTTTCTCTGAAGTCCTTTTGTATAGAAATCTTTAATGCAGGTCCCCCTCGTGAAATTCTCTAGGATGAACCTTTCTGTCGTAAGCTCGCATCATTCGTTTTTAGTACGTTTTGACCATAACGGGTAACTTTCAACATCTTCTCTTCAATTAAGTTCATTGAATCCTTCTACTTCATCCAATTCTTGACTCAATCGAAGCTTGGAGAGAAGGAACCTCGATTTCAATACCATTTTTTATCCCATAAACCAATGAGCAATGTGTTGCCCCAACTAGTCCTGGTCGACGTTCGATAAGCATAGAAGGTAAATTGTAACTTCTTTATGCCAATCTTTACAAGTCTCGGTCGCCTTTCACTATGACCTTTTTTTTGGGGGGGTTGATGACTTTGTAACATTGGCACATGAAGTAACTTTCACCCTCCTCTTGAAGTAATCGACGACTGCCAAGATGAATCAACGTATATTAGTCGAGAATGACCTAATAACATCCATGCCCCACATAGAGAAAGTCTGTGAAGAAATAAATGAGGCACATGAATTTTGTCTCCCTAAATACAGCCCAACTAATACAATCCCCCTCCATGGTGGATCAATAATGCTTAAACCTCATGGTTAGTGTGGCTACCATGAAACCATTAACATACGACCTTCTGACACCCTTATAGACATTTTGCCATCCACAGGTCTTAGTATCTCAGGTATATCTTGACATGATTATGCGAAAACATCTTTGAATTCATGGAATATACCTAATGACGATTCACTTTGTCTTCGTGGTAATGCAGGCACCGATCTTTTACCTCTTACTTATAATGTTCACTGACCCTTTGTAGAGTAGGATCTGTTTTCATCTTGTTCTACCATCATTAACAAATTAGGAGATAAGTTACAATCTCTATCATCTTTAAAGTCCTGAGATCCGCTTAAACACATATCTCACCCCAAAAGGGAGTCAGTTACAGCATTGCTCTTGTTGTTAATATCTAGGGACCTATTGTAGATACAAAGGCATACTACCAAAGAATAAATGATTCTAAGGGTGATTTCTATATGATATAATCATGAATGAAGCACATTTGAAAGATAGTCCAAAGAACAAAAGAATATATAAAGAATAAAAGAATATTTGCTCAAAAAGAATGCATTTTATTGAAATAAAAATTTTGGACACAAGCCTATTTAACAAAAGGATTCTTATTGTCTGTTGGCTTAAAGCAACAAACGTTTTGAACATTACTCTAGATCAGCTCTAAAAATACAGGGATCTTTTCCACAGTCTCATTATTCAAAACATCCCCAAGTACATAAGATTTGGAAATTTTCATTTCCTGGTTCCCTCTTCAGATATATCATTCAGATTCCCCGATATGTCATTTGGATAGGTAGCTAGTGGTTACAGCCCTCGGCTGGCCTACATTGACCAATTTGGAAGGCATGCTCATGATGTTCACTTCATTCTCATTTCTCTCTTGGGTTGACCTCTTGGCGCTTTCTCCCACATCTATATTCCCTCTCCTTATTGCGTTTTCAATCAATTCACCAGACATTACCATATCTGAAAAGCTCAGAGTAGTGCTTCCTAACATATGGTTAATGAACTGGGCTTTCAGAGTATTGATGAAAAGCATGGTAGTCTCTTTTTCTAGGAGAGGTGGCTGAACTTGTATGGCAACTTCCCTCCACTTTTAGGCGTATTACCGGTGTCGAGACCATTTTTAAATCAAGTTTTTGGAAAATGGGGATCAACTTTAAGAAAAACAAAAACGGGAGTCGCCACCAATCTTTTTAGGTGTGATTGGATCACCTTATAAAATGTTTTGTTTTAAAACATTAATTTTGGTCTACGAAAGTCGAGAAAATAGATTCAGGAGTCGGTTAAGTACGAGGAAGGTTTAGCACCCTCGTAACGCCCAAAAATTGGTACCTAATTGATTATCGAGTGTCTTTAATGTCAGAAATTTAAAAGTTTTAAGATACAATCCTCTTTTTTAATTAGAGTGTTTTAATTTGAAAAATTAAGGCTCATTTATTTCAAACGAGTCAAAACATCACATCCAGTAAGTTAGGACGCAACATTTTAAAACCTTCGAAACTAAGCTCATCTTTCAAAAATTTCTATCTCGAAACAACAAAACGCCATATCCAGTAAGTTAAGACACTATGTTTTGAAATCTCAAAATAATTGTTTAAGTTTTGAAAACTTAAAATCACTTAGAAGGGTGCTTGACTATTCGAATTCAACGAGAAAAGTCGCAACCCAGTAAGTTAGGGCACTACCTTTCTCGAAGTTTCAAAACATCAAGCATTGCCTTTTATTTTTTTATTTTTTTTAAAAACCTTGGAATATTATTTTAAATGACGTTTTAGGATGACATATTAATGCATCATGAAGCATAGATGTACAAAATATTCTAACATTTCCATTCAAACATAAATAATATCATTAAGACAAAACTAAATAACATGAACATACGTTTAATGAAAAAAAAATCATACTAGGGTAAATATAAGATAATAAACAAATAAAAACATGAGTAAACTAAAAGAAAAGCATAATACATGCAAAAATTATACAACAATATATATCATAAAATAGCACAATAAAGAAATAATTAAACATAGCATATAAAAAAAAATGAAACTATGCACAAATAAGATAAATGACATATACTTTAAAAAAATGAATAAATAGAACATTTACAAATTATAAAAATATAATGCAATAGTTCAAAATACATGAAATGATAATATAATATATATACATGTATAGAAAATATATATTTGAAAATAAACTATATAAAAAGGTTAAATATTATAATAAATAAAATACATAATCAAATGTATAAAAGATAGGAATAAATATACATATTTGAAAAATGAAGAAATTAAAATAAAAAAAGGTTGAAAAACTAAGATAGATGAAGAATAAAATAGGAACAAACCACAGAAAGTAAGAACGCAAGAGGGAGAGAAATTTGAGTGAATGCTCTCAAGAATTCTTATTGCTTCCCAAAACTCAAGTGTCTTTACAATGAAGGGAGAGACCTCTATTTATAGTTGAGCCTCCTCAAATCCAACGGTACAGATCAATTACATCAACGGTTAAGATTAAAGGATATCTACAAATTAAATCTCTAAGATTACAAAATCATATCTTCTAAGATTGTATATCATATCTAAGATTGCAATCATATCTAAGATTGTATCATATCTAAGATTGCAATCATAGCTAAGATTGCAATCATATCTAAGATTGTATCATATCTAAGATTGCAATCATATCTAAGATTGTATCATATCTAAGATTGCATATCACATCTAAGATTGCATATCATTGAAGATTATATTTCCATATGAGTCAAGCTTGTAGATGGACCTTAAATCTTTTCAAGTAATGGGCCATTCGATCGGGCCAAATTATATTTGTAATTCGAGGTGAACTTGGACTTCATTTTTTTTTTGGGTTTATTATTTTTGTTTTTGGACTTATTTCTGGGCCCGGGCAAAATTGAGTGTCTATAGCCGGAAACTCTCATTCGGTTTCTTTTCCATGCTCTATAAAGTAATCCTATCAGGAGTCATGTCCAACACATGACTATACTGTTTCATGAAAGCTTGTGCTAGATCTTTCCATGAATTGATCTGTGTAGGTCTCAATTGGTTGTACCATTTGGATGCTGTCCCAACCAGACTTTCTTGGAAACAATGAATCAATAATTGGTCATTATTGACATACCCAGTCATTCGTCTGCAAAACATGGTGATGTGAGATTCGGGACAACTAGTCCCGTTATACTTTTCAAATTCAGGCATCTTGAACTTGTAAGGAAGTATTAAGTCTAGAACCAAGCTTAGGTCCTTGGCGTCAATTCTGCGATATTCATCAGTATTTTTCATCGCCTTGAGTTTTTCCTCCAACCACCTATACCGATCGTCAAGTTGTTTTGGCAGTTCCATCTTTGCTTTTTCCATTTCATTTAAATCAGGAACTACAGGGGTAGTTGGATTGCCCCACGGATTGGAGTCTGAGCCCATCAAACACTTTGGTCTTTGAGAGTAATCGGCTTTGATTTTCTTTGAGTTCGATAATTGGTACACCTTGCGGACATACCTATGTATTTGTCAGAGTGAAACCCTGAGGATAGAAAGGCTCCTCATTGTCTACCCCAGCATTAATCATGGAGCTTTCCCTCTTTTCTAGCCCCTTAGTCAGCAGTTGGGACAACTGATTCATCATATTCCTTTGAGACTCTAACATTTGGTCTCTCACATCTTGCCGTACCCTCACCAGTTGCTCTTGCGTTTGCCTTTGTAACTGGTCTTGCATCTCTCTTTGAAGTTGTTTAAGTCTTTCCAATCTTTGGTCCATATCTTTTGTCTTAGCACGGGTACCGTAACGACGCTTGGTTGGTAAGTTCTTATCGGCTTCTGGATTAACTGAAATGATTTCAACTAATTAAGGTCCTTTTGTGAAAATCAAATGCAAATGATGCAATGATGCAATGATGCAATGCAATGTAAATGCTTGGAATGAATGCAAAAGAAAGAAAGGTGTTGATTCTAAATTCAATTCTATTGGAACAACTTTTCTAGAAACAAATTCCTTTACATAAAATGGATTACATATGCAGCCTTGCCCTCCTGTTCCAGGCGAAGACACCGATTTCTTTTATAAAAGTCAAATATCGCAAGCTTCTAATAGATGCCCCACTAGCTCCTTTTTGCTTGATTCAGACTGCAACTTAATACTCACTTATCCTTGCAATGTTCGTTAGATCCTTTAAGAAAGTCGGGACGTGACAGCTTTCGAGTAATCTTTATCGGCTTGAATCCTCAGGAAATAAAACAAAGTCTTGTTTTCCTCCGTGAACTATCAGCCTTCTTTCGTTGTGTTCACTTGGACCATGTTCAGACAACCGTATTATAATCCACTTTATCAAAAAATCCATTTTCCCATGACAAGCTGTTCTATTTAGCAATCAAAATATGAATCAACACCTTCTTTCTATGATGATGTAATGCAATGCAGTCATAAACAAAACAAAAACGAACACATTAGTACAGAAGAAATAAATAACAAATAAAGTACCTATTCGGGTGCTTGCTAAATTTGGGCAAGGTTCTACCTAAGGTGAACTCTCAAGGTTCACTATATGTGGCTCAACTCTAGAGAAAGGGTACTTGAACCAGCAGATTCCTTGACCCTCACCCAATATAGGCTCATATGGACCGAGTTCAATTCAGGGGAATACATTTCCCTATGGCTGCACGAAGGTGAAAACCTCACGAAGACATAGGTACGGATGTATCCCGAAAGTGATCACTATCCTGTACGGAGGTGAAAACCTCACGAAGGAAATAGTTTCTCACTCCCATTTAAAAGGTGTGACCACAACGGTCATGCAATGCAATGCAAAAGTATTCTATGGGACTTGAACCAAAACGAATGCAGTAAAAGGATCGTATGTTAAAACAAAAATTTAAAGTTTCGATAAAAGGATAGAAAATAATCAATTTTGTAGCTTGACTCTCTTATTTTCCCAAGTGGAGTCGCCAAGCTGTCGAAACCATTTTTAATTTGAAAAACGAGAGTCGACTTAAAAACAAAAATTGAGTCACCACCGATCTTTTTTAGAGGTGTGATCGGATCACCTTGAGATTGATCATTTTAATAAAACATTTTGATTTATTAAAACAATGGTTTTGGGTCTACGAAATTCGAGAAAAAGGGTTCAGGAGTCGGTTACGCATGAGGAAGGATTAGCACCCTTGTGGCGCCCAAAATTGGTACCTAATTGATTAATTAATGTCTTAATGTCAAAAATTTGAACAGATTTTAGAATACGATCCTTTTATTTAAAAAATAACACTAGAATAAATTAAATTGGATGCTAAGACCCTCTTATTTGGAAGAAATAAAATGTCATACCCAATGAGTTAGGATACGACATTTCACATTTTCGAAACTGAGCTTGTCTTTTGATTTTTTAAAACTCATGCAATGAAGTTTAAAAAGGATATTCAATTATTTGGGTCAAATGAAAAATTGGAACCCAGTAAGTTAGGGCACGATTTCTCAAAATTCTAAATATAGAATATTGCCTTTATTTTTTTAGAAATCATTATCTCGAGATACAAAATGTCATATCCAGTGAGTTAGGACACAACACCTCGAATTCCTGAGAATAAGCTTTTATTTGAAACTTATACGTTTTGATTGAAAAAGGGTACTCAGTTACTTAGATTCAACGAGGAAAATTGAAACCCAGTAAGTTAGGGCACAATCTTCTCGAAGATGCCAAATACCAAGTATTGCCTTATTTTGAAAACTTTTGAATAAAATGATTTTAAAACTTAAACGATATTAAAACACGACCTTTTAAGCGAATAAAATGCGATGGAATAATAATGTACAACGCAAAGTAATAATTCATAAACAAAATATTATAATAATGAATCACAAATAACAAATAAATACAAAGTAAGAAAATCTAAAATAAAATATAAAACAATTCTAAGCAAATAATACATAAAAAGGATTTAAAATGGATTTTATAAAAGCGATCTAAAGTATATAAAATAATTTTTAAAAAAATTAGTATCCATTTAAGATAAAATAATATATAAAACTCTTTAAAAATAATATAAAAACAATTCAAAATATGTAATGTGTAAAAAAGAGTTTGAAATATATAATCTATGAAAATAGTAAAGTAAATATTTGAAATGAGCGTTATAAAAAGTTAAAATAGATTAATAACAAAAAATGTAAATAAATAAATAGAATGTTAAAAACAAGAGTAAAAAAACATATATAAGACAAATAATAATGAAAATAATATTAGTATATAAACAGAAATAAAAAAATAATAAATAGAAATATAATAATAGTAGAAATATAAATAGATAAATGAAAATTAGATAAATAATAATAGTATTAGAATAACAAAATAAATATAAATAGAAACATAATAATAATAGCAATAATATATTAAATTAGTTATTTTGATAATAAAATAGAAAAAAAATTAAATCAAAACTTAAAGCAAAATTCTGGGGCAAATAAAAAATAAATAAAAGGAAATGGACCAATTTGAACGTACGAATAACAAGGAGGGACCAAAAGGGAAATAATCCCCACCCTACAAAACACATAGCTTCAAGGAAGACCAAAATGTAGTCAAACCAAATTTTAGGGCCAAAATTAAGAATAATGAAAACTTAATTGCAAAACAATAAAAAAATGGAAGGGCTAAAAGCAGTTGGACGAATTTAGAAAAATAAACAAAGAAATTGAAATGAAATGGACAAAATTCCCACGTAATTGAGAGAGAGAAAAAAATAATTCAATTTCAATGAAAATAGGAAAAGAGAGAATAATCCAATTCTAAATTGAAGTAGAAATACCAAAAGTAAATCCCTCCTTTTCAAATAACATAATACCCCTATTTATATACACAAGGTTTTCTAAAAATAGCCTAACTAATTTAATAATAAAATAAAATAATATCAAAATAATATCTTCCTATTTTTAGTCTTTTACCAAGTCAACAAAATTTGATAACCCCTTGGTTTTCTCCATCTTTTCTATTTGGCCCTTTTTGGCTTGTTTTCAACCGATTGCATCCTTTCGCTTTGGTTATTATTTTTTTGGGCCCAGGCCAAAATTGGCTTATTACAAGTAGCTTTATTGTTTTATAGAATCTTACTTTAAAGAGAGTGATTGAAATGATTCATATATGAAAAGAAAGAATCTCATACAAATTTAAGGAAAGAGTTGTTTTATAGTTGAATGCTTTTTTGTTAACTACAAGGTTTCGCTTTAGGGTTTATGAAAATCATTAAATGTAGTTATAGGTTTTTAATATTCTTCATGATGGATTATTTCTTTGTTCTTCCTCTGTTATTTTATATACTTGATTATGATCCATTAGTTTGTTTATCTCTTACGGTTAATATATTTATTATGATTTATTTTCTTATTTTTTCTCTTATAATTAATATGTTCGAGATAATTACATATTTGCGTTGCTTATATTTAGTAATTAGCTAACGGTTCTCTTCAAAAGATCCGTTTTATTTATTTTAGTGTTTAAGGATATCATTAGATGCCGTTATAATTCCTAAAATATTCTTCACGGTCGCTTTCTTTGTTTTTTTCTCTAATAATTAATACATTCATATGGTAGCTAGTCTTCCAAAATCCATTTTATTTGTTTTCCCACCAGATGTTAGCAGAGTTTCATCAGTGTACACCATTAATACCAGCAAGACAAAGCTATTTCGCAAGGTACTGTAAGAAGCATACAAATGGAACGTGGGGAGTGGTTGATGTTTCCTTGGAGAGTTTATTCCCATATCCACAAGTACGGTTTCGAAGAAGGCCATCAGGTTGTGTAATCCAAGAAGTAGGCAATAGAGGTTCAGAGGTAACATGGATTGAACATGTTGAAGTTGATAGCAGATCACTTCACGCTCTCTTTCGTCCCATTGTTAGCTCAGGTTTTGCCTTTAGTGCCAAACGATGGATTGCAACCATCAACAGGCATTGCCAATGGCTCACAACTTCAATGGCTAGAATCGCTCCTACAACTGATGGGGGTAAAAATTTTAATTTATTCCTGCTTTCTATTTACATTACATGCACCAACTTAATGAACACTTGTTGATGTAATTTGATTTGTTTGGAAAAATAGTTTTAATACCACAAGAAGGGAGGGAGAGTCTGCTGAAATTGGCTGAAAAGATGACTAAGAATTTTTTCAACAATATTAATTCATGTTCTGAGAATGTATGGTCGGGGTTACCTCAAAACTTTGCTACTCAAGATGTTAGGTTGAGATACGGAAATATATTAAAGGTTCCTGGGAAGCCTTCTGGTAACATTGTAATCTTCACTACTTCAACTCAGATTCCGGTTCCGATGGAGGTTCTATTTGATTTTCTTCGTCATGAGCATTACAAGAAAGCAGGTATGTAAAACTTATATATATACGTGTTTAATTTTTTAGGGTTGTTTTCTTGTACTGCTGTCTGAATGCATGCATGTATACAAACATATATGTGTATATATATTACTCCACTGAGCGTGTAACTTTTCATGGATGGATTCCGGGGTGTATAATTATGCAGTGGGATTTTCTTTAAAACCAACGACATGTCCAAGAACTTGTCTATGTCAGTAATGGTGAAAATCCTAAAAATCGAGTTTCCATTATGCAAGTGAATGTACGTGTTTCGATCATTTTCTTTTCTTTTCTCATCACAATTTCCTCCATGAACTAACTAATAAGCATACTAATAAATTTGCAGTCATCACCAAACAAGATCGAGATACTATATCT
Source organism: Gossypium anomalum (assembly GCA_025698475.1). Classification (NCBI taxonomy): domain Eukaryota; kingdom Viridiplantae; phylum Streptophyta; class Magnoliopsida; order Malvales; family Malvaceae; genus Gossypium; species Gossypium anomalum. The sequence goes on from CM046956.1 coordinate 12,304,960, forward strand.
CCAAGAAAGCTACACCGATGAAACTGGCTCGTACATAGTATACGCATCGATGGATATCATGGCCATGTCAAAAATCTTGAATGGTGGTAACCCAAAATTTGTATCTATTTTGCCATCGAGGGTTGACATTATGCCCGATAAGGCACCGGGCAAGGAGATGGAGCGATGGGAAGTATCTTAACCCTAGCGTTTCAAAGCGTCGATGATTAAGCAACAAGGAATATATGCCTTCGTCGACGCTCAAAATCATTGATGCTATCTTATCAACAACCATTGCTTCAATCAAGGATGCTATGCTATTTGGCATAAGGTGATGCCATTGCTAAGTCTTGAGCTTTTCTTTTTTTGTTGGTATGTTGCTTTGCAGCATCGATGGATTATTTGCTTTATGAGTGCGGTATTAATGGCTTCTTTCGAAGTTGTTGAGAATGTAAGTTATGTAAACCAAGGAGTTCAAATAGAAACTTTAATATAATATTATCTGCAAACTGTAGCTTTCTTAAAGGAATGTTTTGGAAGAGCTTTTGATAGGACTCTTTGTTGAGCAATGGGCTCATAGAAACCAATCCACAGTTTTAGACTTCTTTATTATGTTGTTGTTAATTGTTCAAGAATTTAAGACCAAGTTAGAGAGTTTTAATTCGGATTTGGATTGGATTACTTCCTTGATTTGGATTTTGGCTTTCATGAGCTCATATAGTCAGAAAAAAGAAGTAATGGGTTACGTGTTTGGTTATTTTATATGATAATCGTTTGAAATTAAATAAGAAATGATAGATTATTTGCATCTTAAAAAAATTACTTTAGTTATTTACTTTCAGTATGTTCAAATTTATTAGTGTATATAACAAATTTTTTTAGTATGCAAAAATAATAATTTTCTACCACTAAAAACTGATTTCTCCTGGCAAAACATAAATTTGAAACATGTAATATAAAATATTACAAGGGAGTACAAAAAATTATAAAATAGTATAAAAAATTTTGGGCTAATAGAAAAAATTATGAGGGGTATCAAAAAATTTATGAGGAAGTACAAAAAATTTCTAGGGAGTACAGAAAATCATGAGATAATATCGAATATTCAGTTAAGAATTTTGTCATTATCTCCTAACCTGTTGAATTAGTTAAAACTTATCATGAAACCAGGACATGGTGGTGGTTTTTTTTTTTCCAGTTCATACACCCTGTTGATAAATAATCTCGTATTGTTAAGAAAAGGTAATTACATATTCAGTCTAGTTTATGTATTTTTGTTAGAGTTGAAGATTTAATCTTGTACTTTAATTTCGCTAGTTTAAGTCTCTATATTTTTCGATATTTGAAAATCCAGTCAACTTAAATGGTAGTAGTTAAATTGTAAATTTTTCTATTTCGAAAATCATATGCTTCGAAAATTTTATTTTTTGTACAAACATTTATAATTAAATTTAAATAAAATATTTTGTTATTGGATATTAATTTGGTTTAAACTTATGGAGTGAACATATAATTTGACATTTACATGAGATATATATATATATTTACCTAAATATGACAATAAAAATGTATGTTTACTTAAAAGGAATTAAATCGACTTCTCAAATTAGCCTGTTTTATATGGTAATAGCAACAGTAAAATAAAATTTAAAAACTAGCCATAAGTTTCAAATTGAAGACATGAATCTATTTGTATTGATACAATGGATGTCGATTAGTGCCAGGAATTTGCATCTTGTACTATCCGCACTGCAATTTTTCACAGGATGAATTATGAGCTTAAGCACCACACAGAGGCCAGTGATACCATACACCTGGTCGGATTTTCCGCCACTCCCTTGATATCGATTCAATTAACGCCAATGCAAGGGACTAGTTAAAGGCTAATTGACTCTAAATTGCAATTACAATGTTGATAGCTTACCTATCAAAAAACATCACTAGACTTGAGAAGCACAATCTGAAGAGAAATTAAGTAGCACACTTTCAAAAATTAAAAGCCCCCTTTACCAAAACTAATCTCCATCAAATGGAATAAAAATTGATCTCACGATCCACTTAGTTTCCAACTATACTAGCAGACTCAAATTCAAAATTGACATCACATCAAACACATTTTAACTAAATCAGAGCAACAAAACCACCCTTTTAATAATTGGCAAGTGACACAAAAACCTTCAATCCCCACAGCCCCTTCTATCATCTCAAGATAAAGCCACCCCAAAATAACCATTCCTCATGAATCCACTGCTCCTCATGGTAAACACAATCACCATAACCCACACAAAATCACTATTAATTCATATTCGAGACCAGATTATTCTGTAAATCACATCTTAAAACATGATTTCATCCTGGAAATAAAATGTCACCACTAGAAGGGGAAATCCCCGAACCATACCTTTCGAAAAATAGCTGCATAAGCTTGGACGCCACACTTAAATCTGCACACAAGATCCTTCCATCTCACCCACTTCCCTACTCTCAATTATTTGTCTAATCTCTAATCACCCGCTTCAGGGAAATTGATTCGAAGGTGGCCAGTTTAGGTAATGTTTGTTTTGCGATTGCAGACAAGAATGGAAATGATTTGGCGTTTGCTCTAACGGTTGCAGGTATTAGAAGGCCTGGTATGTACAAGGCTTGGTGGTGAGTTCTTTTTGGGGGTTTGTTGCTATTTTTGCCTTAGCAGTTTATTTTGGTTTTGATGTTGCTGCACTTTGGTTTGGTTTTTCGATGTTGGTTTATTTTGTTGGTGTGCTCTGTTTTTCGTGGGCAAAGATACTGTGGGGGTGTGTTGGTCTTTGAAGGGTTCAATTGTCTTGGTTTTTGAATTGGGTTTTATTTTGGGTGTTGGTTTTTCATGGGGTCTTATTTCCCTGTTTTTGGCTTCTGTGTATAATCTTTGATAGAGCGAAAAAAAATCAAATCCTCATTATTACCTGCATTCAACCCTAACGGTTATAGCATGTATATAAAAATATTTTTATATAAATTTATGCTCAAAACTATTCAAAATTTATTAATTAAGCTAATATGAAAAAGCATTTAATATAAAAGAAGGAAATAGTATAAAAATAAGGGTTTAATAATTTTAAATTTATGTTTCACCACAAAAGAGCATTGAGTGAGAACATAAAGCAAAAATAAAAAAAATGCACACACTCTCGTAAATTGTCCATTAAAACCTTTAACCAATCATATTTCAAAGAAGTGCCAGTCAGCAGATACCCTCAACAATTTTCAACACTCCTGTCCTATGTACCCTTCTAATGCTCATTTCCTACTTACCGTTTATTTTCCCTCTCAAATATATATATAAATTCAGTGTTGTACTCCTTAGAAAGAAGACAAATCTGTTCATCACATTTTGTTTAAGGTATGGTTTTCTTTTTTCTTCATGAAAGGTTTTATTTTCAAAGACGCTCAGAGATAATGCATGGAAACATTTATGGATGATTTTTAAAATTTTTTTTTAAATCCATATCATTGTGCTTTTCTAATTCATTTTTTGTATTTTTCAAATATTTTTCTATCATTTTGATTGATGTTAGTTCAGGTAAAAAAAAAAGAACTCAAAAATTTGCAGATAGATAGATTATTAGGTAAATTTAAACTCAATTTTTTGGTTCAATTATACATTTAGTCAACTATAGGATGGAATTGAATGAATTTATTCGTAAAGAGACATTGAATATATTAACCAAAATTATGTAATGTATGGTTGGATGTACCTGAGGTGATTTGTGGAATGAGTTTTAGGCAACAAAAAAAAATGTTGGTAACTATTTAGGTGGAGAAATGCTGGTGAAGGGGGCGTCATTAAAGCCATTATCTTCATCAAATCATTTATGCTGCTATCAATTGAGGTTCAACAAAAATTCAGATTTATTCCTTAAGAAAATAATGAAATATCAAAATAAGAAACAAATATATTGAAAAGGAATAAAAGAGGCACTATTAACTCCAAAAAATGAAGTTAATAATGTGAAATTAAAAAGAACATAAAAAAGTGAAGCAAGTCAGATTTTTTGTCACTGATTTTCACCTTGTATACAAATAGTTCAACCTAGAAGTAGAGTTACACCATTTATGTTCTATGATTCTATGATACATCATCATCAGTTGAATGCACCATAATGTGCTAACAGTAAAATCCATAATCAAAATGAACTTACAAGATAAATCTAAAAACTGGAAACTCCAATAAAATTAAGGACTCCAGAGATGTCTTTCTATAGGATAAGGTCATTGCTATCTTCTTCTAGGAAGAATATTTGTAAACGAAAAATCATGGAAGGGTGGACCTGCATCTGAAACAATAAAATTACTCGAAGATTGCAATGGAAGAGAGCCGAACCCTATTGGTTTCATCTGCTCAAAAGCAGAAGAAAGTAGTACGCAAGGGGGAGGGTAAGTGGCATGGTCTCTTACCTTCCTGCTCACTAAGAATGTAAAATGGAATATGTGCAATCATTTTTGTGTCTCAATCATTCCAGTTGACGGTGCCTGGATTGTGTGGGGTCTCATGTGAAGGCCTGGAAGGTCCCAAGTAGACAGACAGACAAATAGTGGGGTCATCAAATAATCACGAGTTCCAACACAAAATCACTATTAATTCACGTATCTTTCAACACGACCAGATTATTACATAAATCACTATCCTTCATAGAGAACTTTGATATCATCCTGAAAACAAAATGCCACCACTAGAAGGGAAAACAAAGTTATCCGAAAATCATACCTTTTGAATAATAACCCCTTAAGCTTGGATGCTTATATAAAATCTGCACACAAGATCCTTCAATCTCACCCACTTCCCTACTATCAATTATCTTTATCCAATCCCTAATAATCAAATCCACGTTATTGCCTGCATTCAACCTTAACAATTATTGCAGATATATATACATACATTGAAAAATATTTTTATATAAATTTATTCTCGAAATTGTTCACAATTTCTTAATTAAACTAATATGAAAAAACATTTAAAATAAAAGAAAGGAAAAAGTATAAAAAAATAGGGTTTAGTTAATTCAAATTTTATGTTTCACCAAAAAAAAAAAAGATTGACAGAGAACAGAAAGCAAAAACAATAAACACATACACACACACTTTCATGAACTGTCCATTAAATCCTTTTAACCAATCATGTTTTAAAGAAGTGCCACGTCAGCAAATACCCTCAACATTTCAACACTTTTTTTTTCTAAAGGCTCTTTTCCTTTCGTACTCACCATTTATTTTTCCCCTCAAATATATATAAACTCAGTGTTGTACTATTGAGAAAGAAGATAAATTTTATGTTTCACCCAAAAAAACTGATTGACGGAGAATAGAAAAAACACACACACTTTCATGAACTATCCATTTTGTAATAGCCCAAATTTACCCGGGCCCGTGAAATAAATAAATAAATAAATAAATAAAAACAAAATTTATTAATAAAGTCCATTTACAGTCCAAAACTCGGTTAGCCCAAATACATTAACCCTATACCCATTTATGTTTGTAACCCAACAGAACCCAATTAGCCTAAGGACCTATACCCGATTACATTTTAAAAAAAACCCACTAGCCCGTTACACCTTCAAACCCAAACTAGCGAGGCCCAGTGCCTAAACTAAATCTGGAAACCCTAGGGTTTCCAGAAGCTTCGCGCCGCAAACTCCAAACGTCATGCCTTTTCATCTCGCGCCATTTCAGAAAACCCTCATCAACGGCTCCATCGACGCCGTGACTGCCGAAATCTGTGCACGAATCAGCACCTCAACGTCGTCGGATTTCTCGCTGGTACTTGCAAAAAAAAAAGGGAAAGAAGAGCAACAGGGGCAACACAAATATGGCAGGAAATAAAATCAAACATGTAAAATATTATTTTCAGTGGCTATAAAAGCCCGAATCAAAGTGATGTAAAGCGGTTCTTTTTAGAGAGATATACAAAAATATCTGACAATTTATCAACAAAAACAGAGGTGAATAATTTTTTACCTGTTCTTCTTGCAAACATATACAAATGTCATGAAAATAAAAGGAAAAGGAGTTTACCATTGGACTTGCACAAAAATGGAAGCCTTTTCAGCTTCCAGCCGCCGTATCTGGCGGAGTCGAGGACGGCGCATGGGCGCGTGGGTCCGATGATTGGGGCCTGGCCCGACAAAGACTGGAGCCCGGAGGACTGCCCTCTCCTCTCCCATTTCAAAGAAAGTTTCAAAGTTTTTTTTTTTAAAACACAGTTTCTAAAATGAGTTTTGGGCCAAAAATTGAATTAAATAGCATAATAGAAACGGTATCGTTTTACTTAATCTGATAAGTACCAAAACGGCACCGTTTAAACCAGGATCCGTGTGTTGACCCGAAACTCGGATGAGATTCGCATGTTTTTTATTAAAAGGGTAAATTATTCAATCGATCCTTTCATAAATTTTATATTTACAATTACATTTTATTTTTATTTAAAATTAACCCCACTATTTTACAATTAACTCAATTTAGTCCTAATGACTATTAAAGCCTATTCTGGAACGACGTCGTTTTCTGAGATTAGGGCTAATTGCCCAATGAGTCCCTCTCGATTTGTGCGCCTTTTAATTTGGCCCAAAATTTTCATTTATTTGTAATTAACCCTATTTTTAAAATTAAATTAAATTTTAAATTTTTTATATATAAATTCAATTTATTTTAAATACTATATATATATATTTTTAAAATCATTAGTTATATATAAAAAAGTATATATATTCTTCTTCTTTGTATATTATTTATTATTATATATTGTTATATACTACATTACATACATTTTACTATATATATATATATATATATATATATATTATTTTATATATTATCTATCATATAGTTTATATCATTATATATTTTGTTTATAAATTTTATTATATGTCATATATCCTACTATATGTTATTCCTTACATTACTTTTATTTTATTATAAAAATATATATTATTTTATCACTCATGTTTTTAGATTTCTATTATTAAATAAATAGGTATAATATTAATATTTAGTACGTTATTTTTTAAAAAAATATATTAAGTTATTATAACCTATAACATGATTTATATTAATATTTTTTTCATTCTTATATTATTCTAAATATTCTAAATATCTTTATTTTTATTTTATTTGATTTATATTTTATATGTTTATAATTTACTTATTTATTTTTATATTCTTTTATTTTGGTATTGTTTAGTAGGCTAAATTTTCATATATTATTTGTTATTGTTTTTTTACATATTCGCATGAAATTAATTGTTTATGTTAATTTAAGTTACATTTGCATAAAATATTATCGTATATGTATATTGCAATTTATATTTGTTGTATTCATTATGCACTATGTTGTGTTTTGCACGTAACGATAATGCATGTACATTTTATGTTACTTATGATTATATATGCATAAAATGATAACGTATATTGTGTAATTTATGCCATTATTCATTATTTTTATATTATATTTGCGTGGAATGTTAAAGAAGGTATTATGAAGGTTAATTTATTTAAGTATTGATTCTTTGTAATGTGTTAAATACATCACCACTTTAAAGAATTTTTATATTTCATTCGATCCAGAAAATTTTAAAAAGGATAAGGCAATGTATTTTGGTAGTTAGAAATTCAGGAAATAATGCCCTAACATGCTGGGTTGCGATTTCCCGTTTGTCTAAATACCTAAAAGATCCTTCTAAATTAAGTTTTGAAAATCATAAAATGATTTTAGTTACAAAAGTTTAAAAATATTGTGTCGAATCATTCTGGATATGGTGTTTATATTCTTTTGAAGAAAAAGAATATTCATTCTTTTTAACCCAAATTATTACGGTTTTAAAAAGAGATCTTATTTCTAAATTCTTTCAAACTTTTGACATTAAGACGAAATTATTCAATTTGGTACCAATTTTGGGCGTTACGAGGGTGCTAATCGTTCCTCGTGCGTAACCGACTCCCGAACCTATTTTCTCATAATTTCGTAGACCAAAACGTTTTATAAAATGATCCAATCACACTTTTAAAGATTGGTGGCGACTCCCATTTACAAAATACCCTCCCCCATTTAAAAAATAGGTTTCGACAGCTTGGCGACTCCACTGGGGACAATAAGAGAGTCAGGCCAAGAAATTGATTATTTTTTGTCTTAATGTCGAAAGTTTGGAAAATTCTAAAAATTGATCCTTTTTACATGTGTTTACTGCATATGTTTGTTATCCTGTTGCCGTACATTGCATTTGCATGACTGTTGTGGTCGCACCCTTAAGTGGGAGTGAGAAGCTACGCTTTCGTGAGGTTTTCACCTCCGTATGAGCTAGTGGATTGCTTCCGGGATACTGTACCTATGTCTTCGTGAGATTTTCATCTCGTATGGCCATAGGAAATGTGTCCCCCCTGAATGAACTGGTCTATATGAGCCTATAATGGGTGAGGACCGAGAATCTTGGGTTCAGTACCTTTGCTTTAGAACTAAAACTCATATAGTGAACTTTAAGTGCTTACCCTAGGGAAAATGGTGATAGCCTTTAGTAAGCTACCCTCGTAAGTACTTGTTTATCATCTTCTTTATATGTGATACTAACTTATTTTATTTTGTTATCATTGCATGTCATTTAGCATTTAAGGGTGTCAATTCACGGTTCGATTTCTAAATTAGAAAGTTTTGTAATGAGGAACGAATATCTTGATAAAGTAGAGGACAATGCCTCATGCATGCACAGTCGGAGAAAATCCAGATTAGAGAAAGGAGATAGTGTCTTTGAGGGCATACATCGAGTTATGGGACTTCACCGTATTAATTTGATTTGCAGAATGAGTTTCAGGAGTTGAGAGACATTTGGGCCCAATGGGATGACGAGTTTAAGCAGCTTTTCTATCAGAATTATGGAGATCTTCCCTATTTTCTAGATATCAAGGTGGATAAGCACCTGTTTCGAGCTATGGTACAGTTTTGGAACCCTGCTTATAGTTGTTTTACATTCGGAGAGGTAGATTTAGTACCTACTTTGGAGGAGTATACAACCTTGCTTCGGTGTCCAAAGATTCAAGGTAACAAAGCTTATGTTAGGCCTATTAATCTTCCTACTTTCGTGAAGAAATTAATGATGATCACAGGGATGAGTGAGCAGTGGCCTGCAGCTCGTGTCCAACAAAAGGGTGAGGGTAAATGTATTCTGTGGGCAAGCTTAAGGGATCTAATATTGGCACACCCAAACATGAAGAGGAGGGTTGATGTAGTGGCCTTAAGTATTTATGGTTTGGTGATTTTCTCAAAAGCTTTGGGACACATAGATGAGGCAGTTGCGAATTTATTCGATTGACTTGGTAGACAGAACACACCTGTGCCTGCAATCCTAGCTGAGATGTTTAGATCTTTGAGTGCATGCCGAAGAGCTGGGGAAGGTAGATTCATTGGATGTGCACAGTTGTTGTTAGTTTGGTTCCACAGTCATTTTTGGAAGGTTGATAAGGTTCCTTGCCGAGTGTTCTTCAAAGACTATTCTCCGCTAAAGGAAGCAGCTGCTACACCAAGGAGGGATGACATTGCAGAGGAAAGGTGGATAGAAATACTTCAGAACCTCCGAGAAGAAGATGTTATGTGGAAAGCCCTTTGGATGACCCCTAGTGAAATTCTTTATCGATGCGGAAGCTTTGATTGGGTACCTCTTCTGGGAATTTGGGGAGTTGTCGGTTACACACCATTACTTATCCTAAGGCAATACAAGGTGGAGCAGTTTATACCGGTGACACAAGGGCTAGCTCAGAGTGACTTCTCGTATAAAAGGGATCATTATAAGAAGAAGATACGAGAAATTTTTGAGGCTTGGAAGAAGGTTTGCTGCGTGAAGATTCTGACTAAAGGACCGATGACAACTGTTGAATACAAATGGTGGTTTAGTAAGAGGGTTAATGATAACATCCCTAGACTGAGTTTGGAGGCTGCTCGATCAATGGAGGAAAATTTACGAGTGATTCCATCAGAGTTAGAGGTCATAAAGCAAGAATTTGAAAGGAAGAATCTGGAGCTTGGAAGAAAGATAGAAAGGCTCGAAGAGGAAAAGATGTACTTAAGCTTAGACGTCGACGTTTAGAAAATCGAGGTCGAAAAAGTAAGGAAAGAAAAGAGGAAGATTGAGGAAGACCGAGATGACTTGAAGACACAGTATAACAAGACACAGCTATCATTGAAGAGAGTTGGATTGGGGAAGTCTTCAGAGCAGTGGCAGCAAGAGGTTCAAGAAGAAAGAACCAAAGTTGCGTATTGGAAGAAGAAGTTCTAAGAGATACAAGCTCAGAATCAGGCCTTAGAAAAGGAAAACCAAGGATTAAAATCTAAGGTGACAAAGCTTGGACGATCTCTTCATCATCACCGAAGTCGTAACTCTGCGGTCGAGTTAAAAGCAAGTCTGAACAAAATCGAAGAAATGAAGCACAATATTGGAAGGTTGGAAGCAGCACCACAGAACTGTGAACTACGAATAGAGCAGCCGAGGCAAGAGAAGGACACTAGAAGGAAGAACTCCACCATCTTCAGGATCAAGTTGGAGATAGGGATTACCTCATGGGAGAAGCCATAGTCCAGATTCGAGAGGTTGCTTATCATTTAAAAGACTTAGCAGCACAAGCTAATGTATTAAGTACAAAGTATGAGTTAGTGATAGATAAAGATCAAGAGTTAGCTTCATTGTTAGATAGGATCAAAACTCTGGGCCTGAGGGTGAAGGCGTATTTGTAATCCATTTTGTGTAAAGATTTTTGTCTCTTAAATAACGTTTTCTAAAAGGAACTGAATCAGAATCGATATCTTTTAGCATTCATACATTTGCATCTCATTGCATCATATGCATTCAAGTTTTTAGAAAGACCCTAATTAGTTAAAATTATTAGGGAGAAGGAGAGAGTAAGAGAAAAAAAATCTGGAAGTGACACATCCTTACGGTACACACGCTAAGTCAAAAAATATGGATCAAAGACTTGAGCGATTCGTAAAGAAATGCAAGAAACGATTGCGAGGAGCAATGGCAAAAATCCAAACAAGAGATGAAGGATCAAATGTTGGAGGCTCGAGAGGAATATGATGGCTGAGATGGCTCAGCTGCTGAAGGGGGAGACGGATAAAGGAAAGGCCCCTATGACCATCACTGAAGGAGATAATATTGATCATCCTCTGAGTTTTACTCCACCCCATGTGCAAACTCAAACTGAAGCATATTCTTGAAGGCCGTCCATCACGATAAGGCCTCAACAGGGGCAAGCGGATACCGAAATACCCATGAACTTTCAAACTGGCTCGGGGTTTAACATAGGAGATAACCCTGCCAATCCAGTCATCTTTGATTTAGATGTAGCTGAAAGGAAAGAGATGAGGCTCGAATCATCAAGGCAATTGGAGGAACGTTGTAAATGGTTAGAAGAGAAGTTTAAGGCATTAGAAAATGCTGATAATCGTCAGGGAATTGATGCCAAAGACTTGAGTTTGGTCCCAGATTTGGTGCTTCCCCATAAGTTCAAGATGCCAGAGTTTGAGAAGTACAATGGGACTACTTGCCCTGAGACCCATATCACTATGTTCTGTAGACGGATGACTGGCTATGTAAATAATGATCAATTATTGATCCATTGTTTTCAAGACTGTTTGGTTGAAGCGGCGGCTAGGTGGTATAATCAATTAAGTCGTGCAAGGATCAGTTCTTGGAGAGACCTAGTGCAAGCCTTTATGTAGCAATATAATCATGTGACTGACATGACTCCTGATAGAATTACCTTGCAAAACATGGAAAAGAAGCCTAATGAAAGTTTTAGGCAATATGCCCAAAGGTGGAGGGAGGTTGCCATGCAAGTTCAACCACCTCTTTTAGAGAAAGAAACTACTATGCTGTTCATTAACACTTTGAAGGCCCCATTCATTACTCACATAATTGGAAGTACCACCAAGAGTTTTGCTGGTATAGTTATGGCAGGAGAGATGATTGAGAATGCCATAAGGGGTGGCAAGATAGAGGGGGAAACTTCCAAAAGATCGACCCCACGGAGGAAAGATAATGAGGTGAATAATACAAGTAGTTATAATCTAAAGGCAATTATGGTTAGTCAGCCTAGAGTAACTATAGTTGGGCAACAGGATTTTCAAAAGCAGGGATCTGGTTCGAGATAGAATTTTGAGAAAACCTCATTTACACCTATCCTAGTAACGTATCGAGAGTTTTATCAAAGTTTATTTAATGCGCATGCGATAGCTCCATTTCATTTGAAACCACTGCAACCTCCATACCCTAAATGGTATGATGCAAACGCCAAATGTGAATACCATGCAGGGATATCGGGGCATTCAATTGAAAATTACACGGGCTTTAAAAAAGCAGTGGAAAGACTTATTAAGATGGGGGTTCTAAAGTTTGACGATACCCCTAGTAATGAGAACCCGTTGCCAAATCATGGTGATCAAGGGGTAAATGCAATTGGGGATATTGGAACGAGAAGGATTAAGGAGGGCGTGGCTGAGGTGAGAACGCCGATGAAAGTGATTTGGGAAGAAATGGTGAAAAAAGAGATGATAATCTCTAAAGAAAGAAATAGAGGAGTGAGGGACTACTGCGAGTTCCATGCTGTAGAAGGACACGAGATCCAATGATGTGAAGAGTTTAAGGTCTTGGTACAAGGCCTTATGGATAGCAAGGAGCTAGAATTTTATGAAGCTGGCTCAAATGAGGGACATATATGCACATTAGAAGGTGCACCAAAGAATCAAAACCGGCCAAGGATCATTATTTCTTTACCAGGAAATAATGAAGTTGAAATACCAACGGTACCAAAAGTCATCATTCATAAACCTGTTTCCTTTCCTTATAAGGATAATAAGAGGGTACTCTGGAATTATAACTACCATGTGTCAATGCCGGAGAAGGAGGATATTGCTAGTGCTTCTAAGGAAGCTCAAGGCGAGGGTTCTTACACATGCAGTGGGAAACGCTATGATGCAGAAGGCGTCAGAGTTTAGCCTGCAAAAGCAAAGGCTTTTGACAAAGGAAAAGGGACCGAGACACTGGTTAATGAGCCAGTGAAGGAAGAAGAAGCCAGAGAATTTTTAAAATTCTTAAAGCACAGTGAGTACAGCGTGGTTGAACAATTGCGCAAACAACCAGCTCGTATATCAGTATTGGCATTGCTTTTAAGTTCAGAGGCACATCGGGAAGCATTAATGAAGGTGCTCAATGAGACTTATGTTACTAATGATATATCTATCAACAAGTTGGATCGATTGGTTAGTAACATAAGTGCTGACAATTTCATCTATTTTAATGATGATGAAATCCCACCTGGTGGCATGGGATCAGCTAAAGCTTTACACATCACCACTTGTTGTAAGGGGTATACACTGCCAAGTGTGCTTATTGATAATGGATCAGCCTTAAATATCTTACCATTATCGACATTGAACAGATTGCCTATAGATAGTTCTCATATGAAAACATGTCATAATGTAGTGAGAGCATTTGATGGCGCAGAAAGGAAGGTCATGGGAAGAACCGATATTCCTTTGATGATTGGGCCAAATACTTATGAGGTAGACTTTTTAGTGATGGACATCAAGCCCTCTTACAATTGCCTGTTGGGGAGACCTTGGATACACTCGGCAGGAGCGGTGCCCTTATCTTTGCACCAGAAATTGAAGTTAGTAGCTGATGGATGGTTGGTTACTATAAATGCGGAGGAGGACTTTATAGCGACAGTTACTAGTAATGCGCCTTATGTAGAAGCAAATGAGGAAGCAATTGAATGCTCTTTTCGTTCATTAGAATTTGTCAATGCAACATTCATTTCAGAAGGGAGTAAGATGCCAGTGCCCAATATGTCCAAAACTACAAGGATGAGTTTGCAAATGACAATGGGAAAAGGAGCCTTGCCAGGAAAAGGATTGGGAAGATATCTGTTAGGAAAGATTCGAATTCCAGAGTTAAAGGAAAAGAGAGACCGTTTTGGTTTGGGTTACAAGCCAGATCAAAAGCAAATGAGGAGGGAAATAAAGAAACGTTAAGAGAGGAAAAGGGCGCGTTTAAGTGGAAGAGAAGTAGAGTGGGAATCAACGACGTTCCCCCATATATCCCAAACCTTTGTATCAGGAGGGATAATTCACCCTAAAGGAGGGTTGCTTGAAGAAGGAAGTTACCATATCAATGATGTGCATGATGAAGAGTCTGAACGAGGAAACCTTGAAGGCATTTGCCCTTACGAATCAGGAAGCTCTTTAAACAATTAGGTAGCAGAAGAACTTCCTGTAGTTTTTAAAGATTCTTCAGAGTAATTTCCAGAACACTCTTACTGCTCTAAAGCCTAGGAGTAGTAAGATTTCATTTGTAAAATAGGCTCATGTTCAGATATTTATATGATACCGTTCAATATTCTTTTGACCTTTATATTCTTTTATTTCTTTCATAACATAAAATAACATTTCAAAAATTCATTTATTCTTTGTATATTCTTTCATACCTTGTAGGTCCCTAGATATCAATGATATGAGCACCGATACTACAAATCCTAGATTCTCTTTTGAGCAAGACGGATGTTTAGAAGAACCTCAGGATTTTGAAGATGACAGGGATTGTGATATGTCTCCAGATCTGTTAAGAATGGTGGAACAAGAGGAGAAACAAATCCTACCCCGTGAGAAAGAGGCAATTGAGAATGTAGCCTTAGAGGAAGGGAATGAGGTGAAAATTGGCACGCATATTACTAAGAAAACGAGACAAGGTCTTGTTGAGCTACTATATGAGTTCAAAGATATATTTACGTGGTCATATCAGGATATGCCAGGATTGAATACTGATATCGTGGTACATCGTCTTCCTATAAGACAAGATTGCAAACTAGTTCAACAAAAATTACGAAGGATAAGGCCTGATATTGTATTGAAAATAAAAGAGGAAGTCAAAAAGCAGTTTGATGCTGGATTCCTACAAGAAGTTAAGTATTCAGAATGGGTGGCTAATATCGTGCCTGTCCCTAAAAAGGATGGGAAGGTACGAATGTGCGTAGATTATAGAGATTTGAATAAAGCTAGCCCAAAGGACAACTTTCCTTTACCGCCCATCGACACTTTGGTAGATAATACAGCGGGATATTCATTGTTCTCCTTTATGGATGGTTTCTCAGGGTACAATCAGATAAAGATACATCCTGAAGACATGGATAAAACCACCTTTATAACATTATGGGGCACCTTCTGTTACAAAGTAATGCCCTTTGGGTTGAAGAATGCAGGGGCAACATACCAAAGGGCTATGGTGACCTTGTTCCACGATATGATGCACAAAGAAATTGAGGTGTATATTGATGATATGATCGCCAAACCTCAAACAGAGGAGGAACATATTGAAGTTTTGAGGAAGTTGTTCCTAAGATTAAGGAAGTTTCAGTTAAAACTTAATCCAGCAAAGTGCACTTTTAGAGCTAGGTCGGGGAAATTACTAGGGTTTGTGGTCAGCGAAAAGGGAATAGAAGTTGACTCAGACAAAGTTAGAGCCATACGAGATTTGCCTCCACCACATACTCAGAAGGAAGTTTAGGGTTTTCTTGGAAGGCTGAATTATATTGCTCGGTTTATTTCACAATTAACAGAGAAATGTGATCCTATATTTCGTCTCCTTAGAAAACACAACCAAGGTACTTGGGATGAGGAATGCCAGAATGCCTTTGATAAAGTCAAGCAATACTTGCTAAACGCTCCAGTACTATCTCCACCTAGTCCAGATAAACCATTAATTCTATACTTATCGGTGTTTAGTAATTCTATGGGATGTGTGCTTGGTCAACATGACGAGTTAGGAAGAAAGGAGAAAGCAATATATTACCTCAGTAAGAAATTCACTGAGTGTGAAATGAGATATTCGCCAATTGAAAAGTTGTGTTGTGCTTTGATTTGGACAACTCGAAGGTTGAGGCAATATATGTTATATCATACAACTTGGCTAATTTCAAAACTTGATCCGTTAAAGTACATGATGGAGTCAATAGCCCTAAATGGAAGAATAGCAAGGTGGCAAGTATTGCTCTTAGAATTTGATATAGTCTATGTGAGTCAAAAGGCTATAAAAGGAAGTACGATAGCAAAATTTCTAGCTAGCAGAGCTCTAGAAGATTATGAGCCATGAGCTTTGATTTCCCTAATGAGGAGTTGATGTATGTGGCAGTCGTTAAAGAATATCCTTGGAAGCTAAATTTTGACGGCGCATCTAACGCAGTAGGAAATGGAATTGGGGCAGTTTTGGTATCCTCAAATGGTGATCATTATCCATTTACATGTAAATTGGATTTTGATTGTACGAACAACATGGTCGAATATGAAGCATGCATCATGGGGATTCAAGCGGCCAAAGAATAGAAAATTAGAACCCTGGAAGTATATAGAGACTCTACATTGGTAATTTACCAGCTTAGGGGTGAATGGAAGATAAGGGACCCCAAATTGATCAGTTATCGAAGGGTAGTTTTGGAGTTACTTGAAGAGTTTGATGATGTCACTTTCAGTTATCTCCCACGGGACGAAAATCAGATGGCAGATGCTTTGGCAACATTAGCTTCCATGATTAAAGCAAATAGACAAGAGGATATGAAACCGATTCAGATGAGCATTTCTGAGGTTCCAGCTCATTGCTGTAACATTGAAGAAGAAGAAAAGGATGACCATCCTTGGTATCAGGATATATTACGGTATGTGAGAAATCGTGAATATCCCAAGCAGGCAACTGAAAATGACAAAAGAACTTTGAGGAGGTTAGCCTGCGAATATGTGTTAGATGGAGATATCCTTTATAAAAGAAGGAAAGATCAGGTACTTTTGAGATGCGTTGTGGAAACACAAAAATTTATATACTTTTTCATACCCTTTTTAACTTAAAACCAAGCTATTCCGGTTAAATTCTTGTCGAAAAATATTATAAAATAATTAAATTATGTTAAAAATATGAACATTATGAATTTTAATTAATTTTATAGTTAATTTTGATTAAATTTGGTTATTTTTGACAGAATTACACAATTGGAGAAAAAGGGCCCGGTGAACACTACGAGAAGAACAAAACCAAGAGTAATTTGAAGTATCGAGGCCAATTAATTTCCAGCCCAAGACGATCCAGAAATGTGTATTAATTCATAATTAAATTAATTTTAGTTTATTTCCTATTTAATTTAGGTTAAATGAATTAATTTTAATTAATTATGAAGAAAGGGCCTAGTGAACCGCACTGGTTGAACCGAATGAAGTGAGCCGAACCAGTCACTAATTGGGCTAACCAGAACCGTCCATTGCCTAACCCAGATCAGCAAATTAGCTGGTAAAATATGCTTGCAAAACGGCCCTTGAAAAACCTCCAAATTACGTTCAAACCCCACCTTTATTTTAGGCTTTGAAGATTTGCCCCAGCCTATTTTTAGCAATGTTGAAAGCTTCAAACTTGCCATGTGTGTGGCCGGCCATGGGAGGACTCTCTTGGCTGCTGAATTTGTTATTTTTAGCAGCCCTCTTCAGCTATAAAAGCCACTGTCGAAACCATTTTTAAATCATGTTTTTCGAAAATGGGAATCGACTTTAAGAAAAATGAAAACGGGAGTAGCCACCAATCCTTTTAGGTGTGATTGGATCACCTTTAAAACATTTTGTTTTAAAATCATTAGTTTTGGTCTAGAAAGTCGAGAAAAACAGATTCGGGAGTTGGTTACGTACGAGGAAGGGTTAGCACCCTCGTAACGCCCAAAATTGGTACCTAATTGATTATCAAAATGTCTTTAATGTTAGAAATTTGAAAATTTTAAGATGCAATCCTCTTTTAATATTTTTGGTTTTAAAAAACTAGGGTTCACTTATATCAAAATATTACATCCAATAAGTTAGGACATAATATTTTTAAGATACTTGACACTAAGTGAGCCCCTTTTTTTGAAATCCCCATCTCAAAACAACAAAATGCCATATCCAGTGAGTTAGGACATATTGCTTTAAAATTCCAAGACAGTTGCTCGCGTTTTGAAAACCTTTAAAAACTTAGAAGGGTACTTGATTATTCGAACTCAACGAGAAAAGTTGCAACCCAATAAGTTAGGGCACTACTTTTTATCGAAGTTTCCAAACGCCAAGCATTGCCTCTATATTTTTTGAAAAAACTTCGGAATTTTGTTTTTAATTAATGCATGAGGAATCACATTATCATTATGGAGTAGAATATTGCAATAATAAGTGAATAAAACATGCATTTAAACAATACAATGGCAATAACACAAAAATCATAGACTAGATACATACATGTTTAAAATTACATAACATCATATATACAAAGATACATATAGCTTATATTGAAGATGGATAAGCAAAACATACAAGTATATGTAGTAATAATTAAGAAATGATGCATGATACACAATTAAAAAGAAATATAATATCAATATACATGTTCATAAAATAAAATAATAAATAATAATTGAAAATAACATTTAATACATAATGACATATACAATATAAAATACATAAAAGAATTAGTATATACATAAATATAAAATAAAATGATTAATTGTTAACCAAATATATTTATAATACAAATAAAAATATGATATTTAACAATAATTTTAAAATAGTATTTAATATACAAGATATAATATATAATACAAAATTTATAGAAGAATAATAATTATATAAAATAAAATATATCGATTTTTTTAAAAAAAATTAATATATTTAAAATAAATAAATATATAAATAGTATAAAAGTAATTATAAAAATAATTATAAGATAATTATAAAAATATCATATAATAAATAAATGAATAATCATTGATGAAACATGTATATAATATAAGTCAAAAATAATAATTTACAAATAATAATATAGTGTGTAATATAAGACATAAATAATATAATAGATAATATATAATATACATAACATATAAAAAAAATAGTAACATATAATAAATGTTATATAATAAAATATAATATATATAGGAAAATAATATATGATAAAGGATTTTAAATGTATGCATGGTATTTGTATAGTTTTTCAAAAATAAATAAATTGTATATATAAAAACATAAAAAGAAAAAGAAAGGGCTAAAATTTAATTTAAATAAAATTATAAAGCTAATTTGTAAAATAGTAAAAATTCTGAGCCTGATTTGAAATGTGCGTTAAATTTAGAGGACTCACTGGGCAATTTGCCCTAATCCCAAAACGACACCGTTTCCCTTAATGTGGTTTTAAAACACTGTGAGGGTTAAATTGAAACGGAATTGAAACATTAAGGCCCAATTACAAATAAATATTAATGAAATTATGAATAAAAAATAGGAGGACCAAATGAGCAATTAGCCCAATTCTCAAAAACGCGCGGATCCTCCCCGGGTAATCGGGTCAACACGCGGATCCTGGGGCTTCAAAATGTCGTCGTTTTAAGCTTATCAGACTAAGCTAAAACGGTATCGTTTTGTTAAGGCTATATAAATTAAAACTAAAGCCTAAAATCATTTGAAACTTCGTTTCAAAAAAAAACACAAAAAATCCTCTGAAGAGGAATAGGGGCCGGTCATCAGAGTTTTGTGGAGCCTCCGTCCATCGGTTCCCACGCGCCCACGCGCCGCCACGCACAGTGGTCGGAGGGTTAAAAACCCTCCTCTTTTCAAGTGTAATACAGGTAACTCTCTTTTCTTTTTAAAACCTCAACAATTTCTGCTTAGAACGATTTATATATGCATGCTAAAATAAGAACAAAGTACACGATTAAATCACCTTCTAAAAACTGTTTATACTTCCTTGAACGAATATATGTAAGTATATTTCTATTCTGTCAAAAATCTGGTCCCCTTACATTGTTTTGATTCGGGCTTTTATAGCCACTGGAAATCAAAAAGTAAATGTTACAAAGTCTGATTTTATTCCTTGCTATATTAGTTCCGATTCTGTGCCCTTTTCTTTCCTTTTACAGGTTAACGACGCAATCATCAGAGGTGTGACATAATCTACGCGTCGATTGCGGTGTGACATGGGAACTGGAACCACGGCTCTGATGGAGGTCAACTGAATCAACGGGAGTTGAAGAGGCGTGACCCTTAGGCTGATTGCGGAGCGATCCCTAGCTAGGGTTTCTCTGCTACTGAAAATAAATTGGGCCAATTGGGCCAATTAAGCCTTGGGTTAGTTTAGTATATCTGGGGTAGGGTATAACTGGGTTACACGAGTATTGGTCTGTTTAGGCTTGGGCCCTAATATTTGGGCTTTGGTTTATTGGTAGTTTTAGGTGCTGATTTGGCTATTGGGTTGTAACCGGGTATGGTTGTTTGGGTCAAGTGTGTAAACAGGCTTAGCTGAATTGTTTTGGTTTTGGGCCTACGGTTTGGGCTTTGTAACCTGGACTGTTTAAATAAACAAACATTTATTTATTTATTTATTTGTATTTCTGTTTTAGTTTTAAGGCCCGGACGAACTTGGGCTCTTACAGCCACCCTATGCTACTCATTTCAAAGCATCCCTTAACATCTCTCATTCCACAACATTCTCTCATCCTCTCTTCACTTCTCTTAAAGTTTCCTCTCCATTTTTCCATCCCATTTTCCCTTCCTCTTGTTCCGATTTCCTCTCTTGATAAAGAGGTGTTCTTCAGCCATCTTGGGCAGCAATCGAGGATTCATAGAAGTCTTGCTCGGTGAAGTCAACAGAGACAAAATAACGGAGCAACGGTCAAGCCGTAGAGAAACACTGGATTTGCTTTTGTTCCCTTTCTTTTTAATTTCTGTTGTTTTTATGATGAACATATCTATGAATAATATTGTTGTTGAAATGGTTATTTTAATCAATTTAGCTTGAATTTAATTCGTGTTGGGTTGATTATATTTTGCTTACTTGAATTGTTAAAATAGTGTTTATGTTGTTATAGACCTCAGTGAAATGCTTGATTAAGTAAAATCATGCTTAGGTTATCTGGCATTATAATTGTTTAGATAACTAAAGAATTAATTATTTAAGTGGATTGAAATTGCAATTAATTGACTCAGTACTTAATCAGTGCATGTTTAATTCTTCTAAGGTAACTGAAAATTAAATTAGCATTGTATTTGGCGATACATATGCCTTGCATAACTTGCAAGATTGTTGTGATTAAATTGTTTCAAGGTATGGCTACTTTGTTACTTCACATAATCTTTTACATGTTTATTAAGTTGAATTAATCGGTTGAATCGACATAGGAATATGCGAGAGATAATTTAATTCAATAAGTATGTATGTGCGATAGCATGTTTACTTTATTAAATCTGTTTAGTCGGTTGAATTGGCATAGGGATATGTCCAAGAGATAAATGGAATTTTTTTTAGTAAATGTGTTCATAAGTTAGCAAATTACTGGGTTGCTATGAATTTATTCATAACAGCATAAGCACGAATTTAATATTTCTAAGTTAAAAAGGTATAATTAATCCAACACAATTATATTATCTTGATTAAATCTTAATTGAAATCGTGCACTAGAACTCTTTTATTTTTTTTTAAATTGTTTGCTTAGTTTTAAAATCTTAGTTTATAAATCACTCTTTTCAAACCAAAATTATTTTTACCTCACCAAAGTGTTTTAATTAATTTCATAAATATTGCTTTTTACAGTCCCTGTGGGTACGATAACTCGACATTTACTTGTCACTTTATTACTTGTTACGATTGTGTACACTTGCACATTTCCACCGTTCCAAGTTTTTGGCGCCGTTGCCGGGGACTATATTTTTAAAAAAAACATTATTTGTGAATTTATTTTTACATTTTGGTTCTTTTATTTTCCTATTCAATTTTATTTACTTAATTAATTCTCCTCTGATTATTTCAGGTGTTTATGAGTATTGACCGAATTATCGACTTACTCCCAGTGGACCCTGAAATAGAACGAACCTTTCACCAAAGAAGATGACAAGCGAACCAAAAAAGGACCGAAGAGATGAATTTCGAGAATATCAATCAAGGAAACAGAGCAAACCTTGCTCAAAATCCTATCCTTATTGCTGGTGATAGGGATAGAGCTTTACAACAATATGCCGTGCCAGTTTTTAATGACCTTAATAGAGGTATTAGAAGACCCAAGATCGAGGCACAACAATTCGAGCTGAAGCCAGTCATGTTCCATATGCTTCAGACAGTGGGCCAGTTTAGTGGAATGCCTATTGAAGATCATCATCTTCATTTAAGACTGTTTATGGAGGTGAGTGACTCTTTCAAGCTAGCCGTAGTACCCGAAGATGCATTACATTAAAACTGTTCCCGTACTCGCTGAGGGACAGAGCTCGAGCCTGGTTAAACTCACTGCCACCAAACTCGATTTCCACATGGCAAGAGTTAGCAGAGGGATTTCTTGTGAAGTATTTCCCACCTAGCAAGATTGCTAAGCTGAGAAATAAGATTATTGCTTTCCAACAAATGGATGATGAGTCCTTGTATGAGGCATGGGAAAGATTCAAAGAGTTATTACGAAAATGTCCTCATCACGGAATTCCACATTGCATCCAACTTGAGACATTTTACAATGGTCTCAACGCTCACACAAGGATGGTAGTAGATGCTTCTGCTAACGGTGCTATCTTATCTATGTCTTACAATGAGGCTTATGAAATCATTGAGAGGATCGCCAGTAACAATTACCAGTGGCCAACCAGTCGAGCAACGTCAGGAAGATGAGTTGCCGGAATTCATGAAGTGGATGCTTTCACTTCACTTGCATCTCAGGTATCTTCGATATCTTCAATGTTAAAAAATCTTACCACTAATGGGTCTAACAGTTTTGTAGCTCAACCACCTAACCAATATGAGAATATAGCCTATGTCTATTGTGGGGAAGGACATGTGTTTGAAGAATGTCCGTCAAACCCAGAATCCATGTACTACATAGGTAATCAGAACCAGAACCGAGGAAGGCAAGGGCTGCAATCCAACTTTTACAACCCATCGTGGCGAAATCACCCCAATCTTTCCTGGAGTAACCAAGGGGCTGGAGGCAGTAACAACTACGCCCAACCTAGACCAACCCAGCCACCTAGTTTTTCACAGCAAGTTTAGAAACCAGTTCAGGCTGAATCATCCAATAGCTTAGAGAATTTATTGAAGGCATACATGGCAAAGAATGATGCCACTCTAAGGAATTTGGAGAACCAAGTAGGCTAGCTTGCTACTGAACTTAGGAACCGTCCACAGGGTGCTCTACCTAGTGATACGAAAAATCTGAGAAATCCAGGAAAGGAGCATTGTAAAGCACTAACATTGAGGAGCGGGAGCCCAACATCATTGAAGCTGAAAAGGAGCATGCTGAAGCTCAAGATTCGGAATAAGTTCAACCGAGTGTTGAAGTTCCAGTTCCACTAGAACCAGAACCTGCAAGACCTGAAAAGGTAACCTTAGAACTAGCCAATTCTGATCAGCCAACCAATCTGTTAGCAGCAGAATTGCCGCCAAAGACAAATCAACCAGTACCAACTTCAGTATATAAACCTCCACCACCTTACCCTCAAAGACTCTAGAAGCAAAAACAGGAGGTCCAATTCAAGAAGTTCCTTGACGTACTCAAGCAACTTCATATTAACATCCTGTTGGTTGAAGCACTTGAACAAATGCCAAATTACATAAAATTCATAAAAGATATCCTGTCCAAGAAGCGACGACTTGGAGAATTTGAGACAGTAGCTTTGACGAAGGAATGCAGTGCATATCTTCAAGACAAATTACCCCCTAAGATGAAGGATCCTGGGTGTTTTACCATACCATGCAACATTGGAGCAGCTTATTGTGGTAAGGCACTATGTGACTTGGGCGCAAGTATCAACTTGATGCCTATGTCGATATTTAAAAAGTTGGGGATAGGTGAAGTTAGACCTATTACGGTTACACTTCAGCTAGCAGATTGATCCTTAGCACATCCAAAAGGAAAAATCGAGGATGTATTGGTACATGTAGATAAGTTTATATTTCTTGCTGATTTTGTAATTTTAGATTTCGAAGCAGACAAAGAAGTACCAATTATCCTGGGGAGACCATTCTTAGCAACCGGAATGACACTTATTGATGTGCAGAAGGGCGAACTTACTATGCGCGTTCAGGACGATCAGGTAACATTTAACGTTTTCAAGTCAATGCGATTTCCTGACGCAATAGATGATTGTTCTGCAGTATCTGACTTAGAGGATTTTATAGTGGAGAAGGAACTCAACTCTGTTGAGGATCCTCTGGAAAGAATTTTGACATCAGACCCTCCAAGTGATAAAGAGGAGGATGAAAACTTAGCTTTGCTAGAAGCTAATCAAAAGGGATTTAATCCACAATTTCGTTTTGAATCTTTGGATTTACAAGAGAGAGATTACACACAGCCAAAAGCGTCAATCGAGGAGCCACCTAAACTAGAACTCAAGGTATTACCTTCTTATTTAAAATATGTTTATTTAGGTGACGCTTCTACTTTGCCTGTGATTATTTCAGCAGAGTTAACTACTGACCAAGAAGAGAAACTTATCTTAGTTCTGAAACAATTTAAAAAGGCTATCGGATGGACCATAGCCGATATTTGCGGTATTAGTCCATCTGTATGCATGCACAAGATCATCCTGAAAGATGGTGAAAAAGGGATGATCGATGGACAACAAAGGCTGAACTCCATCATGAAGGACGTAGTGAAAAAAGAGATTATCAAGTGGTTAGATGTGGGTATCATTTACCCCATTTCAGACAGTTTATGGGTAAGTCTGGTCCATTGCGTACCAAAGAAAGGAGCTATCATGGTCATAGAAAACGAGAATAACGAGTTGATACCAACTAGAACAGTTACGGGATGGAGAATCTGCATCGATTACCGGAAGCTGAACAAGGCAACTGGGAAGGATCACTTCCCTTTGCCATTCTTAGACCAGATGCTGGATAGACTTGCGGGGCGAGATTACTACTGTTTTCTCGATGGATACTCGGGGTACAACTAGATTACGGTAGCACCGGAAGATCAACAAAGACAACATTCACCTGCCCGTACGGTACATTTGCATTCAGACGCATGCCATTTGGTTTATATAAAGCACCTGCTACATTTCAAAGATGTATGATGTCTATTTTCACTGACATGGTGGAAAAATTTTTGGAAGTTTTCATTGACGACTTTTCAGTGTTTGGAGATACGTACAATGACTGCCTAGCCAATTTAGCTAAGGTACTAAAGTGATGCGAAGAGACAAACCTAGTCCTTAACTGGGAAAAGTGCCATTTTATGGTACGAGAAGGTATCGTTCTGGGGCATCGAATAACAAGACATAAGATCGAGGTAGAAAGAGCAAAAGTAGATGTTATTGAGAAACTCCCACCTCCAACATCTGTAAAGGGTGTTAGCAGCTTTTTGGGCCACACCGGTTTCTATCGAAGATTTATCAATGACTTCTCCAAAGTTGCTAAACTTTTATGCAAATTATTGGAGAAGGACACAATATTCAAATTTAATGAGAAATGCTTAAAAGCTTTCAATGACTTGAAGAATCGATTAGTCACAGCACCCATAATTGTCACACCAGACTGGGACTTGCCATTTGAATTGATGTGTGACGCAAGTGACTTCGCAATAGGAGCTGTCATGGGCCAGCGAAGGAACAAAGTTTTTCATCCCATCTACTATGCAAGCCGAACTCTGACAGGAGGTCAGTTAAACTATACGGTAACAAAAAAAGAGTTACTTGCTATCGTATTTGCTTTCGACAAGTTTCGATCTTATCTTGTAGGTAACAAGGTAACTGTCTATATAGACCACTCGGCAACCAAATATTTACTTGATAAAAAGGACGCTAAGCTGAGGTTGATCCGATGGGTACTTCTACTTCAAGAGTTTGATTTGGAAATTCAAGATCGAAAGGGAGTAGAAAACCAAGTAGCAGATCACTTGTCCAGATTGGAGCCGCAAGAAGGAAATTCTCCACTTGTACCGATTCAAGAAACATTTCCAGATGAACATATACTAAAGGTAAGTCATGTCCATAATACCCCTTGGTTTGCTGATATTTCTAACTTTTTAGCTTGTGGTTTAATGCTGTATGATAAGACATATCAACAAAGGAGAAAGTTTCTTCACGATGTAAAGTACTATTTCTGGGAGGAACCATATCTGTTTAAAAGTGTGCATATCAGATGATTAGAAGATGCGTGGCAGAAGAAGAAATACCGCAGATTCTATACCACTGTCACTCAGCCCCAAGTGGGGGTCATTTTGGAGGAACTCGTACTATAGCCAAAGTATTGCAAGCCGGATTCTTTTGGCCAGTACTATTCAAAGATGCATATGCATACGTAAAGAGTTGTGACCGATGTCAAAGAGTTGGAAATGTCACCAACAGAAATGAGATGCCTATAACAAATCATTGAGGTTGAATTATTCGATGTTTGGGGTATTGATTTTCTTGGGCCTTTCCCTTCGTCTTTTGGTCACAAGTATATACTGGTAGCGGTAGATTATGTGTCCAAGTGGGTCGAGGCAGAGGCATATCTGACAAACGATGCTAGGGTTGTGATGAAGTTTTTGTAGAAACACGTATTCACGAGGTTTAGAACCCCGAGGGCCATCATTAGTGATGAAGGGTCCCACTTTGTGAACAAGTGGTTAAAATGGTTACTAGACAAGCACAGGGTGAAACATAAGGTTGCAACAGCTTACCACCCGCAGACGAATGGACAAGCTAAACTGGCAAATAAAGAAATCAAGGGCATATTGGAGAAGGTAGTTTGCCCGAACCGACGAGACTGGTCCAAAAGACTAGATGACGCTTTATGGGCTTACCGAACAACATACAAGACACCTTTAGGGATGTCACCCTATAGGCTAGTTTTCGGCAAAGCATTTCATCTACCTTTGGAGTTAGAGCACAAAGCTTACTGGGCTCTTTGACAACTCAACTTGGATCCTAAGCTTGCTAAAGAGAAACGAATGCTCCAACTCAATGAGCTAGTGGAATTCCGGCTATTCTCCTACGAAAATGCCAAATTAGTCAAGGAGAGACTTAAGAAATGGCATGACAAGCACATTCGAGTTCGAGAATTTGAAGTAGGTCAGAGAGTTTTGTTATTTAATTCCAGACTAAAGTTCTTTCCAGGTAAGCTAAAATCTCGTTGGTCCGGTCCATTTACAATTCACAGAGTCTATCCATACGGAGTTGTTGAACTCCAAGGTAAGAGAGGTAATTTTCAAGTTAATGCTCAGCGTTTGAAACACTATTGGGGGAATAAAATCGAACGGGATAACGTCTCGTTCATTTTATCAGATATTTAATAATCTTCGTGTTTTGTTTAATAAATAATTTAGGGTTTATTTTTCGGGTTTAGTATGTTTAAATAAATTCTGTCTAGGAGGTTGAAACTTAAGCGGGACCATTTGTGACCCCTCCAATCTTTCCTGGGAATTTATTTTAACATAATTTTCCAAGAAATTTTTCCCTAATCAACAAAATAAATTTTTGGTTTTCAAGTAAAAGGGTCAATTTGATCCAATTTTTAATTTTCATTGAGTCTAGGGACTTAAATTGAATTATTTTTAAAATTTGATTGCTCTTTTTGTAAATAATCAAAACTAGATGCCTCTTTTGGTAAATATTTTTAAAAGGCTTCTAGAATAAATGTTTTTAGTTAAAAAAACAAAAAAAAAGAAAAATGATAATTATTAATATATAATTATACCCATTATAATATATATTAATTATTATCAATTTTTGAATTTTGTTTGATAAGTTTTTATACTAAAATGATAATCTTTAATATATAATTATATCTATTTATTAATCTTTATCAATTTAGCATGAAATTAGGATTTTATCTTTGTTTTAATAAATTAAATAGCAATTAATAGTTTAATATATGTATATATCTAATTATTAATTGTTGTTATCTTTATATAGGATTAGAATTTAGAATTTTTTATTAATTAAATTGTTTTAAGAATTCTACTCTAATTCCTATTTCTCCCCTTATAAATACTACCCATCTTCCTATTCACCGAACACTTAAAACCCAAAGCACCAAAATACCCAAGTGCCGAAACCCCAAGCAACAGCAGCTCCAAGCAGTCGGCCAGCACACGCCCAGCTCCATCGCGACGCGCGTCCGCGCTGCGTCGCGCATTGCCTCAGCGAAAGACCTCGGCTCGCGCGGGCCTTCACCCCGCGTCGTGTACACGCCCCTCCGCACCATCCTACGCGCGCCCGAGTCCCACCTGCTACCGAACGCCCGTGTTGCTACCAGCTTTGCTGCACACCGCTACTCACACACGCACCACACCTGCACGCCCTAGCTGCTTGTGCGGCATTCCTCTTCCATTCATCCTAAGCCACAAACCTCCAACCCTTCTTTTAAATTCTCATCTTTTTCGCCTTTATTATTATTAATTCTTAGAGTTCTTATATTTTTACAAAAAAAGGTGGTAAGACCTAGCTTTTCTTAATTTTAATTTTAATTTTAATTAATTAATTTTTCAAATCACTGAATTATTTTTATTAAAATTTATTGAAAAACTAAATTTTTCCCGTCTTATGATCAGGTTAAACATGCCTCGCAAGAGAACTCGTGCTTCCGCTCAAATTGATGAAACACAAAACAAATTCCACTGTGAAGAAGCCAAAGTGAGATATAAAAGTATCTTCAAAAATCAACAGATGCATCCAGAAAAAGGCTTCACTTTAAAGGAGAGCAACTACCGAGACTTTATGGCACGTATTCGTCAAGTTGCTGAAACCCTAAATTGGGAGTTGTTTTGTGAAAAGAGACCAAGTGTGGATGAGGAACTAGTTCGTGAGTTCTAAGCAAATTTAACTTCAAGCGAGATGATAGAAGTTCCAGTTTGCGGAATCAAGGTACCGATAAATTCAAATGCTATTAATGAGTTCTTTGAATTACCAGGTTTTGAAAACGATGAATATTCCACATTGATGAGCAATATCAAGCCTGAAAATTTGTAAGAAATTCTCGAGGAACTAACAGTTCTAGGTTCTATATGGATTGTGTCAAAACAAGGAATCCACACTTGTCGAAGAGAATATCTGACGCCACTCACAAAGGTATGGTTTTACTTCATCCGATTCAGCCTTATGCCTAGCTCACACGGGACTACTATCTCATTAGAGCGAATGGTCTTATTGTACTCGATCCTAACTGGTAAGACCATTGATGTGGGGAAGATCATCTTGAGGGAGATACGTAATTGTGCTATTAAACACTCTGGCCCTGCTCATTTCCCCTTTACGATAACAATTATATGCTTGAAGGCTGAAATTCTTGCGAATGTAAGGAAGATAGGGAATAGCCAGGGCACAATCACGGATTGGGACCTTTATCGAGTAGCCGAAGACTCAGTTCTACAGTAACGAGATGAAGTAAGTGAGGAACCGAAGGACCCTGATGAAGAAGAAGATCCCGCGATGCAATCATTTGAAGTCCCTAATTAAGTAGAATCAATAGAGCCAGAAGCTGAACCTGATGCGGAAACTTCAATGTTTTGAGCTAAATCGTCTAGCCCAGACCTTCGAGATGAGCTATCAAAACTGATGGACTTAATGCAACATATGCAATGGAAACAACAAGCCTACTGGAGATACTCAAAAATAAAGGATGACTCGATGAGAAGTGCTTTTAAGAAAATATACAATGATCCATTTTTGTGCCTGAATTTCCAGATTTCATATTCGAGCCATGGACTCCACTCTCGAAAAAGGAGTGAAGCGATTCATGCAAAGGCAATAGTGATGGAGAAAAAGATGAGTCAAATTCAGAAGGGTCTGCAAATAAATAAAGGGAGGATCTTGACTTTATTTTATTTCTGTTCTTAGGTCATTTTAGGATTAAGTTTAATTAGGAATTTATTTTTGTTTTTTGCATAATAAAAAAAGAGAGGAAAATCATTAATAAAATGTGAGCAAGTCACAAAATTTAAAGTGTGGCAATAGATATATACATGTCTAGGATTGGATTTAGAAAGAGATTGGTACTTAAGCAGTCAAATTGACTCACCTCCTCTTTTCTAAAATCCTACCTGGTGTATAGTATCTATTCACTTTAAACAATAAGGACATTGTTCATTTTAAGTTGGGGGGACCAAGAAATTGAATTATTTCCACTCAGAATAAAATTTTTCTTTTAATTATGATTAGGATATATTTTGTTTAGAAATTTGAATTCTGTTAACTATGCTCAATTTGAGTATGAATAAAGTTATATTATTTCAATAAGTTATTATGTTAGCTTAATAATGACATGAATGTGTTTTTAATAAAGCATGCAAATTCATACCATAAAATTTTTAAGTTCTTTAGGAACGTTAGGTATGCATGAAAGTTTAAGTCTTTAGAATTGACTTAGTAAGTTTCTTGAGGCGAAATCCTAGGGAGCATGGAACGTTGGAAATGATTTAGGCAACTATTGTTTGGATCGTTTGAGCCTTTCAAGCCCACCATGGTATATTTTATCCGTTGAAACCCAACTTTGAGACTATATGGCCTAATTTTATTTCGACCCTTATAATTAGCCATTACTTTTTGCTTAATAATCTTAAAATTGTCCCAAACACTAGACTCAATAATATTCTAGATGTTTTTCGAAAATAAGTTTGGGGGAGTTGAAAAGAAGTATCAATTGCTCGAAAATTGTAGTACACAAAGTAAGTGCTCTTGTGAATAAAAAAGAAAAGAAAAGAAAAGAAAAGAAAAGAAAAAAGAGCACATGTATTTGAAAGATGTACAAAAGAGCATATGAAAGTCAAGTTGGTGTATCAAAGGTAAAAACTCCGAAGGTTCAATCGAAGCTGAGTCTAGGGTTTTTTTTAAACCAAAATTTATCCATCTTTCACTTACCCCTAGCCTAGCCACGTTACAACCTTGATATAGACCTATTGATTCAAAGTCTTCATGCTACCTACATTAGTGGAGAGAAATTGCTACGATCAACATATGAAGACATAAGTTAAGCTTAATGATTGCAACTTAGTCTTTAATAAAGGAATAAAAATCAAATTGGTAAGGGTTAACATGTCTTTATTACAAAAGCATTTAGTCTAAATTTTTCTATTATAATAAGTTGTTGAATTCAATTTGAACAATATGCATATTTACGTAGCATAACTTAACAGATTTCTTGTCTTTGAGCATAAGTATTTTAAGTTCATAATTTTGGGAAAAATGTTGTTCTGAAGGAATTTTTCAGAGGTGTTTCCGAGAGATTCTTCTCAAAATTTGCGCATTACTTGGGACGAGCAATGAATTAAGTTTGAGGGTGTGGAAACACAAAAATTTATATACTTTTTCATACCCTTTTTAACTTAAAACCAAGCTATTCCGGTTAAATTCTTGTCGAAAAATATTATAAAATAATTAAATTATGTTAAAAATATGAACATTATGAATTTTAATTAATTTTATAGTTAATTTTGATTAAATTTGGTTATTTTTGACAAAATTACACAATTGGAGAAAAAGAGCCCGGTGAACAC
Organism: Gossypium anomalum; assembly: GCA_025698475.1. NCBI lineage: Eukaryota > Viridiplantae > Streptophyta > Magnoliopsida > Malvales > Malvaceae > Gossypium > Gossypium anomalum. Next base: position 12,336,451 of record CM046956.1, read on the forward strand.
TACGAGAAGAACAAAACCGAGAGTAATTTGAAGTATCGAGGCCAATTAATTTCTAGCACAAGACGGTCCAGAAATGTGTATTAATTCATAATTAAATTAATTTTAATTTATTTCCTATTTAATTTAGGTTAAATGAATTAATTTTAATTAATTATAAAGAAAGGGCCTAGTGAACCGCACTGGTTGAACCGAATGAAGTGAGCCGAACCAGCCACTAATTTGGCTGACCAGAACCGTCCATTGTCTGACCCAAATCAGCAAATTAGCTGGTAAAATATGCTTGCAAAAAGGCCCTTGAAAAACTTTCAAATTACGTTCAAACCCCACCTTTATTTTAGGCTTTGAAGATTTGCCCCAGCCTATTTTTAGCAAGGTTGAAAGCTTCAACCTTGCCATGTGTGTGGCCGACCATGGGAGGGCTCTCTTGGCTGCTGAATTTTCTATTTTTAGCAGCCCTCTTCAGCTATAAAAGCCACCCTATGCTGTTCATTTCAAAGCATCCCTCAACATCTCTCATTCCACAACATTCTTTCATCCTCTCTTCACTTCTCTTAAAGTTTCCTCTCCATTTTTCCATCCCATTTTCCCTTCCTCTTGTGCCGATTTCCTCTCTTGGGAAATAGGTGTTCTTCAGCCATCTTGGGCAGCAATCGAGGATTCATAGAAGCCTTGATCGGTGAAGACAACGGAGATAAAAGAACGGAGCAACAGTCAAGCCGCAGAGAAACACTAGATTTGCTTTCTGTTCCCTTTCTTTTTAATTTTTCTTGTTTTTATGATGAACATATCTATGAATAATATTGTTGTTGAAATGGTTATTTTAATCAATTTATCTTGAATTTAATTCGTGTTGGGTTGATTATATTTTGCCTACTTGAATTGTTATAATAGTGTTTATGTTGTTATAGGCCTCAGTGAAATGCTTGATTAAGTAAAATCATGCTTAGGTTATCTGGCATTATAATTGTTTAGATAATTAAAGAATTAATTGTTTAAGCGGATTGAAATTGCAATTAATGGACTCAGTACTTAATCAGTGCATGTTTAATTCTTCTAAGGTAACTGAAAATTAAATTAGCATTGTATTTGGCGATACATATGCCTTGCATAACTTGCAAGATTGTTGTGATTAAATTGTTTCAAGGTATGACTACTTTGTTACTTCACATAATCTTTTACATGTTTATTAAGTTGAATTAATCGGTTGAATCGACATAGGAATATGCGAGAGATAATTTAATTCAAAAAGTATGTATGTGCGATAGCATGTTTACTTTATTAAATCTGTTTAGTCGGTTGAATTGGCATAGGGATATGTCCAAGAGATAAATGGAATTTTTTTTAGTAAATGTGTTCATAAGTTAGCAAATTCTTTGGGTTCTTTGTGAATCTATTCATAACAAACATAAGCACGAATTTAATATTTCTAAGTTAAAAAGGTATAATTAATCCAACACAATTATATCATCTTGATTAAATCTTAATTGAAATCGTGCACTAGAACTCTTTTATTTTTTTTAAATTGTTTGCTTAGTTTTAAAATCTTAGTTTATAAATTGTTTGCTTAATTTTTTTAAAGTGTTTTAATTAATTTCATAAATATTGCTTTTTATAGTCCCTGTGGGTACGATAACTCGACATTTACTTGTCACTTTATTACTTATTACGATTGTGTACTCTTGCACATTTCCACCGTTCCACGTTGACGCTGTAGAAGCTAGCCAAATCCTGGAAGAAGTACACGAAGGAGTTTGTGGGACACACGCTAATGGCTTTACGATGGCAAGACAAATTATGAGATTTGGATACTATTGGTCTACTATGGAAGGAGATTATATCAGTTATGCTAAGAAAAGTCATAAATGCCAGATATACGGGGACAAGATTCATGTACCACCTTCACCCTTGCATGTTATGACTTCGCCATGGCCCTTGTCCATGTGGGGCATGGATGTCATTGGGCCAATATCGCCAAAAGCTTCAAATGGGCATCGTTTCATTTTTGTGGTCATCGACTACTTCACGAAATGGGTAGAGACAGCTTCTTATGCTAGTGTCACCAAGTCAGCAGTAGGGCGATTTTTGAAAAAGGAGATCATTTGTCGGTATGGAATGCCTGAGGGGATCATATCAGACAATACATTGAACTTGAACAACAACACAATTGCGGAAGTCTGCAGCCAATTCAAGATTTAACATCATAATTCATCTCCATCTTGCCCAAAGTTGAATGGGGCAGTGGAAGCTGCTGACAAAAACATCAAGAAGATAGTGGGGAAAATGACTGAAACTTACAGAGATTGGCATGAGAAGTTACCATTTGCACTCTTGGCCTATAGAACGTCCGTCAGAACCTCTACTGGGGCAACTTCTTTCTCGTTGGTTTATGGGATGGAAGCAGTGCTACCTATTGAAGTTGAAATACCTTCTCTTCGAATTTTGTCAGAGATAAAGTTGAATGAAGCAGAATGAATTCAATCGCGGTATGACCAATTGAACTTGATCGAAGAAAAGAGGCTAACAGCTATTCGCCATGGTCAGATGTATCATAAGCGAATGATGCGAGCCTATGACAAGAAAGTTCATCCAAGAGAATTCCACGAAGGGGACCTTGTATTGAAAAATATTCTCCTCATACACAAGGACTTTAGAGGGAAATGGATGCCGAATTGGGAAGGACCATATGTTGTGAAGAAGGCTTTCTCTGGTGGTGCACTGATTTTGACAGAAATGGCTGGGAAGAGTTTACCCAACCCAGTAAATTCAGACTCAATCAAGAAATACTTTGTTTAAAAAGGAGGAGAATCCAAAGTGAAAACTCGTAAATGGCGCTTTGAGATTTCGAAAAGAAAAAAAATGGAGAGGCCAAGGTGAAAACCCGCAAAGGGCGCTTTGAGACCAAAGGGGTTTTGAGTTGAAAACCCGAAAGGGCTACTCAAATTTTGAGAGGCGTGCAATGACCTTGTTATGCTAGATCTAACAAGAAGCGGAGTGTGTTACATACCGGGGCATCAAAAAAATACTTTTGATCTTCTAAACACATGTTAAAACTCAAAATAGTCTTCATGGGATTTGTATACAGAAGCCCAAGCTGTGATATGTTGGACGTCAAATTTTTGTTCTGATTTCTATCTTTAGATTCTTTTTCTTCTCAAATATATGTTTTCAGATTAATTTCTTGTTGTATTCTGATGATTTATATAACTATTCTCAAGATCAGATTATTTGTCTTCTAGAGTGTGTTGTATTGAAATAGTAATTAATGAACTAAATATTTTTACAAATAAAGTTTTGCATATTACTCTGGGAATTGCTAGAGAATAGAAGAAACTAAAACAGAACAATTGTTTGAAGAATTCCCATGAGTAAGGGTCGAAGGTATCCGGGGAAATTTCTTCAGTCCAAAGAATGTTTGGACAATTCAAATGATTCAATCTTAGGAGAGGATTGTTTCCAGCATAATGGTACAAAAGGACCAATCTAACTCTAAACATAGGAGCAAAGTTTGATTAATATTCTGAGGTGGAATTTTGATGGGTAAATAAGTAAAGACACCCGAAATAGGAACTATTTTCATAACATCTTGCATCATAATAGGACTATTTAGGGGAATTTTGACTCATTTCGATCATAAGGCATAAGTACATATACATTATACAGGTTATGTCCCCTAAGGGATAATGTAGATCACCGGTGACAGATTTGGCGTCTCTGTATTGTCAGAAAGCAGATCGAAGATAGCAGATTTGGCGTCTCTGTATTGTCAGAGAGCAGATCGAAGATAGTAGATTTGGCGTCTTTGTATTGACAGAGAGCAGATTGAAGGTAGTAGATTTGGCGTCTCTGTATTGTCAGAGAGCAAATCGAAGATAGCAGATTTGGCGTCTCTGTATTGTCAGAGAGCAGATTGAAGATAGCAGATTTGGCGTCTCTGTATTGTCAGAGAGCAGATCAAAGATAGTAGATTTGGTGTCTCTGTATTGTCAGAGAGCAGATCGAAGATAGCAGATTTGACTTTTCTGTATTGTCAGAGAGTAGATCGAAAATAGCAGATCTGGCGTCTCTGTATTGTCAGAGAGCAGATCAAAGATAGCAGATTTGGCATCTCTGTATTGTCAGAGAAAAGATCAAAGATAGCAGATTTGGCGTCTCTGTATTGTCAGAAAGTAGATCAAAGATAGTAGATTTGGTGTCTTTGTATTGTCAGAGAGCAGATCGAAGATAACGGATTTGGAGTTCCTGAGTTTGCAAGAAGCAGGTTGAAGATAGCCAATTTGACATTCCTGAAGCTATCAGAATACTTTTGAGGAAGATGAGGATCAAGATTTCGAGATTTGGCCAGGCCGGGCAAATTTGGTCCTTTTGTAATCTTTGTTCTATTCCTGTTACACAGTAATAAGCAAAGAGGGGCAGCTGTAATAGCCCAAATTTACCCGGGCCCGTGAAATAAATAAATAAATAAATAAATAAAAACAAAATTTATTAATAAAGTCCATTTACAGTCCAAAACTCGGTTAGCACAAATACATTAACCCTATACCCATTTACGTTTGTAACCCAACAGAATCCAATTAGCTTAAGGACCTATACCCGATTACATTTTAAAAAAACCCACTAGCCCGTTACACCCTCAGACCCAAACTAGCGAGGCCCAGTGCCTAAACCAAATCTGGAAACCCTAGGGTTTCCAGAAGCTTCGCGCCGCAAACTCCAAACGTCACGCCCTTTCATCTCGCGCCGTTTCAGAAAACCCTTATCAACGGCTCCATCGACGCCGTGACTGCCAAAATCTGTGCACGAATCAGCACCTCAACGTCCCCGGATTTCTCGCTGGTACTTGCAAAAAAAAAGGGAAAGAAGAGCAACAGGGGCAACACAAATATGGCAGGAAATAAAATTAAACATGTAAAATATTATTTTCAGTGGCTATAAAAGCCCGAATCAAAGTGATGTAAAGGACGGTTTTTTTAGCAGAGATATACAAAAAATATATAGCAGTTTATCAACAAAAACAGAGGTGAATAATTTTTTACCTGCTCTTCTTGCAAACATATACAAATGTCATGAAAATAAAAGGAAAAGGAGTTTACCGTTGGATTTGCACAAAAATGGAAGCTTTTTCAGCTTCCGGCCGCCGTATCTTGCGAAGTCGAGGACGGCGCATGGGCGCGTGGGTCCAATGACCGGGGCCTGGCCCAACGGAGACTGGAGCCCGGAGGACTGCCCTCTCCTCTCCCATTTCAGAGAAAGTTTCAAAGTTTTTTTTTAAAAAACACAGTTTCTAAAATGAGTTTTGGGCCAAAAATTGATTTAAATAGCATAATAGAAACGGTGTTGTTTTACTTAATCTGATAAGTACCAAAAGGGCACCGTTTAAGCCAGGATTCGCGTGTTGACCTGAAACCCGGATGAGATCCGCGTGTTTTTTTATTAAAAGGGTAAATTATTCAATCGATCCTTTCATAAATTTTATATTTACAATTACATTTTATTTTTATTTAAAATTAACCCCACTATTTTACAATTAACTCAATTTAGTCCTAATGACTATTAAAGCCTATTCTGGAACGACATTGTTTTCTGGGATTAGGGCTAATTGCCCAATGAGTCCCTCTGATTTGACGCACCTTTTAATTTGGCCCAAAAATTTTCATTTATTTGTAATTAACCCTATTTTTAAAATTAAATTAAATTTTAAATTTTTTTTATATATAAATTCAATTTATTTTAAATACTATATATATATTTTTTAAAAAAATCATTAGTTATATATAAAAAAAGGATATATATTATTCTTCTTTGTATATTATTTATTATTATATATTGTTATATACTACATTACATACATTTTACTATATATATATATATATTATTTTATATATTATCTATCATATAGTTTATATAATTATATATTTTGTTTATGAATTTTATTATATGTCATATATCTTACTATATGTTATTCCTTACATTACTTTTATTTTATTATAAAAATATATATTATTTTATCACTCATATGTTTTTAGATTTCTATTATTAAATAAATAGGTATAATATTAATATTTAGTACGTTATTTTTTTAAAAAAATATAGTAAGTTATTATAACCTATAACATGATTTATATTAATATTTTTTTCATTCTTATATTATTCTAAATATTTTAAATATCTTTATTTTTATTTTATTTTATTTATGTTTTATATGTTTATAATTTGCTTATTTATTTTTGTTTTCTTTTATTTTGGTATTGTTTAGTAGGTTAAATTTTCATATATTATTTGTTATTATTTTTTTACATATTCGCATGAAATTAATTGTTTATGTTAATTTAAGTTACATTTGCATAAAATATTATCGTATATGTATATTGCAATTTATATTTGTTGTATTCATTATGCACTATGTTGTGTTTTACACATAACGATAATGCATGTACATTTTATGTTATTTATGATTATATATGCATAAAATGATAACGTATATTGTGTAATTTATGCCATTATTCATTATTTTTATATTATATTTGCGTGGAATGTTAAAGAAGGTATTATGAAGGTTAATTTATTTAAGTATTGATTCTTTGTAATGTGTTAAATACATCACCACTTTAAAGAAATTTTATATTTCATTCGATCCAGAAAATTTTAAAAAGGATAAGGCAATGTATTTTGGTAGTTAGAAATTCGGGAAATAGTGCCCTAACATGCTGGGTTGCGATTTCTCATTTGTCTAAATACCTAAAAGATCCTTCTAAATTAAGTTTTGAAAATCATAAGATGATTTTAGTTACGAAAGTTTAAAAATATTGTGTCCAATCATGCTGGATATGGTGTTTATATTCTTTTGAAGAAAAAGAATCTTGATTCTTTTTAACCCAAATTATTACGGTTTTAAAAAGAGATCTTATTTCTAAATTCTTTCAAACTTTTGACATTAAGACGAAATTATTCAATTTGGTACAATTTTGGGCGTTACGAGGGTGCTAATCCTTCCTCGTGCGTAACCGACTCCCGAACCTATTTTCTCGTAATTTCGTAGACCAAAACATTTTATAAAGTGATCCAATTACACTTTAAAAGATTGGTGGCGACTCCTGTTTACAAAATACCCTCCCCCATTTAAAAAATAGGTTTCGACACATTTACCCTTAGCAGTTTTCAACACTCTTTGCTGACTCTCCTTCCTTACTCACCATTTACTTTTCCTCTAAAATATATGTATATAAATTCAGTGTTGTACTCCTGAGAAAGACTAAACTAAACTAAAAAAAAAAAATTTAGATGGCCAATATTGGTGGAAATGGTGAAAACGTGAGTGACGATATCCAACAAAATAATATTTTGGAAGTGTTCAAAAATGGTTATTTTGAGAATATTCAAAACATAGTTGGAGCAGGGGATGAAGTGTAAGTGTTTCTTAATTATTCTTAATTTTCCCCCGAGGATTTTTCTTTCAAAAATGGATTTGGCAAGAGTTTAATTTTTTCTTCTTCTTTTCTTTTGGCGATTAGTTCTATTGTGGGATTACAAGAAACTCCTGGGTATGACATTAAGGTTAATTATAACTAGTTTGGGGCTAATCCTCCTCCTGAAATGAATCAGTGGTAATTTTTCATTTTCTTTATTTTGTTCATTTTTTTGATACTCTATTAGAAAATGTTTCAGTTTCCATAAGTTTAATTTGATTTAATTTGCTAAACATAGAGGTTTATGTTAATCACTTTCTAAAATGAAAAAAAAAAAAAGAAAAAGAAACCCAAATTTCTTTAGAGTACATAAAAACCCTAGAATTTAAAGTCTATTTTGAAACGAAAATAAAACCTGTTTATTTCAATACATAATGAAAACATTTTGAAGTTTGTTTTATGATAACCAAAATAATTATCATTTTGTAAAAAAAAAATAAGTAAGTTGAAGTTTTATTATTTCAATAGAGAGATTATTAGCTAAATTAAACTATTTTTTTTAGTTTTATTAAACATTTATAGATGATTTTATCTTTTTTTTCTTCAATTTTTTTATTTTTTATTTTTCAAAGGTTTTTATTATCATTTTGATTGATGTTGATTCAGGAGAAAAAGAATTTAACAATAGATGAAAGATAGAATTTAAAAATCTTAATTAAACTAATATGAAAAAACATTTAATGTAAAATAAAGGAAAAAGTATAAAAAATAGGGTTTAGTAATTTAAATTGTCTGATTCACAAAAAAAAAAAAAAAAGGAACAACAAGAATAGAAAGTAAAAAAAAAAAAACATATATTTGCATGAATTGTCCATTAAATCCTTTAATCAATCCTATTTTAAAGAAGTGACACATCAGCAAATACCCTCACTGATTTTCAACACTCTTTTCGTAACCTTCTTTCGTACTCAGCATTTATTTTTCCTCTCAAGTATGTTTGTGACACCCTTTACCCGTATTCGACGCCGAAACGGGATACGAGGCATTACCGGACTTAAATACAAGCATTCATACAAAACCGAGACATGAATTTTCATCCAAATTTAAAATCTTTCATAAACATTCATATCGTCCCTTAAACGAGCCTTTGAGGCCCAAAACATACATTGGGAACGGTTCGGGATTAAACCGAGAACTCAGGAAAATTTTACGAAACTTAGAAAAATTTTATCATAAAACAGGACCACACGCTCGCGTGGGTTGAGGAACACGCCCGTGTGGCATATCACACGCCCGTGCTTCAGGCCGTGTCCATCTTAGGGTGCATTTTGTTTCTGACATCATCATCCAATTGAGGTCACACGGCCAAGGCACACGCCCGTGTGCTTAGGTCGTGTGGCAAATTAAATTTCAATAATTAAGTACAGACTTCACACGGCCTGGGCACATGCCTATGTCCCGAGGCCGTGCCCTTCACATGGCTGAGACACATGGCCGTGTCTCTACCCGTGTGTGCTGACAGTCAGGATGTAACTACACGGGTTGCTCACACAAGCCTATTGTGTAATGCATAACACATACTGCTGAGCACCCACCACCGATAGACATACAAGACCAGTACCCAGATTCACATAAATACATTCATCACATATCTCATGAGCTCAAGTTTTATAGTTCCTAGTGACATGTCACATTTTATCCTAACTATTCCTAAGGTTCAAACGGGATTTTCTCGATGTCATATCCTTGCCGAACTCGTTCACAAAGTTATTCTCATCGACCATTAGGTCATTCATACATTCATCATAACAATTAAACATAGAAATTCATACACAAATAAGGTATTAAAACATGATACAATATTGCATTATTTACACATGAACTTACCTCGGTACAAAATGATAGAAACGAGCCTACTCCTCGTAAACTTTGTTTTTCCCTCGGTCAAGACCTGAATCACATTTTTCTTGATCTATAATGCCAAATTTAACTTGTTCAATACATACATTGGTCAAATCGACCTATAACACATACTTTGGTAAAATTACATTTTTACCCATAACTTTTTACTTATTTACACTTTAGTCCCTAGGCTCGTAAAATGAAATGCGTACATTTTCTTGGTTACCCAAGCCTAGCCAAACCAGTACCATTTTCCTATCAGCCCATATTTTCCTTTATTTCACATTTTTGCTACTCATTTTTACACCTTTTACAAACAAGTCCTTTTTAGGTGTTTTCACTAAAAATCACTTAGTTAAATATGTTAAACACACATCAAACTTTCATATTCTTCCATCAAACATCAAAACACGTGCATGTTACACATGGGTCAAATTTCATAACATGAACCCTACTTCAAAATATGGCTAGAAATAGGTAAATCAGGTTACGAGGGTTTCAAAAAGGTAAAAAGCATTAAAAACGGGGCTAGAATGCACTTACTATTGAGATTGAAAAGTTGAAAACCCTAGCTATAGATCCCTTGCAAAATTCGGCTGGTACATAGAGAAGATGAACTAATTTTGACTTATTTTCCCCTTTTTATTCTTTTATTAACCAAAAGACAAAAATGCCCTTAAGGCCTTTCTTTCAAATTTTCACTATTCGTGCCCATTTTTGTCCAAAATTATAAATATTGGTCAAATTGCTATTTAAGACCTTCTAATTTGTAATCCAATGCAATTTCATGCTTGAAGCTTCTAGAACACATATTTTGCAACTTATTCAATTTAGTCCTTAACTTCAAATTGGACATTTTAGGCATAGAATTTCTTCATGAAAATTTCACACAATCATGCAATCATATCCTGGACCATCAAATAATCATAAAATAATTATTTCTATTTTGGATTTGTGGTCTCAAAATCACTGTTTCGACTATACCCTAATTCAGGATGTTACATATAAATAAACTCAGAGTTGTACTCTTGAGAAAGAAGATAAATTTTATGTTTCACCTAGAAAAAGGATTAACGGAGAACAAAAAGCAAAAACACAAAAAACACACATAGACTTTCATGAACTGTCCATTAAATCATTTAACTAATCATATTTTAAAGAAGTGTCATGACCCTCAACAGTTTTCAACACTCGTTTTCTAAGACTCATTTCTTACTCACCATTTACTTTTCCTCTCAAATATATATATAAACTCAATGTTGTACTCCTGAGAAATAATATAAATATTATGTTGTACTCATGAGAAAGAAGACATATTTATTCATCACTTTTTTGTTTAAGGTATGGTAACAGATAGATTATTATGTAAATTAAACTTTTTTTTAGTTTTATTAAACATTTATAGATGATTATATCTTTTTTTCTTCAAATTTTTTATTTTATATTTTTCAAAGGTTTTTCTATCATTTTAATTGATGTTGATTCAGGAAAAAAGAACATAAAAATTTATAGATAGATAGAAAGATAGATAAACTTAAAGGTAAATTAAACTAAAAAAATCTCTTTTTTAGATGGCCAATATAGGTGGAAATGGTGAAAACATGAGTGATGGTATCCAACAAAATAACATTTTGAAAGTGTTCAACAATGGTTATTTGAAGAATATTCAAAATATAGTTATAGCAGGGAAAGAAGTGTAAGTGTTTCCTACTTAGTCTTAATTTTTCCCAGGGATTTCTCTTTCAAAAATGGATTTGGCAAGAGTAATTTTTTCTTCTTCTTTACTTTTGGCAGTTAGCCCTATGGTGGGATTACAAGAAGCTCTTGGGTATGACATTGAGGTTAATTATAATTAGTTTGGGGCAAATTCTACTCCTGAAATGAATTCAATGGTAAATTTTCATTTCTTTGTTTTATTCATTTTTATTTTATACTTTGTTATAAAGCATAAAATATAATGTTCATGTTAATCACTTTTTTCAGAGAAAATAAAAAGAAAAAGAAACCCAAATTTCTTTAGAGTACAAAAATACCCTAGAATGTAAAGTCTATTTGAAGATGACCAATATCATTTTGAAAAGAAAATCAAACACGTATATTTCAATACAAATGAAAACAGAATTAAAAGGCCCTACAGAAGTTTATTTGATGATGACTAAAATAATTATCATTTTGAAAAGAAAATAAAAAAGTTGAAGCCTAATTATTTTATTAGATAGATTATTAACTTCAATAGATAGATTATTAGGTAAATTCAACTATTTTTTTTTAGTTTTATTAAACATTTATAGATGATTCTATCTTCTTTTTTTTCTTCAATTTTTTCTTTTGTATTTATTAGGTAAATAAATATATTGACAAAGAATAAAGGAGGCACTATCAACTCCAACAATTGAAGTTAATAATGTGAAATTAAAAAAAAAAAAAAAAAAGTGAAGCAAGACTGATTTTTTCTCTCTGATTTTCACCTTGTATACAAAGAATTCAACTTGGAAGTAGAGTTACACCATTTATGTTCTATGATTCTATGATACATCATCATCAGTTGAATGCACCATAATGTGCTAACAGTAAAATCCATAATCAAAATGAACTTACAAGATGAATCTAAAAACTGGAAACTCCAATAAAATTAGGGACTCCAGAGATGCCTTTCCATTGGATAAGGTCATTGCTATCTTTTTCTCGGAAGAATATCTGGAAACGAAAAATCATGGAAGGGTGGACCTGCATCCGAAACAATAAAGTTACTCCAAGATTGTAATGGAAGAGAGCCGAACCCTATTGATTTCATCTGTTTAAAAGCAGAAGAAAGCAGTACGCAAGGGGGAGGGTAAGTGGCATGGTCTCTTACCTTCCTGCTCACCAAGAATGTAAAATGGAATATGCGCAATCATTTTTGTGCCTCCATCATTCCAGTTGACGATGCCTGGATTGTGTGGGTGCCCATGTGAAGGCCGGGAAGGTCCCAAGATAGACAGACAGATAGCGGGGTCATCCATTAATCCCAGATAATCACGAGCTCGCCTCCAAACCCTTGAATCTGATATTCGAGATCGAGCAACCTGAATATGAATTGTTAGCCAAAAGCAACATTATTAAGTTAGAAAATTCATTTCCTTCTTTACAACTATTTGACCAAAGTAAATGTCCAAAATTGGATTCAGACAACCTTGCCCAATGCTACACGTGCCCTCGGCAATAGTTCACGGTGATATGTAGCAAGCTTAGCAATAGCTGTGATAACAAAACACAGAAGCCTCGACTGTGATGACTTTCTGAAGTTCCTGCTGTAAGAGTTGATAGACTCCTGCCTCAGACCTAGACGACTTCCGAAACCAAGAATAAAGTCAGCATATAACAACCAACATTAGAAAGAAATTTTTTTGAGAAAACATATAAAAAGAGCTACGAAAATATTACCTAGATGAAAGGTTTTCATACAAAAGTAGCTCTAAACTTTCAAAAAGTTCCCTAGCTGCATCTTTGTGAGATCCACCACCCCCACCATGCTCTCCCACAGCCCAACACAATTGTAACGCCAATTCTGTCTAGTTAAAGAAAAAAAACATATGAAGTCAGAACCCTAATGCATGAAAACCAATTTACCGAAAAATAGGATGTAATTATTGACCTTTTCTGGGCTGTCATATGCTTCCCCGAGTCTGTCAACTATAGGCTTCTGCAGAAGGTTCAATGGACAATAAGTTAGACAAAATAATAACACTACACCAAATAAAGTTCAATCATAATTATGAAAAAGGACAAAAGAATTGCAATCCTATCGGACATCAATTCAGTAACAATTAATGTAGATGCTTAATACAAACTGGAAAAGTAAAATATATGGAGAAACTTGAGTGAATAATACCTTCAAAAGTGCAATAAAATCTGGAGAACGCTGAAATGAAGCAAGCATGAACTCTAGGAGCCTTCTACGAACCTGCCCAAATATAGCTTCTCAGAAAAACAAGCCATTCGAATCTCAGCATCTAACTTGATGTCCTCTTACATGGACATTCACAAGAAAAGCTTTGAATCCATACAAAAATCCAATGATGCTAACCATTTTACTTACCTAACATAAGCACTTTAGTATGGACCCAAATAATTAATGTAAGAGAGGATCTAGAGGGTGGTACATACTGTAGATAATATGAAAACCACAAGGTAGTAGCCCCACAAGAAATACAATAAAAGAACTAATATTTCAAAAATGTATACAAACCTCATACATATAGTTCTTGTCAGGAAATAATGTAGAATTTCTAGCCATCAGAATGGGAATTAATGCACAGATTAATGCTACAAAAGAGAGGCAAGAACACAAATTAAGATACAAGCAATGAGTATCGACACTTAAAATAAATCTACATCCTGTAGATAGAGTTATATAAGCACTAAAAAGGATATCAAATGGATTAAAAAAAAAACATAAAACATACAGTTATTTGCATCGCGCAAAGCTATAGTAAAGTACATATCAAGAAGCCGAGGTGTGATATTCAGTATCTGCTTTAATCTATCAGACTGAGGGCTATTTGTTGCAGCTTGTAGTACTGCAGCAACCCCAGGAGAAGTCCAATGGCGCTCCTGAAACAATCAATCTTCTGTCAAATGTCGACTTATTTCAAACTACAGAAAGAAAAGAGATATTAGTAACAAAAAACAAAAACAAAAACCAGGTCAGCCTAGTTATAGACACAACTCATAGCTCAAAAAAATATGATATTGTACCATTGGAAGAGTGTACAATATTAAAGTAAGGTACAATATTAAAGTAAGGGAGCCTTAATTTAGAAATGCAAAGTGCTGCTTTTACTTGCATTAATAGAAATTCAAAATACTTGATATAGAGAAAATGAACAATCTAAATTTTAAAAAGCAAAGTACTCTACAAGAACACAGAGAAACAAATTCCTAATTAAAAAAGTCTGTAATGGTTACACAACTATACGTTCCTCAAGTAATACTATGATTGTAACTGCTTTCATCTAATTGTAAATGGAGTTTAATAAATAGAAGACCATACAGCAAGACCATCATTTTCATCCTTAAGAAGTTCCAGAAACACAGGATCAGCAACATCAATCGTACTGCTTTCCTCGGACTCAGAGTCTCCTCCTCCATCTCCAATGGTAGAACCCGTATAGGCTTCATCCATGAGTGCAAGTAGCATCTGTATCAAAAAAGGGAGTTTTACCATTTGCACTACTAATGAGTTTTTACTTAAAATATACAATTTATAAAGTCCCACATATAACCTCAGGAGCCGCACTCTTCTGGATAGAAGCTATACTGCTTCCTATTAGTGACCCTGAGCTTCGTTCTACCTTTTCCAATGCGACAACCAAGACTAATGTAGACAAATGAAAGTCAGAAAGCATAATTAGTTTATGAAGAAATAAGAAAAATTCACTTCATCATTCAACAAACCAGATGAATGCACATAGAGCACATAACAAAGAAAAGGGAATAAAAATTATAATATCAACCATCCATCAATCTATTTATGTTAAAGAGCGCTTAGAATGAATGCAAATGAAGTTTTAAAATGCAAAATGAGGTGAAAAGGTGTACGAAATAAGTGCAGACAAGAGGACAATACAGTCAATTGAGAAGCCCAGACAATAAACTCACTTGGCAAATCTACTAAAGATGGAAATAGGGGGAGAAATGATCCAGGTGATACCAATCCTGGATAAACCTTGAGAAATGCCTTCTCTAATCTGCAAACCACACATGACGATCCTCAATAGCACTTTAAAACAAACCATTTATGAGTACTGTATGTTTAACTGCTTATTCTGTAAACCACATCACATGGATTTAGTATCAGTTTAGCCTGTTTATTACTCATAAAGGTTCTCCAGAAGTGGAGACAGGAACATAGAGAAAGCAAGCTATTGCCATTCAGGTAATATACTACATACTGAACACTCATAAGACTAAGTCCGATGAAATGGAAACAACCTTAGATAGGAGAACTTACTTTTCTCCGTTCCATGCAATCAGCTTCAGAAGCAAAGGGAAAAACTACAAAGAAATAAGGCATATTAGTAAGAGATGCAAAGGGATAATTACTTGATTCCATATTTAGTCCACTGTTCAATTAGAAGGCTTCAATTTAGAAAAAAAATACATAATTGGCAAAGGGAAGATGAGCTATAACAAGTAAAATCACAGAGGGTATGAATTGCTGATAAACGTGGCATCTTTGAGCTTCAAAACATAAAGCAACTCCAACAGGATTACTCAAAAATGGTAGTTTGACAGAACAAGCATATTTAGATGTTTTAACTTCACCGTTAAATGATTTGTTAATGATCAAACAAAAATGTATTAACTCATGCTTGGAAGGAACAAAGTATATAGAGGGTTTTCAATTTTCATTCAGTGCAGCAGACGTCAAAATTGTTTTTGGGACAAAATTACATATATGCATACTAAATAGTACATAAATTTAAATTTTCTATTCTTTAGCTTCTGTAACTTCCAATCTTTTATTTACCAACAAATATGTTATACACGTCTAAAGCCATATGACAGTAATAGCATCAATTTCATAAATTTAAACAACATGCCCCAAAGAGCAATGCAAATTCTTAAGATATCCAGCATCTTTAATACCTTAAAATGCATTATGATTATCAAAAGAATCTGCTAAGAATCCTAATTCATTGATCATACCTGAGGTAGTAAGTTGGGAAAAGAAAAAAGAAGTTTGTTCTTGTTTACATTTAGAAAATCAAGAGTTGCAGCTGCAACAACAGGATCTGCGAACTCACTGTAATCAACATAAGAACAGTGCTAAGCATAAAGTTTAAGGAAAACAGAATGTTTAAATTCATAAAAAGCATGCTGACATAAGAGAATAGGCAAGATAAAGTGAATGCGAAGAAAAAAAAAAGTCATGTAGATTAGCGTCGTAGCAAACATATTAACTAATTATACATCTACAGGATGGCGCTTAAATTCAAAAAATGCACGCTGCAAATATGTCATTATGCTTCATTTTTATCCAATCAAGTTCTTTATTTATTTATTTATTTTATATTTATGAAGAGAAATATCTTTTCAAAGTAATAAAATAAATCAAATAAACATAGTAGCTCAAAACTTATCTTTAGAAACAAATAAGAAAAACAATATAAAGTCTTCATCATCTAACGTTTGTCCAAATACTCTGTATCATTACCGGCTCAAACATGAACGGAAAAATGTCCTCAGACTAGGGTCAGCATCATGGAGAACCACCTCTCCAAAATCAAGGAAAAATTGAAGAATGACCTATTCAATAAATCCAAAAGAACAAAGATAAAGAAAGTCATAAACAATACAGCTAAACTACAATGCTATAATATACGAACACTTTAACTAGGGCCATCTAATCAATGAATTGATATTTGAATTTTGATCCATACAATCTTTTCCCTCATATCTCAAACCAGCCTTTACACAATGCAGAACCTTTTGGGGCCTTTGATGACTTAAACTTTAGAAAAGTAGCCATTTTAAAAAAAAAAATCAATATTTTACTTTCCCAATTGGAAATTATCTTAAGAAGATATTACATATAAAGAAATTGCCCATTTCCGATGGGGGAAAACAGCAATCAAACGAGAAACTACTACACACATACATCAGTATTGACTAAGTCACTAACAAATCAAATTTCAGTACATGATTGAAATAGTAAAGAAGAGTCAATTACAGCATTAATTACACTTTAAATGACGTTTAGACAAAATTGCACACAAAACATTCAAGTAGTTCTAAAATTTTCTAAAAATCAAATAAAAAATCAGGAAAATAGAAGAAAACCCAAACCAGTAAGAGAATTCCGCTGGGAGAGGTAGGTTGAGAGAGGGAAGCAATAGAGCGTTGGAAGAGCTTGTTGATATGAGGATAAACCCTAGCGACCAAATCCTCAGAGTATTTCTCTTCTTGTCTACAGAAATCGCAGAGTTTCTTGACGGCGTGAAGAAGAGAAGGATCGGAGGCTGGATCGTTAGCGAAACTCGAGTCTCTTGCACTGTTCGATACGGTTCGAAGATAGAAGTCCCAATCTCGTTCTCGATCGCTCATTTTCCTTTCTTTTTCCGTTCCTTCCGCGAACGAAAAGTTCCTGCGACGGTTTTTTCCTCGAGGAGACGAAAGCGTTCGAAACGATGCGTTTTATATTTTATTAATTACCGAATGCTCCCTTTATTTTCACTTTTATTATTTTTTAAAATTGCTAATTTCTTTTTGTTGTTTTGGAAAGTTTTACTATTTTATATACCATATCCTCGTTAAGTGAGTTTTAATTCAATTAGTATGATATTATTATCAAATGTAAGAAGATATAGCTTTGGTACACTCCCAACATATTTAAACAGTTAAAATTTTTTAATGGATGAAAACTGACAATCAATAAAATAAAACAGTACACTCGAATTCACATCTGCATTAGTAATAATATACGTACTAATTGAGTTGAAAGGTGGATTAAATTTTTTTCATAAATTTTTAATGGGATCAATTATAGTGATGAGATTGACTAACAGATAGCCCGACTGGTTGGGTATCAGGTGGAGTTTAGAAAACATCGACTATACATTATCTTTTATATACTTGATGAATTCATTGACTACTTTGAATTGCCAGTTACTGCGCTCCCTCCAAATTACGCAGATGTAAGCACTCCATAACAATTTCAGAACCACTGTGATTCAATGCTGTGACTTCATCTTCTTTCTCATTATTCCGCCTTCTTGCTTTTCTTCCGCTACTGCTTCTTCGAGAAAAAAATTTCTTCATCTTAAAGGTAAAAGAAAGAAAATCTTGTAGGATTGGCAACGTTTCAAGGTTCTGAGATTATTCCTTATTCGACTTCTTGAGGGCTTTCCAATGGCTACGCAAGTGAAAATGGAGAATGTAGACAGGATTAGCAATTTACCCGATTCAATTCTTGGTTATATTCTCTCTTTTCTTTCTACAAAAGAAGTTGTCGCAACCTCCATTCTATCTTCCAAGTGGAGATATCTTTTTGCTTTAGTTTCTAATCTTGACTTTGAATTGGACGAAAGCAGCCAAATGCTTAAAATTTCCACCATTAAAAGTTTCATGTGTTTCGTCGACAGAGTGCTGTTTTTCCATAATACGGCAAACATCAATGCATTCCGTCTCAGGTGCGGGAAAAGGGTTGATTCGGATCGTGTTTACGGCTGGATATCTGCTGCAATTTGGCGTGGGGTTAAACATCTTGGTTTAAGCATCTCTCTTGACAACTTCACTTTGCCTGGTGTTTTGTTTACTTGCACCACATTGATAACCTTGAAACTGGAGACTAATCTTGTTTTGAATGTTCCAAAGGATGTTTGTTTACCCAATCTAAAGATTCTTCATCTCAAATCAATCATGTTTCCGAATGATGATTCAGTTGAAAGCCTTGTCTGCAGTTGCATTAGTCTTTTAGAACTGATAATTTGTAATTGCAGCACCAAGAAGTGTAATATTTCCCACAATTCGCTCAAGGTATTGGAAATAATTCGGTCTGTACTTTATGGTTCCCTAGTGATTGATACCCCAGCTCTAGCCTACTTCAATTACACTTACTGTGTAGCAACAGAGTATTCACTCAAGAATCTGCAGTCTCTTATCAGAGCCGATATTGCTTTTCTAGACATCAGATTTGACAGTCATCAAACTAAAGCAACAGCATTTTTTGAAGGGATCTCTAATGTTAATATACTTGTTCTATCATCTACTTCTCTCAAGGTTTGTTTCTTGATAACTTCGCTATCACAATGTACCTAAGTTTTTGGTCCTTGATGTCTTCTAACACTGCAATATATCTCATTATGTTAGCTTCTTAAATGCTGTGAACCTCTTCCAATATTTCCCAAGTTGCTCCATCTGAAGTTGTATTGTGATTATCACAATTTTGAAAGGGGAGTTGCAAATTTACTGACAGATTCGGGTAGACTACAATCACTTTTCTTTTATCAGGTATTATAAATTTTACTTTTAAAGTTGTTATTTGAATAAGTTGCAAACTCTTATTGACTCCCATTCTTTGGTCTGGTATTTAGGAAGCTCTCACCAATCTCCCAGAAAGAGTGCCTCACTGTATATTGTATCAACTCAAGGTGATTGAAATTTCAGGGTTTATGACTAACAAAGATTGTATTGGAAAGGCAAAGTATTTCCTAGAGAACGCAACAGTACTAATGAAGTTGATCATACGTACAGTACCATTTCTTTCAGAAGAACAAAAATCGAGAATCTACCAACAGTTGATGGCTTCTCCAAGTAAATCAAAGCAATGCTGCATCTTGGTTGTTTGATATCCTTTGTATTTCCTTGGAAACATTTTCAAGTCTTAATTCTAGTGCAAGGGAATGTAGTTTAATACTTTCATGATCAAATGCCAAATCGAAGTTTGCAAAAGCAAATTTATTGAGATAAATTTATGTTATACAAGCCCTACATTAACTAGAATTCGATATTGGAAAATGATCGTTGCCACATTTCTCAGTAACCCATTGGAGTCCAGGACCGTTCATATCGTAAATGATGCGCATGTTTTGTTGCTGCCATGCTCCTAGTATAGTTGTTGATGCTTTACACAATGCCACACAAAAATACCCATCCTCAGCAAAGTAGTGCATATGTTTTCCATCTACAATATAGTCACCACCCTCGAAATGTAGGGTCATTGTCCTCGACGTAATAAGCTTGAAATGCAACCATCACTTCATTGTATGCATTGCGTATTGGAAAATATGGACACTACATATAATAAGGGTAATTACATATTATTTACTATGATGATAGGTTAGCTCAAATTAAAAGTGATCTAATTTGATTAATGTTTATTGAGCTTTAATTATTCTCTAAATTTCTTGTGTGTGCTAATTTGGAAGATCAAATCACCAAGATCTGAAAAAACTTCAAGGAATTTATGGATTCAGGTACGTTTCCGCATCTAGTTTTATTCTTATTTTATTCTTGGTGATTTAACATAACAGATCCTGATTTATGATTTCTTTAAGTTTTATATCATATTTTAATTTATGATTCTAACATTGCGTCCTATGGTGTTTTCATCAATATGGCTAACCAAAGTCCCCGAGTCTATGAGTGAACCACCTGAGCAATCCCGCCTAAGGTTGAACATTCCAGTTGTTGACTTGAAATCCATTTTTTTTGATCCGACGCTGATATCTAACTATTCAACGTAGTAATGGTTGCGACTGGTCTTTAGAAAGGGAGTTTGATCGAAGATTTTCGATAGGTCTGGGGATGTCGTCTCCGAACCTTAGGATAGTTGGTTTGCCTCAATACATCATGGAAAGGGACTGAGCAATATGAGAATCGATTCTCAATGATGCCTCTCTTTGGCTAATTGGCTTGCTAGTCCATCTGGTCTCTTGCTTAATCCTAGAATTCTCGAAATCTGACCATTCGCAAAATCAATTTTTGGGTTGTCATTGGAGCATCTGAAAATCATATCATTAATCACTGTAGTGTGGATGGTATCAACAGGAAACCGGAATGCTTCGAAGATGCAACACCTTTAGTTCTAAGTGAATTAGGCCGAGACCGAGTACTATATCGTATGCTGTAGACATATTTGTTACTATAGTACCTGAACCAACTGTTTTTGCCCTGATAAAGTTCGTACGTGCATGGAAGCTTGCTGTAGCTCATGGAAGTTCGAGAATCGTAAATTGGGACCTTTTGTGGTTATCTTTTAATGCAAGTCTGACATTGCGTCCAAATTAGACTACTTCCTGTATCCACTAATAACTTCACCGCATGGCGCTGGCTTCCAATTTTAAGCTCGACCACATATGCGAAAGTCTCAGGAACACGACCTATTGGAAAATGGGGTTGGACTTTATCCTCTGATTGATTGAGACTCGAAAAAGAAGCTAAATGTTGTGATCTAGCTTAAAGTTGGATCAGTCTTCTGATTCTTCAGGATGTAGTGACATTGCCAGGGGACAGTAAGTTCCTTGGGTTAAGCTTTATGCTTAGACCAGCAGGTTTCGAAGTTGCAGAAGAGGCTTGAAAGAAGGCTATGAAATAGAGAAATAGAATAGAAATGGGGACAACTGGGATTTGAGCCATTTTTGAAGTTGAGAATGAGACTATAAGTGATATTTTTAGGCCATATTGTATGCAAATTTATAGTACCTAGAATTTTCTTCTCCTTTTTCATGGTTGGCACATATTAGTCAACAATTACCCATATTTGTATATCATTTATGTTGGATATTTGGTGAAATATGTATTGAGACTGAAAGCAATAAAATTAGAACAATGAAGAAGTAATCAAATTATGAACTTCTATTTTTCATTTTTTAGACTTCAATTTGCATTAACAATTATGCTTAAATAAGCTAAAAATAAGAATAAATAATTACAACTTGGCATGTCTTGGAACTTGTACAGTAAAACTTGCCTTCTTATTGGTTGATTTTAGTCTAATTAGCAACTAAAACATCTTGTAAAAAATATTATTTTTTCATAGCAAGTTGGCAACTTGCAGAAAAAAGACTCGCATGTATAAGCTTGCCTAACAGAGCTATCATCTTTGGTGACTTCGCAGCTTTGGTGAGCTCGCACTGTTGGTGAGCTCACAGCTTTAGTGAGCTTGCATATTTGATGAGCTCGCATCTTCTAAATGAGCTCACATGTGAGCAATTTGTGTTCGCCATTGCATGGATGGCCACTTCACAACACTCCTCCTTAGCCTCCATGTTGCGAACCCTGATACCATAACGTAACTTCTCGAATTTCATCTTCCCTAGAGGTTTTGTTAGAATGTCCACCAACTGATCTTGCGAATGTAGTGAACTAAAGTTACTTCCTTAGCTTGTTCCACTTCTCTCACAAAATGATACTTTATTTTGAAGTATTTTGTTCTTCCATAAAACACTGGGTTTTTTGCAATTGCAATAGTAGACTGATTATCACACTTTATCTCTGTTGCCTCCTCTTGGTTTTGATTCAAATCATTTTGTTGCTTACTTAACCAAATGGTTTGGTTTACAATGGTTGTGGCTACAACATATTCTACTTCTGTAGTTGATTGTGGTATTGTTTCCTACTTCTTTGAGCTAAAACAAAAAACACTGGATCTTAGAGTGAAGAAATAACCTAAGGTACTCTTCATATCTTCAGTAGACCCAACCAAATAACTATCTGAGTATCCAAGTAACTTGATCTTTTTAGTCTTCGCAAACTTCACTTCATGTTTAAGTTCCTCTTACATATCGCAAAACTCTTTTGGCTACTCTGTAGTGGTTCACATCACAACAATGCATGTACCTTGACAACAGAACTACAGTGTACACTATGTCAAGTCTAGATTCATTCAAATAAAGCAGTCATTCAACCAAGTTTCTATAGCTTATTTCATCAACTCTTTCAACATCTTCATTGCTGACTAAATTCTCACCTTGTGTGATAAGGGTGTTCGTCAACTTACAATTCTCCATATAATATCTTCGCAGAATCTTCATCTCGAACCCCTTTTGGTTTATAAAAATTGTATCGCGAGCTTGAATTACTTTTAGACCAAGGAAGTATGTCATTTCTCCCAAGTCTGACATGTCAAACTTCACTACATCTACCACCAATTTGTTGTTGCTGCCAATCACAAGTGAATGATCAATATATAATGATATAAAAGAAGTATTTCATTACCAGCTTTCTTCACATATAGTGTGTGTAGACACTCAATTTTGCCCGGGCCCAAAAATAAGTTCAAAAACAAAATTATAATTTAGCCCAATCGGAATGGCCCATTACTTGAAAAGATTTAAGGTCCATCTATAAGCTTGACTCATATGGAAATATAATCTTCAATGATATGCAATCTTAGATGTGATATGCAATCTTAGATATGATTCAATCTTAGATATGATTGCAATATTAGATATGATATGCAATCTTGAAGATATGATCTTGTAATCCTGGAGATTTAATTTGTAGATATCCTTTAATCTTAGTTGTTGATGTAATTGAACTGTACTGTTGGATTTGGGGAGGCTCAACTATATATAGAGGCCTCTCCCTTCATTGTAAATCACTTGAGTTTTAGGAAGCAATAAGAATTCTTAAGAGCATTCACTCAAATTTCTCTCCCTCTTGCGTTCTTACTCTCTGTGGTTTGTTCTTATTTTATTCTTCGTCTATCTTAGTTTTTCAACCTTTTTTTTATTTTAATTTCTTCATTTTTCAAATATGTATATTTATTCCTATCTTTTATACATTTGATTATGTATTTTATATATTATAATATTTAACCTTTTTATATAGTTTATTTTCAAATATATATTTTCTATGCATGTATATATATTATATTATCATTTCATGTATTTTGAACTATTGCATTATATTTTTATAATTTGTAAATGTTCTATTTATTCATTTTTTTAAGTGTATGTCATTTATCTTATTTGTGCATAGTTTCATTTTTTTTATATGCTATGTTTAATTATCTCTTTTATGTACTATTTAATGATATATATTGTTGTATAATTTTTGCATGTATTATGTTTTTGTTTTAGTTTAAATGCATGTTTTATTTGCTTATTATTGCAATATTCTATTTTATATGATTCTTCATACTTCAATAAAAAATAAAATTCCAAAATTTTCAAATAAAAAGGCAATGCTTGGTATTTGGAAACTTCGAGAAAGATAGTGCCCTAACTTACTGGGTTGCAACTTTTCTAGTTGAGTTTGAATAGTCGAGCACCCTTCTAGGTTTTAAGGTTTTCAAAATACGAGTAACTGTCTTGAAATTTCAAAGCGTTGTGTCCTAACTTACTGGATATGGCGTTTTGTCGTCGTAAGATAGGGATTTTCAAAAGGGGCTAGCTTAGCTTCGAATGTCTAAAAAATATTGCTTCCTAACTTATTGGATGTAATATTTTGATTCATTTGATACAAGTGAACCCTAATTTTCAAAATTAAAATATTCTAAAGAGGATTGCATCTTAAAACTTTCAAATTTCCGACATTAAAATACTTGATAATCAATTAGGTACCAATTTTTGGGCGTTACGAGGGTGCTAACCCTTCCTTGTACGTAACCTACTCCCGAATCCATTTTTTCAAATTTCGTAGACCAAAATTAATGTTTTAAAACAAAACATTTTATAAGGTGATCCAATCACACCTAAAAAGATTGGTGGCGACTCCCTTTTTTTTTCTTAAAGTCGATTCCCATTTTCCAAAACTCGATTTAAAAATGGTTTCGACAGCTTGGCGACTTCACTGGGGACTAATAAGAGAGTCAAGCCGTGTAATTGATTATCTCTTGTCTTAATGTCGGAAATTAAAAATTTTAAAATTTAATCCTCTTTGCATTACATGTGTTTGTATTATTGCATGTGTTGCTATATTCTGATACGCATTGCATTTGCATAACCGTTGTGGTCACACCATTAAATGGGAGTGAGAAGCTACGCCTTCGTGAGGTTTTTGCCTCCGTGCAGGATAGTGGATCACTTTTGGGATACATCCGTACCTATGGTTTCGTGAGATTTTCATCTCCGTGTAGCCATAGGGAAATGTATTCCCCTGAACTGAACTCGATTCAGATGAGCCTATAATGGGTGAGGATCGAGGAATCTGCTGGTTCGGGTACCTCAACTTTAGAACTAAACCACATATAGAAGGACCGTAAGAGCTTAACCTAGATAGAATTATACCGTAATTATTACTCTTGCAAGTTATCTTTGAGTTTATTGTTATCATGTGATACTAACTATTTCCTTTCTTTTGTTTGCATGACATTTTGCATTTATAAAAGTATTGATTCACAGTCAGTTTCTAAGTTAGGAAGTTTTATTATGGAGAACGGACTTCTTGATAGAATGGAAGGCAACGCTAATTTCCATAAATGGTCAAAGGAAACGCTGAAGGATACACATCAGAATTATGGGGTTACACTCGCATCAGCATGGCGCAAAATAATCTCCAGGAGTTAAAGGAAATATGGGATCAATGGAGTAATGAAGCCAAGCAGTTGTTCTATAATAACTAAGGGGACTTGCAGTATTTGCTTGACAGGAGGATAGATGAGCAATTCAAAGTGAGTGTGGGAGTATTGATGGACACTTCTACCATTATAGCATTTCTCTTTTATATGAAGACGGTTGCCATGTGGATGGTAAGGGTATAGGAAGGAAAGTGATTGATAGAATGCATGAGACCTACAAAAATGAGTTGGATGGAAAGAATTTTGCCTATGATGGTAAAAAGCTCGTTTACTATAGGACCGCTACCAAACAACAAGCTTGAGTTTACTGTTGTACTTATCAGAAACAATGGAAATGCAAGCCCCGATGGCCTGGATAGCTCAAGTAAGCGTGAAAGAAAGCGATTAAAGAAGACCATATCATACAAAGACCTTTAGAGATTAGCTATGCTATGAAGGTACCAAGGCAGGATGCTCTGCGTGGGTAGAAATTTGAAAGCTCTCAAGAAAGATTGAGGATATAGGATATTATTTTAAGGTAGCACACTGCAGAACGGGATACCTACCTGTTCGCTAATCTATCTCAAAATAATCAGAACAACTTCACAGGTATTGGAGGAGGTGCCCTTAGTTGCACGGATTACCCCACAGGTGAGGTTGTAGCTCAAACTCAGGAGGCAGCTGATTATTTACAGACATTGGCGGCACAGGCTAACATATTGAGCACCAATATGAGCTACAATCTGATCGTGGCCAAGAGTTTGTTTTGTTGTTAAAACTTTAGGCATTAGGCCGAAAGCGTATTTGTAATCCATTTATATGTAAAGATATTCTTTTTCTAAATAAAGTTTTCTAAATAAGATTGAATCGAGATCGATACCTTTTGCATTCATTTGCATCTTATAGCATTTCATTGCATCATTTGCATTCAAAATTATAAAAAGACCCTAATTAATTAAAGTTATTAAAAAGAGAAAGAAAAAGAGAGAGAGAGAGAGAAGAGGGTCACTGCTAAGTGAAAAAGAAGTTGAATGGGAATTAACGACGTTCCCTTACATATCCCCGACTTTTATGTCAGGAGTGATAGCTTACCCGGAGAAGGGGGTGTTTGGAAATGAAAATTATCCCATCAATGTCATACATGAGGAAGGTATTGAACAAAGAAACCTTGAGGGCATTCGCCCTTACGAACTGGGAAGTTCTTTAAATAATTAGACTGCAGAAGAACTTCTTGTAATCTTTAGGAATTTTACGGAGTAATATTCAGAACACTCTTGTTGCTCTAAAGCCTAGGAGTAATGAGATTTCTTTTGAGAAGTGGGCTCATGTTTAGACATTTTTATTTTCAATAAAACATACTTTTATTATTTATCCGAGTAAATATTCTTTCATTCTGATTCTTTTGACCTTTGACATTCTTTATAAATTTTCATTTCATGTAAATAGTCATTCTTGAATTCATTTGTTCCTTGTATATTCTTTTGTGTGCCTATCATAGATCCCTAGATATCAATAACACGGGCAACGATACTACAGATTCAGAGTTCTTTTTGAGTGCGATATGTGTTTAGAGGAATTCAGTACTTTGAAGGTGACAGAAATTGTGACTTGTTTTTGAATTTGTTGAAAATGGTTTTTACCCCATGAAGTGGTGGTAGGAAATATAGCCTTAGAGGAAGGAAAGATTGCGAAATTGGAATTAGCTGAGGAGACAAAACAAGACCTTGTTGAGACTATTATGGGAATTAAAAAATGTGGTCCAAAGAGGCATGCAGGAGGATTTACAATTGCCAGGATAAACATGAAGTTTTGGGGCACTGTTGGTCGACCATGGGAAGGGATCGCATCAGTTGTACAATGAATGCCAAATTTAAAGGAGTCAAGACTTATGGGGCATGTATGTTATGGGCCCGAGCTCGTCAAAATTTCAAGCTGACAATGACTTATCTTTGTAGACGTCAACTACTCCATTAAGAGGGGGAGATAGCTTCATATGCCAATATTACAAAGTCAAAAGTCATCCATTTCAAAAAAAAAAAAAAAAGAAAAAAAGATTATATATAACTGCACAATGCCAAAAGTTTACAGTCTTTTCAAAGATAATGCGCCATACCACAGTACAACAAAGGTTGCCAAAAGAAAAGAAAAAGAAGAAAAAAACAAATTACAGAAGATGACCGAGACAGGTAAAAATTGGCATAAGAAACTACCGCCTACTCTCTATGCTTACGCTGGGGCAAACACCTTCAATTCCAATTGTTTCAAAGGTTCCAACCATCATCCTTGGAATGGGTGCATTGTTTGGCTTTCCTGAGCAGTCTGATGTGCCGTCAATAGCTGCGATGGTTAGCTCCAGGCGGTGGCCATTGATTTCCAACTATGGGGCATCAGGCCGTACACAGTCTCTGAAGCTTAAAATGATAGATTCTTTCTTCAAAACCAGTTTCTGACAAAGTGGATGATGGTATCATGAAGAAAGCTCTCTTAGACTTCTATACAAGTTCAAGGAAGAGGAAACCAGATCAAATCATTATTTTCAGGGATGGGGTTAGCAAGTCTCAATTCAATCAAGTTTTGATCAAGTTATTGAGGCTTGCAAGTTCCTTGACGAGAAGTGGAACCCTAAGGATTGTGGTTATTGTTGTATGAAAAACCATCATACCAAGTTTTTGTGAGGATCTCGACAATGTGCTACATGGTAATGTCATTGACAACAAAGTATGCCATCCAAAGAACAATATTTTTTACCTTGGTACCCATGCTGGAATGATTGGAATCACAAGGCAGACCCACTATCATGTTCTCTTAGACCAAGCTGGGTTTTCGGCTGATGATCTTCAAGAGTTTTTTCATTCTTTATCCTATATGTATTAAAGGAGCACCATAGCCATATTTGTTGTGGCTCCTATTTGCTACGCTCATTTGGCAGCTTCACAGTTGGGGGCAATTTATGAAGATTAGGGATGCTTCAGAAACATCATCGAGTCATGGTGAGATGTATGTTTGGGAGTAATCTCTGTACCTCAGCTTTCCAGGTTGAAAGATAAAGTCAACAACTTCATTCTTGTCTGATGAGAATCATTGAACTATCATTTTGTAGGGTTTGACAAACAACAGCCAGGACTGCTGCTGGGGCAATCCCTTTCTCATGGGTTTATGAATCAAGATTTTTCCTCCAAGCTTTGATGGAGTCAAGAATTGAATACCTCTAGTAAACTTAACTTGAAAGTATTCATCCTAGGCAAATGTACCAAGAATGGATGACACAGACTTATGACAAAGAAGGTTCGTCCAAAAGAATTTCATAAAGGAAACCTTGTGCTGAAAGAGATCCTTCCCATGCAAAAAGATGCCAAATTGGGAAGGGCCATATGTTGCGAAGAGGGCTTTCTCTAGAGGTGCACTGATTTTGACAAGAAATGGATAGGAAGAATTTATCTAATCTAGTGAATTCGGACTCGGTCAAGGAGTACTTTGTCTGAAAGAGAAAGGAAGCTAAGGTGAAAACTCGCAAAGGGCACTTTGGGACTTCTATTTCAAAAAAAAAAGGAAAAAAAGAAAAGAAAAAGAGAAAAAATTAAAATTAAAAAAGAGAAAAAAGAAAAAATGGAGAGGCCAAGGTGAAAACCCGCAAAGGGCGCCTTGAGACCAAAGGGGTTTTGAGTTGAAAACCCGAAATGGCAGCTCAAATTTGGAAAGTCATGCAGTGACCTTGCTATACCGGATTCGACGAGAAGTGAAGTATGTTACATATCGAGGCATCAACGAACTACTTTGGATCTTTTAAATACATGTTGAACTCAAGAAAGTCTTCATGGAGCTGGTGTATAGATGCTCAAGCGGCGATATCTGGGGCATCTGATTTCTGTCCTATTTACTATCTTTGGATTCTTTTTCTTCGTAAAGATATGTTCTCAGGTTAATCTTTTTGCATTCCTTCCAATAATTTGTCCAAATCTAATTATCCTCAGGATCAATTTATTTGTCTCCCATTATTCATAAAGCATGTTACATTGAAATAATGATAGATGAACTAAAATATCTTCACAAACGAAGTTTTGCATATTACTCTGGAAATTTCTAGATAGTACAAGAAACTAATACAAGACAATTGTTTAAGGAATTCCCATATGTATGGGTTGGAGATACTCGAGAGATTTTCTTCTTCAGTCCAAAAGGTGGTTGGACGTTTTAAGCAATATTGATCTTAAGAAAGGATCATTTCATAAACATCTTCAGTGGGTCGTAACATTTGGGGAATGGTATGATAGACCAAATTGATGAAGAAGATTCGAGGCATACGAGCAGAGTATGATTGATATGTTAAGAAGAACGAGGTAGAAAGCTCGATAGATGAATGAGTGATGATGTCCGAAATAGGAGTTATTTTCATAAACATTTTGCATCATAATATGTCTAATTAGGAGCATTTGACTAATTTCGATCATGGCATCTTAATTATTTGGCATAAGCATAAATTCCAGGAAATCAATTCTACAGGTGAATTCCTTAGTGGACAATGTAGCAAGATTGATTAAAAATTACAAAATTCAGCACCTTAATCCCCTAAACAGTAGGGTAACAAGTTAAATTTGCAGATCTTATCTCCCTAAGCAGTAGTGGAGCAGATCGAAGACTCGCCTTAATCCCCTAAGCAGTAAGGTAACAGGTTAAATTTGCAGATCTTATCTCCCTAAGCAGTAGTGGAGCAAATCAAAGACTTGCCTTAATCCCCTAAGCAGTAGGGTAACAAGTTAAATTTGCAGATCTTATCTCCCTAAGCAGTAATGGAGCAGATCGAAGACTCGCCTTAATCCCTTAAGCAATAGGGTAACAGGTTAAATTTACAGATCTTATCTCCCTAAACAGTAGTGGAGCAGATCGAAGACTCGCCTTAATCCCTAAAGCAGTAGGGTAACAGGTTAAATTTACAGATCTTATCTCCCTAAGATGTAGTGGAGCAGATCGAAGACTCGCCTTAATCCCCTAAGCAGTAGGGTAACAGGTTAAATTTGTAGATCTTATCTCCCTAAGCAGTAGTGGATCAGATCAAAGACTTGCCTTAATCCCCTAAGCAGTAGGGTAAAAGGTTAAATTTACAGATCTTATCTCCCTAAGCAGTAGTAGAGCAGATCAAAGACTCGCCTTAATCCCCTAAGCGGTAGGGTAACAGGTTAAATTTGTAGATCTTATCTCCCTAAGCAGTGGTGGAGCAGATCGAAGACTCGTCTTAATCCCCTAAACAGTAGGGTAACAGGTTCGCAGATCTTATCTCCCTAAGCAGTAGCGGAGCAGATCGACGACGACTTGCCTTAATCCCCTAAGCAGTAGGGTTACAGGTTAAATTTGCAGATCTTATCTCCCTAAGCAGTAGTGGAGTAGATCGAAGACCCGCCTTAATCCCCTAAGCAGTAGGGTAACAGGCTAAAATTACAGATCTTATCTCCTTAGCGATAGTGGAGCAGATCGAAGATGCGCCTTAACTCCCTAAGCAGTAAGGTAACAGGTTAAAGTATAGCGGATCGGCCTTCGGTGTTCGCTGGAAGGCAGATCCAAGATGATTTGGCATCTCTGTATTGTTAGAGAACAAATCAAAGAAACAAATTTGGCATCTCCATATTCGACGGAGAACAGATCGAAGACATAGCAGATCTAACCTTCAGGTGTTCACGCTAAAAAAAATCCAAGATGATTTGGCATCTCTGTGTTTACAAAGAACAAATCGAAGACATAGCAGATCTGACCTTCAGGTGTTTACATTGAAGCAGATCCAAGATGATTTGGCATCTCTGTATTCGACGGGGAGCAGATTAAAGACATAACAGATTGGACCTACATCGAAGCAGATCCAAAATGACAGATTTGGCATCTTTGTATTAGATGGGGAACAAATCAGAGATAACAGATTTGGCATATCTGTATTAGACGGGGAGCAGATTGAAGAAGCAAATTTGGCGTCTCTGTATTAGACGGGGAGTAGATCGAAGATAACAGATTTGGCGTCTCTGTATTAGACGGGGAACAGATCAAAGATAGCAGATATCACCTTCCTGAGTTGCAGTAAAGTAGATTAAAGCCGTTAAGCGGCCTTTAAAGAAGATCAAGGATCAAGAACTCAAGACTCGGTGAGCTCGGGCAAAATTGGTCCTTTTATAGTCTTTGCTGTATTCCTGTTACACAGCAATGAGCAAAGAGGGGCAGCTGTAGACACTTAATTTTGCCCGGTCCCAGAAATAAGTCCAAAAACAAAAATATAATTTGGCCCAATCAGAATGGCCCATTACGTGAAAAGATTTAAGGTCTATCTATAAGCTTGACTCATATGGAAATATAATCTTCAATGATATGCAATCTTAGATGTGAAATGCAATCTTAGATATGATACAATCTTAGATATGATTGCAATCTTAGATATGATATGCAATCTTGAAGATATAATCTTGTAATCTTGGAGATTTAATTTGTAGATATCCTTTAATCTTAATCGTTGATGTAATTGATCATCATCAGTTGGATTTGGGAGGCTCAACTATAAATAGAGGCCTCTCCTTCATTGTAAATCACTTGAGTTTTGGGAAGCAATAAGAATTCTTAAGAGCATTCACTCAAATTTCTCTCCCTCTTGCGTTCTTACTCTCTGTGGTTTGTTCTTATTTTATTCTTCATCTATCTTAGTTTTTCAACCCTTTTTTTTATTTTAATTTCTTCATTTTTCAAATATGTATATTTATTCCTATCTTTTATACATTTGATTATGTATTGTATATATTATAATATTTAACCTTTTTATATAGTTTATTTTCAAATATATATTTTCTATGCATGTATATATATTATATTATCATTTCATGTATTTTGAACTATTGCATTATATTTTTATAATTTGTAAATGTTCTATTTATTCATTTTTTTAGTGTATGTCATTTATCTTATTTGTGCATAGTTTCATTTTTTTATATGCTATGTTTAATTATTTCTTTTATGTACTATTTTATGATATATACTGTTGTATAATTTTTGCATGTATTATGTTTTTCTTTTAGTTTAAATGCATGTTTTATTTGCTTATTATTGCAATATTCTATTTTATATGATTCTTCATACATCAATAAAAAATGAGATTCCAAAAATTTCAAATAAAAAGGCAATGCTTGGTATTTGGAAACTTCGAGAAAGATAGTGCCCTAACTTATTGGGTTGCAACTTTTCTAGTTGAGTTCGAATAGTCGAGCACCCTTCTAGGTTTTAAGGTTTTCAAAATACGAGTAACTATCTTGAAATTTCAAAGCGTTGTGTCCTAACTTACTGGATATGGCGTTTTGTCGTCGTGAGATAGGGATTTTCAAAAGGGGCTAGCTTAGCTTCGAATGTCTAAAAAATATTGCTTCCTAACTTATTGGATGTAATATTTTGATTCATTTGATACAAGTGAACCCTAATTTTCAAAATTAAAATATTCTAAAGAGGATTGCATCTTAAAACTTTCAAATTTCCGACATTAAAGATACTTGATAATCAATTACGTACCAATTTTTAGGCGTTACGAGGGTGCTAACCCTTCCTTGTACGTAACCTACTCCCGAATCCATTTTTTCAAATTTCATAGACCAAAATTAATGTTTTAAAACAAAACATTTTATAAGGTGATCCAATCACACCTAAAAAGATTAGTGGCGACTCCCGTTTTTGTTTTTCTTAAAGTCGATTCCCATTTTCCAAAACTCGATTTAAAAATGGTTTCGACAGTGTGGGTTCACTGACACTTCTTTTAAGTCTCAACTTTGTTAGATGGTTTTCGATCTTTTCATACCATGCCTTTGGTGCTTACTTTAGGCCATACAAAGCTTTATTTAGTTTGTATACCTTCGCTTTGCATCTAGGTATTACGAACCCTTGAGGCTATTCGACATTAATTTCTTCCTTCAGGAAACCATTCAGAAAGGTTGACTTCACATCCATTTGATGTATTATCTAACCCTTTTGAGCTGTAAGAGTTAGTAGTAACCTTATGGTATCTAACCTTGCTACTAGTGCGAAGGTTTTAGTGAAATTCACTCCATATTGTTGGCTAAACCCCTCCACAACTTTTCTGGCTTTGTATCTATTGACTAAACCATCAAGATTCATCTCAGTCTTAAACACCTATTTAACTCCAATTACTTCCTTATGAATTGGTTGTTTACCAGTTTCCATGTTTTATTTTTGTTTATCATGCTGATTTCATCTTTCATGGCATTTTTCCATTCAACTTCTTGGGCTGCTTCTTCAAAGTTAACTGGTTCCAGCTTCACTATGACACATTTGATAGACTTTAGTAATTGATCTAGTCCCTCGTACTGGATGGTCATCAACTGCATCATTTTCAATTTGATCTCCAATGCGTTGTAAATCAAGTTTTAGTCCCCCTTATTTGTGTATCTCCTCCTCTGTTGCATTCCATTTCCAAATTCTCCCTTTATCAAACTTTACATATTTACTTATAATCATCTTCTTGGAGAAAGGGTTATAAATTCTATAATCTTTCTTAACACTAGAATATCCAAAAAAAATTCCTGGTTGCGATCTACTATCCAACTTGTTTCTTTTCTTTCCTAGAACATGAACAAAGCAAGTGCAACCAAACACTCATAGGTGAGAAACAGAGGGTTTAAAACCATACCAAGCTTCAAATGGTGTCTTCCCTTCAATAGTTTTAGTTGGAAGTCTATTTAGTAAGTAAACAATAGTGTTTACTACTTTTACCCAAAAATCATTTGGCAATTTGCTCTCAAACAACAAGCAGCAAGCCATATTTATTACTATTCTATTTTTTCTTTCACTTACTCCATTCTGGGTTGGAGTATACATGTTGCTTAACTGATGATAGGCACAACATCTTTAGAGAATTTTTGAAATTTTTCTGAAGTGTACTCTGCCCCATTATGTGACCTTATCATCTTAAGCTTGCAACCATTTTGATTCTCCACCATAGCTTTAAACTTGAGGAAGAATTTAGCCACTTCAAACTTATTCTTCATGAAGTACACCCAATAGAACATTGTACAGTCATCAATAAACAACACAAAGTACCTACTTTCATTTGGCGAACTTGTTTTCATGGGTCCGCAAATTTCAAGATGTACTAAGTGTATCTTTTCACTAGCTCACCATACTCTGTTCGCAAGAAATAGAAGCCTCGTCTGTTTCCCAAACTGGCACACTTCATATACATCTTCATGATTAACCATGCTTGATAAATTTTTAACCAAATTATTTTCGAGCATTTGACTTAGGGATTTGTAGTCAACGTGTCTCATTCTCCCATACTATAATTTGGTTTCATCTAGCGAACTGGTATAAGCAACAGAAGTTGCCAAGTTCCAATTAATAACAAAACTTCTATCAGTCATCGTTGTTGATATGAGCTCACATCCACTAGGATCAAAGATTAAACATTTATTGTCCTTGAATACAACATACCTACACTTAGAAAATTTTGATCTATGTCAGGAGCTAAAAAAACACAGTTACAAGTTTAGTACCTGATGGAGTTTTAATAAAAACATCTCCTTTTCTTACTGCTTTGGTGTACTGGTCATTTCCATTTTTCACCTTGGAGTGGAAACATTTGTCAATACTCTTGAAGATGCTTGCATCTACAGTCATGTGACTTGTACAACAACTGTTAACAAGCCAATTCTTTCTTTATTGGAGGGTTCATATGATGCAGCGAACTGGCTTCGTAGGAGGCATTGAACATCAATTCTTCTTAATTGGATTCTGTTGTTTATGCCTGAACATTTCGTTGTTGTACGTGCTATTTATTCTTGCACACCCTTCCTTCATGGCCAAACTGCTTGCAATTTCTGCATTGAGCATTAGGCTTGAACCAACAGACTCTCTTAGGCTGACCCAACTTCTTACAACGCGAGCATGGTGGACTTTTTTTTCTTTCCATTTTTTTTTTTTTTTTTTGCTTTTCTTACTTATCTGACCAACTTTTCTTTCTTTTTTGATTTGAAGAGCTCGATCCTTCTTTGTTTCTTACTTGAAAGGATCCCTCAATGTGCCCCTATTCTCTACGTTTCCTTCTTTGTTTTTGAACATACAGAACATTGATTAGTTCAGAGAGTGAGATGGTTGAAAGATCCCTCGAATCTTCTAGTGATGATATATTTTATTCATATCTCTCAGGAAGTGTCGTAATCACCTTTTCAACTACTCGACTGTCCACAAACTGGTCCCTTAGCAGTCTTATGTGGCTTACCATTACTATGATTCTATCTGAATATTACTTTAAAGTCTCAGTTTCCTTCATCTCGAGGTTTTTAAAATCTCGTTTGAGATTGATCAACTGCTGCGCATTATCTTTTGTGAACCCTAGAACTCCTCCTTAAGCTTATCCTAAGCTTGTTTAGAGTGTCACAAGCTATAATTCTTGTAAAAATTACATGAAAAACATTGTTTTGCAAGTAAGACATTGCCTTATGTTTTTTTTGCACATTCCTTACTGTATTGTCTCATATGAGCAAGTGTTGGATTTGATTTCAAGGTTAGTGGTTCTATTTCAATATTTACAACCTTCCAAAGATAAAAGGCTTAAAGATAAGTCTTCATTTTTACTACCCAAATATGGTAGTTTTCTCCTATAAAAACAAAAGGTGGAGGTGGTAAAAAGCTTACTGAAGAATTTTTTATGAAACAGAGGTTAAGGTCCACAAAGATAACTGGTTTTGATACCAATTGTTGGATATGATGAAAATTATATTGAGACTGAAAGAAAAACAAAACAAAACAATGAAGAAGTAATCAAATTATGAACTTCTATTTTTCATTTTTCATACTTCAGTTTACATGAACAATTATGCTTAAATAAGCTAAAAATAAGAATAAATAATTATAACTAGGCAAGCCTTGCAATTTGTACAATACAACTTGCCTCTCTGTTCGTTGATTTTAGTCTAATCAGCAACCAAAACATCTTGTCAAAAATATTATTATCTCAAGGCAAGTTGGCAACTTGCAGAGAAAGGTCTCGCATGTATAAGCTCGCCTAACGGAGCTCCCATTTTTAGTGACTCTGTAGCTTTGGTGTGCTCGCACTCTTGATATTTGATAAACTTGCATATTTGGTGAGCTCATACATTTGATGAGTTTGCACACTTGATAAGCTTGCATCTTCTAAATGAGCTCACAAGTGTGCGATCTATGTTCGTCATTGCATGAATGGCCACTTCGCAACAATTTAGTCTCTCTTTTCAGTCTATTTCTTGCTTGGAAGGAATAATTAGCTATAACATAAAAGGATATTCTATTTTTAAGCTATTTTTATTGTTAGTGAGGCTTCAAGCATTTATCTGACAAGCTTTCACAATTTAAGATTCTTACTTGAACCCACTTTGCATTTGATAAAATAAGTCTTAAAGTTGCTCATATATGGATTCATAGCCTTCACAAAATAGCAATATTCCAACCTCCTTCCCAAATAGAACTACAAAAAAAAATGTTAAAAAAAATACCAATTTGATTTCAGATAAACTGACAGACTGTATTACGAAGTGGCCATTCATGTTGTGACAAACATAACATGCGAAGCTGCCAGCTTTACATTTGTAAGCTCAATAGAAGTTACGAGCTCGACAACAAAATGCGAGCTCATTCAAAGATGCGAGCTTAATCCAAGATGGAAGCCAAGCTAAGTGCGAGCTTTTATGGAATTTGGCGAACCTTAAGATGTGTTGCAAAAAGGGTTCGCAAGTGTTGATATTTTGTTTAAGTCTGCTTACTTAAGATTGCTTGATAGGATAAGCAAATTTAGTATTGAAATGAACCTGATTGGTATAAATATACCTAATCAAGTTGTGTACAAGTTTTGTAACACCCTAAACCCAGCCCAGACGTTACGGCCGAATTCAGCATGCCACATGGAAAAAGTTGCTATTCGTTTCATCAAGAATCTCTTTCTTAGGGTTTAAAAACGTTAATGTTATAAGTTTAAGTGAATGGAAGCTATGCACCAGGTAGGAAGCCAGAAAAGAGGAGGTGAGTCTGTTGGACTGCTTAAGTACCAAGCTCTTCCCGGATCCAATCCTAGACATGCACACATCCATTGCCACACTTAAAGCATGTTGTGTGTCTATGAAAAATAAATCATGTTTAAGTCAGGTTTAGTTATTTATTTTCTTTGAAAACATTTATATTGCGGAAGTCTTACACGTCACAGAGACATTTTGAAAACATATAGTCTTTTTAAAACGCGCCCTAGTGCTAACCAGTTCAATAATCCATAAATGAAATAATTTAATGAGCGGCCTTATTACAACCCTCAAACAAAATGAAAATAATTAAAAGTAAAGGAAGTGTGATCTAATTTAAAAACCAGAATTTGTTCTTCGTGGCCACTCTGAATCTCTGCTTGACTCCAAGTCCACCAATTAGGGCTCACCCGCAAGGATGGAAAGAAAAGGGGTGAGTTTAGGAAACTCGGTGTATCTGAGAAACCCATCCAAAGCTCAAATCAGCTTGAGCCCATTGGGCCTAAGCCCTACTCGGATAACGATTACAAAGTGGACCAAGCCCTTTCAGAATCATGATAACAAGGCCTTAGCCCTTTTTTCAGAACAGTGCGGCCCATAGGCCCAATTCAGTAATACGTGTAATAGTAATAACAATGAATGCAATCCCATTTGGGGAGACTACTCAACCCACCAACTACTACACTCCCCCGTACCAGCCCTACACTCCATGTGGGGAATATCTCAACCCATCCAACCCTACACTCCACAGTTGCAGCATTCTTTCGCTCGATTATCGATAAGGTGAGGCAAAGCCTCCAGTACGTGGATGAACCACTTTAAACACTTCCTCCATCAATATCCCAATCCCATGCAACAGACATTAATGAAAGCATATCATGCAGAATACAGTATTTATCAATCATGCATATTAGTCAATATAAACCCTAGGGGTATATCGGTAATTTTACTCTTTAGGGGTACATTCAGTAAACTTACACATCTACACAGGTTATTTCAGTGACTTTTAACGAGTTAAAAGCAATTCGAGTCTACCAACTAACTAATGAGGCCGATTTGCCCATCTCCTACCCATATTGGTCCGTAAGCCCATTGGGCCGATTTTAGCCCATCGAGGCCCACTTACCGATGTTCACGTATTTTTCGCACACAACCAACTTACCACTTTGTGATGCTGAATCTAACCATTAGTCTATTACTTGAGAGCATTCGCGTACTCACAAGCCCATGAAATCCGGATTTGGCTTTTCACTTTTTTGCCGACTTGAGCAGAGAAAGGGGTATTGGTACACACTGCTTTTTGCGAGGACTGCTCACCGAGATCCCTTACACTGTCCTACAATCGTTTAGCATGTTTTTATTTACAATCCTCAATCATTAAACCCCAAAATTGCTTAACCAAAATCAAGCCATGTCCCTAGAAAGCCTTTAAATCTTACCTTCCTGCCAAAAACCGATAGCTTGCTCCAAATCCGATTGCTCCAATGATTTACGCCTTCGATCCAATGCTTAAGAAGACTCTAATCACCAAAAGAAAACATTAATAACAAACCCTTAGAGCCTTATGCCCAAATCGACAGCCTCCCTATTTTTAGGGATTTCGGCTTTTCCTAACATCATAAAATAAAACCAAGTCTGAGATGATGAGCACTTACCCCCTTACCCCTCTTTGATTTCCACTTAATCTTATGCAGATTTATCTTCTAACCAGCGATAGAGTTCGAATCCAAAAAGTCTTGAAGTTTCGGCTATAAGCCCCCACACCAATGATACTTTCGGCTTTTGGGTGGTGAAGAAAATAACGATGTGTGGCTATGACCTTGAAGTAGGACTACCGTTAGGTATTTAAAATTAAGAAAAGGTGATTGTAGTTTAAATAAAACAAAAGAACATAGAAGAACCTGACTTTGAAGAAATCGGCACTGCGGTGATCACGAGGATTTGGCTTTTGTGATTTCAAAGCAAAGGTGTTGATGATTACAGGTTTGTGACGAACGACTTTGGGAAGAAAGTAGAGAAAAGAATAGAAAAGATGAAGGTTTGGCTAGGGAGGGAAAAAGGAAGAAAAAGAAACCCTTTGTGGTGGTGAGCAAAAGAAAAGCGGTACCACACAAGCCCTAGGTGCCGAAATATCAACCTAAACCTTCGCGAATTTTCCTCTCTAATTCCCTACATTGGCCAACTCTAAACTCTCACCCAATCCCTTAAATCTCTCCCCTTATCACTCCTTAATTCAAGCATTTGAACTGATCAAACACTCCTTTGGCAGACTCCACTTGGACTTCAACACTTACCCTTTCTGCACCTAAAAAATAATTGCACCTATTTGCCAGCATGGGGGATCGATCCCATGCCTTCCCCTAAGGCTCCACACGCCACATTTTTAGGAGCTTAGTTGCGTCACTCTTGCCACTTTACTACTGCTCTTTTTGTGATGCAAATTACCCATCACTCTATATAAGGGCCACCTAGCCAGAACCCCTAACTTTTAAATCCAAAACTTCAAAAATCCCACCAGGTTTTGGCCAACACTTGGGCCTTCCATAAGCCCATTTTCATACTTAGAATATTAATTTCACATCCAAATACACAGATTTTAAAACTTAACCAAAATATCGAAAACCACAAATAAATTCGAAAATCAGGATGTTACAACTCTACCCTCCTTAAAGAAATTTCGACCTTGAAATTTTACCTTATTAAAACAATTGAGGCTACTGTTGACGCATTGCCTCCTCGGTCTCCCAAGTAGCTTCTTCTTTGCCATGGTTCCTCCAAAGTACCTTCACTAACGGAACTGACTTTCTTCTCAACACCTTGACGTCACGATCAAGTATTTGCGCAGGTTCCTCTTTGAAAGTCAGATCTGACTGTACCTCGATTTCCGCAACTGGTATGACATGAGTTGGGTCAGATCGATACCGCCTCAGCATGGACACATGAAAAACATCATGGGTACGATGCAGCTCCGGTGGTAGCTCTAGCTGATAAGCCACTGGTCCAATTCGTTTAACCACTCGGTAAGGCCCAATAAACCGTGGGCTTAACTTACCCTTCCTACCAAATCTCAGTATCTTCTTCCAAGGCGAAACTTTCAAAAACACCATGTCCCCAACAGCGAACTCAATCTCCTTGCGCTTCAGATCCGCATACGACTTCTGTCTATCGAATGCCTCCTTTAATCGATCCTTTATCAGTCTAACCTTGCCTTCAGTGTCTGCCATCAATTCCGGTCCAAGCACTTGTCGTTCACCCAACTCTGTCCAACACGTCGGCGTACGACATCTTCGCCTATAAAGCGCTTCATATGGAGCCATCTGAATACTTGCTTGATAGCTGTTATTGTACGCAAACTCCGCCAATGGCAAGTAGTCCTCCCAACTACCACAAAAATCGATGACACAACCTCTCAACATATCCTCTACAACTTGAATAACCCTTTCTGACTGTCCATCTGTCTGTGGGTGAAAAGCAGTGCTAAAATCCAATCGTGTCCCCGAAGCGTCTTGCAATTTCTGCCAAAACCGAGATGTAAACCTAGGATTTCGATCAGAAATTATCGACACTGGTACCCCATGCAGTCGCACTATCTCCGCCACATATAGCTTCGCCAACTTTTGCAAAGTGAGTAATCGGTGCGAGCAGTATGAAGTGAGAGCGATTTTGTTAACCTATCCACAACCACCCACACCGAATCTTTCTTGGTGGGTGTCAAAGGTAACCCACTCACAAAATCCATTGTTACTCTTTCCCACTTCCATAGCGGAATCTTTACTGGGTGCGATAACCTGTAAGGCAATTGGTGCTCGGCCTTAACTACTTTGCACGTCGGACATTTCCCAACAAATTCGGTCACTTCGTTTTAATCCAGGCCACAAAGTACACCTCTCGCAAGTCTCGATATAACTTATTTCCTCCAGGATGCATGGCATAGAGTCTCCATGCGCCTCTTTCAGGATTGACTGTCTCAATTCAGAGTCCTTCGGAATACAAACACTTCCACGAAAGCACAGAACTCCCTCAGTATTCAATCCAAAATCCTCACTCTCACCATTCCTAACTTGCTGGAATCGAAGAGCTAATGAATCGTCCTTCAACTGTTTTTCCCTAACCTGCTCAGTCCAAGAAGGCCTTATTTGCAGTTCCGCCAACAAGCTTCCATCGTCATACAGACTTAAACGTGCGAATAAGGCTCTTAAATCAGTAACAACCCTTCGACTCAACGCATCTGCCACCACATTAGCCTTTCCTGGGTGGTACTCAATCGAACAATCGTAATACTTAAGCAACTCCACCCATTTATGCTGCCTAAGGTTCAACTCCTTCTGAGTCAACAAATATTTTAGGCTCTTATGATCTGTATATATGATACACATTTCCCCATATAAGTAATGTCTCCAATTCTTTAACGCAAAAATTACCGCTGCCAGCTCCAAATCATGTGTAGGGTAATTCACCTCATGAGTCTTAAGTTGTCACGATGCATAAGCGACCACCTTACCCTCTTGCATCAGTACGCAACCTAACCCCACATGCGACGCATCGCTGTATACCGTAAAGTCCTTTCCAGACACTGGTTGAATCAATACTTGTGCTTGATCAATACCTTTTTCAAGCTGGTCAAAAGCTTTCTTTGTTTCTCGGTCCAAACAAACGGTGTACTCCTTTCCTTATGAGTTTGGTCAAAGTCTTTGCCAACACCGAGAAACCCCCACAAACCTTCGGTAGTAAACTCACAACCCAAGAAAACTCGAATTTACGATACCGACCTAGGTGGCTTCCATTCCAACACCGCTTCAATCTTACAAGGGTCCACCTTAACCCCCTCGGCAGAGACCACATGCCCTAAGAAAGTTACCTCCCTCAACCAGAATTCACACTTGCTGAATTTTGTATAGAGTTCCTTCTTCCTCAACACTTACAACACAATACGGAGATGCTCATCATGTTTCGTCTCCGTTTCAGAGTATACCAGGATATCATCGATAAATACGACTACGAATCGATCCAAGTAAGGTTGGAATACTCGATTCATTAGATCCATGAAAGCTGCAGGTGCATTCGTCACCCAAGCGGCATGACCAAGAACTCATAATGTCCATATCAAGTTGAAATCTTTGTCTTATGAATATCCCCTTCTTTTACCATTAGTTGATGGTATCCGAGCGAAGATCGATTTTGGAGAATCACGAAGCCCCTCTAAGCTGATTGAACAGATCATCAATCCTTGGCAGTGGATACTTATTCTTAATCGTCAGTTTGTTCAACTGGCGATAATCGATGCACATGCGCATTGTTCCATCCTTTTTCTTCACAAGCAGGATGGTGCTCCCCAAGGAGACACACTAGGTCTAATGAAGCCTCTATCCAACAACTCTTGGATTTGAGCTTTCAGTTCCACCAACTCCTTCTGATTGCCATCCTATAAGGTGCAATGGATAACTGGAGAACATTTCGGGCAATAAATCAATTCCAAACTCGACTTCCCGATTCGGGGTAATCCAGAAGCTCTTCGGAAAGACATCCCCAAATTTCATACAGATTCGATGGCATCCACGATCGAGTCCTCGATTCCAGCTTGGCTTACCAAAGCCAAATATGCCTCGCATCCCTTGCGCATCCATTTCTCAGCCCTCAATGTCGATACTATATTGGACAAGTAATCCCTTCGTTCTCCAATAATCATTACCTCCTCATCATTTACAGTCCTTAACACCATCCTCTTAGCTGCGCAATCCAAAGTTACCTTATGCTTGGTCAACCAATCCATCCCTAAAATCAGATCGAATTCTTCAAACGGTAACTCCATCAAATCTCCACAGAAAACCCTACCTTGAATCTCCAACGGCACCTCCCTGAAGAGTTTCTCTACCTTAATCGAATGACCTAAAGGACTTACCATAGACACACTACATATAGTCCCCTCGAAGTGCACACCCAATGCCCCAGAAATGCTATATGCCACATATGAATGAGTTGATCCCACATCAATCAGAGCAGTATAAGGCACACCATAGATAAAAAACGTACCAGTTATGACATCAGGTGCGTCTCCTTCCTCGCGACGACGAGCAGCATACACCAAAGCTGGCTGACAAGCATCAACATTGCCATTACCCCTGCCAGATGCGCCACGTCCACGACCATTACCACCGCGACCTTGTCCACGGCCTCTTGGCGGTGGCGGTCCATCTCTTACTGGTTGAGCCGGTCGCACAGCCCCTTGTTCAGCCTCTTGAGCTTGAGCGGCCCTCTTAGGACAATCTTTAATCCTATGCTCCTTAGACCCACAACGAAGACAAGCCCCAGAACATTTGCAGCACTCCCCTTGATGCATTCTACCACAATCTCCACAAGCTTGCGGTCTAGCTGTGTTCACCGGAACTATTCGAACCGGTTCCTCCATCCTAGCTCTCTTAACATTATGATTTGCAGCACCAGCTGATCCAGCATCTCTCCTGAACCGATTTCGGTCCCTATCGTGATTTTTCCGTTCAGTTTGTTTCACCTCCTCAGCTATCTTTGCCTTCTCCACCAGTGCAGCAAAATCCCACTCTCTCTGCGGAGCTATGAGTACCTTTAGCTCATCCCTAAGGCCATCCTCAAACCGAACACTACGCTCATATTCAGTGGAAACGATGCCCCCAGCATACCGGCTTAATCGTAGAAACTCTGCCTCATATTCCACAACGGTCTTACTTCCCTGGGTCAGATTCAGAAACTCCTTTCTGCGTGCATCCACATAGCTAGCTCCAACATATTTTGCCTTAAATGTCTGCTTGAATAGCTCCCATGATACCTCTCATTTGGGTACCCTCTCTCACGATAATCCACCACCGACACGCTTCATCCTGCAAGCAATGACACCGCCGCCTTTCAAACACATTTCCTTTGAGCAGTCCAAGTCATCCATAATCCGCTTTGTGGCTTCCAACCAGTACTCAGCCACATTTGGGGCTACTCCAGATACGCCCCTAAAAACCTCAGCTCTATTAGCCCAAAGTCGTTCAGAAATGGACCCCCTATTCATGGGCCCGACATTAGCTCCGGCCACCCTTTCCAAAATCCTCAACATGGCCTGAGACAAGGCGTCGTCCCCTGCGGCCTGATCATACGGCCCATTTTCGTTAACTGGTGTTGGACGAGCCTCGCCAGCTGGTATGTGCTCCGAGGATGCAGATCCAGTTTGAGTACTACCTCGGCCTCGCCCACGGCCTCTTCCCCGAGTAGCCC
This sequence comes from Gossypium anomalum, assembly GCA_025698475.1. NCBI lineage: Eukaryota > Viridiplantae > Streptophyta > Magnoliopsida > Malvales > Malvaceae > Gossypium > Gossypium anomalum. The sequence continues at coordinate 12,380,988 of CM046956.1, forward strand.
TTGTACTCATATCGATTTATCTGGTTACGAATTTTATGACATTAGTTATTGGTTCCACTGTTTATTACAGAATGTTTTATCAATAGATAGAGTTGCAGAGTTATTTTCGCGCAATCGCAATTTAGCTACGGGCCCAGTTTTGTAGCCTTAATACTACATTATCAATAGCACTATCTCTAAGGCTCAGTACTATCTACAGTATTATTTTCAGTCCAGTTCTATATAAATATTTAAAGGAGAAAAAGAACACTTACAAACTTGGTGCCAGGGATTCAGTGTGCCACTTCCTTATCAGTCCATTTAAAATTTAAAAACCATGTTTTTGTTTATCGAAGATAAAAAGATTTGATTTGAAAACACTTTCTTTTAAAACTATTGATTTAACCCCGTTTAACAATAGAAAAACTTGAACATCTTCAAAAAACTTACCATTTCCAAAAATACCCTTCTTAGGCCTAAACTTTCGAAAAGATTTTTGGACCTGATCCACAGCCGAGTTGTTGCAACTTGGCTCTGATACCACTAAATGTAACACCCTAAACCCGGCCCAGACGTTACGGTCGAATTCAGCATGCCACATGAAAAAAGTTGCTATTTGTTTCATCAAGAATCTCTTTCTTAGGGTTTAAAAACGTTAATGTTATAAGTTTAAGTGAATGGAAGTCGTGCACCGGTAGGAAGAAGAGAAAAGAGGAGGTGAGTCTGTTGAGATCGCTTAAGTACCAAGCTCTTCCGGATCCAACCTAGACATGCACACATCCATTGCCACACTTAAAGCATGTTGTGTGTCTATAAAAATAAATCATGTTTAAGTCGAGTTTAGTTATTTATTTTCTTTGAAAACATTTATATTGCGGAAGTCTTAGACGTCAGAGACATTTTGAAAACATATAGTCTTTTTAAAGCGCCCTAGTGCTAACCAGTTCAATAATCCATAAATGAAATAATTTATGAAGCGGCCTTATTACAACCTCAAACAAAACGGAAATAATTAAAAGCAAAGGAAGTGTGATCTAATTTAAAAACAGAATTTGTTCTTCGTGGCCACTCTGAATCCCTTGACTCCAAGTCCACCAATTAGGGCTCACTGCAAGGATGGAAAGAAAAGGGGTGAGTTTGGGAAACTCGGTGTATATAGAAACCCATCCAAAGCTCAAATCAGCTCGAGCCCATTGGGCCTAAGCCCTACTCGGATAACGATACACGTGGACAGAAGCCCTTTTCGAATCTGATAACAAGGCCTTAGCCCTTTTTGAGCAGTCGCGGCCCATAAGCCCAATTCGAGAATCGTGTGATAATAACAATGAATGCAATCCCGTTTGGGAGACTACTCAACCCACCAACCGCTACACTCCCGTGTACCCCCTACACTCCATGTGGGAATATCTCAACCCACCCAACCCTACACTCCACGATTCTGACATTGCTTTGCTCGATTATCAATAAGGTGAGGCAAAGCCTCGATCGTGGATGAACCACTTTAAACACTTCCTCCATCAATATCCCAATCCCATGCAACAGACATTAATGAAAGCATATCATGCAGAATACAGTATTTATCAATCATGCATATTAGTCAATATAAACCCTAGGGGTATATCGGTAATTTTACTCTTTAGGGGTACATTCGTAAACTTACACATCTACACAGGTTATTTCAGTACTTTTAACAGTTAAAAGCAATTGAGTCTACCAACTAACTAACAGGTCGATTTGCCCATCTCCTACCCATATTGGTCCGTAAGCCCATTGGGCCTAGTTTTGGCCCATCGAGGCCCACTTACCGATGTTCACGTATTTTCGCACACAACCAACTTACCACTTTGCGATGCTGAATCTAACCATTAGTCTATGACTTGAGAGCATTCGCGTACTCACAAGCCCATGAAATACCGGATTTCGACTTTTCGGCTTTTGCCGACTTGAACAGAGAAAGGGTGTTCGGTACACACCTGTTTTGCAACGACTGCTACCGAGATCCCTTAAGCTGTCCTACAATCGTTTAGCATAGTTTTTATTTACAATCCTCAATCACTAAACCCCAAAAATTGCTTAACCAAAATCAAGCCATGTCCCTAAAAAGCCTTTAAATCTTACCTTCCTGCCAAAAACCGATAGCTTGCTCCAAATCCGATTGCTCCAGTGATTTACGCCTTCGATCCAATGCTTAAGAAGACTCTAATCACCAAAAGAAAACATTAATAACAAACCCTTAGAGCCTTATGCCCAAATCGATAGCCTCCCTATTTTTAGGGATTTCGGCTTTTCCTAACATCATAAAATAAAACCAAGTCTGAGATGATGAGCACTTACCCCCTTACCCCTCTTTGATTTCCACTTAATCTTATGTAGATTTATCTTCTAACCAACGACAGAGTTCGAATCCAAAAAGTCTTGAAGTTTCGGCTATAAGCCCCCACACCAATGATACTTTTGGCTTTTGGGTGGTGAAGAAAATAACGATGTGTGGCTATGAACTTGAAGTAGGACTACCGTTAGGTATTTAAAATTAAGAAAAGGTGATTGTAGTTTAAATAAAAAAATAACATAGAAGAAACGACTTTGAAGAAATCGGCTGCGGTGATCACACAGGATTTGGCTTTTTGTGATTTCGGCAAAGGTGTTGATGATTACAGGTTTGTGAACAGCTTTGGGAAGAAAGTAGAGAAAAAGAATAGAAAAGATGAAGGTTTGGCTAGGGAGGCAAAAGGAAGAAAAAGAAACCCTTTGTGGTGGTGAAAGCAAAAGAAAGCGGCACCACACAAGCCCTAGGTGCCGAAATATCAACCTAAACCTTCTGCCGAATTTTCCTTCTCTAATTCCCTACATTCGGCCAACTCTAAACTCTCACCCAATCCCTTAAATCTCTCCCCTTATCACTCCTTAATTCAAGCATTTGAACTGATCAAACACTCCTTTGGCAGACTCCACTTGGACTCCAACACTTACCCTTTCTGGACTTAAAAAATAATTGCACCTATTTGCCAGCATGGGGGATCGATCCCATGCCTTCCCCTAATGCTCCACACGCCACATTTTTAGAAGCTTAGTGGCGTCACTCTTGCCACTTTACTACTGCTCTTTTTGTGATGCAAATTACCCATCACTCTATATAAGGGCCACCTAGCCAGAACCCCTAACTTTTAAATCCAAAACTTCAAAAATCCCACCGGGTTTTGGCCAACACATGGGCCTTCCATAAGCCCATTTTCATACTTAGAATATTAATTTCACATCCAAATACACAGATTTTAAAACTTAACCAAAATATCGAAAACCACAAATAAATCCGAAAATCAGGATGTTACAAGTTTTATGCTTACTTTTCCTAGAAAATTAGGTAGGATTAGTTGACAACTTGTAATCATTTTCATATATATTGTAATTTTTTCAATAAAAAAGTTGAATGAATGTACAAGCAATTTATTCCATCTACTGTGTTATTTCTTTGTGTTCTGCACTTGGTTAAAAACACCAACAATTGGTATCAATAGCTAAAGTCTTTGAAGGCCTTTTGTAAGTGTCACCATGTCATTTGGAAGCTTTAGACCATCTCCACCTCCTATTTTTGCTGGCGAAAACTACCACATTTGAATAGCAAAGATGAATACATATCTTCAAGCATATGATCTATGGGAAGTGGTTAAGACAGATGAAGAGTCAACACATTTGCAAGCTAATTCAACGATAGCTCAAATAAAATAGCATAGTGATGAGTCTGCTAAGGAATACACGGCTTTGTCATGCCTTCAAAATGGTGTTCCAGATGTTTTATTCATAAGGATTATGGCTTGTGAGACACCTAAACAAGCTTGGAAGAAGCTGAAAGAAAAGTTCCAAGTGACCGAGAAGACAAGGTAGCAACAACTCTTGAACCTAATGAGAGACTTTGAGAACATGAAGATGAAAGAGACTAAAACAATCAAGCAATATGTAGACATTATTATGTCCATTGTCAACAACATAAAGCTACTTAGTGATTAGTTTAGTGATAGAAGGACTATTGAAAAAGTCATCACAACCTTGCTTGAGAAGTATGAGTCCAAGATTTCGTCCTTTTAGGACTCGAGAGACTTAACAATAATCTTTCTATGAAAGCTTATAAATGCTTTGTATGCATAGGAAAAAATAAGAACAATCAGAGAAGAGGGGCACACTAAATGTGCTTTCTAAGAAAGAAATAAGGAGAGTCCATGTTCTTCAAGGAACAAAGGCAAGAAGAAATGGAATGAAAGAAAATAAAGACCAAAAAGAGATGGTGAGAAGAAAAAGTATCCACTATGCAATCATCGTAAAAAGACAAGTCACTCAGAAAAATTTTGCGAGTTTAGACCTGGTGTGTAGTGTAGAAACTATAAACAATTTGGTCACATTGAAAGAGTTTGTAAAAATAGAGAGCAACAACAACATCAGTACACCAATCAAGCTCAAGCTGCAGATGAAAATCAAGCTCAAGAAGAGCTGGCATTCACTGTCTCATACTTCGCAGTCAACAACCAAATGAAGAAGGACTAGTTGATTGATAGTGGCTGCACAAACCATATGGTTTTAGATGAAAGTATGAAAATTGACAAGTCCTATGGTTCACTCCTACAGGTACAAAAGTCATTACCGATATACCAGATATTGATCAGAACTTGCTCAATGTTGGTCAGCTTGTTGAAAAGAAGTATTTCGTTGTTTTTGAAAAGAATAATGTTTTATATCTGATTCAACTTGTCACGAACTTATGTCAATCAAAATGAGTGATAAGATTTTTTTTCTAAATTGGAACTTAGTTACCTTTAAATCTTACTATAGTTCAACTGATGGTATTGACTTGTGGCACAAGAGATTAGGGCATATCAATTACAGATCACTTGGTATGCTGTATAAGCATAGTTTAGTTGAGAACATGTCTAAAGTTGATGAACGAACTATGGTGTGTGAAGTGTGTCAGTTTGGGAAGCAAGCAAGACTTCTATTTCCTGAAAAAAAGGCATGGCAAGCTACTGAGAAGCTTCATGTAGTTCACATTGATGTATATGGACTAATGTAGACTACTTCACTTAGCAACAATAGGTACTTCATTTTGTTTTTTGATGATTACACTAGATATTTTTGGGTGTATTTTTTGAAGGCCAAGTCTGAAGTTTCTGAGGTTTTTTGGAAGTTTAAAGCTAATGTTGAGAATCAAGCTTCTTACAAGCTGAGAATACTCAGGTTTGTTTAATAGGACTGAGTACACTTCTAAAAAGTTTCAAAAGTTTTGTAAAGATGCTGGGATCGAGCATCAATTGACAAACACATACACTCATCAGCAAAATGGTGTATGTAAAGAAATAATAGAACTGTGATGGATATGACGAGATGTTTTTTGTTTGAAAAGAAACTGCCAAACAAGTTGTAGGCTGAAGCTACGAGCACCTCTGTTTATCTGCTCAACATATTACCAACAAAATTCGTGAAAGATAAGACACTATTTGAAGGATGGTTCAAATTTAATTCATCAGTGTCACACTTGAAGATCTTTGGTTGTTTTTGTTATGCACCCATTCCTGCTATTAAGAAGAAGAAGTTGGAAACAATCGCACAATCGGGTATCTTTGTTGGGTACAATGGAAGTAAGAAAAGGTATAGGATTTATAATCCCTTCACAATAAAGTGTTTGAGAGCAGAGATGTTAAGTTTAGTGAGGAAGCCTTATGGACTTGGGAAGCTACAAAAGCATAAATGGTTGAATAGATTCAGCTTGAGTTGAATGTGCGAACTGATGAAGTTCAACACCAATATGGTAATAGTGTCGATTATAAAAGCCCGTTTTTAATGAAATCAGAACAGTGGTTTCGAGACCACAAATCCAAGGTCGAAATATTTATTTTATTATTATTTTAATGTCTACAGCATGTGAGTAGTCTAGTATAATATTTTGTTAAGAAATTTCGACATTTACATGCTTAAATTAGAAAAAAAGACTAAATTGAAAAAGGTGCAAAATTAGAGTTTTATAAGTTAAAGGTACTAAATGGCTATGAAATTCAATAGTTAAGGGATTTATGTGGTAATTAGACCACTAGTATTATTAGTGGACAAATATAGACATATTATTAAGTGAAATCAAAGTTTATACATAAGGTTAATTAAGTAATGTTATAAATAAATAAAAAGATGTTATCTTCTTCTTAGTTGAGATTTCACCATCGAAAATTAGGGTATAAAGAAGCCATAGCTAAGCTTGAAAGTTCGGCCAATATTCCTTATGCATGTAAGTGCAATTTTGCTCGGTTATTAATGATTTCTATGTTTTTGAAGTCATTGTAGCTTCATCTAGCTAGCCCAGAGGCTAATTTACAAAAATGTTAAGAGTCTAGGGCTTTACCATTGATGAATGTGTATGTGTTTTGATGTTTGATGGAAGAAAATGAATCTTTGTTGATAAATAAACAAGTTTTGTAAAGTGATTTTGGCTGAAAATGTCAAATAGGGATTAAATTGAGAAATGTGAAATTTATGTGGTAAATGTGTGAAATAATGAAAAATATAGGCTGCTATAAGCTTGTATGAAATTCGACTAGCATGGGTGTAGATTAAATTGCATGAATTTGTATTTTTATGAGATAGGGACTAAATTGTAAAGAAGTTAAAATATTAGGGGTAAAAGTGTAAATTTACAAAAATATGTATTTTGGGCTGAATTGAATAGAATGAATACTAAACAGATTGAATTTGATTATTTAGATCAAGCTAAGCCTCGTATGGATTTAGATCGAGGGAAAGATAAAGTATCGGACTAGTCGATCTTATTTCGTCTTTTTTGTAATCGAGGTAAGTTCGTATGTTTAATAACCATTAAATTATATATGTTTGAATGATTAATTGATATAATTGTGATAATACGACACCACAGAAAGTCTCGATGAGTTATCAGCAATGTATAAATCCTGGTTGAACCTTAAGAATAGATAGGATTCAAATGACATGTTATTAGGGTTACCGTGTTTTGGGTGCTAATCCTATTCGTTCTACTGGTGGCTGAGTTTTCTGGCATGTGTTGTGGTTACTCGTCAGCTTGTGTGAGCAGCACTGTGTAGTTACGTCTTAATCATCAGCTTGTGTGAGCAAACCCAGTGATAGCTCAAGAGGGAGCATTTATACGAGATATGAGATAGTGATGGTTTCGACCATGTATTGGCACTTAGAGTGCAAGATTCACGAGCATCTAAAAGTATTCCAAATGGTTTAATAGGTATATTGGTGATATGAAAGAATAAGAGATCGATATGTCTCATTATAGGTATGTATGTGAATCATAAAAGCATTGAAGCTATGAAATTTGTGAATTTTATTTTTAACCTTATGGATAAATATGTGTTAGGTTTGTGGATTAAATTGATTTTTACTATGCCATGTTAAATCACTTAAATTATGATTATATGGTAAGATGTATTTATTAGCCATATGAGCTTACTAAGCTTAATAGCTTACTTTGTTTACTTTTCCATGTTTTATAGTGATTTCGAAGCTCGCTTGGATTGGAAGTTGTTGGAGATTTCATCATACTATTTAGAAGTTGTTTTGGTACTTTTAAACTTTGATTAATGTGGTTATATGGCATGTATAAGTCTTTTTAGCTAATGTAGCCTTTATGTCTTAATGAATTTTGGCCATTTGAATTGGCTTGTAAGTAGTCATATGTTTTGATATGTAAATATGTATAAATGGCCTTTTGATATGTGGTTTATAATTGCTATGTGAATGCCTTGTTGAGAATTAATATTGAATGTAGCAATTAGCTGAATTTGAGAGTGTACTAGCATGCTAAGCATTAGGCAAGATAATGCATAATGCAAGTGACCATTTAGGTAAATGTTTAAAGGTGATTTGCTATATACTGAATTGGCATATTGAATGTGTATTAGGCACAACGTTTAATAAGTGAGTTTGATCATTTAGGTATACTTTGGAGGCATATTGGTATGCTTTTGAATGGTTAATTGTAATGATTATAAGCCTTGTGGTTGTTGGTATTGGTATAGCATGATATGGACTTGGTTGTGGTTGTTTTGAATGTTTATTGATGTTAGGGTCATATGCTATTTGTTGGGTTTAAGTTAATGCAATTTTGGTGAGAAAAATGGTTTAAAAGATAGCCTATTTTTGTCCACACGGGCGTATGTCTCAGCAGTGTGTGACACATGGCCAGGTGACATGGTCGTGCATCCTCTAGTACTTATTTAGAAATCAAGTCAGTAGTTTCACACAGCCTAGCCCACACGCATGTGGCACAAGTTAGTATACCCTCCAGTTTTCACACGGCCTAGCACATGGCCTGACACACGGACATGTGGGCCATTTCGAAAGGTACAAGGGCTAGTCATACGGGCGTGTGGTTGGCCATGTAACCCAATTCAGAGAGATACACGGGGCTGAACACGGGCTGGGATACGGCTATGTGATCCCATTTCGAATGTCCACATGACCTGTGACACGGACATGTCTCTTGGCCATGTGAGACACACGGCCTGGCCACACGGGCGTGTGTCCCCTGTACTTTGAAAATTTTCAATGTTTTTTCAAAATTTTCTTGAGTTCTCGGTTTAGTCTCGAACCACTTCTAATGTTTGTTTTGGGATTCGAGGGCTCGTGTTAAGGACTATATGATTGTGTTTGAACTTTTTTAATTGTAATTCGAATTGTAATTCAAATTGTATGATTGTTTAAGAGATTAGCCCAGTAATGCTCCGTAATCCTATTCAGGCGACAGATACGGGTTAGGGGTGTTACATTTATTTGTATTAGAGCTACGGTTTAATTGATTCTCAGACTAACATAGCGTGTGTGAGTCTTGCTATACATGCCATATTTAACCTGTGATAGTGTGATATCTTCCGACAGTTTTAAATTATGTTTTCATATAGTAACGGATCCCAACCGAGTAGTTTCCAATGATGTGGAAAGTAATGTGTCAGCCTCCGTTCACGGAGTAGTGCCATCTGAATCGAGACCCATATCTGAGGGTCGTGGAGGAGAGGCCAAGGAAGCCTTCTTTCAAATTATGAATAAGTGGTTTTCTGAGTTTGTCCAAGCGAATCCGGCTGCTCAGCAACCTCCAACCCTATCTATTCCCCAACCGGTTCCCGTAGCTCCTTAAGGTTTGGAAAATTTGCGTATGAGTAAGCCATGTAACGTCTCCTAACCCTATACCGTCGCCGAAACAGGGTTACGAGACATTACCAGTCAGTACAATACAATACAGACATTAATTAAAAATAAATGTTCACACTCATCATAATTTTAAGATGTCGTCCCTTTAATGGCCCTCGCGGTCTAATATGGACAGTAAAATCAATTTGGGACTAATTTAGAATCACTACAAATTTTTCGTAAAATTTCAAAACTTCTTCTTTATGAACAGTGTCACACGCCCGTGTGGCCTAGGAGACATGCCCTTGTCTCCGTGACATACCCGTGGTGAGCTAACCGTGTGGCTCACACGGTCTGGACATGCCCGTGTCCTCTACCCGTGGAGCTCTCTGACTTATTACTCATGAATAATTTGATTTCACACGGCCAAGTTACGCGCCCGTATGCTTAGTCCGTGTGGCTTTATTTTCAATTCGAATCTAGTGCAGTTTTCACACGGTCGCATCACACGCCCGTGTTCAAGACCGTGCTCTTTACAAGGCTGAGACACACAGTCGTATCTCTGCCCGTGTGGCAAAACCTGGACATTTTGTTTTGGACATTTTTAGATGCAAGGGACACACGGCCTAACAACATGCCCATGTGCAAGCCGTGTGTCTCACTCGGTCTGGTCACACGCCCGTGTGCCAGGCCGTGTGGACTCAATAATGAGCCTTTCACACCTTACTAGCCAACCCTGCAAATTTCAACCCGCAACCAATACGAATACCAATACTAAACCAATCCAAACACATTTTATATTATCCAATACCTAACTTTAAACACTTATCATATAACAGTGTCAAATCTCAATTTACTTATTTCACTATTACAATCACAATCCAATATAACACACTTAAGTTATCCTAGGTACATGCCATTATCAACAATTAACATGCTTTACCTTATTGAGTTCGGGATCTGCCTAGGATGCTGATTCTACGGTCTACTTTATTTAACCTGCGCACGGCAACAAACCGTACGCTGAGTGTGGACTTAATGGTATTTTTATAAACTGATACTTATGTCAATAATAAATCATATATCAGTAAACCTTGAGATTTCAATCTATTACTCTTAACAGTTCAATCATTTGTTTTCGATTTATAATACTAAGATCTTGTTAATCACTTTCGATGAAATGTATACAATTTCAATGTTTATTCATTATCCATCGATTTTTCATATTTATTCAGTAACAACCAGTATTCAGTATCATTCAGACATTCAGTAGCAGTCTAATATTTAGTAACAATTAGTTTTTCAGTACTTTTATTTACAATTCATTTGAATAATAATATTACTCACATTTCATTCAATATTCTGTACTATTTCATTTCAATGACAGTCAATATTTTTTAGTAACAACCAATTGATCTTTATTTTTCAGTACCAGTCAGTCAACAGTAATAATCGGTTAATCAGTAACAATCATTTATTCAGCATCAGTCGTTTATTCAATAATAGTCAATTATTTAATAGCAGTCAGTCTTTAATACCTTTCATTACCCCTATTAACATGACTCGGACCTGGACGGATACACGAATCCAACCCACACACCGGGGATAGTACACAGTGTTTCATCGGCCGGAGCCGAATTACACTGTGTCGAATGATATGATGACGATAGCGATAAGAGATGCGATAGCGGTACATAAAGTACCTCGTCGTAACAAATCGGAATAAGTAATAATGAATGATCAGTGCGGAGTACCTCTTTGAACAAATCCGAACGAGAATGCGATGTCGACACAAAGTCGGAATATCCCTGAACACTTCCAATCCTATGGCATGCCAACTATATCCGACTAGCCCGATATTGTTAATAGGGTTTTCAATCTTCTTTTAAATAACAGTCACTTTTTCGATTTTTAAAATCAGTAAATATTTCAATTCATTTCTCAATAATCACTTACTTATCACACATTCAATCCAATATCAATAATCACATATAATTCATGATTTTTTATTCTATTCAATACCATAATAATAATTACCATTCATATTAAGTAATAAATTCAACAAATAATTATTAGATTCGGTTTATAGAAATACAAACCGTAATTTCTGAGCTATCCCTCGTCAACTTTGTCTTTTCCTCGCTTAGCCTAGATTTTCCGGCACAACGTTAGCTACGGAAATTAATTAAATATTATCAATACACTACCATTCAATTTTCATGTGGAATATTTCAATTTTTATTCATCTTTTGCCTAAATTCCAATTTAGTCTCTAAATCGAGACTAACTTTTATTCTTCACATTTAACTCAATATTTTCATTCAATTTTCACTTTAAACTAATTTCAGCCCTTTAACTTCACCATAGAACCTTAATTTTGAAATTCTATCAATTTAGTCCCTACCATTCAAAACTTATAAATTACTTTACAATTCAATCATTTAATCAATTCTAACTTGAATTTCTATCAATTTAGCCCTTAATTCATCTTTTTGTTCAACATGAACAATGTTTAATAATTAACTATCTTTTAAAATATCAACTTAACTTCATCAAAACCTTGTTCCAAGGCTTCTAAAACATCAAAATTAAGTAAACAGGGCTAAATTGACTTACCTATTAAACTTCCAAGCTTCAAACCTTTAATTTTCCCTTTTCTTCTTTCTTTTCTCTTTTTCTTTCTTTCCTTCCCCTACTCTCTGTTTCGTTTGCTTTGTTTCTTCATTTCTATTCTTTTTCTTTCTTTATTTCCTTTATATATATATATACACATGTATTTATACTTAAATAATAAGTATTATTTATTTATTCATGTGTATCTTATTAGTACATTTGTATCCATTTATAACCATACATTTGTCATAATTTAATATATTTATCACATAAAATCTTATAATATAATTATTTAATTAATAAATATCTTTTATAAATAATAAATATCTATTAATACTTAAATACAACTATTACAAGTGTATGTATTTTTATTTATACCCTTGTATCAAATCATTACCATACACTTGTCCTTTAATTATTTACTTTATTTAATTATCATATAAAAATCTTATACTATTTTTATTATCACCTTACACTTGTCATATTCTAATTTATTTTTCTAATATAATATCATAATTTTTAATAACCTTAATAATTATAAAACACATAAAAATCTAAATGAATATCTTAGATTTTCTTAAGTTTGCCGCCTCATCTTATGCAAAATGGCTTGATTGCCATTTTGGTCATTTTCACTTTCTTTTAATCTATAATTAAACTTTCACACTTTATTAAATATAATCTTTTTATCTAATTATCCTTAATTTAAGCTAATTGACGAATCCATTTTTCAAAAACAAAGACTCGAAAATGCACTTTTTCGATAACACTAAAATTCGGGTCATTACAAGCCACCTGTTGATAAAATTCAGAAGTACAGGGCAGAAGAGTTTAGTGTTATAGTAGATGATGATCCTGAAAGAGCCGAGTTTTGGCTTGAGAATACAATCTGAGTTTTTGATGAACTATCTTGTATGCTAGCAGAATGTGTTAAATGTGCTGTATCACTTCTAAGAAATACTGCATACCAGTGGTGGAACACTTTAACATCTGTGGTGCCGATAGAACGGATCATATGGGAATTCTTTAAAACTGAGTTCAGAAAGAAATATATAAGTCAACGATTTCTTGATTAAAAGCGCAAAGAATTTTTAGAATTGAAACAGGGTTATATGACCGTAACCGAGTACAAAAGAGAATTCATGAGATTGAGTAAGTATGTTCGAGAATGCGTTTCTACTAAAGAAATTATATGTAAACTGTTCGAAGACAGGTTGAACGAAGACATTAAGCTTCTAGTAGGGATTTTTGCACTGAAAGAATTTGTTGTGTTAATCGATAGAGCTTGCAAAGCCGAAAAGCTTAGCAAAGAAAAGAGAAGAGTCGATTCTGAGGCTAAATATTCGAGAAAAAGGTCAATGAGTAAACCCTATCATTCTTTTTCAAAGAAATCAAGGGATTCTTATAATCGTTCAAATGCTTTAGTAGGGTATTCCAATAGAGATTGTGGAAAGCTACACACGAGTCCAAAAGCTCAAGCCACTTCAGTATCAAGCGTTGGTAGTGTTAAAACCAACAAACCTGAGTGTCAACAGTGTGGAAGATGAAATTTTGGAGATTGTTGGATGAATAATAAAGCCTGCTTCAGATGTGGCTCATAAGATCATTTTATTCGTGATTGCCCTGAGTTACCAAATAAAGACAAATTTTTGAATGCGAGGCCGAGTAATACAGCTACCAAAGGGAGGCCACCTTGAAATAATAGAAATGTGACTAGTAGCAAAGGTGCAACAAAGGATTTTGCTGTGAGATCGGAGGCTCAAGTGCCAGCCAGAGCTTACGCTATTCGCGCTCGTGAAGATGCATCAGCACCAGATGTTATCACCGGTACATTTTCTCTTTATGACACTGATGTAGTTGCTTTGGTTGATCATAGATCGACTCATTCACATGTCTATATGAATTTAGTGTCTAGTAAGAGTTTACCTATTGAGTCCACTGAATTCTTGATTAAAGTATCGAACCCCTTAGGCCACGGTATGTCCTAGTTGATAAAGTTTGCAAGAATTGTCCTTTGATGACACAGGGTTAAAGTTTTTCGGCTGATTTGGTCTTTTACCATTTAATGAATTCGATATGATTTTGGTATGGATTGGTTGACTCTACATGATGTTATGGTAAACTGTAGACGAAAGACTATTGAATTGAAATGTCAGAATAGTAAAATTCTTCGTATTGAATCTGATGGTTCAAATAGATTGCCTGTTGTGATATCGATGATGCTAGAAGTGTCTGAATCTAAGATTGAATCGATACTAGTGGCTTGTAAATATCCAGATGTGCTTCCAGAAGAGTTACCCGGGTTACCACTAATCAGAGAGGTTGAATTTGCTATTGAGTTAGTACCGGGAACATCACTGATATCGATAGCTTTGTACAGAATGGCTCCAACAGAGTTAAAAGAGTTGAAAGCTCAGTTGCAAGAGTTAACATATAGAGGTTTTGCACGATCGATTTTCTTGCCCTGGGTGCACCAATTCTATTTGAAAAGAAGAAAAATGGATCAATGAGACTGTGTATCGACTATCGTCAGCTTAATAAGGTTACGATCAAAACTAAGTATCCTTTTCCAAGAATTGATGATTTGTTCGACCAGTTGAAAGGAGAAACTATATTTTCAAAGATTGATTTGTGATCTGACTATTATCAGTTGCGTGTTAAAGATTCGGATGTGCCGAAAATTATGGTAAAAACCAGGTAGGACATTATGAAATTCTTGTTATGCCGTTTGGATTACCTAACGTTCCTACAATTTTTATGGATTTGATGAATAGAATTTTTAGACCGTATTTGGCCAGATTCGTAGTTGTATTCATTTATGACATTCTAATCTATTCTCGAGACAAATCTGAGCATACCGAGCATTTGAGAATTGTATTGCAGACTTTGTGAGATAAACAATTATTTGCTAAATTCAGTAAATGTGAATTTTAATTTCGAAAAGTTGGATTTTAGGACACATAGTATTGACGGAAGGTATCCGAGTTGATTCGAGTAAGATTTCAGCTGTTGTTGATTGGAAACGACCAAGAAACGTATCTGAGGTCAGAAGTTTTCTGGGATTGACTGGCTATTATCGGCGTTTTGTAAAAAGGTTCTTGATGATTACTACACTGATGACTTGATTGTTACAAAAAGATGTAAAGTTTGAGTGGTCTAAAAAATGTCAATAGAGTTTTGATCAGTTGAAAGCATTATTAACTGAAGCACCAGTTTTAGTTCAGCCTGAGTCGGGTAAAGAATTTGTAATTTTCAGTGATGTGTCATTGAACAGTTTGGGATGTGTCTTAATGCAAGAAGGCAAAGTGATAGCTTATGCTTCCAGACAGTTAAAACCGCATGAAAAGAATTATCCGACGCACGACTTAGAGTTAGCCGCTATTGTTTTTGCATTAAAAATTTGACAACATTATTTCTTCAGTGAGAAGTGTCGCATATTTACCAACCACAAGAGTTTGAAGTATTTAATGTCTCAGAAAGATTTGAATTTACGACAACGGAGATGGCTCGAATTGTTGAAAGATTATGAATTAGTGATTGATTATCATCTAGGGAAAGCAAATGTAGTCGTGGATGCTTTGAGTAGGAAATCTTTGTTTGCTTTACGGGCGATGAACACGTAGTTAATCGTGTCTGATGATGGTTCTCTTTTAGTTGAGTTAAAAGCTAAACCAGTGTTTCTCCAGCAAATCTGTGAAGCTCAGAAATGTGACAATGAATTGCAAGCTAAAAGAGTACAATGCGTGTAACACCCCAAACCCGGCCTAGACGCTATGGCCGAATCTGACGTGCCACACGTATTTAAAAATCCATGTTTCGTTAGATTGACTAGAAAACCGCCTAAAGCTGACTAACCAAAGTGAATAGAGGCTGGGCACCAGGTAGGTATCCGAAACGGAGGAGGTGAGCCATGAAGGCTGCTTAAGTACCAAGCTCCTGGATAGAACCAATCCTAGACATGCCCACAACCATTGCCACACTTTGGTAAACGAGTTGAGATCTCCTCTAAGTGGTTATCTTTGTTAAACCGATTATGTGTGACGTTGTGTTTTTTAAAAATAGGTATCATTTTAAAAACGCGTCCTAAGTCTCGCCCATTTTATTTAATATCGACCAATTTAAACAAAGTAATCCAGAAAAGAAAAGAAATAAAGTTAAGGTTAAAATGGCCTTATTACAACCCAAAAATAAATGATAAATAAAATAAACTTGTGAAAACCCATTACTTATTGAAAAGTCCAAAAGCGATCACAGTGGCCACTCTGAATCCCCTCCAGCTCCAAGTCCCCAAGTCAAGGCTCACCTGTAAAGATAGGAAAGAAAGGGGGTGAGTTTGGAAACTCAGTGTGCAACAAGCCCCTTTCAGAGCCCAAAACAATTTCAGCTTACTGGGCCTAAGCCCAAATTTAATTACCACATTTACTGGGCCGAAGCCTTTCAAAATTCATATCATAATACTGGGCCGAAGCCTTTTCATATTTCACATATCATAATACTGGGCCGTAGCCTTTTTATTATTCATATCACTGGGCCGAAGCCTTTTTCTGTAAACAGTATGGCCCATAGGCCCATTTCACTATCACATGTAATATTAATGCATGAATGCAAGCCCATTTGGGGAGACTACTCAACCCACCAACCGCTACTCTCCACCCGTACCAACCAAGCTCTCCATGTGGGGAATAACTCAACCCACCCAACCAAACTCTCCACTGGCAGCATTGCTGCTTTATCATATAACTGGAGGCCTAGCCTCTTATAATAACTGGGCATAAGCCCTTTTAATAACTGGGGCATAAGCCCATTTCGGTAAACTGGGGCATAAGCCCTTTTGCACTTCCTCCATCCATATATAAAACCCAACCCAAATGCATATAATGAATTTATCATGTATATCTCATACATATCATGTGCATACCATACATGTCACGTGCATATCATACATTTCATGTGCATACCATACATATCATGTACATATCATACATATTTTTATCAAATCCCATGTATAAACCTCATAATTAACCCTAGGGGTATAATGGTCATTTTTGCCTAGGGGCAAAATAGTCATTTTCATGTTATAAGGGCATTCTCGTAATTTTACCAAATACTAGGGTTTTCATACTCATTATCAATTAATAAAGCGCGTGGGAGCAAACGGTGAAACTGGCCCATTTTTCCCGATTGGCCCAAAAACTCAATGGGCCTTACTTCGGCCCCTCGAGGCCCATCTTACCGAATATGCCCGAAATCACATTCTTTCCCTTTTCCATTATTTTCGTTCATCAACTCATCGACATCAAACCAATTAGTGAGCATCCGCTGGCTCACAAGTCCTCGAATTGCCAGAATTTCGGCATTTCGGCTTTTCGGCATTTATCGCTTTAAGCTAGGAAAGAGGGTAAGTTACACACCTGTTTGGCGGTATTCCTCCACGAGATCCCCTACACGATTTCTCCTATAACCAACCGTTAATAAATCAGCTTCCATAAATTAAATCAAAAGCGGAAACCATCTATTACTAACACTTACACCTTCGCCACCCTCCAAAATAGCCTTAAAAACCTTACCTTGTATTAATCGATTGACTTAGATCTATCCACTCCAAAGATTTAACCGAATCAAGTCGTCAGTACACGTTGCTGCTCCTTCATCATAGAAACCATAAAAAAATTATTAAAAGAAACATCCCATGAGCCTACACTCATATTCGGCCACCTCCCTAAAACATAGGGGTTTCGGCCCTTGTTAATAGCCTTACATGAGATTGCTTAAGATTTGAGCACTTACCACAGTCTCCTTTTCTTGAATCCGTCTAGCCCTAGGAGATAAGGAAGTTGATCACTGAAAAATAGAATAAAGAAGAAAGTTGGTTGTTGAAAAACAAAAATCCGCACCACCTTGACTTCACAGCTTTTCGGCTTTTGCGTTGTTTCGGTAAAAGTAGAGATAAGGGAAGAACAATGGTGAATGAAAGGGAATGGTAGGCTGATTTGGAAGAAGGAGAAGGATAAAAGATGGTAGGAGATGATAGGTTGGCTGCAAAAAGAGAAAAAGAAGAAAGACCAATCTCCCAGAGAAAAGCGTACTGAGAAAATACTTAAGTGCCGAAATTCCCTAACTAAACCTCTTAGCCGAATTTTCCCTTCTCAGACTCCCTTATTCGGCCAACTCTCTCCCCCTTATCAAATCCCTAAAATCTCTCCCCTTATCCCTCCTTAAATCATGCATCTGACCGAATCCAAACTCCTCTTTAGCAGAATCCACTTGGACTCCACCACCTTCCCTTTCTGCACATAAAAAATAAATGCTTCTATTGCCAACACAGGGAATCGATCCCATGTCCTTCCAAACCACTTACACGCCACCCTTATAGCTCCCTAGTGGCGTCACTTAGCCACTTTACTAGAGGCTCTTTTGTGATGCGTTTTACCCATAACTCTATATAAGGTCACCTAGCCAAAACCCTAACTCTTAAATCCAAAATTTCAAAAATTCAACGGGTTTTGGCCAACACATGGGCCTTCCATAAGCCCATTTACCTACTCAAAATATTAATTTCACATCAAACTGCAAAATTAAAAAAACTTTACCAAAATATTGAGAATCGCGAATTAACTAGAAAATCGGGATGTTACAACTCTACCCTCCTTAAAGAAATTTGGCCTCGAAATTTTACCTTGTTCGAAAAGTTGAGGTACTGTTGACGATCGCCTCCTCGATCTCCCAAGTAGCTTCTTCTTTGCCATGGTTTCTCCAAAGTACTTTCACCAGTGGAACTGTCTTCCTTCTCAACACCTTGACGTCACGATCAAGTATTTGCACAGGTTCCTCTTCGAAAGTCAAATCCGACTGTACCTCGATTTCTTCAACTGGCAGAACATGAGTTGAGTCAGATCGATACCGCCTCAGCATGGATACATGGAAAACGTCGTGGATACGATACAGTTCCGGTGGTAGTTCTAGCCGATAAGCCACTGGTCCAATCCGTTTAACAATTCGGTAAGGCCCAATAAACCGTGGGCTCAACTTACCCTTCTTACCAAACCTTAAAATCTTCTTCCAAGGTGAAACTTTCAAGAAGACCATGTCCCCTACAGCATATTCTACGTCCTTACGTTTCAAATCGGCGTAAGACTTTTGTCGATCCGTTGCCTCCTTTAACCGATTCCTAATCACCTTAACCTTGTCCTCAGTATCTGCCACCAACTCTGGCCCAAGTACTTGCCTATCCCCAATTACGTCCAACAAGTAGGCGAACGACATCTTCGCCCATATAGTGCCTCATAAGGAGCCATCTCGAATACTTGCTTGATAAATCGTTGTTATCGCGGTGACCCTTAGCGCGGTAAGTAATCTTCCCGGTGCCCTAAAAACCTCTGCTCGCTCCGTTAGCCCGAGTCGCTCGAGATAGATCCTGTTTCTTGCCCCAGTGCTAGCTCGGCAACCCTTTCTAGAATCCTTAACATTGCTTGGGACAAAGCATCGCCCCCGCAGCCCGATCATATGACCCGGTCTCCGGTTATCTGCGGCACAAATGTCTCTCGGTGGCCTATGCCTTGAGGATGATGATTCGACTTGTGCTCTACCACGACCGCGCCCACGTCGCGGCCTCGTCCACGCGTGCCCCTTGTACTCATATCGAATTTTCGACACGAGTTTTATGAAATTAGTCAAATATTTGATTTCTTTTAAGAGATGTTTTATGGAAATATGGCAATTCGAGGATTTGTTTTCGCGACGAAATAGCCTAGCTCTGATCCCAATCCCTCTTTGTTTCATAATTCTACCCTAACTACTGAGATCATAGTAGGGCCTCGGTTTAACATTTTATCGAATTTACCAACATAAAAGTAAGGGTACTTACATGGACTTGGTGCCGGGATTGGTGTGCTACATCATCCTTCTTCAAACCAAAAATTAAAACATACCTTTGGTCAAAAATTTTCCAAAATTAATTTATAATACCTCCGTTTTACAATTTTTGATTTTAAACCCATTAAAATAATAAGCAAAAATTTGAACATCTTTGAAAAAAAAGATCCATCGTTTCCCAAAAATACCCTTCTTAGGCCTAAGTTTTCAAAAATTTTTTGGACCGATCCACACCGAGTTATTTACAACCGGGCTCGATACCACTAAATGTAACACCCCAAACCGGCCTAGACGCTTATGGTCGAATCGACGTGTCACACGTATTTAAAAATCCATGTTTCGTTAGATTGACTAGAAAACCGCCTAAAGTCGACTAACCAAAGTGAATGGAGGTGGGCACGTGTAGGTATCCGAACGGAGGAGGTGAGCCATGAAGGCCGCTTAAGTACCAAGCTCTGGATAGAACCAATCCTAGACATGCCCACAACCATTGCCACACTTTGGTAAACGAGTTGAGATCTCCTCTAAGTGGTTATCTTTGTTAAACCGATTATGTGTGACGTTGTGTTTTTTAAAAGTAGGTATCATTTTGAAAACGCGCGTCCTAAGTCTAGCCCATTTTATTTAATATCACCAATTTAAACAAAGTAATCCAGTAAAAGAAAAGAAATAAAGTTAAGGTTAAAATGGCCTTATTACAACCCAAAAATAAATGATAAATAAAATAAACTTGTGAAAACCCATTACTTATTGAAAAGTCCAAAAGCGATCACAGTGGCCACTCTGAATCCCCTCGGCTCCAAGTCCCCAAGTCAAGGCTCACTGTAAAGATAAGAAAGAAAGGGGGTGAGTTTGGAAACTCGGTGTGCAACAAGCCCCTTTCAGAGCCCAAAACAATTTCACCATCGGGCCTAAGCCCAAATTTAATTACCACATTTATGGGCCAAGCCTTTCAAAATTCATATCATAATTTGGCCGAAGCCTTTTCATATTTCACATATCATAATCTTTGGGCCATAGCCTTTTTTATTATTCATATCACTGGCAGAAGCCTTTTCTCAGAATGTGTATGGCCCATAGGCCCATTTCACTATCACATGTAATATTAATGCATGAATGCAAACCCATTTGGGAGACTTCTCAACCCACCAACCGCTACTCTCCACCCGTACCAACCAAGCTCTCCATGTGGGAATAACTCAACCCACCCAACCAAACTCTCCTTTGGCAAAGCATTGTTGCTTTATCATATATAACTGGAGGCCTAGCCTCTTATAATAATCGGGCATAAGCCCTTTTAATAATCGGGGCATAAGCCCATTTTTGTAAAGCGGGGCATAAGCCCTTTTGCACTTCCTCCATCCATATATAAAACCCAACCCAAATGCATATAATGAATTTATCATGTATATCTCATACATATCATGTGCATACCATACATGTCACGTGCATATCATACATTTCATGTGCATACCATACATATCATGTACATATCATACATATTTTTATCAAATCCCACGTATAAACCTCATAATTAACCCTATGGGTATAATGGTCATTTTGCCTAGGGCAAAATAGTCATTTTCATGTTATAAGGGCATTCTCGTAATTTTACCAAATACTAGGGTTTTCATACTCATTATCAATTAATAAAGCGCGTGGGAGCAAGCGGTGAAATCGCCCATTTTTCCCGATTGGCCCAAAAACTCAATGGGCCTTACTGCGCCCCCCTCGAGGCCCATCTTACCGAATATGCCCGAAATCACATTCTTTCCCTTTTCCATTATTTCCGTTCATCAACTTATCGACATCAAACCAATTAGTGAGCATCCGCTGCTCACAAGTCCTCGAATTTGCGAATTTCGGCATTTCGCTTTTCGCATTTATCGCTTTAAGCTAGGAAAGAGGGTAAGTTTACACACTGTTTGGCGGTATTCCTCCACGAGATCTCCTACACGATTTCTCCTATAACCAACCGTTAATAAATCAGCTTCCATAAATTAAATCAAAACGGAAACCATCTATTACTAACACTTACACCTTCGGCCACCCTCCAAAATAGCCTTAAAAACCTTACCTTGTTTATAATCGATTGACTTAGATCTATCCACTCCAAAGATTTAACCGAATCAAGTCGTCAGTACACGTTGCTGCTCCTTCATCATAGAAACCATAAAAAAATTATTAAAAGAAACATCCCATGAGCCTACACTCATATTCGGCCACCTCCCTAAAACATAGGGGTTTCGGCCCTTGTTAATAGCCTTACATGAGATTGCTTAAGATTTGAGCACTTACCACAGTCTCCTTTTCTTGAATCCGTCTAGCCCTAGGAGATAAGGGAGTTGATCACCGAAAAATAGAATAAAGAAGAAAGTTGGTTGTTGAAAAACAAAAATCCGCACCACCTTGACTTCACAGCTTTTCGGCTTTTGCGTTGTTTCGGTAAAAGTAGAGATAAGGGAAGAACAATGGTGAATGAAAGGGAATGGTGGGCTGATTTGGAAGAAGGAGAAGGATAAAAAGATGGTAGGGAGATGATAGGTTCGGCTGCAAAAAGAGAAAAAAGAAGAAAGACCAATCTCCCAGAGAAAAACGGCACAGAAAATACTTAAGTGCCGAAATTCCCTAACTAAACCTCTTAGCCGAATTTTCCCTTCTCGGACTCCCTTATTCGGCCAACTCTCTCCCCTTATCAAATCCCTAAAATCTCTCCCTTATCCCTCCTTAAATCATGCATCCACCGAATCCAAACTCTCTCTTTAGCAGTAATCCACTTGGACTCCACCACCTTCCCTTCTCGCACATAAAAATAAATGCTTCTATTGCCAACACAGGAATCGATCCCATGTCCTTCCAAACCACTTACACGCCACCCTTATAGCTCCCTAGTGGCGTCACTTAGCCACTTTACTAGAGGCTCTTTTGTGATGCGTTTACCCATAACTCTATATAAGGTCACCTAGCCAAAACCCCTAACTCTTAAATCCAAAATTTCAAAAATTCAACTGGTTTTGGCCAACACATGGGCCTTCCATAAGCCCATTTACCTACTCAAAATATTAATTTCACATCCAATCGCAAAATTAAAAAAACTTTACCAAAATATTGAGAATCGCGAATTAACCTAGAAAATCGAGGATGTTACAACTCTACCCTCTTAAAGAAAGAAATTTGGCCTCGAAATTTTACCTTGTTCGAAAAGTTGAGGGTACTTTGTTGACGATCGCCTCTCCGCCTCCCAAGTAGCTTCTTCTTTGCCATGGTTTCTCCAAAGTACTTTCACGATGGAACTCGTCTTCCTTCTCAACACCTTGACGTCACGATCAAGTATTTGCACAGGTTCCTCTTCGAAAGTCAAATCTGACTGTACCTCGATTTCTGCAACTGGCAGAATATGAGTTGGGTCAGATCGATACCGCCTCAGCATGGATACATGGAAAACGTCGTGGATACGATGCGATTCGGTGGTAGTTCGGTAGATAAGCCCTTTGGTCCAATCCGTTTAACAATTCGGTAAGGCCCAATAAACCGTGGGCTCAACTTACCCTTCTTACCAAACCTTAAAATCTTCTTCCAAGGTGAAACTTTCAAGAAGACCATGTCCCCTACAGCATATTCTACGTCCTTACGTTTCATATCGGCGTAAGACTTTTGTCGATCCGTTGCCTCCTTTAACCGATTCCTAATCACCTTAATCTTGTCCTCAGTATCTGCCACCAACTCTGGCCCAAGTACTTGCCTATCCCCCAATTCTGTCCAACAAGTAGGCGAACGACATCTTCGCCCATATAGTGCCTCATAAGGAGCCATCTGAATACTTGCTTGATAATCGTTGTTATACGCGACTCGCAGCGGTAAGTAATCTTCCCAGTGCCCCTAAAAACCTCTCGCTCCATTAGCCCGAGTCGCCAGAGATAGATCCTGCCATTGTCGGTGCTAGCTCCGGCAACCCTTTCTAGAACCCTTAACATTGCTTGGGACAAAGCATCGTCCCTCGCAGCCGATCATATGACCCACCTCCGTTGTCTCATGCGGCACAAATGTCTCTCGGTGGCCTATGCCTTGAGGATGATGATTCAACTTGTGCTCTACCACGACCGCGGCCCACGTCCGCGCCTCGCCCACGCGTTGCCCCTTGTACTCATATCGAATTTTTCGACACGAGTTTTATGAAATTAGTCAAATATTTCAGCTTTCTTTTAAGAGATGTTTTATGGAAATATGGCAATTCAGGGATTTGTTTTCATGACGAAATAGCCTAGCTACAGATCCCAATCCCTCTTTGTTTCATAATTCTACCCTAACTACGAGTATCATAGTAGGGGCCTCGGTTTAACATTTTATCGAATTTACCAACATAAAAGTAAGGGTACTTACAGACTTGGTGTAGGGGATTCAGGTGTGCTACATCCTCTTCAAACCAAAAATTAAAACATACCTTTGGTCAAAAATTTTCCAAAATTAATTTATAATACCTCCGTTTTACAATTTTTGATTTTAAACCCATTAAAATAATAAAACAAAATTTGAACATCTTTGAAAAAAAGATCCGCTGTTTCCCAAAAATACCCTTCTTAGGCCTAAGTTTTCAAAAAATTTTGGACCGATCCACGGTAGAGTTGTTGCAACGGGGCTCGATACCACTAAATGTAACACCCCAAACCCCGCCTAGACGCTTATGGTCGACCGACGTGTCACACGATTTAAAAATCCATGTTTCGTTAGATTGACTAGAAAACCGCCTAAAGCTGACTAACCAAAGTGAATGGAGGCTGGGCACCAGGTAGGTATCCGAAACGGAGGAGGTGAGCCATGAAGGCTGCTTAAGTACCAAGCTCCTGGATAGAACCAATCCTAGACATGCCCACAACCATTGCCACACTTTGGTAAATGAGTTGAGATCTCCTCTAAGTGGTTATCTTTGTTAAACCGATTATGTGTGACGTTGTGTTTTTAAAAGTAGGTATCATTTGAAAACGCGCGTCCTAAGTCTAGCCCATTTTATTTAATATCAGCCAATTTAAACAAAGTAATCCAGAAAAGAAAAGAAATAAAGTTAAGGTTAAAATGGCCTTATTACAACCCAAAAATAAATGATAAATAAAATAAACTTGTGAAAACCCATTACTTATTGAAAAGTCCAAAAGCGATCACAGTGGCCACTCTGAATCCCCTCCAGCTCCAAGTCCCCAAGTCAAGGCTCACCTGTAAAGATAAGAAAGAAAGGGGGGTGAGTTTGGAAACTCAGTGTGCAACAAGCCCCTTTCAGAGCCCAAAACAATTTCAGCTTACTGGGCCTAAGCCCAAATTTAATTACCACATTTACTGGGCCGAAGCCTTTCAAAATTCATATCATAATACTGGGCCGAAGCCTTTTCATATTTCACATATCATAATACTGGGCCGTAGCCTTTTTATTATTCATATCACTGGGCCGAAGCCTTTTTCTGTAAACAGTATGGCCCATAGGCCCATTTCACTATCACATGTAATATTAATGCATGAATGCAAACCCATTTGGGGAGACTACTCAACCCACCAACCGCTACTCTCCACCCGTACCAACCAAGCTCTCCATGTGGGGAATAACTCAACCCACCCAACCAAACTCTCCACTTTGGCAAAGAGATTTTCTTTATCATATAACCTGAGGCCTAGCCTCTTATAATAATCGGGCATAAGCCCTTTTAATAATGGGCATAAGCCCATTTTGATAAATCGGGGCATAAGCCTTTTGCACTTCCTCCATCCATATATAAAACCCAACCCAAATGCATATAATGAATTTATCATGTATATCTCATACATATCATGTGCATACCATACATGTCACGTACATATCATACATTTCATGTGCATACCATACATATCATGTACATATCATACATATTTTTATCAAATCCCACGTATAAACCTCATAATTAACCCTATGGGTATAATGGTCATTTTTGCCTAGGGGCAAAATAGTCATTTTCATGTTATAAGGGCATTCTCGTAATTTTACCAAATACTAGGGTTTTCATACTCATTATCAATTAATAAAGCGCGTGGGAGCAAACGGTGAAACTGGCCCATTTTTCCCGATTGGCCCAAAAACTCAATGGGCCTTACTTCGGCCCCTCGAGGCCCATCTTACCGAATATGCCCGAAATCACATTCTTTCCCTTTTCCATTATTTTCGTTCATCAACTTATCGACATCAAACCAATTAGTGAGCATCCGCTGGCTCACAAGTCCTCGAATTGCCAGAATTTCGGCATTTCGGCTTTTCGGCATTTATCGCTTTAAGCTAGGAAAGAGGGTAAGTTACACACCTGTTTGGCGGTATTCCTCCACGAGATCTCCTACACGATTTCTCCTATAACCAACCGTTAATAAATCAGCTTCCATAAATTAAATCAAAACGGAAACCATCTATTACTAACACTTACACCTTCGGCCACCCTCCAAAATAGCCTTAAAAACCTTACCTTGTCGACACTGATTGACTTAGATCTATCCACTCCAAAGATTTAACCGAATCAAGTCGCGTCGAGACACGTTGCTGCTCCTTCATCATAGAAACCATAAAAAATTATTAAAAGAAACATCCCATGAGCCTACACTCATATTTCGCCACCTCCCTAAAACATAGGGTTTTGGCCCTTGTTAATAGCCTTACATGAGATTGCTTAAGATTTGAACACTTACCACAGTCTCCTTTTCTTGAATCCGTCTAGCCCTAGGAGATAAGGGAGTTGATCACCAAAAATAGAATAAAGAAGAAAGTTGGTTGTTGAAAAACAAAAATCCGCACCACCTTGACTTCACATGACTTTTTGGCTTTTGCGTTGTTTGGTAAAAGTAGAGATAAGGGAAGAACAATGGTGAATGAAAGGAATGGTGGGCTGATTTGGAAGAAGGAGAAGGGAAAAAGATGGTAGGGAGATGATAGGTTCGGCTGCAAAAAGAGAAAAAGAAGAAAGACCAATCTCCCAGAGAAAAACAGCACAGAAAATACTTAAGTGCGAAATTCCCTAACTAAACCTCTTAGCCGAATTTTCCTTCTCGGACTCCCTTATTTCGCCAACTCTCTCCCCTTATCAAATCCCTAAAATCTCTCCCCTTATCCTCCTTAAATCATGCATCCGATAGAATCCAAACTCCTCTTTAGCAGAATCCACTTGGACTCCACCACCTTCCCTTTCTGCACATAAAAAATAAATGCTTCTATTGCCAACACAGGGAATCGATCCCATGTCCTTCCAAACCACTTACACGCCACCCTTATAGCTCCCTAGTGGCGTCACTTAGCCACTTTACTAGAGGCTCTTTTGTGATGCGTTTTACCCATAACTCTATATAAGGTCACCTAGCCAAAACCCCTAACTCTTAAATCCAAAATTTCAAAAATTCAACCGGGTTTTGGCCAACACATGGGCCTTCCATAAGCCCATTTACCTACTCAAAATATTAATTTCACATCCAACTGCAAAATTAAAAAAAAACTTTACCAAAATATTGAGAATCGCGAATTAACCGAAAATCAGGATGTTACAACTCTACCCTCCTTAAAGAAATTTCGGCCTCGAAATTTTACCTTGTTCGAAAAGTTGAGGGTACTGTTGACGACGCCTCCTCGATCTCCCAAGTAGCTTCTTCTTTGCCATGGTTTCTCCAAAGTACTTTCACCGGTGGAATCGTCTTCCTTCTCAACACCTTGACGTCACGATCAAGTATTTGCACAGGTTCCTCTTCGAAAGTCAAATCCGACTGTACCTCGATTTCTTCAACTGGCAGAACATGAGTTGGGTCAGATCGATACCGCCTCAGCATGGATACATGGAAAACGTCGTGGATACGATGCAGTTCCGGTGGTAGTTCCAGCCGATAAGCCACTGGTCCAATCCGTTTAACAATTCGGTAAGGCCCAATAAACCGTGGGCTCAACTTACCCTTCTTACCAAACCTTAAAATCTTCTTCCAAGGTGAAACTTTCAAGAAGACCATGTCCCCTACAAACATATTCTACGCCCTTACGTTTCAAATCGGCGTAAGACTTTTTGTCGATCCGTTGCCTCCTTTAACCGATTCCTAATCACCTTAACCTTGTCCTCGATATCGCCACCAACTCGCCCAAGTACTTGCCTATATCCCCAATTCCGTCCAACAAGTAGGCGAACGACATCTTCGCCCATATAGTGCCTCATAAGGAGCCATCTGAATACTTGCTTGATAACTGTTGTTATACGCGAATTCTGCCAACGGTAAGTAATCTTCCCAGCTGCCCCTAAACTCAATAACACAACCCCTCAACATGTCTTCCAAAACCTGAATAATCCTCTCGATTGTCCATCTGTTTGAGGTGAAAGGTCGTACTAAAATCCGATCGCGCTCCCAACGCCTCATGCAACTTCCGCCAAAACCGAGATGTAATCCTTGGGTCTCGGTCGAGAAATGATTGACACTGCACCCCATGCAACCGCACTATCTCTCGCCACATATAACTTGGCCAACTTTTGGAGTGAGTAATCAGTTCGAACAGGTATGAAATGAGCAGACTTCATCACCTATCCACAATTACCCAAACCGAGTCCTTCTTAGATGGTGTCAATGGCAACCCACTTACAAAGTCCATGGTTACCCTTTCCCACTTCCACAAAGTGGTATCTTGACTGGTCAGAATAACTCAAGGCGCTTGATGCTCGCCTATACTTGTTGACACGTTAAACATTTCCTCACAAATTCGGTCACTTCCCGTTTAAGCCTGTGCCACCAATATAGCTCTCGCAAGTCTCGATACAACTTGCTTCCTCCGGATGCATCGCACAAGGCCCACCATGTGCCTCTTTTAAAATCATCATCCTTAAATCGAGTCCTTGGTATACACATTCTTCCTCGAAAACAGAGAACCCCTTCACTATTCAGCCCAAAGTCTAAATTCTCACCTTTCTCAACTTGCTGAAACCGAGAACCCAACGATTCATCCATCAACTGTTGCCTCTTAATTTGCTCTACCCAAGTCGGTTTCACTTGCAACTCTGCCAATAAGCTTCCATCATCATACAAGCTTAGGCGAGCAAACATCGCCTTCAACTCGCTGCACCGTTTCTACGACTCAACGCATCGGCTACAACATTTGCCTTACCTGGATGATATTCAATCGAACAGTCATAATCTTTTAATAGCTTGATCCACCTTCGTTGTCTAAGATTCAGCTCTTTCTGAGTCAGCAAGTACTTAAGACTCTTATGATCTGTGTAAATGATGCATCTCTCTCCATACAAATAGTGCCTCCATATCTTAAGTGCGAAAATCACCGCTGCCAACTCCAAGTCATGAGTAGGATAATTCACTCATGAGGCTTAAGTCGTCGTGAAGCATAAGCGACCACTTTGCCCTCTTGCATCAACACACTGACCCAAACCTACATGTGATGCATCACTATACACAAGTGAAATCTTTGCGATTCATTTGAATCAACACCAGGTGCCTCGGTCTAACTTTCTTTAACTTTTCAAAAGCCTCTTGCTGCTTATTCGTCCAAACGAACGGTGCTCCCTTCCTTATAAGTTTCGTTAAAGGCACTGCCAACACAGAAAATCCTTCCACAAACCTTCTATAATATCCTGCCAACCCCAAAAAGCTTCGAATTTCTATTACCGACCTTGGTGGCTTCCACTCCAAAATCGCCTCAATCTTCCTAGGGTCAACCTTAATCCCTCTCGCAGACACAACATGCCCTAAGAAGGTTACTTCATTCACCGTAACTCGCACTTACTAAACTTTGCATAAAGTTGCTTTTCCCTTAGCACTTGTAGCACAATCCGCAAATGCTCATCATGCTTCTCTTCTGTTTGCGAGTACACCAAGATATCATCAATAAAAACAACAACAAACCGATCCAAGTATGGCTGAAACACTCGATTCATCAAATCCATGAATGCTGCCGGTGCGTTAGTCAAGCCAAAAGGCATAACCAAAAACTCGTAATGACCATATCGAGTTCTGAATGCCGTCTTATGGATATCCTCTTTTTTGACCCTTAACTGATGATACCCTGACCGAAGGTCAATCTTGGAGAACACTGAAGCTCCTTTCAGTTGATCAAACAGATCGTCGATCCTTGGTAACGGATACTTGTTCTTAATTGTCAGCTTGTTCAATTGGCGATAATCAATACACATTCGCATGGTCCCATCTTTCTTCTTTACGAACAATACCGGGGCACCCCATGGAGAAATACTGGGTCTTATAAACCCTCTGTCCAACAGTTCTTGAATCTGAGCCTTCAGTTCCACCAACTCTTTTGGTGCCATCCTATAAGGTGCAATCGACATTGGAGCCGTTCCAGGCAACAAGTCGATTCCAAACTCGACTTCTCTGTTCGGAGGTAGTCCAGGAAGTTCCTCCGGAAATACATCTTGAAACTCCTCAATGGTCCTAACTGACTCAACAGTTATCACCGCAGGTTCCACTTGACTCACAAACGCCAAGAACGCCTCACAACCTTTCCGAATCAACTTCTCTGCCCTTAACGCCGAAACAACATTAGACAAGTAATTCCTTCGCTCCCCAATGACCATTATCTCCTCATCGTTAGCAGTTCTTAGCACCATCCTCTTAACAGCACAGTCCACCGTGGCCCTATGCTTAGTCAGCCAGTCCATCCCCAAAATAAGATCAAACTCTCGAAAAGGTAGCTCCATCAGATCCCCTACAAATATCTCACCTTGCGTTTCTAAAGGCACTTCCTTAAAGAGTTTATCCACCCTAACCGAGTGTCCCAAAGGGCTTATTACCGATACCCCACTCACAGACTCTTCAGGAAGCACACCCAATGCCCCAGATACATCACAAGCAACATACGAGTGGGTAGAACCCACATCAATCAAAGCAGTGTAAGGCTTGCTATGAATGAGAACGCATGCTCGGGGTTATAACATTAGGAGCGTCACCTTCTTCACGACATCGTGCAGCATAAACCAACGCCGGCTGTCGAGCCTCAGCTTGTCCAGCACCCCTTCCAGGTGCCCCACGTCCTCGTCCATTACCGTTGCCACCTCTACCTTGCCCACGACCTCTCTGTGGCGGTGGTCCCCCTTGCTGTGTTTGAACTCCTCTTTGCTCTGCCGCTTGATCTTGAGCTGCTCTCCGAGGACAATCTCTAAACTTATGCTCCTTGGACCCACATCGAAAACACGCTCCAGTACGTTTCCAACACTCCCCCATATGTGCTCTACCACAGTCTTTGCATACCTACGGTTTAAAAGTATTCCTCGGAGCTGGCTCCTCCACTCTAGCTCTTTTAGCATTTCTATCCGCAGTATCAGAGGGACTAGAATCTTTTCTAAATCTGGGTCGATCCCTCTCACGGTTCCCGCCTGTTCATGCATTTCACTTCCTCGGCTATCTTGGCCTTCTCCACTAGTGCAGCGAAGTCACGTTCTCTTTGTGGAGCTATCAGCACTCTAAGCTCGTCGCGGAGACCATCCTCGAATCGAACGCTGCGCTCATATTCAGTCGCAACTATCCCGCTAGCATATCTACTCAGCCTTAAGAATTCCGCCTCATACTCCGCAACAGTCTTATTACCTTGAGCCAAATTCAGAAATTCTTTTCGGTGAGCATCCACATAACTCGCTCCAACATACCTCCCCTTAAAAGCAGACTTGAACAGTCCCCAAGTCACACGTTCGATCGGGGTACTCTCACTTACTGTGATCCACCACTGGTATGCCTCATCTCTTAGCAATGACACAGCTCCCTTCAGCTTTTGCTCCATCGAGCAATCGAGGTCGTCCATAATCCGCTCTGTCGCCTCTAACCAATACTCAGCCACGCTTGGGGCTACTCCAGATACGCCCCTAAAAACCTCTGCTCCGTTAGCCCGGAGTCGCTCAGAGATAGATCCCCTGTTTACTGTCCCAGTGCTAGCTCCGGCAACCCTTTCTAGAACCCTTAACATTGCTTGGGACAAAGCATCGTCCCCCGCAGCCCGATCATATGACCCAGTCTCCGTTGTTCATGGCACAAATGTCTCTCGGTGGCCTATGCCTTGAGGATGATGATTCAGACTTGTGCTCTACCACGACGCGTCCACGTCCGGCCTCGTCCACGCGTTCCCCTTGTACTCATATCGAATTTTCGACACGAGTTTTATGAAATTAGTCAAATATTTCAGTTTCTTTTAAGAGATGTTTTATGGAAATATGGCAATTCAGGGATTTGTTTTCGCGACGAAATAGCCTAGCTACAGTCCCAATCCTACTGTTTCATAATTCTACCCTAACTACTGATATCATAGTAGGGCCTCGGTTTAACATTTTATCGAATTTACCAACATAAAAGTAAGGGTACTTATGGACTTAGTGTTAGGGATTGATTGTGCTACATCCTTCTTCAAACCAAAAATTAAAACATACCTTTGGTCAAAAATTTTCCAAAATTAATTTATAATACCTCCGTTTTACAATTTTTGATTTTAAACCCATTAAAATAACAGCAAAATTTGAACATCTTTGAAAAAAAAGATCTGTCGTTTCCCAAAAATACCCTTCTTAGGCCTAAGTTTTCAAAAAATTTTTGGACCCGATCCACAGCCGAGTTGTTGCAACCGGGCTCTGATACCACTAAATGTAACACCCCAAACCCGGCCTAGACACTATGGCCGAATCTGACGTGTCACACGTATTTAAAAATCCATGTTTCGTTAGATTGACTAGAAAACCGCCTAAAGCTGACTAACCAAAGTGAATGGAGGCTGGGCACCAGGTAGGTATCCGAAACGGAGGAGGTGAGCCATGAAGGCTGCTTAAGTACCAAGCTCCTGGATAGAACTAATCCTAGACATGCCCACAACCATTGCCACACTTTGGTAAACGAGTTGAGATCTCCTCTAAGTGGTTATCTTTGTTAAACCGATTATGTGTGACGTTGTGTTTTTTAAAAATAGGTATCATTTTGAAAACGCGCCCTAAGTCTAGCCCATTTTATTTAATATCACCAATTTAAACAAAGTAATCCCGTAAAAGAAAAGAAATAAAGTTAAGGTTAAAATGGCCTTATTACAACCCAAAATAAATGATAAATAAAATAAACTTGTGAAAACCCATTACTTATTGAAAAGTCCAAAAGCGATCACAGTGGCCACTCTGAATCCCCTCCAGCTCCAAGTCCCCAAGTCAAGGCTCACCTGTAAAGATAGGAAAGAAAGGGAGGTGAGTTTGGAAACTCAGTGTGCAACAAGCCCCTTCAGAGCCCAAAACAATTTCGACCATCTGGGCCTAAGCCCAAATTTAATTACTACATTTATCGGGCCGAAGCCTTTCAAAATTCATATCATAATCTTTGGGCAGAAGCCTTTTCATATTTCACATATCATATCACCGGGGCGTAGCCTTTTTATTATTCATATCATCCGGGCCAAGCCTTTTTTCAGAAAAATGATGGCCCATAGGCCCATTTCACTATCACATGTAATATTAATGCATGAATGCAAGCCCATTTCGGGAGACTACTCAACCCACCAACCGCTACTCTCCACCCGTACCAACCAAGCTCTCCATGTGGGGAATAACTCAACCCACCCAACCAAACTCTCCACTGGCAGCATTGCTGCTTTATCATATAACTGGAGGCCTAGCCTCTTATAATAACTGGGCATAAGCCCTTTTAATAACTGGGGCATAAGCCCATTTCGGTAAACTGGGGCATAAGCCCTTTTGCACTTCCTCCATCCATATATAAAACCCAACCCAAATGCATATAATGAATTTATCATGTATATCTCATACATATCATGTGCATACCATACATGTCACGTGCATATCATACATTTCATGTGCATACCATACATATCATGTACATATCATACATATTTTTATCAAATCCCATGTATAAACCTCATAATTAACCCTAGGGGTATAATGGTCATTTTTGCCTAGGGGCAAAATAGTCATTTTCATGTTATAAGGGCATTCTCGTAATTTTACCAAATACTAGGGTTTTCATACTCATTATCAATTAATAAAGCGCGTGGGAGCAAACGGTGAAACTGGCCCATTTTTCCCGATTGGCCCAAAAACTCAATGGGCCTTACTTCGGCCCCTCGAGGCCCATCTTACCGAATATGCCCGAAATCACATTCTTTCCCTTTTCCATTATTTTCGTTCATCAACTCATCGACATCAAACCAATTAGTGAGCATCCATTGCTCACAAGTCCTCGAATTGCCAGAATTTCGGCATTTCGGCTTTTCGGCATTTATCGCTTTAAGCTAGGAAAGAGGGTAAGTTACACACCTGTTTGGCGGTATTCCTCCACGAGATCTCCTACACGATTTCTCCTATAACCAACCGTTAATAAATCAGCTTCCATAAATTAAATCAAAACGGAAACCATCTATTACTAACACTTACACCTTCGGCCACCCTCCAAAATAGCCTTAAAAACCTTACCTTGTCTATTAATCGATTGACTTAGATCTATCCACTCCAAAGATTTAACCAAATCAAGTCGTCAGTACACGTTGCTTCTCCTTCATCATAGAAACCATAAAAAATTATTAAAAGAAACATCCCATGAGCCTACACTCATATTCGGCCACCTCCCTAAAACATGGGGTTTGACCCTTGTTAATAGCCTTACATGAGATTGCTTAAGATTATAGCACTTACCACAGTATCCTTTTCTTGAATCCGTCTAGCCCTAGGAGATAAGGGAGTTGATCACCGAAAAATAGAATAAAGAAGAAAGTTGGTTGTTGAAAAACAAAAATCCGCACCACCTTGACTTCACAGCTTTTCGGCTTTTGCGTTGTTTCGGTAAAAGTAGAGATAAGGGAAGAACAATGGTGAATGAAAGGGAATGGTGGGCTGATTTGGAAGAAGGAGAAGGATAAAAAGATGGTAGGGAGATGATAGGTTCGGCTGCAAAAAGAGAAAAAAGAAGAAAGACCAATCTCCCAGAGAAAAACGGCACAGAAAATACTTAAGTGCCGAAATTCCCTAACTAAACCTCTTAGCCGAATTTTCCCTTCTCAGACTCCCTTATTCGGCCAACTCTCTCCCCCTTATCAAATCCCTAAAATCTCTCCCCTTATCCCTCCTTAAATCATGCATCTGACCGAATCCAAACTCCTCTTTAGCAGAATCCACTTGGACTCCACCACCTTCCCTTTCTGCACATAAAAATAAATGCTTCTATTGCCAACACAGGGAATCGATCCCATGTCCTTCCAAACCACTTACACGCCACCCTTATAGCTCCCTAGTGGCGTCACTTAGCCACTTTACTAGAGGCTCTTTTGTGATGCGTTTTACCCATAACTCTATATAAGGTCACCTAGCCAAAACCCCTAACTCTTAAATCCAAAATTTCAAAAATTCAGCGGGTTTTGGCCAACACATGGGCCTTCCATAAGCCCATTTTACCTACTCAAAATATTAATTTCACATCCAACTGCAAAATTAAAAAAAAACTTTACCAAAATATTGAGAATCGCGAATTAACCGAAAATCAGGATGTTACAGTGCGAGTCAACTACTAATTCAGAGTACCAGATCGGGTCCGATAATTGTTTGTTGTTCTAAGGTAGAGTTTGTGTGTTAAAGAATTTCGAGCTTATTTAGAAAATTTTATACGAAGCACACAGTGGTTGCTTATCTGTTCATCCAGGGAGTACTAAGATGTACAGTGATCTGAAACAGATATACTGGTGGTCGGGCATGAAATGAGACATTTCAGAATTTGTGTCAAAATGCTTGGTTTGTCAACAGGTCAAAGCCGAACATCAAGTACCTTCAAACTACTACAGCCAGTGATGATACCAGAGTGGAAATGGGATAGAGTTATAATGGATTTCGTATCGGGATTACCCCTATCTCCAAAAAAGAAAGATACTATTTAGGTTGTTGTTGATCGTTTGACGAAATCTGTACATTTTATTCCAGTACATACAGACTTTTCACTTGATATATTAGCTGAATTGTACATCCCTAAAATTGTTAGAGTGCACGGAGTGCCAGTTTCTATTATTTTGAATAGAGATCTGTGGTTTACATCACGATTTTGGAAAAAAATAGCAAGAGGCTTTGAGTACACAGTTGAATTTTAGTACTGCATTTTATCCATAAATAGATGGTCAATCTAAGAGAGTGATTCAGATTCTCGAAAATATGCTTCATTGTTGTGTTTTAGAGTTTGAAGGCAATTGGAAAAAATATTTATCGTTGGTTGAATTTGCGTATAATAATAGTTATTAGTCGAGCATAACGATGGCACCGTATGAAGCTTTATATGGTCATTAATGCCGAACTCTATTGTACTGGACAAAACTTAGTGAGAAAAAGACTCACGGGATTGATTTGATCAGAGAGACCGAAGAGAAAGTGAAAGTAATTCGCGACAGCTTGAATGTAACACGCTTAACCCGTATCTGTTGTCGGACTAGGGTTAAAAGGCATTACCGGACAAATCAAAATAATTCACATTCATTTCATAATCAATATAGCATCAAAGTCACACATCATTATAAAGTCCCTTACGTAGGTCAACGAGACCTTAAATATGCTTTAGATAACGGTCGGGACTAAACCAAGATCATACAAAATTTTTCGAAACTTAAACTTTTTTCTAAGTTACAAAGGTCACACACGCCCGTGTGAATAGGCCGTATGCCTCACACGGCATTAGACACGTCCATGTGTCTAAGCCGTGGCAAAATAGGGCATACATACTGACTTGTCCACACGGCCACAAGACATGCCTGTGTGCCAGGCCGTGTGAAAATTAGGGAGGCTACAGACTTGGTAACACGGCCAGTCACACGTTCGTGTGTCTAGCCCGTGCTCAAAACTGACTTGGCCACACAGGCTAGCACACGCCCGTGTGTGCAACCGTGTGGTCTACCCAGGCTCATTTTGAGACACAGCTGAGACACATGCCCGTATCCCTACCCATGTGGGCAAAAATAGGCCATTTACAGGGCCAATATACCGCCCTTTAAGGTTCCTCCCTACAAGTGACAAAACCAATTCATTACATACCAAATTTTCATCTAATTCTCAACCAAAAAATACACAATTCAAACCATATCATTATCAAAAAATTTCATGCTTCACATTTTTCGAGACCATTTTTTAAATCGAGTTTTGGAAAATGGGAATCGACTTTAAGAAAAATGAAAATGGGAGTCGCCACCAATCTTTTTAGGTGTGATTGGATCACCTTATAAAATGTTTTATTTTAAAACATTAATTTTGGTCTAAGAAAGTCGAGAAAACGGATTCGGGAGTCGGTTACGTACGAGGAAGGGTTAACACCCTCGTAACGCCCAAAATTTGGTACCTAAATTGATTATCGAAATGTCTTTAATGTCGGAAATTTGAAAATTTTAAGATGCAATCCTCTTTTAATATTTTTGATTTTGAAAATTATGGTTCGCTTGTATCAAATGAATCAAAATATTACGTCCAATAAGTTAGGACACAATATTTTTAAGATACTTGACACTAAGTTAGCCTTTTTGGAAATCCCTATCTCGAAACAACAAAACGCCATATCCAGTAAGTTAGGACACAACGCCTTGAAATTCTAAGACAGTTGCTTGTACTTTGGAAACCTTAAAAACTTAGAAGGGTGCTTGATTATTTGAACTTAACGAGAAAAGTTGCAACCCAATAAGTTAGGGCACTACTTTTCTCGAAATTTCCAAATACCAAGCATTGCCTTTATTTTTGAAAACTCTAGAGTCTCGTTTTTTAAAAACGTTGCATGAAAGAGCATGTTAATATAACATTCGAGATAACATGTTATAATAATACGTAAATAAAGGCACAATAGCATAAATATCATACATTAATTAACATATATATAAGAAATAAAACATGGCAAATTTTAAATAAGTAAAATATACATAAAACACAATATATATTTAAGAAGAGTAGGTAAAAAACACATAAACATGTAATTCAACATATATTTAAACATATTACTAATAAAAAATAATGCATGATATACAATTTGCCACATATATATAAGAAAAATACAATAAAAATAATAATATGTCAAGCACTAATCATTCAATAACATTATGAGACCAAAATTTAATATATTGACATAATATAAAAAAAGGTTTAATATATATTAAAATATAAGATAAAGTGAGTAAAATTTTTTTAAAAAAATGTGTGAATATAATTAAAATTTAATTTCTAGCAACGTAATACAAAGAATAACTTTATATTTGGGATTTAAAAAAATACATAGGTTTTTTAGAATATAATATAATTAGTAAAATATTCAATACCAATTAGATATAAAAATGATAATATGAATGATAATATATGAAAATAGATAATAATGTGAAATAATATGTGTTATAATGTAAAATAATAATAATATAAAAGTATATAAACATTATTTGGCAAAAAAAATATAATATAAGTGATGATAGATATTGAGATATAAATGTACGATAAAATATAAAATAAAATAATGTAATGTATATAAAATTTATAGGAAACATATAATAATATAATAACATAAAAAAAAATTTATTATTTATCTATGATTATCATTTTAAAAATATATAATACATTCATAAAAATATTTAATTAATAAAATATAAATAATACATATACCATATAAAATAATATAATATCATATAATATAATATAATATAATAAAATTTAATAACACATAATTTATAAATAAATAATAATAAATATAATAAAATAGACAATATATAAATAATATATATCATTTTACAACTAATATTTTTAAAATAATGTATAAAATTTTTAAAATAAATTAAAATATATAAAAGGATTAAAATAAAAAAACAATTGAAAACTTTAGGCTCATTAGAAAGATATAAAAAAGAATTTAGGCATATTAGGAAAACGCATAAAAACCGAAGGACTCACTGGGCAATTTGCCCTAATCCCATAACGACGCCGTTTCCATGAATACGGTATTAAAGTTACTGTGAGGACCAAATTGAATCACAATTAAAGTATTAAAGCTAAATTAAAAAAAATAAGTAAAATGAAATTTAAAAAAACGGAAGGATCTATTGGGCAATTTGCCCATTTTCCAAAAACACGCGGATCTTTCCCCGGGTACGGGTCAACACGCGGGTCTAAGCACAAATGGTGCCGTTTTAGTGCTTATTGGACTAGGCCAAAACGACACCGTTTTGTAATGCTATATAAGTCAGATATTAAGCCTAAAATTCATTTTGTTTATCAGTTTTTAAAAAAAAAAACTCGAAAAACTCTCTGAAAGAGAGTTGGGAGCAGTCCTCCGGGCTCTGGTCTCCGTCGAGCCGAGCCCCGGTCATCAGACTCACGCGCCCACGCCCGTCGCCTACTCTTCCCCCTACGGCAATCGGAAGCCCAAAGTCTCGATTTTCAACGTGATCTCAACGGTAAGTTCCTTTTTATTTTCTTTAATGGTATTTACATGTATTTAGAGAAGAAAAAAATAATAAAAAAAAGGTATATCACCTTTAAGAAACTGCCTGAACTTCTTTCTTTCTTCTGTATATATGTATGTATATTATTGTCTCTTTAAAAAAAATCGGGGACCCCCTTTACATTGCTCTGATTTGGGCCTTTTATAGCCACTGGAAATCTGAAAGTAAATGTTACAAAGTCTAATTTTATTCCTTGCTATATTAGTTCCGATTCTGTGCCCTTTTCTTTCCTTTTACAGGTTAACGATGCAATCCTTGATGGTGTGACATAATCTACGCGTCGATTGCGGTGTGACATGGGGACTGGAACCACGGCGCTGATGGAGGTCAACTGAAACAATGGGAGTTGAAGAGGCGTGACCCTTAGGCTGATTGCGGTGCGATCCCTAGCTAAGGTTTCTCTGCTGCTGAAAATAAATTGGGCCGAATGGCCAATTAAGCCTTGGGTTAGTTTAGTGTATCTGGGGTAGGGTGTAAATGGGTCTGCTGTGTAATTCTAATTTTGGGCCTACGGGTTAGTGGTATTTGGGCTACTGGGTTTTAGTTTTTGGACTCTGTTTATGGACTTTTAATAAATTAATATTTATTTGCCCAATTATTTTCCCCTGTTTAAGCCCGGTCAAATTTGGGCTACTACAACATTCATACCAAATCATACCATTTCATAAGTTATAATCATATCAAAACATATGTTTCATAACCTTAAACACTTCATTCAATCTCATACCATGAACTTACCAATTCTTCAAATAAGCACATACCATAAACTTATCAAATTAACCATTACTTTTGGCCATCTAAAAACACATCACATTGGCAATATAGCATCACATAGTTATTATTCAAAAGTCGTACATAAACACAACCAAAACCAAGCCACATCACATGGCTAGATAAACATTTCACTAAACATATTTAAATGCTTCTAGCTTATACATGCCATACTTCAATATATACATTTTAAAAAGGTACCAAAATATAGTTCGATAGTGTGGTGATGATCCTCGATGATCCTCGAGCTCCCAGTAGCTTCGATATCTATAAAATAGTTGAAAACATACACAAAGTAAGCTTTCAAAAGCTTAGTAAGCCATATACAAATAAACCTATCACAAATCCTAACTATAAACAAATTATTTGTCTGAATCATGGCATAACTCAATGTCAGTTTCATAATTCTCTTTTAGCTCAAATACTCATAACCATTTGCTCATATGTACATCACATTTCCACATAATACAAATATATTTCATATGTTCACACATATATACATATGCTTACCTTTCATTCTCAATCTTAACATACAATTCAAACGTACATGAATCGAATGCATGTTCACATAGTCATTCATTTTCTCGGAATGCCCATTGAACAATTCGAAATTAATAAGGATACTCGGATAGCTCAAAAAGCTCGTACAGTGCCAACGTCCCAGACGTGGTCTTACATGTAATCAAATATCGATGCCGCTGTCCCAGACAGGGTCTTACATGAAATCAAATACGATGCCGATGTTTCAGATATGGTCTTACACGTAAATCATAAGTCGATGCCAACATCCCAGACATGGTCTTACACGAAAACACATATCGGATCCTATGTCGTGACATATGTATCCTACCAATTCTTATGGTTCGTACGGGACTTTTTGGACGTTGAAACTTTATCGATACTTTCTCAAATATCTCATTCTCAACTCGTATAATCATTCATCATTGTTCAAAAGCATATAAATAATAATAATTCAATTCAAAACACATTTAATTGTATATTGACTTACCGCGTACGAATTTGAACGAACGGAATCGACTACTCGACGACTTTTGATTTCCCCCGATCTAATTCCATTTTCTTTTGTTCTTGATCTAAATAAATTCAAATTTAACTCTTTTATTCAACAAACCATTCAAATCAATCCATAAACACACATTTAGGGGATTTTACAAATTAACCCTCACATTTTCACATTTTAACACTTTAGTCCCTAATCACAAAAATCACAAATTATACAAAATTTCCATATATACATATTTAGCTAAATTTTAATTCATATAAGCCCACATATTTCATTTATTTCACATTTTAGTCCCTCAATTTCTCATTTTCACAATTTATCTCTAATTACTCAAATTCATCAAAAATCCTAATACAAAACATATGTATCTATCATCAAGCTTCCATATTTCATCAACTAACATTACAAAACACACAAAATCAACAATGAAATAACTCAAAATCATAATCAAATTCAGAAATTGAGACATGGGCTTGATATAAAACAAAGCAACGATCACAAAAACGTAGAAATTATTAAAAACCAAACAAAACTCATACCTTAATTAAGCAAAATGAGTGCCGAAACCTAAGCTTGAAGATAAATTCTTTTTATTTTCTTATTTTCGACAAAACAAGTGAAAATAAAGCTTTAATTTTTTATTATGTTTTATTATAAACATTATAATAGCCATTTTACCAATTTAGCCTTACTATAATAAACATTTAAACTTATAATGGATGTCCAACAATGTCCATTTAATATATCAATGGTCTAATAACATAATAAGGACCTCACCTTTAATAATACATAGCGCTTAAGCACATTTAACAAATGGAACGTCACTTTTACCTTTTACGCGATTAGGTCCTTTTATCAAATCGGGCACCCAAACGATAAAATTTTCACACGAAATTTTCACAGACATCAATTCAAATTTTATAAGCACAGAAAATAATATTAAAATATTTTTCTAACTCAGATTTGTGGTCCTGAAACCACTATTCCGACTAGGGTCTAAACCAGGCTGTTACATTGAAAGTAGCTTCAGATCGATAGAAATCATATGTAGATTTGAAACATAAAGATATTGAATTTCAAATCGGCAATAGAGTGTTTCTAAAAGTATCACAATGGAAGAAGATTCTCCAATTTGGTCACAAAGGAAAATTGAGTCCGCGATTTATCGGACTGTATGAGATTATAGAGAGAATTGGGCCAGTAGCTTATCGACTTGAGTTACCGCCAGAGCTGGAAAAAAATCATAATGTGTTTCATGTGTCAATGTTACGATAGTACCGATCAGATCCGTCGCACATAAGTTCTCCAGCAGAGATTGAAATTCAGCCCGATATGTCGTATAGTGAAGAACCAATCAAAAGTTTGGCCCGAGAGATTAAAGAGTTAAGAAACAAAAGCATAGCTCTAGTGAAGGTACTTTGGCAATGTCATGGTGTTGAAGAGGCTATGTAGGAACCTGAAGAAGCTATGAGAAAACAGTACCCTAACCTATTTTCTAGTAAGATTTTCGGGGACGAAAATTCTTAAAAGGGGAGTTGTAACAGCCCATTTTCAGTGAAATTAGAACAGTGGTTTTGGGACCATAAATCTAAGGTCAAAATATTTATTTTATTATTAATTTAATGTGTACAGCATGTGAGTAGTCTA
This sequence comes from Gossypium anomalum, assembly GCA_025698475.1. Taxonomy (NCBI): domain Eukaryota; kingdom Viridiplantae; phylum Streptophyta; class Magnoliopsida; order Malvales; family Malvaceae; genus Gossypium; species Gossypium anomalum. The sequence goes on from CM046956.1 coordinate 12,423,500, forward strand.
CTATAAAAATTTCGTTAGGAAATTTCGACGTTTGCATGCTTAATTTAGTAAAAATGACTAAATTGATAAAGGTGCAAAATTATAGTTCTATAAGTTAAAGGTACTAAATGGCTATGAAATTAAATAGTTAAGGATTTATGTGGTAATTAGACCACTAGTATTATTAGTGAACCAATATGGACATATTATTAAGTGAAATGTTAAGAGTTTGCAAAACTGTTAAGATTTTAGGGTTTTACCATTGATGATTTCTATGTTTTATAGTGATTTCGAAGCTTGCTTGGATTGGAAGTTGTTTGAGATTCCATCACACTATCTAGCAATTGTTTTGGTACTTTTGAACCTTGAGTAATGTGGTCATATGGCAAGCTAGCTAGAGTACGAAGCAATGATTTAAAAAACGTAAAAATCATTAAAACTGAGTTAAAATCGTACCTTAATTGACAATTGAAGCTTGCCCGAATGAAAACCCAATTTCTTCTATTCTTTCTCCTCAATTTTCAGAAAAAGATGAATGAATATCACAAAATTTTGGTGTGTTTTATTTAATTAAACTTAATTAACTAAATTACCATTATAACCTTATTAATATAACTTAAACATCATTTAAACAATGTCCAAGAATGTCCACCTACATTATAAATGGACTAATTACATAATAAGGACTTCCATATTAATAAACCATAGCTATTTAATACTTTTACACAATAGAACTCAACTTTTATGCGTTACGCGATTTAGTCCCTTTTTTACCGAATTAAGCATTCAAATAGTAAAATATCTTTACGAAACTTTCACATAATAATTCTATCATGCTGTAGACCTTATTAAAATAATAAAATAAATATTTTGACTTTAGATTTGTGGTCCCAAAACCACTTTTCTGAGTTGACTCAAAAACGGGTTGTTATAGAAAGTGACCATTTAGGTAAATGCTTGAAGGTGATTTGGTATGTATTGAATTGGCATATTGAATGTGTATTAGGCAAAAAGTTTAATAAGTGAGTTTGATCATTTAGGTATACTTTGAAGGCATATTGGAATGTTTTTGAATGGTTAATTGTGATGATTATGAGCCTTGTGGTTGTTGGGATTAGTATAGCATGATTTGGACTTGGTTGTGGTTGTTTTGAATGCTTATTGATGTTCGGGTCATGATAAGTCATAATTTATACATATTTTTATCCCATGCTTAGCACATTTTTGGATGAATTATCATTAGATTTATGGAATTTGATGCTTCTAATCCTTTAATTTCATACATTATACTTAGGTGAGCATAGGAAAGTAAAAAGAACAAGAAACGGGCAAAAAATGGAGAAAATTGGCCGAAGTGAAAAAATCAACACGGCCTGGACTTCCTCACACGGGTAGAACACACACCCATGTCCTTTTAGCAGGCTTGAACACGGCCTAAATTCACCCTAACACGAGCGTGTCTATTTCACAGCCTTGAACACGGTTTGAAGCAAGTTGCACACGAACGTGGCACACGGCCGTGGCCCTGTTGAGCCCAAGTCTAATTCTATTCGAAAAAGGCTACTTTTGGGCTATTTTGAGCATTGGAAAGTCTATTTAAACACCCTACAGGAGGATTAAAAGAGACACACAGAGTAGGAAGAAAGGAATTACTCGAAGAAAGCCGATTGATCCATCTCAGAAGCCGGATTCACCTACAAGACTGAAGATCTCCCTTCAATTTCCTTCAGGGTTTTTGGGTTTTCTTTATGTTTTGTCATTATTATTCTTCTGAGATGTTTTCCTTTATCATTATGAACTAAATCCCGTAAATACCTAAGGGGGATGAAACCTAAGACGGATCTTGTTAATATTTTCTGAACTATATGATAAATACTTGATTTGTTCTTAATTATGTTTTTAACTCTTGTTTGAATATTCCAGGATATTGATTCAAGTATTGATGTTCTTATTCAGAGGATGAATAGTCCCTATTTAAGAGTAGCTCATTCATAATTAAGCAGAGTTGCATGCAATCCTAGAGATAGAACGACATAAATCTGCCGGATTAGAGTCAAATCTAATAAGGGAATCCATAGATCGAGTTAATGCAGCACTAGGGTTTTAATTAGAAAGAGATTTCAATTAATCAACCTAGGGTTAGACATTATTAGTCTTGAATAGGGATAATAATATAAATCAGGGATTTCTACGGATCAAGTCAAGTGAATAAATCATCTGGTTCAGAGTCAATTAACAAGTGAAGTCTAGGTGGATTCTTCCTTTGGTATTGTCTAAATCAATCAATTTTCCCAAAAGTATTTCCCCAATTTACTTTCTGTGCATTCTTAGGTTAGTTAGTTAGATAAAACAACCCCCATTATTCTTAGGCTAGATAATAAAAAGAAAGTTAATACTAGTACTTTTAGTTCCTTTGGGTTCAACATCCGGTCTTGCTAAAACTATACTACTGTTCGATAGGTATGCTTGCCTTCATCGTGATAATAGTTAGTTCAATACGACCAATTATAAATTTTAAAACTTATCGTGAGTGACAATCGGGTCATATGCTATTTGTTGGGTTTAAGTTGATGCAATTTTGGTAAGAAAAATGGCCTGGAAGATAGCCTATTTTTGTCCACACGGGAAGAGACACGGGCGTGTGTCTAGCCGTGTGTGACACACGATCAGGTGGCAGGGCCGTGCGTCCCCTGGTACTTGTTTAGAAACCAAGTTAGTAGCTACACATGGCCTAGCCCACAAACATGTGGCACAAGTCAGTATAGCCTCCAATTTTCACACGGCCTAGCACACAGCCTAGCACACGGGTGTGTGAGGCAATTTCGAAGGGTACACGGGTGTGTGGTTGGCCATGTAACCTAAGTCAAAGTGTTACACGAGGTCAGACATAGGCTGGGACACGGCCATGTGATCCCATTTTGATTGTCCACACGGCATGTAACACGGGCGTGTCTCTTTGCCGTATGAGACACACGGCCTGGCCACACGGGCGTGTGTCCCCTATACTTTGAAAATTTTTAATGTTTTTCTAAAATTTCCTTAAGTTCTCGGTTTAGTCCCGAACCACTTCTAATGCTTGTCTTGGGCCTTGAGGGCTCGTGTTAAGGATTATATGATTATGTTTGAATGGTGATGGTCGCTTAACTAACTAAAAATTTGACTAAGGCAAATGCACCTATCAAACAGTAGTATAGTTCTGGTGAGACCAGAAATATCGTATCCACGACCACTAAAAGTACTAGTAATTACTATCTTTTTATTATCTAGCCTAAGAATTAAAGGGTATTTTTAAACTAAAACTAATTATCTAATTAACTAAGATTACGACAGAGATGAAAATTGGAAAATACTTTAGAAAAATTGATTAAGAAGACAATACCCAAGAAAGAATCCACCTAGACTTTACTTATTACCTTTGAATTAGACGATTTATTCACTTGACTTATTCCGTAGAAATCCCTTATTTATGTTAATATCTCTCTCGAGACTAAAAACAACTGACACTAGGTTGATTAATTGAAATCTCTTTCTAATTAAAACTCATATTGTCACATTAACTCGATCTATGGATTCCCTTATTAGACTTGACTCTAATCCAGCAAATTTATATCGTCCTATCTCTAGGATTGCATGCAACTCCGCTTAATTATGAATGATTTACTCTTAAACAGAGACTTTTGCTCCACTGAATAAGCACATCAAAACCTGAATTAAAACCCTGGAATATTAAAACAAGAATTTAGAACTCACAATTAAGAACAAGAATAAGTATTTATCATATAATTCAAATAGTAATAAGATTTGTCTTAGGTTTCATCCCCCTTAGGTATTTAGGAGGTTTAGTTCATAACAACGGAAAACATCTCAAAGTAAGGAGAATAATAAAACATAAAGAACCCCAAAGAACTTCTAGGAAATTGGATGGAAATCTTTAGTCTTGATGTAGATCCTTGCTTCTGAGTTGATTCTGATGGCTATCCTTAGGTATTTTCTGCTTCCAACTCTGCGTCAACCCTTTAACCCTCTTCTAAGGTGTTTATATAGCTTTAGAAAGCCCAAAATAGCCCAAAATTAGCCTTTTCTAAATAGAATTAGACTTAGGTTTAACAGGGACACAGCCGTGTGCCACGCACTTGTGAAGGTGCTCAAGCCATGTGCAATTCTAACTTAGATTAACGTCGACACGGCCATAACACACGGGCGTGTGGTCCACCCGTGTGTGACACACGGACCTATGGATCACCCGTGAAACACTGTTTTAAGCTCAATTAGTCCATTTTTTGCCCGTTTCTTACTCCTTTCGCTTTCCTATGCTCACCTAAGTATAAAATATGAATTTAAAGGATTAGGAGCATCAAATTCACTTAAACCAAGGAGAAATCAATCATAAATATGCCAAGCATGGGGTAAAAATATGTATAAATTACGGTTTATCAAATGGTTTTTAATTAGTAGGAGAATTATAATTCAAATTGTATGATTGTTTAAGAGATTAGCCCGGTAATGCTCCATAATCCTATTTCGACGACGGATACGGGTTAGGGGTGTTACATCGATGATTTGCCAGTCAAAGACACTAAGCCTATATATGATATTTATGAAAGATGTGATGTTGCTATACTGGAGCCTACGAGCTATAAAGAGGCAGGAAAAGCAAATGGCTGGAAAGAGGCTATGGAAGCTAAGCTAGCCATGATTAAGAAAAATGAAACTTGGGAGTTGGTTGACATACTAGTTCACAAGAAGGTTATTAGAGTAAAATGGGTTTACAGAACCAAGTTAAATGTTGATGGTTCAGTAAGTAGACTCAAGGCTAGGCTAGTCGTAAAAGATTATAGTCAACAATATGGGGTAGACTACGCAGAAACCTTCATACTAGTAGCTAGATTGGACACCATTAAGCTGCTATTGATAATAATAGCTCAAAGAGGGTGAAAGATACATCAGTTTGATGTAAAGTCAGCATTCCTCAATGGTATTCTAAAGGAAGAGGTATATGTTGAACAACCACAAGGATTTGTAGCTGATGGTGAAGAGCACCAAATATACAAGTTGAAAAAGGCTTTGTATCGCCTCAAACAAGCTCCGTGAGCCTGGTATTAAAGAATGGATCTGGACCTGGTGAGCTTAGGATTCGAGAGGAGCATTAGTGAACCCATATTGTATGTGAAGAAAGAAAGAAATGAGACCTAGCTGATAGTATCCTTATATGTTAATGATTTGTTGGTAACTGGGGGTTGTAAAAGGTAGTTAAAGGAGTTCAAGAAGAAGATGCGAGCTAAATTTGAGATGTCTAATATAGGAAACATGACCTATTTCTTTAGTTTGGAAATGTTTCAATTTGAATAAAGAATCTTCATCAGCCAAAAAAGTTTTGCTTTAAAGATCTTGAACAGGTTTTGCATGGAAAACTGCAAGCTAGTGAACACTCCCATTGTCCAATGAGAAAAGCTCGTAAGCCAATGTGACTTTGAAAACATTGATGAAGTCACCTATAGAAGTCTTATAGGATGTCTGTTTTATTGAAAAACATGCATTGATGTAATGTGATTCACTTCAAAGTTGCAAAGGGAGTTCTCAGGTATATCAAAGGAACCCTGAGTTATGGTATTGAGTATGTGAAGGAGAATGAGCTAAAGTTGATTGGTTACACGGACAGTGAATGGGCTAGTTCTGTTGAAGATGTGAAGAGCACTTCAGGGTAATTCTTAACTTTGGGTTTGAGTGTATTCAGTTGGAGCTCAAGAAAGTAAGAAACTATTAAACAATCAACTGTTGAAGCTGAGTAAATCACAGCAGTTGTAGCAGTCAGCCAAACATTTTGGCTAAGAAAGTTAATGTCTGATTTAAATTTAAAGCAAGTGGAGGCAACAAAGATACGTTGTGACAATAAATTTACTGTTGCAATTGCAAAGAACCCCGTCTTCTATGGAAAGACAAAGCACTTCAAGATAAAGTATCACTTTGTTAGAGAAGTCGAGCAATCGAATGAGGTGAAGTTGGTTTATTGTAGTTCAGATGTTTAACTTGTTGATATTCTTAAAAAACCTCTTGGAAGAATGAAGTTCGAAAGGCTGAGAGATGATATTGGAGTTCACAAAATTATGGCCAATGAGGAGTGTTGCGAAGTGGTCATTCATGCAGTGGTGAACACAGCATGCAAAACTGCGAGCTCATTAGAAGATGCGAGATCAAACAAGCCTACGAGCTCCACATTTACAAGCTCAATAGAAGCTGCAAGCTCAATAACAAAATGCGAGCTCAATCCAAGATGCAAGCCAAGCTAAGTACGAGCTTTTATGGAATTTGGCGAACCTCAAGATGTGTTGCAAGAAGGGTTCGCTTGTGTTGATATTTTGTTTAAGTCTGCTTAGTTAAGATTCCTTGATAGGATAAGCAGAGTTAGTATTGAAATGACCCTGATTGGTACAGATTTACCTAGTCAGGTTGTGTACAAGTTTTATGCTTACTTTTCCTAGAAAATTAGGTAGGATTAGTTGATAACTTGTAATCATTTTCATATACATTGAAATTTTTGGAATGAAAAAGTTAAATGATTGTTCAAGAAATTTATTCCATCAGTTATTTCTTTGTGTTCTGCACTTGGTGAAAAACACCAACAGACTATGACCCCAATATGGAAAAATAAACTTGGAAGTCTTCTAATGAAAGAATCATAGCTAAAATTCTTAAATGTTAGAAATGTAATCTCGCATTTATTTAACATAGACAGTCTTGTACTCTCCATTTATATCCTTAATCTCTAAGACTTTAGACACCTGGGTTCTAGAGCTGCTACTTATGTAACAGCTAAAAATCTAATGAACCTAAGCTATCCACTTCAACTTTTTCAGAACATCATTTAAAGGTGAAAAAAATCCTTGATGAATCGGTAAATTTTCATTCTATGAGATTATTCCTTCTACGGTTTCATCTTATTCAGGCTTTCTAATAAGTGAAAATGGAGGATGTAGGCAGGATTAGTGACTTGCCTGATTCAAATTTAACTCATATTCTGTCATTTCTTTCTACAAAAGAAGTAGTTGGAACCTCCATTTTGTCTTTCAGGTGGAGATATATTTTTACTTTAGTTCCTAATCTCCACTTTGATTTGGTGGATGATTTTTGTCACAAGAATCTTGAAAGTTGCATCCTTCACATTAAGAGCTTTATATCCTTCGTCGACAAACCACTAAGTTTACATGAGTCAAGTTTAGATAGATTTCATCTGAATGCAGGGAAATAGTCCATGGTCGTCTTGTTTATAGTTGGATATCTACTGCAGTTCGTCATGGGGTTAAACATCTTGATATAAGTATCTCCCCTGACCAGTTTACTTCTCCAGGTATTATTTTTACCTGCAGGAGCTTGACAACTTTGAAACTAGATTTTACTTGTTCTGTTTTGGATGTTCCAATAGGTGTTCCTTTTTTGAATCTAAAGGCTCTTCATCTCAAGTCAGTTGAGTTTTTGTTGGGTTTTTGAACAATTTATCCGGAGGAAGTATGAAGCTCAGTGTAAAACTTGAGCAACAACGTAATAAATCCGGGTAAAGAATAACAAAAGCTTGAAATTCAAGTCTGGAGGTTTTTGAGAAAATGAACAGAATCTGACTTGAACTATGAAAGCAAAAATTGAGAGAGTATTTTTCTTGAATGATTTCTATTGAAATTAATTAATCAAAAAGAAGGCATAATGCCAATACATATACTAGTCATAAGCTGGTCAGCTTTAACATATTTACTATTTTTAGACTTCATTGTAACTTGCATCGCTTGTACATTTAGGTAAGTTGATCTATCAATCTTATCAACACCGAATACATTAAATACATTACCTACTTGGTTTTAATTAAACTAAGTTACAAAATATTACTTAAAGTAACAAAATGAAACTGAAATTGAACAGTAGCATCAACTTCAGTAGCTGCATGTACTTTATCCAGAAATACTATAGCAGCTTGATCTTCATACTTCATCCACATAACTTGGACTGTATGTACTTCATCCGCATAACTTATGTGGCATTGTCTACTCCTTGATTGCTTCATGTGCTGCATGCAGGATAACTTCAACACTCCTCCTTGGCTTGCATGTTGCAAACTCCCATTTTGGCTCTTAAATCTTCAAATCTTAACACACTAAGGGGCTTTGTTAAGATATCAGCAAGTTGTTCCTCAGAACTGCAATGAATCAACTTCACTTCTTGAGCTTGCTTCATCTCTCTAACAAAGTGAAATTTGATCTTGAAGTGTTTTGTTCTCCCATGGAACACTAGATTTTTTACAATTGCAACAGCAGATTGGTTGTCACAATTGATCTCTGTTGCTTCCATTTGGTGTAGATTCAAATCAGCCATGATTTTTCTCAGCCAAATGGCTTGGTTTACAGCACTAGCAGCTGCTACATATTCTACTTCATCAATTGATTGAGCAACAACATTTTGCTTCTTCGAACTCCAGCAAAAAATGGCTGAACCAAGGGTGAATAGATACCCTGAGGTACTCTTCATATCATCTATCGATCCAACCCAATCACTATTAGCATAGCCAATTAATTTCATGTTTTCAACTTTGCTAAACAGCATTCCATAGCTCTTTGTACCTTTGATGTACCTGAGCACTCTTTTGGCAACTTGAAAGTGCTTTTCATTGCAGCAATGCATGAATCTTGAAAGCAAACTTACAGAAAACATAATGTCTGGTCTAGTGGCAGTTAAACAGAGCAAACATCCAACTAAACTTCTATAGTTTGATTCACTAACCTTTTCAAAATCACCTTCGCTCGATAGTTTCTTTCCAATGACAACTGGTGTACTTGTTGCTTTGCAATTTTGTACGGAGAATTTGCTCAAAATTTTAGAGGCAAAAGCTTTCTGGCTTAGGAAGATTCCATGTTGTGTTTGTGATACTTCCATGCCAAGGAAGAAAGACATTTTTCCCAAATCTGACATCTCAAACACTTGTTGCATTTTGCATTTGAAATCTGTCAGCATTGCTTGGTCTCCTCCTGTCACTAATAGATCATCAACATATAGAGATACTATCAGTTGAGTTTTACTACCTTGCTTTTTCACATACAAAGTAGGTTCACTGATGCTTCTTTCAAATTCAAGGCTAGCTAGATAGCCATCGATCCTGCTATACCAGGCTCCTGGAGCCTGTTTCAAGCCATACAAGGCTTTCTTCAGTCTGTACACCTTATGCTCTTCACCAACAATTTTCAAGCCTTTAGGCTGCTCAACATATATCTCTTCTTCAAGAAAACCATTAAGAAAGGCTGACTTCCCATCAAGCTGATGGATTTTCCATTGCATTTGTGCTGCTAAGGCAACTAGCAGCCTTATGGTATCAAGCCTAGCCACTGGTGCAAAGGTTTGAAAGTATTCAATGCCATACTTTTGGCTGAACCCTTTTACAACCAGCCTTGCTTTCAGTTTGTTCAAGTTTCCATCAGCATTGTGCTTGGCTCTAAACACCCACTTCACTCCAATGACTTTTCTGTTGACTGGTCTTTCAACTAGCTGCCAGGTCTGATTCTTCTCAATCATACTGATTTCATTAGCCATTGCCTGTTTCCAGCCTTGATGAGCTTCAGCTTCTTCAAAGCAGCTTGGTTCAATAGCAGCCATATGAGCTCTTTCATAAATCTCAGCCAATGGTTTAGTGCCTCTGACTGGTTCATCATCAATGTCCATTTCAGGACCATTTTGATCAGCTTTAGTCTGATCTGTCACCAAATCTTCAGCAACAGTTTCTGGTTCATTTTTATCCTAGTTCCAGCTTGACTTCTCATCGAATACAACATCTCTGCCCACAGAAACCTTGTTTGTTGAAGGATCAAGTATCCTATAACCCTTCTTGATACTGCTGTAGCCCACCAGAATACCAGGTTGAGCTTTCTTAGCAAGCTTGTCTCTTTTTGTAGCTGGAACAGGAGCATAACAAATGCAGCCAAAGATTCTTAGGTGAGCCACTGATGGTTTGAACCCAAACTAGGCCTCGAATGGAGTTTTTTGAGCCAAAGCCTTGGTTGGGAGCCTATTTTAGAGGTAAACAGCAGTGTTAACTACTTCTGCCCAAAATTTCTTAGGCAAATTTCTTTCAAACATTAGGCACCTGGCCATATCCATCAAGCTTCTGTTCTTTCTTTCACTTACACCATTTTGTTGAGGTGTATAAGTGTTGGTGAGCTGGTGTTTGATGCCTGCTTCATCACAAAACGTATGAAACCCGGATGAAGTATACTCAGTCCCATTATCTGACTTCTATGTCTTCAACTTGCAACCTGTTTCAGTCTCTACTACAGCTTTAAACTTCAAAATACTGAAGCCACTTCTAATTTCTGTTTCAACAAATAATCCAGTAATATCTCAAGTAATCATCAATGACTAAGATGAAATACCTGCTGCCATTTAGAGATTGAGTCCTCATTGGACCACATACATCAGTGTGTACAAGTTGCAGTCTTTCAGAAGCTCTCCAGGCTTTGTTTGTAGGAAATGGTAGTCTAGCTTATTTTCCTAGCTGACATACTTCACAAAAAAAAATTCAACTGAGTTAGTGAAGTTTTCAACCAAATCTTCTTTGGTTAGCTGAGTTATTGATTTGTAGTTGAAATGGCCAAGTTTTTTGTGCCACAGCTTGGATTTATCTTAAACAGTTGTGTAGGCACTGTCTGTGCCTTTGTTCCAGTCCACCACAAAGCTTTTGTCAGCCATTGTTATTGACATGAGCTTGGATCCACTTGGATCACTAATTTGGCACTCATTGCCTTTGAACACCACAGAGTAGCCCTTTTCTAGCAACTGAGCTATGCTGAGTAGGTTTCTATCTATTTCAGGCACAAACAAGACATTTGTAACAAGTTTGGCACTTGTAGGGGTGTTAATTTGAACATCTCTTTTGCCTTCAGCTTTGATGAAGTGTCCATTTCCAACAGTCACCCTTGTTTTGAAGCTTCTGTCTATTGACTTGAAGATAGCAACATCTAAAGTCATGTGGTTAGTATATCCGCTGTCAATCAACCATCCTTTTGTGGCATTTCTTTTGACAGCTGAGCAAGGAACTGCATACTTACTCTTCTTGATCACTATCTTCTTCTGCTACTTGAGCTTCAACTCTTGGCTGTTGAGATTGATTTGGCCTCTGTTTGCTTTTGTTCTTGTACACTTTGTCTACATGGCCCATCCTTTTGCAGATTTGACACTGCACATCAGGCCTAAACCAACATACTTCACCCGGATGACTTAGCCTTCTACAGTGTAGGCAAGGTGGATATTGTCTTGCACCATCTGTTCTAGGCTTATCTTTCCAGGTTTTCTTCCCCTTGTAGGCAGAGGAGTTTGTGGCTGGTCTGGTTTTGGCTTGGAAGGCACCTTCTTGATGCTCCTCCAATCTATTTGCTCTCCTTTGCTCCTGAGCATAAAAAGCATTGATCAGCTCTGTCAATGAAATGCTGATCAAGTCCATCGAGTCTTCAAGAGACGAGATATTTGCCTTATACCTTTCAGGTAAGGTGGAGATCACCTTCTCCATAATTCTTGCTTCACTGAACTATTCTCTAAGTAGCGTTATGCTGTTTACCACAACCATGATTCTGTCTAAATATTGCTTGACTGTTTCTTCCTCCTTCATCTTCAAGTTTTCAAAATCCCTTCTCAAATTCAGTAGTTGTTGCTGCCTTATTCTCTCAGTCCCTTGGAACTCCTCCTTTAACTTATCCCAAGCCTGCTTTGGTGACTCACAAGCCATGATCCTTGTGAAAATCACATCAGACACATTGTTTTGGATGCAATACATGGCTTTGTGCCTTTTGGTTCTTTCATTTGAATGTTGCCTGATTTGAGCCACTGTTGGATTAGCTCTTAGAGGTGTTGGTTTAGCTTTTGAGTTGACAACCTCCCACAAATCAAATGCTTACAGGTAGGTCTTCATTTTTACTACCCATATGTGGTAGCATTCTCCATTGAACACTGGTGATGGCGCTGGTGAGAATCCTGATGAAGACATGGTTCTAAGGATTGAAAATGACAGGTCCACTAAGAATAAGGCTCTAGATACCAATTGTTGGGTTTTTGAACAATTTTTCCAGAGGAAGTATGAAGCTCAGTGTAAAACTTGAGCAACAACGTAATAAATTCAGATAAAGAATGACAAAAGCTTGAAATTCAAGTCTGGAGGTTTTTGAGCCAACGAACAGAATCTGACTTGAACTATGAAAGCAAAAATTGAGAGAGTAGTTTTCTTGAATGATTTCTATTGAAATTCATTAATCAAAAAGATGGCATAATGTCAATACATATACCAGTCATAAGCTAGTCAGCTTTAACATATTTACTATTTTTAGACTTCATTGTAACTTGCACCGCTTGCACATTTAAGTAAGTTGATCTATCAATTTTATCAGCACCAAATGCATTAAATACATTACCTACTTGGTTCTAATTAAACTAAGTTACAAAATATTACTTAAAGTAACAAAATAAAACTGAAATTGAACAGTAGCATCAACTTCAGTAGCTGCATGTTCTTTATCCGGAAATACTACAGCAGCTTGATCTTCATACTTCATCCACATAACTTGGACTGTATGTACTTCATCCACATAACTTATGCGGCATTGTCTGCTCCTTGACTGCTTCATGTGCTGCATGCAGGCCAACTTCAACTGTTTTTGAGTGATGATACAACTAAAAGCCTTTTACCCAGCAACAATAATCTTGAAGATCTGGTCATAGCGCACTACAACATTGAGAACCTATTTAACTTCACTATTTCACATCATCTGCTCAAGAGATTGACTATACTTTCCACGTTTAATAGTCACGATTGTCAGTGTAATGACCAAAATTTACCCGGCCCATAAATAAATAAATAAAAATTAAAAAATAAAAGTTTTTTTTTTACAGTCCATGTACAAAGCCCAAGACCCAATTAGCCTAAGATGCTATACCCGGTTACACTTAAAAAACCACTAGCCCGTTACACCCTTGACCTAAATCAGCAAAGCCCAATCCCTAAACTGAACCAGGAAACCCTAGGGTTTCCAGAAGCTTCGCACTGCAAGCACCACGCCCCTTCGTCTTACGCCATTCCGGTGGATTTTCATCGGCACCGTGACTCCAGCCCCGTATCGCGCCGTAACCGACTCACGGATCAACGCCAACGCACTTACCGCCGTGATATCCTCACTAGTTCCTACAAAAAGGAAAGAACCACAATAGCAAAAGAAGCAAACATGGAAAGAAATCAAAGGATACTTTCCCAAAAATGTAACAGTGGGTTATAAAAACCCCTCTTCTCCAATTTTTAAAGACTACGTTTTGATATATACAAATATACAGAAAAAAAAAAAGACCAAAGAGTTAACTAAAGAAACAGAGGTGATCGATCTTATCTTTTTTTTATTCAAGATATATGCGTAGAAAAAGAAACTAAGAAATAAAAAGGGTGATTACTTTTCTGTTCGCTATAAAAAGCAAATTTTTCTTGAGTTCCGACCGCTGTATATGGTGGAGTCGGCGGAGGCGCGTGGGCACGTAAGAGCCCGATGACGGAGGCTCGACGAAGCTCCGAGGGCATTCCCTTTTCTCCTTTTCAAAGCATTCCTCATTTTTTTTTGAACGAGTTAATAATGAATTCTAGGGGCTAATTTTGGCTTTTATAGCCTATTAGAAACGGCGTCGTTTTGCTTAAAACCATATAGCTTCAAACGGCATCGTTTCAAAGCCTAGGATCCGCGTGTTGACCCGTGACCCGGATAGGATCCGCATGTTTTCATTTAAAGGGGAAATTGTCCAATCAATCCTTCCGTTTTTTTAATTTTATAATTTCATTTTATTCTATTTTAAATTGGCCTTAACTTTTATATTTATTTCAGTTTAGTCCCAATGGCCATTAAAACCTATTCTAAGGAACTACGTCGTTTTCTGGGATTAGGGCTAATTGCCCAGTGAAACCCTCTGATTAAACGCGCCTTTCAATTAGGCCCAAAAATTTTTCATTTATTTGTAATTAACCCTAATTTTTTTAAAAAATTAAATTAAATTTTAATCCCCTTTTTTATAAATTCAATTTATTTTAAATACTATATATTTTTATAAACATTAATTATATATAAAAAGTACATATATTATTTTTCTTTGTATATTATTTATTATATTATTATACATTATTATATATTATATTACATACATTTTATTTTTTATATATATTATTTTATACATTATCTATCATATTATTTATATTATTATATATTTTGTTTATAAATTTTATTATATGTTATATATATTTACCATATATTATTCCTTACATTATTTTTATTTTATTATAAAATATACATTATTTTATTACTCATTAATTACATATGTTTTTTATTTTTCTTATTAAATAAATATGTGTAATATCAATGTTTAGCACATTATTTTTTAAACATATTAAGTTATTATATTCTATAATATGATTTATATATATTAATCACTTTTTTTTAAAAAAAAGTTCTCCTTTATCATTCTTATATTATTCTAAATATTTTTAAAATATCTTTATTTTTATTTTATTTGATTTATATTTTATATGGTTCTAATTTGCTTATTTATTTTTGTTTTTTAGTATTGTTTTAGTAAGTTAAATTTTTATAGATTATTTGTAATTTTATGTTATTGTTTTTACATATTCGCATGAAAATTAATTATTTATGTTGATTTAAGTTACATTTGTATAAAATATTATCATATATATTACGCAATTTATATTGTCGTATTCATTATGCTCTACGTTGTATTTTGCATGTAACAATAATGCATGTATATTTATGTTATCTATGATCATATATGCATAAGATGATAACGTATATTGTGTAATTTATGCCATTATTCATTATTTTTCTATATTATATTTGCATAGAATGTTAAAGTAGGTATTATGTAGGATAATTTATTTAATATTGATCCTTTGTAATATGTTAAATGCATCATCATTCCAAAGAACTTTTATATTTCATTCGATCCAAAAAGAATTTTTTAAAAATAAGGCAATGTTTTTTGGTAGTTAGGAATTCGAGAAGTAGTGCCCTAAAATCCTGGGTTGCGATTTCCCGTTTGTCTAAATGCCTAAAATATCCTTCTAAATAAGTTTTGAAAATCACAAGATGATTTTAGTTACGAAAGTTTAATAATATCGTGTCCAATCATGCTGGATGTGATATTTATATTCTTTTGAAGCGAAGGAATCTTGATTCTTTTTAACTCAAATTATTACGGTTTTAAAAGAGATATTATTTTTAAATTCTTTCAAACTTTTGACATAAAGGCAAAATTATTCAATTTGGTACCAATTTTGGGCGTTGCGAGGGTGCTAATCCTCCCTCGTACGTAACCGACTCCCGAACCTGTTTTCTCGTAACTTCGTAGACCAAACTATTTTATAAGGTGATCCAATCACACCCAAAAAGGTTGGTGGCGACTCCCGTCTTTTCAAAAATCTCGTTTTTCAAAAAAAGGGGAGGTTTCAACAGTCGGTTAATGCTTGATACCCCAAATCTAGCTTACTTCAAATACGGTAACCTTGTAATAGCAGGGACTCCACTGGAGAATCTGAAATCTATTAACAGCGCTTTTATTCAATCGGCATTCTCCGATTTTCGAAATTATGCAACAACATTATTTAGAGCGATCAGTAATGTCCATTCACTAGTTCTGACATAACTCTCTCAAGGTTTGTTTTCTTGACAAATCCTTGGTCTTATTTCTGCTAAAGTCTCCTATTAAATTCTACTAACAGTCCAATCTTTGTCATTATGATAGCTTCTTTTAAGCTGTGAACCGCTCCCTGTTTTTGCTACCTTGGTCGAACTGAAGATATGTGATTATTATCGTGAACAGTCAAGTTGTGAATATGCTGATCTTCTGATAAATGTTAAATGGTCAAGTTCAATGGATAAAGGACTTGAAATTTTACTGTCAAGTTCGCCCGAACTCGAAAAACTTGCCTGTCATCAGGTATTATTCTAACTTTAAGCTTGGGTTTAATTTGCAGACTCTTAACGACTCCTTTCTATGTTGTGGATTTAGGAAGTTCTCAGCAAGCTGCCTGAAAAAGCGGCCTATTGTTTGTTGTCTAAACTCAAGGTAATGGAAATTTTAGGCTTTAGAAACGATAAAGATGTTATTGAGAAGGCAAAGTATATCCTAAAGAATGGTGGAGCTCTACAGAAGTTGACTATACGTACACTATCAAACATTTCTAAAGCAAAAAATTTGAAGATGTCAGAAATGTTGTTGGGTTCACCAAGGGAATCAAAGCATTGCTACATCTTGATTGTTTGATATAATATTCTACTGTTGCTCTCTTGCTTTTATGAATTAGTCTTTTGCTTCTGATTTTGATAATGTCTTTTGCTTCACCAAGGGAATCATGTCTCTGATTTTCTCTTTTTAATTTCCTTATTAATGAAAACACAGAAAATATTATAAATTCCCAAACTTTTTTGCTTCTTTAGGGGGGAAATACAGTAACATGCATGGATTTGTTATTACTTTGTCTTATTTTTAGTGAAAAGTAATCGCAAATATTTGTAAATGATGGGATTCGAACCTTAATTTCACTCGAGTGATTATTACATTGAGCGAGGGAAGCAATGGATTGTTCTCCATCTCGATCTTGTCTACAGAAATTTAATTGAGATCGAATCTAGTTATGTTACAACCCTACATTAACTGATGATATAAACTAGAATTCAATCATGGGAAATGATCATTAGCACAGGTCTCGGTAATCCATTGGAATCCACCACCGTTCATATCATAAATGATACGCACGTTTTGTTGCTGCCATGCTCCTAATATAGTTTTCGATGATTTAAACAATGCCACACAAAAATACCCTTCCCCTTCCTCTTCCTCGTCGGCGAAGTAGTGCGTATATTTTCCATCTATGAAATAGTCCCCACCCTCGAAATGTAGGGTCATTGTCACGAAGTCTCTAAAACCAGCCTTGTTATAGTAACATAGCTCAAACTTTTCTTCCACTTGGCCGCCCTTTCTTCGGAAGTTTTTCTTGTCATAATAAGCTTGAAACGCTGCCATCACTTCCTTGTATGCATTGCGTCCTATGGTGTTTTCATCAATGGTGCTAACCACAGTCCCTGAGTCTATGAGTGAACCACCTGAGCCATCTTGCCTAAGCTCGAACATTCCAGGTATTGACTCGAACCCCATTTTCTGGAATCCGACACTGATATCTAACAATTCAACGTAGTAATGGTTGCGACCGGGGTACAGTATGAAGTCGGTATATTGAAGATTTCCTGCAGGTAGGGGGATATCGTCTCCGAACCTTAGGATAGTCGGTTGCCTCAATACATCATGGAAAGGGACTAAGCAATATGAGAATCGATTCTCAATGATGCCTCTCTTGGCTAACTGGCTTGCTAGTCCATCTGGTCCCCTGCTTAATCCTAGAATTCCCGAAATCTGACCATTCGCAAAATCAATATTTGGGTTGTCATTGGAGCATCCGAATATCATATCATTAATCACTGTAGTGTGGACGGTATCAACAGGAAACTGGAATGCTTCGAAAGATGCAACACCTTTGGTTCTAGGTGAACTACGCCGAGATGTAGCACCATATTGTATGTTGTAGACACATTCGTTATTATAACACCTGAACCGATTGTTTTCGCCTTGACAAAGTTCATGAGTGCATGGAAGCTTGCTGTAGCTCGTGGAAGTTCGAGAATCGTAAATGGGGACCTTCTGCGGGTAGCATTGTATGCAAGGCTCACACTGTGTCCAAATCAGACTACTTCCTGTATCCATCAGCAACTTCACCGGATGGAGCTGGCTTCCAATTTTAAACTCGACCACATATGCATAACTCTCAGGAACACGACCTATAGGTAAACGTACTAGGACATTATCCTCTGATTGATTGAGACTCGGAAAAGAATCGAAATTTTGAGCTCTAACTGAAAGCTGCACCAATCTTCTTATTCTTTGGAATGTAGTGAGGTTTCCAGGGAACAATAAGTCCCTTCGGATGAGCTTAATGCTTAGACCAGTAGGTTTGGAAGTTGCAAAAGAGGCTTGAAAAGAAGCTATGAAGAAGAGTTGTATAGCAATTGTGAAAACGGGGATTCGAGCCATTTTTGAGTTTCACAATGAGACTGCAAGTGATATTTTCAAGCCATATTGTACGCAAATTTATCTCACATTGAATATTTTCTTATTATTTCGCTAGGCCGGCACATAGTAATCAACAATTAATTAGCCATATTTGTAGTATATCATTTATTCTTTTTTAAATCCATTTCTTGATTACAAGGAATGGATTAGCTATACTAGAAAAGAATATTTTATTTCAAGCTAATTTAGCTGTGCACAATGACTTTAAACATGGTTTCATCCAGGCTTCAAGCTTTATCTGGTTTATCAACAATATTTCACAATTTAAGATTCCTAGTTATTTTTTAACATGCATTGGTGCATGTCACATTGACGATTCAATGTTCTTGCTTTGATAAAATCTTGTACTGAATACATATCTCTCATCTTTATTTGCAGTGCTCTCTTTGTTATTGAAATCCAATTTAATGGTTTTTGCAGCCATTATATATTTAGACATGAGTATAAAGTAATTGAACATATACATGTTAGACATATATCAGTGCCCGACACTCATAAGCAACATAGAGTCTGATAGTGTTGAGTTGCTTTAGAAAACATATTCAAATATTTATCTTTAAATCTAAAATTCCATAATCATTATTCTTCCTTTACAGCAAATTAAATACTAACAAATTAAGATTAATAATCATCTCAAAACTAAGGAAAGACTAATTGTCTAACACTATTGCAGGAGATGTAACAAATGTATCCAACATTTCTCTACTCTAAGACTGTGTTATTCGTACAATAATAAAACCCACATCAAATTCTATCATCAACTTAACTACGTGGTCACTAAAATATGTAGTTTCAAAAACTTTAGTGATTAAATCAAAATTCTTTTATAGTTAAGTGATCAAAACAAAAACACTGTTATAATTGAGTGATTCATACTGGTCACATAATCCAACCATTTCAGACTTAAAGCACAATGACTAAAAAATGAAAATAGATAATTAAGTGATCAAATTGAAAATTTCCATTGTTTAGTGACCAAAATAGAAACTAGTGAACAGTTGAGTGACTAATTATGTAACACCCCAAACCTGACCTAGACGTCAAGACTAAGTCTGAACAGTTACATTTACATTATTAGGGAAAAAAATCAACTTTTATAAACACAATTAAAAACTATCTGACAGATTATAACAATCCTAAAACCCATTCGATAGTTCAACAATCTTAGAAAGTCATAATACGAAGGAATACTGAAATTACTGTTAATATAAATAAAGGGTGATAAAGCAGATTGACCGAGCTTCCATTACGCCAACTCGATCAAGACTGTGAGTTACCTGTAATTCAGTCAACAACAAAATGAGTCGAGAACTTAGTATGTAACCAATATAAATTCAACTAGAAGTATAACTATAATAGTAAATTCCTAAACTCATGTTCAAATCAGAAGCAGAGGATATTCCTTACGGTCTTAACAAATCAAATGAATAGTAGAACAATTAAAGTTCAGATACAGAACAGATCAGAAACAGATGCAGTTTTTCCTACCCCCCATCCGCTACATATAATCTCCGACCAACTCAACACATAGTTAAGGGAATTTAATACTCATCCAGCCCTACACACCACATAGTGTCGGTCCGACACATTCAACGTGATTGCAAACTAGCTGCCAGATCAATTTGCGATAAAACGCTAGATTCATATATAAATTGTGGCTTAGTCACTAAACCAGAACAGATCATTTCCCCTTCATACAGTTCCCACCCAATGCAAGTGCAGATTACGGACGTTAGATATCAAGAACATACACACAGTTATTCAGGTACAGTTCACAGTTAGGTAGTACAAATCAATATCATCAACAGTCATCACAATCAGTATACATTTAGACGGTCGATTACTCAATCTCAGATCATTTGATAGCAACTTATACAGTCCAATGCAAATCATATGTATACTACGGAAGGCCTACGTTCGCATCAGATGACGCTTACAACCACAGGGATAAATCTCATTTCTGACCCACATGCCCGTGTGGTTTCACACGGCCTAAACGACTGTGTGTCTCACATGGCCTGATACATGACCATGTCGTCTGCCTGTGTAGCACTCCTAACCCTTATCCATTGTCGAAACAAGGTTACGGAGTATTACCAAAATTTTCGAAACAATTTCGGTTAACTTATGTCATTTACTATTCATATTAATTCATCTCAAGTTCAATCTATTTCATGTCAGAACTTTACTCATTAATCAATTGAGATAACAATAACTATACTGATAGTACACTTAAGGTGTACAAATCTATTCTCATAGATGAACGTATTCATCAAACCATTTCATGTTCATATATAAACATTTCATACTTTCATATTTCATATTTCATGTAACATTATTTTCATATATTTCAGGTAGATACATGTAAAAATAATTTCTTTTCATGTCATATTTCCATATCTCATATTTCATTTCATGGAAACTTATCTTTAGTTCATATTAACCCTGTCAGAACTTTGCCCATTGAATTTATTTGAAATATCGATGGATATTCATATATACACTTAAAGTGTACAATTCTGTAATCTGTCAATTTGTATCCAGTGGTAAGCCTTTAGGGCACATAATCGGAAAGCACACTCTCGAGCCACATATCAGGATGCTCATCCAGGCTAAATATCAGCAAGTTCACAAAGAACTTTTAAATCAGGAAACTCATAATTGCTTACAAAGAGCCATGTAACAGAAGCCCCGGATAGCCATGTCTTAGAGAGTTCAAGCGAGCCATATCAGGACGCTCACAAAGAGCTGCGTTTGTGTCCGCAACATATGTAGGATCAAAACCGATTGAACCATGTAACAGGATGCTCACAAAGAGCTATAGTAGTGTGCAACACATGCAAATTCACTACCAATCAGGATGCTCGCAAGAACTATGTAGTAGGATTGCCAGTCCAGGCTAAATCCTGTCTGCAATATATAATCAGTGAGATCAAGATTACCAGTCCAGGCTAAATCCTGATTTCAACGTAAGATCAGAATTACCAATCCAGGCTAAATTCTGTCTTTAACATATGCTCGAGAATGCTTATATCAGGATTACCCGTCCGGGCTAAATCCTTTCTATAATGAGGTCAAGGATTAGTCGTCCGAGTTAAATCCCATCAGCAACACATGCAGGACCTCATTCCATATTGGAAATCACCTTTATCCATCGAGATTTAATATTCAACTGGAACTTGTCACTTATCGGGCATTATCATTTATCGGGCTTTGTTGGACATATGCGAATAATTTCAAATATATTCATAGTATTTATATAATTTATATGCACACATCCAATACAAGCATAAAAATATACAAAATTTAGTTACAAGAACTTACCTGGCTAAATTACAGAAATACCAAGATTCAGGGGCATTTTGGTAATTTTCTATTTTTCCTGATTTTCACCAAATTTTAAATTAATAATTTCATTCAATTTATTAATTTAAACAATAAAACGATTCATTTCCTTCAATTTGGTCAGTTTTGATATTTTTACAAAATTACCCCTAAAGTTTGAGTTTTATTTAATTTAATCCCTGAGCTTAAAACACGTAAATTATCCATTTTTAATGTAAATCCTTACTAGCTAAATATTAATATCTTTATTTTTCTCCTCCTCCTCTCCATTCCACATCCTTAATATATACATAATTCTACCATTTACTTATATGTTCATGTCAAGCTATCCACTTGAGTCATAGTCACTAATATTTATATCTTGAGCTACAGAATTCCAAATTAAGATTTACTTGATGTTTTTGAAACTAGACTAAAATATCTTTCTACCATAAAAATTTTAGATTTTATAATTTATCCAATAAGTACAGTAAAATCTTTAAATTTATCCATGTTCTACTTTCTGATAGTTTCGACCTTTCTTTACTAAAAATTAATTATCTCTTAGTACGAGATTTATATGATGTTCCCATTTGTTTCCCTTGAAAATAGACTCACTAAAAATTTAAAAATTCAAATTTAAACCCCTAAGTATTTTTATACAATTTTTAATGATTTTCCAAAGTCAAAGCAAGGGAACCCGAAATCATTCTGACCTTGTCTAACCAAATTTATTATATCTCATAATTTACAATTCCATTGTTTGCACTGTTTCTTCTATGAAAAACTAGACTCGATAAAATTTAATTTCATATTTTATTAAACCTCTAATTCATTTTCTACAATTTTTGATGATTTTTCAAAGTTAAACTACTGCTGCTGTCCAAAACTATTTTAGTGCAAAATGTTTATTACTAAGTTTATAACACCCTTATTTCTTTTCTCCACAATATTTCTCATCCCTTTCTCTTATTTTCCTCCACTAACATATCAAGAATATAAAACCTTATATAAGAAAAATCTACATTAACATCAATTCCATGCTTTTTCAATAATATCAAACTTAAAAATATATTGAAATCTTGATGTTCTTACCTTTTTCTTATTGATTTCAATCTTTAACTTGATTTTCTCTCTCCTCCAGCTTCTATTTCTTAAATCTAACTTGATATTTTAGCTCCCCATAGTCTCCTTGTCATCTTTCTCTCTTGATAGATATGAAAATTCTTTTGATTTCTAAGTGAAAATGGCGGATTTTTTGGTAAAAGGACCAAATTGTAAAGAAAGTAAACATTTCTTTCTTTCTCTCTTGTTCTCGCGTTGATGCATGGAAAGGAAGGATGATATCCTTCCTTTTATACTAAATAATAATGAAATAATAATAAAATAATAATAAAATATCTCATTAATAAAATAATATTTATCTAATTAGATAATTATAAAATATCATCAATATCATCATTGCCTTCTAGATTTCTTTCTCTTTCTAATTGACCATTTTGCCCTTTATTATCTTTTAAAATTCTATCCTTGAGTCGTCATTTAATTTGGTAAAATTACAATTTAGTCTTTCATAATTCTTCAACTATTCAATTTAGTCCTAATTCATCTATTTTCTTTAGTTTCTAGATCATTCCACCGTTAAAATATTTGCACTATTGGTCTTTTAACTTTTTCATATTTACACTTTAATCCCTCAAGTTTTGAGTATTTACTCTTAGGCAACAAAACTTTTCTCACTTTTACAATTTATTCTTTTCCTAAATCAAGATATCATAATATACTTCCCAATGCTGTCATAACTTAAAATTTCCCTTTTTGTTGCTTTTTTTCCTTATTTTACTATATCAAAGATAATATCTTATTGTAGAAATTTTCGGGGTATTACAACCTGTATGGTCCTAGATCACAAATAGTGAGTCACATGACTCGGACACACGCTCGTGTTTCTAGCCCGTGTGGTCCTTAATGACAAATAGTGAGTCACATGACCTACCACACGGTCTAACACATGGCCGTGTAAAGGTCATGTGGCGGCGACAGTCATGGTTTCTGATGTCTGGATTTCGTAGAGAGTCGGGTTTTTGGCATGCACCTAATGTAGATTTTGGCGTAGGAGCAACGCAGTGGAACCCTGAACCCTAGAGCGACCATCCAATAACCAATTCAACAACTATTCTCAACAAATCACAAGAATTAACGCACAAGCTAACTCTTATGTCGAAAAACATTGACATTATAACACCCCTAACCCGTATCCGTTGTCGGAATAGGGTTACGAGGCATTACCGATCAACCACAACATAAATCATACATTTGTGCAATCATAATTAAAAACCCATTCATCTCAATCACTTTGTCCCTTATAAGGCTCTACGAGACCTTAAAACACGCTTAAAAGAGGTTTGGGACTAAACCGATAACATTTACAAACTTTAGGAAACTTAGAAAATTTTCAAACATTTAAGGGTCACACGCCCGTGTGAACAGGCCGTGTGAGGCCAAACACGCCCGTGTCACAGGCCGTGTGAAAACAGGGCATACATACTGACTTGTACCACACAGTCGAAGACACGCTTGTGTGTCATGGCCGTGCGAAAACTTGGGAGGTTACTGACTTGGGTCACACGGCCGGCCACACGCCCATGTGCCAACCCATGTGTCTAGGCCGTGTCAAAACTGTAGGGTATACTGATTTTAATTTGAAGGGTACCCCAGGGGACACACGGCCGTGTACCAAGGCCATATGTCACACATGATCAAGCCACACGCATGTGTGCTCAGCCTTGTGGAGTGAAAATAGACTTGGTTGAAGCCACATTTCTCACCTTTTTCAAGCATACCTAAAACACCACATTTCATGCCATTTCAATACATTAAGAAGCAACCAAACCATTCTATTTCATACACCAACTTACAATATCAATTCTATCCATTTCATCAACTCAAATCAATACTATTTGTATATTCAAGCACATACCAAGCTAGCATGATCCATTCCTCACTACTCACCTATTCAATTGTAACCACAAACATACCAAAACAATGTGTCATAACCAACATTTTTTCACCTATCTTCCTTATGCATATTCTCATCATATTGTCAACTAATTCATACGACAAAATATACCAATTCACCATCACTATATCATACTAAACATGCCAAAACATAAGGCCATATATATACATATATCACTTATCAAACTTATGAATTAAGCCAACTTAAATGGCCAAATACACACCAACATTTACAAGCCAAATCTTATGGCTAATATCATAACTCAAAACATATCATCTTAACACTAGCCTATACATGACATATACCATATTTACAAAGCACCAAAAATACGAACATAGGTGTTTAATAATGCGATGATGCTCCCAACGACTTCTAGATCCGAGCTATCTTCAATTCACTATAAAACATAGAAAATAACACACAAAGTAAGCTTTAAAAGCTTAGTAAACCATATACAAATAAATCACCTCATGAATCAATATCTTTTCCACCAATTAAACAAAATATAAATAAACACATCTAAATATAAATTCAAGTCCAGAAACCTTTCTCATGGGACACACATATTCAATATCATAATTGAATTCATCAAATACTTCCCTTTTCAATACTCGTATGAATCTCATAAGTACCTAAGTCACTTAATTCATTCACACATTCTTTCTCAACTTGACTTTGCCCGTTGAACCATTCAAAATCGATAAAGATACTCAAAAATCTCATAAGATCGTACAATGCCATATCCCAGATATGGTCTTACATGTTATCACATATCAATGCCACTGTCCCAGACAAGGTCTTACACGAAATTAATTAACGATGCCAATGTCCCACACATGGTCCTACATGTAATCTCAATACAATGCCAGTGTCCCAAACATGACCTTACATGTAATCACATCTAGATAACCTAATGTCATGACATCTGTATCCTATACTATTCCTAAGGTTCGTACGGGACTTTCAGATATCGTAACTTCCTCGATTCTTGCTCTTATTTGCTCGTTCCACATCCATAGCAATTCAAAAACAAATAAACATATATGTATCAATTTAAAGGCATTCATTTGTATATGAACTTACCTCGTAGTCGGAATAGAGGAACTGGATCGACTATTTGATAACCTTCAATTTTCCCCAATCTAAATCTAATTTCTTTCTTTCTTGATCTATATACATTCAAAATTAACTCTTTTATTCAACAACATATTCAATTTAGTCCCAAACACACATTTGGTCATTTTTACACTTTAGCCCCTAAAGTTTTACATTTATTCAATTTGGTCCCTATTTCATAAATACACAAAATTCACAAAAATTCAATAATACCCATGCTTAGCCGAATTCTCTATAGGTCCCTAGCAGCCTATATTTTTCATTTATTTCACATTTTAAGCCTTCAATTTACATTTTTCACTATTTAATCTCTATTTAACATTTTTGTCAAAAATCATTTAACAAAACTTTAATATCTATAATCAAAAATTCATATTTCATCATCAAATATCAAAGAACACAATAACTCATCAATAGAACCTTTCACAATCTTTAACAGTTACAAAAATTATGACACGGGCTAGCTAGAACTCAAAGCAACGATCCCAAAAACATAGAAATCATCAAAAATCGAGCAAAATACATACCTCAATCAAGCTAGAGAAGTGCTGAAATTCAAAAGCTTCAAACCCTATCTTCCTTTTCTAATTTTCAATTGACAAAGATGATAATTAAACATGATTTTGATTTTTACTTTTACTTATTATATGTTAATTTACTAAATTACACATTTAACCTTAGTTATATAATATGAAAACTAAATAACACATGTCCATAATGGTCCACTCAAGCTATTAATGGTCTAATTACAACATAAGGACCTCCCATTTAATAAACCATAGCAATTTGGAACTTTTAACTTATAGCATGCTACTTTTGCATTTTACGCGATTAAGTCCTTTCTCTCAAATTAAGCTATTAAACAATAAAATTAGCTCACGAAATTTTCACACATACATATTCACATGCTGTAAACACCAAAACTAGTATTAAAATAATTTTATGACCTCAGATTTGTAGTTCCAAAATCACTGTTCTGATTTAGCTAAAACCGGGTTGTTACAGACACAACCTGCTCACTCAAATTTCAACACTCACCTCGCACGTGATCACAAAAAATGGAACTAACGTGTCGGTGAAATGATTCTTACAAGATCCTTGCCTAAAGAGGGAGTCAAATGTACACTTAAAACAGGGAATTCAAGTAACAAAACAATTTCAACCAAAGAACAAAAACAATCAAAACCTGCAGAAACGAAAAGAATTTACAACAGAACTTACACAGAGATCCTCCAATGACACAACAAACAACGTAAGACCCTCAACCAATCCCGGCAACCACTTTACAGGCATAGTCAAAAATAAAAATAAAAGGAATTAAGAACAAAAAAAAAGGGAGGAGAATGGGAAAAGGAAAACTGAGAGAGGGAAATATTAAATTCTATTTTAACTACCGATAAGTGCATACATCAAGACTCAAGCACAAGACCACTGACACAAATAAATGCTTAACCATCAAACTAAAAAGCTCATTCTTAACACCAATTCACACAAAATTAAACTTATGTTGTTAATTCCAGGATAGAGGTTAACTTAGAATAAAATATCAAAATCTTCCAAAGATGCAACTCGAACCCCTAACCTCGAACACATAAACAAAGCACATAACCATAGATACAAAGATTTAATTATAACAAAATTCAATAGTCAAACATTCAAATTTTTAAGGCGTTACAAATTAGGAAGTTTACTCAAAAATATATTTTTTAAATGATAAATAATTGGTACCACAACTCAATCTGTCTCAGCCTCCCTTGCTTGATTGGCCTCTGCCCACGACCACACCTCTCCTGCCTTGCTGGTTCCACCCACAACTCAGCGCAAATGCCACATCTCGTTTACAGCTAAAACGAGTGTGAAAAATAAAATAAAATAAAATACAGAACACACAAATTTTACGTGGAAACCCTTTCGGAAAAAAACCACGGGTAGAGGAGAAGAAAATTCACTATGTCGAATTCGAATGATTACAAGAGGAATAGACAATGTCTATTTATAGGCTTGTAAAGCCATATTCTAGTAAAATAGAAACACATTATTCTAATCAATATCAAATAGATGGTATTTAATAAGGTTTAAAAAACCTTATTCTAAAATAAAATAAAAGAAGTGTAATTCTATATGGATTCTTCTTTTATTTTATTTTACCACTGTATTTTATTTAAATAAGGATTCAGGTCACTTAATTCTAACAATCTCCACCTTGACACGAATTCTCAATAAACAAGTTCTTTATTGTGAACTCTCAACGAACAAGTTCTCCATCTCTTCCATAAAACCCCTTAAGGGTTTAACTTCAACAATGAACATCAACCAAGTTTAAGCAATGCTCAAACTTGGTTATAGGAAGTGACTTAGTCATTATATCTGCAGGATTTTCATTAGTACTAATTTTGCTCACAACAATATCACCGCGAGCAATAATAGCATGAACAAAATGATACCAAACATCAATGTGTTTTGTTCTCTCATGAAACATTTGATCTTTTTATCTTTTGTAAGAAAGATGGCACTCTGACTGTCACAAAATACTGTGCTAATTTGAAGGTCTTCATTGAGTTCACTAAAGAGTCCCTTCAACCAAATAGCTTCTTTACAAGCCTCAGTAATCGCTATGTACGTAGCTTCAGTGGTAGACAAAGTGACTGTAGTTTGCAAAGTGGCTTTCCAACTGATTTCACAACCTCCGATTGTAAAGACATAACCTGTGAGAGATCTTCTTCTATCAAGGTCTCTAACAAAATCAGCATCAACATACCCAATGACTCCATCTTCAGTTCTTCCAAATTGTAAGCAAACATCAGTAGCACCTCGTAAGTATCTTAAAATCCACTAAACTGCTTTCCAGTGTTCTTTACAAGGATTCCATATATATCTCGCTAATCTTGACCGATCGCATATGATAAATCTGGACGTGAACAAACCATAGCATACATGAGAGATCCCACTGCACTAGAGTATGGAACATGTGACATTTAATATTGTGGAGACAAAACCGATGAAAGTCTAAAATGGGCTGCTAAAGGAGTACTAACAGGCTTAGCACTCTGCATATTGAACCTGCAAAGAACTTTCTCAATGTACCCCTTTTGACTTAGGTACAATTTACTTGTTTTTCTATCTCTGAGAATCTCCATACCAAGTATCTTCTTTGTTGGTCCTAAATTTTTCATCTCAAATTCTTCACTTAGTTGGGCTTTAACCTTTCTTATCTCCCCTTTATCTTTTGCTGCTATCAACATGTCATCAACGTAAAGAAGTAGATACACAAAAGAACTACCACTGTTTTTCTCAAAGTAAACACAACTGTCAAAACTACTTCTTTTAAAATCATGAGAAGTCATAAAGGAATCAAACCTCTTGTACCACTACCTTGGTGACTGTTTCAAACCGTAAAGGGACTTTTTTAGCAAGTAAACATAGTCCTCTTTTTCTGAGACTGTAAAACCCTCTTGTTGTTGCATGTAAATATCCTCCTCAAGTTTTTTACGCAAAAATACAGTTTTTACATCTAAATGCTCAAGCTCCAAATCATGCATGGCCACAATACCAAGCAAAGCTCAAATCGAACTATGCTTCACAACTGGGGAGAACACATCTGTGAAGTCCACTCCTGGAATTTGACTGTAACCCTTTGCAATAAACCTTGCTTTATATCTGGGTTCTTCAACTCCTAGAGTCCCTTCTTTCTTTTTAAACACCCATTTACAATGAACAGTCTTCTTACCTTTAGGAAGTTTCACAAGATCCCATGTTTTGTTTTTGTGGAGTGATTCCATCTCCTCTTACATAGCAAACATCTATTTTTCTGAGTCTTCACAGCTAATCACCTCAGAATAATTAGATGGCTCTTGATTCGCATCTATACATTCAGCCACATTTAAAGCATAAGCAACTAGATCAGCCTCAACATACTTCTTTGGAGGTTTAATTTCTTTTCTAGTTCTATTTTTGGCAATAGAGTATTACAGTGAAGAAGCAACTCTATTCTCAATTTTTGTACTGGCTTGAGGAGTCGACTCTGTATTAATCTGATGCTCCACCTACTTTTTATTTTTTTATTGGAAGAGTCTTTAAGAGATAAGTTAAGTAGCATAGTAGTTTCATCAAAAATAACATCTCTGCTAATCATAACTTTTTCTATTTTCAGGACACCATAACTTATACCCTTTTACGCCAGCTTTATAACCAAGAAAAACACAATTAATAGATCTCGGTTCCAATTTTCTATTATCAACATGAGCATGCGCAGGACACCTAAAAATATTTAAATCAGAATAATTAGCAGGATTACCAGACCATACCTCTTGTAGAGTCTTTTTCTCAATGGCAATGGATGGAGATCAGTTGATCAAAAAACATGCAGTAGAGGCTGCTTCTGCCCAAAACAACTTCGGTAAGTTGGCATTTGACAACATACATCGAACCTTCTCTATGATCGTTCTGTTCATTCGTTCTGCAACGCTGTTTTGCTGTGGAGTATGACGAACTGTCAAGTGTCTCACGATCTCTTCTGACTTGCACAATCTATTAAACTCATCAGAACAGAACTCTAAGCCATTGTCTGTGTGGAGGTATTTTATTTGTTTTCCCTTCTGGTTTTCAATCATAATTTTTCAAGACTTAAATGCGAAAAACACATCGCTTTTCTACTTCAGGAAGAACGCCTAAACTTTTCTGGAAAAATCATTAACAAAGGTTAACATATAATTAGCTCCACCTCTCGAAGGTACTCTGGATGGCCCCCACAGATCAGAATGAATATACTCCAATGTTCCCTTCGTGTTATGGATTCCTCTTGTGAATCGAACTCTCCTTTGTTTCCCAAAAACACAGTGCTCACAGAAATTTAGTTTGCAAATTCCTTGCCCATCAAGAAGTCCTCTTTTGCTCAATTCTACCATGCTATTCTCAATCATATACCCTAGGTGCATATGCCAAAGTTTAGTAATATCATCATCTGACAAGGAAGAGGAAGTGACAACTATATCACCAGTGACAGTAGAACCCTGTAAAACATATAATTTGGCAGTCTTTGTTTGCCCTTTCATCACAATAAGGGAACCTTTGGAAATCTTTAAAACCCCACTTTCATCTGTGTATCTATACCTTTTTGAATCAAGAGTACTCAATGAAATTAAATTACTCTTCAACTCTGGAACATGTCGCACGTCACTAAGTGTTCTAATAACTCCATCAAACATCTTAACTTTAATTGTTCCAACACCTGCGATTTTATATGAAGCATTATTTCCCATCAAAACAACACCTTCAGACACTATTTCGCAAGTAGTAAACCAAGCCCGATAGGAACTCATGTGGAAGGTGCAGCCTGAATCAAGTATCCACTATTCGCTTACTTTAGAATCATTGATAGAAGCGACTAGAAATTCACCATCGCTGTAGTCTTCTACAACATCAGCTTCACCGGAATTTTCTGGTTGTTTTCCCTTTTGATTCGCAGCCTTCCTTTTAATATTGTTCTGTAGCTTATAACACTCAGATTTAATGTGCCCTTTCTTCTTGCAAAAGTTACAAGTTTTACATATGTTTAAAGACTTCGATCTACCCTTAGATTTACTGCAAGGATTCTGTTCCTGTGTCCTTCCACGATCATTATCAGCATTCCGATCTTGTCTCCCACGAGCAATGAGACTCTCTTCCTGAGAGTCGGGTTTAACTACAAAATGCTTCATCTTATCATACGAGGTCAAAGATCCATAAACCTCATCAACTGTGAGAGACTCGCTGCTATATAAAATCGTGTCTCTAAAGGTTAAATAAGACGGGGGCAACGAACAAAGTAGAATCAACCCTAGATCTTCCTTATCATACTGAACCTTCATGGCCTCCAAGTTTGAGAGAATTTCTTTAAACATTGTTAAGTGTTCGTGTACAGACGCACATTCCTCCAAACGATGAGCATAAAGACGCTTCTTCATATGCAACTTGCTTGTTAGAGTTTTCGACATACATATTTGTTCTAGCCTCTTCATAATGCAGCGGCGGTTTTCTCTTTTATCACATCCTGCAAAATTTCTTTGGACAAATGCAGATGTAATTGTGTTAACGTCTTTCGATCCTTACGCTTCTTCTTTTCA
The DNA here is from genome assembly GCA_025698475.1 of Gossypium anomalum. Classification (NCBI taxonomy): domain Eukaryota; kingdom Viridiplantae; phylum Streptophyta; class Magnoliopsida; order Malvales; family Malvaceae; genus Gossypium; species Gossypium anomalum. The sequence continues at coordinate 12,455,225 of CM046956.1, forward strand.
TCTGTTAAAGTCGAAGACATCTTATCTATCCCTAGCAGAGCATCCTCCAGATCTATCTGCGCAAGAATTGCTTGCATCTTAATCTGCTACAATGCAAATCTGATGTTACGATCCAACAGCGAAATTTCATACTTCAAAGACGCCATTATCGTGATCGAGATGAACAACCCGGAAGCTCTGATACCAATTTGTGAAAAATAAAATAAAATAAAATAAATAACACACAAATTTTACGTGGAAACCCTTTCGGGAAAAAACCACGGGCAGAGGAGAAGAAAATTCACTATGCCGAATTCGAATGATTACAAGAGGAATAGACTATGTCTATTTATAGGCTTGTAAAGCCATATTCTAGTAAGACTGAAACATCTTATTCTAATCAATATCAAATAAATGAAATTTAATAAGGTCTAAAAAACCTTATTCTAAAATAAAATAAAAGAAGTGTAATTCTATATGGATTCTTCTTTTATTTTATTTTACCACTGTATTTTATTTAAATAAGGATTCGGGTCACTTAATTCTAACAACGAGGTTGTTGATGATGATGAAATTTCATTGAGAGTGGGACATTGGATGTTTGGACCTAAACCTAGTATCTCTACGTAAGTTCTTTGCTTCATCTTCTTTATCTAAAGTGGAAAGCAATTAGATTTTTGGCTTGTATTCATGTATGGTTAAAAACTCTTTAAGCTAAATTAAATTAAGGGTAAAATTTTAATTATAGATTAATAAAAAGAAAGGGGGATCACGATGGCAAATAAATCATTCTTAATGGTTAAGGCGGCAAGTAGATTTAATTATTATTAGTAGTAGTAGTATAACTATATTATTATTATTATTATTATTATTATTATTATTATTATTATTATTAAAAAATAAATTAAAATGAAGCCAAATGTGTGATAATAATGATATACATGTGTAATTAAAAATAAGCATACAATTGTAAATTACAGATTTAATTTGCTTATTAATTAAGCATAAGATATTTATTATTTATTATTTATAATTTGTAAATTAAAAGATATTTATTAGATAAATAATTAAATTATGAGATTTTTGTATAATAAACAAATTGAATAATGACAATTGTAATAAAAATATTGGTACATTTGTAATAAATAGATATAAGTACACTTGTTATAAAATAATTTATTTACTTAATATTAAAGTAATAGATAATTAGATTATATTATATTATTGTTAATTAAATAATTAAATTATAAGATTTTTGTGTGAAAAATAAAATAAATGATGACAATTGTATGGTATTGATGGCGTACATTTGTATATATATGATTAAATACTTAATAAATATTTAGAATAAATATATTATAATATATGTTAAGTAAATAAATAAAATAAAGTGTATATATATATATATATAAAAGGTATAAAAGAATAAAAGAAAAGAAAAAGAAAGGAGAAAGAACAGAGCATTCGAAACAGGGGAAAGGAAAAAAAGAAAGAAAAGAAAAAGGAAAAACTAGGGATTTGAAGCTTAAAGTTTAAATTGGCAAGTCAATTAAGTCTTTTTTACTCAAATTTGATGTTTTAAAAGCTTTAAAACAAGGTTACAGCCAGTGTAACCGCAATAGGGGTAGGTCGTAGTCGCATCTGCCTATGTGGGCAGTTCCCCTTTTCCATCAGTTGGGGTTGCAGGTGAACCCATTAGGGTTGTTATCAGTTTCGAGTTCTCGCTATTCTCAAAGGAAGTTGAGTGAGAAGAAGTAAGAAGTCAAAATCATTGGAGCTAGGCCCTTCAAGCTTAAAGACTAGCAGTTCCTCTGACGACCCGCTGAATTCACATCAAAAATCACCAACATGAACACAAACGAAATCTTGAATTGCGTATAGAAACAAAACGAACCACTTCTACTGTCGGAGCTGAGGTATATGAAGAATGGCCTTTTGGTCCCTTTCATCTAGTGGTTAAGACATCGTCTTTTCATGTCAAAGACACGGGTTCGATTTGGACGAGGGGTAGGCGCTTTCTAAGCAACTCCCCCACCCCCAATTGATAATCTGAAATCCCTTGACCTAACCTCTTCTTGACTTGCCACTGCCAAGTCTTCCCCAACCTCTCCTGATGTTCTTGGTGAGCTAGCCTGTCATCCACCGCCCCAACTGTGATGGTCCCTTTCGGCTATTTCTTTCACAAGTAACCCTATCTTCCATCTGCTTCTTCCTCCTAATGGTTTGATCCCCCTAGCACCTCTTGCATAATCAACTGCTTGGTAGTCAGATAGAGAAGAACTTGGAAAATTCCTTCGCTCCAACACTTGTTACAGCATAAGGAGACCGGGAACTATAACATAAAAAGAAAAAGGAGATAGATCGGAGGTAATAGGAAAGATACTGGATGCTTACCGAAAGAGGGGAATTGCACGTAAGAAAAGGGAGAATCTTCATGGACTGTTTTCCACCAATAGAAGTTTCGCGCATTTCAGATGGTGGTAAAGTGAGATCACATAGTTGAGCAAAGTTTTTCAGCCCTTCGGTTAAGCGTCTGCTGACCGCCATGTCGTGCCCTTCATAGAGGGCATAGTCCTTTCATACGTCTTTATCTTAATGGCCGTAGAGCTCGCAATCTGGTACCTCTTTCCTAGACTGATCGGTGAAAATAAACGAGGGGCTAGTTCATTCTGATCGCTATATGGGTCACCCCATCCACGTCTAAATCCGTCACAACAGGAGTGGTTAAGCCTCAGTCCAGAGACCTTTTCAGATGCCTGCCTTCACTAAAGAAAGGAGAAAACGAAGCCCCGAAAGTATGCTTGATGACTTCCTTTTCAATAAAGAATTTTCCTGTGTCCAGTTAGTAGGAATCGGGTGTTTCCCCTTTCAAAACTATGGGATGTATTGGAAATTCGTATGTGATGCCCGACCTACCTATCTCTTTGGAAGGTACAATAAGATTAACAATCCATCTCTAAGGTAATCTTTAAGGTAAATAATAGAAGATTACTCTCCCTGCTTCCCCCATCAGCGCTCACTCTGACCACCATGAGATTTCCTTTGAAGAGGAGGATCACCTCCAAAGGAGAACGAAATTTTTGATAACAAGCATGTGTTCAATCGCTACATAGAGAGCTTACAAATGTAATGAATATACTTTCTCATTAGTGAGGCATTCTATACTGAAAGTTACTTTCTTTGATACCTTTTCTCCCCGTAGGCTCTAGCGCAAGAACAATGCGAACAGCTGATTCTCAAGCAAGAGCAAAGAGAATAGGGAATAATAGAACCGTATATTTTGATAGCATGAATCCCAGCCGTTTGGCAATGTGGGCTGCGAGTACTATTACACCAACTTCAAATGAGATAGGCATCGAAGGCTTATAACGAATAGAAAGGTTGAAAGAGCTATGCTAGCATTGGTCACATAGGCTTGAACCGCTTAGGCTCGACTCTTTTCTTTACAAGAATACCTAGTGAAAGAATAGGGATAGGCAAATTAGACTGATTTAGTGAAGTTTCCTCATTGAAAGGTGGAGAAGTTAGTCTCCACTTCCACTCCCCGGATGCGGTCTTATTAATGGATACTAAGAATAGAACAGACAGGTTGGAGAAATTGAAGAGGGAGTTGCATTTTTATTATATATGCCATGTTCCTCCTCGGGGATTAGCAGGTGGTCTTTGTTTGCTATGGAAGAAGAGCGTTGATTTTCAAGTTCAAACTGTTTACGGTTTCATTATGGAAGTTGAGGTCAAGGATGATGATAAAAATAAGCGTTGGATGCTTGACTGTATCCATGCGATTTTGATGACCAATTGACGCCGTGCGTCAAAAGCGAAGAGAGAGGGAATCGCGTCCTGCTTTATTTTGGCTTGATCCCTGGATTCCTTCAAAAAGAAAACTAAAATCGTTGAGTACCTACGGGGGGATCCAATCCAAGAACTTAGAACTTAAAGCACGGAAATAAAGCCACCCCCACCAAATCAATAAGAAAGGCACCGCCACGAGAACATGGTTACTGCTTACAAGGGGGCAGCGGTCCCCAAACCCACAGCATTACTACCTACTTTTAACCACCTGAAGATGCCTCTCTTCTTTTCGGAAGAGAATAAATTGTTAGAATACCTCTCAGTGATCCAATAATTGATCTCAGCCTAAAGTAAGCCATAGCTAATCTCTCAGTAAGTCAAAAGAAAAGAGGAAAGATTTCCTGCTAGCTCAAAACTGAGTTTGAGGAAAGCCTGAACCTAATATTAAAATTCCCTACTAGTCCTGATAGATACCGAGGCAAGAAGAAAAGCCCCTGGACCCAGTGCTATCTATGTTAGGGGAAGAGTTGAAGGAAAGGGGCAGCTAATTAAATTTATTTTGTCTGCCATAGAAGGGTTCGATCCCAAACCTGGGACGAGAAATGCTTTTTGATTGAACAAAGCCAAGAGGCGAACAGGAAATGCTTTAGGGAACAACCAAGTACCATCCGATAGTCTTAAAGAGTGAAAGAAGTAAGTATTCATAAGCGGGATGACAGCAATATGCTAAACACTTAAAATATCTGACAGCCTAAGACAAACAACATACACTTCCCTTTATACACCACTTTTTGTATTAACTCTTCCATAAAGTAGAAAGGCTACTTTCTTTCGTGTTTATTTTTCTTCAAACCCCCAATCCGCTCTCGCTCACCGCTACTAACGGGGTCTCGATTGATTTCCCTTCCTTTAGCTATTCAGATGTTTCAGTTCGCTAAGTTTTAAAAGTCCAAAGAGCGCAGGCTTTTGGTTTAATATGGTATCAATAGCAATAGTTGTTTGTCGGTCCCCGATTATAAGTTTTCGTTGACCACGACCTTGAATTAAGATACAACCGATAATCGATATGCCAATAGAACTTTTCTTTCGATTGCATAGAGGAAGATAAGAAAGTATTGCAACTCACCTCGTGCTTTTATCAAAGGAAAGACTCGGCTCTCACTTTGTTAACATAAGGCATAAGAAAGTTTTTTCAAACGGAAGGAAGTCCCACTTAATTATACAAAATGGAAAGAAAGCTACGAAAACTCTGAAGTTAAGGAGAAGAATGAACCCCTTTTACTACCCGTAAAAATATGAGTACCTGTTGTAAATGAATCAACCCCAATCCAGTAGATCATCCTCATGGAGGAGGTGAGGGGCGCACGAAAGGAGGGGTTTCGATTAATGCCTTTGTCCGTAGGCGGTTGTACACTTTAAGCTTGAAGTAAAGCCTGACCTCAGGGTAGGAAAAGATTTCATCACAAATGAACTTAGATAGAGGACGAATCAAATAAGCAAGCGTTCATCCCCATCTCTTGTCCTTGAAGGAAGGGCAAAGAATGGATCTTTCTGCTTTCTTTTTTTAGTCTTTAGGGAGCCAAAGCTTTACCTTACTAATAAAATAAGGCTCGCGTAAGGGCGTTCACTTTTTTTTGGCTGAGCCGTATCTTTCTGGGTGGGACTGGGGAATCCCCACTCACTGCTTCCCCTAATATCCTCCCTTTACCACATCATAGGGGTTTACAGGAGATCCTAGAGGCTCGCTCGATGACAATGGTAAACATTAAGTTTCTTCGGTAACGGTTTTTTCCAAGCAAGATTGTATCAGGAGTAGTAGCAGTAGGAGTGGGAGATGATGAAATTAAGTTGATATTTTGAGAGTTCATAGGTTTTCAAATAGGGTTCATGTTGGACAAATTATGGAATTAGGGATTTAATTGAAAGAATTTCAAGTTAAAATTGATAAAGGGATTAAATTGTGAAGTAAGCTATAAGTTTTATGTTGTAGGGACTAAATCGAGGAAAATTTGAAATTAAGAAAATATGCTGAAAAATTAATAGTTAAATTTGAGTATGGATGAAATTTGAATAGAAATAGTGTGTGAATTGAATTAGAAAAGCAAGTAAAATTAGTTAGGATTAAATTGGGAATAAGGTAGGAATTGATTAGAAATTCAATTATTTATTATAATTAGTGCTGTAATTAATAGTATAATTATTTTAATTTTCGTAGCTAGCAAAGAACCCGAGGCATCGGCACTGAAAGAAAAGAAAAAGTTTTCGAGGAGTAATCGAACAAATCTGGGTTTGTATTACTATAATTCAAGTTATTTATTATTAAGTATTAATTTTAAATTTATTTATTTTATAGTAAGTAAATATTGAGGTAAGTAATTTTATTGAATTGAATTTAGAAAATTTAATTGAATGAGAAATATGTGTTAGCATTACTATAATTCAAATTTAATTATTATTAATTGTTGAATTTTAAGTTAATATGCATGGTAAGTATTAGTACTGAATTGTGATTATATGTGAATAATTGAAATGCATATTGAATTGAGAAAGTGTATTGAATTATGAATATGTGAATTGAAAATTGATTGAAAAGTGGAAAATGATTGAATTGAAAATGTGAGAAATTGTGACTGAATTGAGATTTATATATGATTCGGAAACCCTATTAACTAGTCTGGCTGAGTCAGATATAGTTGACATGCCATAGGATTGGAAGAGTTCAGGGATTCTTCGACCTTGAGTCGATAAGACACTGGGTGTCACTATTTTACTTCGGATAGATTCGATGAGGTACTGGGTACCACTTTACTTCGGGTAGGCCGATGAGACATTGGATGTCAACTTTGCTTCGAACTATCCGATGAGGCACCGGGTGCCAAACTGGTGTGTTTGGTTGGATCCGTGTATCCGCCAAAGTCCGAGTCTGTTAATAGAGGTAATTAAAAGAAAAGTTAAGTTGATTGGTTGAGCCATTAAAAGAAATGTAAAAATGGAACATAAATTGAAAATGTGATTTGAATGTGAGTATGAGAATGGAAAGCATGAACCAATGGTTCATGGATTAGATAGTGGCTCAACATGAATGTATATGATTTCAATTGACGAATAGCTAAATTAAATTGTATGAATATATTGAGAATGGCAAATTTATGTTTGAATTGGTTTAGTAAATATTAAATTTAAATGATTTAATTTATATGATTATTATGTTTATAATTTGAATTATGGTAATACCACTGAGTATGAAATACTCAGCGTACGGTTATTTCTGTGGGCAGGTTAATAGAAGTCTAGTGTCTCGGTCCAGCATCCGAACTATCCCGACTCCAACAAAAAGATTTTGGTGATGTTTTCTTCCCATAAGTGAAAGTGGCATGTACATAGAGATTTTAATGGTTATTTTGGTATGTTATATAATTTTTGTTGTAAAGAAATGTATTTGGTATTTTGATGATTAAATTAGTGAAATGGTAGAACTTGTTATAGTATTGATATTGAATTGAAATAGTTTGAATAGTTTTAAGAGCTAATTAAAAATGATAGTAGGGTTTTCATTACTTAAGTTGTTAAGTCAATATGTCAAGTATGATTCAAGTATATTTGAGTATATAAATACATTGGTTGAAATACTGGAATTGATTTGGTTGCGATTTGAAATTGTAGAGAAGGTTAGATATTTATAAAGGGGTTATATTGAATTTTTATTTAAAAAATAATAATAATAAAAATGAATGAATGAAGTCAATTAGTAAAAGTTTATATGAATTTATGATTATTCTATAACATGTTTGTTATTTATTTAAGAATTATTTGTAAATTATCTGATATGTCAGGTAATGCCTTGTAACCCTGTTTCGACGACGGTTTAGGGTTAAGGGGTATTACAATTTTTGGTTGGCTGAAATAGGGAGGAAAAAGATGTTCTGGTGAAGAGGAAAATAAGAGGTATCGTCTCTCAAAAGCCCCCCTTAAGGTTTTTAGAAATATATATAAGGTGGCTTCTTCCAGGTCGAATCCCGAGTCGGATTTCGAGTCGGGCTAAAATATATTTTATTGTATTTTTTTTTATTTATGATCGTAACCTTCTACATACAAGATTTTTAAAATTTTATGAATTACAATACAATTCGTGGTATTCTACAATACAGTTCGTAGTATTTTACAACACAGTTCATTTCTTTAACCATTTCTCAAATAGCCTTTTAACTTATATACCAAACTATCAGACAACAGAACGAACTTAGTAAAGTTTCGAGTTAAAACTTACGTAGTAAGCCCTCAATTACATGTTCCATGCATGTAAAATTATCTCAAAAGAATCACTTTATAACTCTTGTTCGGCAAGATGGGGGACAAATTGTTATACAATTATTATAAAATATATTTTACCTTACTCGGAAAAAAATCACGTATATATATATTCTAAAGACCCTCTCGGGAGGGACTCTTGAGAGATGATACCGTTTATTTTCCTCTTCACCAGAACATATTTTTTCTCCCTCCATCCAATCAGAAACTGTATCAATAAGTTTAATCATTACTCTCCTATTACTTGCTACTTTTACTTTATTTTTGTTTGAGTTTTATTTACTTTGTTTTAATATTTGTTTTATTGTTATTTATTTATGTCATATTAGTATTTTTTTTTTCCTCTTTAGTTTTTCTAATTACTTTTCTTGCGAATATGGTATTAAGAATTATATAAAGAAATAAAAAATATCAAAATTTGTGTACATAGATGTAACTATGTGTAGATAACCCAATTTGCCCGGCCCATTAACTCCAAACCAAATAATGATAAAAAGGCCAATAATTAAATGTCCATTAGTCCAATTACAAAAAACAGTAGCCCTACAGCCCAAATATGAATACCCCAAATGGCCCAGAAATTTTAGAACCCTAGGGTTCTTTCCCATACACCGCAACCAGCAACCCCAGCATCCTCCTGGCGCCACGCACGCTCCCGTACACACGCCAGCACCACCCCGTACACCTCGCGCCAAGGACCAGCGCATGTCCTCTGCTCCGTACCTGCGAACAAGACAAACACAGCAACAAACAGAGACAAAAGAGAAATACTGTATTTCTTTTATTTTTTTATTTTCCTTCGTTTCGGCTATAAAGCCAGAAAATTTTCATTGTAATGGGGGGTTCAAGACGAATACAGAGACAAAAACAAAAAAATCAATACAGAAAAGCTTGAACAAAAAATTCTCCAGAGGGTGATTTGATTCTCGTTTTTCTTTCGATTTCGTTTCTGTTTTCTTTGATTTATCTATCGCATGAAAAACGAATAAAAGGGAGGGGACGAACGCTCACTGGGCACAATATACGTTTATGCATACATACATGAACAAAAAAAAAAATCCAGTATAAAGGTGATCTCTAGTTTTTTTTCCCTCTTTCTTTTCTGATCTATTTTTGGTTTGCTAGATTTCTTTTAATTTATGGATCGACACCAAGGAAAACCCAACGATCTCTGAAATGAAGAGATTTGGGCGAGGGTCGAATGTTCTCCTCAACCTTTTTCTTCTCTGTTTTTTGTTTGATTTTCAAAGAAGCAAAGCACAATTTAAAGTTTTTTTTTAAAAAAAGGGAAATGAGATGGATTGGTTTACCAGATCTCCATGATTGCAATCTTCACAGGCAAAGGTTGGGATGTTAGTCGCACGTCGTCGGCCATTAGTCTAATATTGGCTCGTCGTCTGCTAGCCAAATGAAACCCTATCATTTGGGGGTTAATGGCTGCTGCTACTTCTAAAAAATGGTTGAAATTAGGTTATGTTTGAAGGAAAGGGGGTTTAAAATCATTCACAGAGCCAAGCGGCACTGTTTATAGCAGTAAAGGTCTGCGCATTGGTCCAAAAAAGTGAAATAGATTCGCACCATTTTGTTAAATGGCAGATTTGCACGTTAGATCCTCCTCTTGCGCGAGTCTTCAATTTGTGCCCAATTGGCTTACCTTGTATTTTAAAATTTGGCCTGCTAATTTGTGCATCATTTCATTTTGATCCGCGGTTCATTAATGCATTGTGGATGCGAGATATTTACAAATTCAGCCCTCCTACATTTATGTGCATTGAGTATTAATTCATTTTGTAATTGCTTTATTTGCAAATTATCTTCCTTATTTTTACTGTAAGTTTAATTTGGCCTTGTAATTGTACGATAGGTTAATTTTTAAATACATTTAATATGCGTAATACCTTACCATGAATTATTATTTCTTTGTATTTAATATATTATTTAAATTATTATTAAACATATATTTTGTATTTATATTTAATTTGCATCCATTAGTAAAGTTTTAATATTCTTATACATATAGATTTTAATAAGTTTGTAATTAATTGTGTTCCTTTTTTAAAAAAAAATTATTATGTATATAATTTATGATAAAATTAGGTTAATCCTATAATTCATATTTTAATTAAATGATATTTTGACATATAATTATTTCTTACATTTTTCACATGTATAGGGCACATATTAAATTATTTTTGCTATGGTACATGTTATTATTTTCATATAACTTTATGTAAATATTTTTCTATGTATATATATCCTCTTTTAAAATTATGTATGTGAATAATATTTTTAAATCATTTATTGTATCTTATATTATCCTTATGTTTATATATATATATATATATATATATATATATATATATATATATATATATATATATTTTTTTTTTTTTGTTATTTATATAACTTATATGTTTACTTCTTTTTATACAATATTAACTTCATTCTTTTTATCAATAATTATACCCAATGTTTATCTGTATATAAAGATTTCATAAATTTACTTTATATATTATCTTATATCATATATCATGTGTTCACTCATCTATTTTGAAAATGTCTTGTACCATATCGACCTCTAAACTCCATTTTGTTTTCGTATATGATCCGTTGATTGACTTATATTGTGCCATGTTTATTATTGGCGTATATCATCTATCTATTGTTTTATTTCTTATATAAATCGTTTGTCAACCACGTTTACGAGTTTGATTATATTTTCTTCATCAATTATGCTCGGTTATAAGTTTGTTAATTGGTATTGCATTTTATGTATGCATATTACCCCAAGTTCTATTTTCCCTTTAGCCTACAAATGTCGCATTACAATTTTCAACTTCCTTTTTTGAAAAATTCTAATTAATTATTCCATCATATTTCAAGTCAAACTAATATGTTTTAAGCTAGTTTTATAATCAATCTTTTAAAAATTCTTAAAAACGAAGACGATGTGTGATGTTTTGCAATTCGCGGAATCATGCCCTAACGTGTTGGGTTGCAATTTCGCATTTTGCTCAAAATAATCGAATATCCTTTCAAAATTTCACTCAGGTCTTCTAAAAATCCTTTAAAACGAAGGTAATACTCGGCGTTTGACAATTCGAGAATCATGCCCTATCGTGCTGGGTTGTGATTTCTCGTTTGCTCAAAATGATCGAACATTCCTTTATATTCTCACTCATTTTTATAAAAAATACTTAAAAATGAAGACGATGTTCAATGTTTGGCGATTTGAGAATCGTGCCCTACCGTGCTAGGTGGCGCTTTTTTATTGGTTCGAAACCATTAAAGATCCCTTCGGAATTTCACTCACATTTTCTAAAATCTTTCAAAATGATGGCGATGTTCGATGTTTGGCTATTTGAGAATCGAGCCCTATCGTGCTGGGTTGCGCTTTTTCATTTGTCCAAAATAATCGAATATCTCCTCAAAATTTCACACGTATTTTATAAGGTAAGGCAATGGTCAATGTTTAGAAATTCGAGGAATCGTACCCTACTGTGCTGGGTTTCGATTTTTCGTTGGACTAAATAGTTGTACATTCTTTGTTAATTTCAAATTATAGACTTCCGGACGTCAAAACAAGAAGACTTTTGACAATCCACTTGAGTTATTCAAACGTTATTAAAAAAGGACCCCATTTCAAAAAAACGTTTTTAATTTTAGACATAAGGACAGTATCTAATCGATTTGGTACCAATTCTGGGCGTAGTGAGGGTGCTAATCCTTCCTCATACGTAACTGACTCCCGAGTCTGCTTTCTCAAAGTTCGTAGACCAAAATCGTTGTTTTAATGAATAAAAAAAATGGTTTATTAAAATAACCAAATTCTTAGATGATCCGATCACACCTAAACAAAAAGATCGATGGCGACTCCATAATTCTATTTTTCAAAAAGTCGATTCCCCTTTTTTTTAAAAACTTAAAATTTTAAATAAAAGGATGGTTTCGACACTATGGTTTTTATTTTAGTTATTTTACTATTTATGTAATTATGCCTCCTTTAATTACGAGTGTAATAATATAAGAAAAGACTTATTTAATATATACTATAATAGTTAGATATACAATAAATAATAACTAATACAAATTTAAACTTAAAATTAGAATGTTGAGTAAAAATTTTTGTAAAAAAAAAAAAAAAAGATTTCTTCAAAATAAGTAAAAGTTTTTCTCTTTTTTAGAAACAAGTAATGTGAGTAATTAAAAATTACCAATTGAAGTTAATTTATAGTTAACTCTAATACTAAAATGTGGTGAAAAAAATAATACTCCTACCAAACATAGTATTAGTGTTGTTGATGTTGAGTATATGTTATTACAGTTGTGTATAGGTTGCATTCATGAAATATATACGAGCAACTAGTTTTCAAAATAACGAGGCAATGTCTTTGAATTAACTTAATCAATGACCCATTCGTTGCATCGGATAAGAGTTCAACGATACTTATTTGTGACAGGATACCATTTTTCTGAATAGAGTGAATCCATTAATTTTAATTATAAAATTTGAGTTCTCAATAGAAATATTGAAAGTCATTTTATTTTGGAAAATTTATCTCACTCAGAAAATAAAAAGTATTTTGTTATTTGCAATTAATTCAAGGGGTCTTAACTAAATATCATATTTCATTTTTAATATTTAGAATTTTTTTGTATAACGCGAAACTAATGGGTTGTTAATTATAGATGTGGTAGGGTGCTATAACTTTCTTTGCACATAACCACCGGCTCATGAACTTAATTTTTTCTAAGGCTCCGTTTGTTTCACTGAAAATGACTTCTAGAAAATAATTTCTGAAAAATTATTTACTTTTCTAAAAAAGCTAATATTTTTTTGTGTTTAGATGAATCTGTATAAAATATTTTATGTTATTTTGGGGGATTTCTTAAAAATATTTCATAAAAATTGTTTTCAATTAAACAAACATACATTTGAGATTTTCTTATTTTTTCATTGTTTAATTGAATTTATTTTTATCTTATAATTTTATATTTTACTTTGTTTTTGCATATATTAAAAATATTATGTTAAATTCAGATTCATTACAACATCATTTTTTAATTACATGACTGTTAAGTGAATATTTTTTATTTAAAAATGTGACATCAAAAAAATTGACCAAAAAAATTAATGATGTCAACAATTAGACTTAATTTTCAAATTTGAAAAGTAAAGGGACTAAATTTTTGAAAATAAAAGTACAAAGACTAAATTACAAATCTGTGAAGTGTACATGGACTTATGACATATTTTAACCTTCATACTACAAAATATTTATTATTAATATAATTATAATTATAATAAATATTTATTATTAAAATATTAATATTGAATATTTTCAATAATATGTGAATAATATTATTTAAAATTATTATTTCTAAAAATTTATTATTAAAATAAAATTGAATGAATTATATTTATTATATTAATAATTTATTATATGACTAAATATAAATAATTAAAATATGTATGTTTAATAATATTAAAAAAATATAATATTTTAAATATTTTTAAAAATAAAATCTATTATCAATATAATAATAGTAAGTTTGATTTAAGTTAATTTTTGTATAAAAATAAAATTATCTATAGATGAGCTCTTTTCTGGAAAATGACTTACGCTTTTCAAAAGGGTAAGTCATTTTCTGAGAAAAAATAACTTATTTTACCTTGACCTGTAAGTCATTTTCCGTTGACCAAACAAATTTTTGTGAAACAAACATAGGAAAATGCAGAAAATATTTTCCGTAAAACCTTTTACATGTAAACAAACGACCCCTAGATTTCAAGGCATTCCTAAAAGTTAATTTTCTTTGAATTTCAACACATAGTTTAAAATTTTCATTTTTAACACACCTAACTTAAAAAGAAAAAATAATCGATAATGACTTCCATTTTTTATATTTTTTAAAATCGAAAATTTTCATTTTTTTTCTAAATTTTAATTAAAACTAAACCCAATAATGCTATTATTTATTGCTAAATTTTTAATGATTTTGCAAGGCAAGCTTTGTATTACAGTTAGATTATCTGTTTGGATGTTGGATTATTCAAAACTTAATTAAAATGCATGAAAATAATTTTTAAAAAATAAATATCAATCATGCATAGACCGTTGAAGCACATTATATTTGTGTACCACCTAATTATCACATATTTTATATTCTATGCAAGTATATATATGTCCTTTTATCAATTATTAAAAGTTGTACTTAAAAAAACTACCAAAAAAAAAAGTTGTAGTTATCAAATTAATAATTATTATAATCACATCAATTCTTTTTAATTTATATCTTTTTCAAATGCTTTTGAGACATCGAAGGATAATAAATATTTAAGTATTTTTTAATTGAAATTTTTTTAAATATACTTGGGATTAGGAGTGAAGCTAGGGGTTGATAGGAGCCTCAGCCTCCTTAAAATGGAAAGTTTTCCATTTAGGTCACTTTATAATTTATAAAATTTTAAATTAGTAATGATAAAATTACACTTTGACACCATGATAAAAATTTGATTTAATCATTTGAAAATTATAAATATACAAATGGTAAAATTACATTTTTATTATCGAAAAAACATATAATTTAATTTCGGTCCCAAAAAAAGTTTTCTGACTTCTCCCCTACTTGGGATATTGGAGGATAGCTAAATTTAATGTAAAATAGACTTCGAGTTTGTTGTTGAGTTACTCCTGCTCCACCCATAACATTCTCATTCTACTGTCAAGGTCCATTGTCCTCTAGTCTGTCACACGAATGTGATCTTCCACGATGGCTAGGTTTGTAGGGAGTAAGTGTCTCTAAAAAGGTTTATTAAGGTTCTCGAGTTCCCGGTATTGGCACAATTCATTTTCTACGTTCTGTATTTCGTTTATGACTTGAGCAAGCCTTGTTGTATCTGTAATAGTAGCCATTCATGCTATTATTCAATTTCTTTTATTTGAATTTGATAAAGTGAAAACACTTATCGAACATACTTTTATAGAATGGTAAGAGTAATCTCACGATACGGCATGAATTGGATAACTTAATAGTTTTCTTTTATAACTAGCCATTATATTAAAACATTTAGTTGGTTACCAATTTTAGTTTGGGACTATGATACCAACACCCAACACCCAATTTTAGTTTAGGAGTAGGATACAAGCAAGGAACACTACACATGAGAAATTCAAGGATTAGAATAATTAAGTAAATATACTATAAGGTAACAGATACATTTATCAAAAAAGATTGTTAAAAGATTAAATTAACATATTCTTTTTTTATTTTTGAAAAATAAGTGAATATCAAGAATGGTTTTTTGAAAAAAGTGGAGGGAGCTAATATAAGTAAACTGGGTGATATTAAAATATAGTATTGTAATGATTAGCACAAATTTATAACTAAAATTCTGAGTATATGAATAAAATAATTTATTGCAATTGTCGTTTTAATTTTATTGGCAATGAGTTGCTTTTATATAATGCTTTAATCTAGTTTTGATGGAGCTTCTGCGGTATTTTGAGGTTGCTTCAAAATGTGCTAAGAAATGCAATATTTTTAGACAATGTTTCTTCCGTACCGGAGCGTTGGCTGTGTGGCAACGAGTTGTTGCTTTCCACGTTCGTAATTAATCTAGACCTACAATATTTTGATAAATATTTTTTAAATCTATTATCTTTATATAATTTTAAATATTCCTTATCCAAAAATAATAATAACAACAGTTCTCCTAATTTTTCTCAAGTATTTTTTTTATCAATAAGAGTAACATCTCCTCTGATAAAAGATAGTTTATAAAAAAAAAAAAAAAAAAACCTAATATTAGGGTTCATATTCATTCGAAGGTAGTTAATATCGTATTGATGGAGGTATCTTTTTTTTTAGTACTGTTATGTATCGGTATTAGTCTATTTCAATGTACCATTTTAGATTTATCACTATTTTTTTAAAATATTATATATTTATATAAAATATTTATAAATATCTGATAGCATGTTTTATTTTGCATGTTTTATGTGTTCAAATCAATTAAAATTGGTGATTTTATGTTTAAATTCTATCAAAACGCAATTCGGATTATTTAAATAAAAACAAGGAGAAAATGACTAAATTGGAGCACCAGCAATAAAAGAGGGACCAAATTGAAAGTTTTAAGACATTTAAGGGCTAATCAGATTTTTGACTTTGTAAAAGTCATATTTAGAAAAAATCTTATATGAATTTGATTTCATGTAATTGGTTATTAGGTGAGTTAGGTTAGTTTTAGTATATGATATGCATATAAATAGAGTGTATGGTGACATTTGAAAAACACACTTGAATATACTGGAAATATAAAATTAAAGTACATGTACCAAATCTATAACTTACGCAAAGTACAAAGTCTAATAATAGAATTTGACCTAAAATTTAACTTTGAATAGTTATAATTTTTCATTTTTTGAACTTATTAAAAAATTAAAATAAATTGAGTTTATTTCATTATTTTCAAAATTGGATAGAATTAATTGAGATATCGATGTAAAGAGGAGGGATTAACGGGTTGAACGATGAATTGGGGATTTGTTGGTCCACCTACCAATCAGGCCTGCCTTGGATTCCTAAACCCGGGTTTTCTACTCAAAGAACTCAACAGAACCTTGTTGGTCCTTATTCCCAAAAGCACACAACAAAAATGACTCGGCGACTTTCATCCAATAAGTTTATGCAATGTCATTTACAAAATTTGTAGAAAGGTACTCGTGAACCGTCTAAAGCCGATCATGCAAGCTGTCATCACCAAATTCCAGAACGCATTCATCCAAGACAGAAACATCATGGAAACATTCTTTTGGGAAGTGAACTCATCCATACCATCCAATCTAAAAGGTAAGGCAAAGGAATATTGGCAGCCCTAAAAATTGACATGGTGCAAAGCATATGATCGTATCAACTGGGATTTCTTACTTTGCATTATGGGAAAAAAATGGGCTTAGTACACATTGGATACACCTTATATCCCAATATCCTATCGGATCCTAATTAACGATCACCCCACTAAACCTTTTCACCCATACTGAGGTCTCTGTCAAGGAGACCTACTCTCTCCACACTTGTTTCTTCTATGCCCGAACATCCTATCTCTGTTGATACAAGCTGATCGTTCATCATAGGTGCTGGGCATCCCTATAAGCAAACATGGCATTCCCCTAAATCATCTCTTGTTCACTGATGATTCTTACCTCTTCTACAAAGCAACAGAACAATCCACGAGAGCATTAAAGGAGAGAATAAAAATGTATGGCAATTTTTCAGGACTTTCCATCAACTACGCAAATTTTGATATTTTCTTTAGCAAAGCGGGCAATGCACAACACAAACGATGGATCACAAGAATCATGGGAGTATGACGCACCAATAGTCCAGGCAAATGCCTAGGCTTCTAATTAGGACACCTAAACCAACGTCGTATTTTCTTTCAACCTACGATCGAACATCTACAACAGAAGTTGGAAGCATGGAAAGCAAAACTTCTATCTCCTGTTGGCAAGGCGGTACTCATTCAATCCACCCTATCGACCACCCTGCTATATACTTTATCTTGTACAAAAGTGCCCAAATTGGTAACTGACCAAATCGATAGAACCATCCAAGACTTTTGGTAGGGCCACGATCATAACAAAGAAAAACTTTAGATGTGCCACTAGGATGAACTCTGCCAACACAAAACTCTTAGGAGTCCTAGGTATAAGGAAAGGGAGCTCATGAATGACGCGCTCCTTTGTAAACAAGCGTGGGACATACGCATCCAAGGATTAGACATTCAAATTTGGAATGAGAAAAGGGTCACAACCATTGGGAACGACGTGGCACTCAATGGCGGAGCCACGTTATAGGTTGATTGACCCCCACAAAAAAATTAAAAAATAAATATTACTTATAATTTTTAAATTTCTTTATATAATTTATGTATTAATTCACAAAAATAATTTGAAAAGGACTCCCATAAAAATTTGAAAAGGATCTATCAAAATTTCGAAAAAAGAATTATTTTATAAAATAAATTACTTCATATAAAAAATAAATGAATCTCTCTAGTGACTAAAACTCAAAAGTCTTTAAATTTTTTATTTTGTCCCAACACTCGTCACTTTTTCTCAAATTTCTTTTAGTCTCTTACTTTCTGGAATTTTATAAGTGTTCAATCTTTTAATACTTTCATGTCTCCCAATTTAATAACAACTCTTCTTTTCTGTTCATGTTTTATTGATTCATGATTGTGGCTTTTCTTATAATAGATGAGGCTTTTTATGCAAGACTTAGTTTTTTTTTTTTTTTTTTTTTTGTTGAATGATTTTGAGACTTGTTGAGTAATATTTTCTCGTGTCTTATTAATAAGAATGTTTGGATATTTATACATGATGTTACAGGTGCTATTACAGCTCATGATAGGGTCCCACTATTTTGTCTTAACCCCACTGCCTCTAGTACTGACATCCTCTGTCCCTAATACTGACATTCTCTGCAAATTCCAGGTTTGTTGGGCATGTGCCTACGGAGCACACAGTCCTTTCTGTTCCTGGGACTAACATTCTAGGTGGGTTCCGTACCTGCTGGACGCGTGTCTAGGTGGCATGGAGGGCAAGCGGCCCTTTCTGCAAGCTCCCTAGGTGTATGTGAGCTGGGACAGTGGCCTTGCATTGCTAGCAAGGCCCTTGGTTTGGCCTTGCGAGTTGGGTCCGCGAGCTCTCTCTACAAGCAGGGTCCGCAAACTCGCCTAATTGTTCTCTTCGTGGCCCGCTTTGTACTCAATCCTCTGGTGGGAGCTATCCATGTCGCGAGTCGGAGACTCGGATCCCTTCTAGGATTCAGGTCAGTGACTACTGATGTAGAACAAGACTATTGATTTTGTATGAGATTCTTAACATCGTGATTGAGTAATAATTTTTAGAGGTTGATTTATACAAATCCTTAAAGAAACTATGGTTGATTAATACAAACTCTTGAAGAAATTAGAATTGATTAGAAATTTAGCATTTTTATTTAGAAATTATTGTTGCTAGTGTAATTAATGTGAATCTTATGTTTAAAATTTTTATTTATTGTATTCTCATGACACGAAAATGCACTTAAATGATGTTTGTTTTTGTGAAAGAAAATTACTATTGGTATGTTGGGTTCATGAAAACCTTTATATGTTTAAGGCTTAAATATTTTTATTCTAAATGTTTAATAGGAATGAGAAAATATTTTAAAAGAAAATCTACTAGTGAAATAGAGGAAAAACAACTAGGAAAAAAATATGCATTAATTTATATAACTTGTAGACTTTTTAATTTTTAAAAAATTGATCCCCACAATCCAAATTTCATAACTCTCGCCTGATTGCATTACATAGCCAACCACTAATAAGCTCAAACAAGACATTAGCCTTAGAACTGCGAGGCACATACGCTCACCAATAGGACACATGTCGCATTCGAGAACAGAGTGGCACTTGCTGGGCACATGAACTCAACTCTCATGAATTCACAATTACCCCAAAACAATATAGGTATGTCTGGAAATTCAACTTCTCTAGTCAATTCTCCATTAAGAATGCATATCGTTTCCTGGATTTTTTACTTATATAATATAAAATAAAATAAAATAAAAATATTAAAATGACATGTTCCAAAAATTATGTACCAAAACGGTACATTCAAAGGGGTGGAGGGTGGTGCATAGGCGGCACCACCCTAATATTCTGACAGTATTCTATTAAAATAATAATAATAATTTAGTAGTGGTGCCAAAGTGATAGGCGGCACCACTTTTTCTTTTTTAGTTTGTAAGCAGAGAATTGTGTATCCAAATGAGTAATTATGTGAAATTTTTTACTGATATTTTTCACATGTTTTATTATTTTTAATTTTTTAAATATAATTTAGAAATAAATGGTAGAATTAAAAAAATTCACCATTAATGTATTAAATAATTATCATATTTAAATTATTTATTTTTATTAATTGAGCCGAATGGGGGAGGGGGGAAATACCACTGGTGCCGCCTATCAGATGGGCACCACCAGTGTCGCCTATCAGATAGGGGTCACTAGTGCCGCCTATGGGATAGGCACCATACCCCTATACCCTTAAGTGGTGCCGCCTATCACTTTGGCACCATTACTAAAATATTATTTTTTTTAACAGAATGCTATCTGAATACTAGGGTGGTGCCGCCTATGCACCACCCTCTACCCCTTTGAATGTACCATTTTAGTACATAATTTTTGGAACATGCCATTTCAATATTTTTTTTAAATATTATACAGGTAAAAAACCCTCGTTTCTCCTACACCAATGCCAATTAAGAACTACCGAAAACACCTATTGCATCAATTGGAAGGCTCTTTAGACTATCCAGCTTCCCCCAGAGATTCTCATTTTTCTATGGAAACTCTACTATGATAGCATCCCTCTACGGAAGGCCCTCAGTGATAGTAGAATAACCACAACCTCTCACTGACCATTATGTGAAAATGATGATGAATCCCTATACCATGTATTCAGGGCATGTTCCTTCTCCAAAGTTGCCTGGTTTGGCACTCAATGGACAACACGCACGAAACACAGTGGGATCTTTGATATTAGGGAATGGGTAAGCCAACGGATTCATGATTACCACAAATCTGATCCTAGTCAAAAATCCACTAATAACGGTTGGATCTTAGTTCTGTGGCATATCTGGAAACATAGAAACCAAGTATGCTCATAACGCCTAAATTTAGTACCTAGTTGTTTACTTGATGTTTTGATGTTGGAAGTTGAAAATTCGAAGAGAAATTAAAATACAATCCCTCTTTGCATAATGTTCTTTTTAATTAAAATTACTTAACTAAATTAAAACTTATGTAAAAGGCCTTCTTATCTTGAGGTAACCAAAACGAAAATGTCATGTCCTGTAAATTAAGGCACGACATCTCGAATCCTCAAAAATAAGATTGCTCATTATTTAATTATTATTTAAATCTTATGTGTTTTTTAGTTTTAAAAGGATGTTCGGTTATTTAGGTTCAAAGAGAAAGTCGAAACCCGTAAGTTAGGGCACAACTTCTTGAATCTCTAAATAAAGAATGTTGCCTCAGTTTTAAAATTTTCTTTTTTTATGCATCGAGTAAAAATGAATGTAACATTTAAAGCGATGTGCATTTAGCTTATTTGGGCATAATATGAAAATAGACAAATATGTTTAAACATGATACATGTTACAGTGATAGCAAAATGATATAAAATAGCCACGTGGGTAAAACATCTATATTAGAATGATAAATAATAAATAAATAAATGAATACCATAATAATAATAATGCAACAACAATAATAATAAAAATATTAATTCATAATACTAATAGCAATAGTCATATCACTATCATAATACCAAAATAAATAAATAAAATATGTAATAACCACCTAAAAAATGCATAAAAAGGGAATATGACAACATAAATTTTAAGTGCTAAAATAATATATATATATATATATATATATATATATATATATATATATAAAAACAAGGGGTGAAGTTAAATAAATCAATGATTAGATTGAAATTTAAATGAAATCTAAAGTATGAATTATATAAAATAAATAAATAAAGTAAAATAAAGAACTAAAATTAAACATTCGAAAAGGACTAGGGACCAAATGGGTAATTACTCCAAACTCCAATACACGTGTTTTTTCCACGAGTGATCGATGGTCAGAGGACCAAAATGAAAATAAAATTAATTTAAATGGTAAATTTAAAAGAGAAAAGAAAAACTAAATCAGGACTATATCAAAACATGCTCAAAAGCGAGAGGACCTGGGCAACAATTATCCTACCCCTTTAAAAACACGCAGATCTAAAGAGGATCTGGGTCGGGTTGTCAGATCATACCCAAAACGGCATCGTTTTGGGGCTTATGAAACCATGCCAAAACAACGTCGTACCAATGCCTTATTTAAGTCAAAATATTCTGAAAAAAATCATTTCACCCCTTGCTTTAAAAAAAAAAAAACTTTTTTTTTTTTCTTTTCCTCTAAAGAAGGCTCTTAGGCCGACCATGGGGTCCGGTGAACTTCCGCCGCAGCCATCGGTCCTCGGCGACCAAGACCGCCTACCTCAGTGGCCGAAATTCACGAAAAAGGCTCCCTTTTGACCATTTTGCCTCCCTTAGCCCAAATCTGAGGCCAACTACCTCCGAAAACCAGCAAAAAATGGTAAAAATCCTAGAGAACCCTTCGGTTTCCAGGTTTATTTGAATGTCACCCTTGTATTTTCCTTTCTGACGGAGTCCTAATGAACCCCGAAAGCTTTGAAAACCATTTTCATCAGAAAAGGAGTCACCTTTCATCGAAGATGACAACCTCCGTAGTGATGATAAACAGGTAAAGAAAAGCTTTTATTTTTTTTATTATGCTTTTTCGAATATGTAAAAAAACAAAAATGAATCACCTTTTTTTTCTTTTAAGGTTTCGTTTTTGTATTCAATTTTTTTTTAATCTATTCGATTGCTTCTGTCTAAAATAATACATGTGGTTATTATGGCTCTTATAGCCAAATATATTGCATAATATTTATTTTTGTATTCTTTTTTTTTTTTTTTTGCTGTTTCTGTCTCTTTCTTCTTGCAGGTTGCGATGGTGGTCAACGACCGTAGGGAATTGCATCCTTGCGATTTTGGTGAAACGATGGCAGGGGGAGGCAGTCCTCGGGCGACGCGTCCGCTGACATGGCCAGGAGCAGCGGTGCATAGGGGATCTAAGGTTTTTTTTTATTTTCTGAAAAAATTTTAGGTTGTGGGCTTGGGCTTGTGTAACATTGGATTTGGGTTAGAGTTTTATAAATGGACTTTGCTATTGGGCTTGTAAGATAGACTAGTTTATTTTTTAATTTATCTATTTTGTTTGTTTTTCTCTAGCCGGATTAAGTTCATAATTACATAACAAAAGTATTATAAATTTAGATCTAATTATGAACTTAATCCCTCTATTTTACAAAAAGTGAGAAATTAATTTCTCTACTCTAATTTATCAAAATTTGATCCGGTACTTTACAAACACAAAAATGTTGGTCCGATTGTTAGTTTACTCATGAACTTGAACAACTAATTTTTATTAATTGTTGCATATAAATTGTTTGAATTATTGATTATTACTTGATTACTTGTATTTTTACTAATTCGTTGTGTATAAATTATGTGGTTGATTCATGCTTTTGGGGGACCCATGGCTTATTGACGATTCAAACTTTTACGTTAATTCAGATGCTCTGGTCGACCAAGCTATTTTCGAGTAATGGTCTTTCTTGGGATGTTAGTTTAGTTCATGGACTCTTTGCGTCTTATGATGCTCATCACATTCTGTCCATTCCTATTAGCAATGGCAAACCTGAAGGTAAGTTAATTTGGCATTTCTCAAAGTCGGGCACCTATGATGTATGGTCGGGTTATAGGCTGGCAGTGGCTAAGTACACGAGTATCAACAATTTAGCTGTTAGCGGCTGTTGGCAGCAATCGTGGAATCTTGATCTCCCTCCCAAGATAAAGGATTTTATATCATGTGTCCTCAGGGATTCTTGCCGTGTAAAGTGGCTTTGAACCTGCATCGAGTTGCTATTAGCGCAGATTGTGAGTTTTATGGATTACTGGAAACTTTAGACCTCATTTTAGTGATTTGTTTAAAGGCTAGGGAGGTGTGGCAAATTTTTGGTATCTCTCCCACTGATCCTTATGTTTATTTCATTTGAAGTATTTTTGGTAACAATGGCTCTCCTCTTGTTGTTCGTATTCTAGCAATTTTATGGAGTATTTGGTATGCACTTTAAAGCTGTCTGGCAGCTGAATAGTACTCCTAGTCAAGATATTGTTAGGATGGCGGATAATTTTTTGCAAGCTTGGCGCTACACTCCCAATCCCCTCAGTCGATCAATCACATGAGATTATTTGCCGGCTGCTGATTGATGGACTTGTCCGCCGAATAGCGTTCTAAAATGCAACATTGACAGAAGTATTTTTCATATAGAATGAGCCACAAACTCAGAAGGTAATGTCGTGACGACAGTTTCAGGCCATTGCAACTCTCCTTTTTCACCTCTTTCTCCCTTCGAGAGGTCCTCTCTTGACTCAAAGCAAATGAGATTGATAATGTGCAAGTTGAAATGGACTGTCAAGAATTCTCACAAGTTTGGTCCAATAGTTTCCGACTGCTTATTTTAAAAGAACACTATATAAATGATGATGTATATAGTGTCACAACCGTATTCATATATTGTATTGACATTCCACTTTTTGTGACGTAGACTATTTTATATTTTAATATATAAAAATGATATTTATACACTTTCCAATCATAGTGATATTTATATATTAGTAATATTTTATTCATATTTTAATAATTTTCTCACATTAGTGTAATTAAAACAAAGAACCAAACAACTTTTCCAGTAGGGAAAGTGAATCCAAACACTTTAATACAAAAAAAAAGCTGTGGGCAGTTCACATGAAATGAAACCAATCAGTTCATTGGGTTTTATGTCTTTCAACCACCCAAAAGGAATAAAGTAAAATAAAATAAAAAGGTTTTGGACTGAGATTTCAGAGCTTTCTCTCAACCCTTTTTTTGTTCAACGATTTTACTACCTGCTCTCGTTTTAACCTCCAACAAAACCTCTTCAAAAACCCTCAGCCCTTTTTTTCTTCTTTCTTTTATTTCGCATGTATCATTTTATTTGGATTGCTTGATCATGAATGAAATCAATTTCCTTTTTTCATCGTTGATTACTATGTCTTTTAGTAATTGCCGGTAAGCTTGTTCACAAAGTTTTTGTTTTTATTTGTCTTTTCTTGATCTATTCAAGTTTTAAGAAATAGCTTTTGATTTTTCATTAGAATCCCATCACAAGTTTTGAGATTTTCTTTTTCCGATCTTGAGTTCTGATTAGAAAATGAGTTTTACCATTAAACAATCAGCTTTAGCTACATGCATAGATGTCTCTAATTCTCTTGTATACAAAAGATCACCTTCAATTCGTAGACATCCCTTTTCACCAGTTTTGAATCTTCAAAACATCTCGAAAAGAACCAATGTTTTGGTCTCAAAACCATTGCATATCTCATCTGTTGAGAGTATTGGTAAGGAGAAAAAACCAGTAATTCAATGCAACGCTTATGAAGCTGACAAGTCAGAGCCTATTGAGGCAGCAGAGCAAGTGAAATCAGAAGCTGCAAAAAGGGTGAAAATTGGGATTTATTTTGCAACTTGGTGGGGGTTGAACGTGGTTTTCAATATTTATAACAAGAAGGTTTTGAATGCTTACCCTTACCCTTGGTTGACTTCAACATTGTCCCTAGCTTGTGGTTCTTTAATGATGTTAATTTCATGGGCTACAAGGATTGCTGAGACCCCAAAAACAGATTTTGAGTTTTGGAAGACTTTGTTCCCGGTGAGTTTTTTTCCCCTTTTCTTTGTTTGGTTGATGAGAAAGTGAGGGGAAAAGATTGAAACTTGCCTTATTGGGTTTTTTGTTTTTTAAGGTTTTGATGTTACTGCTGTAGGATCATGTTCTTTTATGTTGTTTTGGACAGTATTGGAGGAAAAAGTTAGAAGTGCAACAATTACAGTTTGTCTGATTGTAGAGAAAATGAAGGAAATGAGAAAGGGAAACTAAATTTTGGTATTATGCATCTTATCTTAAAAATTAAAAAATGAAAATTTTGATGGAACAGAACAAAATGAAACTTAGATGAATGTTATTAATTTTTCAAATTAATATCTGAATCCATTAACTGTTGTTATCTTTTCTTGAGACCCTAAGTCAATTACAATATTAAAGAACTTTTGGGTTTACTTTTTTTTCATTTCATTTTCTTCGTAGGTTGCTGTGGCACATACAATTGGACATGTAGCAGCAACTGTGAGTATGTCTAAGGTTGCAGTTTCATTCACCCACATCATCAAGAGTGGTGAACCTGCTTTCAGTGTCTTGGTTTCAAGGTTCTTGCTTGGAGAGAACTTCCCTTTATCGGTTTACTTGTCTCTTATCCCAATCATTGGCGGTTGTGCTCTTTCCGCTTTAACCGAACTCAACTTCAATATGACTGGTAAAAACATCATAACCTCTCTGTTACTTTTATATTTCAGGTGTTCTGGAAGACAAACCTATCTAAATTTGTGCTTATATGATTTGAATGTACAAAATTCGTTTTAGCCTCGGTTTTCTTAACAACCAAACCTAAGAAGGTTCAATATATGATCTTTATTTTCAGTTATAATTTTTCAAATGTGTTACCATATATTTGTTTTTTTAAGCTGGTAATTTGGTTTGCATATTTATTTTGCTGTTTTCAGGTTTTATGGGAGCTATGATATCAAACTTGGCATTTGTCCTCCGTAACATATTCTCGAAGAAGGGCATGAAGGGGAAATCCGTTAGCGGGATGAACTACTACGCCTGTCTATCTTTGTTGTCTCTTGTAATTCTCACACCTTTTGCAATTGCTGTAGAGGGACCGCAGATGTGGGCTGCAGGATGGAAAACGGCCTTATCTCAAATTGGACCACAGTTTATCTGGTAACAACATGAATTACTAAGTTGTAGTTCTTTGTTCTGTTTCTATCCGCTTAGTATTTGTCTGGATTTTGTGTTTGACTCTGCCAGATGCTTTGCATGCATTGGATAAACTTACTGGCATTCATTTGTTGATTAGGGTTCTACTAAATGGAACAATTTAGATGCCCCATCACCCTTACATCTTTGTAAGAGAATATGTATTTGTTCTATTTTAATCTGAACCACAAATAGATGATGGAATTCCGTCCGAAAAGCCTTTATGTACCCTATTGATGCTTACGCGAATCTTGAATTCTATACTCCTTTTCAAGAGCTGGTCAAAATTGGATGATTTATTCATTTAGTTAATCTTTAATTAATGAATGCCTCAAGACCTGTATATAACCTGGACTGAAATTATTAATAATCAATTATATTTCCATTGAAGATTCGGTTAAGCTCCTAGAACATTCGGATTAAATGCTACAATTGTCATCTACTCATCTTTTCACCCTGTTTTCTGTGCATCGCGAGTTGATATTATATTAGTTTTCTATTAGTTACTCTTTATTGACATGTTGTAACGATTCACGATATTTTTACTTCTTTCCGTCATTTTAACAAAATTTTGTGTATTTTGTCGTATTTTGATAGGTGGGTAGCGGCCCAAAGTATTTTCTATCATCTCTACAACCAGGTCTCATACATGTCCCTTGATGAGATATCTCCCTTGACATTTAGCGTTGGCAACACCATGAAACGTATATCAGTTATAGTCTCTTCCATCATCATCTTCCACACGCCTGTCCAGCCAATCAATGCTCTAGGAGCTGCCATCGCTATCCTCGGAACCTTCTTGTATTCTCAGGTGAGTGATCATGTAACTACGAACTGTGGAACAGCTTTATGTTCTAAAAACACTGTCATGTTTGGTGTGTTTGATCTGTTCGTTGGACCATCTTTTAACGCCTACTCAATGCCTCCTACAATAGTTCAGTGCTTAGATGTTTCTTTTGAATCTTGTGATATTTGAACAATATGAATCCACAGATGCTGGCCGGCACTAGTTGCCAATTCGACAATTGACATCTTCAGTAGATGAATGTACCAATTAAACTATGCGGACCAGTTTCGACCTAACCATAGGCAACAGACAAAATCATGTATAGTTTATTATTTTTGCCATAGTCAAAGATCCTTGGTTTCTCCTAAATCATGCTCATTTGATCTCTTTTGCAGGCAAAAGCTTGAGAAAAACCAGGGGTTCGATAATTTTGATTCATCATACAACATAGATGATGAAAGACAAAATCGGTATCCGAAAGAATTTAGCTCAGATGAGTTCTTATAGATTACTACTGTCTCTTAGAATTGATGAATGCTGGGATTTGGACAGATAAAGTCTGTCATAATGTAGATATTTTACAATAATGATGATTATAAACAATGTCATATAGGAATGTTATTTTTTCTCTTCATGTTTTAGTGCGGCTGAGAGGAAATCTGTCGGAATAAACAAGGATTAAATGTTGTGAACCTTGGTCCCATTTAGTCTTGACATGAATAAGAACAAGAACAATGTTATTTATTTTATGTTTCCTGTTAGACTATGGTGTTATTTTAAAAACCATGGGCGGTAGGTTTTAGGATATGATACAAAAAATAATAATTAATACATGATACAGAACATGACATGATAAGAAATTAGATAACATAAACATTTGAGGTTGTACCTGTGGATAACTAAAGAAATTGTCTGAAATTCGTGTTCATACGTGTGTAAAACAAAGCAACTAACACATATAAGGAATAGTTTTTTTTTCTTTAAGAAAAAAGACAGTAATTTCTGTAAGAGATGGGACAAACAAATGTACAAATGTCAATGGCGGCACAAAAAGACCATTAGATTTACAACTGCAAATGCTTAATTGTCGTATGAACATCCTTCGTCCTATGGATTAAGCTTCAGATTTTCAAGTAATGAGCAATTTTCTAAAATGGAATTGGAGTGGCAGACAGGTTTTTAAGGTTGAAGATGCAATAAATAACACAGTGCATAAAGAAGACTTTGTACATGTCTAATTATCATTACAGCTATATACCATTTAGACAAAACTAATGATGGAATATAGAAAGTCCTTTCTTCTTCACAAATTAATGTCCTTCATATTCAGCTATTGCCTAATTCACTCAACACCACAGTGGTGCTTGAATTCTTTACCGGGACTTGAAGCACCAGTTAAAAGAAAGCATTTGCAGTGAAAATACTTTTCCCGCTTTAACCACACTGATGTGGTGAGTACGACTTTCCTTTTTCTTTTCTTTTTTATGAAAAGTAAGCAACTTTACATACAAAATAAATATATTATGATTTTTATGATTATATAATAATTGCATAAGTTTTGTTTTATATAATGATATAATAAATATATTATTCAATATAAAAATTTATATTAATTAATCATAAATAAGTAGATATATGGATAATAAAAAATAAAAATGAATATAATTAATCAAAAATTAATTAATTATTAATAAAATTATTTATTTAACATAAATACAAATTTAATATGAAATATGATTATTTATTTAACATATATAATTAAATTTAATATCCTTTATAATTATTATTTTTTAATCTCAATATTTAATGTATAGCCCCTTTAAATTATATAGACAAAAAGCTCAAATATTTGCTGCAGCTGAAAAAGGCCTCAAGGAAACTGCAGATGTCAATTTGACAAAATACAATTTCTTTTATGACCTTAATAAGATAGCATTATAATAATAAAGGTGTTTTGAGTAGGCCAGATTCAAAGCTAATTCCAGGCTATTCAACCCTGTTTCTGGGTAGTTTTGGTGCTTATTTGTTACCAAATATTTTACAGCTTTAACAGAATAAATTTGGACCCACTTCCTTTTAAGAAACCTATAATTTAATCCCATTTTCATATTCTTTTAAGTTGCTTGAAACCCAAGTGGAATTATTCCAACTCCACTCATAAGCATCATTCATCTTCCCCTATATCTTCTTTTTTCTCTTTTTTAGTAATAAAGAATCCTTTCAGGAAAACAAAGCAGATTCTCCTCTCTTTTTTCACTAGGAAAATGAGTTGAAAGAATATAAGAAATTAGAATGAGAAAAGAATCAAAAGAAAAGGAAACTCAGAAAAGGCTCAGCTGAAATATTAGATTCGTTTTCCTTTAAATATTTGTGTTCAATATTTTTATTTATCCGAACATAAGTATAAAATCTTATAAATTAAATACACTCATATTCGACACTCATCACCGAATTAGAGGAAGAGAGGCTAACTTTGAAACGAGAATATGTTACAAGGAAAAGGCAAAGGCAATGAAAAGAAATGAACCAAACAATCAGAGACCAAAGTTTGGTGGTTGTGGGGTCAAATTTGGTGCTAAGAATTGAAAAAGTTTAGTTTATTTTTTCTCTTTTCCATGTTCTCATTTTCTTTCTATTTCAACTATGTACATAACGATCAGTTGGGGGACCCAAACCCAAAAAAAGAAACATGTTTTTAGAAGTCGATGATGGGTTCTCCAATAGTCAAGTTTCTCTCAACAGTCCATGGCAAGTTAAACAGTTTAGCCATGATGAACTTGAAGATCTTGTTCACATTGATGTTGTGTTTAGCACTTGAGAAGAAAAGGGTTGCCTTCATTGCCTTGGCATATGCTCTTGCCTGTTCCAAATTTCAACTTTGGTTAATTCTTGCTTTTAAAAACTAATAAAAATAATAATAATGCTTTTCTTTTTGTCAGAACATTAAATATCAAATTGCCACTTGATGTACTATCTAAAAAGGAAATTTCTTTGTCTAAAGCAATTAAATTCCAATTTTTCTACTTTTAAATCAAGTGGCCCCTTTTGTACGTTTGATTTTTACACACGGTTTGAGAAAGATTGGGGAAGGTTTGTCAAATGGCGATGGATCAGAATTGACAAAGGAAGACTCCCCCCATCACATTCCTCTTGCGTCACTTTTAAGATTAAATTAAACACTTGATTCTAACATAAACCACACGTTCATGATTTAAGTAATTTCAGGTCGTATGTATGTTTCTTGGACTCAAGAATGAACGTAAAATACGAGATTTTCAATAAAATATGCAAAAGAACTAAGGTAAATTGTGTACCTGTGTAACAATAGTCCATTGCAAATCTGGGGGAAGTCTAACAAAGTCATCAAATTTTGTTCCTATTAATACTGGAATTGCAGTCTGCAAAAATCATGGGAAGGACCACATTAAAATTAAGACCAGTTGAAAACCTGGGAAACTGATATAAAAACACAGGAAAAAACATCATGAAATTTAAGGGCTCCACTCCATAAAATCCTTTACTTGATACTGAGACCACCTATATTAATTGGAGCACTAATTTTATGGGCCTAGCACTGAAAACTTGACATCTCTCTTATCATTTGCAAGTTGAACCTGAAATTTGACACCAATCTAATGATTTCCTCATTAAGTTCACCCATCCTATTCCCCACTTGATGTGTTAGCAGCTTAAAGTTGCAACTAAATTACACATCAATAAATTTTGCAGTTTCAGAAAAAATCAAAACCCTTTATTTGTTAGATTATATATACTCGTCTTTGAGTTTCGAAAATTGATTGTATGAATCAACGAGATTAAACTTTCCGACCGTAACGGCGAAACCCCTTTAGCTGAAAAAGCTAACACTAACTACTGATTGACGGTAAAATGCCATGAAAAGCTAATTTTGGTACCTGATTCCATTTTCGTGCTTGACTATACCATCCAACAACACTGCAAAAAATCCAACAAGAAATCCAGCAAATATCAGAAAAACCATATCATCAATTTGCATTTGTGGTGGTTTGCAGTTGAAAAAAACAGGTTTTTGAGCTGACCTGTTAAGGGTGCATCGGCTAGTTAGATCAAACATAAAGAAAATTGCTACTGAATCTTTACAAGCAATTGGAAGATGATCAAGTGAGTTACTGTCACCTGCAATGGAATAATCACAAGAAAAAAAAAAAAGCTCTGGTGTTACTGCAGAAAAACAAAGGTGAAATTTTTAAATGAGAAAACCAAATTTATTGAATCACACAAATACCTCCTACATCCCATATGCTGAAAGCAATCCTGACACCTTGAACCGATAATGTTTTGTTTACTAAATTTAGTCCTGACATTTGTAAGCTTTTCTCTTCATCCCCAACATATTTGATCTTTCAAAAAGAAAAAAAAAAGGTTATTTCCATTGAAAAAAACAACTTATTCTAAGTGGAATTTCATCGAACACAAAAAAAGCAAAATGAAACCAAAAATCATTTTTCTTACCAGAAAGCTTGTTTTTCCAATTTGACAGTCACCTAACAAACTGATCTTCAAACTAACCAAATCCGAATCCGTCTCGTACCCGTTACATATCACCCGGGAGAGGTCGGCCTCGTCGTCTTCATCTCCGTAAACCACTACCCCTTCCACCGGAGAAGAATCCCGGCGAGCCAACTTCGTGTAGTTAACAGGGCGTCTTCCTATAGAACAAACAAGAATTCTATCCCAAATGAACCTAAAAAACCTTCGAAAAATCGATACCCTTCCTAGTATACTCCATTTGATATTGACGTGAGCAATTTTTCTACAAAGCTGTGTCATCTTTTCCGGCGGCTTCATAAATGATATCGGACATGGAAATGGAAGATAGGTTGTTGTTTCGACATAGTATTTTAATGGTTTTTTTTTTTTCAGCTTCTGCGTTGAATAAGCCTAGTATATTTGTAATGTAATAAGGGATAACGGTTGACCGGTATTTTTTTCTTTTTGGGTATACCCAAATAGTCCAAAATGCCGGCTTCTTGGGGTCTACGTACGATGGGCATTTTGGGTCAATTACGGTAAGCAAAAAGACTAATATATAACGATGAAAAGGGTAATTTGGTCATTTAGTGAAAAGGGTAATTTGGAGAAGATGAAAATATTTTATGTTTTTATTTTAATTTATTTTTTTTGAAGGGATAGATCTTTGTCTACAATCCATACACAAAGCACAAGCATATTGTGAAGTGTGTGTGCGTGTTTTTTTTTTTTTTTTAATAAAGGAAGAGTGGGTGTTGTTCGGAAATTAAAGTCGAAAGAGGGTAAATAGTTATTTTATAAATAAATTTTTATTTGAAAAAGTTATAATTTGGTTATTGAATTATTCGAATATTTTTATTTAAGTTATTGAATTATTTTAAAAAAATTATTTAAGTTATTGGGATTTAAGGTTTTTTTTAAAGTTTTGCTAGTGAGTTAAAAGAGATGATTCAAATATTGATACGGTGGTTCAGTACCCATTGACGAGTAAAAGAACATACTTTAGGCCCAAGTCAATCAGACAGTCAATGTTGGATATAAAAAAAAAAACTGTTTGAATTTGGTTCACAGATTCATAAATTGTTTCATGAAAAAAAAAAGTTAAATGGTAGAAGAGAAGGGAAAAGAGAACTTTCAATTTGTGTAAGCAATGCGAACAAAGAAAGCAGTATAGTATCGATTTTATCAATCCAGTGATTAAAATGAAAAGTTTTGAATAGTTTAGTAACCAAATTGTAACTTTTTTTAATTAAGTGACCAAAACGAAAATTTTCTTATAATTTAGTGACTAATTGTATAGTTTACCCTAATTAAAAACTTAATATTAGAAAATAAAAAAACAATAACATTATGTTTTTATTAATTTAAGAAGGTTGGGTTTGGGATTATGAAGATCAATATATGCTCAAAAATGGTGGATTTATAGATTTTACAAGCAATATGCTCAAAAATGGTGGATTACTATTTTATATATCAATCTTTTAATCTCATTTATGAACTTAACTTTTTCTTTAATTTATTAAAAAATTAATAAAATAAAATAAAAAGTATGAAAACTAACATGGTGGACAAGAAATGGTTGTACTTTCAAAAGGTGATATTTTTGAAAATAATGAAAATGAAAAATATTAGAAAAAGATGGTTTATAACATTTATTCAAATTTTTCTTTAATCATCAACAATTTCACAATTTTTATTTCTTTCGAAGAGTATATATATATATATATATATATATATATATATATATATATATTGCACATGATTTTAAGTTTTAACCTATGCTTAGGAAATAATATTTATAAAATGTTTTTGTTGCTGTTGTTGAGAAGTGACAAATATGAAGGACAAAAACTGTGGGTTAATGAAGACAAGCAACAAATTAAAACCATCCATTTGTACATTTATCTATTAGGTTTAGATCAAAAGGAATATTATAGATGCAGTTGTTGGTAGGTTAAGTACAGAAATTAACTATTATGGCTCATAAAACAACAATAAAATCCTTTGTCTTTTGATTGGTAGATCTAGATCAACTAAACCAATTTTAATCCCTTTTTTAATTTTCAATTAAAGCAAATGTGGTTTTTTTTTTCATTAAAAACTTAGGTAAGGGGAGATTATTTACTCCAAGATTAAGGCATGTGATTGGTTTTATAAGGATAAATTTAGTTATTTAATGTTTATGTAAATTTTGAAATATACGTGTTAGGGACCGATGCGTATAAATAATGAAATAAAAAAAAAAGTAGAGAAGATCGAATATAAATTTACATAGAAAACTCTTACAAAGAGAATAAAAATCACGGGTAAATGAGGCTTCTACTTTTTACTAAATAAGTAAACAAATGAGAGTACAATATAGAGAAAATAAGCCTAAATGTATTAAACGTACGAAATCAAACCCTAAAAATAAAACATTAACTCTCATACAGTTCTCTCAAGGTACAAAAATTCTCTCCATAGTTACCATAAAAACTCTCACCAAAACTCATCTGCGATTATATCTTGTCACCCCAAAAGAAAAGCTCTGTAGTACTACATATTTAATTGTCTTATCGAAATAGGGATATAAGGCCCTTTTAAATAGGCTAAGTTTAAATGGCTAAAATGACTAAAATATCCATGAAGTAATTAGAGTTCGACTGGAAGAAGAAGTCATGTTTGGTTATCAAAACGCAGCTTTATTACTTGAGGAATTTGCCGCATCATCGTGACGTCCCATGTATGCTCGTCATGATATCACCCTCTTCGTCAATTGGAGAACTCGTCACGTCGTAATGACATTCGATAAGTACGAGGCACACCCAACAAAGTGGACTGCCATGTGAATTGTCACCCCTCATCACGACGTTGGTGTCCTCCACGTCGTGGCGTCGTACCTATTTCACCTTTGTCTTTATTAACTGCCTACAAATTGTCCGATAAATGCGAGGCACACTCCCCACAACATAGACTAACATGCGAATTGTCACACCAACATTATTAAAAACATTAATATTTTAATTAACGTTTTCGTTAAAAATTGATTTAATTCTTATTAAAAAATTAATTGACCAAATTAAATTAAAAAAAAACAAATTAACAAAAAGTTAAATAATAAAAGTTTTGTACAGGAAATTAAAAATTAAAAACTAAATTTACTATTATATTTTTTCAAAATGATACCAAGAACTCAAACAACCCAACTAAAGCACATTGAGGGAATAAAGCAAAAGCTTCAAGCATCAATAGAATGACATATAAACCCCACCTTTTTGCAGCTTTTTTTTTTTTTAATAGCAAGTTACTTATACAATGTAAGACTTCGTTTTTGATATAGTTTAAATAGTTTTTTTTTTAGAATAAATCTTAAAAATGTGTTATCCAATTTGAAACAATATATATGATAATACTTTGTTCTTTTCAAAAAAAAAATTAAATAAAGTTACCAAAAATATTATTTAAAAAGGAGAAAAAAGAAATCTTTTGATTTCTTAGGTTGTTGGCATTGAATCTTCATCTACAATCTGCCTATTTTACATTAATTTTCTCATCCAATCAGAGTTAATATTATTATATGTACCCACCACTGGAAATGCCTCCTTTTTTGCTCTCATTAGTATTGTTTAATAATATTTTTATTCTTTTCATATAATTTTAGAACCATACTCCAACGGACCATGCTTTAACAAGTCTCTAGGTAGTTCACAATGGCTAAAGGTTTATTGATGCGCATTTGAATCTTTCTATGTTTCTCAAAAGTGGTGTTTGGATTTTGGGTTTAAAAATTTTGGTAAACACTTTGAAAAAAGTGATGGTATGTTATATTATATATAATTTATGGAGATATATATGTTTGTCAATAATCGTATTTATATTGAAATTGGTAGGATTTATATATATCACTACTATACTCGAATCTATATTCTTCTATATTGATAATAATACTCATACCAATCGAGTTAAGACTCAATTAACAAATTTAAAAATAGGTAATCTATATAAACATTGCATGATGGTCTAACCCAATCAATTAATTAATATAATTAAAATTGTGATTTGTTTCATAAAAAAGGAAACTGATAATATCAATAATCTAGTATTTGATGTTTCAAAAACATCAAAAAAATTGGTAATGAAACAATGGAAGGGTCCTTGTCCGAAGCAAAACATTGAAATGATCAATTAGTTAATATATATTATCTATTTGGTAAAGAAATTAATGTCCTACGAGTGGGAGGGACCATAGTTGACATTTAAGACCAGAACCACCTAACTAACTTGTATAAACTAATTTGTTTGCTATTGAAAAGTT
The DNA here is from genome assembly GCA_025698475.1 of Gossypium anomalum. Taxonomy (NCBI): domain Eukaryota; kingdom Viridiplantae; phylum Streptophyta; class Magnoliopsida; order Malvales; family Malvaceae; genus Gossypium; species Gossypium anomalum. The sequence continues at coordinate 12,491,490 of CM046956.1, forward strand.
AATGGAGTTGGGTAAGACATGAAAAGCTAATACCAGACACTAACTACTAAATTATTATAATAAGAAAAAAAGTAAGTTTTTTATACAGTTACTAAGCTACGTGTAATGCTCTCCTTCTTAAAATAATAGTTATTACAATTTGAATCAACAAATTCCAAGTTATCATAATTACAAAACATATAATCGAGTTAAGATTCAATTAAAAAAAATGTAATCTTAATCCTATCATTTTGCAAGTTTTTTTTGTTTAATTATATTTTTAATATTTGTGTTCTTCGTAAATTTAAAATTTAATCTTTTTACTTTTAATCTAAAAATTTATTCCCTCTAGTCTTTTGATTTAATAATTGAAGTTCGATTAATAATATCGTTAAAGAATCTTTGTTAAATTGGATTATAAAGCATTTTTGTAATAATAAAATTTTCTCACATGATCAATATTACAAGCGTGAAAGGTCAAGCAAGTAAAAAAAAAGTTTAATACGGGGTTGCAAGGTTTTCAATTCTAAATTTGACATTGTAAGGTTTTTCGACACTATTTCAGAGAAGTAAAATGAAAGCTTTTACGTTTTTTTTTTATGTGATTTTCAAGCAATTTTAAAATTGGACAAGTGAGTACTTTTTTTTTTTTTTTAATTTTGAAAAGACAACATAATCTAATTTAATAGAAATTTTTCTACTATCTTATTAATTGGACTTCAATTGTTAAATCAAAAGAGTAAAGAAATTAAATTTCTAGAATTAAAAGTAACAAAGCTAAATTTTAAATGTGTGAAGAATACAAGAATTGAGAGCAGAATTTTGACTATTTTTAAAGAAGAGGGATCCACTTATACGATGTATTGTCTGATTAATATTTTAAACAATTCAACAATTAAATTTATCATATATATAATTTTTCTAACCAATCTGATATCTCTATTATATTGATCTAAAATATTATATATATTCATATTTATTAAACTGTTGAAATTTTTTTTACATAAAATAAATAGTTAGAAATTTTATATTTTCGTCAAATTTGACATGTAAGATCTATATAAATGAAATATAAAATATAACGGTTGAATCATTAAAATATTAATCGTATAAAATATACGAAATGATATAAAACTACTCCAATTTTAATTTTATACCAACATAAATGAATTTCTTCCCATATTTAAAATAATGTTTTGAAGAATTGTTGTTAATCTAGAATTTGATTAATAAAATATTGTTAATAATATTTTAGCTATAAATGTATATGGTTAGGTCTTCTTTTTGAAGATAACATTACCCAATTTTGTTTATTTATTTGTTTTCAATTTTAGTTTCCAAACCAAAGTTTGTTGTTTGGGGGTTAAGCCACACATGTTGACACATGTAAAGATAGTTAAAGGAAAAAGGATGATTACAAAGAAAACTTTGAAGAGTGGATGTATGGGTCCTCAACATAGGGGAAGGGTCTCTCCAAAATCATTTTGTATAAGTAATATAGTAAGTTCCCCAATCATTTTCACCTAATAATATTCTTCACATTACAACCATATTTAATTTTGTGATGTTTCGTATTCAATCGTAAAATATATTTCACTTTTATTAAATTAAACTATAACAAGTAAGTGTAAATGAGAAAGGTTAAAATATATTATTAGTCTTGTTACTGCGATATTTTTTAAATAAAGTTTTTTTATTTGAACCAATGGGAAATATGGTAAGGCAATGAAAAGAGGATAAAAAGGCAAGAAGGAAAGAAAGCAAAGAAGTGTTTTGAAAGGAGAAGGGGGGTGGTTAGTGGTTGACAATGGAGTGCATGTGAATGGACTAATGTGACTTGGAAACCACCCATTTGTTGCTTAACCATTTTCACTTCGCTCCAAGCTAAATTAAGTCAAGCACCAACAAAAGAAAATGTATTTAATTGTTGTAATAAAACTATAAGAATAAATTTAAATCATTTAATTGATTTCATCTTAGTTCTCTAGAAGAAAAGAAATATGAGAGGGATGATTTATTATGATTCCTATCGTTCAACAACACATCAAGAAAAAAAAAAAAAAAGTGAACTATACTTATCCAAAGCTAGTGGCATTTCTTGTTTGATGGGATATCATTAGATTAAATTGAGTAAATCTTTTTTAAAGTTAATAAAGTTAATGGGTCTTATTTTATCATCTTAATTCAATTTAAATATTTTTTTGAATCAAGTCAAGTAAAATGAAATTCCAGTTGAGTTGAATTAAGTAAAAATGTTCGAGTTAAATTAAAAAAATTAAACATGTCAAATTAAAATCTTGTTATAGTATGACTAATTCTATGTTAGAGTACATAAATTTGAAACCATATATATTTGAAAATTTTTTTCAAATTAAAATAATAATAATAAAAAGATACTTTAGTACGATAAACTTCAATCATTAATTAACTTATTTAGGTCCCAAAATTATCATTTTAGAAAAAAAAATTAAAATTTTAACTTTCTTTATATATTCTTTAGAATTTTTTTTATAAATATTTTAATTTTTTTTATAATTTTAGTTGAGAGAGAGAGGCCAATTTACTCAATTTTACTCACTTCTACTGTTTGAGTTGAGTTTTTAACTTAAATTTAAATTAAAAATATTTTTATTTAAATTATATAAATAAGAAATTATATATTTAAAATAATTATTTCAAGGGATAGAATTAGATTAATTAATATAGATATTTTTAGAAAGGGATTTCGATTTGACACTTAAACTCTTCTATGAATAATTATTATAAATAGTGGGATGTTGTGAAGATGATTGATTAAATTAAGATGCTATTTATAATAAATGTTTATGTATTAAAAATAATTTAATTCTGGACTTAAAGACTGTCTTTATCTAAAATATAGCTTCTGTCACATGTATTTAATTTTACATGAGAAAAGTTATTAAAAGGTATCAAAATTTCCAACAAGCTTTATTATTTTATATTTATTAACTTTTCATTTTTTTTAAATAGATGTCTAATTATTTTAGTTTTACATCTATGTGAATCTTTTTATTGTTTTATTATATTCAAATTTACTTAATTTATTTTTTAATAAACGTGATGTGACGTTATATCTTATTTTTTTCTAAAATTTTATATCTAGTAGTATTTTTAATTTGGTTAAAATATGCTACTAGTCCCTATACTTCTATAGAATTTGAGATTTAATATTTACATTTTAACTTACCTTTTAATTTAAAAATTCTAGTCCAATTTTCTACCAAAATAAAAATGAAAACTCTAACCCAATCATTTCTTGTTGACAAGTTTCGTTAAAATTTATCAATTTAACATATTTATTTTCTGTCATCATATGCCATGTCACATGAGGGTAGCTTAATTAATATGTCAAATTGGCAGATTTCGATAGAAAATACTTACTATTTTTATGACTGAATTGGGATTTATAAATTAAAAAGTTGGAGGGCTTAATTATTAGTTTTTAAACTACGTTGATTAAATATCAAATTTTGTCAAAGTATAATAACTAATAACATATTTTAACCTTTTAATTTATGCCAAACTGAATAAATAAATACTAGAAATTCTATCACATGCTATACAAGTGGAAACCATGTATTTAGAACAAAAGTGTGGATATAAAAATAACGTATATTAAATAATAAAATGCAAGGTTTAAAACTAATAATAACACATATACCGTACAAAATTAAAATAGAAAAAAAATAGTTTAAATTGTGAGTGAAAGGAAATTTCAATAAATAAATATATCATATTAAGAATATGAAATGCACTCAAATTGTTTATCATGATATTATCAATTTTGTTGAGCTGGTATCGCGTTGACCTTTAACATCAACTCAAACTCAATCAGCGACGTTATTAATATATATTCAATAACATTAAAATAATAAAAATATTAAAATAATGCTTTACTAGAAGTGATAAATAAAATATTTTTATTAATACGGGTGATATGTCATTGATTCAAACATCAATATTTACAAATTTTATATTAATTTTTATTAAAAATGTAAAAGAATAAAAGTTAATTTACTTCTAATATATAAAAATAATTTAATAATTTATCACCTAAATTAATATTTAGTTAATTCATTACATCAATATAGATAGAGATAAACTGTTTATAAAAAGCTTATGATATAAATTAAATAAATATAAAAAAAGTTGTCACCGACAATGAAAATACATCTTTGCACCAAACAGAAACTATAGAAATGACTAGCAAAGATTTTCTTTGCACCCCACTCCCCGAAAAGAAAATAATTATATGAGATCAAAGATATTTCAAAATCGATATAATTTGGAATTATTAATACATCAAAAATTATATATAATTTTTGAAAAAATTAAACATAATTTTATAATTAAAAAAATTTATGAAATATAATATTAATATGTTGATACTTTAAATCAACGAATGTGATGGTTCAATCGTATTGTAAGAATCTTCTTATTTAGGATATTTATAGCATTTTATTATATTAGATCGGACCCGGATTAAGTTGTTTTTATTATAACTATATAACACAAGTACACAACACAAACATCAAATTTTGGGTGTTAGTTTCTTGTTTGGTATCATAAGAAAAGATAGTCTACTTTTTCACTTTCAATCAACTCATTATAACCTTTAAATTTTTTTTTTCTAACTTCTCATCAAATCCTCCATAAACAGGCTTTCATATCTCATTGTTGGTACAGTATTTGATTAAACAATATCTTAATATACTTGTTCAATTTTTTATTTTAAAATTTTCAATCAACTATACGTCTTGTTTATGTTTGTACTGAAGTATTCTGTTTATGCAAGAAAAAAAAATTGGTTTTTGTATGAGCCCAATTTAATTGGATTCATTGTTTCAAACCCAAATCTTCGTTTGTAATCTTTTCCAGCCCGTTAGTAAATCCTAGGTTAAAACCCAAATTTTGTAGGATCTAGCGGTTTCTTCTTCTTCTTGGTCCAAAACCCTTAAAAAACAACCTTAAACCCTTACCTGTATTGAATTTTAGTTAATTAACCTGCGAAAGAAAACAGGAAGAAGCAAAACGATGGATTCTGAAATTGATTCTACGAAAGAAGAGAAATTGAAGTCTCTTTTGGGTCAGCTTGAAGTAGAGTGTGGCATCTTCGAAAGAATTGTTTACAAGAACAAGAACCAGCATAGAAGGTCATCATATTTTCAGTATCTTTTAAAGGTTAGTTTTATTTCTTCTTAATTTGATTTTTTTTTGGGGTTTTAGTTTTATGGGGTTTGTTTGGATGGTGAGAAAGTTGAGAGAGCGAAAGAGGAGGAGATAAATTTATAGGACTTTTGAGTTGTATATGGTTCTTTTTGTTAGAAAGGATAATGCCCAGTTTGAGAAAAGATGTTTGATTGCCGAGAAAGCTGAGGGAAGAGAAAAGGGCATTATAACTATAAGCTCTGAACTTTTTCTATCTGTTGTTTTTTTAAAGAAGGAACGAGTTAAAATCCTTGTTTCCCAGGTGATGAGTTATATAACCAATTTAATACTCGAGAATTTATGTTAATTCTATTTTCTTCTTATGCGTGCCAAAATTTTCTTTTTTGTGTGAAATTAGGTAAGGAGGGACTTGAGATTGTTGAAATCTGCTAATTTGGAGGAATTAATAAGTTCCTGCTTTCTAGTTATCACTGGAATCAGACCTAAACAAAAGGTGCAACTTTTAGAAAGGTATGCATATTAACAGTTACTACATTTACATTTGATCGGTTTGAACTACATGTATTTGAATACTGGCTTTGGCTTCACAAGGACTGAGAAAAAAAGCAATGCATTTGTTTTCTATTCGTTGATGCAAATTCGCAGTAGCTTAGGGAGCCTAAAATCAAAAGGATTATTTATGCTGCAGCCATGGATATGTAGGTTGTTATCTGTTTGTCTAATGCATCTTTTGGTATGGGAGGTGATGCAAGAATAAGTTGCAATATTGTCTCACCTGGCAACCACTCTTAAGCTTGAACTTTAATCATGTCATTTTCTATGATAAGATATTGATATGTATTTAGCGGAGACTAAATTTTGGAGTTAATTCATTTTGTTTGCTTTACAGTTTGAAGAGGAGAAAAAATGATGTTGGAAAACCTAATTTTATGGACCGACTTTTGGGGGCAGCACGCTTACTATCACAAGTACATATTTCGTCCTCATTTCGTCCTCATACTATTTTGTTTGCTACTACCAGTTTCCTTGAAATTATTATCTTTTACTTTGCTAGCTTATTGATTTTCTTGCCTGACTTTGTCCTCAATCCAAAAATTTATTCCGATTCCTTTGGTCTTAGATTTATCATCTTTAGATTTCATTATTATTTTTCATTTACATTATTGTGCCTGTAGCCTTCTTGCCTATCTGTATGTTTATGTTGCATCTCAACTTACTTCTTTAATTCCCTTGTTTAGTGTTTTGGTTGTACTGGAAATATAAAAAAAGAAAATTAGTTGACATAATGGTGTATATTATAAAAATTCAGATATTCTATTACCAGTCCCCGTTTAAGATTATCGTGTATTAATTCTTTGATGACTTTTATTAGTTTATATTTTTGGTATCTTTAAATTTGAGCAATACCACATTCTTGAGGCATTTGGCTGGATGCAACTATCGAGGATTATTGTGACCAAATAACTATGTAATCATGCGCATTCATCCTGCTTCCTGCCTCAGTATTTATATATGAATGGTTTCTGTGTTTCTCTTGCAGATTGTTGAGCCAATGTTGAGAGCAGCGACGTATCCTCTATGAGTTTCTTTTATTAAATTGGATAATACATAAGGATTGGGAGACTTTAAAATGGAGGTTGAAAGTTGACTTTAGATTTTGTTTTGTGTTAATAGGCTAGGTAGTGACTCATATATTGGTGAATCCTTAAAATACATGTGCTAAAGCCATCGAAGAAATTCTATCATCTTTTGACTACCTTGACAATGTTATAGTGAGATATCTACTCTGGTAGCTCGCTCATTTTTTATGGGATTTTCTCTGACTGTTTTAGCTCTCCTTGCACGACTTCGAGTTTTGGTTCAACAAGTAAGTTTAAAAACTTCCAATTGAATAGTTGAATTTTGTAGAAACAGTTACATACCCCATTTAGGTCATTATGTGACTGCATTAATTGAATTTACATGGTTAATGGACCTGTTTTAAGTAGTATGGAATTCAAACTTTATTTTCCTTTTTGCAGATATTACTTGATACGGTCCCAGTGTTCAACACCGTCTCTTCTCTCTCCCAAAAGAAGCAGTCCATTAAAATAACTCATCAAGGAATTGAGGTTGACCTATGGTGATAGATTCTTATGGTCCAGTTGCATAGAAGTGGTGCCTTAGCCTTTTTACTTCACAATGATGCAGGTATATAGAGAGTTTTTTCCGAAAAAAGAGGACTTTGTCACCCTAGAGTGTGTCTGGAACACGGATAAGTTTGTGTTGGTTGAGAGGACAAATAGATGTGAGATTGAAATGCAAGAAAGGGGCAATGATGGAGAAGTTTCAGCAGGAGGTAATGCAGTGCAGTATGAGACTATCGAGTCGTTTCTTGGAGGTAAAAACGTTCATCAATTAGACTCTTTACTAGGATACCTTAATTGGATTAAGACAATAACCTGATCCATCAAAATGTTGCTGAAAAAGTAGATGATGAACCAACTGCTGAGAAGGCTGATGCAGAAACATCACCTCCTGTGAAAGTCTCTATAGCTGACATCACAATAGACCATGACAACGAGAAGATGCAGGTTGAAAATGTTGCTGAAAACGTAGATGATGCTGTTTTCGTAGAAAACAGTGAACTGCAAAATGTATCCCAAGCTCACTCGGTTGCAGACACCAGCACTTCTGCTATCTCTGATAGTTTAAAAGTGATGTCTAATGCGAGGAAAGTGGCTTTTGTATCTGTAAAAAGGCCAGCATCTTCACCAGCAAATCCAACTGATCTTCCATTAAGGACTGGTCCATCAACAATGAATCCAACTGATCTTCCTTCAAAAGGAAGCGAAAGCAGCGGAGGTGACAAGACAGATGCATTTTATAGCTTGCTCACCCGTGGAAACCTCAATAATAGTCTCTTCGGATGATTGATCAATTCAACAAGTCATTGTTTCAGTTCGTTTTTGGTTAGTCTTGGTTTTACAAGAGGATATTTAATTTGTACATATGTCATTGGATTTTCGCAAATCAGAAAGTTCATTTATTTTCAGTTGAATTTGCAACCCTTACATTGAGTCCTAGACTAGATATCAGCATTCAAAATTTTCACTTTTTATGCTAGCTCATGATCAATATGAATGAAGCATTTAAACAGCTACCAATAAAATATAACATAAAAGTGCATCAAAAAATTATTACATATTGGGTTTCTCATCATCATGATATGTTCTTCTAACATGTTGTCTAAGGAATTTAATCCAACATGCTGTCTATAGCAACTCTATGAGCTTTCATTGTCCAATCAATGGATAACAGGCTTCAGAGGATGTGCTCTAAGGTTTGACAAGTCAAGAGCAGAATCAAGCTCTTCATCTAGTTCACCAACAACACTTCTGCAATAATGAAAAGCATAAAATGCTAAGGAAGTCAACCAAGCTAACAACTGAAAATTCCAAATAATGAATAGAAAACGGAACCGAAAAGCGACGTACATGTTGTCACCTCTTATTATGTACAAACCCAATACAAGCTGCTGAACACCTTCCTGCAAATTTCAACTCGTAAATCATAATAAAACTATTCCAATTGAATAATATCATATTTAGGATGAAGAAAAGACGGGAAAGAAAGGATCAAATAGAGGCTAAGAAGTTGTTCATATGCATTTTGAATTATGATAAAGAAAAACCTCTTGCTTCTTCAATCAACGGTGCCAGTGGTTAAATGTATAAAATGAATTGAATAAGGGCACGAACCTTGGTGGAGTACACACGTTCATGAGATTCATCGAGAATGATATTTGTGGCCTGGTCAAAGCCTTTTAAGACTCCCTTTGCATTTGGGAGAGGAAAAACAAAGGAGTAATGTTGCAAATTAGGATCTCATTGAAACTAAAATAGTTTAGAATTAAGCAAATAAAATTATCTTATTTCAAAAGGATAAAGAAATGCATAGCAAGAAGTCCTTAACATACTACTATGTTGCGCCCATCATTCGTGATGACCGAGATTGTCTCTGTTCATAAAGGAAGATGGTTCAGAGTTTGATAAATAGACAGACGACAAACAATGCCAACACACAATGCTCAAGAAGATAAGGAATAGAGAAAGGGTTTCAAAGTTGATGCAGCCCCACTTTTTGTTTGCCTTTAGATGTTATGCTTATAACATTCCAAGAAACAAAGGGGTTATCACAGTATGCTTACGATCTACAAGAGACTCAAGTCCAGGACCAGTTGACATTTCGAATCTCTGAAAAAGCAGTAAATGTGACTATCAATTATGCATGTCACATGGAAGAACTAAAAGGTCTGCATATAAAAAAAAAAAAAATCATTGAAAATCACATAGGGATAAATACTTCGTAATTCAAATACACATTGTAACTCTTCAAACTCTCACAATATAGACAGAATACTCCCAAGACTTAACTACCCATATGTCTCAATGCTATACTTCAAAAATACCTTTTTAGGATCATAGAGACAAATCCATTACTAGAGCCCTAAACAACTGGAATTCAATAATTTATAGGTTGTCACAATGTATCAAAGACATTTCTTCACAAACCAATTTTGTAGATGTTCAATAAAATTTCTTCAATTGATTTTAAGTCCAACTTTTGAACGTCTAATTTAAAAGTCCAATTCAGAAGCCAACCTACAATACTAAACAACAAGAAAGACCCATTACTATACACAAACAAATTACAAACAAAACAAAACAAAAACAAGTGCTTTCGACGTCAACCCAGATTTCAAAATCACTCATTTCAACAAACCCAAGTCTCAAAATCCCATATTTTATCAGATTAACAACTTAAAACTATAAAATTTATTATAAAAAAGTTTTACATTTAAGAAAAAATAAGAAATCAATAAAGTGCAAATAAAAACAGAAATTTTAACAGAGAGAAGCTAAAACCTGAGTATGGAGAAGCTGAAGGGATCAGTTAGGAACCCGAATATTTGTCGGGTCGGGTTTCCAAAGTATGCCGGCTGGGTTAGGGCAGAGGGGGGAAAAGAAAAGGGGGAAACAAACAGGAGCAGTGAAAATAGTTAGTTTATAGGAGTGTTCATCTCCTATTTGGAAGGTAATGACGTGGCGTAATCCTTGTCGTAGGTTGCTTTTTAAGAATGACGTGGCATTTCATCTTGCTGTTAACAGGCCTGTAATTCATGGGTTGTATTTTTTTAAATTTATTTTTGTTTTATTCGTACTGGGCTCTTGGCTTCAAAATAGACTGAAAAATTAAATCATGCTACACTTATCACTGGTATGTGGGTCAAGAATATTATTAAAAAAATTGAGAAAATATATATTTATTAGAAATTTATATAAAAAGGACACCTTTAAAATTTTATTAAATAATATTTTTAAATAAATGTTCTGAGTATATTAAAAATATTAAAAAATAAATATTAAAAAAATTTTATATCAATTTTTTAAAATTATTTATAAAATAAAAAAATATACTATTAGTATATTAAATATTCAACGTTAATGTAAAAAAAAAAAAAAAAAAAAACAAACTGAGTTGTCATGTTGAACAACTGAATCGTCAAAATCATGTAAAAAAATTGTATAGTTGAGTATATGTCCTGGGACCTTATTTATATACAAAATGCAAAGATTGGAGACTGACCCAACATCACAAATATCCCATTTACAGATTTACTATGTTTTATTGCATGATGTTAACCATTATTAACTGTAAACATTGAACGTCCTCCTTTTCTAGATATTTTCAGAAGTTCCCAACAGTGAATATAAATTGGAGCTCAAAAGAAAAGATTAGCTGAAAAAGAAAGACAAAAGTGAAAGCAGATTAAAGAGAGTTCAATTGGAACAACTTTTAGAGAAAGAGAGAGATTGCATTGAAGCATTATAGACAAAAAGTTAAGGGCTCAAAGGCAGATAACTATGGTGAATGCAATTCTTTATCATCAAACTTCACCACTGCTTCTCTTCCAATGTTGTTCATCCTCTCATCCTCCTCATATTCCCAGGTACCTTCAACTTCTCCCATTCTTCTTATTGATGGGTCTTTTCTTTTTTTATCTGGGTTTCGTTCATTTAGCTTTATTATAGGGTTTTTGATTGAAGTTTACTGGAAAGTTGAGAATTCATGAAAGAGAAAAATGGTAGCTCGAATAGTGTGGAGAATTGGTGAAAATGCTGCTTGATTTACTTGACATTTTGTTATTATGTATGAGGGCATTTGTGAACCTTTAAAGCGAGATGATCATGGCTTCACAATTATATATGGTTTATTAGCAGTTTTGGAATTGAGTTTGCATAGTAAAGGTTGGGGATAGGATACTTCATTTTAGATGTTTCATGTGTCTTAATTGATGGGTTTTTAGATTTTTAGAAACCCATCAACATGAACATTTAACCCTTATCTTTGACATTTGACTGTGTTGCTATTACAGGGGATTGCCTGGAAAGCTGACATTAAATTGCTCTATCAAGAGCCCTCCTAATAAAGTTATTGCAAGTCATATTGTTTCAGGCCTTGCATCTTTGATATTTTTGTCTCAAACAAACCAGGTGACGTAGTTGCCTTTTTTCTATTCCCAATGGTATTGTCACTGTTTGATGAATTTATCCGAAGAGGTTTGTCTAATTGTTCGTCAGTTTATAAGCTTCTTTTCTGTATGAAAAAGGCATCCCTGCATGTGGTAACACTATTAAGATAGTAAGAAATTCCAATATCCACTCAAATTAAGCGTCAAAGTTGTCTAGATGTTGGGATAAGTACTTTCCAATGCCTTCTATGTGGAAATCATAGCATTGCAGTACGGTTTGCTTTATGTTTTATACTTAATTGCCATTCGTTGGCAGGTCCTTGCAGCTGATTTATCTCATCACCCCAGCATCTGCCAGCTTGCAAGTGCCACGGATAATGAACTAACTCTACCCCTTGAAGAAGATTCTGGTGAAGGAAATGGGAAGCTAATGATGATGAGAGGGATGACAGCAAAGAACTTTGATCCTGTTAGATATTCTGGAAGGTGGTTCGAAGTAGCATCACTCAAACGCGGATTTGCAGGACAGGGTCAAGAAGACTGTCATTGCACTCAGGTAAATATTACGGCTTTGTTGGTAGAGTGGAAAGGAAATTGGAAGGACAGAAAATTGAAGGGGTAAAAAAAATAGAAAGATGGAAAATATAAATTTTCTTTCCATAGGTCTCCTTGGTAGGGAAGATAAAATAAAACAATTGAAAAATATATAATTTGAACGAACATACACTTCTTCTATTTTCTCTCACATCATTCCAATTTAGAAGAATTGGTTTGAAGGCATGAGGATGGAAAATCACCACCCCTCCTACTTTCTTTTCTCTCACTTTTCTTTCCAACCAAGCACACCCCAAATATATTTTCTTTACACTTTTCCACTCCCTCCTTCCATCTCTCCACTTTTCCACCTAACCAAACACACACTAAAAGTTAGATACATAACTGATTTTGTGACACTTTACTGATTTACTCCCATATTGAGAAACTCTGAGGATCCGCTATAATATATTTGTAGAGACTTAAGCTCATACTTGAGAGTCACTTTTTGTGGGAAACTGTATAAATTTTGGGTCACTATACGGGTGTAGGTCTCCACAAATATTTTAATTTTACCTGCTATTGTTGTGACTGACAGAAGCTTGAACTATTTCAATCATCATGGGTTTCTTGAGTTTCACTTTACCATATGCAATTCAACGAATAAAAAATCGAACCGGATTTCAAGCTAGTTTTATCAGAACTGGAAACTAGTACTAGTTGCTTATCTCATCTTCATTACTGTTATAGATTTCATCCTGTCAAAACTTTTTTTGACCCCCAAACTTTGATTGCTAAAACCATACATGTTGTAATCAATTAATTTGCAGGGAGTTTACACATTCGACATGAAAACACCTGCTATACAGGTCGATACGTTTTGTGTTCATGGAGGGCCAGACGGGTATATTACCGGAATAAGAGGAAAGGTTCAATGCCTTTCAGATGAAGATTTGGTGAAGAATGAAACTGATTTAGAAAAGCAAGAGATGATTAAAGAGAAGTGCTACCTTCGTTTCCCTACATTGCCTTTCATCCCCAAAGAACCTTACGATGTGATTGCTACCGATTATGACAATTTCTCCCTTGTTTCAGGAGCAAAAGACACAAGTTTTATCCAGGTAAACAAATAGCATATTTGATGAAGCATACATTAAATACTCATTACAGTACGGCTGTTTTTAAACACAGATATTAGATAAGAGTATATCGAGGCAAAAGACTGATTTCTTGTTCAAATCATACAGAAATACAACAGTTGATTCAGAATCTCTATATTTCAGATATGTAAAACTGGTTCTTTGTAAATCTGGTATTATTGTTTCAGATCTACTCAAGAACACCAAATCCGGGACATGAGTTCATAGAGAAGTACAAATCGTACTTGTCAAATTACGGATATGACCCAAGCAAAATCAAGGACACCCCACAAGATTGTCAAGTGATGTCCAACAGTCAGCTAGCTGCTATGATGTCCATGCCTGGGATGCAACAAGCTCTAACGAACGAATTCCCTGATCTTGAACTAAAGGCTTCTGTTGCATTTAACCCTTTTACGAGCGTATTTGACACTTTGAAGAAGCTGCTTGAGCTTTACTTCAAATAGATGTTCAAACTTCCATAAACACCAATTTATTTTCTGTATTTCAGAATGAAATTATACAGATGACAGTGTAAATCAGTAAAGTTATATCATCATTTGAGCTGGTAGTGGAAGTTTGCAGATTTAATACACGAAACACTAACTTTTTTCTCTCTATCCAACATTGTTCAAACTAGGTATAAACATACAAGATCAAGTTTTATATCAGTGATTGAAATAGATCGATTTGACCATGTCAAGCTTTTTGCACAGAGAAACCGAGAATGAAGTCTTTTATTTCTTCATTGACAGCCCTCTCAAGGGCAGTACGCCCATCTGCATCCTTGACATCATACTTAGCTCCAGCTCTCAACAGCTCTTCAATTTTCGGCTTGTCGCCTTCCGAGGCAGCCAGCATCAACAAAATGTCTACCGGGTGTATGTTTTGGTTCAAAAGAGCTTCCATCTTATCGTAGGAACCTTCGACAGCAAGCATCCCCATGTAGTTGAAGTACTGCAAAACAAATTAGCTCCATCAATGGAAGAAACAAAGAAAGCTTTCGTATACATACGTGTATCAAACAGTTCCTTAAAAAGAGTATTTATGTTCGAACAAACACATACTCGGGCATGAATCTAGGGTACGATACTTCAACATATTCACAAGAGATTCATCTATTAACATCCACACATTTCCATTCTCTGGAGATGATATAATAATTAACAACCATTCAATAAGTTGATTAATTTTCAATCCTCTTTATATGTTTGTAATAATGATATATCATCATGAAATCATCTCAAAGAATATAAAAAGAAAATTGTTTTCTACCCTTCAATCTAGCATCCTCTATCTAAGCTTTTAAGAGCTCTGGTGAAGAATTAGGTTCCTTTTCCAGGCAGGGAAAATGCTTGAATTCCCTAGCTCTTTTTCTTCATTACCAAACAACCAATAAGTAAAAACAAGAAAAATAAGCATTAAAAAGCTAAAAACACCCACTAAGCAAACAATCTCACACTTTCTATAACCTGAACAAATTGAACAAGAACAAGTTGTTCGACAAAGAAAAGCAAAGCTGCAAAAGTATAAAGCTTAAAGAACAACCTGCTCAACATCATCCCTGTCAAAATCATCTCTGCCCTGGCTGCCATAAATGCCAGCACCTTCAGCATCAACGCCGTTCTTACCAAACTTGAACCAGCATTGAGTTCTTGAACCATTAGAGGGTCCAATTCTTGAAGGCCTTGACCAAGATAGAGTTTTTTGAGAGCCCAGAAACTTGGAACTGAGTTTTGGCAGAGATGGAAGAGAATTTACGGGTTTTGAAGTAAAGGGTATTTGAAAAGTACATGGGATTGAAGCCATTGATTCTTTTGATTTATTCTTTTTGGTTCTACGAGACAAGTGAAGTAAATGAAAGTGGTTCGTTTCACTTCATGTTTCTATCCACTCATTGTCTTGGAGAAGAAATGTTTGATAGTGTGTTTTGTTTTGTTGCATATTATCTTGCACTAGTGCTCTTGGCCGTTGTTTTGGTTGACTATTTTAACAATAATGTACTATTTAGCTTTCATTATCTTTTGACCTTCAATGAATAAAAGGCTTAGTGCTTAGTTTGCCTGGCTGTTTTTTTATTTTATTCTTCTATACAATACCTGGAGGCTGTTTTATAGATATGTTTTGAATTTATATATATTTTTATGAATTAAATCTATTTTTTACACAAATAATAACACTTCTTTTATTTTAATATTTTTTAATACTGAAACTATCATTTTATTATATATTTTAATTCATACGATTAGGAAAAAAAATTAACACGTGAAGCTATTAAAATGAATCACATCACTTTCTTTTTATTTTTTATATTATGTAAATTATATTAATTAAAAAATTAAAAAATAACATATAAATTAATTCAAATAATTTAATATTTATTTTTTAAAAATTTCAAAAATATATAAATATAAATTTTAAAAAAGTCAAAATAGTATATAAAGACTTCAAATATTTATAAAAATAGAAAAAAAAGTTAAATTTTAAAAAATTACAAAAAAACCCTCAAATTTTAAAAAATATATTCTAAAAATATGTAATAAATTTTATTTTATTTGCGAAACACCAAAACTATATAAAGCATTCTAAGAATTCAAAATAATAGACGCATAATTAAAAAATTGAAAAAGATTAACTTTGGAAAATTTTAAAAAAATTCTAGAAAAACTGAACTATTTTTAAAAAAAAAATTGCAAAAAAATATAATTTCTATAGAAGATTTTGAATTTTTTTAAAAAAAAGCATATTAAAATTCAAAATAAAATAAGTGAAACGCCGGCCAAAGTCAATGATATTTTTAAAAAAATATCTTAACGTTTTAAAATTATTTTTATATATTTGAAATATTTCAATAAATATGAATGTTTCATGTTTCAATTTAAATGGCTAGAGATGTCACGTGACATATTTTGAATTAAACAACACTAATTGATTTTTTAAACACTTTTATAAAAGTTGAGTTTAAGCAGTTAATATAATAATAATTTAAGTATCAAATTGAGATAAAAAAAATTAGATATCAAAATAAAAAGATTGAATATAGTCCAAGAATCAAATTGAACATTAAGCCTAAATAAAAGTACAAAATAATTATTTAAAATATAAAATTAAAGTATTTAAAAAATATATAAATATTTTATATTATAGAAAATAATATATTAAATTAATAATATATATTTTTAACACCTCTGAGTCAAGCCGAGATTTAATTCTAGTTGGAGTTTAAATTCTATGCGATAGAATGATTTATGTTACTCATTTAACTACTATTCATATAAAATCTATAAATTTACCCTTGTAAACCCTCAAAAAAATATTTTAGTGATAGTAGAAATTTTTTTATATATTTATATGTGTAAAAATTACATATTTGAAATATAAGTTTGCGTTTAAAAATAATATATAATAAATAATAAAATATAATGCTTAAAATTAATAATAATAACACATATGCAATATGTACTAAATAAATAAAAATTTTAAAAGAGTTTATAAAATTGACTCGTATTTGATCCCAAATCCTACTATTTTAGTCAGCAATTTATTTTCATCATTGATGATCTTCACTTAAAGACCTTCAAGCTTTTAATTATGGTAATGAGAGTATTAGAGTTGTGTAACCCAAATTTTTGTTAAAATAAAATACAAGTAGCAAGATAGGGGGATCTATGAGGGCAAAGGCCGCAGCCCATCACAAATTCGCAATAAGAAAAATACTAACAAAAAATGGTTAGTAGGACTGATTTGTCATTTTTTGAAAGTTGAGTGATTGAATTGAAATCAAAGTGACTGTACTGTCAGCTGCATCAAAGTTGAGTGACTATTGCTGTAATTTACCCTAATTTTAATATCATATTATTTCAACAATAAATTATTTATTTGATATTATTTTAGTAGTTAGGGACTATAGTTGAATTTGTTTTCCTCGGAGAATTGAAGACAGGAAATATGGATATTCCTTTAACTAAATCATCTGAATCTGCTAAGGAACATCCCAGATTCCTCAGTAAACAAAACCCGAGAACATGGACAAGAAATTTTGAGCCTATAGTTGCCATGACCATAATTCTTGTCCTTTTCATCAACTTTTAAGGAGTAACAATCAAACATCTAATTGGCAATGCCAAGAAATTGTTCCATATATATATACACACATATAGAACTCTTTCCAAAGCATAGAAGCGTTGTTTCCAAGGTTTTTCAAGTATGGCCTTGACTATCAAGCAATAATTCTTCCTAGCAGTACTAGTTCTTGCCTTCCCTTTATCAGCAATAAGTGGAGATCCTGATATTACCTCTGATTTTATGGTTCCATTTGGAGTTAATGTCACTCTATTGGATGGAAACTTTTTCACCTATACTGGCATGAGTTCACTCATTACCTCTGATCCACTAGCAAATTTCACTGTAACAAAAGCAACCATGGCTGAATTCCCTGCCCTTAATGGACAAAGTGTTTCCTATGCTGTTTTACAGTACCTTGTTGGTTCAGTTAACCATCCTCATACTCATCCTTGTGCAACTGAACTTTTGTTTCTCACCTATGGCATGCTTGAAGTTGGATTTGTTGACACTACTAACAAGCTATTCACTCAAAGACTTCAAGCTGGTGACATTTTTGTGTTCCCAAAGGGATTAGTCCACTATCAGTTCAACTGTGCAGAGAATGATTCCGCGATCGTGGTTTTAGCTTTCGGTAGTGCAACTGCTGGCACTGTCTCAGTTCCTTCAACGGTGTTGGCAACAGGCATTGATGATAATATCTTAGCAAAGTCTTTCAAAACAGATGTTTACACAATTTAGAAGCTCAAAGTAGGGTTTGCACCTAAGGCCTGAGATGGGGATTTTAAGCATTAACAATAATTCCACTTCTGGGGTTTTAAGATTTAATCGCATATGTATTTCTGGTATTTGTTGCAACATCAAATAACATGTTATAGCATGAACGTTAAATGTTTGCTTTAAGGAACATTAGTTCATTGTTTTGAAATTTAATAAATTTTTTTGGTAGTCAAAGCATATCCCTATTCTAAAGGGAATTGTTAATTAGTTTTGCTAATGTTTAGGAAGTAGTTACTATCTAAATTTAGCTTGTATTTCAGCTATTTAAAGAGCTAAATATTAAATAAAGTTGTGTACTTATTTCCTGTAATCTTTTCTCTCTAGAAAAATTAAAACTTTCTTATCTCCAGTAATTCTATTCTTCCTCATCTTCTTTGTTTAAACCCTCAATTGGTATCCGAGCCATTTTTTTCTTAAGGGATCTGTGAGTGTAATGGAGATTGAAACCATTTTTTCTCAAATATCCCCTTCTATCTTTGATGGTGAGAATTATCAACTTTGGGTAATGAGAATGGAGACTTACCTTGAAGCTTTGGATCTTTGGAAGGCCGTGGAAGAGGATTATGAAGTTCCTCCGCTGCTAACTAATCCTACCATGGCCTAACTCAAAACTCATAAGGAAAAGAAAACCCGGAAGGCCAAGGCGAAAGCAACTCTGTTCACTATTGTTTCAACAACAATTTTTACGAAAATTATGTGTAACGACCCAAATTTTAAGGTTAACAGAAAAATGCATTTTCGGGTCTCCGTTTCTGAAAAATGGATTAGTAAATAATTATTAAAAATATTTATGAAGTTAGTCGAGTGGTTAATTAGAGTTTAATTGAGTGAATTTAGCTTAATTAAGAGTAACTAATAAAAAGGACTAAATTGAATAAGGGGTAAAAGTTAAATTATAGATTAATAGAAAATAAAAAGGACCAAATAGGCAATTATACCTATCTCATTAGATGAGGCGGTAGATTTTTTTTAGATTATATTATTATTTTATTGTAAATTATGTTAATTATATTATAATATTATTTTGACAATTGCATGGTAAATAAAATAAATGAAATAAATAAAAGAAAGACAAGTGTATGAAAATGATTTGATATAAGTGTATAAATAAAAAAATACACATTTGTAATACAAGTATTTGATAATAAATAGATATTTATTTAAATATTAAATTATTGTTATAATTATTAATTATTATTAATATTATATTATGAAATAAATTAAAATAGTGACAAATGTGTGGTAATTATAAAATACATGTGTAATAAATTGAATACATACATTTGTAATATGTATATTTAATTATTAGTAGATATTTATTATTTATAAAAGATATTTATTAATTAAATAATTATATTATAATATTTTTATGAAATAAATAAATAAAGGTATGACAAATGTATGGTGATAAGTGAATACATATGTACTAATAATATACATATGTGTAATTAATAAATAAATATTACTTATTATTTAAGTATAAATAATGTTATATTATATATAGATATAAAACAAAACAAAAAGAAAGAAAAGAATAGAAATAGAAACAGAAAGCCAAACGAAACAGAGAGCAGGGGAAGGAAAGAAAAGAAAGAAAGGGAGAAAAGGAAAAATTGGGATTTCAAGGTTTGGAAGTTTAATTGGTAAGTCAATTTAGCTCTTTTTACTTAATTTTGATGTTTTAGAAGTTTTGAAACAAGATTTTGATGAAATTAAGTTGAGATTTTAAAAGTTATTAGATTTCTAGATAATGTTCATGTTGAGTAAAATGATGAAATAAGGGTTAAATTGATAGAAATTTAAGTTAGAAATGAAATAAGGATTTAATTGTAAAGTAATTCATAAGTTTTATGTTATAGGGGCTAAATTGATGGAATTTCGAAATTAGGAAAATATGCTGGAAATTTAATAGTTAAGTATGAGTTTGGACAAAATTTGAATAGAAATGAAGTATGAATTGAGATAGAAAAAGTAAGTGAATTTAGTTAAGATTAAATTGAAATTAAAATAGAATTTGAATAGAAATTGTATTAATTAGATATAAATTAGTAGTGAATTAACGAATATGAATTGTTTTAATTCCCGTAGCTAATGTTGTCTCGGTAAATCTCGACTAAGCAATGAAAAATGGCAAAGACAACGGGAGTTAGCTCGCGAAAAAAAGGTTTGTATTTCTATAATCCGAACTTAGTCATTATTTGTTATATTTATATACATATGGCAATTGTTAGTGTTAGAATTATGATGTTTTACAATTGAAATGGATTGATTTTGGTATGCGATGAATTTATTGAATTTATATTGATTGAAATTATTTTGACTGAATTTATATTGATTGAATTATATAATATATATGATTTATGTAAAAATTTGAATATTGAATGAATGTTATATTGAAAAATATATTAATTGGAAATATGAGGAAATTGATATGAATATATGAGATTTGTGATATTTGAATATTTGATATTGAAAAATGAATTAAATTGTATTGAATTATGAATTAATGTGAATAATTGAAATATATTTGTTGAATTGAATGAAAAATGTATGAAATTGTGAAAATGTGTGAATATATGTGATTATTAGAATGGTATATTGATGAAAGAATTATTGAATTGAGAAAGTGAATCAAATACCCTATTAACAGTATCGGGCTAGGTCGGATATAATTGGCATGCCATAGGATTGGAAAAGTTCAGGGATACTTCGATCTTGAGTCGATGAGACATTGGGTGTCATTATATTTCTTCGGATAGATTCGATGAGGTACTGGGTACCAACTTTCTTCGGCTAGGCCGATGAGACACTGGGTGTTAACTTTGCTTCGAACTATCCGATGAGGCACTGGGTGCCAAACTGGTGTGATTGGTTGGATCCGTGTATCTGCCAAGGTCCGAGTCTTGTTAATAGGAGTAAATAAGTGAAAAAGATAAATCGAATAAATTTGATTGATCAAGCTATTGAAATGAAATGAGAAATTGAATTGAGAATTGAAAATTGAGATATGAGATTGAAAACATGAACCAAAAGTTCATGAAATGATTGGAGTTCGAATTGATGATATATGATGCCACTTGATGAATTGAAATGTGATTTGAGATATATGAATCGTATGTATATAGGGAAAGCTATACTGTTTAGTAAGTGAAAGAATGGAATAAATAATAATGGATTTATTTAATAATTGAACAATTATGTTATTGTGTTTATTATATGATTTGTATAGTTTATATGGTAAGTAGTTGAAATTTATCTATGAAATAAATAATTGAATAATTGTAATTGTTATTATGATCTTAAGTATTTGTTATATTATTAAATGTTAGGATTATAGAAATACCACTGAGTATACCTATACTCAGCGTACGGTTTGTTTCCGTGCGCAGGTTAAGTAAAGATAGAACGTTGAATCAGCATATTAGGCCGATCCCGAATTCAATAAGGTAAAGTGTGTTAATTATTGGTAAAGGCATATACCTAGGATGTCTTATGTGTGTGTCATTTAGAAATTGTAAATGTAAGGATGAAATAAATAGATTTAGGTTTGGTTATGATATATAATAGAATTTGGTTAATTTGGTATGAAATTGATTTATTTGATGATATTTAACATTTGAATAGAATTAAATATTGGATAATATGTAAATGTTTAAATTTGGCAAATTATGAGTGTATCTGGTTGTGTTGGTATTTATGTGTATATTAATTGTAAATGTCCGATAGATCTGGTAATGCTCCGTAACCCTGTTTCGGGGACGGTTTGGGGTTAAGGGGTGTTACATTATGTCTCTCCGATCAGCAAAAGAAGTGTGAGACTATCTCAAAGAAGAATATGAAGGAGATGAAAGGATACGAGGCATGCATGTGCTGAATTTAATAAGAGAATTTGAGTTGCAGAGGATGAAAGAATCAGAGACAATCAAAGAATATTTAAACAGATTGTTTGAAATTGTCAACAAGGTAAGGTTACTTGGCACTAAATTTTTAGAGTCTAGAATTGTTGAAAAGATTCTTGTAACAATGCCTGAAAGATATGAAGCTTCAATAACCACCTTGGAAAACACAAAAGATTTGTCTAAAATCAGTTTGGCAGAATTGATAAATGCATTGCAAGCTCAAGAGCAGTGAAACCTCATGAGGCAAGAGCAAGTCGTTGAAAGAGCTTTGCCAGCCAAGGACCATGAAGTTGGAAAGCATAAGAAGAAGACTGACAGAAAAGCACAGGTGACATTTGTAGCAAATTCTGCAAACTACCACACTCGAGGTAAGGGTAGAAATTCAAAGAAAAACTATCCACCTTGTCAGCACTGTGGTAAAATAGGTCACCCACCATTCAAATGTTCGAAGAGACCAAATGCAAAATGCAGTAAATGCAATCAACTTGGACATGAAGCTGTGATCTACAGAAACAACTTGCAAAAGCTTGAAAAAGTCCATATAACTAATCAAGACGAGAAAGATCGGATGTTTGTAGCAGCATGTTTATCAACTAAAAGTTCTTCAGAAAGCTAGTTAATTGATAGTGTTTGTGCAAACCACATGACTCTAGACAAAACTCTCTTCGAGGATTTGGAGTCTTATAAAGTCACAAAGGTCAGAATAAGGAATGGTGATTATATCTCCGCAAAAGAATCAGGAACGGTGGCAATTACAACAAGTTTAGGTACAAAAACAATCTCAGATGTTCTTTATGTACTTGAAATTGATCAAAATTTATTAAGTGTTGGTCAGTTGTTAGAAAAGGGGTTTAAAGTAACCTTTGAAGATTTATATTGCCTCATTTATGATGCTACTGGAAAAGAGACTTTGCGAGCTAAAATGAGAGGCAAAAGTTTCTCATATGATCTAACGGAGGAGGAGCAAATAGCCTTCTTCAACAAAGCTTGCACCATAGAAATTTGGCACAAAAGGCTTGGCCATTGTCATCTTCAAAGAATGCTGAAAATGAAGAAAACAGACATGATAAAAGGAATGCCAGAGCTTGACTTTCATTATCCAAATTGTGTTGCCTGTCACTTTGGTAAACAAAACAGTCTGCCTTTTCCAAATTCAACTTGGAGAGCTACTCAAAAATTGTATCTAATTCACACAGATGTAGCCGGACCTCAAAGAACGCCATCGTTACAAGGTAGCAATTATTATATCATTTTCGTTGATGATTTTACAAGAATGTGCTGGACTTTTTTCTTAAAATTCAAGTCAGAAGTGGTTGGGGTTTTTTTTTTGGAAATTTAAGAAAATGGTAGAAAATTAAAGTGGCTACAAAATTCAAGTGTTGAGATTCGACAACAGAAAGGAGTACACTTCGACAAAATTTGATTTATTTTGTGAAGAAGCTGGCATTGGACATCAGCTTACTGTTCCACACACTCCAGAATAAAATGGGTTAGTGAGAGAAGAAACAGATCAATAATGGAGATGGCTAGATGTATGTTGCATGAAAAGGAGTTGCCTAAAACATTTTGGGTAGAGGCAGTAAACACAACATTTTTCTTGCAAAATCGTCTTCCAACCAAGGCTTTGAAAGACAAAACTCCATTTGAAGCTTGGTATGGGTATAAACCTTCACTTAGCTTTCTTAAAGTATTTGGTTGCATATGTTTTACTCATGTTCCACAGGTTAAGCGTGACAAACTCGATAAGAAAGCAATTCTAGGTATCTTCGTGGGATATAGTTCTGTTTCCAAAGCTTACAAGGTATACCATCCTCAAATAGGAAAAATGACAATCAGTAGAGATGTGCAATTCAACGAGGATGAGCAGTGGAACTGGATGATTCCGCAGAAAAAAAAGACATGTCGCAAGAACCAAAAGGTGATTTTTTTGAAACCACATATGAATGGCTAAATGAGTTGGAAGATGATCCTTCAGTTAGAGGTACAAGTCTACTTTCAGGTATTTATAAAAGATGTAATGTAGCGATATCTAAACCTGCTAACCATGAAGAAGCATTAAAAGATCCAAAATGGAAGAAAGCAATGGAGGAGGAGATGTCAATGATAAACAAGAATAAGGCGTGGGAGTTGGTTGAAAAGCCTGAAGGAAGAAAAGTCATTGGAGTCAAATGGGTGTTCAGAACAAAGCTTAATGTAGACAGTTCCATCAACAAATACAAGGCCAGACTTGTTGTTAAAGGTTATGCTCAAATTTATAGTTTTAATTATTCTGACACTTTTGCTCCTATTGCAAGATTAGATACAATCAGATTGTTGCTCACAATATCGGCACAAAAAGGCTGGAAAGTGTTTCAGTTAGATGTCAAATCAGCTTTTTTAAATGGCGAATTGCAAGAGGAGATATATGTGGAGCAACCTAAGGGATTTGTGAAGCAAGGCGAAGAAGGAAAAGTCTACCTACTCAAAAAGGCTCTCTATGGCCTAAAACAAGCACCAAGAGCTTGGTACAGTAAGATAGATGCCCATTTGTTAAGCCTTGGATTTGTTAAAAGTCTTTTAGAATCCATTCTTTATGTAAAACATAAAAATAATGATACTCTCATTGTGTCACTCTATGTTGATAATCTCTTGGTGATAGGAAATAATACAAGACTGGTTGAAGAATTTAAACAAGAAATGATGCAAGTCTTTGAAATGACAGATCTTGGTCTTATGTGTAATATCCCGATTTTAGGCCTAGTCGGAATAGTGGTTTCGAGGCCACAAATCCGATGAAGAAAATTTTTATTTTTATTATATTTTTATGGTTTACGATTTTATGAAATAATTTTGTGAAAATCTCGTTCAAAAATTTTGACGCTCGGGCACTCAATTTAATCAAAAGGACTAAATTGTAAAAGTTGCAAAATGTGTATTCTAGTTTACAAAGGTACTAAGTACTTGTGAGTAATGGGTCTTTAAATTGGGGGTCCTTAAATGGTAAATAGCCCATTTTGTAATTAGTGGACAAAAATGGACATGGCATGGTATGTTTTTATTTATTTTTCATTAAGGGTATTTTAGTAAATTGGTTAATAAAGCTAAAATAATTAAGAAAAAGATGACATCTTCTTCATTTTTCTCATGCCATAACCGTATATGGAGATGGAAGACATGGCTAGGGTTTTTAAAACTTCCAAGCTTGATTGTAAGTCCATTTTTGCCCCGTTTTTAAAGTTCTTTACATTTTTGAAATCCCGGTAAATTGTTGTACTTATTTCTACCATTAATTTGAGCTAAGGTTCATGTCTAAAAATTTACCCATGAATAATATGCATGTATTTTGATGTATAATGATAGAAAATGAAGGTTGGGTGTTAGATAAACAACTTTTGCTAAGCGATTTTACGTGAAAACGAGTAAAATGACATAATCGGTAAAAATACCTAATGTTCATAAGTAAATGTTAGAGTGAGAATTGGATGTTTCTATAGAAGGGAAAAATGATCAGCATATCATAAAACATAAGAAAATAGAATGAAGTTTAATTTACGAGATTTGGGACAAAAGTGTAAATTTGTGAAAGTTTAGGGGCAAAATTGTAATTTTTCCAAAATATGATTTTGGGTTGATTTGAATAATATGTTCCTAATTAGGCTATATTTGAAATGATAGAGTAAGGAAAATCGAAATTCGGGCTAAAATTGGCCAAAATACCAAGTTGTGGACAAAATGGTAAAAATGACCATTTTCGCATACGAGGTAAGTTCATGTGATTTTAATAATGCAATGTGTATTTTAATGTTAATGTTATGATATTGCATGAATTGTAAGTATACATATATGTGAATAATTTGATATTATGTAAATGATGCAACATTACTATATGTTGTTGATGTCTTGATAATGGTATAATGATTATTGTTTACGAATTGTTGCATTCTATGATTATTGTTGAATTATTATACAAATTATGTGGAATACTTGAAAAATATGAGTTGCCACCGGAGTATCGATATTGACATCACGAGAAAGATGGCAAAGGTGTATGATCGAGGAAAAAGCCCGTTTGAACCTTAGGAATAGGTTAGGATACAAGTGACATGTCACTAAGAAATTGAGATCCTAACTAGTTGAGTTGTGGTCCGAGTTCGTGAGAATTATGAGACATCCAAACTCGTTGAGTTGTGTTTCGAGTTCATTATGGATGCGAACACCCGAGCTCGTTGAGTTGCGTTCCGAGTTCATTATGGGTGAGATTATGGTAGCTTTACTACATAAACCACAAGCTATTGAGTTTGTCTAGCTACAGGCTTCCGTGTATCCGATTATATTCCAAGTGTTCAACGGGTAATTTGACGAAGTATTCGATAATGGTCCCAATGAGACAAGCCATTGGTGAGTATGTTCTTGAGTTAAATTACAAGTTGTACAAGTATGTACACTAAACTTATATGTGATGCCTTGATATATGATGTATATAGTATTGGTGAATACTATGAAAATGACATGATGAGGAATAAGTCTTGATACTTGATGACATTGAGATTATGGATCTATGCCTATGAAGCATAATTATGTGTTCTTTCCATGATGGATGAAATGATATTGTATGGATTTAGTGAATAATAGCTGTGATTGAGTAAATTTAGCCTTGGCAGTTTTGGGTTACTGTAGTAGTGTAAATTTGGAAATTCACCATAAATTGTGAAAATTTAGTTAGGGGCAGGATAAAATATGAGATTAAAGCATAGTAAGTTTAGTTTCACATAGAGGAAATGATGCATGCGATTGAATTCTATATTATGAGATATTTAAATTGTTGTGAGACAGAGTCTGAATAACTTCGTGATCCCCTGTTCTGATTTTAGAAAATCATTAAAAATTGTAAAAAAATAATTATGAGTTAAAATTTATATGATTAGAATCATTATTGAGTATATTCTCTAGAAATATAGATGAGAGCCTTATCCGAATTCTGTACTATGAGAAAAATATTTTTTAGTGAAGAGGGGTCAGAACTATTGGACAGCGAAATAGGGGCAACTTTAATGAATAAAATGTACTGATTGGATAAGTCAAAAATTATGAATTTTTTTTTGATAAAGGTATATGAGTCTAGTTTCAAGGAAAATTAACAGAACTTAATTTGGAATTTCGTAGCTCCAGATATAAATGATTTAGTAACTATAACTTGATAAAACAGCTTAACCAGAATATATGTAAATTGTACAATTATGATATTTTATCTTAAAAAGCATGTTGGTAATTGCTTATTAATTTCATATGGACTTACTAAGCGTAAATCTTACCCCTCCTCTCCACTTCTTCAGTTTTGGCAGGTCGGCTCGGTGTTGGAGATCGTTGGAGGCAGAATCACACTATCAAGCTATCACTTTTGAAAGAATTAATTCAAATATATTAGAAATATCAAGTGAGTGGCATGTATAGGAAGCTAGTTTTATGACATGTATTATTATTATGATTTGGCCTAACCTATTGATCTACATTGAGTTATAGTATATGGCCATGCACTACAGCAAAACAGATTTTTAGCGGCGTTTTTTTTGGCTTTTAGCGACGCTTATTAGCGGCGCTTCTAGAAGCGCCATAAAAACGCCTAAAACGTATAGCAGCGTACGCAATTTTTTGTGGCGTTTATGTGAAAAAAACGCCACTAAAAGTCATCACTTTTAGCGGCGTTTGAACGGAAAACGCCGCTAAAATCACCTACCTTTAGCGGCGTTTTATCCACAAACGCCGCTAAAGGTGCAGACTTTTAGCGGCGTTTCCGGGGAAAGCGCCGCTAAAAGTGCAGACCTTTAGAGGCGTTTGTTTGCAAAGCGCCACTAAAAGTACAGACCTTTAGCGGAGCTTTAGCCCAAAAAACCACCAAATTTACAGACCTATAGCGGCGCTTACACCAAAAACGCCGCCAAAAGTACAGACCTTTTAGCGGCGCTTTATCCACAAATGCCGCCAAAAGTAGAGTCCTTTAGCGGCCCTTTCCCCACAAACGCCGCTAAATTTACAGATTGAAATCGTTGCGTTTTAACCAATATCGAACCCTCCTGCATTAGAAATTCAACCAATAACAGCAAATATGACATACAAATCCAACCAATAACATTAAACCTAAATAACACTTTAAATTCAATGAAAGATATATGATTTACATTAATAAATAAAGTATAACTAAGTATATTGTTACAATAATATTCAATGTAAAAATGTTAAAAATATCGTCAGAACAATCAAATAAATATCTAAGAAGGCGGCTGCTGCGATTGCTGAAACATCTTCATCATTTGTTGAAGCTGTAGCTGCAGCTCATCATACTTTCTGCTCTGTTCGCCTCTCTCGCTGCTGCCGTTGCCTCCCTCGCTGCTGCCGCTGCCTCCCTCTCTACTGCATCGGCTAGAAGTTGTTGTTGGAGTTCTTCATATTTTCTTTGAACCTCTGCAATTTGCTCAACTGTGCTCGCTTGCATCTGACCTAGCTGATCTCTTAACCTCTGAACTTCAGCTTGAGCTTGACTTCCGGAAGGCATGTATTGCTGGGAGCTGGATCCAAAATATTGGGTCGGGGTAACACCAGATCCTTGAAATCGAACCCGACCATACCTCTCAGGACCCAAAACTTCATTAATAATTCTGTTATCAATGTCCTCATGATTAACAGAACTATCAGTCGAAGCAGTCGCTTCGTACTCCGCCTTCTTTTCCTTTAGTCTCTCCTAAAAAATAAATGAAAGAGTTAGAAACGAAATATATAATGAAAAAAAATAGAAAATAACATAACATTATTTAAAAAAGAATGCAACATAATTTAGAACAAATCAAATTTTATTAAGTTAATATACCATAATTTCTCCGGCTTCGGATGTCATTGGGGATCCATCTTTCTTCCTATGCGTAATGTCAAAAGTCAAGGCG
Organism: Gossypium anomalum; assembly: GCA_025698475.1. NCBI lineage: Eukaryota > Viridiplantae > Streptophyta > Magnoliopsida > Malvales > Malvaceae > Gossypium > Gossypium anomalum. The sequence continues at coordinate 12,520,501 of CM046956.1, forward strand.
CCCAACTTTTTTGACCAGACGAGACTTCCTACAATATAGTAATAAAAATATTATTTAGTAGTAGAGACTCATCGTAAATTGATAAAATTAATAAATTTATAATACCTCGGCCTCAGCTACGCGAGCAAAACTTCTCGATCCTGCCGTGTGTGTGAATTTTTGTTTCTGTCTACTACTTGTTCCAACACGCTCACGGTCCTACATTGAGTAATTATTATTATGTATATAGTAAATACTAGAAACCAAACAATTTAGAAGAGTTTGAAAGTACGTAATACCTCTCCTTTTTTTAAATTCCAAAATCTAACTGTATCTTCCCACTGGTACCTCAGCATTCCCGGTGGGACATTGCACAATTTTTCCTCGAGACTTATGTCTTTCTTAAAATATTGTTTTTTTAAAGTACTTTTATTATCTCTCCATTTTTTGCCCAAGGTCTTCTTGATATAGTCATCAGAGACCTCTAAAATAAATCTCTCCTAAAAAAACATAAGGTTAAAAAGTAAATAAAAATTAAACTTAAACCAAAGCATTATAGATTAATTTCACATTTTCTTACCTTAATATTGTCGAGAGCTTGATTTTTGTTGTTGTCAGGCATGTGATGCCATGATTCGTAGTTGATGGGCAACATATTTGAATTTCGTGCAAGAATGCCCAAATAGCTAGCTAAAACTTGAGCTTCAGTTCCGACAGGCTGACCATGATTATTTCTACGAACTTTGACACGCTCGGTAGGAGCTAAGTCGTACAAATCTGTAAGTAGCGTACGACCTCGACCTCAAGGCCCCAAAGACTCTCAACTAAAAATGACATATTATTATATTAAAATATAAAAATAAATTAATAATAAAAGCGAACACGCATGTAAAACAAACTAAACATTACCCTGAACTTCTGCAGTATCGTCAACTGTCTCCGGCACACTTGAAGATCCAACAACTGTTTGTTGTTCACTATTGCCTTCTTCTGAATTTGGATTATTCTGAACAATATTTAAATGTCGTAACTTTCTTGTACGCATTTTTCCTGCAATAAACATAAAACGGTGTAAATTTTAATAACAAATTAGAACAACAACAGTACACATAAAATAGTTAAATTATATAACATGAGCAAGATTAAAATAATAACATTACATATAAGTAAAAAAATTGTAAATTCTTACTACATTATAATTCGTAAATATCTTCATCCACATCCCGACGAACTCATTGAAAATGCGTACTAGTACTAGGGATATTTTCATTTAAGTTTTGTTGTGGAAAAGGCAAAGTTTCTGATCTTTCAACGATATCATCTATACTTTCATTACCCATGTCAAACAAGTCTCTAAGGCTGTTTCGAAGTACAACGTACCAACCCTCATCAATTGGATCTTTCGAGTAAAAAACTTGTTTCACTTGAGAAGAAAATACGTACGGCTCGTCTATTAATTGTTCTCCGGTGTGAATCAATCGAGAGAAATTCACCATTGTAAACCTGAATTGATCGTTTTTAATACCACGAGCAGTATTCACATCAGCCCAATCACCTCGAAATAAGACAACTTTCCATTTTCCATAGTAATCCAATTCAATAATGTCCGTAAGAATTCCGTAAAAATCCACATTTCCCTCGACAGGATTACTGTCCCTAGCACTAGCATAACTCGTAATAGAAGAATTAACAACTAGTCCGCAATTTTGGGTTCGCCTCAATCTCTCCCGATATTTGGTATGAAATCTGAATCCATTGATGATGAAGCCACTGTATCTTTTCACTAATCGATTCGGACCCTAGGAAAGCCATTTAACTTCGTCACTAACGGCCTTCCCACTCCAAACCTATTGAATCAAAATATGATTTGAGTAATAATTATAAATGTTACGAGAAAACTTTATGATTTGATTCGGAATATGATTTGAGTAATAATAAAAGAACACGTTGCATACCGTTTGGCTTAACCATTCATGAAAAGATTCAGTGAATAACTTATTAATCTCTCGATGTGGTAATCTTCGTGAGCGTGAACGAGATCTCAATATTTGTTTGTACTCACTATGTTGAAAACAGGTTTAGTTGGTTAGAAAATAAATAAATCAAGAAGATGAATATTTATCATATGTATCATATTCTAGAACTTACTTGCATAATGGTTGAATTGCATCGTGGTGGAAAAGAACATATCTATGTGCTTGTATCCAAGATCGGTCATCTAATTCCGCAACTTCAACTTTGCCGATTAGTTCTCCATAACTTTGAAATAAATAAGTTTCGGCCAAGTTAGGATCATTGAGCCCAGCATTTCTACTTGGTCTATTCAATCTTGTTTCAACATCTTCTAAATATCTAGAACAGAATGTCATACATTCCTCTGCCAAGTAGCCTTCAGCAATTGATCCTTCCGGATAACGCTTATTCTGTAAATGTTGATAGAACTTTTTTCAGGTCATTTTGAATTTTTTAATCCGTTGACCATACATGGCGTTATTACACGTGATATGGACAAGCAAGCTACATTGTAATAAAATGTAATTGAAAACGAACATGGCAAACTGCCAAACATGGAAAATTTAAAGGAAAATCAACAATTAAATCGATACAAAATCGAAGCCCCAAAAGATTAATTTTCCGAAAATCATCATGATAAAAATATTATTCATCATAATTATGAACTAAAACGTACCTTAATAATATCAAAAAATATTAATGCAGGAGGAGCAGACCTTTCAAAGAAAGAAAGGAAGTAGACCTTTCTTACCTCAAACAATGTGGATTGAAGCTAAGCTTTAGTTGAACCAATACTTGCAGGAGGAGCAGGAAGCAATAACTGATTAAATGGGAAACTTCTAACAGTGCGTCAAGTGCATATGTCAAAAAACCCCGTTAGTTAAAGCTCAAGAATTTCCGATGTTTCATATATCAAAGAAGATGAAAACATTAAAATAATTATAAGAAAATATATTTTTAATTCATAGGAATATTAGCAGTACTAAAATATTTTGAAATCAAGTTAATTTTTAAGTAGCAAAATAGTGCAACTATGAAATTAAAAATAGATAATAGATTCGACCTTGCAAATTCTGGACAAGATTAGCTGGTTTCCTCCTTCACTTCGTTATGACTAACACGAACAAGCAGAAATTCCAAGTGATCTATCCGTTCATACTATCAGAAGCCTGCATAAAAAGTATCAATTAAATCCAAAGTGAAATTTATATTAATGTTCTCTAAACCAACAACACCTAGCATAAAAAATATATATCAACAAAGCAGATGCATACGCAAAAATTTAATGGTAGAAATGAAGATGTGAAAAGCAAAGCCTAAGCTAAAGCTTTAATATTGTAAAAACACGAAGAATCACAAGTAAACCAATGTTTGGATCAGGTGAACTCCTTTTCTAATTTTGTGGGCCTATTAATCGAACACAAACTCAAAATGGATACATAGATCAATCTACCATTACACTAATATAAATTACACCCAATGCATCATCGATACATTTGAATTACTATACGCTTTGAGCCTCATCGGTATAAATTAAAGTAATGCGTGTCTAGCACCTTATCAGTACATCCAAAACAATATGTGTTCTGCATCTCATCTGTATAAACTATAAAAATTTCCATAAAAATAATTTTATAATCTGTCTAAAACATTTGATAACAGTTCATAATAGTTTCATTACATTATCATTCTTTCATATATTATTTCAAGCATTCCAATACATTTTCACCTTAACAAATTATGAACTCATAAGCACATATTTGTCACATTTCTAAGTTGTTTATATATATATATTTGAATTTTAATAGAGGTAATTTATAAATTCTAAAAATTATTTTTAAATTATAATTAAATTAATATAATATATAAAAATTTAGGATAATATTAGATAAAAAAATTTCGATTAATTAAAAAAATTGACTAAAAATGAAAGGACTTGGATGCTTATGGGGTATATTAAAGTGATTAGCCATTGATGTGATCAGCTGTGGTGTATATTAATAGAAATTACTCATTAAATTACATTACCTTGTTCCCGCAAAGATGCCTTCCAAAACAGTGAAACATACACTTCAACTCTGTCTCCAGATCTCTCTGTTTCCCAAAAAAATGCACCAATGTCAGATGAACCCAAAAAAAGAAACAAAGAACCCAAGCTTAGCATAAAACCAATTCCTTTTCCAAAATTAAACCTCTTGCGTTTTATATAATATTTCTTATTAAACCTCAATTCCCCCGAATCAAAACAATAAATTTCAATCCAACAGAATAATATTCAATAAGAGAACTAAAATTGGTTTTAATATTAACGTTAAAATATAAGATTAAACAACATACCCACATCGGTTTCAGCCTTGGAGATTCGGGGAAAGTTGGAAGCTTGAAAGCTAGATGAATTCGAGGAAGCGAGACGATAGGAAAGGGAAAAGAGTTAGGGATTTGGGAGAAGGGGGAGCTGAATTCGTGAATAAAAACACTTAGGAAAGAAATAGGGAAGAAACACTTGGGAGAAGAGTTAGGGATATGCTGAAAATGAAATAGGGAAAAAAGGAAAGGGATTTCGGGGTTGGGAAATTAGGGAAGAAAGCTGATGAATGGGGGGAAATGACATAGTAAAAATTCACTTAGGGATTTTGGTAAGGATAAATTTCCCGTAACAAAACGACGACGTTCACATGAAAATTTGTGGCGTTTTAAGGATAAACGCCAGTATTGTTAAGCTTTAGTGGCGTTTTATCTAAAGCGCCGCTAATGGGATGACAATTTAAACAGAAAACGACGCTGTTTTACATTACTAACACTTTTGTGGCGTTTTTTATATAAACGCCGCTAATACTTTACATTTTACATTTTTTTTTAAATTTTAATATATAAAAAGTTTATCTACTATCTATTAAATAACTTAAACTATAATGATATTTTTAATATATTAAATTTAAAATTATCTCTTTTACAATTATATAGTAAATTATTTATTATATAAATTAAAAACAATCAGTCATATATATACCCAAAAAATTTAATTTAAAAGTATTTTAAATAATAGTATTTTATTTTATTTTTTCATTTTTAACATATATTTTTCAATGTTATTAGTTCCAAACTCTTTCAACGTGTGATTAATCATATTGAATATATTAATTATTAAATTACAAATAAATTGTATTTTAATTAATATAAAAAACTAGTCAAAAAATAGTTCGAAAATGATGAAAGAGTGCATGAGTTTTTGAAAATAATTCATGATAGCACTTCGATGATGGATCAGAATACAATGAGCAAAACGGCACCGTTCTCCACAAAATCAGACCCTAAACCCTAAATTTTCAACCCTAAACTCTAAACCATAAACCCCTAACCTTATAAACATTAAACCCTAAATTCTAGATACTAAATCCTTAAATCCCTAAACCACAAACACTTAACCTTAAACCCTATACTCTAAACCTGCCTAAACCCACACTAAACCACAAAATCGTAAACACTACACCCTAAACCAGACAAGATAATTTTTAATTTTGAAACACTTGAAAAGTAGACAAGATAATTTTGAAGAATTATATAATTTTTAATTTAACATATAAAAAAATACTATCATGTTATGTGGATTACCTTGTAGGTTTTCATGTCAGTATCATTAAAAAATTAATTTTACAATTACATTCCTATTAAAAACCCTAGCCTAAACCCCTAAACATAAACCATAAACCACAAACCATGCATAACCCTTAACTTATCCCCTATCCCTTAAACCCTAACCCCTAACCACTAACCTTTAAACCTTAATACCGCTAAACACTAAGATCTTAAACCTTAAACACTAAACCCTAATTAAATAACAAAATTTAAAATAGTAGTAAACCCTAAAAACCAAAGATAACAAACCCTAAACCATAACATTAACATACTAAACCCTAAACCTTCTATCATAAAACCCCTAAACCATAGACCTTAAACCTTAAATATTAAACCCTAAACCCAAAAATAAATTTAATCAATATTAAGTAATGCTTCCACACAAATTATAATTTAAAAATATAATTAGTCCGAAAAACATGAAATTCGACATCAAATGATCCTTAAACTCTAATAGTGCAGAAACACACCCTAACTAGAGCCACATTACGATTACGATTACACAATCATCGGAACACACGAAATTACTGAATTTCACAAAATTAATTCAATAATTCAAGAATAAAATTAAAGAGCTACAAAACTCATACCTGAATTCACGATTTAAACACCCAAAAACGATTGACGCTTCAAATCCACCAATTCCGAAAACTCCTGTCGGCGAAATTGTAAAACGCAACAAAAGAAATGGAGTAGAAGCAAAAGAGTAGAACTCCAATTGAGACGAAAACAACCCATTGAAATGAAGCAGCAGAAGAAAATCAAAGATTAAAAGAAAAAGAAGAAAACGTGAAAAAAGAATAGAAGAACGTGTGAGAGGGATAAGAGATCGCAAAAAAAAACATAAACCCATGAACCTGTAATACCGCTAAACATTAAGATCATAAACACTAAACACTAAACACTAAACCTCAAACCCAAAATAACAAAACCCTAAACCATAAAATTAATATTTTAAATCTTAAACCCTAAACCATAGACCTTAAACCTTAAATATTAAACCGTAAACCCAAAAAATAAGAACTAAACATTAAAACTTAACTAAGAAAATATAATGCTCAGACTTTTTGCAGCGTTTTTGGAAAAACGCCGCTAATACTCAGACTTTTGGCGGCGTTTTGGTAAAAAACGCCGCTAACGCTCAGACCTTTGGCGGCGTTTTTCTAAAATCGCCGCTAATGCTCAGACTTTTAGCGGCGTTTTTATAAAAACGCCGCTAATGCTCAGACCTTTGGCGGCGTTTTTGGAAAAATGCCGCGAATTCTCAGACTTTTTACGGCGTTTCTTGAAAAACGCCGCTAATTCTCGGACTTTTGGCGGCATTTTTCTGAAAACGCCACTATTTCTCGACTTATAGTGGCGTTTTGGTTCAAACGCCGCTAATGTATAATATTTGCGGCGTTTTTGCCAAAAACGCCACTAAAAACGCCGTTAAAACCCTGTTTTGCTGTAGTGATGGGATGTGGCCCATATTCATTATGGTTTGTAAGCTTAATTAATCATGTCATGTTTTATGTTTCTGGTGTGATGAGGTAGTTAGCTTTGTTTGTTGTGCATGATTGGTAATACATTAGGTAAGTTGAAAGCATACCTATGGATCATGAATTAAATGGAAATAAGTAATGATGCCTTGAACATGAATGTTTAATGGACAAATTGGTAACCACAGTAAGATGGTATTAAACGAGAATAAGATTTGGCATATCTAGTTCTAGTTAATGTAAGAATGTACATTATATACATGATGGTAGGCAAATAATACGTTGGTATTAAAATAGAAGATATTGAATGTTATTGAACTCATGTATGTGCTAATATCTTGTGTTGAGATTGATAGTCATGGATGTTGGTTAAAATGAAATATGTTTAAAATGAAAGACTTGTTGTTGCGTGAAATTTTTCAGATTTTCGTAAGTTCTTAGTTTAGTCCCGAAACCGTTCCAAAGTATGCTTTGGGCTTCGTAGACCCAAATAAGGGACGTTATGCATGTGTCTGAACAGTTTTGAATTAAATGAAATTTTATGGCTTGGTTTTCGTCTGTGTGCATGTTTAAGTTTGGTAATGCCTCGTATCCAGTCCCCGGCGTCAGACACGGGTAGGGGGTGTTACATTATGACTTTTTTTATGGGAATGGAGATCAAGCAAAACAAGAACAAGGTGCTCATCTACCAAAAGAAATATGAAAAGGAGATATTGAAGAAATTTCAGATAGACAAATGTAGAGCAACGAGCACACCCATGAATCAAAAGGAAAAGCTGAGTAAAGAAGATGGAACTGATAAAGTTGACGAGGGTTATTATAGAAGCTTGATTGGGTGTTTAATGTACCTTACTACAACAAGGCCTGATATTATGTTTGCTGTAAGTCTTTTATCTCGATTTATGCACTGTGCTAGTGAAACGCATTTAAGAGTGGCAAAAAGAATATTTAGGTACATCAAAGGTACTGTTGATTACGATGTCAAGTTTGAGATATGCCAAAACTTAAAGTTGTACGATTTTTTGGATAGTGACTGGGCTGGGTCTATTGATGATATGAAAAGTAAGTTAGGATATTGTTTCAGCTTAGGCTCGAGAATCTTCTCATGGTCCTCTAAGAAGCAGGAGATTGTAGCACAATCCACTGCAGAAGCAGAGTTCATAGCAGCAACTGCAGCAGCAAATCAAACCTTATGGCTGAAAAAGATGATGCGTGATTTACATATGGAGCAGGAAAATAGCACTGAGATTTTTGTTGACAATTAGACAGCTATTGCAATATCAAACAACCCAATGTTTCATGGAAAGACTAAACATTTCAACATTAAGCTCTATTTCTTGAGGGAAGTACAACAACAAGGAGAAGTGACTTTAGTTTACTGCAAGTCTAAAGAACAAATTGCAGATTTATTTACAAAACCACTTTGAGTCAGTAAGTTTGAGATTCTAAGGCAAAGAATTAGAGTTTGTAGTTTCTTAAGCAAGGAGGAGTGTTAAATGTTTGCTTTAAGGAATGTTAGTTCATTGTTTTGAAATTCAATAAATTTTTTGGTAGTCAAAGCATATCCCTAAAGGGAATTGTTAATTAGTTTTGCTGATGTTTAGGAAGTAGTTACTATTTAAATTTAGCTTGTATTTTAGCTATTTAAAGAGCTGAATATTGAATAAAGTTGTGTACTTATTTCTTGCAATCTTTCCTCGTTAGAAAAAATAAAACTTTCATCTCCAGTAATTCTATTCTCCCTCATTTTCTTTGTTTAAACCCTCGTTGAATTCCAAGTCTTAAGACAGTGAAAGTACTTGGCTGCTTCAATTTATTTGCAGCAAAATGAAACAACTTTTAAATTAGGATTTGCAGTTCCAACTAAAAATTTCTATGGTTTCCTTGAATGGTTCAGTTATGAAACCAGGAGATAATCTATGGTTTGATTTCCTTTCGAAAAGGTGTATTAAGATGATTTGAACCTATCCAGTTTTCATTTAAGAGATGATTAAAGACCAAAGATATCAAAATGAAGCAATTAATGAAACTAAAAAATAGTGCCATCACATGATTACTGTATTTGTTTTTCTGCAATTCATCTTTGCCTACAGAAAATCATGGAGGCTTACTTTTACTTGGAAGGATAAGAAGGGGCTTGAATTTTTGGCCTATGCTCCAAGGCCTTTCTTCGAGGATGTTATTATCGATACCAAAGGACGAAATAGCCTTAGCTGGCAACCTGAAGTGTTTGATTGTAAAGTTTACTGGTTCTGTTGACAAAACCAACTTTTAGGCTTCCATCGACATTGATTGTAAAAGAATCCCACAATTCTTTGGATTTAATGTACATTTAATATATATATATATATATCACGCGAGGAGTGACAGAAGAAGAAGAGTTGTGAAGCTTGTTCATCAAGACAACGTGCTACAGTGCCAGAAGCAACTCCATCTGTATATCTGCTGTGTCCGCAATAAATTGAAGCAACTACAATATATACTTAGCTAGGGCCTATGCCGGGTATAGAGTACGAGGGAAGCCTTCATCATAAGATCATGAAGAAGTTGAAGCAATTGAAAACATCAAACAAGAAGCCATCGCAAGCTGCAAAACCTAGCGTTGAAGGTTTCAGTTATCGGGCAGTGTTAACAGGCTCCAATTTCAATGCTTTTCTATCACAGCTACAAGATGACTGATAAATCAGGCATAACTCATTCATAACCAGAAGCAAAAGAGTCATGCATAAGCATAAGAGCAAGAACTTAGAATAATACATACAGCTTAAAAGAAGCTATGATAGTGAGAAACACTGCACTGTCATTAGATTGTAAAGTATCTAAAATCTAGACATTGCAACAATCAATAACTTGTTAATATATATTATCATTGATAAGGAGACTTTAATAGTAGAAATAAGAGGGTTTGTCAAGGAACAAACCTTCAGAGATCGAGCTGACAGAACAAGTGATCGAACATTTACAGATCCCAACAATACTATTGCATCAGCTTGAACATCCTTATTTTCGTATATATAGATATCAGCTTTGATAAGAGACTGCAGATTCTCCGGTGAATAAACTTCTTGAGGGGAGGTTGGTCTTGGACCCTCAACAGCAGTAGTACTGTTTTCAGGGTGTCTATGCTTGGTTTTAGTCTTAAGTTTTTATCTCCCTAAGACCTTTTAAGGGCATGGGTGACTTTCTTTTTTTTCTTCTTCCAATTTTAATTATTCTCTATTACATTTACAAGCTGACTGATATAACATAGTTAAAAATCAGAAGCAAAAGAGTCATTCATATATAAGAGCGAGACCAATAGAGCAAAATAATACAAGTTTACATCAAACCACCAAGATGCAGCATTGCTTTGATTCCCTTGGTAAAGCCGACAACACTAGGAATATCTTCAAGTTTTCTTCTTCAGAATAGTGTGGTTCTGTAAGTACTGCCAACTTCTCTAGAACTCTACCGTCCTTTAGGATATACTTTGCCTTTCCCATACAATCTTTTTCATCTGTAAACTTTAAAATTTTGATGGACTTGAGTTTACACAACAAACAATTTATTGATATTTATCTCATATTTTCTTACCAAGTTTTTTGCGATGCGTTTTATAACATTTTTATTATTTAAATAATAATTTAAAATATTTAATAGTCACAATCATAAAAATTGTTTTAAACTTGTGTAATTTATTCAAAATTTGATAATTTATTTTTTATTTAATTTTTTAAAACCTTTTTATTAAAAAATTATAAACAATATTTTCAACTTTAAAAACTTGTAAAATTGTTTTAAATATATTATTTTAAATTTATGAAACTTTTAAAATGAATAAAACTTTTGATAAATTATTTTTATATTATATTTAAAAAAAATTATACTTTTTTAGCATTAAATATAAAATAGTTTACAAAATTTTAAAATCAATTTTTAAAAATGTATTACAAAATTTTTATCTTAAAATATTTCTTAAAACAATTTAGTTTAATGTTATTAATAATGTGTTATTTCAATTTCAATGGTATTGGCTGCAGTTGCAATCCTTGGCCACAGATCAACACACTCCTTCCCAATTGGACCGGTAGCGGCAGAACCTTTCATTTCTCCTTTCGGATTCACGATAACACCAACAATATCTTCAAAGTACATGTAAACACCATCCTTTCAACGCCAAGGCTTGCGCTGCCTCACAATGACGATAATCAAGACCTTCCATAGATCAGGCTTCTTTTCTTGACAGAGCCATCACCATGTCTCCAATACAAGCTGGCGGCAATTGATTGAGGCGGCCCTTGATTCCCTACATGGAAATATGTAGAGGTTCTTAGAATCGGTGTTATCAGTATAGTTCATGGTGGTAACCACCGGTAAACCTAGTGACATCTTGAACTTGTTTCCGCTTGATCTTCCACTTCGTTTCGACTTTTTCCCTTAATTTTAGCTTTATTATTACCTAGTGTTGAGAAAAAAAGAACTCAATAACAACAAAATGCTATACCAATAACATTAAAACTAATCAGGTCCCCTATTATCTCCTATCCAATAAATAAATAAAATAGACTGAATGAGTAATTGTAGTAAAACCTGACCTGTTGATCCTTTGGTTTTTTTGGTAATATGAACTATTTTAAGTAATTTTCATTCTAAGATTTTTTTATTGGGACACGTTATGGGTGCTCTCTAAAGAGGTAAACAGTTAGCCATGAAATGTAATTTATTCTCATGAGTGAGGATTGAACCCCTAACCTTATAGTTAAGAAATAAAATGAACAACCACTACACCAAATCTCATGGTTAAAACATATGTAAACTTGAACGCATGTTAACTACTCTTTCTTTTATATTTATTTATATATATAAACCCTAAACCCCATATATATATATATATATATATATATATAAACACTTAAAAGATAGGTCATTTGACGTGAGCCCTAGGGTCAACTACATTTTGATCGTCATTCTTTTGAGCTGAACGAACCCAACGCTTCATTGGGTAAAGCTTCTCGATCTCTTTGTATTATATGTGATGATAATTAGTTCTATTTCTAGTATACTGTCAACAATATTAGATCTTTATATTTATAGATAATTATCATGCAGGTAACCTCAATATAAGAATGATAGTTGAAAGTTTCATGGGATTTGAATGATGGATTAAGAAGCATGCACATTTGTTTTTGGATAAAAACAACCAAGATACGAACAATAATGAAGGTCTAATATTAGTGACAGTATACTAGAAATAATCTAATTATCATCACATATAATACTAAGAGATCGAGAAGCTTTGGGTTCGTTCAACTCAAAAGAATGACGATCCTTTTTCGAAAATGATATTGCAACTATTCCCTTTTGCTTTTCTCTCTCGCTTGAATTTGGTTAAGTGCTCATATTTCGTATATTTTCGACCCTTATATTTAGTATTTTGTTTGATTTTTAAGTGAAATATTGCATATTTTACTTTGCATGATTTATGTCTCATTTACATTTATTAGAGTTTTTATATAGTTATGGTTGATTTTTATAGGATTTTGATATTTGATATTTAATTAAGTGTTTTGTGATTTATGAATTAGGATTATGGGAGCTTAAGGTTCGACTTCGAAGACTATAGGAAACTAAAACAAGCAAAATTGAGCCGAATGGAGGTTGGAACAAAAACAAGCAACTTTGTCGAGTCGGTATCTTTGCCCTAAGCCATTGCCCTAGCGTGTAGTGAGGAGATCCCTCATTGGCGCCCTTGCATGGTCTTGGTGCCGCAATGTCCTTGCCTCATCCTAGCGTCCCAGCTCGTGCGCCCTACCCCAAGCCTCCCACACCCCAAAGCCAACCTTGTTACTTTGATGAGTTTTGTTCGTGTTTTGATCTAGCTTTAAGGGTATTTTGGTCATTTAGGAGTTTTACAACTTCAAGCTAGCTCTTGTAACCTAGTTTAGGTCAATTAGACAATATAAATATGATATTTTGAGTGGGAGTTAGGGCCTTTTGCTATTTTATCACATTATAGCTATTTTATTGTTTATTGCGTTTTTCGACTCCATGGCTTTCTAAACACCCTATTCAAGTCAAATGATTATCAAAGTTTCATTCAATAAATTCATGAAAGTTAATTTGTGCTTAAATTTTCTTTATTCTGTAGTATTTGTGCATTTTCTGCTTGAATTACAATTATTCAGGTTTGTTAAATATTCAGTCAATATTTAATAGCTTCAAATGATTGCCTTTTCAATTAGAATAATTAGATCTGAAATTATTTCATTCATTCTAATACTTGTGATGAACTACATAATTGTTTATGTTATAGTGTATGATTATGTGGTACAGATGTGTAATCTAACTTAAATAAACCCCGTTGAGGTGAGTTTGTTGATTAGAATTAGATCTCTCCTTTTTAATGCTACTGGTAAGTTAAATCTTGGGCGTTGAGTTACAATGTTATTTATTGGTTAGGGAAGTAATTTCAAAAAAGTTGCCTCGTGGTTACTGAACAGATAAGGAGATATTAGTTGAACGACATTGAGCCAACAACTAAAATTAATTTATTAAAAGCATTGAAGATATCTTTCCATTGGCAATTAGATTTATGAATCAAATGAAGATTTTATCTCCGACTAAAGCTTTTTCTCATTGATTTTTCAAAAAACATTATTTATTGTTTTTTTTTGTTAAGCTTTTAATTCAATTTTAGTTTTTGAGTTTCTAAAACCCCCCTCTTATTACTTAATTTGTTTTTACTTAAGAAATAAAATTATTACTAATCTTTTTGTATACAACTCTACTTGTCGTTATCTACTAATTTTATATTTTCAAGTATTTTTTTTTGTAGGTCTTGATAACCTAACAAAATTCTCTTTTAGATCACTGCCCAAAGCACTTAGGGTTTCCTTTGTAGAATAGAAAGAAAATTGGAAAGATGAAAAATTAAAAGGATGAAAAAATAAGAAGATAGAAAATATAATTATTTTTTTAGGTGTAATTGGTAGGAAAGATAAAAAAAAAATAATTTTGTTTACATCCATCGCTTGGTAGAGTTGAAAAATGAAATGAAAGAAAATAAAACTTTTGAAAAATAAGCGAAAAAGTGAAAAGAAAATAAATTTCAAGTGTACTTAGTAAGAAAGAAAATAGGAGAGATGATAACTTTTCATTCTAATGCATAAAAGTCAATCATTCCAAATTGAAATGATAAGAGGAGAAAATAATCTATCTTAGTTCAAAATTATGCATTTTTTAAATATTTTATTTTTTTCTTTTTATTTTTTAACTCTATCAAGCAATAGATGGAAAAAAATGAGTGTCCTTGGTAAGAAAGAATAGAGAGAGAGGAAATATGTAATAACTAATTTCGTCAATGTCAAAAAAAAAAAAAAGAGGATACATAAAAGTCAATCATTCCAAATTGAAATGATAAGAGAAAATAATCTATCTTAGTTCAAAATTATGTATTTTTTAAATATTTTATTTTCTTTCTTTTTATTTTTCAACTCTATCAAGCAATAGATGAGAAAAAATGAGTGTCCTTGATAAGAAAGAAGAGAGAGAGAGAGGAAATATGTAACAACTAATTTCATCAATGTTAAAAAATTTGATTTCGAAGACAAATTTATTAAATCGAAATAATCCAAAAATTTTAGTTGAACATCTATGAAATAAGTTCAACAATGGAAAGTAGAATTATTTAGTAAAATTTTTAAGTAAAACCAATATTAGAACCCAAGCATTCCTCAATAGTTTCAACCACTACTTTTTTTTTCTTTTTTCTTTTTTTGATAAATAAATTAAAATACTTTACATTAAACTAGGAAGAGTCAAAAGGAGAAGCTATATATAACTGTAAGCCTTCCTCTCTGTCAAATGCCAACTTGGCAATATGATTAGCTTCAACATTTTCTTCTCTAGGGATGCGTCTGATTATTGTTGAATTTAACCACTTCGACAAATATTCCTTGATAGCCCCAATAACTTCCATGTTGTCTGTCTGTACCAATATCCTATCATGTTGTCTTCCTTGCACTAACGACACACCACCATGAATGTCCCACAATTCAGTTTCGAATATTGAACATGTTCCTAATCTACAATTAAATCCAAGGATCCAATTCCCATCATGATCTCTCAAAACTCCTCTTGCAGTAGCGCATTCTATGTTTCAACCACTACTTTAAGAATAACTCTAGCATGAACATATATTTCTTTCTTTGCTAGATTAACTTTTTTTCACATTAATCTCTCTTCGACACTACTTATCTAAATGACTAAAGGTACCACAACCAGTGCTTTTTGGAGGTAACCAAATAACTTCAATTAAAACCCCTTTTACCAATTCAACCATAATACTTCCTAGTATTTCATCTTCTACAGCAACTTCAATATATACATTTGCACAATCAAGATGCTTTCTCATAGGAGTAGCCCTATCTATGTACTGAGTTTAATCCACACTAAAACTTTCTTCAAATCCAATTCAAGAGGTATTAAACTTGGTTCCCACTTCCTTAACACAAGTGCCTTACCCTGATTCAAGCACCCAATCTCTAGTTTCTTGATTCAGAAATAAAGTTTGATACAATTTAGGCCTAAGAAATCTAACTTCAACACTACATTGTTTACCCATAATAGATTTGTAGCCTTTTGGAAAAGACTAAAATTAGGAGATTTTTCTAAAAACTGTCCCACTAATCCATTCACCCATTAAGCAAAACCCTCATCTATAATCTCAAGGGAGACTAACAATATACTTGTCATTTCTATTAACAAGAGGATAGAATTGTAGTGATTGAGAGCCACTAACCGAAAAAAATAATTCTAGTTTGACACAAGTGTTGGAAGTGTAATAAAAATAGCTCAAATACTAATTCTTTTATTACACACAATAACACACAATATAATTATCTTTTTTCTCTCTCTCTATACTAGTTGCTGCTAGTTTACAACTCTCACTCTTTTCTTTCTTTTTTTTTCAACACTCACTTTTTCTTCTTTTTTCTCTCAACATTCACTCACTTTTCCAGCGGCTATTATACTAACTCATAAACCATATTTATAGACTTACTTAAACCGACTTAAATGTTGTCGCCACATCCTATTCTTATCCCTTAACCTTCATAAAACCCAGCTGTTACTTATCCATTATTATGGATAATGCTCCAAGTCATTCCTAGCCAATTCATCATATTTAATCCTTAAGTAATTGTTAACAAATTTCCACATTAAGCCAAGTTGCAGACCAATTCTTTTGATAGCTTGCTACCACCCTGTCTACATGCTTAGCTGACTTTAAAAGTCGATTTGATTTCTAACACTCCCCATCAAATCGAGCTTTTCATTCCAAGCTTGTCTTTGAGTTTGTGGAATACGTCTATTTTTAATGGCTTCGTGAAAATGTCTACCAATTGATCTTCTGTTCTGCAGTAAACTAACTCCACATTTTTATTCTTCACTTGCTCTCGAATAAAATAATACTTTGTATCGATATGTTTGCTTCGACTATGAGACACCAGATTCTTTACAAGAGATATTGTGGACTTGTTGTCAACATAAATTGTAATTGTACCTTATTATATAATAGATAATTCGCCCAAAATATTCTTCAACCAAATTTTTTGATACGTGCATGTTGCAACAACCATGTATTCTGCTTCACATGTTGAGAGAGCTACTGTTTGTTGCTTTTTCAATGATCATGAAAATACCACGGAGCCAATATGGAATAAATATCCGGATGTGCTTTTACGATCATCCAAGTCACCACCACAATCACTATTTGAATAACCAACCAATTTTGAACTTTGTGAGTGTGTATAAAATAAAACATTATCCATCATACCTTTGATGTATCTCAAAATTCTCTTTGTTGCAATCAGGTGATCTTGTTTTGGCTTCTCCATGTATCTGCTAACTATTCTCACTGCGTACATTATATCTAGCAGCGTGATAGTTAAATACCTTAAACTTCCAACGATACTTTTGAACAACGTTGGATTTACCGGCTCTCTAGATGAATCAACACTTAATTTCATGCCTAGTTTTGCTGGCGTGGTTATCGACTTGTAATCTTTCATTCTGAATTTTCTTAAAATCTATTCGGCATACTTCTTTTAAGACATAAATATTCCATCTTTCATTTGTTTCACTTCAACTCCAAAAAAGTATGACATTTCACCAATACCTGTCATTTCAAATTCTTTAGTCATAGCTTTCTTAAAGTCATTGAACATACCTAGATTGTTTCCCATGAAAATCATATCATCCATGTATAAGCACACGATCATGATGTCACCAACTCTATTTTTTTTTTTCGTATATAGGGCATGCTTGTATGGGCTTTTCATGAACCCGCTCTTCTAAAAGTATTCATCTATTCTTATGTTCCATGCTCTTGGGGCTTGCTTCAGTCTATATAAAGCTTTCTTCAAGTGGTAGACTTTGTCTTCCTGTCCTTTTTTACTATACCCAAGTGGTTGTTCAATGTAGACTTCTTTCTCTAGGTAGTCATTAAGAAATGTTGACTTTACTTCCATCTGATAAATCTTCCATTTATTTTATGTTGCAATTGCCGTGAGAAGCCTTATAGTGTCAATTCTGGCGACTGGAGCAAATACTTCATCATAGTCTACTCCATGTCTTTGCTTGTAGCCTTTTGCAACTAGTCTTGCTTTTTATTTCTCCACTTTTCCTTCTTTGTTGGTCTTCGTCTTATACACCCATTTGACTCCAATTAGACTATGTCCTTCTAGTAGACTTGTTAACTCTTACATGTCATTTCTTCTTATTGTTGCAATTTCTTCATCCATTGCCTTCTTCCATTTGACATATTCAATTGCATCTTCATATGTTATTGGATCACATTCTGTCATTAACTAGAATAATTAATAATCGAGTGTTGTTTTTATGGGTTCTGTGACCTCATAAATATCATGTATACTACGCATTCTTGCAGGTGCTTTCTCTAAGTTGCTGGTACTGCTGCTGATTGGTGATGACGATGTTGTAGAAGTTGTTGCAACAAGATTTGGTGGAGGCCTTTGATCATCGCCTTGTTCTTGATTGATGAAATCATCTTCTTTGTCATCACTAAAAAATAATCCTTCATTTTTCTTTTCTTCTTTACTCCATCTCCAGTAACCAGATTCATCGAATTCAACATCTCTTGAAATAATAACTTTCTTGGCGAGAGGGTTGTATAGCCTGTATGCCTTGCTTCTTTTTTCATAACTAATGAAAATACATTTCACTCATTTGTCGTCTAGCTTCTTTCTCGTCTGGTCAAGAACATGAGCATATACGATGCATCCAAAAATCTTGTGATGTCTGACTCTTGGCTTTTGATTGCTCTAAGCTTCATTCGGTGTCTTGTATTTCACACTTTTTGTTGGACATCGGTTCAGTAAATAAACAACACATTGAACAACTTCTGCCCAAAAAGTTCTTGGTAAACACTTACCTTTAACCATGCTTCTTACCATATCAAGAATAATGCAGTTCTTTCTTTCAAGAACATGAGCATATACGATGCATCCAAAAATCTTGTGATGTCTGACTCTTGGCTTTTGATTGCTCTAAGCTTCATTCGGTGTCTTGTATTTCACACTTTTTGTTGGACATCGGTTCAGTAAATAAACAACACATTGAACAACTTCTGCCCAAAAAGTTCTTGGTAAACACTTACCTTTAACCATGCTTCTTACCATATCAAGAATAATGCAGTTCTTTCTTTCAACGACTCCATTTTGTTGTAGCGTGTACGCAGTTGTTAGCTGGTGAATAATGCCATGCTCCTTGTAGAAGCTTTCAAATAGCTTTGAAGTATACTCACTGCCTCTATTAGTTTTGAGTATCTTAATGTAATGTCCACTCTGTTTTTCTACAAAGCTTTGTACTTAATAAACTTGTCAAATGTTTCTGATTTTGTTTTAAGAAGATATATCCAACTTTTTCAACTAAAATCATCAATAAAAGTAAGATAGGACATGTTTCCACCAAGTGATGGTATGTTAAAGGGACTTGCTATGTTGGAGTGCACAATTTTCAATGGTCTCTTGGCTCGTCGAGTTTTTCCAACTTTAAAACTTTGTCTGTGTTATTTTCCTTTAATGCAATCTTCACACAGTTGATCAGGAGGATTAATTTCTGGCAATCCATTCACTATATTTTCTTTTGACAATAACTTCAGACCGAAAAATCCAATATGCCCGAACCTTAAATGCCATAACCATGAATCATATTTGGTTGCGTTCTTCATACACTTCACCTCTCCAGATTCAATGTCAATAGTAAACATGCGGTTACACGTCATATAAACTTGGGCAATTAATTCGCCGTTCTTATTTTTTTTATAGCGAGCACGCAATCCTTCACATGTACTTCATATCCTTTTTCTAGAAGTTGTCCAAGGCTGATGATGTTGCTTTTCAAAGCTGGTACATAATAAACATCTGATATGAACTTTCTTTCTCTGTTCTTTTGTGTAATAGTAACTTTGCCTTTACCTTTGACCGCGGCATGCGATTCATCTCCAAATGTTACTTTTTAGTGAATATTCTCGTCCAACTCTGAAAATAAGTCTTTTTGTCCACACATGTGATTGTTGGCACAATTATCAAGATACGGAATATTTTTACTTGATTTTTCACTTTCTTTATAAATGAGGAATACACTAGATTCCACGTTTTCTTCTTCTTTAGCTACTGCTATATGATTTCTTTCCTCCACCTTAGGAGTTGATCTACATTCATAATATGGCCATATTTATTACAATTATAACGTTGTATCTGAGATTTATTTCCTTGTTGAAATCTCCCTCTTCCTCGACCTCGTCTACGTGTTCCTCATCCACCTCTATTTTTGCATTTATATCCTCCACAGTATCCTCCACGATTGGTTGTACATTGTCCAAATCTATTGCTAGCTCTGCTTTCATTGAAAGGCAGCTTGCTTTGCAAGACTTGCTCCAAATTTTCAGTATAATCATTTTGCTTGATTTTATGCTCATGAGCTTAGAGGGAACCCACAAGCTCGTTGGTTGATATTTGTGACAAATCTTTGACTCTTCAATGGCAACCACCACATAATTAAATTTGCATGTTAGTGATTGCAATTTTTTTTCCATTACTCTGATATCATCAAGTGTTTCTCCATTCATTTTAATTTTTTTTATCACCGCTTTCACTCAGATGACATTATCATCAACACTTTCTGAAGGTTTCATTTTCTATTGCTCAAATTCGGCTCTAAGGGTTTGTAAATGTACCTTTTTTTGCCTCCTTGAAGGGATTTTTGCAAAATTCCCCACGCTTCCTTTGATGTCTTTGCATCTGAATTTTTTTCAAAGGTTGATTCATCAACACCTTAAATAATAAAGAACGCTCTCTTATCCTTTTCACAAGCTTCTTTCAATACTCTTTTTTTTTTTTTCGTTTTTCAAGGCCGCTTCGACAGCTGCATATTCGGGCTCGACATATCCTTCTTCGACAACATCCCAACAATCTTGAAAGCCAAGCAAAGCCTTCATCTAGATGCTTCAATTGCCATAATTTATCTTTGTTAATTTCGGGATCTACGGTTGAATCATGTTTGCCATTGTGACGTCGATAGGAACTTAACTCGAATACCACTTATTGGAAGTGTAATAAAAATAGCTCAAATATTAACTTTTTTATTACACACAAATAACACACAATACAAATATCTTTTTTTTTTTCTCAATCTATACTAGCTACTGCTAATTTACAACTCTCTCTCTTTTCTTTCTTTTTTTCTCAACACTCACTTACCTTTTCTTTTTTTTTTTCTCTCAACATTCACTCACTTTTTCGGTTGCTATTATACTATCTCATGAATCATATTTATAGACTTACTTAAACCGATTTAAATGTTGCCGCCGCAGCCCATTCTTATCCCTTAACCTTCATGAAATCCAGCTGTTAATTATCCATTATTATGGATACTGCTCCAAGTCATTCCTAGCCAACCCATCATATTTAATCCTAAGTAATTGTTAACAAATTTGCACGTTAAGCCAAGTTGCAGACCAGTTCTTTTGACAGCTTGCTACCACCTTGTCAGCATGCTTAGCCGACTTTAAAAGTCGGTTTGATCTCTAACAACAAGTACCGCCAACTGCATCATCTCCAATTTGTGGCATTCTGTTGATCCATTGATCTTTGAATCCTCCATTAATCTTTGAATAACACCCAAGAACAACAAATCATAACAAGAAAAAGAAAGTGATCAAAAAGAGCTTGATAAAAGAATCAAAGGAAAAGAAAAGAAAATCTAAAATTATCTGGGCGTATGATAGACTCAGGTAACATGCACATCTTCAAATTTTTCTATATTTAATAAGAATTTAGGTAGTGAAATTGTAAACAATTTCCATCACGTAATGATACTCTTTGAATCACAAGCAAATGAGTCATTGGTAAGAGCAAGACTAATTTAAATGGCAACAGTACAATATTTATTTATTAATATCAAAAAATAAAGATGCACAAATGCTTTGATTCCCATGGTGAAGCCGACAACACTTTAGATATCTTCGATTTTCTTTCTATAGCGTAATGCTGTACGTATAGTCAACTTCTCTAGAGCTCTACCATTCTTTAGGAAATACTTTGCCTTCCCAATACAATCTCTTTCATCTGTAAAGTCTGAAATTTTAATGGACTTGAGTTTACACAACAAGCAAGAAGGAGCTTTCTCAGGCAGAGAGAGGAGAGCTTCCTGAAATCAACAACATAAAAATGGAGTCAGTAAGACTTTTCAACTTGAAATCAAATGAAGCTTAAACTTATAACAATCAATACCTGATTAAACTCAAGCTTTTCTAGTTCAGGCAAACTTGAGAGTAAAGTTTCAAGTCCCTTTTCCCATTGATCATAATATGGGCGTAGATCATTAGAACAATGTATCTTCAATTTGACCAAGTTAGCAAAAACAGGAAGCGGTTCACAGCTTAAAAGAAGCTATGGCAGTCACAAAATTTGCACTGTGTTAGTAGACTGTAAAGTATCTAAAAATCTAGACAAGGCAACAAGCAATAAGTTTTGTACTAGAAATAAGGTGAAAGAATATGTGAAGAGACAAACCTCGAGAGAAGTATCCGACAGAATAAGTGAACGAACATTACAGATCCCTCTAAAAAAAGTAGATCCATCAACTTGAAGACTGTTGGATATATCGATATCAGCTTTGACAAGAGATTGCAGATTCTGCAGTGAATACCCTGCTACTAATTCGTCGTCGTACTCCAGGTAGACTAGATTTGGGGCATCGATCGTTATCCAACCATAGTCACTTTGATAGGTGTAAAGTAGAGTCAATCTCTTGAGCAAAGGATGTGAAATATTGAAGTTGCTTATATTGCTCATGAGAAATTTCTCTATCACCAAATCTTCAAGACTGGTGCAGCCGGATAATAGACTTTTAACTGAATCATCATTCGAAAAATTAACTTCCTCAAGATGAATAGTCTTTAGATTCGGGAAGTGAGAACCCTTGGGAACATCCAAAACAAAATCAAATTCCATACACAGTTTCAAAGTAACCAATGTCCTGCAAGTAAATAGAACAGCCGGCCGAGTAGTGAACTTGCCTGGGGAGATGTTTAAATCAAGATGTTTAACCCCACGATGAACTGCAGCAGATATCCACGCGTGAAAACGGTCAGGATCAATCATTGTTCGACATTTGAGACGAAATTTATCGATATTTGTCATATTATGAGTAATCAGCATTTTGTCCGCAAGGCATGCGTAGCTATAAATGTCAATATGCCTGTAACTTGTATAACCCCGGCGCCACAAATCGCCTTCGAAATCAAAGTGGAGATTAGGAAGTAAAGCAAAAAGATATCTCCATCGGGTAGATAAAATAGAGGTCCTAATGACTTGTTTTGCAGAAAGGAATGACAGAATGTGAATTAAAATTGAATCATGTAAACCACTAATCCTGTCTACATTCTCCATTTTCACTTGCTTAGCCATTCCAAGTTGAATAAGAAATACTTCTGTCTACAAAAAAGAAGACGGCAGAAACAGAAAAAAGATAAAGCCTAACATTAGGGTTTTCTTTTTATAGACTATTTTGATTAGGTTGAATGTACGGTGCATTGAGTTTTAGTATGTAGTTTTAATTATTAAATTTTATATAAATTTATTGGTTGAGTATTAGATCCTTTGGTACGTGGTTGACCATGCAATATAGTTTTGAGTGCGTTCAAGCGTTTTTATAAGTTATTCAAAATCTTCGTATCAATTCCTATAAATAATATAATTTTTTATCATAACTTTAGAAAGTGATTGTTTATAAATAAATTATGATTAACAAAACTATAACATTTTATATTGAATAAATATATTGTTTTTATAATATATAATATGAACATATAAATAAGTTTTGTCCATACTTTTCGACCATAACTTTTTTATAAATAAATATATTGTAACATTTTTATAACATGTAAATTAGTTTTTATAATAAACTTTTTTACCATAAATTTAGATTTTTTTACGATTTAAATAATATAATTTTTATAATGTAAGAACTTTTTTTACTATAATCATCCAAACACTCATATGTATTCATGCTTATAGTATAATTTTTATAATTTGTATAAAAATAACTTTTTAAAAGTAGATTTGGGTGTAACTACCTGTGTAATTACTTCAATATCTCATCCTACCTCTAAAAAATGGAAAGTATAATTGTGGTGTTCCAATTACACCCAATTCAGTGAGACCCGCTAATTACAATGATTACTCAAATATGTCATTTTTGTGTAATTACAAACAATTACATTTAAATCTAATTATTAAGTGGCTTTTCAAATACTAAATTAAGTATCGTAGACTATTAGTAGTGGATGGAAAATTGGTGACTAATGTCAATTATTATTTGTTTATTATTATTAACCTATGGAGATTGTGGAAAGATTTACTAAAATTTTATGATTTTATGGTTAATTATTATTAACCGATGTGACTGATGATGATTATAAAAATAAAATATGTTCGCATTAATAAGGGTGGGTTTGGATGGACGATACATTTATTTGTGATTAGTGTAAAAACAGCGGTGACGGTGAAATTAGATGCTATAATGATATTATAGTGTGAGACAAAAAATAAGTTAAACACGTCGCACCGCACCGCATCTAATTGCTCATCCAAACCCACCCTAAATGTTGAGTAAAGTAATAAAACATAGTTCAATAAATATCAGCATACAAATCATAAAACAATCATATAATTAATACTTAACCTAGTAATTCTATATATAGGGTTTGAGATTGAAAGTGAGAGATGAAGATTAATGATGATATCCTCTAAATTCATGAAAAAAATAGTATATCTTAAATTCAGTTTGACCAAGGTAGCAAAAACAGGAAGTGGTTCACAGCTTAAAAGAAGCTATGACAGTCACAAAGATTGCACTATCAGTAGATATTGCAAAAAGCAACAACTTTTATATATAGCAGAAAAAAAGGCAAAAGAAACAAAGCTGAAGATGAGAGAATAAGTGAAGGAAAATACATTAGAGATCCCCCTAAAAAGTGTTGTTGCATCAGCTTGAAGAGTAATGTAATATTGGAATATATGGTTTGACAAGAAATTACAGATTCTGCAGTGAAGACTTGGCTACTCTTACTTGGTCGAGGTATTTGAAATAGGCTAGATTTGTATAGTCGAGCAACTGATGTGAAATACTTAAGTTGCTTTTATTTTCAGTCTTTTAAGACCATATCTTCAAGACTGGAACAGCCGGATAAGAAATTTTCAACTGAACCATCATTCAAAAATCCAACTGACTCGAGATGAAGAGTGTTTAGATTCGGAAGATGAACAAACAAAAACCTTTATCCACTTTCAAACTCACCAATGTCCTGCAAGTAAACAGATCCCGGTAAAGTGTCAAGGGAGATGTTTAACCCCGCGATGAACTGCAGCAGATATCCACCCGTAAAAATGGTTAGCATCAACCCTTACCCGGTATTTGAGACGAAGTTTGTTGTATTATAAAAACACAACATTCTGTCGAGATTAGAAACTAAAGCAAAAACATATCTCCATCTAGTAGATAAAAGGAAGGTTCTAACTGCTTCCTTTGTAGGAAGGAATGATTAGAATTGAATCTGGTAAGTCACTTTTTTACAAATTCCAATGCGACGTTTGAAAAAGGAATAATTCTTCTGTCTACAAGAAAGTGAAAGAAGATGAAGCCTAATATTAGGGTTTTTTTATCTGTCTATTTAGGGTACTAACAGTGGCGGAGCCAAGGGGCCGGCAGGTCGAACCCCTAAAATGGTGATTATTTAAGTATTTTATTTTAATTAATTTTAATCATTTCATATTTTGAATAATTGTTTTTGATCTTTTTTGCTAAGTATTAGATTATTAATTTTGTTGAGTGTTTGTTTTTCTCTCCCTTTTCACTCAAGGGTTCATCTCCATATTTATAAGATATAGTTCAATGACGTGATGTTCTAGAATTAGACAGACTCTATATATGTTAACACGTACCCTCTTTTAAGGCTAGCATGTATCCTCTTAGTATGAATTTGCCTACACGGTGGCGAAGTGTATAGGCGAACCATAATGGCAAGCTACATGATAATAAACTATATACCTATTGAGGTAAAAATAGATGGGCCGGGTAACGGGTGGGTCTAGGAACCAAGTAATGGCCAACACTATAACTAATCTCTCGGCTTCGCATAGAAGGAATAATAATTTTTTAAAGCTTCTCAAAATTTTAGATTTAAAGATAAGTAGTTGAGAGTAAGCTACTAAGCTACTGCAATGTTCAAGAACATCAAAATCTACTTGACTTTAAAATATGGATTGTGTTTAGGTATATTCAATTTACAAATAATAATAATAATAATAAAGATATGATGATTTAAAAAAAAATAACTTTTATAATTTGAAAAATAAATTTTAAATTGAAGTACAATTTATTGAATGTATCCAAAGTTTCTTAAAACATATGATGATTTTGTTTATGCATTTGGTAGAAGTATATGTTTTGATATGAGTGTACTCAAAGTAGTTTTTTAATAATAAAATCATGCACATTTTTTAAACTTTAAATTATTGATTCAGTCGTTGATGTAATTTGATCTATACCGTTAAATCTAAGAAAATTTAACTATAAATAGAGACTTTTCTCTTATTTGTAATCACTCATTCCGTGCGTTTGTAGCTCACATACTATTTTTGTCCTTTTTCATTTAATGAATTAATACAAAAAGTTGTTAATGGAAATTCTATATATAATATAAAAATACATAATTGCAAATAAAAAATATATAAACATATGATAAAATATATAATTATATAAATAAAATAATAATAAATTGAACAAGTATAGTTAATATATGATTAATTTTGAAACATTATATAAAATAATAAAAAAATAATATTTAATTATAATAAAAGTACTATTAGACATAAATATAATCATAATAATATTTAATTATTTATTAATTTTATAAATGTTAAATAATTTAAAATATTTATTGTATACACGATTTAATCAAATGTTCTTAATCATCATTTTATCATTCATGTTAGCTTGTTTAAGCTTGGATAATATCCCACAAATTCCTTTAAAAGCGAAGAAATTCCTATCAAGGGCCCTTGAGTATCAGGTATGTTTGGTGCTAACAAGAGGAAACAAATCAACTTGAGATTGTAGTAGTAGAAAATTCAATGGAAAGGTTGGCCATGTAATTAGTTGAGTTGCAGCTACAAGATGACTGATAAATACAAGGCATAATTAAAATCCTAGAAATCAGAAGCAAAAGAGTCCCATGTATAAAAATTATAAATTTACATCAAATAATCAAAATGAAGCATGGCTTTGATTCCCTTGCTGAAGCACACAAGGTTTTGGATATCCATTTCTTTCCTACAGAAATGTGTGATGCTGTAACTATTATCAACTTCTCTAGAACTCCACCATTCTTTAGGATATACTTGGTCTTTCCAATACAATCCTTTTCATCTGTAAAGTTTGTAATTTTGATGGTCTTGAGTTTATGCAACAAACAAGAAGGCACTTTCTCTGGAAGAGAGCAGAGAACTTCCTAAAACCACGAAGGGAGTCAGTACGAGCCTGCAACTTAAATGGAATTAAGCTTAAACTTAATACAATATATACCTGATAAAACTCAAGTTTTTCAAGTGCAGGCAAACTTGAGAGTAAAGTTTCAAGTCCTTTTTGCAATGGATTAGAATATCGGAATCGAAGATGACAAGGTAAGTCCAGTCTGATCAAGTTTGCAAAAACAGGAAGAGGTTCACATCTTAAAAGAAGCTATGATGACAGTCACAAAAATGGCACTGTGTCAGTACATATTGCAACATGCAACAACTTTAATATATATAGCAGGAAAAAAAAAGGTGAAAGAGTATGTGAATAAACAAACCTCGAGAGAACTATCTGACAGAACAAGTGAAGAAACATCACAGATCCCTTTAAAAATTGTTGTTGCGTCAGCTCGTAAAGTTTTACATGCAGATATATCGATAACAGCTTTGGTAAGAGATTGCAAATTCTCCATTGAATACCCTGCTACTAAACGGTCATTGTACTCCAAGGAGGTTAGATTTGGGGCATTAATCCATAACCAACACTGGTAACTATTATACGAGTAACGTATAGTCAATGTCTTGAGCAAATGATGTGAAATATGGAAGTTCCTTATATTTCCCAGGTCGCATTTCCTTGTGACCATATCTTCAAGATGGGGGCAGCCGGAGAAAAGTCCTTTGACTGAATCATCATTCAAAAATCCAACTGAGTGGAGATGAAGAGTCTTTAGATTCGGAAGATGAACATCCTTTGGAACATTCAAAACAAAATATTTACCCAGTTTCAAACTCACCAATGTCTTGCAAGTAAATATAGGCAAAGTACTTGACGGGAGAACAGAGGTGCTTAAATCAAGATGTTTAACTCCTCGATCAACTGCAGCAGATATCCACCCGTTGAAACGATTAGAACCAATCATTCTTATCCAGCATTTGAAACCAAATTTATTGACATTTGTTGTATTGCAAAATAACAGCATTTTATCGACGGAACACATATAGTTATCAATAACATCAGTACTGTAACTTTTAATATTCTTGCGGCACAAATCCTCCTCCAAATCGAAGTCGATATTAGGAAGTAAATCAAAAAGATATCTCCATCTGGTAGATAAAACGGAGGTTTTAATGGCTTCTTTTGTAGAAAGGAAGGACAGAATGTGAGTTAAAATTGAATCATGTAAATCACTAATCCTGTCTACCTCCTCCATTTTCACTTGCTCAGCCATTCTAAAGCCCGAAGAAGTTGAAGATGAAAAAGGAATAATCCCGTCTACAAGAATGAAGACGGCAGCAAGAGAGAGAAGATGATGCCTAATGTTAGGGTTTTTCTTTTATATTGACTATTTCGATTGGGGAACCACACTTCCTATTTATAGATTTTAGGGGGAAAAAACCACATAAATTCCTTGATATATTAAATAAAAAGATAACTATGTTTTAATATTATTTATGTTGCATTTACTATTTTTTTCTCTAATAATAAACAAATAAAAACTTAGTATTTTAAAATTAAAATGTAAAATATTAATTATTTGGGTAAACTATTCAAATAGTGGTTTAAGTCTTAATAAGTTTTGAATTTTTTATATACTTTTAAAATATTTTATGTTTTTGTGAATTTTTTATAATTAAGATTAAATTGATAGAATATATAAAAGTTAAATGTTAGATTTGTTGAACTTTCTTTAAAATCAAGATTAAATTAACAAAATATGTAAACATTAAGTGCTAAATCTGTTATTATACCAGAATTTGGCCTAGTGACCATTGGGCAAATGTATTTTAACAGTAGAGTGATTACAAATTACAATTTGATCTAATAGGAGTGACCAAAACAAAAATACCTTAAAACTTGAGTGTGGATCTGAATAATTTACTCTAATTATTTTTTATCGTTTCATATTTTTAATAATTTTGTTACATCTCCGGAAAGTGTTAGGCTATTAATCTTTCCTTATGATGATTAAGCTTTGATAATCTTAATATGGTGAATAGGAAGAATAATGATTCTTTAAAAATTTAGATTTAAAGATAATTATTTGAATGCATGCTAGTTCCTAAAAGCAAGTGGTGGTTTTGGATTTGCGCTGTGAGTTTAAAATAAAGTGTGTATTTTTTTATAAAAAGAAATTAAAGGATATATTTTGAGGGTCATATCCCATGCTAATATTTAGGGGTGTGTTATGATTTTGTTTAATTCAAATTCATTGACTCTTTCTAAATTAGAGTCTAATTATCAAAACTATCATCACTTAAAAATATAATTATAAAAAAGTTTTAATATTTTATGTAAAAATTTGATTTTAATCAAATCAAGAATTGAATTTTGGCTCGATTAGTATGGGTATTGTTGTCAATGTAGGAGAATGCGAATTCGTATGGGCTGAAGCACTTTATCTTCCTATTTATGAGTTGATGAAGGACTATGAATAATTCTATACATTATGTTAAAAAGAACAAATATGATAACAATATCCACAACTTTAGGATGGTTGGTGACTCTACTAACAATAGCGACAACTAAGCTTTCTAAGTTATGAAATAGGAGCTGCTTTAAAGTTCGAGGGACGATTGTGAAATAGGTTCAATTGGACAATTTGCATAACGATGGGGTTGGCGTTGGTGGCATATGATTGAACTCGTTAGAGTTTTCTTATAGCTCTCAATACCATAAAGGTGGATAGAAATGTTGGAGAATAAATGATTTCTTTTTATGATTAAGATATCTTAGATGAAAATTAATTCATTCAAAGTTGGTACCAATTTCTTCTTATGATTAAGTCTCAATTATGAGTTTACTCTTTAGGAGACTAGTATATTTTATCTAGACTTAATCATTCAATGCAAAATTTTAAGCCGTTTTCTAAGCTTAAGTCTAACCCCAAAAAATGAGCTTAAAATTTTCTTCAAGTCTAATAAAAAAATTGCTAAATTAAAACCCGGTCTGGCCCAATCTATATTAAACTTTTTTATATTATTTTTTTACATAAAAATAAAATTAAAAAATATAATACAATAAATACACTAAAAACATTAAAATAAATGTTTTCTAACAAATTGAAAATACATTACAAAAAATTTTCAATAACAACAAAATAATAGTAACATAATAGCAAAATTCTAGTAAAACAACATCAAAATAGCAGTAACCAACAATGAAAACATTAGGTAAATTCGGGTCTGGTTGGACCAAGCTCAAGCAAACAAATACTACTCGAGGCCCAACCCATTTAGAAAACGAGTCTTATTTTTTGTCTAAATCTATTCTTTAGACATATTTTTATCAAAATCCTCTCACTTTTTAAACATACCTTCGAACCAGAACAAGTTAGTCCGTGTATGGTTTAACCTATCATACACTTATTGATACGAATGATTTATTATTCCCGTAATTTGTTGTATTTATACAACAAGAGAGACAAAACTATGTCGTAAAATATTGGAGAATCAATCGAAGATGATAAGAGAAAAATAAAAAAGACATACACTTGCGGCAAACAAGGGGCTGACTTAAGTTATGCATTGATATTTATTGCTCTTATTAGTTAAGCAATAACACTTCTTCCATTCTTCTAGCTAGTCTTGAGGCATCATTTGACTATTATTTCATTTCTACTAAGAGACTAGTCATACATTCGACTCTTCATTTTTCTTATTATTTTTAAGGATAATATTATATGTCGTACTTATATTATATTTTAAAAATGTTTATTATAGTACCTAAATTATTAATATGTGTTTTGTTATGGAATTTGTACTTTCATAAAATGTTCAATGAGATATTTGTATTTTGAAAAAAGTACAATATGTACCTAAACAACTAATATGTATTTTATTATACTACTTGATGTTAACACCGTTAGTAAATTGTTAAATTTGTCAATAAAAATTCAACACATATTTTTTTTTCTAAATTATCAAGTCTGCATAAATAATATAACATTATGTGAAAAATTAAATAAAACAAAAAGTTAAATTAAATTAGACATATAACTAAACATATGGTTGATATAAATGAAGTAACTACTAAATTTATATGACAGTACAATTACTAAACTAAACATATGGTTAATTGATTTTTAAAAAATATTATTTTTATCATCCATGAAAGTTAGTATTTACTTCTTTTTTATTAGCCATATGTTTTTTTTTAATTAGTTTTTCACGTAATGTTATATTATTTATGTAGACTTAATAATTTGGGAAAAAAATTTGTGTTAAATTTTCATTGACTGGTCTAACAATTCACTAACTGTGTTGACATCAGGTACTATAATAAAACACATATTGACGTTGATAGTTCAAGTGCCACATTGTACATTTTCAAAGTACATGTATCACATGAGACCTTTTATGAAAGTACAAGTACTATAATAAAAACACATATTAATAATTCAAATATCACATTAAATTTCAAAGTACATGTATCATATTGAACTTTTTATGAAAGTATAAATACCAAATGTAACATTATCCTTACATTTATGTCTTAATATTCAATTTGAAAAAGATACTACCAAGAGAATAAGTTTGTATTGGCAAAATCCTGACCACATGGATGATTCATCGTAATGTGAACCAAACAACATTAAAATAAAACCAATAATTAGAAACTCGTTTAATTAGTACAGATTTAAATTTGAAATTAAAAAGAAGAGTAAATTTTTCTATAAAAAGTAAGATATCTTCAAAACAAACGAAAATTTTCATTTTATTTATTAAAAATAAGTCATGGGATTAGCTAAATATTACAAATTGAATTAGATTATTACTAACACATATTAAAACATTTGTAAAAAATAATACTCCAACTAAACTATGTAACATAGTGTTTTAACCGCCAGCACATGAATACATTATCGGGCATGTTGTAGCAACTGAGAGGAAGAAAAAGAGGGGAAGCAACAAGCTAACACCAATCATATGTTCCATGGTGAAAATCTCAGACAAGAGATGAGTTGGGATTTCAGGTTTCATTTATAGGAATATGAAATCTGATGTGAACAAGTTACAAGTTTAGAAGATTCTCTGGGAAAGCTTAGAGAATCCAAGCTTCTTAAGTTGATTTGTTGTAGGGCTTGACTGTGTTGCATCAGGATATGTCCCACAACTTCCAACAAAGTTAGAAGAAGAGTCGAATCACAAAGTAGAAGGCATTGAGGAAGAGACTGTTGGTCGCTTGATTAAAATGCCTGAGAAAAAACCTGCAAAGCCTATGGCAACCATTGAATATAGGGAGGACCTCCAAATAAACTACAAGGGAAGCAAGGCCATAAGATCCTGAAGAAGTAAAATATTTTCATTTCTGCTTTACATCTTTAGTTAACAGGTTCCAATTTCAGTGCTTCCCTTTTACATTTACAAAATGACTGGTAAATAAGAAAACTCTATCGAAATTAGAAGCAAAAGTGTTGTAAAGTGGTCATTCATACAATGGCAAACTCTTCTAGTGAAACTGCGAACTCTACTTTTGCAAGCTCATGAAGAGATGTGAGTTCAACTCAAGTTGCTTGCTAAATCAGATGCGAGCTGTTATGTATTGTTGGCAAATTCCCCAAATGTAATACGAGAAGTGTTCACATATTCTGTAGTTGGTATTTTGTATTTAGCCTGCTTGCTGAGATTACTTGCTAAAGCAAGCAGAGTTAGAATTGGTTTGATTCTTTTAGGTACTGATTTTTTTACCTAATTATTTTATGTATGAGTTTCATCTTTATACTTTCAAGGTGTATTAGTGAGATTTGTTGAATTATTTATACCCACTACACTAGTATATATTGTATTTCATGTGTAAAGGAAATGATGATGAAAATGATGATGAGAATTTCATAGCAGTAAAAAAATTCTGCTAAGTATTTTCTTTGTATTTATTCTCTCAACTTTTCTAAACTCCAACAAAAAGTGACATTCATGAAAGAATGACAAGAATAGCAACAAGTTTATATTTTTACCAAACAATCAAGATGCAGCATTTGCTTGGATTCCCTTGGTGAAGCAAATAACTCATCGGCTATCTTCATTTTTTCTTCGTCATGATAGTATGATGCCATACGTATTGTCAACTTTTGTAGAGCTCCGCCATCCTTTAGGATATACTTCACTTTTTCAATACAATCTTTGTCATCTCTAAAGTTTGAAAATTCGGTCACCTTCAGTTTAAACAACAAACAAGAAGGCACCTTTTCGGGTAGAGAGATGAGAACTTCCTGAAACCACAACAATGTAGTCAGTATGAGTTCGCAACTTAAATCGAAGCTTGAACTTAGATTAATACCTGATCGAAGTCAAGTTTTTCCAGTTCAGGCGAACATGTCAGTTAAGATTCAAGTCCTTTTTCCCAATACTCATATGAATGCTCACAATATAGCTTCAGTTCGACCATGGAAGCAAAAATAGGAAGCGATTCACAGCTTAAAAGTAGCTACGTTAATCACAAAGATTGCAGTGTCAGTATATTGTAAAAGTATGTAAATATGCTTTCAATAATCAATAATAACGAGACTCTGTTAGAAGAAATAAGACTATTAGACTAAGCAATTGTGAAGAAAACAAACCTTGAGAAAAGTAGATGACAGAAGAAGTGAACAAACATTAGAGATCCCTCTAAACAATGCTGTTGCATCAGCTTGAAGATCATCATCTTCAATTATAAAATGAATATCAACACTAACAATAGATTGCAAATTCTCCAGTGAATACCCTCCGACTACATGATCAATGTATTTGAAGTAGGCTAGATTTGGGGCATCAATAATTAACCAACAATTGGAACTATCATTAGAGTGAAGTATAGTCAAACTCTGGAGCAAATGATGTGAAATATTGAAGTTATTTATGTTCTCCATGTTGCATTTCTCAATGACCACATCTTCAAGATTAGTGCAACTAGAGAAAAGATTTTTAACTGAATCATCATTCAAAAACTTAATGAAGTGAGACAAAGGGTCTTGAGAGTGGGAAAATGAACACCCTTTGGAACATCCAAAACAAAATGAATATCCAGTTTCAAAGCTACCAATGTCCTACAAGCAAACAAAGCATCTAGCAAAGTTTTGACATTTGTGTAGGAGATGTTTAAATCAAGATGTTTAACCTCACGCCACACTGCTGCCAATATCCACCCGTAAACATGGCAACAATCAACCCTTATCCCACATTTCAGACGAAATTTATCCACATTTGTCTTATGGAAAAACAACATTCTGCCTACGAAGGACAAAAAGATCTTAATGCTGGAACTTTTAGGCCTTCTGTCGCTGGATGTAAACTCACCCAAATCAAAGTCGAGATTAGAAAGTAAAGTAAAAAGATATCTCCACCTGGTAGATAAAATGGAGGTTACAATTGCATCTTTTGTAGAAAGGAATGACAGAATGTGACATAAAATCGAATCAGGTAAATCACTAACCCTGTCTACATCCTCCATTTTCACTTGCTTAATCATTAAAAAATAGTTTTGAAAAAAGAAATGAGAAAAAAAGAAAAAAGAAAAGAGGAAAGAGGAAAAGACAATTGGGCAGACTAAGACGAAGCAGAAGAAAATGGGGAAAGGTACAAATTTAAACAAAAAGGAAAGACGAATGAGAGTAAGGATTAGGGTTGTAGGGGAACGAAGGAGGCAATGGAATAATGGGAAAAAATTTTAAGTATTTTTTCCTTTTTCTTTTAAATTTTTAGAATTAGAACTAAATTAACATATTTTGTAAATGTTGAAACTTAAATTTATTGAATTTATAGAATACAAACTAAAATAATAAATTTTGTAAATATTGAAGGCTAAATTTGTTAAA
Organism: Gossypium anomalum; assembly: GCA_025698475.1. Lineage (NCBI taxonomy): Eukaryota > Viridiplantae > Streptophyta > Magnoliopsida > Malvales > Malvaceae > Gossypium > Gossypium anomalum. The sequence continues at coordinate 12,555,484 of CM046956.1, forward strand.
TTTTTTATTAAAACAAATTGATAGGATGTATAAATATTGGATCACTAAATTTATTATTAGGCCAATAAAAAAATCCCACATCAACTATCCATAACACATTTGATTGATTAAATCGAAAAATATTAAAGGTATAGTTGAATGACTATTTTTATAATTTATCCTAAAATAAGTTATCACATTATATATTTAATGCTTAAAATTTTACACAACTTAAAATAATTGTAATTAATAATTATAATTTAATTATATTTTTTTTGAAAATTTAGTAATATAATAAAAAATATTCTTGCCGATTCAAAAGCTGATTCAAAAGCTTTTTCAAACTCTATACATTTAAATATTTATATATACGAAATAACTTACATTAAAATGATCATAAAAACTAAGGTTTTTAGGCACCAATCAAATTTTGTTACACCATCACATTTTAAAGGCATAAAATTCTTGTTATACACTCATTCATAAAGAAGTTATTTTATGGACCTTACCCACCACATTATTCATAGTCTTTTTCTAATTATTTAATAACATTTCAACAATTTTTTTCACGTACACAAAATTTGAAATTTTTTTACCTTGAACCATGAATCTAGAATCTCAAACACAAAACCCAAATATAGAACCCCAAACTTAAACATTAAACTCGTAACCCCAAACTCTTGAACTATAAATCCCAAACTCATAACTCCGAACCCATAAACCTTGAACCCAAACCTTTGAAGCACAAACCTAAACCTTAAACCCTAAACCCGAACCCTCAACCCTAAATCTCAAACCCCAACCTTGAATCGTAAGGTTCGGGGGTTCAAGATTTGAGGTTCGGGGTTCAAAATAAAATAATTACCAAAATTATATATCAATTACATGAAAAAAATTGCATAAAAATTACTATTTTTTAAAATTGGTTGCACAAAAATAAAAAAATATTAACTTATGGAAAAAAATTAAAATTTATAAAAGAAGAAAAGATGTTTGTTTATTATTTAAAAAATTAATTATTTTAAGTAATTTAATTAAAGTTAAATTAAGTTAGAGAAGATATCATATATAGATTAGTGTATAATAATACTTTGTTACCTTTAAAATTTAATGACATGACACTATTTTATTGGTGCCCTAAAATTGTGCCTTTTAAGATGATTCTAATACAATTTATTCCCTTATGGTAATTTCATATATTTAAAATTAAAATATGATGAAGTGACAATTTTTTATTGGTGCATAATGTAAATTATTCCCTTAAATTAAGTTGTAGGATCTAATATCAAGGGAAAAGGTTACTAGTTTCCAATTGGAGTTTTAGAATGCGAAGATGCGATGGTATTAGTTCACTATTTTTGTCTATAAAAATATTCTAACTAATCCATATGTCTGGTGCCTTTGGATGATGAATCAAGTCGCTTTGTTGATAGTAAAAAGAAGCTAAAATAGGTAGAGGAATAAATCCATGCCAGAGGTGGAGAGAATGAAAGAGAATATGATACTTATTCAATGAATAAGCTTCAGGAATTTTAAATGTCTAACGTAACAATGAAGAAAATGGAGCATGTAATTGAGTGTGGACACACATGCATCGATAAAGAGAAAACATTGAGCATCCATGTGGAGGCAACTAACAAGAAATAATGGTCAACAAAGATGAAGTGGAGCTTAAGTACACCAATATTGGACTTTGATAACTCAAGAGCTTCTATAATTAATGTAAGCCAAATATTTTGAGGGTCTCAGTTCGACAAATGGGGTCATTACTGAACTTTAGAGAATGAAACTCTTAAATTAATGAAGTGGACAATGAGAGTCTAACCTAAAAAATAATCTTCATTAAAAGAAAAGAAAAATTAAAACTCTTAAAAGTATCGAGAATGCAGTTTGATCAAATGTTAAAAAAAACCTTAAAAGAAAGGAAATATCAAAAAGAGGAGAGAGGTGCAAACACTAGTTAACAAAAGTGAAAATACACGAATGAGTTTCTTATAAACTTAAAATAGAGACAAGCTCATCCAACGATTAACAAATTATGATGATTGGGCAAATAATCAATATATTGATTAATCTTGCGGTAATAAGATTTTCTCTGCGAAAAAAAGTACATATATTGTGACATGCATCATTCTTATTTCAATGGTGAATTAATTATTTGAACATAAACTATCTTTCAATAGTATTTCTACTTTAGTATAATGATAAGGTTAATTTTTTTTTTGTCACTTTAACCCTTATCTATCAAAGTTGAATCAATTTATCATTTTTTAGATGAAAAAGTGTAGTCAATTTTTACCCTTATCCTTGAAAGTTTAGTCAATTTTTAAAAAATTTAATGGAACTAACATAGTAATTCGCGTGACAAAGCACATGTTCTACATAAAAATTTAAAAAATTAATAAAACTTTTAAAACTTTGATAAATTTTAAAAAGTTCAACAAATTAACCATTTCATAAATGTAGTACACGAAAACTATCATGTAAGCTGTCACATTAGTGTCGTTAAAATTTTAAAATAAAGATAAAATTATTTTAATATGTAGTGGCTCAAAATTTTATAAATTATATGAGTTATTCTTTTACCAAAAAATGATTTTATGTTATTAAATATTGCAAATCTTAGTTATAATAAAACTTTCAGGTCCATTATTTAAAATATACATTACTTACTACATCTACGATTGTTTCATTGGAAAACTTTGAAATTTGATAGCAGTTACAAGATGTGCATGGTGGAGATTTGGAAAAAGTTTGAAATTTGTGTCTATGATTCTTTGGACTTCGAAGTTTGTTTTTCCACAGTGTCAGTTTATCTTAAATCAACGTGGCTAGTTTACACCATAATCAAAGCCATGCATGTTGACAAGGGTGAAGTCAGGAAATTTAAAGAGGGGAGCCGAGATAATAAAAAATAATAAATTTAAAAATAAAAATTAATTAAAGAAAAATAATTTAATAAGTAAAAATAAACTAGAAAGAAATCTTAAAATTTATTTGAATTGCACTCTTCCATCCTGGACCTTACTAAAATCATCAATTATTTCATTTATATCAAATTTTTCTGCAATTTCTTTCTCAATGTTCATAATCAAAGAACTTTTTAAAAAATCATCTTCCATCTTGCTACGAAGTCGAGTCTTCACAATCTTCATAGCAGAAAAAGCACGTTCTGAGGATGCTGTTGAAACTGGAAGAGTCAATATAAAACAAATCAATCTGTCAACGAATGGGTACATGACTGACTTTCCACTTTCAACTAAGCTTCTGCAAAGTTCAGAATGTGTTGATATTTTTCTCAAATCAGGATGCTTACATACATCAAGTTCATAATGCTTCAACTCATATGGGAGACGTTCTTTCTCTTGTTGAGAAAAATCTTCTGGATAGAACTTGTTCACAAGAATGCAAATTTTATCAATATCAAGTAACTTGAAAAACTCCTTAAGATCTAAAGCTGTAGTAAGAGTGAGAAGCTCGACAACATTTTCGTTAAACCTGCTCTTCAATTCTTGCAGCTGAGTATCTATTGTAGCAAAAAATATATCCACTCGATAATGATGCTCCACTGTAACATCTTCCTTCTTGTTGCGACTACGACCCACAATTTATTGAGCATTCATATCTGGAAAATCCAACTTCGAAGTTTCACAAAAAGATATCACATTTTTCAACAATTCATTCCATCCATCATCTCTCAACTTTTGAATTAAATCTTTCGTTGTCAAAACTAAACTCATGACATTTAATATATCTTGAGAACGACGTTGCAAAGCTTGACAAAGGTTATCAGTAATCCCTAAAATTTCCTTCATTACATGCAAAATAAAAATAAACTCAAAAGATCTCAATCTATTATATGCGTTGTGAGCATCTCCTCGCTAAGAATATTTAGAAGCGGTATTTTTTAGATTTTCAAGAATTGTGCTAGTAGCATTGTACATCTTCAGTAAACTAGTAACTAAATTTAAATGGGAACTCCATCGAGTCTCACCAGGACGTTCTATAGTGCTAATCTGATTCATTCCTGTTCCAGTTGCTAACTCATTGATGGATACCAAACGAGATATTTCAGCTGCTTGGGCTTTTTGTAATTCATCGTGTCGTTTGGAAGAAACCGAAGCAATATTAACAACATCAGACAAGTCTTTAAAGAATTGATGCACTTCAACCACTTATCTAGCTGCTGCAACCAATGCTAACTGAAGACGATAAGCAAAACAGTGAACATAATAAGCATATCGACAATCATTCAAAATCAAAGCTTGCAAGCCGTTAAATTCCCCACGCATATTGCTTGCTCCATCATAGCCTTGACCTCAGATATTTTGTATGTCAAAACTATGTTGCAAGAGAATATTAAAAATCACATTCTTCAAAGTCAATGATGCAATATCTTTAACATGGACTATATCAAAAAATCGTTCTTTTACCTGTCCTTGTTTATCAACAAATCTCAAAATAATTATCATTTGCTCTTTTTTCGACTCGCCTCTCGCTTCATCCACAATAATGCTGAACTTTCTGTCACCAATTTCTTCATGAATTACATTACGAACTCTATTGGCATAAATTTGCAATATCTCTTTTTGTATTGTTGAAGAACTATAACTAGCATTTTTTGGAGCACTTTTCAAAACATCTTCAACTTTCTCATCATACGATGCTAATAATGATAACAGTTCAAGAAAGTTCCCATGATTTTTTGATCCGGAGCTTTCATCATGACCTCTAAAAGCACACCCTTGAAATGACAACCATTGAACAACATCTATACTAGTTTTCAGACGTAGACGATTAGCTAAAATTTGTTGTGTAGTTTGTCTATCAAGTGATACTTCAATATGTTGAGCTTGATTCATTAAATCTACATAAGCTCGTTGTGCATTATTATGCAGTGAATTCGAATCTTTTCCCATATGTGTCAAAAAAGCACAATTGCATCCATCATGTACCTTTTTCCAATTACTAAAGCCATTATGAGTAAATGCAGTTGATCCAAAACGACTAGTTGGATTGCTATTAAAAAGAAAACAAGGCAAACAAAATACTGCATCTTTAGAAGGTGAATATTCTAACCAGGAAAATTGTTTAAACCATGATATTTGAAAATAACGAGGATGCTTTTTTGAACTGGAAGCAGGATATTCTGAAAGAATAGGTTGATAAGGTCCAGCCTTAATATAAGCTCTTTGACTTTAATCACGCATATTAACCGGATACTCATATATTTGCTTACGTAACCCAAGTTCACGTTCTAATTTAGACAAATCAAGTGCCTCATGTTCAACTCTAGGAGTTTTAGAAGGACGAGCATCAGAGTTTAAAGGAACAAACGATGAAGGTGGTACCTCAATTTGTGACGCTTCTGAAGGTGATTGTGTAGTCTCTATACTTTTCTTTTTAAAAAACGAATCAATTGTTTTCGACTTCATAACTACAGTATCTTAAAAGATAAAAAAATTAATAACTATAAAATAAAATTAAACTATAGACTTTAAAACATAATAAAAACAAAATTAATAACTATAAAATAAAATTAAACTCTAAACTTTAAAATTCAATAAAAACAATTGTAAAATTGCAAAAAGATGAAAAGAAAAACCTTAGAAGATGAACTCGAAGCCGCGTTTGGAGGACAAACGTTGATGAAAGTGTTGTTAATAGCAATAGGAAAAGAGACTTCTTTTGTACTAGTTAACAAATTGAATTTTAACCTAAATTCACATTTAATATTATATTAAAAACTATCATCTAAAAAAAGAAAGTTAGAAATATATCAATATTACATTTAATGTTATATTAATGTTGATTACAATAATATATTATATAAATATTTAAAGTTAAAAAGTTAAAATATATTATATGGATAAAATAAAAAAATAAAATTTTTTTAATGTTCAAAGTTGGAAAGGGGGGCCAAACAACAATTTAAGGGGGCCAAAATTTTAAAATCTAAAAGGACTAAACAATAAATATTTTTTTATAATTTTAGGGGGGCCGGGGCCACTGCCAGCCCCCCCAAATTCGCCATTGCATGTTGGCAAGCACAAGTGTATTATGTAGTGTCAAATTGAAAGGTTATTTTGTTTCTGTGATTCCAAACCTTTATGTAATAAGCACAATTTGTCCAGGCCCAACAAACAATCCATTTTACAAATCAAATCTAAAACAAACCAAACCAAACTCAACAGTCCAAAACCTAACCAAACCCTAGCCCAACTAAACCCAAAACTAACGATAAAAAAAAAAAAACAAAAAAGAAACCTTAGCCGCCCCTAGCCTCTGACAACCACTTGCCACTGCCACTGTCGCCTTTGCCTAGCCTGCCACCGCCACTGTTCCACCGCCCAACCACCACCTACAAAATTAGCAGTAGAAAAGACAATGGACAATACCCAAAAATAGGAAATTTTGTATTGAAATCGGCTATAAAACTAGAGAAAATTCAATGTATATTTTTTTAAAGACAAGATCGAATGCGAAAAAACACAGAGAATAAAAACAAAGAAACAAAAAAGTTCACAAAAAAAAAAAAAAGAGGCAAGAAACACAGAGAAAGAAATCGAATCCGACTAAGGTGTTTTTTTATTCTTTTTTTTTCTCTTTTTCGAATCTGTTTCGCATATATACATATATAATATAAAAAACACAAAAAGTAGAAGACTCACCTAGCTCGATCGCCGGAGGAAAAGAGGAATTTTGTGACTTTCAGGCCGCTGTAGGTGGCGGCACCGTCGCCGATGAACTGCGGCCGGCACGGTAGTTGATGGCCGAACCCTTAATCGGAGATTGAAGGGGAGGAGGAGTGTTTGAGAGGATTTTCAGATTTTTTTAAAAAAATGAGGGCTAAATTATTTTTTTTGTCAAAAAACTGACTTATATAAGCCCCCAAAATGACGTCGTTTTGGGACTGGCCTCAAACGCCCAAAGACGTCGTTTTGACCTACCCGATCTGTCCGACCTGACCCGCCCGGCAGGATCCGCGTGTTTTTTAAAAATGGTCTTATTACGCTTTTAGCCCTTCCTTTTTTATTATTTTACAATTAAGTTTCTTTCATTTTTAATTTTTGCCCTATAATTTATTTCAATTTCAATTTGGTCCACCTTGAACCTGTGCGTTTTAAAGGGTGGGGATTATTTCCCATTTTGGTGCCTCTTTGTTATTAGCGCATTCAACTTGGTCCTTCACCCTTTTTTTATTTCTGATTTTACCCAAAATTCTGTTTAAAAGTTCAATTTAGTCCTTCTTTTGTTATTATTATACTATTAAATTAATTAACTCCATATTATTATTACTATTATTATATTCCTTTTTGTTTATTTACTTGTTATTATTTACTTTTATTACACTCTTTTATTTATTTTTTTTATTTTTTATCATTACTTCTATCATTTTATTTATCATTTATTATCTTTTTATATCTTTTTATATACTTTCAAAACTCTGGATTATTTATTATTCGTATTATTATTAATATTATTATAATTATCATTAATATTATTATTATTATTTTTAAACTGTTTTACGCAGTAGTTATTTATTTATTTGTTTAGTATTAGATTTTTAATTTTCTTAGCTTACTTATTATTTTCTTTTGGCTTGTTCATTTTATTTTCATAATTCATATTGTCATTTATATTAACGCATTTATGATTAGTCTGTTATGCATATTAGTACCATAATTCATTTTTTACATTTTACTACAAAATTGTTACATTAATATTTACCCGATACATAAAATTTCGTTTTTAAATAAGCAATCTTTCGTATTCTGGAATTCGAAAAGTCGTTCCCTAACTTACCGGGTTTCAATTTTCTCGATGAATCTGAATAAACGAACGTTTTTTAAAGCACGAATTTTAAATATTCTCGAAAATTAAGAAAATCATGTTCTAACTTACGGAATATGATTTCTTTCTAAAACCGAGATAATCGAACATCTTTAAAAATAAATAAAATTTTTGGGGTTAATTCTAGTTTCAAAAATTTAAGGCATTATGTCCTAACTTACGGGACGTAATTCTTTTTCTTGATTAACGTGAAATACCCCCTTTTTTCAAAAAAATTTTCAAGTAAGCAATATTTTAGTGAAGGATTATATTTTAAATCTCTTCAAAGTTTTCAATTATCAGCACTAAAAACATGAAGTAATCAACTAGGTATCAATTTTGGGCATTACGAGGGTGCTAATCCTTCCTCGTGCGTAACCGTCTCCTGAACCCGTCTTTTTGAATTTCGTGGACCAAAATTGTTGTTTTAATAAATCAAACTGTTTATTAAAAATAACTACTTTTGGAGGTGACTCGATCCCACCTCATCAAAAAGGATTGGTGGTGACTCCCATGTTCGTTTTCGTTTTCAAACTCCAAGTTGAACCCCCTTTTTAAAAAAAATGGTTTCGACACTTTACATTACTGTCGAGTTCGCATTTGGTCAGTTTATCTAATGCCAAATTGGTTTATTTCTTTGTTTTTTGTGTAAGGAGGTTAGAATCTTGCTATTTTGAGAAAGATCATGAATCAAGTTAAGAGGCCAATGGTTTCAATTTTCAAACTTATTTTATTGGGTTCAAGTAAGAATCTTGAATTGTGAAACCAAATAGATTCTTTTTGTTATGAGTATTTCATCAGTTTTATTATTGTTGAAGTTAGTTAAAAGGAGTTAGTTAGTTGTTAAACAAAGTAGTTAACTGTTAGCTATTATCTAGTTGTATTAAATACTACTACTCTCAAGAAGTTAATGAAGTTAATAACGTTTTCTTCTCAGGTTCTTTATCATTGATTCTAACATGGTATCAAGAGCTAAGGTTTTCTTCGGAACTGGATTTTTTTCTTTCTTTTCCTTCTGTTTTCATGGCTACAAAGGCTGTTCCAGTGGTTGATACTCCTTGTCATTCTTCCAACACTAGGGAAGCAGTTCATTCCCAAGGTCATGGCAGTATTGCTTTACAAACAGTTCATTATTTTTCCAAACATGACACAATCAAACTCGGTGAGAACAATTTCCTCTTATGGAAGCATCAACTTTTATTAATTCTTGAAAGATATGATTTTAAGAGGTTTGTGTTAGGCACGGTTACTGTTCCTTCTCCACTTATAATTGGGAATGAGGGTTAGTTAATTGAAAACCCCGTCTTTCTTATTCATAAGAAGCAGGACAAGTTCCTCACCTCTTGGCTATTGTCTACGGTCACAGATGATGTCTTGGTGCATCTCATAATGGCCAAGACTAGTTTTGAAGTCTGGACAACCATTGAAAGACGGTTTGGTGCCAAGTCTAACATCAAAATCTCAAGTATGCGTCATGCTTTATACTCGCTCAAGAAAGTAAATCTTACCATCAAAGAATATTTGTCCAAAGTAAAGAGTCTGAGTGATAATCTAATTGCAGCTAGTAGTTTAGTTATTGAACAAAAATAAGTGAGCATCATCTTGGCTAGTCTTTCGATAGAATATGAGTCCATTCGTGTGATCGCCTCAGCAACTCCTATGTCTCTTGACTTGCTGACTGAGATGCTTCTTGATTGTGAAGCACGACAAATGGCTTTGTTGACAGAAGTTCATTTGCAAGCTAATTTGGCATCTCATAAAAAACAAGATACCATAGCAAGATCGAAACATACTAAGGACTCCAACAGCTATCCTCAAGAGTTTAGGCAATGACACAGAGGGTAAGGATGAGGCTGGTCTCCTGCTAATGGTCAGAGTTGGTCACGTTCTAGACCGCAGTGCCAATTATGTGGCAAATTTGGTTATGTGGTCCAAACCTGTTATCATAGATTTGATGAAAATTTCTCTGGTATTGATCATAGCCATTCGATGGCAGCCAATTATCATCAACTCAATACGTAAAGTTTCTCTTCTCCTGCACCTCATTGCTCTACTATGTCTCATTGTTGTGGTTCATCTTCACAGGTTCATCTTCACAGACTCATTCTCTATCCCCTCAGAACACTCCTCAAGGTTTTTCCTCTGCTCTTACTGAAGAGACCTGGTATCCTGACTCTGAGGCTACAAACCACATTATTCTTGACATGGCTAATCTCACAACCGCATCTTCCTATACAGGTACAAGTCAGGTGTCTATGAGAAATAGTGACTCTGTCTCTATAACTAATATAGGATCTTCTACTTTATTAGCTGGTTCTAGGTTTTTACGACTCAACAATATTCTACATGTTCCTACTGTGTGTAAGAATTTACTGTCTGTAGGTCAATTTGTAAGGGATAATGGAGTCTATTTTGAGTTTCACCTATTTTTGTGTTTTGTGAAGGATATTCAGACAGGGAAAACTCTTCTAATAGGCCACATGCAAAATGGAATCTACAAGTTTGATGTTTCTTGTGTTGCTTCCAACACAACTGTTGCTGCTCAAAGGTCAAGATCAATATTTATATGCAATGTTCAACTTTCCTCTTCTATTGCGATATGGCATAACAGACTTGGCCATCCTTGTAATAGCACTCTTATTCATATTTTGCGTGACTATAATGTTCCTTTCAAACACAACAATTTACCTCATATATGTTTAGCTTGTCAATTAGGCAAAGCTCACAAGTTTCCTTTTAGCTCTTCAAAAATAGTGTACTCTTTACTTTTTGAATTAGTTGTGTCTGATGTTTGGGGACCAACACACACACAACCTAATGGTTTCTCCTATTATGTTTCCTTCGTTGATATGCATAGCAGGTATACCTGGTTGTACTTTCTCAAGACTAAGTCTGAGGTTTTCCGATGTTTTCTTCATTTCTAAAAAATGGTTCAAGTTCAATTTGGTTGTTCCATAAAAATGCTTCAAAGTGACTGGGAGGAAGAATATTGATCTTTTTTTAATGAGCTCTCTCGGCTTGGCATCCAGCATAGGGTCACGTGCCCTCATATGTCAGAACAAAACGGTGTTGCTGAAAGAAAGCATAGACAGATAGTTGACATGGGACTCACCCTCTTGGCTCAGGCATCTATACCTCTGGAGTTTTGGCTATATGCCTTTGCTCATGCTATTCATTTGATCAACAAATTACCTACTATTGTTTTACAAAAGAGTAGTCCCTATGAGAAGCTTTACAAAGCTAAACTTATTTATTTCCAAATAAAGGTGTTTAGTTGTGCATGTCTCCCTTATTTGAGGCCTTTCCATCAACACAAACTTCAGTTTCGATCCAAACGTTATGTCTTTCTTGGAGTTGGTACTAATCAAAAAGGCTATAAGTGCCTTGATGAATATGGTCGAATTTTTGTCTCTCGGCATGTTATGTTTAATGAATCACAGTTTCCCTTTTAGAATAGTTTCTCTTTACATTCTAACTTGGGCTCCATCAAGTCTTTCTATCCATGGTCACATATTCCTATGGTTGTAGCTACTGCTCCTCTGGTTGATACCTCCACTTCTTCATCAAGGTCAGCCAGGATTTTTCCTGTGGCAGGTTCACTTTAGGCTTCTTCTAACATGAATTCTTCTTCCAGTTCAGGTGTTGTTACTCAATCATCTTCTACAAGTCAACATGCAGAATCATAAGTAGTAGCTTGTGTACCTACCTTCTGTGATCAATCTGACCATCATGAAAGACATGTTTCCTTTGTGAATTCACATATCATGCAAACTCGGTCAAAGAGTGGCATTTTTATACTTAAAGTGTTCTCATCTGTCCTGACTGAAAAGGAGCCCATATCTATTGTAGAAGCATTTCAGAATCCTTCTTGGAAAGCAGCTGTACAAACAGAATATGATGCCTTACTCTCTAATCATACTTGGGATCTTATGCCTTTATCTGCAGGTCATAGAGCCGTAGGTTGCAAATGGATTTTTAAAGTAAAAGGAAATGCTGATGGCTCTGTAACACCCATATGCCCGTAATCATCACCAGAGTAGGAATACGAGGTATTACAAAAAATGACTCAACGATAGAACACTTCGCATACTTATAATTAGGTAAATTAAATTATAAATCTAAATTTATTCAGTCCCAATATAATCGAATATTCATGTCTAATAACCAAAATTTAATAAGCCCTATACTAGAGTAAGCACATATATATATATATATATATATATAATCAAGATCTCATAGAATAACATCATGCAAATATAACTTATACTATTCATTTGATATAACCCTCACCCTTATCTGAATCTACTTGCATAAGGTTCTACTTATTATTATAGAACTTAATTTACTGATTTTACCAAGTATAAATTCTGGTCACAATTTGACCTTTAAAACCGACATTCAAACCATTATACTTACTTCAAAGAATCACTTTCGATTTTTAATATGATTTACTAAACATACAACGATACTTTGCTTATATAAAAAAATAACATATCGTTCATATCATAAATACGCATTATAGATAACAAAATGTTTAACATTATATGATCATCAAACTAGGTTGTGTGCCATTTTCGCATGGCTTATCAAAAGATAATTACATTACTCAAAAGAAATACAAAATTTATTTTTTGTGTCTATCCTATACATGCCACATTTTAAAACTTAAAGTTTCCTTAGAGATACCAAAAAGATAATGATAAGTGTGATGACTTCAGTGATAGTCCTGAGCTCACAACGGATCCAAAATCTAAATAAAGATGAACAACAATTTCAAATGAGATAATACTCAATAAGGCCTAAGCAATTTAATAAATAAATAACAACCGAACTTCGTTTAAAACTAATTCGTATACCTTATTTATTTATGATACCGTATAACCACATACTCTTATTTGTTCTCAAAGACCTTATACTATAACCTTTTTGAAATAGATACATACATATATATATATATATATATATATATATTCCATACACATTTCATCTCCTTAATTACTTATGATAGAATCCAAAGTAATCTATTTTGGACCTTGCTTCAATCCAATTCCCTTAATCATTTCGCGCACACGATTGCCTTACTTACACCCGATCTCGCACACATAGTGCTCGGTTAATAATTTCGCACACATAGTGCATATATTCTTTCCCACTCATAATTTCGCCCCCATTCGCACATATAGTGCCCTTTTTATGCGCATATATATATATACCCATAGTACTTTTATTCAATACCATCACTCAATAACACATTATCAATTCGACATTTCCTCACATATAAAATTTACAATTCATAAGTTATTTGTACTCTAGGCATACATAGTAATCTAAGTTTTTAATTGCCTAGAACTTACCTTATCGTTGAACGAACAGCTCCAATATGCTACTCAACGACCTTCGTTTTCTTCTTATCCGAACTCGATTCTCTTTGATTTTGAGCTTAATTTAAACAATTAAACAATTTCAATCATCTTAATAATTCATCATAATTCAAATTCTATTTATTTTAAACACATGTATCATACGGCACTTTCATCGTTAATGAATCATACACGTAACATGGTTGACTGCACCTAGTTCTTAAATTCGACTAGCTTGTCACAACATTTTCATATTAACAATTGAACATTCGTCTAATTTTAATCAAGTAAAATTTACTTTCTCTTACTACTATCACATACATGGCAACTTAATTCCTTTCATGTCAATTTCATTTAACTAAAAAATGTTTAATATTAAGTACATTTGGCAATGACACAAACCGACTTATTTCCACATTCCATTTCCTATTCCTTAACCGAATACTCCCTAGAATATTTCAATTCTCCCAACTTAATCCAAGAGCTTAAAATTTACCTAATTGAGTTTGTCCATATCTATCTTATCATCTAGCTAAAACAATAATTAAATTCATTTCAAGTCTTCCATGACCGAATGTATATACACTTATATATATAACTCAAAAGCAACAAATTATTAACCTCCCAATTCAAGTCCACATTCGGCATTCACAAAAAAAAAACACTTACCAACAATTAAGTTAAAATAAAAATTTGACCTCACTTAACCTTACTCCACAATAGCCAATTAAGATTTTTGTCCATTTTAACCATTTATAAAAAATTTTACTTAGTTCATACTCACCTATAACCCTTTCTAATCACATACTACAAAGCATCCTCAACTTGACATATAAGAACATAACCGAATGCTTCATGCATCCCAAATTCAAAAATTAATACATGGGTCATGTTATGAGCATCAAAACAAACTCAACTTCACAAAAATTCAAAAAGAATCACATGATTTCATACCTTAATCTATACATTCACCATAGCCGAATGTCTTTGCTTCCTTATTCTTTTCTTTTCTTTATGGTTCCGGCAAGATGAAAGAAAGTATAATGGAACTTTGTTTTTATCACCATTTACTAATATAAATTTATTCTATCACAATATAAAAATCATTTTAAAATAAAATGCTTACTTATATCTTTATCATACATAATTCCCACCAATTAAAATGAAGACAAGAGAACACATGATTACATGCATGTGTTGACCGGCCATTACACTAAAAAATGGTCTATTTGACATGCAAGTCCCCCAAAATACTAAAACATAAACTATTTGGTCACTACACATTTGCCTATCCCATTTTCAAGGCTTCTTAAACAAGTCCTATTTAACTAATTCCACATCTAAATGACAAAAATCAAAACACAATATTTTCACATATGTTATTTCACATATAACAAACATAGGATATAACATTCAATTATTTTTGCGACTCGGTTTTGTGGTCCCAAAACCACTTTTCGACTAGAGTTCAAATAGGGCTGTCACAATGTTCCCCCCTTTTTAAGGATTTTCGTCCCCGAAAATCTTACCAGTGAAAAGGTTAGGGTAGCGTTCTTTCATCAAACTTTCAAGTTCCCAAGTCGCTTCCTCAACTCCATGTTTGAGCCACAGCACTTTAACTAATGAAATTTTCTTATTCCGTAGTTCTTTCTCCTCGTGAGCCAAAATACGAACCGGTTCTTCTTCGTAACTCAATTCAGATTGAATCTCAATCTCAGATAGATTAATTATATGTGATGGATCGGATATATAACGTCGAAGCTTTGAAACATGAAAAACGTTGTGAATCTTTTCAAGCTCAAGGGGTAAAGTCAATCGGCATGCGACTGGTCCAACTCGTTCAGATATTTCATACAGCCCAATGAATCTCGGACTCAATTTGCCCTTACAGCCAAATTTGAGCACTTTTTTCCAGGGTGAAACTTTAAGAAACACTTTGTCTCTAACCTGATATTCAATGTCTTTTCTTTTTAAATCATGATCGACTTCCGACGACGATCCAAGTCGTTTTCAAACTTTCACGGATCACTTTTACTTTCTGTTCAGCATATTTAATCAAATCAACCCCGAAGATTTTACTTTCACTAAGTTTGGTCCAAAACAACGGTGTACGGCATTTACGACCGTACAAAGCCTCGTAAGGCATCTTAATGCTTGATTAAAAACTATTGTTGTAAGCGAATTCAATCAAAGGCAAATACCTTTCCCATGAACCACAAAACTCTAGGATACAACATCTCAACATATCCTCGAGTATCTGAATTATCCGCTTGGATTGACCATCAGTCTGGGGATGAAAAGCGGTGCTAAAATGTAACTTGGTACCCAATGCTTCTTACAATTTCTTCCAAAATCGTGATGTGAATCTCGGGTCTTTATCCAACACAATAGAAATAGGTACTCCATGTAATCGAACAATTTGGGAGACATATAATTCTTCCAATTTATCGAGCGAGAAATTTGTACAGACAGGGATAAAATGAGCAGACTTCATCAATCTATCAACAATAACCCAGATTGAGTCTTTCTTACTCTGCGTCAACGGCAACCCAAATACAAAATCCATCGTGACTCGATCCCATTTTCATTTGGGTATCATGATTGGCTGAAGTAATCCCGAAGGCACTTGATGTTCTGCTTTCACTTGTTGACATATCAAACACTTTGAAACAAAGTTAGAGATGTCTCGTTTCATACCGTGCCACCAATACTAACACTTCAGATCATTGTACATTTTCGTGCTACCTGGATGAACTGGCATTAGGCCGTTATGAGCTTCATTCAAAATCATCGGAATAAGCTCTGAATTCCTCAGAATGTACAATCTATTTCGAAATCTCAAACAATCATCATCATCAATCCAAAACTCTGAATCTTCATTCAACTTACACTGTGCTCGTTTAACTATCACATCATTATCAACTTTCTGAGCCTATCGGATTTGATATATCAATGTTGGTTTTGCTTTAAGTTCCGCTATTAACGCGTTATCAGCAGACATAGACAAATGTACATTCATTGCTCGCATAGAAAATAATGATTTTCGACTAAGGGCATCAGCAACCACATTAGCTTTTCCCGGATGAAAATCAATGATAAGTTCGTAATCTTTCAATAGTTCTAGCCACCTCTGTTGTCTCAAATTCAAATCTTTTTGAGTCATCATGTATTTGAGGCTTTTATGATCAGAATAGACGTGACATTTCTCTCCGAATAAATAGTGACGCCAAATTTTTAGAGCAAACACAATAGCAGCTAACTCGAGATCATGCGTCGGATAATTTCGCTCATGAGGCTTTAACTGTCTCGAGGCATAAGCGACGACTCTACCCTCTCGTATCAAAACGCAACCCAAACCGTTCAATGAGGCATCACTGTAAACCACGAATTCTTTTTAGTTCGGGCTGAACTAATACTGGAACTTCTGTCAAGAAAGTTTTCAGCTGGTCGAAACTTTTCCGACACTTTTCAGACCACACAAATCTAACACCCTTTTAAAGCAGCTTGGTCAATGGTGATGCTAACACCGAAAAACCTTTTACAAATCGTCGGTAATACCCAGCAAGCACCAGAAAACTCTGAACTTCAGAAATATTCCTCGGAGGCTTCTAATCTAGTATGGCTAAAATTTTCCTCAAACCAACCCGTATACCCGATGCAGTTACAACATGTCCCAGAAAGCTAACTTCATGCAACCAAAACTCACATTTACTAAACTTCGCGTACAACTGATTGTCACGTAAAATCTATAACACAAGACTCAAGTGTTCGGCATGTTCGTTCTCGTTGCGAGAATAAATCAAAATGTCATCTATAAATACAATCACAAACCAATCCAAATACTGCCTGAACACCCGATTCATTAAATCCATGAAAACCGCAGGGGTATTAGTGAGCCCAAACGGCATTACTAAGAATTCATAGTGTCCGTATCTCGTTCTGAAGGCAGTCTTTGGCACATCTGAGTCTCTAACTCTCAACTGGTAATAGCCAGATCGCAAATCAATCTTTGAAAACACTGAAGCTCCCTTTAGCTGATCAAATAAATCATCGATTCGCGGTAATGGGTATTTATTCTTTATAGTCATCTTGTTTAGTTGTCGATAGTCAATACACATTCTCATGGTTCCGTCTTTCTTTTTCACGAATAGCACTGGTGCACCCCAAGGTGAAAAACTCGGACGTGTAAAACCTCTATCTGTCAATTCTTGCAACTGAGATTTCAACTCTTTCAACTCGGTCGGTGCCATTCGATACGGAGCGATCGAAATCGGTGTCGTACTCGAAACCAATTCTATACCGAACTCTACTTCTCTAACAAGTGGCAATCCTGGTAATTCTTCAGGAAACACTTCTGGATACTCACAAGCTACAGGCACAGACTCGAGCTTTCGTTCTAATATCTTGCTATCTAGTACATATGCAAGATAAGCTTCATATCTCTTTCTCATATATTTCTGAGCTAACATAGAAGATATCACTGCCGGTAACCTACTCAGATTACTGGAATCAACTCGAATCATTTCACCACTCGAACTTCGCAAGTCTATAGTCTTTAGCTTACAATTTACCACAGCGTTATGTTCGGTTAACCAGTTCATTCCGAGAATAATATCGAATTCATCAAAAGGTAACAGTATCAAATCCGCCGGAAAACAGAAATCTTTAATTATCAATGGACATCTCTTGCATACCTTATCAACTAACCCAGACTGACCCAAAAGGTTAGACACTCGAATAACAAATTCAGTAGACTCAATAGGTAGAGTCTTACTGAACGCTAATGTTTCACATACGTAAGAATAAGTCGAACCAGGATCAATTAAAGCAAGCACACTAGTACTATAGAGAGTGAAAGTACCAATGATAACATCAGGGGAGGATGCCTCCTCTCGTGCACGGATGGCATAAGCTTTAGCAAGGGCACGAGTCTCGGATAGATTAGCTGTATCAGAAGCCCCCCTCTGATTTCCACCTCTGCCTCCTGTATTTCTCCGTGGTCTACCTCTAGTGGTTGCACCACTCGATCTCACACCTTGCATCTTATTTTTCTTATCGATTTCCGTGCAATCTCGAATGAAATGATCCCGTGAACCGCATCTATAACAGGCTCTATTAATAGACTTACCCCAACATTCACCTACATGTCGTCTTCCACACTGTGGACATTCGGGTTTTTCTTGCCAATTGTTGCCAACACTAGCAACCGAAGTAGCTCGAGAGTCTGTTGATGGTCGTTCCTTAATAGAAATTCCTGCAGTCGTCTTTGATCTGTTAGTATCGTCTTTGAATTTCTTCGCAGCTAAGAAAGAAGTTTTACCCGCCGATCTTTTACGAAAGTCTCTAACTTCTGATTCAGCTTTCTTTTTCTCCTTTCCAAGTTCTTCAGCCTTGCAAGCCTGTTCAACCAGTGTGACGAATTCTTTTATTTCTAGAATGCCCATCAGTAGCTTTAGATTTTCATTCAGTCTTCTTCGAATCTTTTACACATGGCAACTTCATCAGCTACACACTCCCGAGCATATCGACTGAGTCTTACAAACTCACGTTCATATTCAGATACCGTTAAGCGACCTTGTTTAAGCTCTAAAAATTCTTTGCGCTTTTGATCGATGAATCGTTGACTAATATACTTCTTACGAAACTCTGTCTGAAAGAAGTCCCAAGTAACTTGTTCCTTCAGAACAATCGAAATCAGGGTTCTCCACCAATAGTAGGCCCACTCGTTCATCATTGTAAAGAAAGCTTGCTTAGCCCCATCGTCTTGATTATTCGCAGATGATTGAGGTTCAACCGGTGCTATCCCTTGCGCGGGAGCAGGCGCTACACTTTCAACGTCATCCGCTAAGGCTCTCTCTGAATTGGATTCCATTACTAATCAAAACAACAATTTCAACTATCAGAAGTCATCACACTATCATACACTAGCATTATGGCATGTATAGCTAGACTCACACGTACTACGGTAGTCCTAGAATCGACTAAATCGTGCTCTGATACTAATAAAATGTAACACCCATATGCCCGTAATCATCGCCAGAGTAGGAATACGAGGTATTACAAAAAATGACTCAACGATAGAACACTTCACATACTTATAATTAGGTAAATTAAATTATAAATCTAAATTTATTCAGTCCCAATATAATCGAATATTCATGTCTAATAACCAAAATTTAATAAGCCTTATACTAGATTAAGCACATATATATATATATAATCAAGATCTCATAGAATAACATCATGCAAATATAACTTATACTATTCATTTGATATAACCCTCACCCTTATCTGAATCCACTTGCATAAGGTTCTACTTATTATTATAGAACTTAATTTACTGATTTTACCAAGTATAAATTCTGGTCACAATTTGACCTTTAAAACCGACATTCAAACCATTATACTTACTTCAAAGAATAACTTTCGATTTTTAATATGATTTACTAAACATACAACGATACTTTGCTTATAAAAAAAAATAACATATCGTTCATATCATAAATACGCATGATAGATAACAAAATGTTTAACATTATATGATCATCAAACTAGGTTGTGTGCCATTTTCGCATGGCTCATCAAAAGATAATTACATTACTCAAAAGAAATACAAAATTTATTTTTTGTGTCTATCCTATACATGCCACATTTTAAAACTTAAAGTTTCCTTAGAGATACCAAAAAGATGACGATAAGTGTGATGACTTCAGTGATAGTCCTGAGCTCACAACGGATCCAAAATCTAAATAAAGATGAACAACAATTTCAAATGAGATAATACTCAATAAGGCCTAAGCAATTTAATAAATAAATAACAACCGAACTTCGTTTAAAACTAATTCGTATACCTTATTTATTTATGATACCGTATAACCACATACTCTTATTTGTTCTCAAAGACCTTATACTATAACCTTTTTGAAATAGATACATACATATATATATATATATATATATATATATATATTCCATACACATTTCATCTCCTTAATTACTTATGATAGAATCCAGTAATCTATTTCAGACCTTGCTTCAATCCAATTCCCTTAATCATTTCGCACACACAGTGCCTTACACCCGATCTCGCACACATAGTGCTCGGTTAATAATTTCGCACACATAGTGCATATATTCTTTCCCACTCATAATTCTGCCCCATTCGCACACATAGTGCCCTTTTTATGCGTACATATATATATACCCATAGTACTTTTATTCAATACCATCAGCTCAATAACACATTATCAATTCGACATTTCCTCACATATAAAATTTACAATTCATAAGTTATTTGTACTCTAGGCATACATAGTAATCTAAGTTTTTAATTGCCTAGAACTTACCTTATCGTTGAACGAACAGCTCCATTATGCTACTCAACGACCTTCGTTTTCTTCTTATCCGAACTCGATTCTCTTTGATTTTGAGCTTAATTTAAACAATTAAACAATTTCAACCATCTTAATAATTCATCATAATTCAAATTCTATTTATTTTAAACACATGTATCACACGGCACTTTCATCGTTAATGAATCATACACGTAACATGGTTGACTGCACCTAGTTCTTAAATTCGACTAGCTTGTCACAACATTTTCATATTAACAATTGAACATTCGTTTAATTTTAATCAAGTAAAATTTGCTTTCTCTTACTACTATCACATACATGGCAACTTAGCTCCTTTCATGTCAATTTCATTTAACTAAAAAATGTTTAATATTAAGTACATTCGGCAATGACACAAACCGACTTATTTCCACATTCCATTTCCTATACCTTAACCGAATACTCCCTAGAATATTTCAATTCTCCCAACTCAATCCAAGAGCTTAAAATTTACCTAATTGAGTTTGTCCATGTCTATCTTATTATCTAGCTAAAACAATAATTAAATTCATTTCAAGTCTTCCATGACCGAATGTATATACACTTATATATATAACTCAAAAGCAACAAATTATTAACCTTCCAATTCAAGTCCACATTCGGCATTCATAAAAAAAAAAAAACATTTACCAACAATTAAGTTAAAATAAAAATTTGACCTCACTTAACCTTACTCCACAATAGCCAATTAAGATTTTTGTCCATTTTAACCATTTATAAAAAATTTTAGTTAGTTCATACTCACCTATAACCCTTTCTAATCACATATTACAAAGCATCCTCAACTTGACATATAAGAATATAACTGAATGCTTCATGCATCCCAAATTCAAAAACTAACGCATGGGTCATGTTATGAGCATCAAAACAAACTCAACTTCACAAAAATTTAAAAAGAATCACATGATTTCATACCTCAATCTATACATTCACCATAGCCGATTGTCTTTGCTTCCTTACTCTTTTCTTTTCTTTATGGTTTCGGCAAGATGAAAGAAAGGATAATGGAACTTTGTTTTTATCACCATTTACTAATATAAATTTATTATATCACAATATAAAAATCATTTTAAAGTAAAATGCTTATTTATATCTTTATTATACATAATTCCCACCAATTAAAATGAAGACAAGAGAACACATGATTACATGCATGTGTTGACCGGCCATTACACTCAAAAATGGTCTATTTGACATGCAAGTCCCCCAAAATACTAAAACATAAACTATTTGGTCACTACACATTTGCCTATCCCATTTTCAAAGCTTCTTAAACAAGTCCTATTTAACTAATTCCACATCCAAATGACAGAAATCAAAACACAATATTTTTACATATGTTATTTCACATATAACAAACATAGGATATAACATTCAATTATTTTTGCAACTCGATTTTGTGGTCCCGAAACCACTTTTCGACTAGGGTTCAAATAGGGCTGTCACAGGCTCAGTGGCCGAATACAAAGGTAGGTTGGTAGTTAAAGGTTACCTCCAAGAGGCAGGTATTAATTTTTAGGAGACATTTAGTCCAGTGGTGAAACCAACGACGATTAGAGTGGTTCTGGCACTAGCTGTTTCCTTGGGCTAGTCTCTCAGGCAAGTGGACATTAATAATGTCTTCTTGAATGGTGATTTGTATGAGGAAATTTACATGGTGCAACCACTAGGTTTTGAATGACAAGGGAGCAATGGCCAACAACTGGTATGCAAGTTAAGAAATGCCTTGTATGGCCTTAAGTAAGCACCTCGGGCTTAGTTTCATAACTGAAGGAATTTCTTTTAATTGCCAAATTTGAAGTATCAAAAGCTGACAACTCTCTTTTTATTCATCGTTCGAGGTCTCAGTTTCTATGTTCTGGTATACGTGGATGACATTATTGTCACTGGGACTGACTCTCGTACCATCGATAAGTTTGTTAAGGAACTCAATATTCAATTCTCTTTGAAAGACTTAGGGAAGTTGAGTTACTTCCTGGGCATTCAAGTCAACTTTACTTAAGATCGTCTTTTTCTTAGCCAAAAGAAATACATTTTTGATCTACTTCGAAGGGCCTCCATAGACAGATCGAACGGCTCTCCTACACCAATAGTAACAATTTATCATTTATCAGCTCATACAGGTAGTCCTGTTGAAGATGAATATCTTTACAGAAGCATAGTTAGTGCTCTACAATATGTTGTGATTACCAGATTAGACATTCCTTCTCTGTGAACAAAGTATGTCAATTTGTACAAAAGCCATTGGATCTCCACTTTAAAGTTGTCAAAAAAATTTTGCATTATTTGTAAGGATTTTGGATCATGGATTAAGGTTCACTCTAACTTCGAAGTTTTTGCTCGAAGAATATTCAGATGTTAGTTGTGGGTCAGATATTAATGATCGTCGGTCGACGTCAGGCTATTGCGTGTTTCTTGGAAGGAATCCAGTTTCCTAGAGTTTCAAAAAAAAACAAGTGGTCTCCAGGTCTACAGCTGAAGCAGAATACAGAAGTCATGCTCATGTCACTGTAGAAATGGTCTGGATTCAGTCCTTGTTATCTGAACTATATGTTCCAGTTAAGAGCAAGGCATTAGCGTGGTGTGATAGTTTAGCTATTGTTGCATTAACAGGGAATCCTGTTATGCACTCTAAATTAAAACATGTCAAGTTGGATTTATTCTTTGTGAGGAAGAGTTTCAAGAGGATCCGTTCAAGTGGGTCATGTGCCGAGTCAAGATCAGATTGCAAACATCTTGACGAAACCATTATCAGCAGGATTGTTCAATAAGTTCAGGAGTCAGCTTAGAGTTCTTACCAACGATCATGAAGTTACATGATAGAAAAAATGTTAACGAGCACAGGGCATGTTATGAGTATTTCATTAGTAACTATTACAATTAAAGTTAGTTAAAAGGAGTTAGTTAGTTGTTAAACAAAGTAGTTAACTGTTAGCTATTATCTGGTTGTATTAAGTAATCTATCTACTACTCTCAAGAAGTTAATGAAGTTAATAACATTTTCTTCTCAGCTTCTTTATCGTTGATTCTGACACTTTTCCACCATAACTAATTCATTCCTTGTAAGGTACAAATATGGTTAACTATTTATTCCTATGTGCCAGCTTAGTAAAAGAATAAAAATATTCTAGGTACTATAAATTTGCACACAACATGGCCTGAAAATTATCACTTACAGTCTCCTTCTCAACTTCGAAATATGGCTCAAATCCCACTTTTCCCCATTTCTATTCTATTTCTCTGTTTTATAACCTTCTTTCAAGCCTCTTCTACAAGTTCCAAAACCATTGGTCTAAGCATGAAGCTCATCCGAAGGGACTTATTATTTCCTAGAAACCTCACTACATTCTAAAGAATAAGAAGATTGGTGCAACTTTCAGTTAGAGCTCAAAATTTCGATTCTTTTTCGAGTCTCAATCAATCAGAGGGTAATGTCCTAGTACATTTACCATTACGTCGTGGTCCTAAGGATTTAGCATATGTGGTCGAGTTTAAAATTGGAAACAAGCCCCAAACGGTGAAGTTGTTGATGGATATAGGAAGTAGTTTGATTTGGACACAGTGTGCGCCTTGCATAAAATGCTACCAACAAAAGACCTCCCTTTACTTTCAAATTTCCATGACCTACAGGAAGCGTCCATGCAGTCACCCACTTTGTTAGGGCGAAAACAGTTCGTTCAGGTGTCATAATAATGAATGCGTCTACGACATCCGATATGGTGATCTGTCTCAGTCTACTACACCTAGAACCAAAGGTGTTGTATCTTTCAAAACATTCCATATTCCTGTTGATTCCTCCCACACTAGTGTGATTAATGATATTTTTTGGATGTTCTAATGACAACTCAGATACTGGTTTTGAGATTAGCTAGATTTTGGGAATTTTAGGATTAAGTAAGGGACCAAATGGACTAATAAGCCAATTAGACAAGAAAGGCATCACTCAGAATCGATTCTCATATTGCTTAGTCCCTTTCTATGACGAATTGAAGCGACCAAGTATTCTAAGGTTCAGAGACGACATCCCCCGACCTGTTAAAAATCTTCGATCAACTCTCTTCCTAAATATCGATCACAACCATTACTACATTGAATTGTTAGATATCAGCGTAGGACTTTAGAAAATGGGGTTTGAGTCAATATGTAGCATGTTCGAGCTTAGGAAGAATGGCTTAGGTGGTTCACTCATAGACTCAGGGACTGGTTAGCAGAATTGATGAAAACACCGTAGGATGCAATGCATACTAGGAAATGATAGAAACGTTTAAGGCTTATTATGATAAGAAAAACATCCGAAGGAAGGTCGGCCAAGTGGCAGAAAAGTTTGAGGTATGTTACTATAACAAGGCTAATTTTAGAGGCTTCGCGACAATGACCTTATATTTCAAAGGTAGTGGCTATCTCGTAGATAGAAAATATATGCATTACTTCTTCGACGAAAAGAAAGGGGAGGGGTATTTTTACGTGGCATTGTCCAAATAATCAAAAACTATATTAGGAGCATGGCAGCAACAAAACATGCGTATCATTTATGATATGAACAGTGGTAGATTGCAATGGGTTATAGATACTTGTGCTAATGATCACATCCAATGATTGAATTCTAATTTTAACATCTTTCTTGATATCATTAGTTAATAAAGGGCTTGTTTAACATAGTTCAGTCTCAATAAATTTGCTCTTGCGAACTTCGATTTGGTATTTGATCATGCAAGTATTTATTTTTTTTATATGAAGAAAGTAACTAAAATAATCATGACATAACTTTAGATGGACCAGATTAGGGAAAATTGGAAAAGATTCACAGCTATTAAGAAGCTATGTGAAACATTGCACTGTTAAGTGTTAACCGAATCATCAGTGGAAAACTCGATTAATTTGAAATGAATAGTCTTTAAATTTTGTAAACAAACATCTTTTGAAACATACAAAAGAAAATTAGTACCTAGTTTCAAGGTTATCAATGTCTTGCAAGTAAAAAACACACTTGGGAAAATTAACTTGTCATGCAAGATGTTTAACCCTCAAGGTTTTCATTTATGCTTTTTGGGTTGTAATTTGTTTTACATCTTTTGATTATAACAGGTTCCATTTTGGCTATTTCTTCCTTCTCTTTTCCATTTTAAATGCTTCTCTTTTGCATCTACAAGATGACTAATGAAAATACAAGATATGAATAAAATCTTTTAAAATAGAACAAAAAGAGTCAATTCTTATATAAAAGTAAGACAAATATAGCTAAAAATAACAATGTTGTATTACATCAATGTAGCATTGATTTGATTTCCTTAGAGAAGCCAACAAAACTTTGGATATCTTTAACTTTCCTAATGGTCTATAATGCTTTAGGAAACACTTTGCCTTTCCAATTCTACCTTCAAAGTTTGAAATTTCCATCACCTTGAGTTTACATATCAGACACAGAGCTGAGCGGTTGCTAAAACCATAACATAAAATGAAGGAAGTTAAAGTTTGCAACTTTAAATCAAAGCTTAAATTTAAAATAATACCTAACAAATGTCAAGCCTTTCAAGTTCAGGCGAATTTGTCAGTAAGGTTATGGTATGAAGGAAATGACGATTCATAGCGTATCTTCAATTCAACCAAGGTAGCAAAAACAAGAAGCGGTCACAGCTTGAACGAAGCTATAATAGTAAGAGATTTTGCACTGTGTCAGTAAAAAAATAAAGTATTTAAAATTCTAGACATGATAGGATTTGTGAAGAAACAAACCTCGAGAAAAGTAACTGATAGAGTAAGTGAACGAACATTAGAGATCCCTCTAAAAAATGCTATAGTATTAGCTCAAGATTTGGTGTATCGATCATAAAACAACGGGGATACGAGTGAAATATAGTCAATCTCTTCTATATTGGATACTAAGAAATTTTGAGCTACGTATGGAGATGAAATATTATCGTTGATGCCTTTACCAAAGTTGGATTTGTTTGATCTTCAGGCCTGGTGGTTGTTTTTGTATGGTTGTGTCCAGGCTATCTGTATTTTGTTGTTCTATTCTAATTGGTGTTTTTGTATGGCGTATTTCATTCACAACTATTTTACAGTGGCTTTCTTTTATTAATAAAATTTGACACTGGCTAAGCAAAAAAAAAAAAACCCCACGGTTTTTCATCCATTGCCTTAACCATCAAGTAACAACTCGTCCTAGCAATTCTGTTGAAAGTTGGCAACAATGCAGCAGCAAGCAAATGTCCAATATGTAATTTGGTTGTTAAAACTTTTTGTAACATGTGACTTATGTTTAGTTTGGTTGTAATTTTTGTTTTGCTAAGGTTAGTCATGTACTTAGCTGATTTAGTAGCCTCTTAGGTTATCATTAAGTTGATTTTATAGGTTGAATACTAGCACAAGTAATGTTTTGTTTTCTTCCAATGTAATAAAGCTACTTATGTATATTGTAATGTTGCTTATTGTAGCAATGTGAAGTCATTCAATTTTTCCTCTCAACAGATTTGTTTTGCTTCTATTTTTCATCTTTCAAACACAAATTTTTATTTTTTTTAATCTTTAGATGCTAATATAACTCAACAAATGGTATCGAGTACCTATCATCTTTGAGGGCCTTTTGCTGTGTGTTGAACAAAAATCTATGGAAATAACAAACCAAAACTCAATAAGAGAAAATTTCGCAATGCTTTAACCCGATACCTCACCGATCCTTCAACTAAAACACCAAAAAAAAAAAAACCACCTCTTGAAGCTTTGGAGGGCTGCATTCCTAGATGCACAATGGCGAACAAAGTCAGCTTGTTTCAAGTTTTTAGGGTGTTCTGTGTTTGAAAGAAAAGAAACAGAAGCTGTTTTGTTGGTTTTTTGGTTGCTGCAAAAGAATGAGTTTCTCACCACCACCACCACCTATTTTTGCTGGTGAAAACTACAACATTTAGGCTGTGAAAATAAAAACATACCTGTAGGCTCATGATCTGTGGAGTGTTGTTCAAACTGACACAGAGCTACCATGTTTGAGAGCTAATCCTACCATAGCTCAAATTAGGCAGCACAATGAGAACTATGCCAAAAAGTATAAGGCTATGTCATGTCTTCAAAATGGAGTTTCAGATGTAATTTTCACAAGGATAATGGCTTGTGACACTCCAAAGTAAGCCTGGGACAGAATCAAGGAAGAGTTTCAAGGGTCAGATAAAACCAGGCAGCAGCAGTTGATCAACCTAAGGAGGGACTTTAAGAATCTGAAAATGAAGGAGTCTGAATCCATCAAGTAGTATTTTGACAGGATTATGGCTACAGTTAACAATATTAGGCTTCTTAGGGATGATTTTAGTGACAATAGAATAGTTGAAAAGGTTATTACAACCCTTCTAGAGAAGTATGAGTCAAAAATTTCTTCCTTAGAGGACTCTAGGGACCTATCAACTATATCCTTGACTGAGCTTATAAATGTTATTTATGCACAAGAGCAGAGAAGGGAAAACAAGATGGAAGAGCATTCTAAAGGAGCCTTTCAGGCTAAAAGTAAAGAAAGCTCAAGCTCGAGCTCAAGCTATAAGGGTAAGAAGCATTGGTTTGAAAAGAAAGAAAAGACAAAGAAGGATGTTGCCAAAAAAAAGTTTCCACCATGCACTACCTACAAGAAGTCCATTCATTTAGAAAAGTATTACTGGTAGAGGCCTGACAGTCAATGTAGAAGCTACAAACGACTTGGCACATGGAAAATGTTTGTAAAAATAAGGCAAAAACACAGCCACAACTGCAGAATCAAGCTCAAGCTACTTGTAACACCCCTAACCCATATATGTTGCCAGAATAAGGTTATGAGGCATTGCCAAACAAATCACAACATAAATCATACATTTCCCACACATAAATCTATTATTACATAAACATCAATCAAATATAATCACATTGTCCCTTATAAGGCACTACGAGACCTTAAAACATGCTTGAAAGAGGTTCGAGACTAAAACGATAACATTTTAAAACTTTAGGAAACTTATAAAATTTTTATGCATATAGAGATCACACGCCCATGTGAATAGGCCAGGTGAAAACAGGGCATACATACTGACTTGTACCACACAGCCGGAGACATGCTCGTGTGCCATGGTTATGGAAAAACTGGAGGGTATACTGACTTGGGTCACACAGCCGGCCACACGCCTATATGCCAGCCCGTGTGTCTCACACGGCCAGTAGACATTCCCGTGTGTCTCACACAGCCAGGAGACACGCCCGTGTGTCTAGGCCGTGCCAAACCTGTAGGGTATACTGACTTAATTCGAAGGGATACCCCAGGGGACACATGGCCGTGTACCAAAGCCATGTGTCACACACAGTCAAGCCACACGCCTATGTGCTCGACCGTGTGGAGTGAAAATAGACTTGGTTGAAACCACATTTCTCACCCTTTCTCAAGCATACCTAAACTAAAACACTTGTTCCAATTCAATACATTAATAGACAACTAAAACATGCTATTTCATGCACATTTCATGCCATTTATAAACCATTCTCTTAACTACTCAAATCCATAGCCAAAACAACCAAATTAATATGCCAAAATCATCTAACTTACATAACTTCTAAATGCATTTCCTCATCATCTTATCATCTATTTCATGCTTCAAAACATACTATTTCATCATCTCAAAATCAAGCCATAACATATCATCTTTCAAGCATTAGCTCACTAAATGACAACTAGCTACTTGAGCAACCATATAACCATACCAAACAACCAAAACATAAGGCAACTTATACATCATGTAATACTTACCAAACACCTAATTCAAATAAACTTAAATGGCTATACACACCAACATTTACATCATTTCACAAGCCAACACATATGGCTAATATCATATTTCAAAACTTATCATCAACTCACTAGCCTGTACATGCCATATACCATATTTACAAAGCATCCAAAAATACCAACAAGTAGTCGATAGTGTGATGACGGTTCCTGATGATCCCCGATGTCTGAGCTAACTTCGATAATCTATAAAACAGGGAAAGAACACACAAAGTAAGCTTTAAAAGCTTAGTAAGCCATATACAAATAAAACCATCTCATGAATCAATATCATTTCCATCAAATAAGTAAATTATGAATAAGCACATATAAGCTTACAAACCTTCCTAAATGTATACATATTCAATTTCATAAGTGAATTCATCAAATACTTTCCTTTTCAATGCTTGTATGAATCTCATACGTACTTAAGTCGCTTAACTCATTTACACATTCTTTCTCGACTTGACTTTGCCCGTTGAATCTTTTGGAATCGTTAAGGATACTCAGAAATCACACATAGCTTGTACAATGCCATATCCCAAATATGGTCTTACATGTTATCACATATCGATGTCACTGTCCCAGACAGGGTCTTACACGAAATCATATAACGATGCCAATGTCCCAGACATGGTCTTACATGTAATCACATCTCGGCAATCCTAATGTCATGACATTCGTATCCTATACTATTCTTAGGGTTCGTACGGGACTTTCGGATGTTGTAACTTCGTCGATTCTTGCTCGTATTTGCTCATTCAACATCCATAACAATTCAATGACAAATAAACATATATAAATCAATTTAAAGGTATTTATTTGCATATGAACTTATCTCGTATTAGGGCTTGACATATCGGGTCGACTATTCAATAACCTTTAATTTCCCCTGATCTAAATCTGATTTCCTTTTTTCAGGATCTATATGAATTCAAAATTAAATTATTTATTCATTGATTCATTCAATTCAGTCCAAAAACATATATTTAAGCCAATTTGTACTTTGGCCTTAAACTTTCACATTTCTTACAATTTAGTCTTAATTCAATGAACACAAAATTTACACAATTCAATTTAAACCCATGTGTGTCAAATAACTATAGTACTCTTAGTAGCTCATACTTTACATTTATTTCATATTTCAACCACATAATTTGTACTTTTCACAATTTAATCCCTAAATAGTATTTTTACCAAAAATCACTTAACTAAACATATATATCTATCACCAAGCTTTCATAATCCATCATCAAATATTCAAAAACACATGAATTCATCAATTGAAACTTTCAAAACATTAATCATTTTTGCAAATTAGTCCCTGGGCTAGCTAGTTCTTGATGCAACAATCACAAAAACATAGAAATCATCAAAAATCGAGCTCAGAACATACCTCAATCAAGCTATGCAAGTGCTGAACCCTAAATGGACATGGAAGCTTTTTTTTTTCTTTTTGAAATTCGGCTAAAGGATGATGATAAGCATAATTTTGATTTTTGGTTTTATTTATGTTAAGTTATTTACCAAATTACATATTTAACCTTTAAAATATAACTTAAAAATCACTTAAACCATGGTCATAAATGTCCCTTAATTATGGTCTAATTACCATTTAAGGCCATCATAATTAAAATCCAAGGCCATTTGACACCTTTAGCAAATAGAATGCAAGTTTTGCATTTTACGCGATTTAGTCATTTTCCCAAATTAAACATCCAAACGATAAAATTATATCACGAAACTTTCACACATACATAATCACATGTTGTAAACACCAAAAATAATATTAAAATAATTTTTTAACCTTAGATTTTTTGTTCCAAAATCACTGTTCCGATTTAGCTAAAATCGGGTTGTTACGCTGCTGAGGATGTTCAAGCTCAAGATGAGCATGTTTTTACTGCTTCTTGTTTTGCAAGTTCGAGCAAGGTCAGAAAGAATTGGTTGATTGACAGTGGTTGTACTCATCACATGGCATCAGATGAAGGCATGTTTAGAGAACTAGATACCAGTTTTGTGTTCAAAGTCAGAATTGGAAATGGTGAGTTCATTGAGGCCAAAGGCAAAGGCAAAGCTGTGATTTGCACTCAATCAGGTAACAAAATAACTTTAGAAGTTCTTTTTGTACTTGATATTAACTAGAATTTACTTAGTGTTGTTCAGTTGTTAGAAAAATGGTTACTCTCTTATCTTTGAAGATAAAACTTATATGATTAAGAATCTCTTTGGTCAAGAGCTAGTGGCAGTAGCTATGCATGACAGATTTTTCACTTTAGATGTGAATCAGTTAGAAGTAAAGGCTTACACTACTCTGACTGATGAATCATGTTTATGGCACAAAAGGTTAGGGCATGTCAACTACAAGTCACTTGGTTTGCTGCATAAGATGAGTCTAATTGAAGACATGTCCAGAATTGAACCTAAAAATGAAGTCTATAAGGTCTGTCAGCTTACCAAGTAGACCAGACTACCTTTTCCATTTAACAAAGCTTAGAGAGCTCAAGAAAGGCTTCAACTAGTCCATACTGATATTTGTGGAGCTATGAAGACCTTTTCTTTAAATGGTAGCAGGTATTTTGTGTTGTTCATTGATGATTGCACCAGATTGTATTGGGTGAATTTTTTGAAATAGATGTCAGAAGTGGCTGATTTCTTTTGCAAGTTTAAGGCCTTAGCTGAGAATCAATCAAGTTGTAAGCTAAAGGTATTGAGGTCAGAAATGGGACTGAATATGTTTCTCAAAAGTTTTAAAAGATTTGTGATAAAGCTAGAATTCAGCATCAGTTAAACACCATCTATACACCACAACAGAATGGTGTTTGTGAGAGAAAGAACATAACTGTTCCTGATATGGCCAGGTGTTTGTTGTTTGAAAGGAAAATGCCTAACATTTTTTGGGCTAAGGCAGTAAATACATCAATATATTTACTCAATAGACTGCTAACAAATACAGTCAAACGCAAAACACCATTTAAAGATTGGTTTGGACACAAGCCTACTGTTTCACACTTAAAAGTGTTTAGCTGCTTATGCTACACACTCGTACCAGCTAAAAAGAGAACCAACATGGAAAGAAGGTCCATGCCATGAGTTTTGTTGGCTATAGCAGGATAAAGAAAGGGTATAGGATCTTTGATCCATCCACTAAAATGAATTTTATGAGTAGAGATGTGAAATTTAATGAGGGCAACTGTTGGAAATGGGATGGAACAGATGCAAGCTTATTTGAGTAAGACCAGCAAGATCTTGACTTGCAGCATGTTAAGAGTGAAGTTGAAATTGAGGAAGGATATGATGATGTACTTGTCAGAGGTACAAAGACTATCATGGACATATATGAAAGATGTGATATGACCATTGTTGAGCCTTCTAACTTTGATGAGGCTGCAAATGAGGGCTATTGGAAAAAAGCAATAGAGGCAAAAATGGAAATGATTCACAAGAATGATACATGGGAGCTGGTTGATAAGCCAGCACACAGAAAAATTATTGGTGTGAGATGGGTGTTTAGGACCAAACAAAATGTAGATGGGTCACTGAACAAATACAAAGTGAGGCTAGTTGTGAAGGGGTACAATCAACAATATGGCATTGATTTTTTTGAAACATTTGCACCAATTGTAAGGTTGGACACCATAAGGCTGTTATTTGCCTTAACTGCTCAAAAGCTATGGAAAGTGCACCAGCTGGATGTCAAATATGCTTTCTTGAATGGATTTCTCAAGGAAGAGATCTTTGTTGAGCAGCCAGATAGATTCAAGGTTCTTGGTGAATAACGCAAAGTTTACAAGCTTAAAAAGGCTTTGTATGGTCTAAAACAGGCTTCAAAGGCCTGGTATGACAGAATTGATGCTTACTTGTCAAACCTAGGGTTTGAAAAAAGCATTTGTGAGCCTACACTCTATGTGAAGAAATTTGAGAAAGAAACCTTGTTGATTCTATCATTGTATGTGGATGACTTGCTTGTTACTGGTTGTAAAAGTAAACTGATTAAAGAGTTCAAGAAATAGATGCAAGATGTTTTAGAGATGACTAATCTAGGTTTGATGATTTACTTTCTTGGCATGGAAGTAAATCAGAATGAGCATGGCATTTTTATAAGTCAACAAGCATTTGCATTGAAAGTCTTAAGCAAGTTTTGCATGACAAATTGCACACCTGCTAGCACTCTCGTGGCACAAGGAGAAAAACTTTCCAGCAATAATGACCTTGAACGAGTGGATGAGAACGGCTATAGAAGCCTTGTAGGTTGTCTGTTCTATTTGAAAACAACAAGGCCAGGCATCATGTATGCAGTTAGCCTTCTATCAAGGTTCATGTATTGTTGCAATGTTGCTCACTTCAAGGCTACTAAAAGAGTCTTAAGATATGTCCAAGGGACCTTGAACTATGCGGTGAAGTTTGTGAAGACTGAGGAGCTAAAATTGATTGGCTATTTAGATAGTGACTGGGTAGGCTCAGTTGATAATATGAAGAGCACATTGAGCTATTTTTCACTCTAGGTTCAGGGGTCTTTTGTTGGAGTTCTAAGAAACAACAAACAGTAGCTCAATCCACTGCAGAGGCAGAGTACATTGCAGCTGCTACTACTGTTAATCAAGCCATTTGGCTTAGAAAATTCTTGAGTGACTTGAATGCTGATAAAGAGGAAGCAAGGTGGACAACCAGTCAATTGTTGCTATTGCCAAAAATCCTATATTTCATGGCAAGACCAAGCACTTCAAGATCAAGTATCATTTTGTAAGGGAGGCAGAACTATCAAAGGAAGTCAATTTAACTCATTGCAATTCGGAGGTTCAGCTTGCAGACATTCTAACCAAGCCACTAGCTAATGCAAGGTTTGAGTATTTGAGGAAAAAAATTGGTGTCTGCTGTTTTGTAACCAATGAGAAGGTTGAAAATTGGCAATAATGCAGCAGCAAGCAAATGTCCAATGTGTAATTTGGTTGTTAAAACTTTTTGTACCATGTGACTTATGTTTAGTTTGATTGTAATTTTTGTTTTGCTAAGGTTAGTCATGCACTTAGCTGATTTAGTAGTGATAAGCTATAAAAGTAACATATTTTAATCTCATTCTTAATGCATTTTTGGATTATTAATTATGTAAATTAGGGAGTTTGATGCTCTTAATCATTTAAATTCTTGTTTCTATATTTAGGAGAGCATTTGGGAGCAAAAGGAGCGAAAAACAAGCCTAAATCAGATAAATAGAGTTGTTTTTAGGATCCACACGGCCTGGACATTTCCACACAGGCTGGCCATATGCCCATGTGCCAGCCCGTGTCGATATTGCACCCTGCTTCCCAAATACGTGGAAAAACCCAATTTTTAGGCTTTCTGAGCATTCTAAAGTCTATAAATACCAATTAGAAGAAGATCTAAGGGGGCACTCAGAGAAGATCGTAGAAAGCACTTGAAGAACGCCGTCGGAATCAACTCGGAAGGGAATTTCCCTCAAGATTGAAGATCTCCATTTAATTTGTTTTGAAGTTTTATTGAGTTTCTTTATGTCTTGTGGTTATTTTGACTTTGAGATGTTTTCATTCAAGATTATGAACTAAATTCCTAGATACCTAGGGAAGATGAAACCTATGATGAATCTTATTATTTGATTTCTGATTTACGCGATAAATACTCAATTCTTGTTCTCAATTATGTATGTTTATTTCTTGTTTTAATATTTCTGAGATATTAATTAAAGTTTAATGTGCTTATTTTAGTGGAGCAAAAGTCTCTGTTTAAGAGTAGATCTAGCATAATTGAGTAGAGTTGCATGCAATCCTAGAAATATGACCACATAAATCTACCGGATTAGAGTCAAATCTAATAGGGGAACCCATTGATCGAGTTAATGCGACAATAGGGGTTTTAATTAGAAAGAGATTTCAATTAATCAACCTAAAGTCAGTTGTTCTTACTCTCGAAAGAGATATTAATATAATTTAGGGATTTCTACGAATCAAGAGACAAGTGAATAAATCGTTTAATTTAAATTCATAATAACAGGTGAAGTCTAGGTGGATTCTTTCCTAGGTTTATCTCATTGGTTATCTTTGACTATTTTCCTATTTCATTCTTTGTTGCGTTATTAGTTAGATTAGTTTAGTAATTTTAGATTAAAAACAATAATTCCAATTTGTCGGCTAAATAATAGAAAAACGGTAATTACTAGTACTTTTAGTCCTCGTGAATACGATATTCCCTACTCACCATAACTATACTATTATTCGATAGGTGCGCTTGCCTTAGTCGTATTTATAGTTAATTTTGTGACCATCAAGTAGCCTCTTAAGTTATCATTAAGCTGATTTTACAGCTTGGATACTAGCACAAGCAATGTTTTGTTTTCTTCCAATGTAATGAAGCTACTTATGTATATTGTAATGTTGCTTATGGTGGTAATGTGAAGTCTTTCAAATTTTCCTCTCAACAGATTTGTTTTGCCTCTGTTTTTCATCTTTCAAACACAATTTTTTATTGTTTTTGATCTTTGGATGCTGATATAACTAACTCAACAAATTCTAGTTCTTGCCTTCCCTTTATCAGCAATAAGTGGAGACCCTGATATTATATCTGATTTTGTGGTTCCAGTTGGAGTCAATAATACTCTATTGCATGGAAACTTTTTCACCTATACTGGCATGAAGCCACTCACTACCACTGATCCCACCAATAAATTTCACAGTAACAAAAGCAACCATGGCCGAGTTCCCTGCCCTTAAAGGACAAAGTGTTTTTTATGCTGTTTTACAGTACCTTGCTTGTTCACTTAACCCTCATCATACTCGTCCTTGTGCCAAGAATGATTTCACAATCAGCCTTCGGTAGCTCAGATGCTGGCACTGTGTCAGTTCCTTCTACGGTTTTAGTGACGGTCGTTGATGATGAGAAGATCTTAGCAAAGTGTTTCAAAACTGATGTTGACACAATTCAGAAGCTCAAAGCAGGGTTTGCACTTAAGGCCTGAGATGGGGATTCTAAGCTATTAGAGCAATAATCCCAAATCTGGAATTCCAAGATTTAAATCATGTTTTAATGCTTCTCTTTTACATCTACAAGATGACTGATAAATATAAGACATAATTAAAATCTTCGAAAACACAAGCAAATGAGTCACTCTTATATAAGAGCAAGACTAATATATATAGCAACAGTACAACATTATATATTTACATCAAACAATCAAGATGCACAATTGCTTTGATTCCCTTGGTGAAGCCGACAACACGTTGGATATCTTCAATTGTTTTTCTACAGAAACATCTGGTGCTGTAAGTATTGTCAACTTCTGCAGAGCTCCACCATTCTTTAGGAAATACTTTGCCTTCCCAATGCAATGTTTTTCATCTGTAAAGTTTGTAATTTTGATGGCCTTGAGTTTGTACAACAACCAAGAAGGCACGTTCTCTGGCAGAAAGCAAAGAACTTCCTAAAACCACAACATAAAAAAAGGAGTCAGTAAGAGTTTGCAACTTAAATAATTAAGCTTAAACTTAGAACAATCAATACCTGAAAAAACTCAAGTTTTTCAAGTG
The DNA here is from genome assembly GCA_025698475.1 of Gossypium anomalum. Classification (NCBI taxonomy): domain Eukaryota; kingdom Viridiplantae; phylum Streptophyta; class Magnoliopsida; order Malvales; family Malvaceae; genus Gossypium; species Gossypium anomalum. The sequence continues at coordinate 12,592,361 of CM046956.1, forward strand.
CAGGCAAACTTGAGAGTAAAGTTTCAAGTCCTTTTCCACCTCGAATATATGAGTACTCTCGGCATAGATCATAACAACGTATCTTCAATTTGACCAAGGTAGCAAAAACAGGAAGTGGTTTACAGCTTAAAAGAAGCTATGGCAGTCACAAAAGTTGCACTATCAGTAGATATTGCAACAAGCAACAATTTCTATATATAGCAGAAAAAAAAAAAATGAAAGAATATGTGAAGAAACAAACCTCGAGAGAAGTAACCCACAAAATAAGTGAAGGAACATTGCAGATCCCTCTAAAAAGTGTTGTGGCACCACCTTGGAGAGTATAGTTAGTTTTGAATATATAGACATCGGCTTTGACTAGAGATTGCAGATTCTCCATTGAATACCTGGCTTTTATTGAGTCGAGGTATTTGAAGCAGGCTAGATTTGGAGTATCAATCATTAACCAACAATGGTAACCATCATACAAGTAATATATAGTCAATCTCTTAAGCAACTAATGTGAAATATTGAATTTGCTTATATTTTCCATGTAACATTGTTTTAAGACCATATCTTCAAGATTGGAGCAGCCGGATAGGAGGTTTTTAATTGAATCATCATTCAAAAATTTAACTGCCTCGAGATGAAGAGTGTTTAGATTCGGAAGATGAACAACACCCCTTGGAACATCCAAAACAAAATCTTTTTCCACTTTCAAACTCACCAATGTCCTGCAAGTAAACAGAACATCCGGTAAGGTAATGAACTTGTCAAGGTAGATGTTTAAATCGAGATGTTTAACACCGCGATGAACTGCAGCAGATATATCCACCCGTAAAAACGGTTGGAATCGATCATACTCCGGCATTTGAGACGAAATTTATCCACATTTGTTGTATTATATAAAAACAGCATTCTGTCGACGAAGGACATAAAGTTCTCAACGGAAGCGGTGTAACTGTTAAAATTCTTGCGGCGCAAAACGTCCTCCAAATCAAAGTGGAGATTAGGAAGTAAAGCAAAGAGATATCTCCATCTAGCAGATAAAATAGATGTTCTAACCGCTTCTTTTGTAGAAAGGAAGGACAGAATGTGAGTTAGAATTGAATCAGGTAAATCACTGATTCTGTCTGCTTTCTTCCTTTTCACTTCCTTACCCATTCCAATGCCTGGAAGAAGTTAGCAAGGAATAATATTTCTGTGCCGAATAATAATTAGGGTTCTTGTATTGTCTATTCCGAATTTCGATTTGGGTACCAAAGTTCCTATCTATAAATACGTCATAATAGAAATAATCATTAAAATATTATGGCCTTCTATATTAATCACTCCACTTTTAATTTTTTCTATTTTCATATTTCAACTATTTGAATTTCGATAAAAAAAATATCACCTATAATTTTTTATAATATTTAAACATTTTATCAATTTGATTCTAAATATAAAATATTTAACAAATTTTTCTACCCCACCATCTATTTAGTTGTTTGAATTTCTAGTTTTTTGGGTTTTCAATGCTTTAGTTTGATTTGATGTAATATTTTTCTTTGATTTTTATTTGATTGTTTGTTTGAAAAACCACATTGGGTTTGTTTTGAAACTATAATGTATGAAAAGGATTTGAATTTAGGATTTTTTTGAGTTTACAAAGATGAGAATTTCATGGAATTTTGTAATTCTAAACTCTATTAATTTTGGGATTCATATTTTTTTATATAAATGATTTGGAATATAAGTTCTTGATTACGCAATTCAACTGATTTGAGAATTTAGTGTGTTGGTATAATGATTAGGATATTCATCGCTCTAAGTGTGCTTGGGTTCAAAATCAAGTCACACTAGTCACATTATTATTAGGGTTTTGCTCTTCTCTTGTAATTCACCAAAAATAATTTAACTGATTTGATGTTATTTTAATTCTTATAGAGGAATTTAGGGTTAAATTGTAACCATCATTGAACTTCAAGAATTTAAACTATGCTTTTTTTTTTAATGTGATTATAACGTATGGATTAGATTTGCTTTAAAAGCCTAAAGCATTATTGCTAGTTCAAGAATATTATTATTAGTACGGAGAAAAAGAAAACTCGAAATGTTTGATTACTGAATACAAAATGTCTAATTTTGCAAATATTAAAGATTAATTTTGTTAAATATTTTATATTTAAAATTAAATTAATAGAATATATAAATATTAAAATAATTAAATTTATTATTATACTAATAAAAAAAATACGTCAACATTCTCATCAAATTTCAAATAATAGTAATCAAAATAAAAAAAAATTAAAAATTCAATGACCCCGTACTTCAATTAGAGGTGTGCATGGGCCGGGCCGGGCCGGGTTCGGGCCGAGCCCATAAAAATTTTCGCCCGTTTTCAAGGTCCGGCCCGCCCGCCCGAAATATGGGCCTAGAATTTTGTCCAAGCCCGCCCGAGAAAAAATGATAGGCTGAGCCCGGCCCGGCCGGCCCGGCCATATTAAAAAAATTTACTTTTTTATTAAATAAAAACTTTAAAATATAATAAATCAAATGCATTTAAAACATAAAAAAATATTAAAAAAATGGGAGTAAAATAATTCTTAAAATAATATATAAATTAAAAATATAATAAAAATAATTATATTAAAATTAAAAAATTGAAATAAATTAGAACTAAATTAAGAACTAAATTATATTAATAACAAAAATTTTACAATATCAAAATAACATTAAAAACAATAAAAAAAACCTAAAGTAAAAAAACCAAAGTTACTTAAAATTTAAAATAAAAATAATTTAAAAAATTTAATATTAAAAATCGGGGCGGGCCCGCCAAAAAAATCTTGTTGCAGAGGCCCGCCCGTTTTCTAAAGCGGGCCTCTTTTTTTGCCCAAGCCCATTTTTTGGGCTTATATTTTTACCCAAACCCTCCCATTTTTTAGTGGCGGGCCTTGGCCGAGAGCCGGGCCGCCCGGCCCATGCACACCTCTAGACTTCAATAACCATTTCACGTTTAAGTAACAGCTAGCCTGTAGAAGATGAATGGGATTCATTGGATATTCAGCCATGACAATGAATGACAGCTCCGCAACCCAAGCGTGGAAACTAAACAGTGTTTGGGAAGTACAAGGGATGGCAGGCATTGATTCTTTTGAGACAAGTAAACTGAAAGTAGTTTCGTTTCACTTCAGTTTCTATCAACTCATTGTCTTGGAGTGGCTTTTGATTTGTTGCATGTTATCTTGTATCACTGCTCTTGGCCGTTGATATAGTTGGCTAAACAATATTTACCAATTTCACATTTACTATTGGCTTAAATGTGTAAAAAGCTTTTAACTTAAAAAAAAAAATAATCGAGTTAGTTATTTGAATTTTTAAAATGTATCAAAAAATTTTAATTTTTTTTAAAAAGTAATTAAATTTTTGATTTTTTTTACTCAATTGGGTACTTAATCTGTCAAATTCATCAAAAAGATCATTTAACTGTTAATTTTAACAATTGACCGTTAAATTTAACTATCTCTAAATTTTTTTAATTAAAGTCACCCCATGTCATAATCATAGTATGATATGTGGCAAAAAATTATAAAAAAAATATAAATCAATAAAAGTTATAAAAAATATTAAATATTAAATATTAATAAAAATATTAAAAATTATAAAAAAAATTGTAAAATTTTATAAAAATTATAAATTGCATAAAAAGACCCTTTAACCATTAACTTAAACCGTTGATCGTTAAAATTAATGACCCTCAATTTTTTTTAGTTAAAGCCATCACGTGCCGTAATACAACGTGACATGTGACAAAAATGATAAAAAATAAAAATCAATAAAAGTTATAGAAAAATTATAAAATGTTTCTTTTAGTACGATAATTTTTATAATTTTTTTTACGAATTTTGTATTTCTTTACATTTTTTATAATTTTTTTTACGAATTTATAAAATTTTATATATTTTTTATATATTTCTATTTATATTATATTTTTTTATAATTTTTATCATTTTTTGCCACATGTCACTGTGGTTGTGACATGTGGTGGCTTTAAATAAAAAAATTAGGGGCAATTCAAATACCCAATTGAGTGCAAAAAAAGTATAGGCTTAGTTGTTTATTTTTTAAAAAATTTGAGGGCTTTTTTGATACATTTTAAAAGTTCAAGTACTCAATTGAGTGTAAAAAAAACAGAGGTTTAATTACTTGTTTTGAAAAAGTTTTAAGGTCTTTTTGATACATTTTGAAATTTTAAATACCTAAATGAGTGCAAAAGAAAAAGTGGGGGCTTAATTACTTTTTTTTTTTAAATTTGAGAGCTTTTTACACCTTTCAGCCTTTAATACTTTTTTACCTCTATAAATAAAAATACACGTTGATGATTAAAAAGTAAAATCTATATATTTTTAAATTAGGATGTGATTTTGATTGTAATTGCTACTACTGTATGGTAGTATTTATCAAGATTTAGAATTGCAGCACAAAATTACTTTTTCCGGTTTTGGAAACGTGTACAGGCATGCATACTTCTCTCTGGCAATGAAAATTAACCTTAATCAGTGCTTGGCTTCCCACCATTCATACGGTGGGCAAGGATGTTCCCTTTATCAGGCAAAGAGCTGAGAAATTCCTGAAACCACAACATAAAATAGGGTCAGTATGGTCTGCAGCTTGAAACAAAGCTTATACTTAGAATAATACCTGATCAAAGTCAAGTTGTTCTAGTTCAGGCGAACTTGACAGTAAAGTTTCAAGTCTTGTTTCCCAATGAGCCCATTTAAAACTTGACCAAAGTTCACCTAACTTAAGTTCCATCATGGTAGCAAAAACAGGAAGCGGTTCACAGCTTAAAAGAAGTTATGATAGTGACAAAGATTGTACTGTCAGTACACTAGATTGTGAAGTATCACAAAACTAAGGATTTGTCAAGAAAACAAACCTTCAAAGAACAAGATGACAGAGTAAGTGAGCGAACATTAGAGACCCCTCTAAACAATGAACCTTACTGTTATTGAATATACCAATATCAGCTTTGACAAGAGTTTGCAGATTCTCCAGTGAATACCTTGCTACTATATGGTTGATGTATTTAAAGCAGGCTAGATTTGGGGCATCAATCATTAACCAAAAGTCGAAACTAACAAATTCAGAGTAAAGTATAGTCAATCTCCTGAGCAAATGGTGTGAGATATTAAAGTTGATTATATTCCACATGTGGCATTTCTATATGACCATATCTTCCAGGACTAGTGCAGCTGGAGATAGGACTTTCAACTGAATCATCACTAAAAAAAACTACTGATCTGAGATGAAGGGTCTTTAGACTCGGAAAAATTACACCCTTTGGAACATCCAAAAGGAAACCAATATCCAGTTTCAAAGTTATTAATGTACCGCAAGTGAACAGAACACCTGGCAAAGTAGTGAACTCATCAAGGGAGATGTTTAACCCCACGCCAAAGTGCAGCAGATATCCAACCGCAAACACGTCTAGAATCAACCGTTTTCCCGCATTTTTTAGACGAAATTTATCGACACTTGTGTTATGGAAAAACAGGACTCTGTGGAGATTAGAAAGTAAAGCAAAAAGATATCTCCACCTGGTAGATAAAATAGAGGTTCCAACAGCTTCTTTTGTAGGAAGGAATGACTGAATGTGAGTTAATATTGAATCAGGGAAGTCACTAATCCTGTCTACAATCTACATGCTCCATTTTCACCTGCGTAGCTGTTAAAAAGCCTGAAGAAGATGAAGCTGTACGAGGAAAAATAACAGATACTCGAAACGTTGACCAATCCTATGAGGGTTTTTTTTCCACCGTTAACTACTAATAACCTGTAGAAGTTGAAGTGAATGAATTTGGGGCTGGTTCATTGGAATGTGGAGCTTAATGTTAATTTAAATGGTTAATTGGAATTTGGTCCTTAAAATATCATTTTAATTCTTTTTTATTTTTCTAACAATAATTCTAAAATCTTAAAAAAATCCAAAAAATAAATAGAAAATATCAAAAATTATTTTAAAAAATTCAACAAATATAACTTTCAATGTTTATAAAATTTATCATTTTAGTTCTAATTTTAAAAAATTCAATAAATTTGGCACTCAACATTTACAAAATCTATCAATTTAGTCTTAACTCTAAAAATTATAAAATATATATTAAAAATTTTATTTTTTAAACCATTTATAACCAATCAGTTAATCCATGTGAAATATTAAAATAAAAATAAAAAGAGTATAATCTTTCAAGTCACTTACAAAAGAACTCTAAAAATTTGATTTCAAATCACTTGCAAAATAACTTTAAAATATTAGGATAAAATACAAAAAATAAGTTTTGTTTAAAATTACATTTAAATAATATTATTACATTTTGATAACTTATTTTAAATTATTGAATGATATTTAAATGATTACATAAATCAACTCAACGAAATCCCAATTCTTATTGTATACATATCATGAGTCACTAGCAAACAATAATGTATATATCTATATATATAAACAGATATATAGATTGTTGGTTGTTGCCATCAATCATGAAAGAAGGTCCTTTTAACCTTAAAAGGACATTTCTTTTCATATATATAGAGAGAGAGAGAGAGAGATTGTTGTTTACCGTCATCAATCAACTATTTCCATAACCCATGATATAGTATACAATAAAAATTGAAATTTAGTTGAGTTTCATATGATTATTTAAATATCTTTCAGTAAATTTAAAAACTGAGTATCACATTATAATTCTTTTTATTTCCAATAAATTTAAATATCTTACAATATATATATATACAAAGAAAAAAAAAAGCAGAACAAGAAAGAAATCGCTCGCCCCCACAACTGCCTCCATGCATGAAAAGCAGTAAAGTTGCTCACCAGACCTGACCACTGACCATACAGCCACCGCCCACCAGTCCATCCTCTTCTAATCCCTTTCCCACTCTTGCCTGTGAAGCCATAACACTTACTTTCCTCCTCCTACTCTCTTCACATCATTATCCTTATCTACTATCACGAGACCATTAATCATATACTGCTTCCACTATACCAAATTTCAAATAAATATTTTACTTGAAAAGGATAGTAACAAAATCGCAAGTTTATGTTACATCAAATACACTACCGCATCTGTAAAAAATATTGACCCTACTGTGCACCAAACAACATTAAAATAAAAGGAAAAGAAGTTAGAAGCTTAAATGTTTTTAACCGCCAGCACATGAAAACAATGATGAGGCCCATCATTTAATCCTCCAAACAAAGCCAAATATCTAAATTCTTTTTCACTTTTAGATAAAGAACATGAGGCAAAGAACTCATTTGGAGATACTAGGTTTTAAGTCCAAACAACCGATGGCCCTGTCTCAAAGAGATTTCATCTTAAACAAAACATCAACAACAACAATCCCTTCTCATTTACAACCCTCCTTCATTAATCCCATCAAACAAAGCATGCAAAGATCAAGAACTAGTACCAAAAGTGTTCCAGTTGAAATGGCTACTGCAATTGCAAATCCTCCTGTTGAAATAGGCACCAGAGGCACTGTAGGATCCTTGGTGATGCAAGAGATTGAGTACTTCAGCCAGCTTGAATTAAGAAGCAAAGACAGCTCAAAGAAGCCTCATTCCAATGTTGGACCTGTTGTACCAACTCAGAAGAAGAAAAAGAGAGGAAGCAGCAAGCTAATACCAAGCATATGTTCCATGGTGGAAATTTCAGACAACAGGCCACTTGGGATTTCAGGTCTCAGTTATAGGAACCTGAAATCTGATGTGAACAAGTTGCAGGTCTAGATAATGCTTTGGGAAAGTTTAGAGAACCCAAGCTTCTTGAGTCGATTTGTTACAGGGTTTGACCATGCTCTATCAGGATATTTCCCACACTTTATGTCCACAACTTCAACAATGTTAGATACTTTTTTGTCACTTTTCTGTCTGCTAGGAGTTCTATCTAAAGCTATATTCTCAAAACCAAGCATTGGAATCTGATGGGTGCTTTTGGACAAGCTTTTTGTCTTCTGGGAAGTTTGGTGGTGTTTATAACTTATGTAATTGTTGTCATTGCCACTGGTGCTTGCTCCATCCGAAGATTTCCTTAGCTGTAATCTTTTAGGAGTGGGAGAACCACAGGCAACTGATGTAGGAATTGTCTGAGATTTGTGTCTGAAAGACATCGGTGTTTTAGATGCCGGTTTAACGGAGTCCAGTTCCCGTGTCATAAGGGAACTGATTGTTCCCTTAGTCCCCACCTTAATTAACCCTCCACCGCCCTTGATAGCTTCTAGTTTTTGCACCATGTTTCCTTTGTATTTTTAAGATATTGTCACCCTTTGAGAACCTGTTTTCCAAGTTAATATTTCAACAAAAGATTGTCCAGGAGCCTGTCATCCAACAACAAAGGAAATTACACTGATTTCAGTCTATATGTAGCTTATATCCTTCATAGTTGAGTGACAATTTTCAACAAGTAGAAAAGCTACAGATATTGAACTTGCAGGGTTCTCCATTAAAGCTGTGCTGTTTTTACCATTTTCACAGCGACCCAAGGAAAGCAAATAGATCAAGAAAAGCTACATCCATAGTTATATAGAAACAAAAGAAAGAGAGCAAATCCATAAATGTAATGAGAAAATTTCCAGTTTTCATCGAAATTTCAGGTCAGTTCTTGCAATATGAAATTGCAGGTTCAGATTATGAATCAATCTCTCAAGCAGTTTTCCAGATTTAGCATCAAATCCCATCATAAAATCAAAACCATGGATCAAAAAGAAAACGTTGATCCCATCAAGAAACAAGCAGAAACACCATCCAACTAAATCAAACCAGAAAGTAAGAAATTTCACCTAAATCCAGGCAACTAAAAAATCATGGAATCCAAAAGGGGAAAAATCGACAATCTTTTCTACAGCATAACAACTATATCAGACCAAAACAAGTTAGACACTTTAGCAGATCATAAAAGGCTGACATTAAAAAGGCTTACCACTTTATAATACCAAAGTGCTTTAAAGTGTGAACTCAGCAACTTTGAAGATGACAGGATGAATTGAAAACACAACTAAAAAGTGAAACTGAACTTTCAATTTTTTTTTTGTAAATAAAAAATCTATCACATTTGTTTTGTTTTTCTGATTATGTCGCCTTATTTGAAATCTAACTTTGTGATGAATAGTTATGTCTTATTTGTTTCTTGTCAGACCAATCAACCAACACCAATCATAGTGCAGCAAATAACATGACTTGCCAGTTACCAACCATGTTCCAATAACCAATGGTAGGTTGCCACTTATAAAAATGTTTACTTTGAGTGCAAGTCCGCCTACCATTGCCGGAGAAAAATGAAGGCTTTTAACCGTGAGACTTACTACTAACTTGGTTAGATTCATGGAAGGGGTGAGAAAAATCAAGTCTTTACCAATGGCCTGTTAAACCCATTTTGGATCTATGAAATTGGGCTACTCTCCCAATGAGTAAATACATATCTATCTTAAAGGTTTCGTGCATGGGCCAAAAACTAAATCTGGAATGACTGAAACCAGTTAAGGATAAATTGCCGACAACGGGTAGATGTCACTTTTGGGCGTGTGAAGTTCAATTACATCGTTTGCTATGTGGAGCTGTGGAAGGGGAACAAAAATTACTCATCTCTAAATTCTTTATTAAATTTAGTATCAAAAATTAATCGGATACTAACTCAATAAAATAATAATGAAAATATTTTTATTTTATAAAATAAATTATATTATTTTAAAAATATTTTTATTATTTTATATATTTTTATAAAAATATAAATACTTAAACTTCTATAATTTCCAGTATTTATATTTTATTATTCAAACAAAACCATCTTTATTAATTATACTAATATATATAAATATATTTATTTTGCAAGTGTCATATCCAACGAATGTAAATTGGGCTAGACTTATAAAAGTAGTACCAGAAAGTTCCCTTAATTAGGTAAACTTTTTACTTAAATTGTTTACTTCAAATTCAACTATATATATAAAGAGTTAGCAAAAATAGTAGCTTTCATGAAAGAATTTAATAAAAATCAATCATCTGTATATAATAAATTAATAAAGACACAACCGTTTAATGCTTTTTTTTTCTTTTAAGAAAAAAGGGTCACCTTTCCAATTTAAATTTTTAAAGAAAAATAATTTACGCTTGAGTTTTACCTTGATTTACATGGACATCATTGCTAATATAGGGAGATGTGGGTTCGACTGTATTGAAGTGCATTATCCTCTTATTTATGAGTTGAGGAGGGACTATAGATAATTTTAGGTATTGCGTAAAAAAAAAACAGATATGATTAAAACATATTCAAAAAAAATGAAAGAAGTCATCTGAGTTTTTCCACCTTTCAAAAACTTGTTATTTTAGTCACTCCCATGATCCCATTAGATAAGTGGTAAATTTTAATCACTTTACTGTTAAATGCCTTTGATTACTAGACGGAATACTGACGTGATAATCTTTTGATTAGTATAATAATAAATTTAGTCCGTAACAATTTTCACATTCTATTAGTTTGGTCTTAATTCTAAAAAAATCAATAAATTTAACCCTCAATGTTTACACGTTTTTATTAATTTAGTCCAAATTCTAAAAATCTATAATTTTGAAAATTTGAAAAAATATGTTATTTTTTAGAATTAGAACCAAAGCGAAGTGTTAATGGCGTCAATCAAAAGACTAACACGCCAGTATCCCGTCTGATGACCAAAAGCATTTAATGGTAGAATAACTAAAATTGACAACTAATCTAATGATAATGATTAAAATAAGAAATTTTTAAAATGAGTAACCAAAATAAAAATATTGATAAATTGGGATGACTAAATAAGTAGTTTACCATTTTATTTTTATTGGTTTATAATAATGAGTTTAATGTGATGTCCCCATGTTGAAAAGGTCCCCACTTCTCACGTTACAAAATCAGACCAATCAAAGTCAAGCGTCATGATCTCTTCATCACATCAAACTCTACCCTCCAAAAATAAATTAAAACGTTCTAATTATCGAATTTAAATATCAGTTTGTCCTTCTTCTTTTTTTATCTTAATATCAAATCATTTCATAGCCAATACAATAGTATGATAGTCAAAAGTATTCATACGATAGTTAAAAGTATTCACCCTTTTAAATATGATTTAGGCCGAGTCACGTTAATGACTTTATTTTATTATTGTAATTAAAACAACAACAAATAATTTCAAAAAAAAAAAAATGAAAAAGAACATCAAAACCCCTCTCTTTCTTCACTGTCTCAGCTTTCTCTGTCCCTTGTGTCTTACTCCATCTCTCTTCATCAAACTTTCCTTACATTGTATGCAAAATCCCATTCTTTTTTTTATTCATAAAACAATTTAATTTCCTAAAAAATCCCAGTCACAACTTCCTCTTTGCTTCAATCCTTATTTGCTTCAATCTTTACAGCTTCATTTCCTCAAAATTTTCCCTTTGTTTCAATCTTTGAAATCCCATTTCTTCAAAAACCCATCGTTTTTCTTCTCATTGTTTTGAAATGAGTAATTCCCAGGCAGCCAAGTCAACAAAGCCTTCAAAGGCTTCAACTTTACCTCCTCCTTCAAACCCTCCAAAACCCTCTTCACTTTCTTCTCATCTTGCAATGGTGGAACAAAAGCAAAAGATTCTAACCTCACTTTCCAAGCTCTCTGACCGTGATACTTACCAGATTGCCGTTGAAGATCTTGAAACGATAATCCAATCTATTTCCCATGAATCCCTTCCTATGTTACTGAATTGCCTTTTTGATTCTTCCAACGATCCAAAACCAGCTGTGAAAAAAGAATCCTTAAGGTTACTGTCAGTGCTATGTAATTGCCACGGTGAATTGGCAGCTTCCCATTTGGCTAAAATCGTTGCCCACATTGTTAAAAGGCTGAAAGATGCTGATTCAGGTGTGAAAGATGCTTGTCGCGATTCGATTGGGGCACTTTCAGGGCAGTATTTGAAAGGGGAGAATGGGGGGACTGTGGTGGGATTGTTTGTAAAGCCATTGTTCGAAGCAATGGGAGAACAGAATAAAGGGGTGCAATCTGGTGCGGCAACATGTATGGCTAAGATGGTGGAATGTGCTTCTGACCCTCCTCTGGCTGCTTTTCACAAGCTGTGTTCAAGGATCTGCAAGCTGTTGAATAACCAGAATTTTTTGGCTAAGGCTTCCCTTTTGCCAGTAGTGGCGAGTTTGTCACAGGTTTGGCATGTAGTTGTTTTTGGCTTGATTTTGATTATGTACATTGTTCTAGGATATTGATGGTTTATATTGTTTGTTTTGTTGATGTTCAAGGGCAGCTTAAATGAAAGTCTTGTAGTTTCTTAATTTGTATTTATGTGCTTGCTTACCTTGCTGATAATGTGCACCTTGTTATGTTTTAATAGAGGAAATTAGGTAGCTAGATGGGAAATACATTTTAATATCTTTGAAGAATTTCACAAAAAAAGAACAAACTTAAGTTCTGTGAAAATTATGATTACCTTGTTGCAGGTGGGAGCGATTGCCCCGCAGAGCTTGGAACCTTTACTGCAAAGCATCCATGAATGCCTTGGGAGCACAGACTGGGCGACTCGGAAGGCAGCTGCTGATGCTTTAAGTGCCTTGGCACTACATTCAAGCAAATTGATTGCAGATAGAGCATCTTCAACGATAACATTACTGGAGGATTGCCGATTTGATAGGGTAGTTTTCTAGAGCCATTTTTCTTTCATATAATGTTTTTATGCCTGCACTCAATGTCATATACAAATCTGTGGTTACCAAATTTTGATATTATGTAGACATCACTGGTCCAAGACCATCTACTTCTTTTCTTCTTTTCATGAATGGATCTGGTCTATTGAGATGGTGCAAGTTATGCGCTTTTTCTCAACCTAAATTTCCTTTTTGTGGGGATAGAATACGTTTTTAGGGAAGTAGATAATGTTGATTTGGGCTAGATGAATTCCTGCTTTCTGAAATGGTTTCAAAGGGACTTTCAGTTTGTACATTATGATTGAGGAAGGCAGGGGACTTGTCTGATTCATTACTAATCAATATAACTCGAGCATTGTGGTCCTCTGAAGGATGTTGTTCATCAGTGTTTATCCATCACTCCCATCTCTTCTAATGGAACATATATGGTGTTACTCAACACTGATTTATGGAAATTTTATTGTGTTGAATAATGTTTAATAATTGGTTAAACAGATAAAACCTGTGAGAGATGCCATGACAGAAGCATTGCAATTATGGAAGAAGATTTCAGGGAACGGGGATGATGGAGCTGCAGATTACCAGAAAGCCTCATCTCATGGTAAGTATGTTTGTTATGTGCTTCTAAGTTTTATCGCTTGTCCTCCAGATGTTTATTACTTCTTTTGGATAAACTTATTTCAATTAATGCTGTAGATGGTGACAATACTCAAACTACTGAATCATCACAAAGGAATGGCTTGAAAAACCCAAATGCTGGTAGTAAAAAAAATGACCCATCAGCGAAGGATTCATCTAATAATCTTTCCCCTACTTCTGATTCTGTTTCCAAAGGCAAAGGTGGAAGCATTCCTGAAAAAGCAGTTGTAATTTTAAAGAAGAAAGCACCTGCATTAACGGACAAAGAGTTAAATCCTGAATTCTTCCAGAAACTTGAATCGAGAGGTTCTGGTGATTTGCCAGTTGAAGTAGTTGTTCCTCGCAGATACTGTAATTCTCCAAACATGAAGGGTGAGGAAGAATCAGAACCGCATGATCCAGATGCAAGAAGAAGATTGAATTGTCTAGGAAACAGCCAGACAGGTGACATTCATGCATCTTCCAACTGCAAAGACCATAACATGGAGAGAGGAGCTGCTGATGTGCGGGATAAATGGCCTGAAGAGAAGATAAATGGGAAAGACCTAAGAACAAGGGCATTTGAGGCTGATGGCAGAATAGATGTATATCAAAGAGAGCAACCTGGAAATCGTTTGGGTTGCTCAAAGGTGGATGGACAGTCTGAAGGGTCATTCATCAGCAACAAAGGAAATTGGTTGGCTATTCAGAGGCAGCTATTGCAGCTTGAGAGACAACAAGCGAATCTCATGAACATGTTGCAGGTATTTCTGAACTCTGTATTTAGGATCCTAGTGAATGCTTTTCTGATCAATAAGATTCGTTGTTATGTTGCAGGATTTTATGGGTGGTTCTCATCATAGCAGGGTAACTTTAGAAAACAGAGTTAGGGGTCTTGAGAGAATTGTTGAAGACATGGCTAGGGATTTATCAATATCTTCAGGCAGAAGCAGTAATTTTATGCCGGGGTTTGAGGGATCGTCTAACAGACCTTTAGGGAAATATAATGGCTTCTCTGACTACAGTTCTAAGTTCAATGGACGAATCCCATACGGAGAGAGGTTTGCACAATCTGACGGAACTGCTCCGGGCGGATGTGGAAGGGGACCTTCTTGGAGATCTGAAATTTCTGATGATTGGGATTTCCCTGCATTCGGTGCTTCCAGGAATGGGAAAATTGCATCAAGAAGAGATCCAGCTAGCAGCGGCCTGGATGGTAGATCACCCAAATCAGAACATGAGAGTGATCAGGTTGGTGGCAGGAGGGCTTGGGATAAAGGTCCCGGTCCTGTGAGGCTTGATGAAGGGCCTTCTGCTAGAAGTGTCTGGCAAGCATCAAAGGATGAAGCTACCTTGGAAGCAATTCGTGTAGCTGGTGAGGATAGTGGAGCATTGCGAACAGGACGTGCTCCTCAATTGATTGCTGAAGCTGTTGGAGATGATAATGTTGGACCAGAGCGAGATCCTATATGGACTTCTTGGAGCAATGCAATGCATGCCCTTCAATTAGGTGATATGGATTCTGCTTATGCTGAGGTTCTGTCTACAGGGGATGATCTCTTGCTTATAAAACTAATGGATAGATCGGGCCCTGTGGTTGACCAACTATCAAATGAGTTAGCAAATGAGGCCTTGCATGCTATTGTGCAATTTCTTCTGGAGCAGGAATTGTTTGATATTTGTCTATCCTGGATTCAACAGGTATAGGTTTTTAATCCTTGATCATTTTAGTTAAAGCTGATTTAGTTGGACATTTTCTTTCTCAAAGTTTCAAATTACTCATTTTTCTCCTACGACTTTTCAGCTGGTAGAAATTGTGTTAGAAAATGGACCTGATGCACTGGGTATTTCTATGGTGTTGAAGAAAGAGCTTTTGTTGAATTTGCATGAGGCAGCTTCCACATTGGATCCACCTGAGGATTGGGAAGGTGTGGCACTTGACCAACTTCTATTGCAGTTAGCATCAACCTGGGGAATTGAGCTGCAACAGTTTGATAAGTAATCTCTGCTGGTTCTGAAATCTTGTGTTGTGCTTGCAAACTTCTTGATGAGGATACTGGTTCAATGCATTTATTTTACATGAATGGCAGATTAACAAAGCCTGCCTTGAATCAGAGGGGCAAGAGTACTGTAAAAAGGATAAAATGTTTGGAAGATGAAACTATATCAAAGCACACCTGAAAGTTGTTTACAATCTAATGGTATATCATGTTGTGGTTGAGACAATGGCTTAATGAGGTCTGTTTGAATCTTCTTTAATAGAGCTTGAAATTGTGATGAACTGTTAACATCGCTTGCAAAATATATCCAGACAAAAACTTTGCCATTTTCCATGGCGTTAGGTCATATTTTATACAGAAATATGTTCCATGCTGCTGAAATCTGTCTTTTTACTTTAGTAAGCTTAATTTTTAGGTAGGTACCAAAGAGACTTAAGCCAGTTAGTTCTTAGTAGGTTTTTCCTATATGCTCTCTAATCAACCAGACTCATATTTGGCGCCTTACAGAGACAGGATGTTCTAATGGCTTTTATTTTTGAACCTTGCAGATGCTGACATTTTACGTTTTTATCAACACTCAGGCAATAAATAATACAGGTATAAAACTATAGAACAGCATGAATTACATAAAAGGAAACAAAATCAAGCATACCTTCATTTCTCAAAAGGAAGGAAAAAGAATCATAGTACTATCAGAATTTTACAAGGAACTAACTAACGACAACAATAATTTCTGTACATATGGTGCTGCAGTGCAACTAAAGCCCCAAAGCATGCCCCAAATCCACAAAAAAACCCCAAAGGTTACATCACTGAACAGAAGATGAAATGCCTAAGGAACAGCCTTAGGTAGGAAATTACCGCAGCAGCAAAGAAAAGGACAACTCGAGCTCCGATATCCCTCTTTAGAGGAAAAAGCAGCATCTTGGAATAAAGTTTTTGAAACCAAAATTTACATGTTCGGAGCTCGAACCACTGTCTATTTGGCAGCATACCAGTTTTGAGCACACTTGGCGTCAACAGCTAGTTCAACTTTAAGAGTGTTCTTTCCTCCAAAGGGCTTTGACATGCAGTCAACAACAATTGATTTTGCAATCTCAGCCGACTCACTTGGTCCTTCCAAGATTACTTCATCGTGAACCTGTTTTCTGAAGGATGTTATTTCTAAAGAATTTGCAGGACAATGACTATAGACACACATCAATATGGTAACCTAAGAAATGTGATTGTGAAGACTGTACATAACAGAATAAAACTTGTGAAATGATTATATTGGTTCAAGACAACATGCGCATGTTTATCAATAGTACTCATCAACTAAAGCACGAGTAACATCAGTAATGGAATGCAAAGACTAGTGAAATCATAAGAGTATTGGCTTAAGAGTTCCAGAAAGAAGAATCAGGCAACATAGTCAAAATTTTGTTTCTTAAAAAACTAACGTTTATATAGCCTTTAGACCACTACAAATAGAAAACCAAGTTAGAGCAAATAGATGAAAATATAAAAGGCATAACCTGTAAAAGAAGCCTCCACCCAAGCTCCTTTAGACGTTCATTCTTTGATATTTGTAACATAGCACACATTGCAACATCAGCGGCACTCCCCTGTAACACCTCAACTAGATGAGAGAGTGAGTGAGAGACAGAGAGTTTTAGTTGAGTGCGTGAGAAAGAAGAGAACCTGCACTGGAGTATTGATAGCAGCCCGTTCAATATGACCTTTCTGAGCACGTGTACAATGAGCAAACGATGGGAAGCGGCGAGCCCTTCCAAGCAATGTCTTAACACAGCCGAATTTCTGAGCTTCAAATTTACGCTGTTTCTGCCATTCAAGCACTTCTTGTCTTTCTTTGTACCATAGATCAACAGTGTTCCTTGCTTCTTCTACAGAAACCTGAGAGGTGAAACAATAATGAACTTTGGTGGCTTAATGGATTTTAAGTTTTAACTGTTATTTTAGGTTTCAAGCATACCTTCCAATCCTTAGCAAGCCCCACAGGAGTTTTTCCATATGCAATGGAAAAGTTAAGCATTTTAGCTCTTCTTCTTTCAGAAGCAAAGGCATCCTGAAAAGAAACACAATTTTCAACCCGGTTGGATTCAACAATCAAAATCAATCCAGATTACAATAACGGTTGGGTAATAATATCCCAAGATATGCAAAGCCACTCCAAATCAATGTCCATTTTACATTTATAAATACACTATGTTGAGCAAACCAATGACAATGACTTCAAAACAAAACATCAAATCTTTAATAACTTTCAAATTGCAAAAGCAGTTTAGGTCATACTTGAATCACAGTCATTGATATAGCAAGATATCTAAGACAAGTTTCCAGAATAAACATATTCAATATGTTAAGATGGTTGGACAATTACTAGCCAAATCCTTGTCATCAGATCTTGACCATTTTCTGTACATCATTTAGGTGAATGAAATGATTTGAGCTAATTTCTCTACCCACCATTTAGGTGAATGCTCACAACCAAAAATGATTTTTTACTTCACCTTTAAAAGTGGAACTGGCGGTTTCTCTTCACCAGGTTGAGGATGCCACTCAAGAAGAACTTGCCCCTCTTCAACGGCTTCATGGATATGAGAGTACATGTTCATTGCGGTCCTTGAATGGAAATCTCCACCAGCTTTGAAGGCATCCAACATGCTTTTACAGTCAGCCAGATGTGCAAGAATCCTAAGTTCCAGCTGTAATATGAATTTATATTCTAATCAATACAAGAAATTACATGAAAAAGTAAGAAAGCTCGATGAACTTACCTGTCCATAATCTGCAACAACAAGAGAATTTCCAGGGGCAGCCACAAAGGCCTGACGTATCTTATATCGATCCTTCTCTAGAGCAGGTTGATTCTGAATATAAAAAAAAGGCAAAAAAGATGTTAATACTATAAAGTTTCCATCCCAATCCAGCAGACAAGAGACGGATGACCAGAGGAGCAACAAAAACTGTTTTTTTGTTTTCTTAATGCCCTGCTCTGACAACTTTGTGGAGGAAGCAACCATGTCTACATGGCAGTAAACTAACTAAACTGTGATATGAAGATTTATGACTGAAGAAAACATGGTCCGCCATGTTTCACCTCAAGAAAATTGTCTTTGCTATCTGACTGACGTAGTGGTTATAGGCGTGTATCAAACCTTGGGGTTCTAATAATTCAAATGCTAGCTAATATAATGGCAGAGAACCAAATAAAGGAAAAATGAACCTGCAAATTTGGTCTCCTTGCAGATAAGCGCCCAGTTTCTGTATTGATATTCAATGAACAATGGACACGCCCACCCTTTCCTGATACATTACTCCCCTGAAGTAAAAAGAGATCATTCTCAGTATAATCCATTCCAGGAATTTTAAGGTACAAAACTAGTAAAGTGAAATGAAATAATAGTTGAAGTTAAGGAAAAAATTATAAAAATGCCTTGATGATCTTCATGACTATTCAGACAGAGAGAGGAGTTGCTCGTGAAAGACACAAGCTCTTAAACAAACTTCTGTTTTTTCCTTTTAACCAGATAAGTATTTGCAATAATTTACTCCAGGTATATGACAACTTAGCATATAATTTAAGTAACTGCCATCGCAAGTACATGCCCTTTTGATTTTAGCCCATCCATACATAATTTTTCTGATTTGTTAGCACCTAGCAGCATCAACTACCCACATGATCAAATACCAAACCAGCATTTCGATAGCTTCCTCTGTTAACGATAAACTATAATTACAGGAGAACATATGATACAATCATGTTGCCACCCTCCTAGTAGTATTACCACACAATAGTGGATACATGCACAGCTCTCATCATTTGGTAGAAATTTTGACCAATAAGCACTAGCATAAGTCCTCAATTAAAAATATATATAAAAGATACTAGAGATGGAAAGCAAGCCAGGCATATTAGAAAACTGTAAAAGCTGATTAACATGTATGACCAATCAAACAAGGCATCGAAATCACCTGCAAGGGTAGAATGAAATTGGATATAAGGGAGTCGATAGAGCAAACTTCACATAATGATGCAATAGCATGGCATGCCTCCCTCCCCTTTTCCTCATCCTCAAAAGCTGCAAAAGCAGTTCCATATGCAGATGTATCAACTGCAGTCATTGTTTCAGGATAATCATCAATATCACCATCACCGGTGTCCTCTGTGAAATCATATTCAGCGGAAACCTTCCCAGCTAAGCTCTTCAAAGCAACACCACTAACGGATGGCCAACCAGTGGCAGTGTAAATCTCAGCAGGGAGCTTAACACCAATGCTACATAGCTTAATATTGCGAAACTTAGTGGGAGCCTTTTTGCCTTCTTCAATCACTTTATCAACATTTGGAATTTTGAAAGTTTTCTCATCAGGGAGGCTCACATTTGGATCCTTGCTGTAATAAGAAACAATCACGTTAATGGTTGGGAAGTTTCAAATTTTCAACACACTCTCTATTTCCATCTCTATCCACACCCTGAAAGTTCTCTAATAATGAAGGCTCAAATTTGGATCCACAGCACACAAACACACACACATGCACATCTTTTGGATAATGAAAAATGATATTTGATTGGTTGATGGTATGAATAATTAAACAGATTACAGGAAATGAATGTTCACAAGCAACATCAAGTTCTGAATTTCTTGCACTGCCTCCATACAACCAACAACAACAGTTAGCAAGGACTTAACAGCAAGAAATTTGAATATAGGCATGTAATTAGGATATTAACAATATTTCTGATTTAGGAAACGACAAAATGCATCTTGCTCACTTATATTGAATATTTCTGATTTAGGAAACGACAAAATGCATCTTGCTCACTTATATTCAATATACTGCCCAAATTTCAATGCAATGTGCAGATTAATATTGATGTTCTTGTACCAAATTAGTACCTGTTAAGTATGCCACCATAAAGAAGCTGGCGGAGCTGAGTATCACTACCCACATTCATGTATTTGGCATCATCACAATATCTAGATGCCCAAATGCGAAACCTATTAGCAGCAATCTCTTGCTCTACTTTAGCAACCTTCTCTACCTGAGCAAGATACATCCGATCAACCAACATTCCCTCACGTTCCATTTTTACAAGAAGCTCACCAAATGGCCGCCAATACTCTTCATAGAAGTGATACATGGACTTTCCAGGAATTGTTTTACCATCAAATACCCAAGACATGCTTGATAATTTGTTTTTCAAGCTCTCGTAAAGCCTCAGTGTGCTTATAGAATCTAAGGCAGAATAACAAATCCATAATTTGCGTTCTTCCCGCTGTAACTCCTCAACAGGGGCAATGGTGATCATTTTTCCCTCAGATCCATCTTTTTTCACCTTTTTCTTGCCAAAAATGGTTTTCATTGATGTTTTACCTATTAGTTCCTTTTCTTCTTTACGCCACGTGCTCCTTTGCATAACATTTCTATCACCCGTAAGTGCTTCAAGAGAATAACCACCCAATGTACGTCTTGATGAGTCCCACAACCGTGCCATATGCATTGTGTCAGCATGAAATCCAGAAACCTCAAGCCCATAGTTACTGATAACATGACTGTCAAAACTATAATTGTGCCACACCTATACATCAACATC
This sequence comes from Gossypium anomalum, assembly GCA_025698475.1. NCBI lineage: Eukaryota > Viridiplantae > Streptophyta > Magnoliopsida > Malvales > Malvaceae > Gossypium > Gossypium anomalum. Next base: position 12,613,271 of record CM046956.1, read on the forward strand.
AAATTTGTTTCAGGACTAAGTATGATCTAGTGCTCCAATGGGGTAAGCAGTAACTAGCACATAAAAAAGGAGAAGCATATCAGCAGAAACGTGAGCAAAGACAAAGTGTACTTCACCTTTTTGATGGATTGATCTTCAAAAAATGGAACAAATTCCTTCAGAAGATCCCTGCCACCACCGTCTAGAACATCGACCCAGATACAGGACTTCCCATTTCCAAAATCTGCATCTGCTCCTGAATAAATACTGAAACATGTTATCTCACCATGATCAACAGGTGTCTCTTGCTTCACATCAATATTAGATACCTGCAAATACACTACATCAGCAAATAGACAATAACTCATTCACATCTAAACTGGATAGTGCTTGAAGCAAATATTATCTACAACAAGATGGTAAAAGAGATATGTACTAGCAGAACTAATACCTCAGTATCACATGCATGAACAAGATGCCTGAATTTGGTTGTAAGCATCAGAACAACTTCCTTCGCGATGGAGATATTATCTACAACAAGAACCTGGTCATAAATCTTACCAAGCTGCTTGCGAATATCATTTCGATAAACTGGGAGATTTTCTTCACTGATAGCCACCCCATTTTCATTGGCTTGGTCCCTTCTGGTTACATTGGGATCCATATGTCCTCTGTATTGGATGTCATCTGAAACTGCCCCCTGTGACGAGCCATTTAACTGCTTTGAACCATTTACCCTATCAGAAGTTACACTTTTGGCTCTAGAAATTTGTTTACTGCTAGTTGGGGGTTGCGGAGAATGATCCTCAAATAGAAAATCACCATCTTCACTGGTTCCAAGGTCTTCGTGGTCATCGAAGACCAGCCCTGGCAATGATCCATTACCAGAAACTTCGGTCCTACTTGAACCTTTCAGCTGCTTAAAACCATTTATTTCATCAGTAGCTACGGTGTTTTCAATGGATATTTGATTATTACTGGTTGGTAGGGGTGGGCAATGACTCTCGAAAAGAGTAACACTTCTCCCATTATTTCCGGAAACTGATTCTTCTTTGTTAGTTGTCTTAAATAGTGAGCCAGTAAGCTTCAGATTCAAGTATTGTTGGTCGTCGGAAGAAACATTACGGCCTTTAAAGCTCTCCTGTTCCATCTCCTTATTTTTCTTCACCCTATGAGCTTCTTTTTCCCATGAGTGTGCAGCATTGGGTATGCCAGTAATTTTCGGAGTAAAAGTAAAATCATTCACTCGAAATGATGTTACTTCAGACTTTCCAAAACTAGCGGAGGTTTCATTCTTTTTATGGTCAACACTCACTCCTTTGTACTTGTTATCAGACAGATACCAATCAGGTTCAGGGTGGACCATTCTGGCATATTCAGAAGGAGCTACCTTAAGTCTCATATCTTTGGGATGATGGCAATGCCGGGAACTACTTGACATGGTTGCACTGAGAAAAGCACAGTGAACACTCTGCATCGTGCACATTTCTCGCCTGTAATGTAAAGAAAAGGCAAAAATTAACAGAAGCACCTATTAATTTGGATAAAGCACTTATTCTAGCATGTCATCTACCAAAAAGAACAAAAGAGTAAAGAAGGACAAAGGACTCTAGACTTCATGCAAATCCCAATTAGCACTCCAACCAGAGTATCACAACAACAACAAAAACATCATTGGCCCCACTTTATTTGCCATCTCCCTAAAGAAACTCACATTCTAAAAACTCAAGATACTACATTACCATCCCAATAGCTTATGTACATCTTATGTCACATTTTACCACCATCCTACACCACTAACCCCAAAACCTTCTAGGAATATGCAACAGCAGCACATAATCTAAAAAAGCCCAAATAAAGAGAGGGGGGAACAAAAAAAAGGCAGAAAACAGACACCTAAACACCGAAAATAAACAAAAGCGATAAAAATGGCACCTTATCCAGTATACAATACCAAACCCCTCTAAAAACAGGCAACAGCAGCTAATGAAATGAAAACCAATTAAACAATATGTACGTTCTTTTACAGGATAAATGAGCATCAAATTGACCAATAAACTAGCTGCCCCCCCCCCGGCGCCCAAATAACACAGAGGAAAAGAAAAAGTTAAAGAGTGAAACCTTTGTAAGGCTCTAGAAGAAGCCAAAAAGAAGTGTCTGGAACGAGACCGAAAAAACCAAGAAGAAGAAGGGCAAAACGGTCTACCGAAAGGGGTAGCAGCAGTTTGGGAAGTAGAAGAAACAATCCCCATAGTAGCCATGATATCTGCAAGTCTAGCTAGCTTGCTGCTAGTGTTGTTTACTATACAAGGAGCCGTTTTGCTTGGTTTTTGTTGGGGGTCTTGCAGTGGCAAAGATGGAAAATTTTGGGTATTGAAGGGTCAAGATTTTGGAGATTTTTGGAGGGTTTTTACAAGTTGGACTGTGACTGTGAGGGTTGCAGAGTTGAGGCCATGAAGAGAGAGAAAAGAAAAGAAAAGAAGGAAGAGGGAACAAAAACAGAGAAAGATACGGACGAAAAACGCCTAAAACCCTTTCCTTTCCTTTCTTTTCTTTTACGAGGGTAAATAAAACCCTCCACAGTCTTGAGACTCCAAACTAAGCTACAACACGATAAATTGTAACTTACAAGTGCTTATAGCTGGTATTTCGGCTAATATCTTCTTTTGGTATAATTGTGACTTCATCCTTCTATTTTATGAAAGTTAAGAAGTTAGTCTCTCTCTTTTAATTTGTCTTAATTTAGTTCTCGTACTTTATAAAAACTGAGAAATTAGTCTAGGTATGATAAATACATGAACTCGAATTGTTGCTTTTACTAATTTGTTACATATAAATTATTGAATTATTAATTTTTTACTAATTCCTTTTTATATAAATTGTGAAATTATTAATTTTCATCTGAGTGGTTTACCGGCAAGGTCTTGACCTTGTTATTTACTTTTAAATTTCTTGAATGTAGGAGAACTAAATTGTGACAAATCAAAATAGAGAATTAACTTTTCAATTTTCATTCATAATGAAACCATCTTTTTTATTTATTTTCTTGAATTAAGGAATCAAGCACGAGGAGAATTGCATATGTGCCTTTGTTCTTTGAATGAGACTTCTTTTAAGAAGAAATGGAAGAAATAAACCTTATTATTTGTTTAAAATCTTTCAAAATTCAAAAGTCACGTTGGGTTTTTATTAAAATTGAAATTAAGTTGGGTTGGATTCTTATACAAGAGTAAACTATTCCCAATATTGTTTTCTCAATTTACAATACTCAAACCTGAAATTTTATTTAAAGGATATCAAATTCATTACCATTCGACCCAATAGAGATTGGTTTTAAATACAATTTTTGATAAAAACAAGTTAATAGGTTAGTTAGAAGCTAATTATACTACAAGTCTATATATATGCAATTGTATTAGTCTAGAAAATAATGAAATGTTAGTTTTTTTTAATAATAATTCATTATTGTTCATTTTCAACATGGTATCAAAGTCAACCAAGATTCTGATATAGTTTTCTTCTAGTTGTTCTTCATTGTATACAATTTCTTGTTACAGAAGAAATCAGTTTGTAGTTTCTTGTGGAGAAAGAAAATCATTTGATTTTTTTATTTTTCAATTTTTTTTTCTGTTTGTAGTTTGTAATTCTTGGTTGATTGAGTCTTGGAGATTTACAATGGTGTGCAGACGTTTTATATTACAATCATATATTTTATATTCATCCCTCAGACATACCAGGTACTCTTTTAGTTTCACATCAGTTAACAAGGATAGAATACTATAGTATTTGGATTAGATCTATGCATATTGTTTTACTTGCCAAAAACAAATTAGGTTTTGTTGATGGTACTTGTGACAAAGGTCTTTATAATATAACATTGAATCATTAACAAGAAAGATGCAATGATATTGTTCTTTCTTAGATCTTAAATATTGTTTTTAAAGAGTTATTTGCTAGTATAGTTTTTGCTTCTTCTGCATCTTTGGTTTGGAAAGATCTTAAAGAAAGATATGATAAAGTCTTTACAAGGAAATAACTTATCATGTACAAGGATTAAGTTCTATCTTTAGCATATTTCACTAAACTTAGTTTATTATGGGATAAATATAATATTTTGGTACCATATTCTTATTGTGCTTGTGAGAATTCAAAGAAGAATGTTCAACGTATCAACTTTGCTTATGCAACCTTTGCTTACTATTTATCAAGCATACTCAATGCTTGTCCAAGAAGAAGCACAACATCTAATCACACCTAATTTTGTTTATATGGAACTCAATCATGTATTCTACAACGTCTCAAGGTGGTCAAAAGAAAATTTTCAATAGAACATGTTATCATTGCAAGATAAAAGGGCATAAGAGAGAAAATTGCTACCGGCTTATGGGATAATCCTAACTTTAAATTCAAAAAGAAAATAATCATATTAGGAAAATAATGCAATTGTATCAAATGATTCAAGTGCTAATGATGCATCCTAACATTCTTTAGAGCATTTAACTCAACACTCTGCTCATGTTTTTACACGTGATCCGTATCAGCAAATATTGGACCTTCTTAACAAAGGTCTTTTTGTTACTGCAAAAACAAACATAGTAGGTATGGTTCATGAAACTTATCATGAATAAAACTTGGAATGGATTATTGACATTAAAGCTACTGACCATATGGTATTTAGTTTAAATTGTTTGGAAACTCCTATTAATTGTCGTTTAATCCTTCTTTTGTCAAAATGCCAACTAGAAAAAAACAAAACATATATCACTCGTATAGGTATATATACTCTTTTTGATGAACAACAAATGACAAATGTGCTTTATGTTCCTCATTTTTGCTTTAATTTAATTTCTATTTCAAAACTAACAAAGGACATGAATTGTTTTGTATCTTTTTATCCTGACTTTTGTATTTTGCAGTACCTCTACAGTGGCAAGATGAAAGGGATTGGTAAAAAATTAGTACTTTATACTTTGACACATCAAACTTATTACAATCCGATTCTATCTCTACTTTGTGATGTACCACATGTTCTTCGAATGACATGACTACAATTTGGCATGCAAGGCTAAGGCTTAGTTTGGATGGGCGATGTGTTTATCTCCGGTGAGGTTAAAAATTAAAAACAGTTGTAGCGGTGAGATTTGTTACTGTAGCGATGAGATTGGATACTATAGCGGTGAGATTAAAAACAACGGTGAAGTGTGTGTTTGGATCCAAACACAGCTGTAGCGGTGAGGTGAGAATAGAAAATGACTATTAAGGACATCATATTAGAATTGATATATAAGAGAATTTTTTAAATTATTTTACTTTTATAAAATTATTAAAATATGTGAATTTATAAATTCATTTAATAAAATATTAAACTGTATCTTCCAATATTTTATTATAAATATTTTAATAAATTATATAATCAATTTAAATTATTTATTAGATAAAATGATAATTATTTTTAATTTTTTATAGTTAAATATTCTTTTATAACAATGATAAATATTATTTTCACAAATAGTAATACTATACTTGGATCAAATTTTGAAGTATCTAATCAGCTGTTTTTTAATACAAAAAAAAATATAATAACATAAGACATAACAAGTTTCATTATTATTAGAAATTAGGTTATGATACAAAATGTCTTTACAAATATGAATTCATTAAACTAGTTGAGATGGTTTCCCTTAACATCACGATTTCAAGGTCACTTTCACTGTTAGAAGAGCTCGATTCACCTCGGTCAAAATGGCTGAAGAGACTGGCATGTCGGGTATATTCTCAAATTTTCGAAAATCCTCAGCATTTGACCAAGCATGTCTTCGAATGTAATTGTCGAAACCTCCTTAAAAATGGAGAGGGGGTACTTTGAAAACAGGAGTCACCACCAACCTTTTTAGGTGTGATTGGATCACTTCATAAAACGTTTTGGTCAACGTAAAATTGAAAAACAGGTTTGGGAGTCGGTTACATGTGAGGAAGGGTTAGCACCCTCACAACGCCCGAAATTGGTACCAAATTGAATTGTTTTCTGCCTTACTATCAAAGTTTGAAATAATTCAAAATAAGATCCCTTTTTTTAAAATCGGAACAGTTTGAGTTTAAAAACCGAGAATCCTTCGTTCCAAAAGAACACGAACATCACATCCAGCATGATAGGACACGATATTCTCAAACTTTTGTACTGAAATCACCTCATAATTTAGAAAAATTATTTAGAAGGATACTTTAGGCATTTAGACAAATGGGAAATCGCAACCCAGCATATTAGGGCACTATTTCCCGAATTCCTAAATACGAAAAGTATTACTTAAAAAAAACCTTTTGGGTATAAATTCCTTTTAAACAATGATGCATTTGACAAGTTACAAGATATCAAAAATAATAAAAATCATATATGCTTTAATACAAATATAACCTAGAAGCTAACATCACAACATTCATTAATATTTTATAAACATAAATAACATAAATCTTTATACATTAATATTTCATGCGAGAATACAACATAGTAAACAATGAGGATAAGATGCATAATCATACTTCATGAAAATATAACTTACATAAATAAATAATTTTCATGTAAACATATAAAATCAATGATAACAAATAACTCGTGCAATGAATTTACATATTTAAACAATTAACACAAACATATTAATAACATATGAACATATATATATAAAAAAAAAAAAAACTTAGGAAGAATCTCATATTTGGCACAATGAATAATAAAGGGAAATTTAAAGTGCTTAATACATACTAAAAAATGATGTATAATATATATATAAAATAGTAAAACTTTATAATAACATACATACTACATGTTTAATACCCATAAATGTAATACTTAATAATAATTTATAAATTTCATAATAGTGTAATAATATATATTAATAATATAAATATATATAATAAGATAATATATAAAATATAAAATAATAAAATAATTTAATGATAAATGAATTTTAAATATTTAATAATAATATATATAAAAATAATGTTTAATAATAATTTATAAAATTTTAAAATTATACATGATAATATGTAATAAGATATAAATATATGATAAAATATAAAATATAAAATATATAATGTATATTAAAACATAAGATAATATATAATATAAAAATATAAAATAATATATATTAATAAATAATATAATATATAAATATACCTGAAAATAATTAATATACAAATAAATAAATTTTTATATGTATAAATAAATAATAAATAATATTTAAAATAAATAAATTCAAGAAAAAGGATTAAAATTAGCAATGATCAAAACTTTAGGGCTAATTTAAAAATAAAAAAAATGAATTTTAGGCCTTTTGGAACGCGCGTTAAAAGTTGAGGGACTCATTGGGAAATTAGCCCTTATTCCCGAAACGACATCGTTCCCAAAATAGGCCTCAAAGGAGCTACTGGGATTAAATCAAAATGTTAGGGCCAAATTATAATAAAATAAAGTGAAATTGAAAATATAGAAAACACGGAAGGACCAATTGGGAAATTATCCCATTAATGAAAACACGCGGATCCTCCCCGGGTAATCGGGTCAACACGCGGATCCTAAGCCTTGAAACGACGTCGTTTTGTGCTTATTGAGTTAAACCAAAACGACGTCGTTTTGGTAAGGTTATATAAACCAAAATTTACCCCAAAAAATTCATTGTACCATCCCCTTTAAAAAAATGAAGGCCTTCAAATGCTCTCCTCTAGGCTCGAACCGCACGGACTCAGGTGGTTTGTCGTCCCACGCGCGCCACCTTACGCGCCACCGTTCATGGCGACCAGAAGGTCAAAATCCTTCCTTTTTTAAGGTAAATCCTTCCCCTTTTATTCTTAAGTAGTATTTTGTAAGAAAAGGCAAACATCGATTGTTTTACAGTATATATATTGCGAATGAAAATAAATAAAAAAGAAAAAATAAAGAAAATAAAAAAATCACCTCTGTTCTGTGATTTAAAGTTTGTATTTTTATTGTAAATGTATAATATGCCTCTAGTAGTCTCCTCCCCCCCATTTTACATCATTTGATATCCGGCCTTTATAGGCATTATTACAATACAAATCTTTGGTATGCCTCTATTTGCTCGATTTCTTGCCATATACTGTTTGTACTGTCCTTTTTTATTTCCTTTTGCAGGTGAGCGCGAAGAAATCTCGACGGAGGTCGGCGTAGATGGAGGCTCGATGAGGGACTTCTTGGCATGAAGAGCGGGGCATTGTCTCATTGTTTGCGACGCTTAGGGATCTGTGAAACCCTAGGGTATCCTCGGTGTTTCAAATTTGGGCCTCGTTAGACTCTTTGCTTATTGGGTTTGGGTAGGCTTAGGATTGGGTTGGTTTAGTTAGGTATTTGGGTGTAACTGCAGTCTGTTGGGTGTTTTGGGTATTACATTGTAATCTGGGCTTCGGGTAGACTTTAGGATTAAATTTTGGGCTCTGTATATGGAGTGAACAATTACAAATGTTTTCAATTTTGCTTTTAATTTGATTTGTTTAATTTTAAATACAGTCCGAGCAAAATATGGTTCATACAGCTGCCCCTCTTTGCTCATTGCTATGTAACAGGAATAGAGCAAAGACTATAAAAGGTCCTATTTTACCCGGTTTGGCTAAATCTTGCAATCTTCATCCTCATCTTCCTTATAGGTATTCTAATAGCTTCAGGAATGTCAAATTGGCCATCTTCAACCTGCTTCTTGCAAACTCAGGAACGCCAAATTTGTTATCTTTGATCTGCTCTCTGACAATACAGAAATGCCAAATCAGCTATCTTCAATCTGCTCTCTAACAATACAGAGACGCCAAATCTGCTATCTTCGATCTGCTCTCTGACAATACAGAGACGCCGAATTTGCTTCTTCGATTTGTTCCCTGACAATACAGAAACGCCAAATCTGCTATCTTCGATTTGCTCTCTGATAATACAGAGACGCCAAATATGCTATTTTTGATCCGTTCCCTGACAATACAGAGATGTCAAATCATCTTAGATTCGTTTCAGCGTAAACACGTGAAAGCTAAATCTGCTAAGTCTTCGATCTGCTCCTTGTAAACGCAAGGATGCCGAATCATCTTGGATCTACTTCGATGCAAAAACATCCGAAGGTTAGATCTGCTATGTCTTCGATCTGCTCTCCGTCGAATATGGAGATGCCAAATCTGTCATCTTCGATCTGTTCTCTGATAACACAGAGATGCCAAATTATATTAGATCTGCTTCAGTGTAAACATGTGAAAGCTAAATCTACTAAGTCTTCGATATGCTCCTTGTAAACGCAAGGATGCCAAATCATCTTGGATCTGCTTCGATGCAAAAACATCCGAAGGTTAGATCTGCTATGTCTTCGATCTGCTCTCCGTCGAATATGGAGATGCCAAATCTGTCATCTTCGATCTGTTCTCTGACAATACAGAGATGCCGAATCATCTTAGATCTGCTTCAGCGTAAACACGTGAAAGCCAAATCTACTATGTCTTCGATTTGCTCCTTGTAAACGCAAGGATGCCAAATCATCTTGGATCTACTTCGATGTGAAAACATCCAGATGTTAGATCTGCTATGCTTTAGCCTGTTACCCTACTGCTTAAGGGGTTAAGGTGCATCAATCTTCATTGTCCCTTGAAGGACATAACCTGTATAATGTGTATGAGTTCATCCCTAATGATTAGGATGCTATGATCGAAGTGAGTCAAATACTCCTAATTAAACCTGTTATAATGCAAAATGTTTATGAATATGACCCCTATTCTAGACGTCACCACTCATTCCTTCGTCGAAGTTTATCTCGAAGTATCATTCCTATTCAGCCTGTGGGTTTGTACCATTCTTCAAGTGCTATGACCCACCGAAAATGTCTGTAAGATGATCCTCTCCTAGGATCGAATCGTTTGATTTATCCAATCATCATTTGGACTAAAGAAAGAATTTCCTCAAAACCTCACTTACGTGAATTCCTCGAACAATTGTTCTGTTTTAGTTTCTTGTATTATCTAGAAATTTCCAGAGTTATGAGCAAAACTTCATTTGTGAAAATTATTTAGTTCATCTATCATTATTTTAATGCAACATACTTTAAGAGTAATGGGAGATGAATTTAATCCTGAGAATAATTAAATTTGAATGAACTTGTCAAAAAAATACAAAGGAAATTAATTTGATAGCCTATCTTTGAGAAGAAAGAGAATCTAAAGATAGCAAACATGACAAAAGTTAAGTGCCCTAGATATCGCCGCTTGAGCGTCTATACACCAACTCCATAAAGACTTTCTTGAGTTCAACATGTGTTTAAAATATCCAAAGTACTTTGTCAATGCACCGATATGCAACGTGCTTCGCTCTTTGTTGAATCCAATATAGCAAGATTACCGTGTACTCTTCAAAATTTGAGCTGCCCTTTTTGGGTTTTCAACTTAAAACCCCTTTGGTCACAAGACGCCCTTTGCGGGTTTTCACCTTAGCCTCTCTATTTTTTTCCGAAAAATCAAGGCCCCTTTGCGGGTTTTCACCCTGGATTCTCCTCTCCTTTTAGGCAAAGTACTTTTTGACTGAGTCTAAATTCACTGGATTGGGTAAACTCTTCCCATCCATTTCTGTTAAGATCAATGCACCCCAGAGAAGGCTTTCTTCACGACATACGGCCCTTCCCAATTTGGCATCCATTTTCTCTAAAGTCCTTCTGAATGGGAAGGATCTTTTTCAGTACAAGATCCCCCTCGTGGAATTCTCTTGGTCGCACTTTCTTGTCATAAGCTCACATCATTCGCTTCTGATACATCTGACCATGACGAATGGCCCTTAGCCTCTTTTCCTCAATCAAGTTCAACTGATCATATCGTGATTATATCCATTCAGCTTCATCTAACTTTATTTCTGACAAGACTCGGAGAGACGGTATTTCCACTTCAATGGGTAACAATGCTTCCATCCCATAAACCAACGAGAAAGGAGTTGCCCCAGTAGAGGTTCTAACAGATATTCGATAGGCAAAGAGTGCAAACAGTAGTTTCTTATGCCAATCTCTATAAGTCTCAGTCATCTTTCCCACTATCATCTTAATGTTCATGTTGGCTGCTTCTACTGCCCCGTTCATTTTTGGGCGATACGGAGAAGAGTTATGATGCTTAATCTTGAACTGACTACAAACTTCTGCTATCGTTCTGTTGTTCAAGTTCAATGCATTGTCTGATATGATCTTTTCAGGCATCCCATACCGACAAATGATCTCTTTCTTCAAGAATCGACTTACAGCCGACTTAGTAACATTTGCATAAGAAGCAGCCTCTACCCATTTCGTGAAGTAATCAATGACCACAAAAATAAAGTGATACCCGTTTGAAGCTTTTGGTGATATTGGCCCAATGAAATCCATGCCCCACATGGAAAAAGGCCATGGAGAAGTCATAACATGTAGAGGTGAAGGTGGTACATGAATCTTGTCTCCATAAATCTGACATTTATGGCATTTCTTGGCGTAGTTGATACAATCCCTTTCTATAGTAAACCAATAATACCCAAACCTCATGATTTGTCTAGCCATTGTGAAACCATTAGCGTGTATCCCACAAACACCCTCGTAAACTTCTTCCAAGATTAACTTAGCTTCCACGGCGTCAACACATCTCAACAGTACTTGGTCCTTTCTTTTTCTCTACAAGATGTCCCCATCCAAAACGTAATCGCAGGCTAATCTCCTTAAAGTTAGCTTATCATTTTTAGTTGCCTATTTTGGGTATTTACGATCTCTCACATATCGCAGTATATCCTGATACCAAGGGTTATCATCATTTTCTTCTTCCTCAATGTTACAACAGCGAGCTGAAGCCTCAAAGATACTCATCTGAATGGGTCTCATCTCCTCCTCTTTATTTGCTTTAATCATTAAAGCCAAGGTTCCTAGAGCATTTGCCATCTGGTTTTCGTCTCGTGGGATATAATTGAAAGTGATGTCATCGAACTCCTCAAGTAACCCCAAAACTACCTTTCGATAATTGATCAATTTAGGATCCCTTGTCTCCCATTCATCTTTAAGCTGGTAAATTACCAACGCAAAGTCTCCATATACTTTCAAGGTTCTTATTCCTCGCTCTATAGCTGCTCGGAGTCCCATGATGCACGCTTCATACTCGGCCATATTGTTTGTGCAATCAAAATCCAACTTACACATGAATGGATAATAATCGCTATTTGGGGATACCAAGACTGGCCCAATTCTATGTTTCACCGCATTGGATACCCCATCAAAGCTCAACTTCCAAGGATAATCCTCTGTAGTTGCTACGCACATCAACTCCTCATTTGAAAAATCAAAATTCAATGACTCATAGTCCTCTAGAGCTCTACTAGCCAGAAATTCAGCTATCGCGCTTCCTTTTATAGCCTTCTGGCTCACATAGATTATGTCAAACTCTGAAAGCAGAATTTGCCACCTCGCCATTCTCCCATTCAAAGCTGTTGACTCCATCATATACTTCAAAGGATCAAGTTTTGAAATAAGCCAAGTAGTATGATATAGCATGTACTGTCTTAACCTTCGAATCATCCAGATTAAAGCTCAACACAATTTCTCAATTGGCGAATATCTCATCTCACACTTTGTGAATTTCTTACTGAGGTAGTATATCGCCTTCTCCTTTCTTCCCGACTCGTCATGTTGGCCAAGCACATATCCCATAGAATTACTAAACACTGATAAATACAGAATTAATGGTCTATCCGGACTAGGCGGAGATAATACTGGAGCATTTAACAAGTATTGCTTAACCTTATCAAAAGCATTCTGGCATTCCTCATCCCAAGTACCCTGGTTGTGTTTTCTAAAGAGGCGAAATATAGGATCATATTTCTCGGTTAATTGTGAAATAAACCGAGCAATATAATTCAATCTTCTAAGAAAACCCTGAACTTTCTTCTGAGTACGTGGTAGAGGCAATTCTCGTATAGCTCTAACTTTATCTGAGTCAACTTTTATTCCCTTTTCGCTGACCACAAAGCCTAATAACTTCCCCGACCTAACTCTAAAGATGCACTTTGCCGGATTAAGCTTCAATTGAAATTTCCTTAATCTCAGGAACAACTTCCTCAAAACTTCAATATGTTCTTTCTCTGTTCGAGATTTAGCAATCATGTCATCAACATACACCTCAATTTCTTTATGCATCATATCGTGGAATAAAGTCACCATAGCCTTTTGGTATGTTGCCCCTGCATTCTTTAGTCCAAAGGGCATTACCTTGTAAAACAAAGTGTCCCACAATGTTATAAGGGTGGTTTTATCCATGTTCTCAAGATGCATCTTTATCTAATTGTACCCTGAGAAACCATCCATGAAGGAGAACAACGAATATCCCGCTGTATTGTCTACCAAAGTGTCTATGTGTGGCAGAGGGAAATTATCTTTTGGGCTAGCTTTGTTCAGATCTCTGTAATCAACGCACATTCGTACCTTCCTATCCTTCTTAGGGACTGTTATAATGTTAGCTACCCATTTAGTGTACTTTACCTCTTGTAAGAATCCTGCATCGAACTGCTTCTTGACTTCGTCCTTTATTTTCAATACGATATCTGGCCTCATTCTTCGTAACTTCTGTTGGACTGGCTTACAATCCTGTCTTATTGGAAGACGATGCACCACAATATTGGTATTTAACCCTGGCATATCTTGATAGGACCATGCGAAGATATCCTTGAACTTACGTAGCAACTCAATCAGTCTTTGCCTTGTATTCTCGGTAATATGCATGCCAATTTTCACCTCTTTCCCCTCCTCTAGGGCTACATTCTCTATTGCCTCTTTCTCATGGGGCATGATTTGTTTCTCCTCCTATTTTCCCATCCTCAATAGATCCAGAGACACATCACAATCCTAGACATCTTCAAAATCTTGAGATTCCTCTAAACATATGTCTTGCTCGCGAGAAAAATCAGGATTTGTAATATCAGTGCTCATATCATTGATATCTAGGGACCTGTGAAGTATAAAGAATATACAAAGAATGAATGAATTTAAGAATGATTATTTATGTGCTATGAATGAAAGAATAAGAATTGCAAAAGTTTAACGGAATATTGGTTGATAAAAATGAAACAATACTCGTTCAAATTGATAAAAGTTATATTTTATTAAAAAATAATAGATGATCGTAAGCCCATTTCACAAATGTAATCCTATTACTCCTAGGCTCTAGAGTAACAAGAACATTTCGATAATTACTCTGAAAAATTCCTAAAGACTACAGGAAGTTCCTCCACAGTCCAATTGTTCAGAGAGCTTCCCGGTTCATAAGGGCGAATGCCCTTAAGGTTTCCTTGCTCCGATCCTTCATTGTGTATAGCATTAATCTGATGACTTTCTTCTATAAGTAACCTTCTCGATATGAAGGTTTAGGATATTAGAGGGAATGTCATCGGCTCCTATTCCACTTCTCTTCTTTTAAGGCACGTCCTTCTTCCCTCTTGGCCCTTCTCGACTTCTTTCCTCATTTGTTTATAGTCTGGCTTGAAGCCCAGACCAAAGTGATCTCTCTTCTCTTTCAGTTTTGGGATTTGAGTCCCTCCTTGCAGGTATTTTCCTAACCCTCTTCCTGGTAAGACTCCCTTTTCTACTATCATTTTTAGAGCCATCCTCGTAGCTCTTACTATCTTTGGCACCGGTAGCTCACTCCCTTCTGAAATAAAGGTTGCATTCACAAATTCTAAAGAGTGAAAGGAACACTCAATAGACTCTTCGTTTGTCTCGACATAAAGGGCCTTGCTAGTGACTGTGGCTATAATGTCCTCCTCTGCATTGATGGTTACTAACCGTCCATCCGTCACTAACTTTAATTTCTGGTGCAACGATGAGGGCACCGCTCCCGCTGAGTGTATCCATGGTCTCCCTAATAAGCAATTTAGGAGGGCTTGATATCTATCACCAAGAAGTCTATTTCGTATATACTCGACCCAATTTCCAAGGGGATGTCAATCCTTCCCATCACATTCTTTTCTATACCGTCGAAGGCTCTTACCACATTTTGACATGTCTTCATGTGAGAATCGTCAATGGGTAATCTGTTCACTGTAGACAACAGTAGAACATTCAAGGCCGATCCATTATCGATGAGTACGCTTGGGAGTGTGTACCCCTTGCATCGAGTGGTAATGTGTAAGGCCTTAGTTGACCCCCCGCCCCTTAGTGGGATTTCATCATCATTAAAGTAAATGAAATTATCCGCACTTATGTTATTTACCAACCGGTCCAGCTTGTTAACGGATATGTCATGAGTGACATATGTTTCGTTGAGCACTTTCATCAATGCATCCCGATGCACCTCAGAACTCAGAAGTAGAGCCAATATTGATACGCGAGCCGGCTGCCTATGTAACTGCTTGACCACGCTATACTCGCTATGCTTAAAGAACTTTAGAAATTTCTTAGCCTCCTCCTTCTTTACTTGCTCCTTGACAGACACTTCAGCCTCATTCTCCTTCTCCGCACTAACATTCTTTGCTTTTGTGGGCTCCTCTCTGACACCCACCATATCATACCGCTTCCCACTCCATGTATGGGAACCCTCAACTTGTACATCTTTAGACGTATTGGTTATACTCTCCTCCTCCGGTATTGTCACACTGCAGTCATAACGCCATGGTACCCTCTTGCTATCCTTATAAGGGAAAAGGGTAGGCTTATGGATAATGACCTTAGGCACCATTTGTGCCCCCACTTCATTATTCCCCAGTAGGGAAATAATAATCATTGGCCAGCTAGTTCCTTTCTGTTCATCCTCCAGTATACATACTTGTTTTTCACAAGAGCTACCTTTAAAAATTTGTAGCTCTTTGTTGTCTATAAAGCCTTGCACCAAGGCCTTCAATTCTTCACAATCTTGAACTGCATGTCCTTCTTTCTCATGGAACTCACCATAGTTCCTTGTTTCTCTTCTCTCGCTTTTAGAGGTTAACATACCTCTCTTCATCATCTCCTCCCAAATCACCTTCATAGGCATCCTTACCTCAGCAACATCTTCCTTCGTTCTCCTCTCACTGGCTTCGCCAATGGCATTCACTCATTGATCACTATGATTTGGCAACGGGTTTTCAGTATTAAGGGTATTGTTAAACTTCACTACCCCCATCTTAATAAGCCTTTCTACGGTCTTCTTAAAACCGGTATAGTTTTTGATCGAATGCTCTGGTATTCCAACATGGTATTCCCATCTGGCGTTTGCGTCATACCATTTGGGATATGGGGGCTGCAGTGGTTTCAAGTGAAAAGGAGAAATAGCATGTGCATCGTATAAGCTTTGATAAAACTCACAATACGTCACGGGGATAGGTGTAAATTGCATCCTTTCAGAATTCTGCCTTGTACCCGACTCTTGTCTTTGAGAACTCTGTTGCTCAACTGCAGCTGTTTTAGGTTGACCAATTGTGATTGCCCTCGTGTTGAAGGTGCTTGTGTTATTCACTTCACTATCCTTTCTCTTTGGGGCCAATCTTTTGGTCACTTCCCCCTCGATTTTGCCACCCTTTATGGCATTCTCGATCATCTCTCCCTCCATGACTATGTCTGCAAAGCTTTTAGTGGTGCTCCCAATCATGTGAGTGATGAATGGAGCCTTTAGAGTGTTAATGAACAACATGGTAGTCTCCTTCTCTAACAATAGTGGTTGAACTTGCATTGCCACCTCTCTCCTAAAATTTTCATTAGGCTTTTTTCTCCATATTTTGCAGCGTGATCCTATCCGGAGTCATGTCAGTCACATGATTGTACTGCTACATGAAGGCTTGTGCAAGATCCCTCTATGAACTTATTTTGGCCCGGCTCAGTTGATTATACCACTTGGCCGCTACCTCAACCAAACTATCCTGAAAACAATGGATCAATAATTGATTATTGTTTACATAACCAGTCATCCGTCTGCAGAACATGGTAATATGGGCTTCCGGGCAAGTAGCCCCATTGTACTTCTCGAATTCTGGCATTTTAAACTTATGACGATGCACCAAATCTGGGATTAAACTTAAGTCCTTAGCATCCATTCCCTGACGATTATCAGCGTTTTCTAGTGCCCTAAATTTCTCCTCTAACCATCTGCAACGTTCATCTAATTGCCTTGATGATTCGAGTCTCATTTCTTCCCTCTCAGCTACATCTAGATCGGGGATAATCGGGTTGGCAGGATTATCTCCAGGATTAAATCCTGAACTAGTTTGAAAGTTCATGGGTATTCCAGTATCGACTTGACCCTGTTGAGGCCTTATTGTGACAGACTGCCCTCGGGGATATGCCTTAGGTTGGGTCTGCACATGAGGTGGGGTAAAACTCGGAGAATGATCCTCATTATCCCCTTCCGTAATGGTCATAGGGGCCTTTCCTTTATCCGTTGCCCCCTTCAGCAACTGAGCCATCTCAGCCATCATATTCCTCTGAGCCCCCAACATTTGATCCTTCATCTCTTGTTGGATTTTTGCCAGTTGCTCCTGCAATTGCTCTTGCATTTCTTTCTGAATCTGCTCAAGTCTTTGATCCATATTCATTGACTTAGCGCGTGTACCGTAAGGATGTGTTGCTTTCAGGTTTTCTTTCTCTTACTCTCTCTTTCTCCCTAATAATTTTAACTAATTAAGGTCTTTCTATAAATTTGAATGCATATGATGCAATGAGATGTAAATGCATGAATGCAAAAGATATCGATTCTGATTCAATTTCTTTTAGAAAATGTTATTTAAGAAACAAAAATCTTTATACAAAACGGATTACAAATACGCCTTTGCCCTTAGGCCTAGAGTTTTAACCCTATCTAATAACAAAGCTAACTCTTGACCTTTATCTGACACTGACTCATACTTTGTACTTAATACATTGGCTTGCATTGCCATATCTTGCAGATGGTCAGCAACCTCTCTAATCTGAACTATGGCTTCTCCCATGAAATAATCTCTATCTCCCACTTGATCCCGAAGATGGTGAAGTTCTCCCTTCCACTGTTTTTCTCTTGCCTCGAGCTACTCAATCCGTAGCTCACAGTCCTATAGTGCTGCTTCCAACCCTCCAATATTGTGCTTCATTTCCTCGATCTTATCCAAGCTTGCCTTTAACTCGATCGCAGAGTTACGACTTTGGTGATGATGAAGAGATCATCCAAGCTCAGCCACCTTAGTTTTTAATCATTGATTTTCCTTTTTTAGGGTTGATTACGCGACTGCATCTCTTGGAACTTTTTCTCCCAATACTCGGTTTTGATTATTTCCTCTTGGATCTCTTATTGCCACTGCTCTGAAGATCTCCTTAATCTAACCCTTTTCAACGTTACCTGGGCCTTCTTGTAATGCGTCTTTAAATCATCTCGATCTTCATCAATCTTTCTCTTTTCCTTTTTCACCTTCTCGACTTCCATCTTTTGAACATCGAGGTCAAGACTCAAGTATATTTTTTCCGCTTCGAGCTTCTCAATCCTCTTTTCCAGCCTCGAATTTTTTCTCTTGAACTCTTGCTTCATAACCTCCAACTCTAATGGAATCACTCGTAAGCTCTCCTCTAATGATCGAGCCACCTCCAAAATTGGCTTAGGGACATTATCGTTGACTCTCCTACTAAACCACCCTTTATACTTAAGGGTTGACATCAAGCCTTCGGTCAAGATCTTCATACAGAAAGGCTTCTTCCAAGCCTTAGAAATCTCTCGCATCCTCTTCTTATAGTGATCTCTTTTATAAGAGAAATTACTCTGAGCTAAACCCTGTGTAGCCGGTATGAACTGCCTCGCTCGATATTACCTTAGAACAAGCAATGGTGCATATCCAACAACTCCCCAAATTCCTGGCAGAGGGACCCAATCAAAATTGCCACAGCGGTAAAGGACTTCACTAGGAACCAACCAAGGAGCATTCTACATAACATCTTTCTCTCGAAGATTTTAAAGAATGTCTATCCACCTCTCCTCTGAAATGTCATTTCTCCTAGGCATGTCTGCTGCTTCCTTTAGCGGAGAGTAGTCTTTGAAGAACACTCGGCAAGGAACCTTATCAACCTTCTAAATATGACTGTGAAACCAAACTAACAGCAACTGTGCACACCCAATGAACCTTCCTTCACCAGCTCTTCGACATGCGCTCAAGGATCTAAATGTCTCAGCTAGGATTGCAGGCACAAGTGTGTTCTATTTACCAAGTCGATCGAATAAATCCGCAACTGCCTCATCTATGTGTCCCAAAGCCTTTGGGAAGATTACTAAACCATAAATACTTAAAGCCAGGACATCAACCCTTTTCTTTACGCCTGGATGTGTCGATATCAAATCCCTCAAAACAGCCCATGGAACGCACTTACTATCACCCTTTTGCTGCACACAAGCTACAGCCCACTGCTCACTCATCCCAGTAACTTTGTAAAAGTTGGAAGGCTAGCAGGCCTAACATAAGCCTTGTGACCCTGAATTCTCGAGCAACGCAGTAAAGTCATATACTCCTCCAAAGTAGGTACAAGATCAACATTACCAAATGTAAAGCAACTATAAGCAGGGTTCCAGAACTGTACCATAGCTCCAAACAAGTGCCTATCTACTTTGACGTCTAGCAAATAGGGAAGGTCTCCATAATTCTGATAGAAAAGCTACTTAGCCTCGTCATCCTATTGGGCCCAAATGTCTCTCAACTCCTGAAACTCATTCTGCGTTGAATTAATACGGGTGAAGTCCCATAACCCTGATGTATGCCCCTCAGTGACACTATCTCCTTTCTCTAAATGGGTTTTCTCTGACTAGGTACAGATAGAGGCATTGTCCTCCACTTTATCAAGATATTCGTTCTCCATTACAAAACTTTCTAACCCAGAAATCGAACCGTGAATCGATACCTTTGAATGTTGAATGTCATGCAATGATAGCAAAACAAAATAAATTAGTATCGTATAAAAGTATAACAAACAAACACTTATAAGGGTAGTTTACTAAGAGTTATCACCATAATCCCTAGGGTAAGTGCTTAAAGTTCACTATATGAGTTTCAGTTCTAAAACGAGGGTACCTAAACCAGTAGATTCATCGGTCCTCACCCATTATAGGCTCATATAGACCAAGTTCAGTTCAGGGGGACACATTTCCCTATGGCTATGCGGAGATGAAAATCTCACGAAGACATAAGTACAGTATCTCGGAAGCAATCCACTAGCTCATACGGAGGTGAAAACCTCACGAAAGCGTAGCTTTTCACTCCCACCTAAGGGTGCGACCACAACGGTCATACAAATGCAATGTACATCAACAGGATAACAAACATATGCAGCAAACACATGTAAAAAAAAATTAAATTTTCCAAACTTCAGACATTAAGACAGAAAATAATCAATTTCTTGGCTCGACTCTCTTTATGTCTCCAGTGGAGTCGCCAAGCTGTCAAAACCTCCTTAAAAATAGAGAGGGAGTATTTTGAAAATAGGAGTCGCCACCAACCTTTTTAGGTGTGATTGGATCACCTCATAAAACGTTTTGGTCTACGTAAAATCAGAAAACGAGTTCAGGAGTCGGTTACATGTGAGGAAGGGTTAGCACCCTAACAACGCCCGAAATTGGTACCAAATTGAATTGTTTTCTACCTTACTGTCAAAGTTTGAAATAATTCAAAATAAGATCCCTTTTTTTAAAATCGGAATAGTTTGAGTTTAAAAATCGAAAATCCTTCGTTCCAAAAGAACGCGAACATCACATCCAGCATGATAGGACACGAAATTTTCAAACTTTTGTACTGAAATCACCTCGTAATTTAGAAAAATTATTTAGAAGGATACTTTAGGCATTTAGACAAATGGGAAATCGCAACCCAGCATATTAGGGCACTATTTCCCGAATTCCTAAATACAAAAAGTATTACTTAAAAAAAAACCTTTTGGGTATAAATTTCTTTTAAACAGTGATGCATTTGACTGGTTACAAGATATCAAAAATAATAAAAATCATATACCCTTTAATACAAATATAACCTAGAACCTAACATCACAACATTCATTAATATTTTATAAACATAAATAACACAAATCTTTATACATTAATATTTCATGCGAGAATACAACATAGTAAACAATGTGGATAAGATGTATAATCATACTTCATGAAAAAATAATTTTCATGTAAACATATAAAATCAATGATAACAAATAACTCGTGCAATGAATTTACATATTTAAACAATTAACACAAACATATTAATAACATATGAACATATATAAAAAAAAAAAAACTTAGGAAGAATCTCGTATTTGGCAAAATGAATAATAAAAGGAAATTTAAAGTGCTTAATACATACTAAAAAATGTTGTATAATATATATATATATATATATAAAATAATAAAACTTTATAATAACATACATACTACATGTTTAATATCCATAAATGTAATACTTAATAATAATTTATAAATTTCATAATAGTGTAATACTATATATTAATAATATAAATATATATAATAAAATTATATATAAAATATAAAATAATAAAATAATGTAATGATAAATGAATTTTAAATATTTAATAATAATATATATATAAATAATGTTTAATAATAATTTATAAAATTTTAAAATTATACATGATAATATGTAATAAGATATAAATATATGATAAAATATAAAATATAAAATATATAATGTATATTAAAACATAAGATAATATATAATATATAATATAAAAATATAAAATAATATATATTAATAAATATTATAATATATAAATATACCTAAAAATAATTAATATACAAATAAATAAATTTTTGTATGTATAAATAAATAATAAATAATATTTAAAATAAATAAATTTAAGAAAAAGGATTAAAATTAACAATGATCAAAACTTTAGGGCTAATTTAAAAATAAAAAAATGAATTTTGGGCCTTCTAGAATGCGCGTTAAAAGTTGAGGGACTCATTGGGAAATTAGCCCTTATTCCCGAAACGACATCATTCCTAGAATAGGCCTCAAAGGAGCTGCTGGGATTAAATCAAAATGTTAGGGCCAAATTATAATAAAATAAAGTGAAATTGAAAATATAGAAAACACGGAAGGACCAATTGGGAAATTATCCAATTTATTAAAACACGCGGATCCTCCCCCGGTAATCGGTCAACACGCGGATCCTAAGCCTTGAAACGACGTCGTTTTGTGCTTATTGAGTTAAACCAAAATGACGTTGTTTTGGTAAGGTTATATAAACCAAAATTTACCCCAAAAAATTCATTGTACCATCCCCTTTAAAAAAATGAAGGCCTTCAAATGCTCTCCTCTAGGCTCGAATCTGGCCTAGACCCCAGTGGTTGTCTGTCCCACGCGCCACCTTACGCGCCACCGTTCATGGCGACCAGAAAGTCAAAATCCTTCCTTTTTTAAGGTAAATCCTTCCCCTTTTATTCTTAAGTAATATTTTGTAAGAAAAGGAAAACATCGATTGTTTTACATTATATATATTGCGAATGAAAATAAATAAAAAAGAAAACGTAAAGAAAATAAAAAAAATCACCTCTGTTCTGTGATTTAAAGTTTGTATTTTTATTGTAAATGTATAATATGCCTCTAGTAGTCTCCTCCCCCCCATTTTACATCGTTTGATATCCGACCTTTATAGGCATTATTACAATACAAATCTTTGGTATGCCTCTATTTGCTCGATTTCTTGCCATATACTGTTTGTACTGTCCTTTTTTATTTCCTTTTGCAGGTGAGCGCGAAGAAATCTCAACGGAGGTCAGGCGTAGATGGAGGCTCGATGAAGGACTTTGGCGCAAGAGCGGGGCATTGTCTCTTTGTTTGTGACGCTAGGGATCACAGAAACCCTAGGGTAGCCCTGGTGTTTCAAATTTGGGCCTCGTTGGGCTGCTGCTTATTGGGTTTGGGTAGGCTTAGGATTGGGTTGGTTTAGTTAGGTATTTGGGTGTAACAGGTCTGTTGGGTGTTTTGGGTATTACATTGTAACTGGGCTTCGGGTAGACTTTAGGATTAAATTTTAGGCTCTGTATATGGATTGAACAATTAAAAATGTTTTCAATTTTGCTTTTAATTTGATTTGTTTAATTTAAAATACAGTCCGGGCAAAATATGGTTCATGCAGTAATTATGCAAAACCATTGTTACAATAACTATTAAAACTTGCTTGTTGAATGAATAACTTGGAATATCTCTTAATATTGACCATTTTTTTCCACACTTCAAATGTTCGTTCAATCATAAAGTGTAACGAAGAATGAGCATGATTAAAGACTTTTTTTTAAATACTCGACGATTACCTCAACGAAAACCAGGTAAATGATATCGTTCCCCCTATATGGGCCTAGAAAACCTGCCATTTGTGGATATCCTGAATCCACAAGATAATATTTTCCTACAAAAAAGTAAAACATAATATCAAGTTTAAAAATAAATTAAAAATTTTAATATTGTTTTTATGTAGAGATTAATTAAAAAATTAAAGTTCAACCTGGTGGAAGGTGTGGAAACTTTAACTCTTGTTTTCTAAGTGCTTGCAAAAAAATTCTATTGTCATGTGTTGTTCCTTCCCGACCAAGAAATACAAAAATAAAGCACATGTTGAAGTCACAAACTGCCATAATATTTTGAGGTGGTTCACCTTTACATCCGATATAAGGTATTTGACAAGAAGGCGAAATGCATGCTTTTATTTGTGTTCTATCTATGGCCCCAATACAATCCTTTAAAATAAATGCAAGTAACGAGATAAAAATTAGAAATAATTTATATTTTAAAAATATAAAGATTGTGTAAATTTTACTTTAAAGTGAGGCCAATATCTTGTATCATGTCGAATATGATTCGATACTTTCTCTAATTGACCTTCAGTTGGCTTAATTGTGTCTATTCCCATTCGAGCAAATATATGCAACATATCAGAAAAAATTTGACTAATAATTTCCCTAGATCATTTAAATCGCTCTGTTGCATTTGAATTTGATTCTCTATTTCCAAGAATGTACAATGATAATGCTAACTTCTCCATCGTCGATACTTTCCCATGCTTTAAGCCATAATTTATTTGCAAATCATGCAACAAGCTGTGAAATATATTTTTTGGTATCCTAAAACTATTCATGCAATGATCATCATGCCCGTTTAATATTTTTCCCACCCACATTTGACCTGTATAATTTGAATCCATACATGGTTGCATAGTGAAATAAGTTTCATGGTGTACCAATACACTGCTTAACATATATTCTTCCTCGTCATGATAATTGTTGTGCTCAACTTGTGTAACAATTATGGCTATTTTTCATTGAGCTTCTTCACTTAATTCAAGGGTATCATAATTCATATCAAAACTATTATACATATTGTTAAATTCATCCATAACCTGAAAAAGTAATCAAATGAAAATAAATTAATATTTTGTGACATTCTATACAACACAGAAACTTGAATAAAAGCATAGCATAAAAATACCAAATATAAAAAACACCATACATTAGTTTTACACATAAAAAAGTAGTATAGTTATATTACAATAATAATTCTAAGGAGCTTATGGTGAAGGTGGTTGATGGTATGGTTGGAAGGGAAATGAGAATGTTGCTACCAAGGATGAAAATGATGCAATTGGATTTTGTTCAGCATACTCACGTCGAAGCCACCAAACCCTAACATCTGGATCTAAGTTCAAAAACACTTCTCGTTTCACCGGTATTTGGAACATTTTGATGGCAAAATAGTATAGTTCATTTTTTTTTGGAATTTCATCTCCCAAAGCGCACAAAGCATTCATTGCATTTGAAATAGTATATTGAAAGTGATGAAAAATAATTTCATTCACTGACTTCCTTGGACTAGCCATACTCTCACAGAATTTCTCAATTTGAGTAGTTAATGTATTTCTTAATGATTTTCTACTTGAACTTGATTTTTTTCCTTTATCGTGTACAACACCAAGTGTTTGCTTTCATCGATTAGGAGTTTCATGAGAAGGGTTTGATGGTGCCTCATTAGGAGGAATACCTTCAGTCCCATTACTATGTTCATCTGAATCACCAAATCCCTCATTAGGTGTATCATCTCCCATAGGAACCCCGCTTGGAAGAACACCAGACGAAGGTGCCCATGTATTCTCTCCAGTGGCTACAATGCCACCAAACATTTGCCACATTAACTCATTCAATCGTGGTTCAATTCCTTTCTTCTTAAATCCTTTACAATCAGGATTTTCCTACATAACATGTTAAATGTTAAATGTTATACTGAGATTTTTATATTTGTAAATTATTAATTTCAATAAACTTTGTGCATTAAAATAATGACAAAGTTAACACTAACATGTATTTTTTCAGCCCACCATTCTTTGGTAGCATCGACAGTTTTTTTAGATGGACACCATCCTATACCTGTAGATTCCTTAAGCAACTCCCTCCATAACCTCTGTTCCTTTTTTAATGTATCCCACTTATTTTTCAATTGAGGTTTTTCATAATTTTTTTTTTTTGTGTTTTTGCTTGAAAAAGAGCAATGACATTTTCCCATCCTTTTTAGTTTGATGAGTTGTCGATCTATTACCAGCATTGACTTCATTCACACAAAGTTTACAAAATATCAACGTCAGCTCATCATCCCAAACAACTTTTGTTGCTAAGGTACTATCTCCCTTCGCAAAATTTCGTGTCTTTTCCATGTATTATTATTTTGATTTTAAATGTCAACCAACATAAAACCATAAATATATATATATATCATAATAAGCATCATTTAAATATCACCATTATAACAAATACAAGCAAACATATATCTTAAGATATCATGGTATATATACATCAACGCATTTGTAAAGCTCCTTCAATATTTCTCACAAAAACTCTTTAACAATTTGATGTATTGGACTAAACAAAATAATAGAATATAAGTATTTAATTTTCATTCATATGGGACATGCATAAATGTATATCGTGTTTCCACATCGATTTCCAAATATGAATGAAAAAACTAAGGGTGTCCAATATGAATACTTAAAAAAATTGAAGAGTCAGTGTGACATAGTCTAGCATCAGCACCAAATCATACAACATTTCATTACTTCTTGGATAATTGTATAACCATGTTAGATAGATTTTCCACACTACCTAAATTTCATATATCTAGATTTTCTAAAGACGTATAATAATTCGGCCTCTCAAACAAAAAGATCTATAGGCGATTGAGAAGGCTAAAATTCTTTCCAAAGAGGGATCTTTCAAAACTGTGTTTCTCAAGATTTGTTGGTCTCAAAAGCTTACATAATTTGAAAGGAAAATTGAAGAAGCATAAGAACATATATACCTATATGGAAAGACTACATCTCTAATATCATTAGAGCAAAACTCAATTGCCTATTCAAATGTAATAAATTAGTTTTTTAAACAGACCCTTTGTTCTTAGCCTACTAATTTTTTGTTCTTCAAGAATTTTCCTCGATTTTATCGTTTGTTTCATCATTTCAATCTTGTATTAAGAAGAAAAAATACAACTAAGCACTACATTGCACTAAAAAATTCCCAACTATAAGCTAAATTTTTGCATTTATTGTGGAAGTGGAAACTATAACTTGTATTTGTAGATACCCCTAACTGATAAATAATCTGATCTAAACCCGAAAAATTTAGAAACGAGATGAAAATATAACACGAACATGATACCATACTTAACACAAATATATACAGACTAATCTTCAGGCAAAGAAAAAAGTAGCAGCCACAACCAAGAACAAAGTAAAAAAGTAGGGAGAAACCAGCAATAATCACTATTTCAGTTCCCAAATCTGAAAAACAAGTGGTTGTTTTGTTCCCAAATCTGAAAACAAATGAGGTTGGGAAAGAAATTATTTTAACTTTCAAGGATAAAAAAGTAAAATAATAAATAAAAGTATGGGTACTTTTGTCTGTTAAAAATACCTACTGCTTTATTGGGTTGAACTGGTGCTAAAACCTCCAGTCAATTTTGAGGCTATCAGTGTAATTGAAATAAATTTCAACATACTGTTGATGCTGGTCCAAACAAGCTATCAGTGAGGTTGATAGTAGTTACCTACCCCAACTGCACCACACTGGCATTAAGTGCCAAACCAAAGGAAGCCTAAGACATGCTTTTAAATAAAAAAATGAATAAACTGACACAATTGCATTGTAATGTTGACTTTTTTAATCATTGTTCTGTTTGTCCTCTTGCTAAACAGACTAGATTGCCTTTTCCTGATAGTAATTGTAACAACCCGTTTTTCAATAGTATTAGAAACGGTGGTTTTGAAACCCTATTTTTCGATGATCGAGTCTGTAAATATTATTAATTAATATTTATGAGTTAATTTTAGTATTATATTGAATTTTGGTTTGACAATTTTGCTAATTGGATAGTTGGCTAAGGTACAAATGTTTCAACCAGAAAATCAGTAGTGTTGGAAACTGTGATTTTGGAACCCCATTTTCGACGAGCGAGCCTGTAAATATTATTATTTAATATTTACGAGGTTAGTATAAAATTTAATTGAAGTTTAGTCCATTAATTTTGTCGTTTAGATAGCTAATTAGAGTATAAGGACTAAATTGTAAAAGTGATAAGAGTTTAATCGCTATGGATTTTTAATTTGTTTGAGGACCAATTGTGGGGGTTTTTTACTGAAATAAATTTTAAAAAAAATTATTTACCAAAATAAGTTGTCACCCCGATTATTTACTAAAATGGGTTGTTTTTCTTATTCGCGCCTATCTGACAGGCGCGATTCAATTTTTTATATTAAAAATTTTTGTTTTTTTAAATAAAATATTATTTTTTTAATTTTCGGATCAATATGACCTGCGTATAGATACGAATACAGGTTGCGCCTATGTCAGAGGCGCGACTAGTTGAGCCTTTCTCAGAGGCGCGACTAATCGTGCCTATCTTAGAGGCGCAAATGGTAAGGCCCACAGGAACTTCCGTTGCTTAAAATACAAAACACTAGAAATATTAGTGAATCTGCTAATACATACTTCATCCGGATAAAGTATGCATTATTAAAATTAAATTAAAATATTAAATAAGAAATAAAATTACAAAACAATGTTATTTGGAAAATAACTATTATTGTAATGACATACATGTTTTATTAGGTATAAGTATTTAAATTTTTGTTTTTGTAATGTGATACATGCGTAAATATATATATATATAATCATATTATTGAATCTGCTAATACATACTTCATCCGGATAAAGTATGCATTTTAATAACACATGAAAGATGTGGATATTAATATTTAAGACAAACTTGTGGATTATATAGTCGATGAAAGTTAGTAATATTATAAAGTTGTCTTTAATACTCGGTTTTATTAGGCATAAGTATTTAAAATTTTGTGAATTAGTTTATATATTTTTTAAATTGCTTTAGTTTGGGTAAAATATATTTAAAATAGCATGTCCCTGAATCTTTTAAATCATTATTTTTTATTTTTTTACTGTTTTGGGTCAAAAATTCAGGGTGGTGCCGCCTATGCACCACCTTCCACCAAGTCAAATGTATCATCGTGGTACTTAATTTTTGAAACAACCTATTTTGATATTTTATTTTATTTTTTATATTATTTGGATAAAAAACCCCATAATCATGATATCCAAGTTGATATAAAAAAAATTAAATGAGTTAATAGCAACCATTAACTTACCAATACTTAACAGGAACTTAAATAATTTAAATGAGCTTAAACATCATTTGTCCAAATTCATTTTCAAAATGAAATAATTTTTAATTTTTTTATAAACTTATATGTTAAACTCACCAAATAATAAACTAAACACAACAATTTATAACTTAATCCTAAATTACTAATAAATTAATTTTAAAATAATTACAAACACAGAAAATTTTAACATAGTCCTAAATTACTAACAAATTAAATTTTAAAATAATTATAAAAAAAATTACATTCATACAAAATATTAATCCAAAACTATAAATACTAAACATAAATATTTTATAATTAATAATTAATAACAAAAAAATTAAATGCATGCAACAACAGAGGCTACAGGAGAGCTGCATGTGGCGCGTAAGAAGGCGTGGGGTGGGCGGTTTCTTTGCTGCGCAGAGGGGGACTGTGCGGGCAGCCCATTCGCGCCTACCTGTCAGGCTCGATTAATCGCGCCTATCTGACAGGTGCGACCCGTTTTTACCCGTATTTTGACCCGTTAGACCGTATTTTTACCTGTATATATATTTAAATATTTTTAATAAAAATAAAAAATAATATTTTATTTAAAAAACAAAAAAAAATTAATATAAAAAATTGAACCGTGCCTGTTAGATAGGCGCGAATGAGAAAAACAACCCATTTTGGTAAATAATCGGGCTGACAACTTATTTTAGTAAATAATTTTTTTTAAAATTATTTCAGTAAAAAACTCACCAATTGTGCAATTGGACCCTTCTAATTATAATGGATTAATAGTGGGGGCTAGATGTAAGCCATCAAAATTGTTAAATATGTTTTGTGTTACTTAATTAAAGATTAATTAAGGTAATTAGGATTATTATAAGTTAATTAATGTATAAAAAACCAAAACAAGTTGTCATCTTTTATTTTTTATTCCGTTCTTATTAAATTAAGCTTTATTTGATAAATTATTTTGATATAATAAATAAAATGTTTTTGAATAAATATTATTTTTGAGAAATACATTTTAAAATCCTTCTAAACTCCAAATATTTTGAGAAATACTTTGAACACTTAGAAAATATTTTGGAGAAATTCAAAAACCTTTGAAATTGTTTTAAACAATTAAAAAATGCTCAAAATAAAAAGTATTGATTCTTATCATTAAGTATCAATACCTATACATTTTTATCAATACCTTTTTTGGTATCGATATGAAAATGTCATTTTGGAATTTTTTACCAAAGTAAAAATATTGATACTTATCATTAAGTTTCGATACCATGATATTTTTATCGATACCTTTTTTCAGTATCGATACGAAATTGGCATTTTGACTTCGGGGTAAAAATTTGAGCAAAAGTATTAAATATCGATACTTGTAATTATGTATCGATATTTATAAACAATTTATTGATACCCTCACTGGTATCAATATGGTTTTAATGTTCGATATTTTTGAAAATTATTCAAAAATTTACCTAGTATCAATACCTATAAAAAATTATCAATACCTTTAATCAAATATCAATAAATTTCATCAGGTATCGATGTAAAGAGGGCTAATGGTTACTAAATTGATTCATTAAATGCTAATAGTATCAGTACCTATAAAAAAGTATAGATACCTGTTGTTGCAGGTGACATTAATGATTTGGTATTTTCATCCCTAACGGCTCTATTTAATATCCCAACAACCACAACAGTCGAAAATCAATTCGGGACTATAAGTACTAGCTTCCAAAGGTTCAACAACAACAAGAGAGATCAAAAAGCTTAAGTGACATTCTATCAACCTAAAAGTTCAATTTTTCATATCTTTTGTATATGCACTTGTGAGCATTAATTGTTTTTCATTTAGCTCAAGTGTTTCTTCTTTGTCTTTGTACTTAATTGGCAAACACTCGGATCTTGTAAGGATTATTTCTTTGTTTGCTTGTTTGTTTCTCTTTGAAAGGGTTTGTGTCTTAAGATTTGTGTAGAAATCTTAAGGGAGTTGTAAGGTTAAATCTTGCCCTCAAAGGTTGATCAAGTTAGTAAATTTAGGAAAATCCTTAGTTTTGGAAAGCATAGGTAGTAGAGTAGGCAATTAGGGTCGAAGCACTATAAATTTTTGTGTTCATTGTTTCATTCTTTTCTCTTTGCTTCCACAAATTTTTTAAAAGGTCAATTCACCCCTCTCTTGACTAATTCGGTTGAGTTATCAAGGTAAAATTTCTTTCAAAACTATAAGGAAACCTACGGAAACCATTTCTATCAGCTCAAGCATTTGACTTCTTAATTTGGTAAGTATATAAGTTTGTTTTTTATAATTTTTATGTTTTTGAGATCCCGAGAGCTTGATTTAGCTAACTCGTGTGTCAATTTTCAAAAATTTTAAAGTTTATAAATAATGTCATTGATGAATGCTTGAAGTTTTATTGTTAAATTATCAGTTTGTAAGTTTAGAGGTGAAAAATGACTAATTTGTAAAGTAAAAATTGTTAATTTTGAACATAGGGACTAAAGTGTAAATCTTTCAAAATTGATATGATATTTCTATAATTATTGATAATAAAGGGTTATGTAAGGATGGAATTGAAATCGGATTGAAAAAAGAAGCTTAAATGTGAAATATATAGTTATTTTGGTTTTAGGGACTAAATTGAATAAAATGTAAAACTTTAAGGGACATCTGAAAATAAAATTGAATTGATATGTGTTTATAATAGGCTATTAAAAGATGTTTAGAATTGATAAATTTAAATGAATTATTATAGATCGGGATTTGAATAAATCATAAGATAATCAAGAAAAAGTAGAAATTGTAGATTAATCCCTAACAACTTTTTTGCTTTGTTGTTTTTTCATGTAAGTTCATATGAAACTTACTATGTTATTTTATGTTATGTTTGAATTATATTAAAATGTTTATTAATTTAGGTTAATGATAGTTTACACGCATGCGCGAAAAAATAAACTATTTTATAAAACAAATTGAAAGTGTGGTTTTAACTGCAAGCGTATAGTGTTAGTTGTAATATTTGTAGTTTTGATGGAACATAAAGTGTTCTATGGGGTCGAACCCAAAGGAGAGGCGATTGAGCAATTCCTAGCTACGAGCATGCAAAAGAAGAAGTCTAAAAAACTAATCGCTAAAAGCTATATTACGACAAATCATAAAATGGAAAGTGATTAACCTAAATTATCAATTAACTACCTGAAGGACTAAGTCGTAAATAGTGAAAAGTTATAAAATTCACAAATAACTAACAAACGGTGGTTGATTGACTTTAATATGGTTCGGTAATCTTTGAATTAAGGATCTAAATTACCTAAACTCCTAAAGTGATTCTGTTTTACCTCTCGGCCTCAACTTTACCAAATTAGATAAATTAGTCTTATTTATCTCTCGACCTCACCGGCTAATCCGGGACTAATGAATTGGTGCTCAATAAGATATCCTTTCAGTCTCACTTATCTAGAATTTCCCTTAGAGGCTTCAACCCTAAGTTTTTAGGTTTATTCAATTTAGTCTAATTTGTTGTAATTTAGTCGATTAACCAAAAATTAGCTTACCCACATATCCATCAACCAACCCCCTTAAGAGTTTAGTTACTCATGTTAAAAACTAAGCTAACAAACATAAAAATAACAACCATGGCATCCATAAAAGAAAAACTCAAGAAAAATATGAAACTTGGGATTTTTAATGAAGAAAACTTAAAAGCAAATTAAATATGAACATCTAATAGCAAAATGAGAAGCAAGAAACATTAAAAGTAAAGACTTTAACAACTGAAACTAAAGAGAACTGAAAATACATTAAGAAAAGATGAAAGTGTCATTAAAGTAAAGAAAATAGACTAAAAGTGCAATTTAACCCTAGCTGCAGTGTTAACTAACTTAACTACCCCTAAAGAACAACAAGGATAACAATAAAGTGCAAGAAAAAAAAACACTATACTAAAGATGAAGATAAAAGTAAGAAACTCTAGAAAACGAAGAAAACATTAAGAGAAAACTCAAGAAAACTAAGGCAAAAACTAAAACTAATGTGGCTTCCTCTATCCTCTGTAAATTTTGGTTGATTTAGCCGTAAATTTTGACCCAATTTGTTGACCAAAATCCCCTTGAATTAGCCTTCATTGATTAGTGCTTCGGTTTGACAAAAACTACCCCTAGTGTAATTTTTTGTCCTCTCACTATATGGGTGTCACAATGCCTATGGTAGAATATCGCAACACCGTTGACAAACTTAAAATGGGGGTTTCCAAGGCATGTGGGTATTGGAACGACGGAAATGTGCAAGTGTACACAATCGCAACAAGTAATAAAGTGACAAGTAAATGTTGAGTTATAGTACCCACATGGGCTGTGAAAGAAAAATATATATGAAATGTAAATCAATAACTTTGGTGATTAAAAATATTTTGATTTTGAGGAGTGATTAAAAACTAAAATTTAACTAAGTAAAATAAAATAAAATAAAAATAAAAATAAAAATTTCAGTGTACGATTTCAAAAGATTGTTTTAATCAAGATGACATGATTTTGTTAGATCAATTACATTCCTCAACTTAGAATTACTAAACCCAAATTCATGTTGTTACAAATATTTTTCACGGCAACTTGGTAATTTGCTAACTATTGCTCATACGTACTTACTAAATTAATTAATCTCTTGAACATTTTTCAATGCCAATTCAAACAATTAATCAATCTTCATAAGCACATAAAAGATTAAGTAAGGTAACAATATATTCTATATTGAAACAATTTAATCAAAATTGTAACACCCCTAACCTGAATCCGTCGTCGAATAGAATTACGAGGCATTACCGATCAATCACAGCATAAATCATTCATTTTTACATAATCTTCAATCAAATATAATCACAATGTCCCTTATAAGGCTCTATGAGACCTTAAAACATGCTTGGGAGAGGTTCGGGACTAAACCGATGATATTTGCAAACTTTAAGAAACACATAAAACTTTCAAGCATTCAAGGGTCACACACCTGCGTGAATAGGCCGTGTGCCTCACACGGCCACCAGACATGCCTGTGTCACAGGCCATGTGAAAACAGGGCATATATATTGAGTTGCACCACACGGCCAAGGACACAACCGTGTGCCATGGCTGTGGGAAATCTAGACGGGTTACTGACTTGGGTCACATAGCCAGTCATACGCCCGTGTGCCACACACGACCAATAGACACGCCCGTGGGTCTAGGCCGTGCCAAACCTGTAGGGTATACTGACTTAATTCGAAAGGATACCCTAGGGGAAACACGACTGTGTAGCATGACCGTGTGTTGCACAAGGCTGAGACACACACCCGTGTCTCTGCCCGTGTGGACAAAAATAGGCCATTTATAAAGCCAATTTGCCACCATTTTTGAATATACCTACATAAGCTCATATGGTACCAATTTAAGTAAAAAATATGCAACCAAAATTCATCAATCAATACACAAATATACCAAATCCAATATTTCAAGCATACTAATTCACCATCCATCCATTACCAAAACATGCCATTGATAAACAACAAATCTCATAATCACCAAACCATCTCAATTTCCATAATAAACTTGCCAATCACATAGCCAAATATATATATATATATATATATATATATATATACTACAAGCACATATATAAACACATATCATAAGCCAAATTCACATTCAATATTACCATCATTCACAAGCCAACTTATATAGCCAAATACACACCAACATTTACAAGCCAAGCTTCATGGCTAATATCATAACTCAAAACATACCAATATGACACTAACCTATACATGCCATATACCATAAATACAAAACTTCAAAAGTACCAGTAAGATGATCGATTGTGTGATGACGTTTCCTGACGATCTCTGAGTCTGAGCTAACTTTGATTATCTATAAAACATAAACAAATAACACACAGTAAACTTCAAAGCTTAGTAATTTCGTAAGTGATTAACTCAATTCATCAAATAAATGTAATTTAACCAATTTCACATTACCAAATCAAAATCACATTAACCACAAACCTTTATCATGTCTTAAAACATGATCAAATATCATCTCAATGAACTTTCTCAATGTAATACTCGAATAGGTTTCTTACGAACCTGTACCACCTCGTATTAACCTCTTTCTCAACTACATCATTCTTTACCTGTTGAACCATTTGGAATAGAAGTCAGATACTCAAAATCTCAATCGATAAGTACCTATACCATAGGTCGCAGCCAAATCAAAGTATCTTATCCCGGAGTACCTATACCGTGGCCCATAGCCAAATCAAGGTAACTCCTTTCTAAATACCTATACCATGGCCCGTAGCCAAATCAAGGTATTATTCGCACCCGAAGTGCCGATATCATGGCCCGAAGCCAATACATTAACCTAATGACATGTCACTAGTATCCTAAACTATTCCTAAGGTTCAACCGAAAAATTTCAATTGTCGATTTCATCATCGAACACATCCGTATAGTCGTATTCCACTTTGGCTGGCCACACATGGAGCAAAGTCTGAATGTTTCAAACTTTGCTAAATTTAGCTTGAGGCAAGTCTTTAAAGGCACAAAAAGTGGATGGGTTTGAATGGAGTTTAGGGAAACTTTGAGGTTTGTTCTGCAAGCATAAAAATCAGAAAAAATCAACTGGTTGGGTCAGCTTATTGGCCGGTTTTGGGCTGCCAAATTGCTTGGTGGATCTGTCTTCTCTTCTTAGCATACTGGGTCACATTCTCTTTTAGACTTTGTATTAATTTTTAACCTAATTAACTGTGGATAAAAATTAAATATAAAGTATATAAAATAATAATAATTTGGACTGTCCTTGGCTGAAAAAATATTCAGCATTGCTCTTGGTTCAGTCGAAGCAAAAATTTCTCCAACGGTTCAAGCCTTTCGAGGTATCTGCTGAACCAATTTTCACCTTTTGTGCAAAACTGTTGAAAATAAACCAAATTTGTGAAAATTTATTATAAAAATAATTAAAATTCAATATGTTAATAATTTAAGTTCAAATTAATTATTTTATAATTAAAGTGTGAATTTCGATAAAATTTACTACGAAACTACATGGATTAGAGCTCAAAAGGTGTTGAAAAAGTCTATATATTTTTGTGTTTCCACATTCCCAAACTTAATTCATTGCTCGTCCCGAGTAATGCACAAATTGAAAAGAGGAAGTGCTTGAGGTTATCATTGAAAAATGCCTTTAGAAAACATCTCCCCCACAATTATGAGTTTAGTGTAATTATGCTCAAAAACAAGAATTTTGTAATTATGTAACTCAAGTATACATATGGTTCGAATTATTCTCAATTGTTATCATGCTAGCAAGAATAGACTAAATGCTTTCTTAATAAAGACATGCTAATTCTTACCACTTAATTTTTATTCCCTTACTTGAGACTAAATTGCAATCACTAGGTTTAACTTATGTCTTTATATGTTGAACTTAGCTATTTCTCTTCACTAATATAGGAAGCATGGAAATTTGAATCGAATGGTCTTTTAAATAGGTCGTAATGTGGCTAGGCTAGAGGTAAGTTAAAGATAGATAAATTTAAGGTAAAAACACTAGACTCATCTTGTATCGGACCTTCGGAATAAGTACCTTTAATACACCAACTCATTTTGCTTTCACATGCTCTTTTGTACATATGCTCTTTCTTCTTTTTCTTCTTATTATTTTTCAATACGAGCATTTTATTATATGTACTATAATTTTTTTGAGCATTTGATGCTTCTTTTCATCTCCTCCAAACTTATTTTCAAAGAATATTCTGCATAGACTAAGTCTATTGTTTGAGACAATTTAAAGATAATTATGAGAGAAGTGATGGCTAAATATTGTAAAGGTTCAAATAAAATTAGGCCATATAGTCTCAAAGTTGGGTTTCAAGGGATAAATATTAATTAAGGTTGGCTTGAAAGGCTCAAATGGTCCAAACAAAAGTTTGCCTAAGTCATTTTCAAAATTCCATGCTTCTTAGGATTTCACCTCAATAAATTACTAAGTCTAGCTCTCCTAAAGAATTAAAAATTTTGTGGTATGATTTACAAACTTTATTAAGAGTAACATTATGTCATAATTCAGCTATCATAGCAATTATTGAAATAATAAAACTTTATTTATACTCAGGAGTTAGCAAAATTGACAAAAATTCAAATTTTTGAACAAAATATAACTTAATCATAATTATAAGAATAATGTATCTTGAAAAACAATTTCAATTTTTGGTCCCTCTACTTAAGATGTACAATATCCCCATTGTTAAAAACAATACAGAGAATGGAAATATAGAAGTGAATAGATATTGTACACCAGGTAGGACCCTAGTAAAAGGAGGTGAGTCAAGTTTGACTACTTAAATACAAAGCTTTTCCAAGGCAAATCCAATCCTAGTCATGCACATATTTATTGATACACTTCTTATTTTGCAATTTGTTTAATTTTATTGACTATTTTCACCTCTTATTTTATTATGCGAGAAATAAAAATCCTAATAGAACCTAATCCTAAAACTTTAAATATCCTAAGAAAGAAAATAAAATAAAGTAAATATCCTCCCTTTTTATTTATTTGTAAATCCCTCAAAATCTGATTCATCTTTTGCTCCATCCTCTCTGTTTTTGCATGAATTGCTTCGTTCCTTCTTCGATGTTGGACTCCATGGTTCAAATATAAAATAAGGAAACTCAGGCACAAAAATAAACGGGTCATGAAATATTTTTGTAAAAGTGCTTCTCATTGAGTCATCTCATATTTTGTTGTTGCCACTGCATATGTTGCATTAGGTCCATCAACATTGATAGCTCATTAAGAAGATTTGGTCAAGGCAAATGAGTTCTAAACGTTGGGTCGCCATGTTAGGTTCAGTCATTGGTTCAATTGGTTCTGCCTTATCAGGGATTTCAGCTGACTGCATTGGTTCGATCTCTGTGGGATCTTCTTCTTCTTCTTTAGGATCCTTGCTCGATTCAACTTGTTGCTACAAAACAGAATCTCCAGCTATTCGGTAGAGGTCCCAATCTGTGATTGTGCCTTGGCTATAACCTGTTTTCTTTATGTTTGCTAGAATTTTAACTTCCAAGTACAAAACTGTTATTGTAAAGGGAAATTATGCTGGGCCAGAACGACTAGCGGCACAATTTTGAATTTCTCTCACAATGATTTTTCCCACATCAATGGTGTTTGCCACTAAAATTGAGTATAACAAGACCATTTGCTCTAATGAAATTGTGGTCCCATGTGAAATAGGCATAAGGCTGAATCGAATGAAATAGAACCATACCTTCACTAGTGGTGTCAAATATTCTTTGCAACAAGTGTGAGTCCCATGCTTTGACACAGTCCACTTAGAACCTAAAACTATAAGTTCCGAAGAATTTCTTGCAATTTTTCAGCCTCAATATTTTCCATTAAGGAAGAATATTCCTCGTCTTCAAAATCAGGTAAATCAAAGAATTCATTAATAGTACTGAATTTATTGGTACCTTGATTCCTCAGATTGAGACTTCTGTTCAAATTTGCATAAAATTCATGAACTAATTGTTCATCTGCACTTGGTCTTTTCTCACAAAACACTTTCCAATTTAAAGCTTTAGAAACTTGTCGAATGCTTGCCATGAAATTAGTATAGTTGTTTTCTTTCAATGTAAAGCCTTTTCTTGGAAGCATTTGTTGATTTTTGAAAATACTGTCGTATCTCGCTTTGGCTTCTTCATAGTGGAATTTGTTTTGTGATTTTTCAACTTGATAGAGGCACAAGTTCTTTTGCAAGGCATGATTTAACCTGAAAATAAGATGAAACAAATATTTTCTCAAAAATTTAATTAGTATAAAATATTAATAATTCAATAAATTGAAAAATTAAATAATTAAATAGAATTGAAATTTAGGAGAAAAATTTTCTTACCACATTTGTATAAAAATTAAAAACTCAAAAATAAAATTAATATAAAGCTAATAGAGTTGGTTTAGGGTTGGTTGGAGGGTGATTGGTTTGTAGCTAGTTGTGATTGAGGTGTGGTGTTAAGGAGACAAGGGGTGTAACGCCCCAAAATTTCTATTCGGCTTTTGTGAAAATGACACAACTGTGTATCTGGTTTAGTGGTTAAGGGTTCTGGGTGTGTGTGAGAGCTCCCAAGTTCGAGCCTTGCACTTGGCAAATTTTGGTATTTTTCTGATTTAAGCCTTATACTTGAGCAGTGGGTTTATATTAAATTACTTATAAAACCATATCAAAATAGGTCTGCTGGTTTGGTGGTTAAGTTGAGTGTCAGATTGCTGAAGGTCCTGTGTTCGAATCCTTGCGTAAACGTGGGAGTTTATTTTTGCTCGTTTGATCGAGAGAGTTTCGGTCAAACAAGAATTCTAAGTAGTGGGTGAATGGTTGAGTGAATTTGGGGTTTTGGGTAAAATTGTTTTCCCAAAAAAAATTCTCTGCAAAAAATAGACATTCCTTTCTCCTCATTTTTCTGAAATACTGCCTTTCCGTTCTTTTTTTCTCTTTCGTTTTGATTTCGGTTTCAACTATTTCTGTTATGCGCCCCTTTGTTTAGGTGTTCAGTAAGCAGAGGTAAATGTTCTTTTTGGTAATCTTGTTTTCCAATTGTCATTTGGAGACTCATTAGTTGTTTTGGCAACAGCGAATCAAGAGGTTAGGGGCTCTCCTCGTCCAAAATCGTAGCTGAATCGTTTGGGGTTGTTGTGTAATTGTTAAACGTTTGATTGAAATACTATCGATTTCGTGATTGGGTTTAATTGAGATTTATGATTGATTTTGGGGAGTTTGTGGTATTGGTTTTAGGTTCTGGTGGTCTCGGGATTGCGTTGGCTGTAAAAATGTACCAGGTGTGTACCCGAATCGCAAGAAAACGTATTTTCAGCAAAAGCTGAAAACTTTTCTGTCGATGCCACACTGCCGTGTGGTAGGCCGTATGCGACGAAAAGGGCGTGTGATTGACGAAGGCTAGGCCGTGTGCTAGACACAACCGTGTGATGGCCAGGTAGGCGTGACACACGGGCTCGACCGAATTGGGCTGTGTGGGCCACACAAGCGTGTGGAAATTTGGGCCAGGTCGTGTGATCCATAGGGGCTAAGGCCAATCTGGGCGTGTGGGCCACATGGATGTGTGGGCCCACATAGGCAAACTACATGGGCGTGTGAGCCCATTTAGCTAAAATGTTTCCTAGGGTTGCACGGGTCACCCAAGTCGATTGTAAACCTACTGTAGGGTAGGTAAGTGCTACTTAGACCCTAAATTGTGTGATCTGGATATACAATGTATGTACTGAGCTTGTTAGATCTATGCATGTTTACTCATCTGTATGTATGACTGATAACTGAATGTTAACATGTACGCATGTATTCTATATATCTGCATTGAGCATGTCTAGTTGCATCTGCGTTGGGGTGGGATGATTGCTTATTAGAGGAAGTGTACTGAAAGGCTTTCATGCCTATTATCTGGCAGCTCAATTGCAATATTACTTATATGTGCCACATTCGGTACGACTTGGTGTATAGGGCTGGGTGGGTGTTTTAAACCTTACAGGGTGTGTAGGGATGGTCGAAGATGGTGTGTAGAGGCTGGTGGGTAGGTTACTGATTTCTGATATTGTATGCATACTGATAGCCTAAGGCCCTAATTTATATTTGGAACTATATCTGAATGGGCTAAGGCCTAAACTGTATCTGTAATGGGCTTAGGCCCAGATTGCATTTGACTAATGACTGTTGTTTGACTGTATGCATGTCTTCTATGGGGATTACACACTGAGTTTACGCAAACTCACCCCTTTCTATTTTATCTATATAGGTAATCCCTAGACTTAGACGGATCGGTGCAGCGGAGGACTCAGCGGTGACCACAAGTCTATTGAACAGTTTTAATTTCTTTTATGGTTTTAATTCCTACTTGTTTTCTGGGTATTTTTGATGTAATTTGGCAATTTTGTACTGTTTACAATTGTTTTGGGCTTTTAACTATTTTCACGAACTTTTGAACCGCAACAAAACTCAGTTTTATTAAACTCAATGTTTTTTCCTAAACACGAACGGTTTTCTTTAAAGATCATAGTTTTAAAAGCTTCCGCTACAGAATATGTTTTTAAATGAATCAAATTAACAAGAAGATTGTTTTGAAAGTGACGAGAGAGATAAATAGAAGCTATTAAATGGAAACGATTTTAACTTGATAAATTTGATTTCAATTGCATTCCATGTGACATCACCAGATTCGACCACAACGTCTAGGCCGGGTTTGGAGTGTTACAAAGGTTGTGCGGCTAGCAAGTGGAAACATCAATGTGCGATGGCTAGGGATGTGAGCAGCAATGGCTTGCGAGATTAGCAATAGCAGCGCGTGAGCAGGGGCTAGAGCGTAATTCTCTAGGCGCGAGAACTATGCAGAACCAGCTAGGTGATTCAGCGGCTGATAGGCACAGGGGGCAGTTGCCGATACTGCTATTGACAGCTTGGAGATGCAGCACTTGAAATGTTGTAACACCTCTCGCCCGTATCTGACTCCAGGACAGGGTTCGAGGTATTAGATGACTTAAACTCAACCGACTATATAAAACTGGGCCGTAAAATTTTGATCGATTTAAAACTTTTCCTTTCACATGCAATCTGTCCCTTAAACGAGCTCACGAGGCCCAAAACATGCATTAGAGGTGGCTCGGGACTAAACCGAGAACTTAAGAAAAACTTGAAAAATTTCATGCTTTAGGGCTCCACACGCCCATGTGGCTTGGGACACGTCCGTGCCCTTAGCCCGTGTGCAACACTGACTTTAAAACACGACCATGACACAAGCCCATAGGGACAGACCGTGTGTCATACACGGTCTAGACACACGCCTGTGTGTCTACCCGTGTAGACAATAATAAGGCTATTTTCCAAGCCATTTGTAACCCTCACAACATATGCACACATACTTATCCAGCAACATACAACATGGCATAAATGAGCTCTTAAACATCTACAAACATGTTATGCTCATGTCAATTTCTTATGCAATAAATATCATAGAATTTACTCACATCATTGCCATATACTTGTCATAACTATCATTATGTCACAAACCTCATGTCCATCACTAGGCATGCATAATCATATTCACAACCAATTCATGAGGCATTATTAACTATTTACTAATCGCTTAATCTTGCATCAGTTACTAACTCATCAATGAATCTCAATTCAATCTCTAGGTATACATGTTGTAAGCCACATCACAAGAGATAATAACATACATGCATAAGAATAATCATATAGGCCCATAACATCATTAGCCGACATAGGCCAATTTACATGACTACATACTACCTTAATAACAAGCCAATGCCTTTGGCTAAATCATAATATTACATACTCAACATTAAAACCCTATACATGCCATAGACTCGAAACATTAGGATTTACTTACGCCAATAGCGTTAACTCGACAGTGTAATAATATCTCTGACGGCCTCCAACCCGAGCTAACCTAGAAACCCTAGGGAACATGGGAAATAAAGGGGGTAAGCTTTACGCTTAGTAAGTTCATATGAAAACAATAAGCAACTCATTAACATATTTTATCAATGTTTACAACATATTCTCAAGTTCATGACAAGCTGTCTTCCTGAGCAATAGTCACTAAATTAATTATATCTGAAGCTACAAAACTCCAAATTAAGTTCCGTTAATTTTCCATGAAACTAGACTCATTTATCTTTCTACCATAA
This sequence comes from Gossypium anomalum, assembly GCA_025698475.1. Taxonomy (NCBI): domain Eukaryota; kingdom Viridiplantae; phylum Streptophyta; class Magnoliopsida; order Malvales; family Malvaceae; genus Gossypium; species Gossypium anomalum. The sequence continues at coordinate 12,655,621 of CM046956.1, forward strand.
AATTTCCAGAATTTTTGGCTTATCCAATTAGTATAGTTTGTTTCTCAAAGTTACCCCTAATTCATTGTCTGATAGTTTCAACCATTCTGTGCTAAAGTTCAATTATCTCATAGAAAAAGACTCGAATAATGTTCTCATCTATTTATATTAAAACTAGACTCATTAAGAATTCTAAGCATATAAATCATAACTCATAACCATTTTTGTACAATTTATAATGATTTTATCAATTCAAAACAGGGGATCTCGAAGTCATTCTGACTCTGTCCCACGTAACTTCAAATATCTCATTATAGGAAATTTTTTTGTTTATACGGTTTCTTTTATAAGAAACTAGACTCATTAAGATTTAATTCCATCTTTTATTCAGCCTCTAACTCATTTTCCACTATTTTTAGTGTATTTTCAAAGTTACACTACTGCAGTAACTCAAATCTGTCAAGGCTAAGTTACTCATTCATGATCTTACCATATTATTGTTACATTGAAGTCTCAACCCGAGGGTTAAGTACATACCTGTACAAAGTATCCGTTCCACAACACTTACCAACTAGTCACTTTCATCTCGAGAATTTTTCTATTTCACTAGAACTTTACCCGTTGAACACATCGGAATATAATTTGGATACACGAAATCAAGCTACCATAATTTCACCCATAATGAACTCGGAACACAACTCAACAAGCTCGGGTGTTCACATCCATAATGAACTCGGAACACAACTCAACGAGTTCGGATGCTTGCATCCATAAGTGAACTCGGAACGTAACTCAAAGAGCTCGGATGCCTCATAATTCTCACGAACTCGAAACGCAACTCAACGAGTTCAGATCTCAATTTCCTAGTGACATGTCACTTGTATCCTAATCTATTCCTAATGTTCAAACGGGGTTTTCCTCGATTATACTCCTTTGCCATCTTCCACGAAATGTCGAAATCGATACTTCAGTAATAGTTCATACTCATCAAGTAATTCACATACTTACATACTATTCAACAATAACCACAAAACATAACATTTCATGGTAATAAGCATCATATCATATAAACAACATTAAATTGCTTAAAACAACAATTATGTTACCTCATTTACTCATGAACTTACCTCGATATCACAAAGGTGAAAAAGACATAATCGTCCATAAATCGATTTTCCCCGTTCTAGGCCCAAATCGCATTTTTCAACATCTAAAACATCACATTTAGCTAATTAAAATAATTTACTAATCAAATTAGTCCATTGACACACTTTGGCAAAATTTATAATTTTGCCCCTCTATTTTGCCAAAATTACCAAATTGCCCCTAGGCTCGAAACAAGATTTTTATTCAATTTTTTTACTTCTCAAGACTAGATAAACCATTTTCATAACTATGGCAACTCACAAAAATCATTATTACACACATTAACAACCCATTTTACAACTTTGCATAATAACTTTTTAAAGGTATTTTCATGCAAATTTCCTTCACAAAAGTTGTTTATTAGACAACTACAACTCTTATTCTTCCATAAAAACTCAGAAAACAACACATATACATTCATGGCAAAACCCTATATTCCTTATCATTTTGCAAAATAGTCCCTTATTATGAAAGCTCATGCTTTAGGGGTTACAAAATTGTTAAAATCTTCAAGAAAAAACATTAAAATCACTTACTATAAAGGGAGTTTCTTTGATGAAAGTTTCCAGCTTCTAAACCCTTTCTTTGCTGCCATTTTCGGTCAAAGAAGAAGGAAGAAAATGAAAAAGTTGAAGCTAAGTCCTTAGGGTACCGTTTTATCACCTAATATGACATCACCTTACCAACTACATTGACCATTTGAAATTTCTTGTCTCATGGCCGGCCATCACCCTTTCAATGGCCTAATTTCACATTAAAAACCCCCAATTTAAGAAACAAGGCAATTTAACACATTTAGGCATCAAAACACGACTTTTACATTTTATGCGATTTAGTCCTTTTTCGAAATTGGACTAGAAATCGCTAAAATTAACTTACCAAAATTTACATGCACTTATAAAATTATATTATAACACATAAAATAATACCTAAAATAATTTTATTTGGCCTCAGAATAGTAGTCCCGAACCCACTGTTCCGACTAGGCCCAAAATCGGGCTGTTACAAATGTGGAGCTGTTATTAGGGGCATGTGATGCTAGGACATTTGGAGGGTGAAAGGTGCTAGATTTGATGTAAAAGTAGTATTTAAAGTGTGAGCATGGGAGAGTTCAACTCGAATTCTTAGAACAAATTAATAATAAAATATCTTAAGTCCTAATGTCATTTAAAGTTAATAACAATTAATTAAAAATATAATATATATTAATGTATTATTTTCTATTACTTTATTTATTGAAATAAAATCTCTTAATAAAATATGATAAAATTTAAACCAAATCTAATTCTATACAAAGTTGATAATAATTAATATATATTATAATAAATATAATTATATATTAGTTACTATCATCATATTTATTAAAAATTAAATTAAAAACTTTTATTTTAGTTGCCTTTAAATATATTTACAAAAAGAGACAGCTAATTTCAATATTTACAAAAAGAACAATCAAATTTTGCAAATAATTCAATTAAGTACCTAAACTTAAAAAAAATTTGAAAATTGAGTTGCAAGTAAAACTTAGATCAACTAACCCTTTAATTTGAAAAACTAAAAATTTATTTTGCCATTTAGGGAATAATTTCTCGAAAGATTATGTTAAAATCAATTCCCAAGAAAGATTGGAGGGATCACAAGCGATCCCGCTTAAGTTCCAATCTCCTAGACAGAGTTTATTTTAATATACTAATCCAAAAAATATACCTTAAGTCATTTAATTAAAAGAAAACAAGAAAATTAAGTATCCGAGAAAATGAATGAGACTTTATCATGTTCAATTTTATCTCACTAGTAATGTTTTAAGCGTTGAGCATTAACTCGAACATTATCTCCCTTACCTTGAAGTTCTAAAACTCCATATGGAAAAACTTGGTGAATAGTAAATGGATTGGACCAACGTGATTTTAACTTACTTGGAAAAAACCTTAATCTGGAATTGAACAACAAAACTTGCTAACTTGCTTCAAATTCTCAAACTCGGATGTGCTTATCATGCCATCTCTTTAATCTCTCATTGAATAACTTGGCATTTTCATATGAGAAAGTGCGAAATTCTTCTAACTCATTAAGTTGAAGCATTAGTTTCACTTTAGCAAGCTTAGGATCCAAATTGAGCTATTGGAAAGCCCAATAAACTTTATGTTTTGACTCCAAGGGCAAATGAGAGGTTTTCCTAAAAACCAACTGATAAAGAGAAATCCCTAAATGTGTCTTTTATGCTATCCTGTAGGCCTATAAAGCATCATCCAATCTTTTGGACCAATCTTGTCGGTTTGGACAAACTACTTTCTTGAGTATGCCTTTTATCTTTTTGTCTGCCAGTGCAGCTTGTCCATTCGTCTACGGATGGTAAGCTGTAGCAACTTTGTGCTACACTCCGTGTTTATTGAGCAAGCATTTCAACCATTTCTTCACAAAATGGGACTCCTCACCACTAATGATAGCCTTAGGATTCCAAACCTTGTGAACACATGTTTCTGCAAAAATTTCATCACAACCTTGGCATCGTTCGTCGGATATGTCTCGTCCTCAACCCACTTAGATACATAATCTACTACTACCAATATGTACTTGTGACCAAAAGACGTAGAGAATGGACCAAGGAAGTCAATACCCCAAACATCAAATAATTCAACCTCAATAATGTTTGTTCGGGGCATTTTATTTTTATTGTGATGTTTCCAACCCTCTAGCATCTCATAACTCTTTACGTAGGCATACACATCTTTGAATAGCGTTAGCCAAAAGAATTTGGCTTGCAAGACTTTGGCTATAGTACGTGTACCTCTGAAGTGTCCCCCACTCGGAGCTGTGCAAAAATGATATAAAATCTTATGTACCTCATTTTCTTCCACACATCACCTGATCATTTGATTTGTGCACTTTTTGAACAAGTATGGCTCTTCCCAGAAATAATACTTCATATCATGAAGAAACTTTTTCTTTTGTTGATACGTCTTATCATTCGGCATCAAACCACAAGCTAAATAGTTAGCAAAATTAGCAAACCAAGGGGTATTATGGACATGATTTACGTTAAGTATGTGCTCGTCTGGAAATGTCTCCTGAATGGGTATAAGTGGATAATTTCCTTTTCGCAGCTCCAATCTGGATAAGTGATCTACTACTTGATTTTTTACCCCTGTTTGATCTTGAATTTCTATATCGAACTCTTGGAGTAGAAGTACCTATCGGATTAATCTCGGCTTGGCATCTTTTTTGACAAGTAAATATGTAATTACCAAATGATCCGTATAAACAGTCACTTTGGTACCTACAAGATAAGATTGAAACTTGTCAAAAGCAAATACAATAGCAAGTAACTCTTTCTCTGTTACCATATAATTCAATTGAGCTCCCGTTAGAGTCTGACTTGCATAGTGGATGTGATGAAAAACTTTGTTCCTTCACTGGCCCATCACAGCTCTTATTGCAGAGTCATTTGTGTCACACATCAATTCAAATGGAAAATCTCAATCCGGTGTGACGACAATGGGTGCCGAAACTAACCGATTCTTTAGATCATCAAATGCTTCAAACATTCTTTATCAAAGTTAAAGATTGTACGATAATGCTCCGTAATCGTAATCTGGCGACGAAGACGGGTTAGGGTTGTTACACTACTTCTCTTGTAATCATTCGAATTCAACATGGTGAATTATCTTCTCCTTTGCCAGTGGTTTTTTTCTCGAAAGGGTTTCCACGTAAAAATCTGTGTGTTCTTTATTTTTCTTTCTCTTTTCTTTGCGATACATTGTCCTTATCGACGTTCTATTTTTCATAATTAAATAAGAAATTGTTCCTGCATTTCCATAGCAACTAGCAGAGAATTGCAAATTGGGTTGGCCAATTTCTACCATTCTCCAACAACATTGCATGGGATTCCAAATTGTTGGAAAGCCACAAATACAAACCTAATGAGAAGAAAGAATTACATACTAAAATAGGAACCACCGCCTTCCACAGTACCTTTGAAAAACCACAATCCAGAATGGCATGCAAACTAGTCTCCAAAGGTTGCCCATATCGAACACAATGACCTTCATCATACATATGACGATGAATAATCAGTATTAAATTATCCACAAAGAACATATGTGAAATTTTTGGCTCACTCCTCGAGAATGGGAAAGAAGTCTATACTCGTCTATCAACAACACTTTCAATAAGATGACCAAATTGTTCTATACACAGTACAAACAAGTAGGGAGATAAAGGGTTTCCTTGTCGCAAACCTCGTGTGGGAAAGAACTAATTGGAAACTAAACCATTCCAAAAAACCTGCACAAATGAGGTAGTCACACAGTTTATTATTAAATGGATAAAAGTTGACAGAAATCTTGCATCCAACATAGTATCTTCCAAGAAATGCCAACATATTCTATCATATGCCTTTATAAAATCAACTATTAGCACCATCCAACATTTTTGACCTATTTTCCTTTTCATAATATGGATGGCCTACTAAGCAATGATAATATTATCCAAAAATGTTTCTTTCCACTATGAAACTAGTTTGGTTTGGTCTGACAATGGTGGACATGATCAGTCTAAGGCGGTGACCAATAGTCTTTGTTATAATTTTGTACAATACTGCACATGAACTTATCGAACGAAATTGAGATATGTATTCAGGACCTTGTATATTCGGAATTAACACAAGCAACGTCTTGTTAATAATTGGATTAAGACATTGTCCTTTAAAAACCTTCTAAATTAGATCATACACAGACCCACCCATTGTTTCCTATTGGGATTGGTAGAACTTTGCATGAAACCCATCAATTCCAGGAACCTTTAGAGGTTCCATGCTAAAAACGGATTTATGGACTTCTTCTCCAGACACATCCCTTAATACAACCTCTCGGTCAACAAAGGAGATTGGAGGAAACATACTGTAACAAGGAAAAGAACCTGCAGTCCTAGAGCCAACTGTATAATGATCCTGAAAAAATTCCACAGCATGTTGCTTTAACCTGTCATTCTCAAACCACCAACCCTCATCACCAATAATTAACCCTTCGATTCTATTGGTTTCCTTCTAGCTCTCGTATGACTATGAAAATAAATGGTGTTTCTATTACCATTTGTCAACCAAATTGATCAAGATTTCTGGAACCAAAGTAGTTCTTCACGTTTAAGAACAACATCAATTTCCTTCTTAATCTCAACTTCCTTAGAGCTCAAATGTGTAGAAGCTCGAAATTCTAAAATTCTCTGAACACGGTTCAGCTCCCTAATAAGTTCCTTCTTCCTAACAAGAACATAAACATTTTTACTCCAGACTTGTAATACAGACTTCAAATTCTTTAAACTCGAAAACACATCAAGATTTGGATTCCAATTTTTCTAAATAAGGTTCCTGAATTCCGTATGGAGTAGCCAGATAGCTAAAAAATGGAAGGGTCGTCGGTTACTATAGGAAAAATTTAGGCTAGACGCAATCAAAATTGGCCGGTGATCCAATTTTAATCTGTGCAGATCTTTAACGAAATATTTCAAGGCAGCTGCCTCCCACATGGAATTATAGATAGCACGATTAAGTTTTTGAAAAAGCATGCCCTGTTCCAAGTAAACAGTGGACCTGAAAAACACATATCTCGGAGACCAAACTTATAGATAAATTTCTTAAACAGCTCACAACCGAGGTCCCTTCTACTTACCCCCATTGTCTCTTCGGACCATCTAATATGGAATTAAAATCACCTGCTAGAATCCATGATTCACAAACATAATAAACTGCAGAACAAAGGAAGGCAGAAAAACTCTGAGTAATTCTTATATAGACAACCGAAAGGTGAACTTTAACAATATCAACAGTAATATTATCATTCCTTAGAAGCCAAATTCCCCCTGAGAACCCTAAAACTTCTAATCTAAAAGAGTTTTGAAATCCTAATGTACCAAGAATTCCATCAGCTCTATTCCCAGTTCAGATTCCTGGTCAATAGTAGAGACAACCCCTTTTACCGCCTATTCTATTTCCACCAAATTCTGTTGTGAATGTCCATATGCAGACTTCTTAGGTCGAAGCATTTCGAGGTCCTTCATCTCTAACGGTCGTTGACCAGTATTTTTCTCAGTAAAAAACACACCATCTTCCTTACGAAAACAACTTGTACTACCTTTCTCCATGACTTGCGTCTATTTTTTCAATTGAAACTGCTTGACAGCTCTATGTTTGGATTATGTTTAGATTTATCCAACCCCCCTGAAATCTGAATTGATTGAAAGCAAAAAGGTTCTTCAACACCAAACCAACTTTACGGCCAATGATCGACCCATCATTAAAACTTTCAGACCTCCGTTCATTACCTTTATTCACAGTCTTTAGAATATTAGTACTCTTTCTAGGCCCAGATCCAATAGTAACTCCTTTGCGTTTGGTTTTCAACCCATTCATCATCTGAGTTGTAGCTAATCTAAGGTTTTTCCCCTTAACAGAGTCATTCAAAGTTTCTTTGTCTGCTGCAGAGTCACTTACCATATTTAAGCCAATCTCCACATATCCTCTCTAATTCAAAGTTTCATTTAGCTCAAGTGTTTCTTCTTTGTCTATTTGCTTAATTGGCAAACACTCTAATCTTGTAAGGATTATTTCTTTGTTTGCTTGTTTGTTTCTCTTTGAAAGAGTTTATGTCTTAAGATTTATGTGGAAATCTTAAGGGAGTTGTAAGGTTAAATCTTTCCCTCAAAGGTTGATCAAGGTAGTAAATTTAGGAAAATCCTTAGTTTTGGAAAGTAAAGGTAATGGAGTAGGCAATTGGGGTCGAACCACTATAAATTTTTGTGTTCATTATTTCATTCTTTTCTCTTTGCTTCCACAAATTTTTTTAAAAGGTCAATTCACCCCTCTCTTGACTAATTCAATTGAGTTATTGAGCTAACATTTCTTTTTCAATCGAAACTACAAGGAAACCTAGGGAAACCATTTCTATCAACTCAAGCATTCGACTTCTTAATTTGGTAAGTATATAAGTTTGTTTCTTATAATTTTTATGTTTTTGAGATCCCGAAAGCTTGATTTAGCTAACTCGTGTTTCAATTTTTGAAATTGTTAAAGTATAAAAATAATGTCATTGATGAATGCTTGAAGTTTTATTTTAAATTATCAGTTTGTAAGTTTAGTGGTGAAAAAGGACTAATTTGTAAAGTAAAAATTATTAACTTTGAACATAGGGACTAAAGTGTAAATATTTCAAAATTGATATAGGCTTCTACAATTATTGATAATAAAGGGTTATAGAAGGGTGGAATTGAAACTGAATTGAAAAAATAAATTTAAATGTGAAATATATAGTTATTTCGGTTTTAGGGACTAAATTGAATAAAATGTAAAACTTTAAGGGACATCCAAAAATAAAATTGAATTGATATATGTTTATAATAGGTTATTAAAACATGTTCAGAATTGATAATTTGAAATGAATTATTATAGATCGAGATTTGAATAAATCAGAAGATAATCAAGAAAAAGTAGAAATTGTATATTAATCCCTGACACCTTGTTTACTTCTTGTTTTTTGAGGTAAGTTCATATGGAACTTACTATGTTATTTTATGTTATGTTTGAATTATATTAAAATGTTTATTAATTTAGGTTAATGATTGCTTGCAAGCGTGCGCGGAAAAACAAATGATTTTATAAAACAAATTGAAAGTGCAATTTTAACTGCAAACATACAGTGTCAGTTGTAATATTTGTAGTTTTGATGGAACACGGAGTATTCCAAAGGGTCAAACCCAAAGAAGGAGGTGAGTGAGCAATTCTTAGCTATGAGCAAGCAAAAGAAGGAGTCTAAAAAACTAATCGCTAAAAACTATATTGCGGCAAATCATAAAATGGGAAGTGATTAACCTAAATTATCAATTAACTACATGAAGGACTAAATTGTAAAGAGTGCAAAGTTATGAAATTCACGAATAACTAACAAACGGTGGTTGATTGACTTTAATGTGGTTCTCTAATCTTTGAATTAGAGATCTAAATTATCTAAACTCCTACAGTGATTCTGTTTTACCTTTCGGCCTCAACTTTACCAAATTAGACAAATTAGTCTTATTTATCTCTCGACCTCACCGGCTAATCCGGGACTAATGAATTGGTGCTCAATAAGATATCCTTTCGGTCTCACTTATCTAGATTTTCCCTTAGGCTCTTCAATCCTAAATTTTTAGGTTTATTCAATTTAGTCTAATTTGTTACAATTTAGTTGATTAACCAAAAATTAGCTTACCCACATCTCCATCAACCAGCCCCCTTAAGAGTTTAGTTACTCATGTTAAAAACTAAGCTAACAAACATAAAAATAACAACCATGGCATCCATTAAAGAAAAACTCAAGAAAAATATGAAAGTTGGGATTTTTAATGAAGAAAACTTAAAAGCAAAGTAAATATGAACATCTAACAGCAAAATGAGAAGCAAGAAACATTAAAAGTAAAGACTTTAACAACTGAAACTAAAGAAAACTGAAAATACATTAAGTAAAGATGAAAGTGTCATTACAAGTAAAGAAAATGGACTAAAAGTGCAATTTAACCCTAGCTACAATGATAACTAACTTAACTACCCCTAAAGAACAACAAGAATAATAATAATAATAAAGTGCAAGAAAAATAAACACTACACTAAGGATGAAGATGAAATTAAAAAACTCTAGAAAAGGAAGAAGAAAACCCTAAGAGAAAACTCAAGAAAACTAAAACTAATGTGGCTTCCTCTCTCCTCAGTAAATTTTGGCTGATTTAGCTATAATTCTTGACCCAATTTGTTAACTAAAATGCCCTTGAACGAGCCTTCATTGATTGGTGTTTAAGAACAATATAAATTTCCTTTCGAATCTCAACTTCTCTAGAGCTCAAGTGTGGAGAAGCTTAAAATTCTAAAATTCTCTGAACACGGTTCAGCTCCCTAATAAGTTCCTTCTTCTTAACAAGAATATTCCAATAAACATTTTTATTCAAGTCTTGTAACACAAACTTCAAATTCTCCAAACTCGAAAACACCTTAAGATTCGGATTCTAATTTTTTTGAATAAGGTCCTTGAATTCCGTATAGAGTAGCCAGCTAGCTAAAAAACGAAAAGGTCACCGGCTCCTGTAGGAAAAATTAAGGCTAGGTGCAATCAAAATCAGGCGATGATCCGATTTTAATCTGTGCAAATGTCTAACAGAATAGTTCAAGGCAGCTGCCTCCCACATGGAATTACATATAGCACGATTAAGTTTTTGAAAAAGCATGTCTCTGTTCCAAGTAAACAGTGGACCTAAAAAACACATATCTCGGAGACTAAACTTATAGATAAAGTTCTTAAACAACTTACAACCGAGGCCCCCTCTACTTGCCCCATTGTCTCTCTGAACCATTTAATATGGAATTAAAATCACTTGTTAGAATCCATGGTTCAAAAACATAATAAGCAAAATCATCTAGAGCTTTCCACAGTTCACGCCTTTTTTGAACTTGAAGGCCCACATAAATTGCAGAACAAAAAAAATACGGAAGAACCCTGAGTAATTCTCATATAGACAACCTGAGGGTGAACCTTAACAATATCAACAATAACATTATCATTCCAAAGAAGCCAAATTCCCCCCGAGAACCCCAAAGCTTCCAATCTAAAAGAGTTTTGAAATCCTAATCTACCAAGACTTCCATCAGCTCTATACCTGCTAATGTGCATTTCAAACAGATAAAATAAATCCGGAGAAAAATCTCTATTATACTCTTGTACGAGGATGACCAACACATTGGCAGTTCCAAAATCACATTTTTACCTTCAGAAAAAAAAAAAAGATTGACGAACAGACCTAGAAAAAAAAAACAAAACAGATTAGCAATCCGCCTGATAGACGCCTATTACCTTCATATCAAATCCCTCAATTTCCATAAAAATCCCACCTGACAAACACCCCAGTTCAGATTCCTGGTCAATAGTAGAAACAATCCCTTTTATCGCCTATTCTATTTCCACCAAATTCTGTTGTGAATGTCCATTTGCAGACTCCGTAGGTCGAAGCATTTCGAGGTCCTTCATCTCTGACAATCGTTAACCAGTATTTTTCCCCATAAAAAACGCACCATCTTCCTTACGAATACAGCTCCTACTACCTTTCTCCATGACTTGCATCTTTTTTTTCAACTGAAACTGCTTGACAGCTCTATGTTTAGTTCTATCCAAACCCCTAGAAATCTGAATTGATTGAAAGCAAAAAGGTTCTTCAACACCAACCCAACACTACGGCCCATGACTGACCCATCATTAAAACTTTCATACCTCCGTTCGTTACCTCTATTCACAGGCTTTAGAATATTAGTACCCATTTGCCTTTGGTTTTCAACCCGTTTCTCATCTGAGTTGTAGCTAATTTAAGGGTTTTCCCCTTAATAGAGCCATTCAAAGTTTCTTTGTCTGCTGCAGAGTCACTTACCATGTTTAAGCCAATCTCTTTAGATCCTCCTTGATTCACGCCCAAAACTTCAAATCTGGAACCACGGTTCCCTCCACCTTGATTGTCGTGAATTTTGACCCATAGACTCTTCCCAATACACCGTTTTCGATGTTCAACTAACATCCACGGTCCATAATCCTCCTTTTCAATTCACCGATTTAAATTTTGAGAGACGTTTCTATTCGACACTGCCATCTTGACGGGATTCTCCTCCACCGGCGGTGGGTCACAACCTTTTTGGCATTTGTCAGCCCCATGTCCATACATACCACATTTGAAACAAACATTTGGTAATGATTCGTATTTAACCCTTTGGGGATGACCGTTGATCCTGACTTTAGAAATCAAGGGTTTCCTTAAATCTACACAAATGGCTAATTTAGCGAACCTTCCCCTTGTTGCAGTAACAGTATTTTCATCGATCCTCACCATTGAACCAATCTCTTTACCAATGGCTTTGAGAATGCAAGATGAATAATAACTTTCGTATAATCCCAGCAACCAAACCCGTACCGCTTGGACTCCCACCTCATCCTAATTCGTCGAGAAATCGGATAACCAAGGATGGACTGCCAAATATTGCTCATATATCACCCATGGTCCATTAGTTAACACCTTGGTGTAGCCATCTTCCTCACTAAACCGAACCAGATAATAATCATTCTCCAAATCCATTAATTGGAATGGACTATTTGTTTTCCACAATAGTGTAACCCAATTTAGCAAAGCATTGAATGTTATTTTCCTACCCAATAGCTCAACAATGATTGTTTTTGCCATCTTCTTCTCAATCAAACCCTTCACCCAGTCAGAGAACATAATTGATGGTGTCCCATCTACCAGTTCAAATCTTACATCACCGTCTTGAACATCAAAATTATCCGCCATCCGCAACGACTCCTTTGAACCAGGAGCACCCATAAAAGAATGCTTATAGCTCATCTTTGGCAATGAATCCTCCGACACCTGCCTACCATTTCCATCCACTACGAGATCATCTGAGTCAGATGGTAACTCCGTTCTATGTCTAGCCTTTTTCGTAACCCTAGCCACGCCTGAATTGGAAATATCAGGATTAGAACCCCACGTGAAAACCAGAGATATGTTTTAGACCTAACATGTTAAATGACTATTTTTATTTTTTAAATTTTACTTTTTAAAGAATTACATTTTACTAGACAAACGAGGTGAAAATTTTAAAATTCCTGCCAAATAATTATTTTATAGTGTTGATTAATGAGCGAAAAAAGAAATAATTCTTTGATTCAAGACTTGAACTCCAAGTACTACGGGATCTTCCACCACTTGGACTCCAAGTAATATTAATTATTAAATATTCTATTTGGATCTTTGTTTTTGATGTTTTGCCACTGCCGTTCTCTTTCACAAATAACTCTGAATGGACTTTACTTGAGACCCACATAATTATATATGCTCTTTCCACAGAATACACAAATAATATGCTTATGTATGCTCTTGCATCAGCAGCCTACTGTACCTTTCTCAAATGATCGGACTCCACACTTGGCTGTATATGTAACAGATATTGGTACGCTAGTCTTACCATTCACTTCACTTTTCCTTCTTTCTACTCATATTCCTATGGGTTCCCAAACCCAGCAGCCTCACTTTGTGCTGTTCCCTTCCATGGCGCAAGGCCACTTGATCCCCATGGTAGATATCGGTCGATTGTTAGCGCAGCGTAACGTGATTGTTACTATAGTTACGACACCTCATAATGCAAGCAGAGTCCAGAAAACAATTGATCGAGCTGTTGAATCAGGCCTCGCTATCCGTTTAGTGCAGCTCCGGTTTCCAGGCAAAGAAGCAGGGTTACCAGACGGGGTTGAGAATATAGACATGATATCTTCAATGGAGGACTTGTTCAAATTCTTCACTGCAGCAAACAGTATGGACGAAGCAGTGCAGGAATTATTTGAGAAGCTAACACCACGCCCCATTTGTATTATTTCGGACATGTTTCTGCATTACACCCTCAAAATTGCTACCAAGTTTCAGGTCCCAAGGATATCGTTTCATGGAATTTGCTGCTTCTGTTATCTTTGTGTGCACAATCTGAAGTCCTCCAAGATACTAGACAACATAACATCTGATTATGAATGCTTCAAGGTGCCAGGCTTGGCTGAAAAGGTCGAATTTACTAAACCCCGGTTGCCGCTTAACCTTGATGAATCCTGGAAGGACATTTTTGATACAACAACAAAAGCTGACGAAGCATCATATGGAGTTGTCATAAATAGTTTCGAAGAGCTGGAATCGCCATACGTGAAAGAGTACAGGAAGATAACAAAAGCTTGGTGCATTGGTCCAGTTTCTCTGAGCCACAAAAATGAGTTGGATAAGGCTGAAAGAGGTAAGAAGGCTTCAATCAATGAGCAGCAGTGTTTGAAGTGGCTTGATTCTCAGGAACCCAACTCTGTAATTTATGCTTGTCTTGGGAGCATGAGCACCTTGAAATCTCCCGAACTGATAGAGTTGGGTTTGGGCTTGGAGGCCTCGAACAAGCCATTCATTTGGATCTTAAGAGGAAATAATGACGCATCGAACCAGGTGATGAAGTGGATTGAAGAGGATGGATTTGAGGAAAGAATAAAAGGAAGAGGTTTTGTAGTTGTGGGATGGGCTCCCCAAGTGCTCATTTTATCACATCCTGCAATAGGAGGGTTCCTAACTCATTGTGGATGGAATTCAACAATCGAAGGCATTTCTGCTGGCGTTCCATTATTAACATTGCCACTTTTTGCAGACCAGTTTACCAATGAGAGACTTGTAGTACAAATACTAAAAATCGGAGTGAGCGTTGGGGCCAATGAACCTACGGCCTGGGGAGTTGAAAAATCTGGGTTCATGTTGAAGAAAGAACATGTTAAAAACGCAATAGACCAATTGATGAATGAAGGAAATGAAAGCATAGAGAGAAGAAAACGAGCTAAAGAGTTTGGAGAGAAGGCAAATAAAGCTGTTGAAGTAGGTGGATCTTCTTATCTTAATATGACACTATTAATCCAAGATATAATCCAACAATCTTCAAAGATGGGTGTGGATATGATTCCAACCTCACATCCCCACGACAACTAAGGAGATATAATAAGAGCGAGGCTCTATCTAATAAGAAAACCGAGATAAGGTCAAAGAGTGATTTATTTGGTTGATGTAGTTTTTTTTGTTTGTTTGTTTTGTGTTTCTTATTATTATCATTTTGTGTCTTGCAGAAAACCACCTTTTGGTTTAATGAAATAATTACGGTTTTTCAATTGTCATTACTTAATAGTATTGATATATTTTTTTCCCATTTTTTTCTCCTTTTCTAAATTGATGGTCGACTCTCAATCATCGAACTCCTCATGATCCCAAACCCCAAATGTTAGTCATATTCCTAGTACCATAGTTTCCAACTGAACGTACTTTGCAAATGTGAAGATTAGCTTCTCCGTAGTGTCATAATTGCCACCATTTCCCTTGAGATTCTTTTGTTAGAATTATAACACATTAATATAAACATAATAAATTGTGATTTGTCATGTCAGATCGTTAATAATAAAAACAAAATGCAGAAATATATATGAATCCATCGATATGTTGATATCTTTTAATCTTGTAGTTTCGATCTTCCTAATTAATATACAAAAAGGTGGCTCTTTTTTCTAAATATGGGATGTCAGAAAGATTATGTAGGCGTAATTTGGAGACCACACTGCAGCAAAATTGACTTTTAGCGACGTTTTTTAAGGTCTTTAGCAGCAAACGCCGCTAAAACTATTAGCGGCGCTTGTTACAAGCGCCCGCAAAAAAGCCTCTATAGATGGCGCCACTAAAGTTTGCGGCGTTTATTTGAAAAAACGCCGCTAAAGATCATGACCTTTAGCGGTGCTTTTCCTACAAACGCCGCTAAAGATCAAGACCTTAAGCGGCGCTTTTCCTACAAACGTCGCTAAAGATCATGACCTTTAGCGACGCTTTTCCTATAAAAACCGCTAAAGATCACGACCTTTAGTGGCGCTTTCTCAAAAACGCTGCTAAAAGTCATGAAATTCAAAAAAAAATTACAAAATACTATAAAGGTCATGAAAAATATAAAAAAATTTAAAATTCATTATCAAATTAAATTTTCTATTAAAATTTTAACTTTAAAACTAAATACCAAAATTAATGAATTTAAATTTAGAATTTAAAATAATAAATTAATAACACAATTAAAATCCAAAAGTTAGAACTCAAGTTATCTTAAATATTAAAATAAAAATAAAAATTTAGAATCAAAACTAAAATAAATAATAAAAATTAGATTAAATATAAAGATATCAATAAAATAAGATATTATAATGAAGTTCCTTAAATGAAATAAGGACTTAATTCCCATGTGAAATATCAACATTGATTATTTAAATTGATTAACTAAGTCAAAATTGCAATTTGTGTTTTTCTTTCAACTCAAATAAAAATAAAATGTTGAAACAAAACAATTAAATAAAAAATTAGAATAATTAGTTGACATGAAATTATTATTAAGTATATGCAAATATGCAAGTAGACGATTACAAAATAGGGTGTAGCTTTTGATCAACTAATTAGTTGATCCTACTGCAGGTTCTATCTATAATCTACTTAACTAACATACAAACATAAGACACTCTAATACTTTTTTGCACATAAAATATCTAAAAGTCACACCTGAATTCGGATTCATAGCACATACGGTGTCAACTGCATGTTATCATCCTTATTCGCTGCTGCAATGCCTCCCACAAGCATTCAGAAAGCAATAAGGAACTGGTGCTACTTGCGGATGGACATTAATGCCATGGCCTCTTGCTCCTTCGATAGGAGGCACATGATGATGAAAGTTTGGGTTCCGAAAGTCAAGGGGAGAATGTGAGAAATTTGAGGAACCTCTGTGCCTAGTCTCCATAGGTCCACCAATATTGCTACCTGTACAAAACCACAAGTCCAAGGCAATCAGTTTCGAGGTTAAAACAAATTCCTACACAAGCTCATTTACATGAATGCTGCTTTAAATAAAAAGTACATATTTAGATGGAGAAATTACCATGCATATAAGGAACACCAGGAGCCTGAGTCTAAACTGAGGCACCTCCATCTGTTATTGTTGGTTGAAAAGGTTGACCCAAGTAATTTCCTTGAAAATAAGGGTTGCCACTTTGCATCAAAATAGGATCTACTGCATTTGCCCCTAATCTGTTCCTCGCACTTCTTTGAGGTCCTGCTTCTCTAATTGGTGGTTGGCCATTTCCCCTATATTGAGACCTAGTAAAAGATGCAGCATCCACCGTGCCAACCCCATCAGGGTTAATGGTGTAACAGAGGAGCTAGAGCTTGATGAGGCATTAAACTTTAGACAGCAAGAACACACCTCAAACCATAGATGTTGCAAAAGCCTGTAAGCTATCAGTTCAGGTCTGCTAATAGATGGATAGCCAACCTTCTTGGCTAGGTTAATCTTTGGCATTGTCAATAATTTTACTAAAATCCTTTCTAAAAGGACAAGCAAATCATTTGCAGCTCCTTTAACTGATTTAGAGGGGAACGATATGAGGCTGATGACGGGAAAAATAACTAAAAGCTCTTCACTAAGGAAATATTCAGCTCCATTAACAGCATACTCTACAAAAGTGAGCGCAAGAGAATATTGTAAGAAATATAGGGTCTTGGAATTCAACCCAAACAAAACAATGATAAAGGATCATCAATCATAATTCATCCACTCCAGAAATATTCACACTGTCCACATGCACAAATTAGAGAGAGGGCCTACATGTTGATTTACAGCAGCACAAACCAGAAAACTAAACCAATGGTCAGTATCAACAAAAAATAGCGAACTATTATAAACCAATGGTCTAAATTAAATAGAGACTGCCAAGATGGTTTAGAAAACTAAACATGTATTTATAAAAGTATTAATATTTTACACACTTCTTTGACATGGATTCATAAAAAATAAAATTAAGTGACATTAATTCATAAAAAATAAAATTAAGTCAGAAACTTAGAAATAAAGGTTAGACTACAATAAAAATTCAGTATACAGCAAAAAAAATTTCTGTAGATACAATTTAAAGGGCATCAAGAGAATAGAATCTACATAGAAATGCTGAAAATACCAATTTCGCTTTTCCACTTCAAAAGAAAGTGAAGGAATTTTAATATTGAGAGCTGTTGATGTTCAAGATCGGATTCGATGAGCAAAACAGATAAGGATAATATTACTGATGCTAGTTCCGGCATATAATGCAGTGCAAGATCTTTCTGGGCTACCAACATGTGTTTTAATAGCTCAACTATAGGCTCAATCTCATCAGACTGCTTGCAAGGAGACGTATAGAGTGAAAGCACATTCTCTATTAGTTCCACCCCACATAGTTGAGCTTCAATAATCAACTCTCTCTTAACATGGACCAAGAACAAACAATATGGAATGATAAGAAGGTGCAAAAGGCATGAGTGAAAATCATAAGAAAGTCCACACTAAGAAAAATTATAAGTCAAAACAAAATGGTCTAAGTGAAAATTGAAGTTTCTAGAACGTACCGCTCCATTTCCAACCAATTGCCTCAAAACCACAGTAAACGAGTCAACCAAACATTCAACCACATAGCAAAAATTCCTAGTTTCCTGAAAGTTCACAAGATTATAGAACCTAAATACCTAATAAAATTGCACCTTCAAAGATACCACAAGTTCCAAACAAAAAAGAACAATAAGTTAAGAAATTAGAAGAAACTTAACTCCAAGCTTTTGAGAGGGAAATATTTCAGGAAATGTATAAGTGCTTTGAAAATTGGCAATGCCTGGTTTGGAATTGAACAGCAAAACGATGCCATTGACGTAATCAACTGTCTAGCAAACAAAAACAATGAAGAATCCGAGGCATTCATTCTTAAAATCGAATAAATCAGAAAATGTCTCAAGAACTCACAGACTTCCACCATTCCCAATCCCTTGTTTTTCGCCATAAATAACAAAACTTGATTCACAAGCTCCCGTTCAACCTCTCTCCGACTGGAAAGAATCTAAAATTTTTCAAATGAATGAATAATTAAAAATTATAACGTAATGATGATTGCTATGAAGATAACTCAATTTTAACTTAATTCAAACCTTGACAAACGGGTGATTTTCATGGGACTCGGGTTTTCAAGACCCGTTACTACGTTCGTACCCGACACAAACGAGAAACCCCAAGGATTTCACGAAGAGAGGAACGAATTTGGGAACGGATCCTTCCAATGCCAAGAGATTCAAAAATATTAAATTCCATGTAAACAAGCATTCCCTTAAAACAAGTGTGTGTTTTGACAACTCCCCAGCTCTCAAACTTCTAAAGGTATCATAAATCTCTTTCCTCAAATCATCAATAATAATAAAAGAAAAAAGAAAAAAAATCATCACCATGATCTAACCTTAAATTTCCCTGAATGATAACTTGGAAAAAGAGAATCTATAATATCAAAATAGGCTCAAAATAATTACCAATCATCAAAAACTTTCTACCACCAGTATCGTATATATCAAGCTATGAGAATGGGGAAATTTCAAACATTTACCCTCCTGTACAAATATATTGAAGTTGTTCATAAAAATTCCTAATTATTGATTAAATTTAAAAGCAAAAACAAAAATATTTTCAAGTTTTTGTTCACAATTATCTCAATCCTAAGGAGAACCTCGCAAATCATCCTACCAAGCTCCTCCTTTGATTAGTACTTCTAACGAACCAAAAGAAAAATAAAAATATATATACACATTAATTTCAAAAAATTCGTCAAATTTTTTAATACCCAATATTTAGAAAACAATTACCAACCCAAATTCTTTAACAGCATGCAAAAATTTTAAAAAAATAATGAAAAAAATAAAATTAAAGAAGGATGGGTCTTTTGACTTTGCCGTACCTTAGAATCATGAACCAAAAAATCACAGCCCAGAATGAGTAAAGCAACCTTGAAATAATCCAAAGGAAGAAAAATAATGTTAACCTTTTAGTTAATTAAAACCGCATTAATCAAATTTTAGACAATGCAGAACCCTAGGAATTCGAAGTAGACAAATTGATTGTAGAAGGGGTGACGAAATTGCCTCCCGATTATTTTTTAGGAGTGGAGAGCGACGGCGACGGCGTCGCAGCAGAGAGATTATTCGAGCGCAATGCACCAGGTGGTCTCGTCGGCGTCTTCGATGGCAAATGGGTTGGGAACTTGGGGATGAAATTTTAGGGATTAAAGGAGAAGAGATGGAATGGGGGAAATTTTGTTAAGGGGAAAAAGAACAGCTATCGGCAGCACTGAGAATAAATTGGATGAAACTAAAACGACGGAGTTTTGGTTAAAAAAAATGACAGTTGTGGCTAAAGGTGATCTATTACGGCGTTTATATGCTAGCACCGCTAACTTCTTAAAATTATTATAAAAATCAATTAAACCCATTTAAATTAAAATAAAATTTTATTAATAAATTACTGTTGCACATTGCATATATAATAACAAAATTAGTTTATATAATTTTATAAAATCATATTTATTATTTTCATATAAAAATATTATTTTGATAAAAATAAAAAAAGATCTTTTTATCATTAATAACATTATGTAATATAAAGTTAATCATGGAAATTATGCGTATGTACTAAAATAATTAAATATTACGAAAATTTTATTAATACAAACATTATTCTTTTAAGTATGGTTCGCATTAGTTGTTTAGATTTTTATATAAATGGCATACTGGTTATTACATCAAATTTTATTAATTTTGTTACATAAAAATTCAATGAGTGTGCCATATTCTAGTATGATTATTTTACTTTACGAATTCAAAACATCCATTGTTTCGAATCGACTTTTAAATAAAATTAATTGTAATTTTATAATTTATATCAATTTGAGTGAAATAATTGTTTGTCTATATAAATTAAATATTAAAAATATTTTTAGTTGAATCATATAAATGGAAAGAAAAAATTATAATTATAGTTATTTTTTATTAAGTTGGTGTTATGGGTTAATCAAGTATATTAATTCAGTTGTGAAATTATTAATTTACCCTCTCACATATAAATTAAGTTATAAGAATGTATATATATATATATAATAAAAATTTGAAACACAATTAACTTAATGATTATAACCAAAATAACAATTAATTTTTATATAAACTTTTAAATTAATTTTTATATAAACTTTTAACAAATATACGAGTTAAATAATATCTTTTCGCATAGGAGTGTTAAATCTTAAAAAAGAAAAAGTAATTCTCTTAACATACTTTAACAAATTGAATACTAAACCACTTAATCTGTAAAAGCTAAAATATGAGATAGGTATTTGTACTTTTCGTAAAATTAAAATTTAGTCATTATATTTCTATTCTTAAGAATTTAATTCCTCTATGTTTCAAATTTCTGAATTTAAGTTTAATTTAACATTAGCAGCGTTTATAACCTAGCGCCACTAAAAATACACCAATTGCGGCGTTTAGGGTTTTAGGGGTTATAGTTTAGTGTTTAGGGCTTGTTAGGGTTTAGGGGTTTACTATTTTAGGGGTTATAGATTAATGTTTTATTTTTTTCTTTGGGGTTTAGGATTTTAGGTGTTATATAAATTTTAGTAGCGTTTTACTAAAAGCGCCACTAATGCTCTGGTTTTTAGCGGCGTTTTACCAAAAGCGCCGCTAATGCTCTGGTCTATAGCGGCGTTTTACCAAAAGCGCCGCTAATGCTCTGGTTTCTAGCGGCGTTTTATCAAAAGCGCCGCTAATGCTCTGGTCTATAGCGGCGTTTTACCAAAAGCGCCGCTAATGCTCTGTTTTAGCGGCGTTTTAACAAAAAACGCCGCTATTGCTCAATTTTTAGCGGCGTTTGCGTTTTTGTTAAAACACCGCTATTGCTCTGTGTTTTACAATTTTTATAGCGTTTTTTGATAAAACGCCGCTAAAGCCCTATTTTCCTATAGTGCCATAACACTAATATAAAACTTTTGCACATTCACCTCATCATTAATTAGAAATTAGTTTCTAGACTATCTACACATATTTGACCAATACTTCATTTCATTTAATAACTGAATTCCAATAAGCCTTAACTGTAATAGCTCGATTTTCCACGATGTCGTAAAAAGCAATTTCAAAATCTCATTTTCATTAATTGGGCCTGTAAATATTAAATATGAATATTTACAGAGTTGGTATAAAAGAATATTAATGTTTGATCCTTCAATTTTGTCTATTAATTGCTTAATTAGGGTATATAAACTAAATTGTAAAAGTCTTATCGCTATAAGTTTTTAATTGACCAAAGACTCAGGGACTTATATTACAATTAGTCAAAAGTTTAAAATGGTAAATAAACAATTTTATAATATGTAATAGTGGATGGTGATGTGAACTTCTAGTAATTTTTATTAATGGTGATTAAATTTAATTAATTAAGGTTTAATTAAGTTAAATAAGTAATTAAATATTTAATTAAATTATATAAGGCAAATTTTAGTGGGGCTTTTTTTATTTTTTTCATTTCACCTAACTGGACATGCTTTAACAATCATTTTTCAAGCTCAAGCTATCCGGCCCCTAATTGATCAAAAATTGGATCAAATAGAATATAAATGGGGAAAAGTCAAAATTGTCGATTAGTCCCTAGATATTCAACTGTTTGTTGTTTAGATCAGACAAGTTCATATGATA
Organism: Gossypium anomalum; assembly: GCA_025698475.1. Lineage (NCBI taxonomy): Eukaryota > Viridiplantae > Streptophyta > Magnoliopsida > Malvales > Malvaceae > Gossypium > Gossypium anomalum. Next base: position 12,677,923 of record CM046956.1, read on the forward strand.
TTTATTTATATACGTTTTTGTGTATTTGATTTGTAATTATATATGTGTTTGGTTGTGAATTGATTTAAAATGAAAGATTTGGACTAAATTGAAAAGTGATGATTATATGTGAAATTGATGCACGTGTGAAGTTAGTAAATGTTAGAATACGATTGGCATGCCATTAGGGTTTTGTGCTCACTTGTACGGGATTAATTACAGATGTTATCGAGATTCAATATTTGTTGCTGATACTCAAATACATATGATAAAGGTTTAGTTCAGACGAGTAACTTGATATCGTTTTGAAGGTTTAGCTCGAACGAGTAACCTAACACGAATATATTCAGCTCGGACAAGCAACTGGTGTGATATAGATACCTTTGTATCCGAATTCATTTACTAGGGTTCATCAAGCAAAATATTTTATTTGAAACGAGAACTGGAAATGAGATTAAATGAATTTGAAGTTCAAATGAATGAATATTGAACGAATTAAGTATAATGCCTTTGATCATGTGTGTGAACATATTACTCTTGAATTGAATGAGTTGTGTCACATCCCAAAAATTGAGTTAGAAGATATGGGGTTCGTAAAACCGAAAGTGATCAAATTCTGGATTTTTAGTTAAGGCTATGAGATTTATGTTAAGTGTGTTAATCTGGTTTAGTGGATAGGTGTTGTGCTTATGTGTGTGAGGTTCTAGGTTTGAATATTTTCTTTGAATTTTTGTTATTTATGCATTTACTTCTATTTATGATCCTCTAATATAAATAATATTTTTATTCAATTGATGACAAGAATGAATTTGTTGGCTCAATGATAAGGTGGGAGTTTACTTTTAATTTTGTGTTTGAATCCTCACAAATGCAAATGGAAATAATTTTATGTCAATTTCGGTGTTGTCTATGTGAACGAGTTTGGTTTTTATTAAAACTCCTTAAAATTTAGTTAGTTAGAAATGGGATAAGATTTGAATTCTTTTGATTATAAATAAGTTTTTAATTATCTGAATGCCTTTTATTTTTTTTATTATATTACTAATTGATGTGAGAATAATATTTTTTATTATTAAAATTTAAATATTAAAAATTATTTTAATAAATCTTGAATTGCACTTTGTATTCAAGTTAAAAAACACTTCTACTATAATTTAAATTATTAAATGTTGAGTTATACTTTACTTATATTGCAAGATTTTCTTTCAAATAATAGTTAAAAGTTCTAAAAAAATTCAATTGTCATTATTATTTTTAGGCTAAAATTATGGGTTGAATTTTTATTGTTATTATAATTTACTTTAAAAAATAATATATTTAAATTATATTCAATAATTTGAATAAGATTATGTCCCGTAAAAAACAAATTATCTAATGAATTAAAAAAAGGAAACACTTGAAATTATGTGATAATACAGGGAAGCTTTTGGTCATTTTAATATTGTCTAAATAAATTTCTTTCTGTCTAACCTGTTTAAAAAAAATTAAAAAAACCTCAAGTTTCACAAATTTTCAGCACATGAAACCCCAAAGGAACAAAAACAAAGTTGAGTTGATGGATTGCACATTGTAAGCCTTGGCAGTAACATGGTTAAAGCTCCATGAAATTGAAAGATGTCATTGCCATGAGCTATGAGCTTTTATCAGAAACTTTTTCTTTCCAAGTACCCTCTTAGAAAACAGGCCATGAAAGGACTCTAAAGAAATGAGATTTTGAGTACTGAGTCCATGGCTTTGCAGCTCAGCTGCATCATGAAAATGCAAGAGTATTGTCCAGATCCATTAACCCTCCTCATCTTCTTGTCCCTTCACCTTTCTTTAGAGGTTTCCTACGTCTTCATTGCCATGCCTACCTTAATTTCTCAACTACTCTTCTTTTTTTCTTCATCCTTTTCTTCTTCATCGTCGTCTTCTTCTTCTCCTTCTGGTCCTCCGCCATTAGTTAAGTATTCTAGAGCGGTTACCACATCACTCATCGCAGGCCGAGCGGCTGCATCGTCTTGCAGACACATTGCTGCAACTGCAAGTGCTTGGTGGAGACCCTTACTGGGATAATTCCCTTCTAACAATGGATCAGCCATTAATTGGAAATTCCTTCTATCTTTGAACAAAGGTGTTGCCTGCATAAAAGGATACTCAGAAGTTAGAGACGTATTAAGTGACTGTTTCATGATTGTTTAGAACAAATAGAACATTGCAGACTTGCCCAATTGACAAGATTTTGTTCTTCTGTTGGTCTTGAATTGTCTATTACTCTTCTTCCCGTGATCATTTCGAGAAACACAACTCCGAAACTGTAAACATCGGATTTCGCAGTCAATTGGCCTGTAAGTGCATACTCGGGTGCACAATAGCCATAGGTTCCCATAACCCTGGTGGAAACATGCGACTTATCTCCAGTTGGACCAATCTTTGCAAGCCCAAAATCCGAGAGCTTTGGATTGAAATCTTGGTCCAGCAATATGTTTGATGCTTTAAAGTCACGGTATATCACAGGGGGGTCAGCTGTTTCATGCAAGTATTCAAGGCCTTTAGCCGCACCTATTGCAACTTGTATCCTGGTATTCCAGTCCAATGGCTTCTTGTCTGGGGCTATATCTGAAGGGCATAATTACAAACAACTGAATATGTTCACCAAAACAAAATCCCATTTTACAAATGGAAATTCTACAACATTTCAAATATCTGTATCATTCAAAGAACAAATGATGAAAAAAATGCCTTTTTTTCACTTCAAAAACTTCTAAAAGACAACTTAGATGTTAAAAGCATACCTAGAAGGTGACTCTCCAAGGAGCCATTAGCCATGTATTCATAGATCAAAATCCTTTGATCCCCATCGGCACAATATCCAACCAAAGTTACAAGGTTAGGATGGTTAAGTAAACTCAACATCAAGACCTCAACCAAGAATTCCCTGTTTCCTTGATATCCGTTCCTGTCAAGTTGCTTGATAGCAACAACTTGCTATAATGGAGCAACAACAATATGAAAATTACTCACTATATGTGAATATCATACGTACTGTAAATGAATGCAGATAAAATATGTTAAAATTTTACCTGATTTGGTTCAACCTGCCCTTTGTAGACCCTCCCAAAACCCCCTTCACCAAGCTGATTCTCCGGGTTGAAGTTGTTAGTGGCAGTGCATAGGTCACGGTAATTAAAAGTCTTTGCAGTTATATTGCTTTTACCCCTTTTCAGTATTTCCTCGCTTATGTATCTCTTTCTGCTTGCATCTGCCAAAATAATAATTTTTGATTTAACATCAATCAATCAACCACCTTTAGGTCCTATCTTTCAACTATGTTACTCCTCGTGTGTGAGTATCTAACACCAATATATATATTATACGGATATTTCTTTATATATTTAGAAGATTATATTTCCATACTCATATCCTAAATGTATTCGAATCAAAGAGGTGAATGAACAGAGATGAGCATAGCTTAGCAATGGCAACAATTAACATCTACTCCAAATACCCATTTCATCAATAGAATGTTGAACCACGCCATACATCCCATTCATGAATTGAATTTAAAAAGAACAGGGTCAACAACTATAAACATGATGCTGATGACAAAATAGAGAAATTATGCAAATTCTCAAATAAAGTCATGGTTTGTTTAAAGATTGAAATGCAGGATGAAAATTGTACCACTCTTGAAAGAAATATTGGCGAATGAAGGCATAGGCACAGTTTTGGCTTCATTGGCGTCGAATTCATTGGTACCGCTCTTCTCCAATGATGTCGACCTTTTGCTGTTTATTTTCTCTTCTGACATGCAACACGAAAAGCAATTCATTGTTTGGTCTTCCCAGCTATGATATTAACAACAAAAAGATTCTCCCGGAAAACCCAACTTTGTAAAATGTTGGAGAAAAGTGAAAAGGTGTGTTCACAACAACAAATTCCTTAAATAAAATTTATAAGATGATCCAAGTAGGAAGAAAATTCACAGCTGAGCTGTGAATCTTCTTAAATTTTCTCAGGACCTTCAAGGGATCACACGGAATTGTTTTCCCATAACATTTGTTTTGCCTTCTGTTACTTTCCCAAATCCATTAACCCCAAATTTGCCAAAAATGGGTTCGATTTTCTAAACATAGAAGCTAACAAACAGCAGAAAATTTCATAAAAACCATTCTGGTTTTCTATTATCAGCTGTTCTATTATAACCTCATCCAATATTTACAGAGTTTTTTTTGAAAGAAATGCATGGATAAATGGTGTTATATACCTTTCAAGATTATTTTAATACATAATTATCTTTTTTATTTTTTTCTATAACATGTTTTATTTAATAGCTATAAAAGGAAAATTGGGTGGGAAATTGGTTTTAATACATGAAATTGAATGAACCAATGAAGGGAGATGATAAGTTGAGTGGCAAAGAGAAATTTTATTTAGGCTCGAAATAATATTATATTTTTTTATAATAAAAATATAATTTTATCATTTTAATAGCTTATATATTTATAATTTTTAAATAATTAAATTAAATTTTTATCATTACTAATTTAAAATTTTATAAATGATAAAAGACCCTAAATGAAAAACTTTTTATTAAGGATGGAGCTCATGCCAACCTCCCTTGCTCCGCCCTTAATCAAGTTCTATATAATATAACTTAGTGACAAAAGCTGAGAGATGCTTCAAATTATATATTAGATAAATACCTACACTTTACTTTTAACTTAAATCGCTAATTTTTAATGAAAAATAAAATAAAATAATTTGAATGTTTAAAATGAAATCACATGAAATTATATATAAATAAACTTATTAACGTGTCAAAAAATTTATTAAATATAATATATATGATTATGATTATTGACAAAAAAATTTAATGCGAAAAAAATTTATCACGAGAAATTGAGTTATTGCAATAATTTCAATTTTACTATATTAATGTATTCATTTTTATACCATGTTTATATTTTTGTATTTGTTTTTATTTTAGAATATCATAAACATATCATTACATGCAGATAATTTGTTTTATATAAATTTTAATGTGGTTTTTTAATGCAAGTCATGTTTATGTTATTTTTATTTTATAATGTGTTTTGCATAGACTACTATAAATATTCTATTTAGAGAATAATTTATGTGTTCGTGTTATGTTGCTTCTAAATTTACTTTATATCTAGATAGTTTTCAATAATGATTCAACTTAATGAAAATATATATATTTGTATTCTACTTGTGCTTTTTTTCATGTTAATGATTTTTATATGTAAACTCGGACATGTTTGTTTGTATCGTTTTCATGTTATGTTGTGCTTTTAATTATTCTACTTTATTTTCATAATATTTTTTAATTTATCTCATATTTTGTATAATTTATTATATTTAATTTTTGAGAAATAAATAATGCTTGGATGTTAAAAAGACATAATGGTAATTTTGGCTCTTAATATTTACTTTATTTGCCAATTTGACCCTTATTTTTTAGTTAAATTTGACCATTACCATTTCAGAAAGAGTCAAATCATTTTTTTAATGAAAATGCTAACTAAAACATTGATTTTTTTAACAATGTTGATGTGATAACTTGTGTGGCAACCCACATGACATTATTTATCTTATACGTCACCTCAATAAATAATTTGAAATTTATAAAAATATTAAAAGAGATCAGCATGAAGTATACGTGGATTACTATACGGACTATATGTTTAAAAATTTAAGGTTTTAGTAAGTATTCCCTTAAAAAAAATAATTAGACTCTTTTTGAAAAATTGATGATCAAATTTGATTTTTTTTTTTTAAGAAAAAAGTTAAAGGTTAAATTTAATTAAAAATAATAATAGTCAAAATAACAAAAAATGTAAACATTAAAAGTTAAATTTATTAGCATGACTATTAAGAAAACCTTAAATTATAGTAGCTTATCTAAATAAGTTCTCATAGATTTATTTTTACCTAAATAAGTAATACTCATAAAAGACATTAGTTTTAATTAATAGTTATTGTTTGATGACATAAATTTTAAATAGACAAAATTACATGTAAGCTATTTGTTTACTTGAATAAACTCATAAGTCCTTTTTGTAAAATTTTATTTTTTGTTAACCTTAGTGCTTGTCCCATTCTCCAAGAATGTTCAACTCATGTTTAGTTTTTGGGTTCGAGTTGTAAGAATTACCTATTAGTGTTGTATATTGCACATCTGATAGTGATTTATTTTTTATTGTGTGTGAGTGTACCAAAATAAACTTTTATCCTTTTATTTTATTTTATCACAATTATATTGATTGTAAAATATTCATTTGATCGTAGATTTCATATTGAATGTCACTTCTAAAGCCCAAAAAGGTAGTGGTGTCGAAAAAATACGGTTTCAGGACCCATTTTCGTAAATCGAACCCTAAATATTTACGAAGTTATATTATAGGTGAATTAAAATTTGTTATATGACCGTTATGTAGAATTCTCACTAAGTTCTATTGAACTTACAAATGGTATGCTTTATTGTAGGATAAAATTGTCACCCGAAAAATCGAGTGGAGGGCTGAGCCAAACATCGCCAAATTAAGTAAAAATGGGACAATAGTCATAATATACATATAGAGGGCACTCCAAGAGACTATATGTAACAGCTCGATTTTAGTGGTGTCGAAAATTGTGGTTTCAGGACCACAATTCTGATGAGTGAATAAATATTTTAATATTTATTTAATGTTTATAGAGTTATATTAGTGTCGTGTTAATTTTTGTTAAGAAATTTTAAAGTTTAGATAGTTAATTAATTAAGAAGGATTAAATGGAAAAATGTTCAAAAGTTGATCCATTTTGTTAAAAGGCTAATTGGATGTGGAATCTTTAATGAAGGGATTTAAATGGTAAAAATACCATATATATATATATGTGTTAGTGGAACTTGGTGGCCTATTGTTTGTGTAAAATTTGATTTTTTAAAGGCTAAGACGGTAAATAAATAATTATTAAATATAACAAAAGGTGATAAAATGTATCATCTTCTTAATTCCACCTCTTCCACTAATTTTCCTAGCCAAAGAACCCCATTTTCATGCTTTAATGCTTGGGATATTCAAGGGCTTGCATGGTAAGGTTTTTGAGTTCCATTTTTAATAATTTTATGTTTTAAGCTCGTTTTAGCTTAACCTAGCTTATCCTGAGGGTTAAATTGTAAAGTTGTAAAAATTTTAGGTTTTTTCATACATGAGTTAATAGTGTTTTTGAATTTGTTTGATAGATTATTAAGTTTAATTGTTAGATAAACATGTTTTGTTAAATAATTTTTGATGAATTTAAAGTTTAAGGACTTAATGATGAAAATAACAAAATTCATGGTTAATGTTATGGTTTAGTGAAAGTTAGGGACTGTATGGAACCTTAAGAATAGTTAAGAATTATGATATTTTATTCTTATTGGTTAAATTATAAGATTTAAATTTAGGGGCTAAATGGTAAAAAATTAAAATGTTAGGGGTAATTTTGTAATTTCACATTAATAAGAATTATAGGTTTGAATTGAATAATTGTAGTCAATTAAAATATTTAATTGATTTAAATTATTATTTAGATCAAGAAAAGAATCATCCAGACTTGAATCGAGGAAAAGTGAAAGTCTCGGATTAGTTCTCGACTTTTGTTGATACAACCGTTGTGGTCGAGGTAAGTTCGTATAAATTTTATGTTTATTAAATGTTATCTTGGTTGATTAATCATTAATGTTATTTATAATTGATTCAGTAATAAATCGATATTTGAATACTTGACGGCAAAAGTCTCGTTTGAACCTAGAGAATGCTTAGGATACAAATGACATGTCATCAGGGGTTATATGTTTTGGGCACTGGTCTTGGATGTCCTAATGATGGCTGAGGTCCTGTATTTGTTGCGGATTCTTCATAGCTCGTGTGAGTAATATCGTGTAGCTAGCGTCCCGACCCATTGCTTGTGTGAGCATGCCCATTTCACAGCTCGTGTGAGCATTATTGAAAATGTTATGGTTCTATGGAAAGGTGTTCCCCAGTATCTGATGTTATTCTATACGGTTCAACGGGTAAGTAAAGGAAGGGAAAAGATTATATATGGAATTATGGATAACGATGATGTACGAAACAGTAAGGTGAGCTTTAGTAATGCATGGAAAAATAGCATCAATCACATATGTGATGCAATATGACTAATTTATAAACAATTCATGTTGTATACCATGTTCATAGAGGATGTATTGTTAATTTATATACAAATTATGTGAATTGTGGTGTTAAGAAAGGCAAGTGCTATATGATTTAATGATTCTGATTGTATGATTTAATGTTAAGGAACAGTAAGTTTAAGTTTCTTTATACAAACTTACTAAGCATTATATGCTTACGTAGTTGTTGTTCCTCTGTTTTGTAGATTAAGCTCATTCGGTTGGAATCTTGTCAAAGCCCTATCACACTTTCCGTCGATCATTTTGGTAGTTTTGAACATTGTGGCTATGGTTATAAATGGCATGTATAAGGCTCATATGTAATAGGTTTCATAAATATATTGCTTGGTCCACTTGGTTTGGTCATATATTTTGGCGATTACATTTTGGAGTAGACTTGTAAAGCTTTGTAAATTAGTGTCTTTTGGTGAGTGGCATGTAAATGTATGTTTTAGACATGTTTCTATGTGTGGTTGAAATGGTTGAAATCTTTATGGTTGTAGTGAAGTAAGCCTAGGCTATGGAGTGAGTAAATATTTTTTAAAGTTGAGATGCCTTTGAATGGCATTGGTTAGAAAATGTTTGTGTGTGTTCAATGAGTGTTTTGAACCATTGAATGTATATGTAATAGGTGTGTTTGCATATGTTTGGATACTTATTACAAATGTTACATTTTAAGTTTGGTATAAGTTTAATTGTGTATGTACCTTTAATCTTGGTGTGAATATGTTAATATAAAGTTGTTTTGGTCATCTGATATAAACCTTATTTAAGTGTTTGAGTCATGTATGAATGAATGTGAATGATTAAAAAGAAATGATAAGTTTGGCATGAGTTTTATATATGAACTATTAAATTTTGAATGCAAATTAGTTGATGTGTCATGTAAATTGAGATTGATAATTAAATTGTAGAATTAATGAGGAAACATTAGTTAAGCACTTAGATTGATTGTTTTGGCATGTTTTAGGCTTGTTCAAATGTGCTTTTAAAGTATAGAAATGGTTGATTTTGATTTGGCGTGGAACCTAAGTGTTGGATGAAAGTTTGGAAGCTTTTTAAGGTGCATACGGCTTGGGCTATTCCATACGACCATATGTCTTATAAAATTTTAGGTGTAAGATTTTTCACACGGTCATAGTTAGTTATACGGTCTAGTCATACGGGCATGTGAGGAAGCCACGCAACCATGTGTAAAGCCACACGGCCATGTGACCTCTATTTCCAAAAGTTTCAAAATTTTGCATATTTTTTTATTCAAATTAGTCCCGGATTGTTTCCAAACTATTTTTAGGGCCCCATAAGCTCGATTTAAGGCCTGTAAGCGTATTTTTACCCTAATTTTTATAAGCTATTGAATGTTAAATTTTATTTTATATTTTTGTTTCTGTTTAATGATAAATGTCCTGATTTGTACTATAATGCTTCGTAACCTCAATTTGATGATGGAGATGGGTTAGGGGTGTTACATTTAGTGGTCAAAGCTATGATTTAGTCAATTTTTAGACTGAACATAGCATGTATAGAGTATATAATACATGTTATTTTATAACCTGTGATAGTGTGATATCTTATTAATAATATTGAATTATGTTTTCTTATAGATAAAAGATGTCTCCCAACCGAGCTGTTTCTAATGAAGTAGAAAGTAATGCTCAAGCCTCTATTTAAGGAGAGGTAGAAACGAGTCCGTTACTGAAGGTCGAGGAAATGAGGCGCGAAAAGCCTTCTTCCAGATGATGTCAAAATGGTTTATAAATTTCATTAAACAAAATCATGTGGTTCAACGACCTCCGCCCCCTCTTGTACCCCAACCAACTCCCCCTATTCTTCAAGGTTTGGAATAGGTACTTGTAAATAAGCCTCTTGTCGATAAAATTTGTAAGTACGGAGTAGAAAATTTTCATGGTACAACGAAAGCTGACCCAGAAAAAGCTAAATTTTGGTTAGAAGATACCATTCGGGTTTTTGATAAATTGACTTGTTTTCCAATTGATGGTTTGAAATGTGCAATATATCTGTTAAAGGACTCAGCGTATCAATAGTGGAATACTTTAACTGTTGTAGTACCAAAAGATCATGTTAATTGGGATTTCTTCCAAACGGAATTTAGAAAGAAGTATGTAAGCCAACAATATCTCGATAAAAGGTGGAAAGAGTTTCTTGAGCTAAAATAAGGATGTAGAACTGTAGCTAAATAAGAAAGAGGATTTGTACAACTCAATAAATATGGTTGGGAATGTATTCCGACTAAAGTTGTTATGTGTACTCGATTTGAAGATAGGTTGAACGAAGATATCAGATTACTTGTTGGGATTCTCGAGTTAAAAGAATTTTTTGTTCTGGTAGATCAAATGCACAAGGCTAAAAAACTCAATAAAGCAAAAAGATATACAAAATCTGAAACACGAGACACGGGTAAACGACCAATGGGAAAATCATTTTCTTCACCATCAAAGAAATTAAGAGAATATCATAGTCGTATGTCTGCTCCATCTGGATTTTTAGAAAGAGATAGAGGGAAGCAACAAGCTAGTTCGAAACCCCGGACTACCTTGGTAGCGAGTGTGGGGAGTGTTCGTAATAATAAGTCTGAGTGTCAGAAATGTAATAGAAGACATTTTAGAGAGTGTCGGCTGATGGATGGATCATGTTTTAAATGCAGTTCATATAATCATTTTCTTCGTTATTTTCGTGAACAGTCTAATAAAGATAAGGTTGGGAATGTACGATCGGGTAACACGCTTTCAAGAGGGAGACCATCCAAAAAAAGTGGTAATGTAGGAAATAATCGAAATGGAACAAAAGATTCTACAGTTAAATCTGAGGCTCGGGCACCAGCTAGGACTTATGCAATCCGAGTTCGATAGGAAGCTTCGGCACCTGATGTGATTATTGGTACATTTTATATCTTTGATGTTAATGTTTATGCTTTGATTCACACGGGGTCAACGCACTTGTGCATATGCACAACGTTAGTGTCGGATAAGAAAATACCTGTAGAGTCCATTGAGTTTGTGGTCAAAATAACTAATCTGTTAGACCAATATGTGCTAGTCAATAAAGTTTGTAAAAAATTGTCCCCTGAAAATTTGGGATTGCAACTTTTCGACTGACTTGATGTTATTACCGTTTGATGAATTTGATGTGATTCTCAGTATAGATTGGTTGACCTTGCATGATGCTGTTGTGAACTGTAGATGGAAACAGATTGTTTTAAAATGTCAGAATGGTGAAATGGTCAGAGTTGAGTTAGATAGGAATGATTGTACAACTAATATTATTTCAGCACTATTAGTTCAGAAATGTGTCAAAAAAGGTTATGAGGCAATTTGGCTTATATCTTAGATACTAGAGTTTGTGACTTTAAAATATGTATATGTTAATACAGGGTGTTGTGTATAATAAATTGTCATAATGAATTATTATTAAATTCATAAAGGTTAGTCAGTTATTTTGGTATTGTATTCATTCGGGACCCGAACCTAGAGGCCGGTTCGAACCTAGGGTGTTACAAGCTCCCTCTTCATTTGTCTCACCAAAAAAAATTTTTTTATCTATAAAGAACAAATGTGTCAATGCTAGACCGCTTTGCTCCACTCTTGCTCCTTGAATTACCCCTTATTGTTTTGCTAGTTTAAGCAAACTGGAGAGGCCCTCCGCACAAATTAAAAATAAATAGGAACTTAAAGGATCTTATTGTCACAATCCCCAGAAAGGTCAGAATACTACAACCCCAAAGCACTTAACCAACACACCATAACAAATTACTTGATACACTTAAACAACCAAACTTTAATAAATACGGGGCGTTACATACTTCATTGCCTATAACATACCAATACTTCTGAAAAATAAAGTTGGAAAACCATCCGTACTTGATGCTTTTAGTGAAGCCATACTTTTAACTGTGACCAACACTTCATCTTCCCTAAACTCAGCTAATAGCTCTTTGTTCATACCCTCCAAGATGCAAGGTTGTATTCTTGACAATAAATGTTCACAGTTCTTTATTGTTGAAGTCGTGAATAACTCTTCGAAATAATCTGTCGCAATGACAGCCATTTCCTTTTCCCCCATTACCCATACTTCATTCTTGTCCCTCAGCCCCTTGATAGCATTCTTTCTCTTGCGATAGGATGCAAATTGATGAAAATAGGATGTATTTAAATCTCTAAATCTGAGTCAGTTTGCTCTTGCTCGTTGCTCCTAGAACAATTCTTCTTTATCTGCTTCTATGTTCAACGCAGACTTAATATCAATTAGCTCAACTAGATTTTCCTAATCAAGATCAGTAAAACTCAGTTTTTCCAACTGGGCACTCAATTTAGAGAATCTTTGTTTCCAATCTATTTGATTCACTTTCGCCCAACTACTTAACTTAGTTCTTAATTCTTCCAATTTTGTTGGCATATCCATCCTCGATGACTCCCAAAAAATTTTAATTTGCGTCTCACATGTTTCTTCAAGTACCTAGTTCGCATTAAAATGGAATTGGGAGTGTTTCCTTACCAACTGGCCTCTTTCGTTGCCTATAGTATCAATCAATACTAGGGAGTGATAAAAAAAAAACATGAAGAAGATGTTTAATAGTATAATCTGGAAAGAGCTCCCACCAAGCCGAATTTACCACCTCCTAATCTAGACATTCTCACAAATTATTTTTCGATAATCGACCTCTCTCCCAAGTGAACCACTATCCTGAAAAGCCCAAGTCATTAAGGTCACATAATTTAACAATACTTAAGTATATGACACATAGGAAACATTTTTTAAAAATGTAATTTATGTTTTATTTTTTATTAAATTAATCAAAATCTTTCTCAAAATTAACATTTTATTTATGATAATATTTTAATTATGATTATTTTACAATTGATTTTTTTTTTTTGCAAAACTAGAACCAATCATTTTTCAAAATATTAGTAATATATGTTTCTAGTTAACAATTAATTTCTCTAATTAAAGGATAAAAATTACGGTGTAACTGTTTGGAGGCAAGAAGTTTATGTTTGATTTAATGCGTTATTAATTCTATTTTCATGTCAACAGCAAGTAAATCAAATTAAAAAAAATTAGAGAAGAGACAGAGATTAGTTTTTTTTTTCTCTTAAACTATATGGATTTCAAAGAGAAAAGGGCGGAAGAAAATGAGACTAAAAATTTGAGTAAGACAGCGACAACGATTAGATTGGAGAAGAAATTTTGTCAAAATAATCCAAAGTCCAAACTGAGAGGTAAACACATAATTTTTTTTTTTTTGTTTTGATCCTTTAATTTTAGCAGCTCAATAATATATTCTTTATTGCATTTCAAAAATACTTTTTGGAGCCATTTTGATGTAATAAGGGTCTTTTGATAAAAATAATATTAAAAAATAATTAATAATAAAAATAGGGTGATGAACAAATTAATTAAAAAATGGAGTGTTTGTTATTGCCTGACACATTGGCGGAAAACTTTTAAAAAGAAAATTGACAAAAAAATAAAAAAAAAACCTGAAAAAGTGGAAAAAATTTGTGATATTGCCTAATACATTGGCGATACTAGTGGATTTAAAAAATAATTTTGATAGCAAAAAAAAATCAAAAAGTGAAAAAATAACTAATTTATGATTCCAACATTAGATGATAACTTTTTACTTACTTTTAATGCCTTACTGGTTTTTCTATTCATTTAATGCCTTAATGTATTTCCCTATATTTAATATATTTTCTTTTGATTTTTAATCTCTAAAACAACAGTTTTTTTCATCAAAAGCTTTCACCGGCACCAATTAAAAAATATTTTTTTAAAATTTTCTACTATATTTCCTATCAAAATTTTTTAAAATTCATTAATGTCGTCAATGTGTCAGGCGGCACCCGAAATTACTGTAGCAAATACTCAATTTTCATAATTAATTTATTCTTTATCCTAATTAATTAATTAATTAATTTTTTAATATTATTTTTATAAAAAAATTCATAAAAAGTTATTTTTAAAATTTAAAGTATTTTTGAAAGTTTAGTTTCAACTTAAATACAAAAGTTAAAATTTCTTGTCTTTGCATTTAGGAAAAAATATTTTGGAATTAAATAACATTTTTAATCTTCATTTATAATCCAATGAATGTTACTTAATATTTATATTATGTATACAATTATTTTTTTATTGAAATTTATTTCAAATATATGATATTATATATTTGAAATTGTTAATAATTTTTTTAATATTTAAATTAAAGTTTACAAACAATTCATACTGCTTAGAAAAATTTAAAATTTATATTTCATAATATTAATAAACTTTGACATCATTTAAATGTGTATTTCTACTTTATAATATTTATATTCAAAATAAATATTTTATATTTAAAAATTTATTTCAATTTTTTTAAAAGAATGCCGACCGTTCATCTAAAAGAAAAAGTAAAAAAGTACCTCGATAAAACAAACAAAACCAGCTGGCCACCAAAAACCATGCGCCAATAAAAATTTGTGATTTTGAAATTAGAAATTTGTAATTGGAATATATATATAATAAAAATATTTGTTTTATATATAACAATTGAAAATACGACTCATAAAACAGTGTTGCTTTCAGTTTTTGTTAGATTTTTCATGTTATCCACTGTCACCTTAGAAAAAAGAGAAATTGAAATTGCCCTAGTAATTAGGTGTATTTAGTATTACTTTTAGGGAACACTCTTGTAAGAAAAAAATATTTTTAGATAAAATTATTCTTAAATAAATTGCTTTTTAGAGAGAAAATGTTTTTTTAAGCTGAAAATTTTAATTTTTTTCTCAAAAATATGAACTATTCCTAAATTAGTCCTAAATAGTTTAGTTGATCTTATACTTAATCGAGCATATAGGAGAATGTTTTAGTTTTAAGAATTTTCGATTAATTATGATTTTAAGATTAGAAATTTGTTTTTTTAAAGCTAAATATAATACAAATATTTCTTTATATATTAAAAATGCAACTAATAAAAGACTATAATAATCACTATCACTGTCAGTGATGCGTTAAATTATTGTTAGATTTTGCACGTTACGTTTGTCGCTAGTAAAAAAATTGAAATTGTCACTGATAATTAAGGGCGAGTAAAATGGTTAAGTGGGTTGATTCAATTATTTAATTACAATTAATTATACTAAAAATAATAATTTAAAGAAATTAATTTAATTTTTAAGTCATTTTTTTATTTAGTGAGAAAATATATTTATTGTGAATAGTTATACATGTGATTCTCTTGTTTTATTGTTTTTATTCATTCTATAACAACGGTTCTACGTGCAGTTCGTTTTAGGTTATCTTGAACTAACGAATAGAATTATTTGACATATATAATTAGGGATAAAATAATGTATAATTAAGCTCTAGTTATTCGCCTATTGATTACAATATTATCTAATCATGGAGTCATTATACTATAGTGTCATTATTAAACTCCTTCTTATGATCATGTCATAAGTGTGTTGCTCTAATAGGATATCATTATATCCTTAGATTAAATCTGTTCATCAAATATGATCATATTTTATCTCATTGTAACAATTATCTCCTTTCATGAAAAAGTTAATTACTAACAATTAATAATCAAATCATTTCGTGGCCACATTACTTATTCAACAACTATGTAATGCCAATAAGAGGATATCATTTACCCTTATAGGGCTATGATTCCATTATTGTGGAATGATACTACATCATATAGAAGTCTTATACCCAACGAACAAGCTTTCAATTCTTTAATCATTTAAACTCATGATTTTAATACATCAAAATATACAAATCACGCATACATAGTCAATCATTCACTCAAAATTAAGGTTTGTAACACTCTGAACATCACAAGTGAATAAATCCATAATGGATTTAGGACATTCAACAAAGCTTGGGTTCTATCTGATATATTGTCAGTCCAAACAATCATATCTATATCTCAATCTTTTAACAGCCACCCCCTTCAATATCCAAGACAAGGCATCTCCTCAATTTGACTCAATAGACGACATAATAGTTTTTCAATCGATTTGCTCAATTTTTGTTAGACTATGGACTTTTAGATTATCTATTCTTCTCATATTATAATTAGACCATATAATGTAACTTAATATTAATTAAACATTAGTGTTGAGTAATATTCTCTTGTGTTGTATTAAGGGAAACACAGTGAGTATTTATACACATTCCTACTGCTATTATTACAGCTCACAATAGGGCCCACTATTTTGTCTTGGCCTTCGGGCCAAGGGCACTGACATTATCTGGGCCTCATTTGGTTTATTAGACGCTTGTTTGCGAGGCAAGCAGTCCTTTCTGATCCTGGAACTGACTCTCCCAGTGAACCTCACACTGCCAGTCATGAGCGGGGGTCCTCTTCGCAGACATGACTCACGACCTCGTCACTGCAAGGTTTACTCGAGCTCTCATCTTGCAATCTTATTTGTGCGAGGCTTACGCGGGCCCCCTCGCGCGAGCTCTTTCTGCGAACATTTTGCATTCCCATGAGGTTCTCAACTGACTGTGCCTGTAGGTGAACATTCTTTTTTTGGGTCGGAGGTCTAGATCCTATCAATCATTCAGGCTATGGATTCCCAAATCCTAACAATCAGATAAATAATAAATCAATATTTGCTTATTTTTTACTTTGCATGAAAAAACTATCGAGGATAAATACAAACACCTAGAGGGTTAAATAAATGTCCCTACAAGAAAATAAGATGTGATTTCACCGCTAATAAGCTCAAGACACGTGGTGTCCCTTGTCTACCATATATAAACTCACTCACAACACTAAAGAGGGCATGTCATACACAATCAAACACTTAGAACTCTCTCACTTCTCTACTCTCTCTCTCTTAGCTTCCTTCTACCATCGAAGATGATAGCTTTTCGCCTTAACCAAGGTGAATTGTCGTCACTATTACCCTTCACTCCTCATTAATTCCCTTTGTCAATAGTAATTAATGTCAATGCTATCATAATCGAACCAAATTAATCGGTTGAATTGATAATCATTGTTCCAACTGATGATATTTAATTAATAATAAACATAATTGTTTCAAATCGATAAAAATTCGAAAATCTTGAAAATAAAAATTGGTTAAAGATTGAAAAAGAAATATTTTGGTTTTAATTAATTTTTTTTATTTTTTAATAAAAACTTTAAAAACTTCAATTATATTTTGGTTCATTCAATTATATTTTGGTTCATTTAACCTTCCATTTTTATAGATATATAATTTTATTTTTGTAAAATATTTTCAAATATTTTTTAATTTATTCTTTGTCATTTTTGACGTGGTTAAATCGGATTTCTTATGAACTGTATTGTTGTTTCTGAATACGGAAGCTAGATAGTCATTTTCTTCTAAAAAGTAAAAGCTCTCTCCATTTTTTTTTCTCAAACAATCTTGCCTTTTCAAGTCTTAAAAAATGGAGGGTTCCTCAAACTCCATTGTTGAAGAAAGAGCAGAGCTTATGGTTTCACCAGATAATAAAAACCTCGAACTAAGAACAGCCCATTTCATCACACCTTCCATAGGCTTAACCTCCATTGATGGAAACCTTCCAAACCATTGTCTTTCCTCTTTGCCAAAAACTTATCCCAAAAATGGGGCTATGGAAGTAAATTTCGTTGGGTGGAGACACCCACAAAAAGAATGGAAAGTATGGGTCGCCAACATGGCTTCAATACATGAATCCACATGGAAGGAAGCTGGTATTTTCGAAGCTATAATGAATTCAACGTACAAGATTGAAAGAAACAATGATTTGGTCTTTGGGGTTGCTGAAAAATGGTGCCATGAAACCAATAGTTTCATTTTTCCTTGGGGTGAAGCGACGATTACATTGGAAGATATCATGATCCTTGGGGGTTATTCAGTTTTGGGGTCTCCTGTTTTCACCCCTGTTGAAACAGAGGAAATGGAGGAAACATGGGAGAAACTCGAAAATGCAAGGAAAGAAATGTACAAGAGTACAACTAAAAAGGCCAGTCACAGTTTGTGGATAAGGAAGTTCATGCACAGCGGTAGCGAAATCGAGCACGAGGCATTCCTTGCATTGTGGTTATCAAGGTTTGTTTTACCATCTTGTTTTGATGTTGTTGCTAACATTGTTTTCCCCATTGCTATTCACCTTGCCAGGGGGACTAGAATTGCACTTGGACCTGCTGCTCTTGCTAAGATTTATAGTGATTTGAGTTGCTTAAAACAAAACATTATTGCTTCAACACAGTTAGATTCCAATTGTGATGGTGGAAATGTTGCAGTTGCACTAGAGGTTACACTTTGCTCACAACTTACACTAGTCCAGGTTTGGGTCTGGGAGAGATTTCCGGACTTACGTCCGAATCCTAACTTAATCGAAAATGGCGATCCAAGGTTGGCTTTATGGCATGACGTGAAGTGCAAAGTGCAAGATGTGAGGTCAGTTCTAGACTCAAGCAAGGAACGGTTTGATTGGCGTCCCTACGTTAATGGTGGTAAGTTTTATGGAGATACAGCAATATGGATATCAGTTGATTTGAGTTTAGACAATGAATTGCTGTCGTTTGCTCAATGCTTGAGGGCTTCGGAGCTGGTTGGACTAGAATGTATAGAGCAGTACCTTCCGCATAGAGTGGCATTGCAATTCGGAATGGATCAAGATATTCCCTGTAGTGTTCCCCGATCAAACGATAGTCCTGAGATCGCATGGTCCAATTACAATAATTCCGTTGGTGGTAGGAAGTTGTACATTCCTTCCAAGCTTTTCAAGGGAGGTGTTACTGCTAAATACTCGAATTGGTGGAAGCAATCGGTCTTGATTCTGCAAGAAGAAAATATAGATGTGTTATTAAAGCAAAGAAGATCCACAAACTTCAAAATGACACCAAATGGAACAATTGGAATTAATGAAACTGATATGTTCAAAGGTTTAAAATTGATTCCGAAGTGCTTGAAGCGGCCTAGAGAAGATGATACTTACAGTGGTTTTAAGACAATGCCAAAGAAGTTTAAGGGAGTGGGAACCCATACCTCGTCCCTAACTCGACCTGGTAGCAGTGCCAGTTCTGATCATGGTTCTCCAATGATAAAATTTAAGCAGTTACCCAAATATCCAAAACGGAAGAAGGAAGTTTGTAATGCAGGTTTTGTAGCTCGAAGCTCATCGATAACAATTGGCTCAGAAGTAGACACTGAAGTTAAGAATGAAAGTACTTCATCTAGCTCTCTTTCCAAGTTAAAGCCTGAATTTGTAATTCAGAAGGAACTTAATTCTTCATTTCCTCCTGGTTTTCCTCCCAAAAGAAATATGCTGCAATCCAATTGTTCTTTTAATGGAGATAAGGTGAATGTGGCTGTACCAGTTCCTCCTGGTTTTATCCCCAAAAGTTCTATTACTGAAGATAAAATTAACCCTCCATTTCCTCCTGGTTTTCCTTCCAAATGCAATATGGTGGAAGTAAGGGATATTGTTGATGCCAGAGATTTTGTTGAAGGTAAAGTGACTATAACAATGGGTGGGAATCATTCAGCAAGCCATCTTGCAAGTCTTTCTTTGGATTCCGACGATGAAGATCAACTTACAATATCACAAATGTCGAAACCCAATAAGAAGTTTGGCAATATTGACAGAAGAGATGCTTCAGAGAATTCATCAGGTCAATGTTCAGTTGCAGATAATGAGCTTCCAAGATGTAAGCTGATAACAACACTTGGAGCAAAGGAGGATGCAGATGGCGCATCAATCGTACCTGCAATTTACTGTAATGCTTGTCCAAATGAACAATCATGGCTACATCTCGAAGCACGTATAAGCAAACTGGAGACACTGCTTGGTAAAATGAAAGCAGCTAGGAAGGTTAAGTCATTAGTAACTAAAGGTTGGGTTAATTTGGATTAATTAACCCTTTGTTTTTGGCAAATATTTGATCATCCATTAGAAGTGAATTTAAGGATCAGTTGCCTAAGTCAGATACATTGAAATTTACATGCTTTTGATGCTACCCTTTTTGGTGAATTTAGTTAGTTCAACCATTTTATAGCAAGAAAGAAAAACAGCTTTTGTTGCTTATATAAGTTGCAAGATGACAAATTACAAAGTTAAAGCTTCTTGTACATTTGCTTGAACCAATATTCCTATTTCAGACTACGCATTTTAAAAAACTCTTCATACATGGGGAAAAAACTTCTCCAATCTCGGAGAACAGAAGCCATGGATCTTGAGCTCTGCTTTCTAATCTTTGGTTAATTCCAATTTCACTGCCACCATTCTTTGTCTTCAATTCTTCAGAGAATCAATACTCTTTGAGCAAAATCCAATATGTTTAAAGATTGTTTGTATCTACAGCCTGTTAGCAAAACACATAGAACAAACTCATTCGAAATTAAGCTGATTAGACCTCAACATACAGCAGTAATCAACAGGCAGATAATAAAAAACCCCAATCCTCAATGCTAACAAGGTAATCATCAAAGCTTAAAGACCTTAAAGAACACACCTGCTATTGCATATCAGCTAGGACTGAAAAGGCAGCACAATATTAAAGATCAATTACAGAAGAAATCTATTAAAAAGCACATAAAAAGCCAGGCTAAGAACCAAGTACTTAATCCAAATACATTTTTTTCCCAGGTTTACAAACACAAACAGTTTCAAGGACATCAAGAAGAAGTGAATCCAAGCTTTAAGCATGCAAACAACGGAAAGATATTGAATACCAAAATAGAAATTTTCCATTTTCTAATAAACTATGAGTATGCATCCCTCAGATTCATTGCTCATCAATGGATATCAGTCCACTACTTTTATTTCCTAATATTGTTCTTCATAAGGATGCAAGTCAAATTTCAATAATTTTTTTTTAAAAAAATCTCCTCAACAAGCATATTGCTACATATAATTAGATTAAACTAAATAGAAAACGTAAGAAATGCTTGATTTAAAGAACAGAGCAAGAGAACACCAATAATCTTCAAAAAAAAAAAAAAGGAGATGAAACTGAATGAAAAAAAAGTCCCTCAAAAAGATCTATTCATCAAAGCTAGTCAGGCCTATCAACTTTTAAGAACAAATAGAACTTCATTATTGGGATATTAAATTGATCAACGTAAAAAATTTTCTTTTATTAAAGAAATTTTTTTAAAATGAAACTTTTTTAATCAATAAATGAAAGAAAACCCAGAAAAGGGTAAACATGGGGCATCTATCAGAAATGAAATTATCATCAACATAATCAGGCTACTTTTAACATGAAAAATATCCATCATTTAGATGCAAAAATAAAATCTTACTTAGAATTTGCCAAAAAAAAAAAGAGAAAATCTGCAGAAGAAGAAAAAAATCCCTTGGAATTGGATAGTCCTCAATGGAAATAAATTGGTCCACTATTAATTTATTTCTTCGGATTAATTCCTCATAGGGATAAGCAATAAATGCCCAAGAAAAACAAACAAAAACACAACATTGTTGATAAAGAAAATGATATTTATCCCATAATCAACGCATCTGAAAATTTCTGGAAAAAAAAGAAGAAGAAAAGGAAACAGGTGATGGCAACTGAGAATGCTATAATAAGGGCTTGGGAAATAAAAGATTAGGGCTTTTGGTTGCTTTAATAGAATGAGGTGAGAAGTTCAAATTGCCTGATTTGTCCTCAATATATAATTTAATTACAATCAGCCATGGCATGATGTATTTTGCTGGGCTTAGGTGGATGTAAGCCATTGTTAGCCTTTTCTAGCCCAACAAAACCTGGTTAGCATAGAAATTTTGGTACCAACCAAAGAAAAGCTTAAGGTAGGCAGCAAATGTTAGACCAATTAGTCCAAGTTGAACCCACTAAGTTTTTAAAAAGTGTTTTTAAAGTATTGTAAAAAAGTGTTTTGAGAAATTTTTTAAAATTTTAGTTTAAGATTTAAGTGTTTAATATTACTGTTAAAAAATACTTTTAAGAAATAAAATATCTATTTTAGACATGATATTATCAAATAATAAATATATATTTAAATAATATTTAAATTAATTAATATTATTATATTTTAATAAAAATATAAAAAAGTTATTATAACTTGTCGGTAATATTTTAATATATGAAATATAAATTTTAAATATTTTTAAGTAATAAATATTAATTATTTATAAAATTTAATTAGAATATATAAATTATATTTTAAATATTAAAATATAACCATTAAATATTTGTAATTAGATATTAACATATTTTTATTATTTTAAAAAATATTTTTATTTTTAATTAATAATTAGAAAAAGCTAAAAATTTTAACTTTTCATTTTCAGAAATATTTAAAAAACTAGCGAAAACCAACTTGTTTTATTCAATTTGTTTTTAAAAATACTTTTGAACTCAAAATATTTTTTTTTAAAGCAATACTAAACAAGTACTTATATTTTATTCTACAAATATATGCGTGTTTGTAAACACTGGCAGGCTGCTGCTCTCATTTTTGGTTGTTAGCTCAATTGAAAAAAGAATCACCCCATGGAATCAAAGAGCAAGAATCTGGTTCTGGGTTTTGTTGTCTTAGCTGTATTCTTGATCTCAGGTGTAAAATCTTGGACTGGTGAGATCCACGGTAGAGTTGTCTGTGATGTTTGTGCTGATTCTTCCATTGGTCCTGAAGATCATATTTTAGAAGGTTGCTCTCTCTCTCTCTCTCTCCCTCTCTCTCTCTCTCTCTCTCTCTCTCTCTCTCTTTTGTTGTTCCTCTGTTGCTTTTCCCATTTATAATTTTGAATTGCAGTTGTTTGATTGGTTATATTATGTTTCTTTAGCAGAAATTCGAAGTGTTTTTTTTTTTTTGTTGTTGAAATTGTAATTCTTCCATTTTGTCGGTGACAATGTTTGCTCCTTTTTTTTGGTTAATTATTAGTTTTGAAATTGTTGAGCTTGGCTATACAACTGCATGGATGGGTTCAATTTATAATTCTTTTTTTTTTTTTTTAATGAGGGTTCAATTTATACTTGGATTGAGAAAAGAAATACTCAAAAAATTTACCTTTTGAGGGTTTGATAAGATCACTGTGTCTTGCAATTTGCCTATTTGAGTGCTTTCCCTGTGATTTACTTTGCTTCACTAAATTGCTTCTATGGTTGATGCTTACTCAATACTTTTACCTGTGTCTAATTGAGTTGCAAACAGCTATTATAGTGTGTTAGAAAGGGTCTCTGAGTTGACTGCGCTATTGTCTGAATGAATCCTTTTTGTGTAGGATGCATCCTCCAAAAGTCTGTGTAAGCAATTCTCTTATAGGCTTAAATTGTTGAATAGTGGGACTGGGATATATTCATGATCTTTGGTTTCATTTTCTTTCTTCTGTGGTTGAGATGGCTGACAAGTAAGCTTTCTTTGTTTAAGATGGAGTTCGTTTTAGAGAAAAAAATCGCTGGATCTGCTCGTGAGAGCTTAGAATACTTTGAGATCATAAAGAATTTACTCAAATTTATTATGAAAATGAGAGGTATTTATAACGTAATAGCTCAACCAATATATTTACATTGTAATCTCAACAATAAAGATGATAAAAGGGATAGCTAAGAGTAATTCAAAACATAATACAGATAGCTAAGCCAATTCAAAATACTAATAGAGATGGCTAAGTCCAGTTCAAAATACTTAATAAAATAACAGATAAATATCTAAAAAATTAAAAACCACTAAGAATAGCTGCATCACGTGAACGGTTGATAAGGACAGATATGGTTCGAATGTTGTAGAAATGCAACAACAATTTCACCAACTAATCTTGGTCGAAACAATTCTTTTTTTGCTTGGTGAAGTAATTGGCAAAAGAATGGATGCTTGGTGTATGGTGTTTTATAAATAAATCCTTCGTTCATTTCTGTGTTCGATAAAGCTGTTTGTCATTGATATATCTGTTCATTGATATATCTGTTCTCAAGGATGAAAATCAAACTTTAGTGATGGTAGGATATTGTTTTAATCTTTCAAGCTGTACTATGGCATCGATGTTTTAAGGGGCATAATTAGATTCATTCATCTCATTATAACCATAGAAATTAGGGGTTTTTCTGTAGAAGCCTTAACTAATCTTTTAAGCCGAGCCTTGAAGTATATGAATCATGCATGAAAATTTTATCTTATATTTATGTGAAACAAATGTGTTGGTGTAGGTGCTGAGGTTGCTGTACTTTGTATTACAAAATCTGGTGAAGTAGTAAATTACCAGGCTTTCACAAACGCCAAGGGGATATACACCGTGGCCGAAACAATGCCTGAGAGTGACCGTTGGAATACATGCTTGGCACGACCGATCAGTAGTTTCCATGATCACTGCAACCATCTTGGGGATCGCAGCACCGGTATCAAGTTCACCTATAGTCGCCCATCAGGTCATTTCCACACTGTCAGACCATTTGTATATCAACCCTTTACTGCCCCATCCTACTGCACCGAAACTCTTAGTGAATAAGTATACTTTAGAAGCAATCATGGATGTCTTACACAGATGCAAACAAGAATGTTCTAATTTATAAATACCGAAAAAAAGTGCATGTTTCTTATGGTTCACCTTGTTCTATCTTGTGGTCTACCTGAGACAAGCAATTAATAAAGAAATTGTAAGTACCTTTGTTGTAAGATGATATGAGGGCCATATCTTTTTGCATGTAAGCGTTCTTCATGATTGCAATTATTGTTCATTTGAACTGTTTTAGGTGGCATATGAGTTCAACTTATTGTTTTGTCAATGAAGAATCTAATGATTTCTCGACTTTTTTAGGAGTTGTTAGGAACAGTGGTGAGTTATCTCAAAGTCACACAAGTTCATTACAAATTTCATTGGTTTTTGGATTAAAACTTTGGTTGATGGATAATATAAACAAGGAACAGTGTCATCCATCATTCGAAGAAAGTTTGAGCTCCTCCATTTTTGCTATATCATGTATATTTTAATAATACCATTAACTTAAAAAGTTTGATGAAATTTATCACCTCTATTGTCAAGTTGGAAAGATGAAACATATTATTTTAGATATTATTAATATATATATAAACAATCTAACAAAATAAAGTTTGTCCGAAAATATATATAACAAAAGAAAACGAACCTAAGATAAACTTTCTTAGTTCTTTCGGTAATACATAAAAACATAGTGAAAAGTTTATTCCCAACTTAATGTAATCAAAAAAATATCGAAAACTTATATCAGAGCCAGGTTTCGATCCTGGGACCTGTGGGTTATGGGCCCACCACGCTTCCGCTGCGCCACTCTGATTTGTTGGTTTATAATTTACATTTTTAATTTTTCAAGATCAAATAAAGTAATAAACTACTATTTCCCAACAAAAAACCAAAGAAAGGGAAAGAAAAATCAAAACTTCGAAGAAAAAGGAAAATGAGAAGACGACCTGGAATCGGAGGGCTCCAAACGGCTGCAGCTGCTAGGGTTTGTTTCGAATTTCAATTTAATCTTATTACTGATATTCAAATGAATCCCACAATTGCAGCCAATCAAATCTACTCGTAATTATTTGCGTGTGGGTTTTCTTTTTCTTTTTTTAATTTCAGGATCAGTATCGAGCGTTGGGAGAAAATGTAGCCAAGCTAAGAACCGACCTCATGAAAGAGCAGCTTGCTACTTTTCGTTCTCAACTCGAAGAATTCGCTCGAAAACACAAGGTAAACAAAAGTTCTTTATCAATTTTTTTTCATTAGTTTCAATTATTTTAGTTTTACTAATTTCTATATCTATTTTTCGCAGAATGATATTCGTAAAAATCCGTCTTTTAGGTCTCAATTTCACGAAATGTGTGCAAAAGTAGGAGTGGATCCTTTGGCTTCAAATAAGGGATTTTGGGCTGAGCTTTTAGGAATCGGTGATTTCTATTACGAACTTGGTTGGTATTGAAAATCATCCTTTTTTTAGAAAGAAAAGTAATTGGAAAATTCCCTTTTGTTTTTAATTTTTAAAATTTTCTTTCCTGTCGTTTAAACTGATTTTGCCTTATGATCCTTTATGCTTTTCTTTTTGTGTGTGTGTTTTGTATGCTTTATCTTTGTTTCGAAGCTTTATAATTGTGACTTTATTAGATTATGTATAGTTCACCTGCAACCTACTACTATGCTTTTTCAGCATGATACACAGGACCATGAGCTGTAAAATCTGTATTTTTAGAGGATTTTTATAAACTCGTACTCTCTATTGCAAAGACTTGGTAGAGTGCTTATAATTTGGTTTTGATTATTGGCTAGACAGGAGTTCAAATTGTTGAGATTTGCTTGGCAACTAGGCCTCTTAATGGAGGTTTGATTGACCTGCAGGAACTCTGCAAATTGCTTCGTCAGAAACGAAAACATGATCGCGAAGCTGTATCCGAAGATGATTGTTTGCGTGCTATAAGTAAGCTGAAGGTATGGTAGTACAAAGCTAGTTCATGGTTGTTTTATACTGATTACTGAATGAGTTTGCCAACATTCCCTTTTCAACTCTTAGGGTAAGTGAGATGAAGAGCATGAGAAAGCTGATCAATTTTCCTTTGTTTTGAGCTACATTTTTTTTCAAATCATTGTTGAATAGTTAGTTCCATTATTGCTGCTTGCTGGTCTGAAATCTGCATGGTCTGTAATGGAGTTATCTTGTACAACTTATTTAAGTTTTTGTGATGCCAATTTTAAATGCATGTACTGCTTGATTTCTCCAGACATTAGGTAGTGGATTTGAGGTGATTTCTGCTGGAAAGAAAAAGCTTGTTCGGTCTGTTCCAACTGAATTGAATAAAGATCATAATCAAATTCTGGAGCTGGCACAGGTTAGTGATACTTCTATTATGGTATGACAAACACCCATGCAAATAATTGCTTAATCAATGTTCTGCTTGTTTCTCTTTCAGGCTCAAGGCTATGTGACCGTTGATGAGGTAGAGAGACGGCTTTCATGGACACATGGACGTGCTATTGATGCCCTTGATACCTTATTAGATGTAAGTTCTTGCAGCAATAGGCATGTTTTATCATCATACTGTGACTTTGATTTATGGGGTTAACAAAACTCCTGTTGGTTGATGCAGGAAGGTCTTGCGATGATTGATGATGGTCACAGAGATGGGAAACGCTGTTATTGGTTCCCCTGTGTATCCTCCATCTCCTCATTTGGGGCTGATAATTAACATTAGTCTGTTTTTTCCGTCATCCTTTCTCTTTTTTCAAATTCAAGTGTGTTGCAAGTTTCGAATTGTTTATGAATTTCTGGCAGAATTTTATAAATGGTAACTCTACCTGCCAAATGTTATTATATCTTCAAGTGTTTATTAATAACACTATGTTCTTGCAGCTGAAGCCCATTATTATACATACATCAAAGCTTGAACTCCACAAAAACAAATCATTGAAATATGTCATTTGAATGTTTGCTTATAGTTTTCATGTTACAGAAATGGGAAAAAATTCAATGAACTGTAACTTGAGATTGAGCTTCATCCATCTCTTCTATCCATTCAGCACCTGGCTCACTCCAAGACCTGGGTCTCACCCCAAGCTTGAAAAATATAATCATCTCTAGTGCCTCAAAAACCTTGTTTTTGTCTAGAAACTCATTGCAGACTCCGCTCACGATGCAGTAGTTGCTATTATATGGAGGCCTATGGTGAGCAGAATGTTGTGACCGGGAGACTAGTACGCCGGCATCTTGTAGTGCCACCACCAGTGGTGGGAGCTTGCTCTTGGTGCCATGAGACCAGGCATGAAATTGTTGGCTGAACATGATGCAACCAGCACAAACGGTGACAAATCCTTGAATAACAGGGTCATTGCAAAGAATTTCCATAGGAAGCACTGTGAGAGTTATGCTACGAGCCAATGCATGTAAGTTGTTAGCAAACTGGCGCCTGGTGATAGTCCAGGGCCATTTGTGGTGCCCCTGGAATCCTTCAATTTGTGAACCAAAAATTGGAATCGTTGCATCACCATAATTGTCGATGCCCCAATGGTAAACCCCAGACAAAAGGTCAGCTAAAACATACCCAACATAGCCTGCTACTATAGGTTCGAACCACATATGTGTATCAGCTGCACCCGTTACAGTCTTCGCTAGGGAAAAGAAAAGCGTGGTGCAACCACTGGCCACCCATGCTCGATGAGACCATGTTGATTGTAAACTTGGATCATTGGACAAGGGAGGGCCAACACTAGGGATAATGGGAGTGATAGAGTCTGGTTTTGTCTCAAGCCGTGGCTCGATAACCAACTGGTTCTGACTGGACTTAGGCTTGGTTGTGGTGGTAGTGGCCGAACATGTCAAACGTGCAACAAGGTGCAGCCGTGGGCTAGTAGGAATATGAGTTAGAGACCTCGACGGGCACCTATGTTGTTTTAAGATAGACATTGAAAAGGTTTTGCCCAAGAAAAACTAAAAGTTGATTGCAATGAAAGAGCAATATTTAAAAAGGCAAAGAGCATGAAATAGTGGCTACGGAGTAAAGGCGGTGATCCAAATGAGACTGTGCCATAGAATCGACGTTGTGGTGTGCAGTGAGGGTGCGTGGGGATATTGAAATCGCTAATGTCTTCCACATAAACATGTGCTCACAATTTGTTTCAACTGCTTGCCTTTAGAATAAGTGAATCTCCGTCACACAAGTGGATTAAAACGTCGTCGCTTTCATTTTTCTTCAGCAAGAGGAAGTTGTATTTCGATTATATTCAAGTTTTATGTTACGTAAAAGATGAATCAATTGAATCCTTGGGCTAAGGATTGAGACGCAATATTTTTAAAAAAAAAAAATCAGTAACGTAATTTTTTTAAAAATAATAATTAAATTTTTTATTCGTCTATATATTAATTGATTAATTTTGTTGGTATTATTCATCAGCCAAGTTTTAAATTTTATATGAAATTTGATTTAATGTGCAATTTTATTCATGAGTTTTAATGTTGTGAAATTTTATACATAAAACTTTGATTTGATTCAATTTTTACAAACTAATCATACAATTATTGATATATCATCATTTTATGTTTGTATATTGCATACATAAATAATTATATTTGTCTAATATAAATTTAAACTGATGTATTTATTTCTTTAAATGTGTATAATTGAATCAAAATTAAAGTTTTAGGTATACATTTGAACCTTAGTCAAAATTTCGTGTGTACAATTACACCAAATCAAAGTTCATGTACGAAATTGTACATTAAATCAAAATTCATGTATAATTTTGAGATTTGTTTCGTATTTAAAATAAAAGAATCTTCAATATTTAAATTTTATCATTTTAATTAATATCTTATTATGTAAATCATTTATAAATATATTTATTAGATAAAAGAAATTTCACCATTAATTGAATTCATGGGCTAACGATGGAGATTAGAAACGCAATACTTGCGGTTGTAACGGGGATAATAATGGATTGTCCTTTTTGGTTTTTCTTGTTCTTTTTGTTTACATTTGAAACTTCAATTGAAGCTTCCAAGTAGGCCAGAGATAGGGGTAAACATAAGAATATTGAAGTATCGTCAAGCATATTCTCAATATATAAAATATCATCAAGCATATTCATTCTGTGAGATGCCAACTTTACAATATTATAATAGTAAATGATATTTTACATGGTAAAGTTTGGATATTAAATATTGAAAATTATAATTTTTTAGTTTCAAATCAGTCCGTGTATTTTTATTTATTTTTTTATGTTTTAAATATAAAAAGTTTAAAAATATTTTATAAAGCAATATTATTTAATCATTATCAATTTAAGTTGGTGTTTACTTAATTCGTGACATTAATTTAATTAATGATTTAATATATAGTATAGATATATGATACTTAAAACTCATTTTTAATCAATTATATACATTTTAAAGAAAATTAAAAGGTGTTGTAATCATGACATATATCTCTTAAAATATATTCTAAAATATAAAAAAGATAAAGAACAGAGGCCTATGTCACCTTTCTAATTCTTGTTTTTTTTTTTTTTTTTTTTTACTATACCTCTTATTTATAACTTTAACTTTTAGAATTTAAAAACTTGATTGTACTAAATAAATTTTCAAATCATATTGAATTTTTATTAAAAAATTATAAATACAATTACAAAAACAAAACCAAATTCTTTTGTTAGGGTTAATTTTTGGGGGGCGATGTGTGAATTTACCCTTGTATTTTATTATCATTTCATAATTTTTGAAGGAATTTTAAGTGCAAATTTATTTTATAAAATGATATTTTTATCTACTTTAAGGATGGATTTCGATGGACGGTGCGTTTGCTTGTGGTTAGTGTAAAAACAGTGGTGGTGATGAGATTAAATACTGTAGCGTGAGACAAAATGTAAGCTAAACACACCGTACCGCACTCAATCGCCCATCCAAACCCACCCTAAGAATGTCAAACTCCAAACTGCTCCTCTTCGAATGAAGTGTTCGTTTTCACAATGGAAACAGAGCATGGTGAGGCAGATTTTTTTTGAAGGTACATATAGGGGGGTTCTATATATTATTTGTTCCACCTATTGCGCCTGATTTATAAAAATTATCATTCTACCCTTATATATAACTATTAAAATAGCATAAATGTAAAATTGCATTATAAAATAAAGGTTTATATATAAAAAATACCCTCATAAAATGATTAAAAAAATCAATTAAACTCCTAAAAGAACAACATCCAATTGAATCATTCGAATTATGAATTGCACTCAATTAAGTTCATGATGTATATTTTTTCTTTAAAGCCCTCTCATATTGTAAGTGATGACATGGCTATTGATGTGAAAAATGGTTATGTGAATTATTTTACAAATACTTAATTAACTTTTTAAAATTATTTTAATTATGAGGAATTTTTTAGCATTCAATCATAAAATCATTGAGATATCATAAAAAAAATTTATAAAATTTATAGAAAAATAATAAAAATACAAAAAAAAATATTATTGATGTAATAAAAATTATAACAAATGCTTAAAAAATTAAAGATTAAAATTATAGAAAAGTAATGAAATACTCTAAAAAAAAGTTGTAGAAAATTTTATAGATATTATTAAAATAACAAAAAAATTATAAATTTTAACGAAAAATATTTAAAAAGGTAAAAAAAAAAAAAAAAAAAAACAACAACAACAACTACTATAGAATTATTTTTGTTATTTTTCAAGTCAAGAGATTTTCATTTTGGTATAAAGGAAATGGGGAGCTTGAAGTGTGATGATGATAGAACTTGTGTAAGGTGCCGAGTGAGGAGTTTTAATATTGATGAGTTTAGTTCTTGGTAACTTAAGGTGAATGATGGATAATAATTTTGGTTGAGGAAGGGTGATGTGATAAAAGTTGATAAGGATAGACTGAGATATGGTGTATTACAATGTACAATAAAACACAAAGGAGTAATATTTTTTTTTATAACTATTTTCTATATTTCTTATAATTTTTGTATAATTTTCCATAAGTTTCTAAATTTTTTATGTTATTTTAGTAAATCCTTGAAAATCCTTAATTTTTTTCCTATTTTTATAATATTTTAATGTTTTAATCATTTCTAATAACTTTTCAATCATTTTTAAAATTATTCAATAATTGTTAATAACATTTAAATAACATTTAATGTTTTTATGATTTTTAATAATTTGTATAATTTAAAAAAAATTAAAATTTTTATAATTTTTTAAAACATTTTTCATGTCAATCGCCATGTCTTTACTTAATGGCCCATAAGAATTTTGACAGAAAGCTATATTTTAAAAGGGTCAGGCATAATAAATTTTAAACATTTAATTTTACCATTTCAACTAAAGATTAATTTGAATTTTATAAGCTTTTAATAAATATATATGTTACATGAATTTTTCACCCACGTTATGAGTTTGTTATAATCTAATACTATTATAATATGCTTGATTGAGTTGATGTAACTATCAGTCGGGTCCCAATTCAATTTATGAAATTACCAAAAGTTCATTTATTTTACAAAGCAACAAATTATTATGTTAGGGGCAAGGATTTAAATTGCGGTTGCGGCCGCGTTTTTGGTCAAGTTGTGTTTATCACGGTTGCGGACATAACGGATGCTATTGCGGTCACTACGGGTATCGCGGTCGTGAATTTTTTTTAAAATTCACACAACTAATAACTAATAGCAAAGTAAAAAAAAAATAGATATCAACAGGAATAGCGGAAAAATAACGGGAATAGCGGCCCATTATTGCCGCAATTGGCCGTTACCCGTTAAATTGCGGCCGTGATCAACCACTATTGGTGTGACTCCGCTTCACACCGCTATTTTCAGCAATAGCGGTTTCGGACGACGCCGCTACCGCTATATAACGGCCGCTATTCTGCTACACGATCGCTATTTAAATCCCTGGTTAGAGGTATTCACGCCTTTTTATATTTTGATAAATTTAGAAAGTATGCACACATTATGAGAATAATAAGATTTAAACTTAAAACATTATAATTTTTATAATCACAATTTTATCATTTCAACCAAAGTCACAGTTTTATATCAATTTTTTAATAAAATTTATACATAATTTTTTTCACTCAAAGTGTGAGTGTGCCATAATCTAGTGACTATTAAATGAGTAATATTACCATTTTGCTTTTTATATAATGTATTTATTGTATAATAAAATTGTGTATTATATATTCCTTTAAAAAAATAGAGCGGGCCAAAGTAGCATAATCCACGGGATATATGTATTCAACATCCATAAGATGTGATAGTGGTTTTTAATATTCAAATTTATAGTAGGGGTGGTTGAAAATGGATGTATCCAATGTTCATGAAAGCAATAATAACTTTCAAGAATACATATTTATAACGAGGCGGTGTAGATGACAAAGGAGAACATATCCATTGTGAAGTAGTGATTGATTTAGCAATATCTAATCTCATCCGACTCCCTCACCATTTTACTTACTCCATTGACATTTTTCTCTAATTATATTCTCAATTAATATAATCTAAATAATTATAATTAAAATCAAACACTGAAATATATATAATTGGATTAAACCAAAATAAATTTGTAAAAACTTAAAACTAATTTTAAGTGTTGAGTTGTACATAATTACTCTATTATCATGATGTTAACAATTTCTTGGTACAATAAAAAAAAAACTATAATTACAGACAAATCATTCCAAAATAATCATTGTGCAGTAATTAGAGGAACAAATACTAAACCTTCAAAGTAGTACTTAGCGAATAAATATGTCAAAAATTTTTAAACATGAATAAGACATGTAAAAGATAATGTAATTATATTACACTATTTATTATATATTTTAATTACATCATTTGTTTGAAAATCGCCCATATAATATTTATTGTAGAACTCCTTTCATAGTGGAAGTTCCTTCCAAGGATTTTCTTCCTCCAAAGTTTCACTCACTTTTTATTGGTTTTATTGGTAAAGTAGTCCCTGGTGTGTACCTTTTTTCTTATATTAGTACCTAAAACTTTTTTTTTGTCAAAGTGACACCTAAATTATTGGTTTTGTTCCATTTTACTTCAAACTGTACACTTTTCAGGTTTGAGGCAAAATGGGACAAAACTGTTAAGTTTAAATATCACTTCTCACAGAAAAAAAAGAGTATCAAAATGAGAAAAATGGTAAAGTTTCCGAGCTAATTTGGCAATTAAGCCATTGTTATTGCTTTTTTTTTTTTTGGTATGGTTATTGGAAACAAAGTAGTGTTCCAATGATAAATTGGTAATCCCCACTTTGTTGAAATGAAGTCAAAAAACCAGAAGTTTCCTCCTGCTTTCTTTCTTTCTCTTTTCAAAATTTATGTTTTGTCTCTACTTCTCTCAAGTATAATTTTTGGTTCCGACAATCAATGTTCATTGAATATTTTTTTTTCTACTTTTACTTGAATATAATTTTTTTTTATAATTTTAAGGATTTTATTTTCACATTAATTTAACATATCGAACTTTTCATATAATTAAGAATAAAATATCAATTAGTATAACAATATTTAGTCTTTGAGAGTATAATTTTGGTATTGAAGTATCAAAATCAGATAATCTGGGTTTTTTTTTTCTGACCACCTGAAAAGTATGCATGGAATTTTATTTTTTTTAAAATAACATTTCTGCCTATTTTTTGGGGTTTTTGTCAATCTTTAAATAGTTTAGTGTCATTTAGGATCAGTTTAGTATTATTTTTAAGAAGTACTCTTGAGATAAAAATATTTTTGAAATAAAAATACTACTAAACAAAATGTTTTTGAGAAAAAAAAGCTTTTTTTAGTCAAAAATATAAGTAAAAATTTTTAACTTTTGCTCAAAAGATTTTTTTTTCAAAAATACTCCTTAAAAATAATGCTAAAGTAAGCATTAACGGAATCCAAAGTGAATCAAGAGCTATATAATTGTTGAAATGGAAAAACAAAATATTTATTTTAAATATAACATTTTTTAAATATTTTTAAATTTTTGTCAAGTTTTAGTTAAGTTAGTATCACTTAGTTGAAATAGATAAACAAAATATATATTTTTAAGAGGAATTATTGTATTATTACTAGTGAATTTGTTTTATTCAAATCCTAATTTTAAGTATATTAAGAAAATGAAATATATGATTGTTTCTTCATGATTCAAAAGAATGCATTCACAAAATATCTTAAATTCAAGGAAAAAAATGATGTTCCAGTTTAACTATAATCATTAGATTTATAAATAAAAGAAAATAAAATAAAAAACCAAGCATAAAGGAAACCAAACAAATTCTCATCATCGTTCCTAATTAATTTGTAGAGAGTAACATAATGCCATTTTCATTGTCTTTTTCAAGTCACAATTTTGAAAAGGAAATTTATCAATGACAGTATTTATACAAGAAACCAAAATAATTACAATCCATCCGAAAATCATAACAGTAAAAGTTTTCAGTATTTTATGAAGTTGTTTATGTAATAAACATCTTAAAACTAAAATAAAAATCTTATGTTTGGTTTTTCTTTTTACTTTTTAGTTGTGTCAGAAGAGAAATAGAAACTAAAACAAGTGTTTTTCTTCTTCATGTTCTCGATCATGGCTTCTTCTTCTTCTTCTCTCTTTGTTAGGTGTTTCCCTTTACTTTTCTTCTTCTTCTTCTCACATGTCCAAGCAGTGAAATCACCAATTCATCCTCGGGATGTTCTACCTTTATTGCCGAGACAGGTTTCATGGCCGATCCTCAATTCACTTAACAGTGCCATCGACCTTTTACCAGCCTTTGTCGGTTCTGTTTCGTCCCAAAACCACATCGTGAGCTGGAAAGGTGCGTGCTTTTATGAGAACACCGCTTGGATGGAGTTCCATAACAAGAGTGGCAGTGAGTTCGGTGGTGGAACTCTCCATATCAAGGTAATAACTTTGGCCTTCCTTCTCTTGATATTTTTGAGTGTTCTGCAA
Source organism: Gossypium anomalum (assembly GCA_025698475.1). Classification (NCBI taxonomy): domain Eukaryota; kingdom Viridiplantae; phylum Streptophyta; class Magnoliopsida; order Malvales; family Malvaceae; genus Gossypium; species Gossypium anomalum. The sequence goes on from CM046956.1 coordinate 12,713,449, forward strand.
TCTGGGTATTGCTTTGTCTGAGTTGGAAGTGCTTAAATTCTGAATTTTTTTGCAAGTTTTCGGAGTGTTCTTGTTTCTAGGTATTGCTTTATTTGAGCTAAAAGTGCTTAAAGTTTGAATTCTTTAGTTTCAAAGGATTTTTATTGAGCTGGTTTCCCCCCCTTCGTTCTGCACTTAATTGTCCATTTTTTTTTTTTGGGGGGGGGGGTGGATTTCATTTGTTTCTTATTTTTCCTGGTTCTACAGCCATATATGCAAAAGCAACTATTTTGAGCTATAGTATTTTGGTGAAGTTAGGGGGCAGTTCTTAATAGATTTTGTAACATGGAATATTTGCATAACTCAGGTTCATAATGATGCAAAAATGTCTTACATGGTAGAATTGGTTAGAGTTCTTCATCACATAATGATGTGAAAATGGTATCTATGTACTTATCCAGGTTAGCAAAGCCCATAGTTGGACGTGTCTGGATCTTTATCTCTTTGCAACTCCATATCGTGTAACTTGGGATTATTATTTTCTATCTCGGGAGCATACACTCGAGATTGACAAGTGGGAAGACAGAGCTGAGTATGAATATGTAAGTTGTCTTTCTCTGTTAGCTTGAGTTACAGTAAGTGTTAAGTTTCCTGCAAACTCATATGTGGTTTTCGATGATACATTTAAATTAAGGTGAAAAGCAAGGGGATTTCTATTTTCCTGATGCAAGCAGGGATGCTTGGAACACTTGAAGCTCTATGGGAAGTCTTCCCATTATTTACTAACACTGGATGGGGTGAGAGTGCCAATCTGGGGTTTCTCAAGAAACACATGGGGGCTTCCTTCGAATCACGGCCTCAGCCCTGGTACACCAACATTAGTGTTGATGATATACATTCGGGAGATTTCCTTGTAATATCGAAAATTCGTGGGCGTTGGGGCGGTTTTGAGACTCTTGAGAAGTGGGTTACTGGTTCTTATGCTGGTCATAGTGCTGTTTTCTTAAAGGATTCTGAAGGGAAGTTATGGGTTGGTGAATCAGGACATGAAAATGAGAAGGTAATGTTTCATCCAGCTATGCTTTATGTCCTTGTAAATAGATTCTATTTGGCTTTGCTGTGCTTGTAATAAGTTTCATATTGCAGTAAAAACTTTCTTTCTTTCATTCAGTATTATGACCGAGTGTAGTAACATATGAGGTACAAGTATTTATTGGGTTATTCTACAGGTACTTATTAATGATGCTAAGTTATTATATCTGTCATGCGATGTAGGGAGAAGACATCATTGCAGTTATTCCATGGGATGAATGGTGGGATTTGGAGCTGAACAAGGACGACTCTAATCCCCATATCGCATTGCTTCCTCTGCATCCTGATGTTCGAGCCAAGTTCAACGAGACTGCTGCTTGGGAGTATGCACTAAGCATGGCAGGCAAACCATATGGCTACCATAACATGCTATTTAGTTGGATAGACACCAAAGATGGGAATTATCCTCCTCCATTGGATGCTCACCTGGTATTTAGATATTTACATTGAATAGTGAATACCTTGTGTTATGATTATAGCGTATGCAGCTAAGTTTCTGCGTCTACTTCTTTCTCAATTTCTCTCCTCATACATTTGTTTTTCTAATTATTCCTGCAGCTTTTGATAATTTGGTAGGTCATTGTTTTTTACTATGTTGTAGTAGATATTTTGTAGGTTTTGTTCTTCCTCTTTTTGTTTGTTTTTCTTTCTAGCGTACAATAAGCTATGAGTCATATGGAATTAAAACTTGATTGTTTGTATGTATTGTAATTTTCAATGGTAGAATATTTTGGTATAGGTGTGGAAATGAGCTTATGTTGACAAAAATGGTGTGTTACATCATTTTTAGTACTATTAACAAAACCTCCAAGGGAGGTAAATAAGCGCACAAATATAGGATGATTAGAAAATCCTAATCTGTTTCTTTGTCATTGCATTAACCAATAACAATGTTGTTAATGCATACAACTCTTTTCACTCTCTCCTTTGCTGTCTCTCACTTTGTCAATGTTGCAGTTCATAGGAACTGAATGTTTCCCTCGCAATCATACAGGTGGCTTCTGCTATGACAGTTTGGAGTAAAATGCAGCCTGAATATGCTGCTAACTTGTGGAACGAGGCCCTAAACAAGCGGCTTGGAACTAAGGTAGGTATATCTTTCTTGATCGATCAACTTATAGTGGTTTGTTCACTATAATCGGAATTGTTCGGGATATATGTCTTGAACTTAACATGCGACTTGCTTAATAATGATTCATATAGCTTAGCCTAGATGCTTCTAAAATTGATTAGACCTAAAGGTCTTCAAAAATATTGAATATAGAAGCTATTTTTTGTTCTTGTTCAGAAGGGGGAATCAATGTGACACGTTATCATTTTTTTTTCTTATTATGGTGTTTACTGCAGGGTCTTGATCTTTCTGATATACTGGTGGAAATCGAAAAGCGCGGTTCCTCGTTTGATCAACTGCTGACCGTTCCTGAACAAGATGATTGGATATATAGTGATGGGAAGTCAACCTCATGCATTGCGTTTGTCCTCGAAATGTACAAGGAGGCAGGACTTTTTGATTCCATTGCTGACTTCATTCAAGTCACTGAGTTCACGGTGAGCTTATTTTGAGTAAAGTCTTTGTCGAAGTTCATCTTTCATTTATTCATACTGCAATCCTGTTGCTGACTCTTGTTGATTGAATTAATTCCGAAAACACAGATAAAAGATGCGTATACTCTAAGGTTTTTCGAGAATAATTCTAGCCGGCTGCCAAAGTGGTGCAATGATGCCGACAATGTAAAGCTTCCTTATTGTCAGATTCTGGGGAAGTACCGAATGGAACTACCTGGATTTAATTCCATGGACCCATACCCCCATATGAATGAACGGTGTCCATCCAAGCCTCCAAAGTACTCCAGGCCACCAAACTGCTAGACAGCCTCGCTTCTGCTATTTGTCGTTTTGTCATTATGTTTGTAGTCACTGTTAGTTCATCAATTGTTCAATTGTATGCAAGATGCCACAAGAAATTGTGTAGCAGTATCAGTTGTAAATATGGTAATCAGACTAGGAGTGGAGATTTCAGGTGTAAACTATTATAGATATCATAGAAAATGGAACATTGATGCTGATAAAACTATGAAAGCCATTCTTTTAGTCAAATATTAGTTTTATCCATGGAGCTGTAGTGTCTGCTTATTTAGTGACATACATTCGATGCGAGTATTTGTGGGAAAATTCTAGTGATTCGGACATTGTCGGGAAACATTTTCAGTAGTGAAATGCCATTCCGACCAATGATATGTTGAAATATGTATATATTTTGAATTTATTTAGGCAGATAAATTTTATTTAGGTAGATAAGTTTTATTCATATTCTAGGGAATATTTTATTTTATCTTTTAGTAGTTTATTAGAATAAAGAAATTATTTTCCGCTTATGCTTTAGGAGTTTATTAGAATAATAGAATTATTTTCCCAATTAGGATTAAGACTCTTTTCTCTATTTAAATTTAGTTGTTTAGTTAATAATGATACAACGGTTTTATTAAATGCTCTTTTGAAAACTTTTATGGTATCTAAGCTAGGTTATCTCTAGTAGCATCATGGTTAAAACAACCTTCATTGGAGATAAGAGATCTAGCAATTAACCAGAGGAAGAAAGTTTTACCATTGAAACAATTAATGAAAATTATGAGGGCCAAAGTTCTCTAAAAGGGTCTCTATTCACTAAGGAATAATTAGAGCATCTACACAAGCTTTTTCAATCACCACAATTTCGGATGAATTCTTATCTTCTTAACTCATCCGATAATCCTTCTTCCTCCTCTGCCCAATTAGGTACTGATTTTTCTGTTTTTTTCAGTGCCTTGTAGAACAAACACGTGGATTGTTGATTCTGGAGCTAGTGATCACATGACTGGTAGTCATTTCTTTTTCAACTTACACACATTGTACAGGAAACAAAAAAATCAAAGTAGCAGATGGGTTGTTCTCGGCAATAGCCGGGAAAGGCACTGTTAAAATTTCGCTTCCTTAGTTTTACATGATGTTTTACATGTGCCAAATCTAGCTTGTAATCTTATATCGGTCAGTAAATTATCCTAGTCCTCGAATTGTCATGTTATATTTGACTCCTCTATGTGTAAATTTTAGGACATAGTCTCGGGGAGGATAATTGGCAAAGCTAAAGAATCTGGTGGAATTTACTTTGTTGACGACGACCATCTAAGTCAACCAACAACTACTTTATGTTTAAATTCTGTTTCTATTTTTGATAAGGTTATGATTTGACATTATAGGTTTGGACATCCTAATTTTTACTATTTAAGATATTTGTTACCTGATCTATTTAAAAATAAAAGCCTTTCTTCATATCATTGTGAATTTTGTAAATTGGTTAAACATCATCGGTCATTTTTCCCACCTCAAAAATATAAAGCTTCCAAACCTTTTTCGTTAATTTATAGTGATGTTTGGGGACCTTCAAGAGTCTCAACTTTTTCAGGAAAACGTTGGTTTGTCACATTTATTGATGATCATACTCGCATTTGTTGGGTATTTTTATTAAAAGATAAGTCTGAAGTTAAAAATGTGTTTTAGTCTTTTTATGCTATGGTGAAAACACAATTCGGTGTGAGAATAGAAGTAATTTGGAGTGACAATGGTGGGGAATTTTTTAGTGACTAATTAAGTGTTTTCTTAACCAAACATGGTATAGTCTACCAAAGCTCTTATACAAATACACCACAATAAAATGGGGTTGCAGGAAGAAAAAACTGACATCTTTTGGAAGTAACTAGAGCCTTGATGTTCACTAGTCAGGTATCACATTATCTTTGGGGCGAAGCCTTGTTAACAGCTATATATCTTATTAATAGAATGCCTAGTAAAACTCTAAACTATAAAACTCATTTCAGTCTCTTTAAAGATAACTTTTCTAACTCTAAATTGATCACAGATTTATACCTTCGAGTTTTTGGGTGTAGTATTTTTGTTCATCTTCACAACCAAGGTAAACTAGATCCTAAAGCAAAAAAAATGCATCTTTGTTGGCTATACTTCTAATAAAAAGGGTTACAAATGTTATGATCCAATTGATAGGAAGATTATTGTTACCATGGATGTCACATTTATTGAAATGCAATCTTATTTTGATTCTAATCTTCAGGGAGGGAATTATAGTAAGGAAGATTCTATAATTGATCAAGAAAACACTAGAAATATACAACATAGTGACTCTAATAATAGGGAAAGTGAATTTATGATTAACACAAAAATTAATGATGTTAATGTTATTAATGAAAATGACTATGAAGGTGTAGAGTCTGATCATGAGAATAAAGAACAAACGAAGGAGTTAATTGATTACTCAAGAAGAAATCGAAATCAAGAAAGTGGAATCCACCAGATTCATCACTAAGAATTCGACCCGTAAGATTTTGTCAAAAGTCCAGTTAAAGCTCATAATCCAACTAATGAATTTTCTAATTCAGATATTTCAATTGCTAAAAGAAAAGGAGTTAGAAATGTTGTCAAATATCCCATGTCTAACTTTGTGTCCTATAAACCCTTGTTGTCGACATTCTCAACCTTTATTTCGTGTCTCGATAATGTGAAAATACCCAAAAATGTGAAAGATGTTTTACAAGTTCCTAAGAGAAAAGAGGCTATTTTAGAGGAAATGCGTATTCTTGAAAAAACAGGTATATGGAAAACAGTGGAATTACCTGTAAGGAAAAAACTGTGGGTTGTAAATGGGTGTTCACAACCAAATTCAAATCGGATGGATCTTTAAATAGATACAAAACACGGCTGGTGGCTAAAGGGTACATTAAAAAATACGGGATTAGATTATCTTGAAACATTTGCTCCAGTAGCCAAATTAAATTCTGTTAGAGTTCTTTTATCAATTGTTGTTAATCTTGATTGGTCCTTACAGCAGCTAGATGTGAAGAAAGCTTTTCTAAATGGGAAACTTGAAGAAGAAGTTTACATGGATCCTCCTCTAGGTTTTGAAGAAAAATTTGGAACTCAAGTATATAAACTAAGGAAATCTTTGTATGGTCTAAAGTAGTCTCCTCGAGCTTGGTTTGAACAGTTCACTCAAGTTGTTAAAAAACAAGGTTACTCACAATGGCAAGTTGATCACACAATTTTCTATCGACACTTACAAAGAGGTAAATTAGCAATTATTATAGTTTATGTCGATGATATCATTCTTACAGGAGATGATGTGGATGAAATAAGGCGTCTCAAGGAGCATCTAGCATTGGAGTTTGAGATCAAAGACTTGGGTCATTTGAAATACTTTCTTGGAATGGAAGTTGCTCGATCAAAGAAGGGTCTCGTGGTCTCTAATAAAAAAATATGTGATTGATCTTTTAAAAGAGGCTGGGATGAGTGGTTGTCACCTAGCTGACACACCAATTGATCCAAATGTAAAATTCGGAAATAAAGAAGGTCGATTAATTGATAAAGGGAAGTACCAAAGATTAGTTGGTAAGTTAATTTACTTATCACATACAAGACCAGACATAGCTTTTGCAGTGAGCTTGGTGAGTCTATTTATGCACTCCCCAATGGAGGAACAAGAAGAAGCAGTGTTTCGAATTCTAAGATACTTGAAGAGTTCACCTGAAAAAGGGCTTATTCTTCAAGAAATTCGAACAAAGAGGAATTGAAGCTTATACAGATGCAGATTGGGCAGGCTCAATAACAGATAGAAGATCTACATCAGGATACTGTACATTTGTTTGAGGAAGCCTTGTGACTTGGCGAAGCAAAAAATAAAGTGTTGTAGCAAGAAGTAGTGCAGAGGCTAAGTTTAGATCAATGGCTCAAGAAATTTGTGAAATGATGTGGTTTAAAAGAATTATGGAAGAGTTGAGGAAACCAATAACTTCGCCAATGAAGTTATACTGTGATAGCGAAGTTGCCATTAGTATTGCTCACAACCCAGTTCAGCATGACAGAATTAAACATGTTGAGATTGATAGACACTTTATCAAGGAGAAGATTGAAGCAGGTCAAGTGTGCATGCCGTTTATTCCTTCAAAACAACAGATTGCTTACATACTCACCAAAAGGCTCTCTAAGACAAACTTTGATTTTCTTGTAAGCAAGTTAGGCATGATTAATATATATGCACCAACCTTGAGGGAGGAGGGTGTCGAAATATGTATATATTTTAAATTTATTTTGGTAGATAAGTTTTATTCATATTATAGGGAATATTTTATTTTATGTTTTAGTAGTTTATTCGAATAAGCAAACTATTTTCTGCTTATGTTTTAGTAGTTTATTAGAATAAGGGAATTATTTTTCCAGTTAGGATTAGGACTTTTTCTCTATTTAAATTTAGTTCTTTAGTTAATAATGATACAACAATTTTATTAAATGCTCTCTTGAAAACTTTCATGATATGATTCCGACATTCCTACTGTATTTTACCGGCCTACCTAAATATGTGAACAAAATGAAGCTCATTTGCTCTGCAACAGGAATCTTGTAAGTTAAGCTACCAAGAGAGTAAAATATTAGGGCAGTTTTCTAGGACTGATTTGAACTGGTAATCCTTTAGTTGGGACAGGCATTGGATCCCTGCTGAAAGAGTTGTCTGAACATAGTAACTTCCAAGTGAACCGAGTAACCAGATAATGAATTGAAACAAGGGTTTCAATCCTTGCAAACTCGTATCCTGGACATATCCGAGATCCCCCACCGAATGGAATGAAGCAGTAAGGTGGAAGTGAAGCTGGAATCTCAAATCTCGATGGATCGAACTTTGACGGTTCCGGAAATATAGTATCATCCATTTGTGTTATGCCGGTAACCCAGAAAATCTTCATACAAATCAGTAAATTATATCAGTGACAGTGAGATACCATATACCAGAGTAATGGATCAATCTGAAATGCTGAAAGGACGTAGAATGGAAAGTATGGTTCTACTTACCAGCCAGTCCTTTGGAATGAGATATCCACCGTACTCAATATCTTTTACAACTTTCCGGAAACCACCAAAGATTGGTGGGAACATTCTTAGAGTTTCCATGGCTACTTTCCATGTGTATTTCATCTTGGCAAGGTCTTCCCATGTCAGAAGCTCCCCATTAGGCTTCCTCCTTGCTATTTCATCTTGTTCTGCAACCACAAATCAAGATGCACCCTATATCATAATTCCCTTTTCTGCAACATTGCAACTGGATCGAGTTTGGTCATAAAGTTATGGCACTTAAAGTTAAGATCATGTTGATAAATACCTTGAAGAACAGCTGCATATATGGCAGGATCATTAGCGAAAAGGCGCAGCAAGAACGTGAGAAGAACAGACGAAGTATCATATCCTGCAACCATGATGAGCATAACATTGTGAATAATCTCTTTCTCGGATATGACTTGTTCATCCTTCTCGTTGCGAATGCTAAGCAGACAAGTGATGAGGTCTTGGCGAGGTGAAGCACCCTTCTCTAGATCTACTCTCTTCTCACCAATGAGAACTTTCAACAACTTCTGGGCTCTTGCACTTGCCTGCAAGCTCCGGTTGTAGCGTGTGAAAGGCAGATTAACCGGTACCGACCACATTCCTTCTATCATATATCGAAAATCATTGGCAAGTTTATCTCTTCTTGTTCCTCTTTCGACTCCGAATAGAAGAGAACAGATTATATTGAATGTAAGGGTCTTCATCAATGGTAAAACCTGTCAGAATAGGAAAAAGAACACATCATATCTAATTTTCCCAGGTTAGACACCACAGTTTTCAATGTTTTATAAAATACCGTGACTTGTTGCTTGCCATGCCAATGCAACTCAAGGTGATTCCTGACTTCTTCATCCATCTTCCCAACATACTGTTTCAATGATTCAGGTTTCAAGAATGAAACAAGAGCATCTCTAACTCGCTTATGATCTTCTCCGGTCAATTCCAAGATGCATCGATCACCCAGAATCGAACTAACCGACTTGACTTGCTGGTTAACAATGTTGCTGCTGTCACTGGCGAATACAAACTTATTTGCAGCCTGACCATAGATGAAAACTGCTGGTTTCCCAAATAATCTCATCTTCGATATTGGACCGTACTTCCTTATCCTCTTCTGAAGCCATTCTTCAGCCGTGTTGCTTCGCATGGCCCTGAGAAGGCCGAGGCTTTGACCTATGAGCGGTAGTCCGAGTGAACCTGGAGGAACCCTTTGCGGTGATCTTTTTCTCGTGGTTAGGAGAAGGAAAACTGGGATCAGAAACAGGAGAACTGTGATGATGGTGTTCATGGTTGTGTAATAGAGAAACTGAGCTGATGGCAAAGGGGATTAAATAGAAGATATCCACGGAGAGGCTATTGTTGATCTTCTTTTGTCGGCTTTTGTAATGGAATCTCTTGACTGTAGTGACCTTAATATTCCACTATTTGGTAAAAGACAAGCCATCCATTTTTTAAACAAGATTGATTCTATTTTCTAATAAACAAGATTCTTAGCTTTTAATGCTTTGTTTGATCCTCCAATCAGGTTCCATTGCTTTTTCAAAGTGACATTAGCATTTTATTTTTAAATCCTGATGATGGATTGCATCAAAGTTAAAAACAAAAACAAAACGACTATTTTGAGTTACTGCAAAATCTATGTCAAGCCAAGCAGTTTCTGTTCCAAGGTGAACCTTTGAATTTCTGCAAATTCATGCATGTTTGGATTTGCATCTTTATAAACCACAACTCATCAGGGAATTTAAGTCATTCCAAGAACAAAAAGAAATTTAATCTTCAATATGAGAAAATTGCATAGACACAAACACAATTTTGATCACAAACCAGGGTTTCTTTCACAAATAACACAACTTTTTGTCTTTTTCCCTTTCATACACACATAAGAGTAGAGTACAGCATACGTGATACAATTAAAAATTTTCTACTACAACCATCTGAGCTTCAATGATCTTGTCAGATCTGTCAAAATTGGTAAAAGTCAACGTGCTCAACATCGTTATTCGGCCTTGGCTGGAATATGGTTTCCACCGGTAGCTAATTTGTACAAGTAAAACCCAGTCATAAGAAAACTGAGATGAAATGACACGAGTTAGTAGCTCCCAAATTTTGATGAATGTCAAATTAACAAAGCAACCTAAATTAAACCCTTCTCTCCAAGTTTAGGGTTCTATACAGAGGATTTAGGTTTAGGCCATAAAACTTTTGTATCAGAAATGTAAATAACATGAGCCAATGATCCGAGAAGCAGTTTGTGGTTGTGAATGTCGATAGATGAATGAACTTAAACATTACGAAAGAATAAAAAAAAAATCCAGAGACTTGTATGAAAGGTAATGAAATACAGCATGCATTCACTGTGCAATTGGTATATAATGACCAGACATGGAGGTTTCACAGTTGACAGCATTGAAAGGAGCTATGTTGTAAGGCACACAACTGGGAACTTGTAAATTTGTGATGCATTTATATGTATATGAGCTCTGTTAGCTTTTAACTGATATAAGGATCAATATTAACCAGTAGAATTATCATGACTCATGATATAATATGATATGAAGGCACTGAAAGCATTGGAATAGCAGATCAACATACCTGATCCCGGCAACAATTCCGGCTGGCATAATCTTAGATGTTTGGTAGTAACGTTGTCCCATGACCCATGTTAGCACAGCGGCAGTAACTGGTTTAAAGGTGCAAAAATCAGTAAAAAGAATAAACATTTTGTTTGTCATTGAAAGGGATGAAAACAAGCAAACATATACAAATGAAAAAGCCTCCTTCCAAGAATAGAACCCATAGTGAAAATCAGCTTATCTTTGATGATGATAAATTTATTTACCAAATGGTATATTAAGACACCCTGAAATACTATATTACAAAATCTGACAATTATATTGAATTTGATATAATGAAAGCTTCTTAACAATACTGCATTAGAGAGCTTTGAAGACAATCAAAGATATGATCTTTGAAAGAAGGCATTTCAAAGGTAAAACAAAGATTATTTTCTCACAGTTTTTGCAAGAGAAATAGCTAATAGCACCACAATGGATCTACAATGTCCAAACTGATTCTTAATTCCACAATGCAACTCCAGAAATCCAAAAGAAGAAAAAGAGAAACAACCAGATCAAGTTTATCAATATAAAGTTCCATGGCAGCATTAAATCTATGATCCATAATCCAAAAAAGTCAACTTTTCAATCTCCAAAATTTGAACAAACAATTTATAAAAATCCCAGATCGAATTTACACTTAAAAAATTTATAGAAACTAAAGGAGAAGACAGAACTGTGAAAGAAAGCTGAGATTTTGAAAACATTACCGGTCTCAAGTACCAAAGCAAAATATGAGTTCTTTCTCTTCTCAAAAGCTTTAAGGCTCAAATTTGCAGCAAGAATGAGAATCAATCCAGTGCCTACACCCCCACCAAGTGATGCTATGCTACCTTTCTTCAAATACCCAATAACTCCTCCAGCCACAAGAATCAATCCATAAGGGATTGTGAAGCAAAAATCATGCATTTTGGGAATTTTTCTTTGGGTTTTTTTCCCTCTTCCTTCAAATGGGTATTTGTTTCTTGAGAAATTCTAAGGGTAAATTTGAGTTGAACAGATCAAAGGGGAAGAAATGGGAAATCAGAAATGGCTTTTGTGAAGTTTTGTTGGCTCAACAATGGAGGCATTTTTCTGGCGTGTGGAATTTTCAGTTGGTCAAAGGCTCCAATGTTTTAACTAATTTAATTTTGTAAGAACCCTTCAATTTTTGCCCAACTTTTAAAAAGGACTTAACATTTACATATTTTATCAATTTAATTCTTACTTTTTAAACTAAATTTTGCTCAATCTTTAAAAAAATCGAATCGAATTTGACCTTCAAATTTTCAAAAGGGGTATGTTTCTTTTTTGAATTTTAATGAAATTTTTAAGTTTGAAATTTTTATTATTAAATATTTTAATATACTTTAAATTATTTGTTGACATAACATATTAGACAAATAATTTCGTGACATATTTAAGGGGTAGGGACCTTAGTCCCAAAAATAAAAATATTGATATTTTAGTCCCTTCATAGATAGTGAAACTATAAATTAATATATGGTGAAACTGTACTTTGACCCTAAAATGAAAAATTGCTACTTCAGTTCTAAAATTATAAATTAATGCATAGTGAAATTGTACTTTAGCCCCCTAAAAATAAAAAAAAATTAGTCCCTTAAAAATGATGAAATTATAAATTAATAAATAATAAAATTATATTTTGACTTCTAAAAAAATTATATTTAATTTCCAGCTTCTCCTAAAAAATTTTCTAAATTCATCCCTAGCCATGTCAACATGCAATGCACATAGACTGTCTATGTAAGTTGTCATGCCAATATAGTAAGAATTGTTATAAATAAATGTGAATGTCCACATTCTAACCCCCTTCATTTATGAGGTAAAACCTCTCATTCATTATGTAATGTTTAATATATGCATTAATGAGGCACTTAAGTAAGCTTCATTTATGGTATTACATTGAATGTTAATTACTTATAAATTATAAATAGAATCCTTACCTGAGTAAAAGAAGAGACGAGAAAAATTCTCTTGTATTTTCATCCATTTTATTTATTGTTTTATTAATTTTTCTATAACAGGTTATCAGCACGAGCTTCTACGAGTTCATAGTGAAGTTCACGTCATTTCGACTTTATATAATTTGCCCGTATAACTACCATTAAACTATATACGGTATACGTATTTTCATAATTCTTTTATTTTATTTTCTAGATGAAATATTTGCTTTGGGTAACATTTGCACATTTATTTTTACAACTAAAATCTAATAATGATAATTATATATACATATATTTTTTTATTAAAAAAAATTTCAATTAATTTAATTTGTGTTAAGTTATTATTATGACTATTCCTCTTTATGCCAATATTTGACATACATATTATTATTTAGCAAATTTGGTATATATAATTGAATTATTTTACATGTCTTGCATAAAAAATAATTTATATATTTAATAAATATTTGTAATGTTTCTCATATTATATTTTGTTTGTTTTTATGAAGGATATGAATATTCAACAAAATTTTGATGGACCCAAAATAAATAAAGACATGTGTCTTGCAGATAGTGCTACAACACATACGATACTCAAAGATAAAAAAAAATTTCTCATTTGACAATGAGTAATGCCCATGTTAATACAATACCGGTAGTTCAAAACTTATTGAAGGCTCTGGAAGAGCTATTATATTATTACCTAAAGGTACAAAATTTATCATTGATGATGCTTTATATTCCACCAAGTCTCAAAGAAATTTATTGAGTTTTAAAGATATTCGTCTTAATGGATATCATATTGAGACTATGAATGAGAAAAATGTTGAATATCTATATATTACAAATGTTGAATATAGAAAGAAATATATTTTGGAAAGGCTACCTGCTTTTTCATCAGGTTTATATTATGCACATATTAGTGCAATTGAATCACATGTTACTACAAACCAGAAGTTTGTAGAACCACATACTTTTACTATTTGGCATGACCGATTAGGCCATCCCGGATCTATTATGATGCGAAGCATCATTGAGAATTCAATTGGACACCCATTAAAGAACCAAAAGATTCTTGAATTCAAGGATTTATCTTGTGTCGCTTGTTCTTAAGGAAAATTGATTATTAGACTATCACCAGCTAAAGTTGGGATTGAATCTCCAACATTTCTGAAACGTATTCAAGGTGATATATGTGGGCTTATTCATCCACCATCTGGACCATTCAAATATTTTATGGTATTAATAGATGCATCTAGTAGGTGGTCACATGTATGCTTCTTATCGACTCGCAACCTAGCGTTTGCAAGACTACTTGTTCAAATAATTCGATTAAGAGCACAATTTCCAGATTATGCAATCAAAACTATTCGTCTTGATAATGCTGGTGAGTTTACATCCCAAGCTTTTAATGATTATTGTATGTCAATTGGGATAAAAGTTGAACATCCTGTAGCTTATGTTCATACACAAAATGGTTTAGCTGAAATCATTTATCAAACGCCTCCAATTAATAGCTTGGCCATTGCTTATGAGAACAAAACTCCCTATTACAGCTTGGGGATATGCTATTTTGCATGCAGCGGCACTTGTGAGCTTAAGGCCAACAAGTTATAATAAGTACTCCCCATTACAGTTGGCTTTTGGTCAGGAGCCAAATATTTCCCATCTTAGAATTTTTGGATGTGCAGTATATGTTCCAATTGCTCCACCACAACGCACAAAGATGGGTCCTCAAAGGAGGTTGGGAATATATGTTGGTTATGAATCTCCTTCTATAATTAAATATGTTGAACCATTAACTGGAGATTTATTTATTGCACGATTTATTGATTGTCATTTTGATGAGACAACATTCCCAACATTAGGGGGAGAGAAAATACAACTGGTCAAAGAAATTACATGGAATGGATCATCATTATCTCAATTAGATCCTCGTACAAGTCAATGTGAGCAAGAAGTTCAAAGGATTATACATTTGCAAAACATTGCCAATCAACTGCCAGATTCATTTACTGACCTAAAGAGAATTACAAAATCTCACATACCAGTTGAAAATGCTCCAATACGAATTGATATCCCAATAAAGCAAATTGTTAGTGCAAAAGAAAGTAATCCACGCTTGAAGCGTGAAAGACCAATCGGTTCCAAAGATAAAAATCCTCGTAAAAGGAAAGGACAAATTATTCAAGATGGTAATATTGTGGAGGCAAGTGCCCCAAAAGAGGCCAAAGATATAACTAATCAAAAAACCCCAGAAGAGGTTCAAGTACCTGAAAATGGGGATACCGAAGAAATCTCAATAAGTTATGTTACTTCAGAAAAAAGATGGAACCGAAAAAATATAGTTGCCGACAACAATTTTACTTATAATGTTGCTATTGAAATAGCAAAAGAAAATGAGGATCCTGAGCCTAAATCTATTGAGGAATGTAGAAATAGAAAAGATTGGCTAAAATGGAAAGACGCAATTCAAGCAGAATTAAATTCACTTTCTAAACGTGAGGTTTTTGGACCTATAGTCCAAACACCTAAATATGTAAAGCCGGTAGGATATAAATGGATATTTGTGCGAAAACGAAATGAGAAAAATGAAGTCGTAACATATAAATCACGACTTGTAGCACAAGGATTTTCGCAAAGGCCTGACATTGATTATGAAGAGACATATTCTCCTGTGGTGGATGCAATCACGTTTAGATACCTTATTAGTTTGGCAGTACGTGAAAAACTTGACATGCGTCTAATGGATGTTGTTACAGCCTATTTGTATGGTACACTTGATAATAAAATTTATATGAAAATCTCAGAAGGATTTAAAATCCTTGAAGGATATAGAGTTTCCCAGGAAAATTGCTCAATCAGATTAAAGAAAAGTTTATATGGATTAAAACAATCTGGGCGTATGTGGTACAATCGTCTTAGTGAATATTTGTTAAAAGAAGGTTATAAAAACGATCCAATCTGCCCATGTGTTTTTATAAAAAGGTCTGAATCAAACTTTGTGATAATTGCTATTTATGTTAATGATCTAAATATTATTGGAACTCCTAAAGAGCTTCAAAATGCAGTAAATTATTTAAAGAAAGAATTTGAGATGAAAGATCTCGGAAAAATAAAATTTTGTCTTGGCCTGCAGATCGAGCATTTAAAAGATGGAATTCATGTCCATCAGTCAACTTATACGAAAAATATCTTAAATAAATTTTATATGGATAAAGTACATCCATTGGGTACCCCGATGGTTGTACGATCATTAGATGTGAATAAAGATCAATTTCGTCCTTGTGAGAATGATGAAGAGTTTCTTGGTCCTGAAGTACCGTATCTAAGTGCCATAGGAGTACTGATGTATCTTGAAAATAACACAAGACCTGATATAGCTTTTGCTATAAACTTGTTAGCAAAATTTAGTTCTTCTCCAACACGTAGACATTGGAATGGAATTAAACATGTATTTAGATATCTTAGAGGGACCATTGATATGGGGTTATTTTATTCAAAAGATTCAAAATCCCTATTAGTTGGTTATGCTGATGCTGGATATTTATCGGATCCACATAAAGGTCGATCTCAAACGGGATATTTATTTACATGTGGAGGTACTGCCATATCATGGCGTTCGACAAAGCAAACATTATTTCGCCTCTTCAAATCATGCTTTGAAATAATTGCAATACTTGAGGGCAAGAGAGTGTGTTTGGCTAAGGTTATTAACCCAACATATCCAGAAGATATGTAATTTGCCTTTACAGGAAAATATGCCAACTATCTTATACGAAGATAATGCAGCATGTATAGCCCAATTAAAGGGTAGTTATATCAAATGTGACAGAACGAAACATATTTCACCAAAATTATTCTTCACTCATGATCTTGATAAGAAATGTGACATAGAAGTTCAACAAATTCGTTCTAGTGATAATTTAGCAGATCTTTTTACTAAGGCATTGCCAACTTCAACATTTGAAAGACTATGAAACAAGATTGGAATGCGTCTACTCAAATATATAATGTGATGTTGTCATTAGGGGGAGTCTAAAACACATTGTACTCTTTTCCTTTAACCAATGTTTTGTCCCACTGGGTTTTCCTGGTAAAAGTTTTTAACGAGGCAACTTGTAATAGGAGATTGTGTACTCTTTTTCTTTCATTAGGTTTTTATCCCACAGGGTTTTTCCTAATAAAGGTTTTAATGAGGCACTGTTTTCTCTAGTGGACATCCAAAGGGGAGTGTTATAAATAAATGTGAATGTCCACATTTTAACCCCCTTCATTTATGAGGTAAAACCTCCCATTCATTATGTAATGTTTAATATATGCGTTAATGAAGCACTTAAGTAAGCTTCATTTATGGTATTATATTGAATGTTAATTACTTATAAATTATAAATAGAATCCTTACCTGAGTAAAAGAAGAGACAACAAAAATTCTCTCGTATTTTCATCCATTTTATTTATTGTTTTATTAATTTTTCTATAACAAGAATTAATATTTTAGTCTCAAATTTTTATAAAATAAAAATGATTTGAATATTTTTCAAAAGTTAATAACGAAATTTAACTTAAAAATAATAAAAATCAAATTAACAAAAAAATATAAAACATTAAAAGCTAAATTCACATTATATATTTCAAAAATTCAGCCCAAACTATACTATTTTATCGTTATAGTTCAAGGTGAATTTTCATTTTAAGAGAATTAGCCCAATCACAAATCAGGCCCAACAACCATTTCTCTAACAAAACCTGAAATCCGTTAACTCCAACTATCCACGTGTCACTTTTGTAGTTGTCGTCTATATCCAACCCATAGAAAACGCAAAATCCCCTCTTTTCAAAGCCCAACTAATTTCGACTCCCAAGTAAAATTAAATATAAAAATAAATTCCCCCCTTAGGGTTTTTCCTCTTTGAGATCTTCCAAATCTCTTCTCCTCGTCTATCGAATATGATGCAACAGCCACCAGCAGGAGGTGTAGCTCCGCCGCCGTCCATGGCAGCCGATCCGTCTCAAACCCAGCAGTACCAGAAACAACAGCAGTCGCAGCCGTGGATAATGATGTCTCAACAACAGCAGGCGGGTCAGCCAGTTCCTCCACCTGCAGGTTGGAATCCGCAACCCATCCCTCCGCCCTCTCAGATGCAGCAGTACTCCGCTGGTTCTGCGACCGTCGGATCCGGCGAAATTCGGTCTCTCTGGATCGGTGATCTTCAACCGTGGATGGATGAGAATTACCTCATGAGCATCTTCGCTCAAACTGGAGAGGTAACTTGATTAGAATAAAATTAGCTTTTTTTTTTAATAAAAAAAATAAAACAAAGTCGAGAATCATATTTAATTAAATGGAGATATTACTTGCAGAGTTGATATTTTATTTTTAATAATTAAAACGATTGTTCCTTTCCTATTGAAATGAATGTCCTTTTTGATAATTAAAACTATTGTTCCTTTCCTAAATATCTAATTGAACAAAGCTTAATCTTTTGGGTTATTTTAGGTGGTTTCAACTAAGGTGATTAGAAATAAGCAAACGGCACTGCCAGAGGGATATGGGTTTATCGAGTTTGTATCACGTGCCGCAGCCGAGAGGGTTTTGCAGTTGTATAATGGGGTGCCAATGCCAAATTCTGAGCAGAATTTTAGGTTGAATTGGGCTGCTCTTGGATATGGAGAAAAGAGGCAAGAAGAGGGTCCCGATTACACAATCTTTGTTGGGGATTTAGCTGCAGATGTTTCTGATTACATGTTACAAGAGACTTTTAAAGCTGTTTACCCATCTGTTAAGAGTGCCAAAGTGGTTACTGATAGGACTACAGGCCGGTCTAAAGGATATGGCTTTGTGAAGTTTGGTGATGAAACTGAACAAATTCGTGCAATGACTGAAATGAATGGGATTTATTGTTCAACTAGGGCAATGCGGATTGGACCCGCTGCTAATAAGAAGCCTGTCACTGATCAGCAGTATCAGAAAGGTAGACTCTTGTGGTTTATTTCAAGTTATACTTTATCTTGATTGCCTTATGAAGTTTGTTTGGTTGTGTATAGTTTTTATTTGCAATGATTTATGCCTGAGTGCTTTGACTTGACAAGTTGACTGCTAGTTGGTTATTGTGTTTTTATTTATTGGTTTTAATTTTCTGAGGTGGATCTGTTACAGTCTTCTTAAAATTCAAGTTCTTTCAGTTATGCACTTGAAGATATGGCGGAATTTATACAAAGTCGTTTCCTTCCAGTTTGCCTATGTAAACTTGGACGCTTTTAATTATATTAAAAATTAAAACATGCAAAAACTTATATAAAACTCATGTTTTCTTAAAGCAGGACATCAAGAGGCTCTCATTTTGGGGGGCCTGGAACTTATATCAGCTGAAATGATTCCACTTTAATCCGTGGCCTCATTTTAGGTCAGTTACTTTGTTTATGTCAAAAGCTTTCTTTTCTCGTGGCAATATTTGCGCTACGTCTCGCAAATTTCTTTTCCAGTTCCTTATTAAGTATTCCAGTCAAGTACATTTGTTCCATTTTTCCAACATGTTTCCTTTAAATCTTTATATATTTTTTTACAAGTCCAGAAACTTTGTTTTATTCATTGTGGATTAATTCCTTTTGATGCTTGCATACATGTATGCACTCCTTTTCCCATCCTTTATGTTCAAGTTTTAATACTCAAAAGTAGGTGAAGCAGCTTTGGTGAGGTTGTTGTGCATGTTGTCATACACTGTTCTTTTAATGAACCTTGGGGCTAGTTTTGTTCTATTGCTTTTAAAATCTTCGCTCTTTTTAAAATATGGTATCTGCTTTGTCCTCATTCTTTTCTCTGCTGCACATGAGGACAAACTGAGGTTGGCAAGAAACCTGGAATTTGTAGTTAAAGGCATTGTCGGTTGATACATTTAAGTTAAATCACGATGGAAGTGAGTCACTTGCCCTTCTTTATTGCCTAAGCTGGAGTAATGGATACATAGCTGCAGATGGATCTGTCCATATTTATCTTGCATTTTGAAGAAAGTTTCTTTTATTCTTGTCATTTGAGGTTGTAAGGCACTTCAAATTTAAGATTTCCTTAGTTTTCTAAATATGTGCTTTGTCTTATGTGCTTTCTGAGAAATTTAAAGTGTTACTCGAAGTTAATTTAGCAGATAGGTTCTTTCTACTTGTGAGGAACCTTTGAAGTTAAACTTATAAATCATACAGTTTAAGAAACAGCAACCCCTCCCTACCCCCTTCCAACAAATTTGCAGACAACTATAATACTAGCACACAAACACACACCATGTCAAGTGAGGAGAAAAGATTGGCTTTTGTTTCAATTTTCCTTTTCCCCTTTTCACCCTATTATAAGGGATCAATAAAATAAGACAGCCTTTACTGATTCCTTGAGTTTAATGTAATTAATGATATCTTTTGTGGCTACTATTGAAGTTTATTTGATTTGATACTTTTGGCTTTGCCTGGTAGCGGTAAGCCTTGATGTAACCCAAAAGCTGTTTTGTGATTGTAGTTGTAACCCTATAGCAGGCAGTTCTACGGTTTTGTTCTTTTCATGCCATAGACAGAATTATTTCTACCTGCTTATTTTGAAATGTTATATTATATATGTTAGCTTTTGTAGGTGTCTGTGTGTGTATGATCTTAATGTTTTTTTCCCCCACAATGTTTCAATTTGAGTTTAGAGGAGCAATAATGCTATACCTGGAAATCTATTACACGATCTTTGTAAACAGGTTTGTAGTTTCCATGGTTAACATGGAAATATTTACTTTTGGAAGATGTAATACTGAATTAGTTTCAAGTTTTTATAACAACCTTAATATCCGGGGATGGCGCAAGTGGGGCTTTTCTTGTTGTTTTTAATATTTTATTAGCCTCTACTCAACATTAGTTTACATGTATTTGTAATTTGCAGCTGCTTACCAGAATACTCAAGGAAATTCTGGAGAGAACGATCCGAATAATACCACAGTGGGTAGCTTTTCTTATATACTGTTATACCTAATTTCATGGTACAGCCAACTGAATTCTTACAAGCTTAATTGCAGATTTTTGTTGGTGGTTTGGATCCTAGTGTTTCTGAAGACCAACTAAAACAAATATTTAGCCAGCTTGGTGAGGTAGTTCATGTAAAAATTCCGGCTAACAAGCATTGTGGTTTTGTTCAATATGCTAACAGGTAACTGTTAAACACCTGTGTTTTTTGGCACGCAAAATATTATTGCATGATGTTAATGCATTCTGCAATATGATGCATTCAGGGCCAGTGCGGAACATTCTTTATCTGTTTTGAATGGTACTGTTTTAGGAGGAAGAAATGTTAGGCTTTCATGGGGACGTAGTCCTTCAAGCAAACAGGTTTTGTTTTTAAAACCATAGTTTTCTGTAATTAAAGCCTTGCTACCTATATTCCTGTAAACTAAGAGGGAATCCGTTGGAGTGTCAGGTTCAACCTGATCAGGCCCAATGGAATACTGGATATTATGGATATGCTCAAGGATATGAAGCATATGGATATGCACCTCCTCCCCAAGATCCTAACATGTACTATGGGGGCTATCCTGGATATGGAAATTACCAGCAGCCAGGGGCCTATCAACAACAATAGGTAAAAGTAATTTTATGAATGATTCTTTTATCCCAAAAATCAATGAATGATTCTTTGTAGGCTCTATCCATCACTCTTGGAGAAAGAAGATGCAAGCATGCTGAATTTTATTTTTCTTTGAATTATATATACATTTGTGCGTAATGTTTTCCTTTTCTTTTATATTTTGCAGTAAGTTGCGGTTGCTTTACTGTCGCTTAAGACTCACTCTCTCTGATCCAGAGCACTTCAGGTGTTGGTTTGATCCGACATGTTTTAAGGTTGTGGATTTTCATTGATTGCTGTACCATTTGTGGGTTTCGGTTTTTGGAGAGGTTCATGTTTCATCTTTTCTTATGGTTTCGCTTTCTTGGCTTCTTATCTTGCCCATCTCTCTCAACCTTCACTCTATTGTAATTTACACTCTTATATGCTATAATAGTTGTTTTAGATTGATGCTTTTCGATGGTTCTTAACTTATTATCGTGTTTCTTATTTGGCAATATCCTTCACAATTTTCAGTGGCTATCGTTCTAAGAAGAGAAACCTTGAGTTAGAAAGTGTTCTTACATTAATTGCTGAAAGCTATCAGATATCAAGAAGAGGAACAAATGCTGGTGTTAGTTTGGTTTAACCCAAGACCACCTTAAAATGCCACTTTTGTTTCAGTCATCAACTCCTTTTGTCTTTCCATAGCAATGGTGCCTCGTTGAAGTACTTGAAAGCCTAGTTGCTTTCTCAAGCATTGAATATGATACGGTAGATTTTTTCGAGATAGAAACAGAAGAGGAAGGAGATTAGAGAACAAAAAAAAAAGAATTGAGAGAGGGGAGACCAATTCCTGTGCAATTTCATAACGGTAGCAGCCAAATCATGCTGCGTATAAGAAGGGAGAGAAAACCAAAGCAGTTGTACAGCCCGTATTTACCGGACCATTACGTCAGCTCTTCTACATAGTGTTTCATTAAAACATTTGGTGAAATGCATTGTTTAAGCACAACAAATAACAGAAATAAAATAAACAAAAATAACAAGACTTAAAATCCAAAATAGTTGTTGCATAAATCGTTCCATATCAACTACCCCTGCCCAAATAAGATCCTTGTCCTCAAGGATCGAAGGTTGGAAAATGCTGTCACATATCTAGTAGGTCCTCCTAGGTAGAATCCCCCGAAAATGTATTTGTCCATTAGACCAGCACTTGATTTACAACTTGTGAGCCCTTCTTAACCATCTTTCGGTTCAAAACACGGACTGGCTTTAGTAGGTCTATACGAGAATATCCGGTTACATAAGGTAGATGGTTCGAGGGAACTTGTCTGTACAAGGCCTCATATGGGGTTGTGTCGATAGCCGATTGGTGAGAAATATTGTACCACCACTTCGCTAATGGAAGCCAGAGTGACCAGTCACTAGGTCGTTCGCTGGTCGTGCACCTCAAGTAGCTCCCCAGTTAGTGGTTGAGCACCTCTGATTGGCCATCAATTTTCGGATGGTAGGCCACTGAAAGATGAAGTTGTGTACCCAACTTACTGAAAAGTTCTTTCCAAAACTTGCTGATGAATATTTTATCTCTATAAAAAACTATGGACTCTTAGGCACCATGAAGCTTGTAGATTTGGGATAAATAGGCTGGAGCTACCGTCAAGGTCGTGAATGGATGAGATAAGGAAATGAAGTGACCGTATTTGGTCAAACGGTCTACCACCACCAAGATCATGTTGTATCCTTTCGAAGACGATAGTACTTCAATGAAATCCATGGTAGTTGCGGATCATGCACAGTCAGGTATGGGTAATGGCTACAATAATCCCAGATGTGCAACATTGTCTCCCTTACATCATTGACACGTAACACATTCCCTGATCCATTGTCGAATGTTATTAGAGAGACCCTTCCAATAAAACAGCCCTCCAATGTGGCACATCGTAGCATAGATACTGGAATGACCCCCAAGTGACCCATTTATAAAAATGATTGAACAAGTCTTTCCTCAAAGAACCAAAGTTGCCTACCATCACCTTTCCTTTTCTCCTCAAGATTCTGCCATCCCACCCATACTTGGGATGTGCTTGTGGTTGCTGTTGCACTTTCTCACACATCTACCTCAATATGGGATCAATTTTTCAAGAGTCAACAATTTGAACCCACAAATCCGACTAAGGGGTGTTAATCGTATATTGCATTAGCTGACCTTCCTCTGTTTGTGGCCTTCAAGATAAGGCATCGGCCACGGTATTGTGAGACCCTTTCTTATAGTTGACCACAAAGTCGTAACCAAGCATCTTGGGCAACCATTTTTTCAAGAATGGTGTAATGGTCTGCTGTTTAGTCAAAAATTTCAAACTCTGATGGTCTATTCGAATATGGAACCTTCTCCCCATAAGGTAAGCATGCCATTTTTTTACCATTAAGCACCGCCAACATCTCCTTATCATAAATGGATAAGGTGTAATAGCCCGTTTTCACTTAAATTGGAACAGTGGTTTTGGGACCACAAATTCGAAGTCAGAAGAAAATTTATTTTAATATTATTTTATGGTCTACAGTATGATAGAAATATCATATGAAATTTTTGTTAAGAAATTTTACAATTTGCATGCATAGCTTGATAAAAAGGAATAAATTGCATAAAGTGCAAAAGTTAAATTCTAATAGCTAAAGGTATCAAATAGCTATGAAATTTAAAATTTGAGGTCATTATATGGAAAATAGACCATTTAGAGGAGTTAGTAGATAAGGATGATTATTCATCATCGAAAATTAAAGAAAATATTAAGGTTAATTTTGGAAAGATGATAAAATAATGATGACAAATGAAATAAATAATTAAATTAATATCATTTTCATCATCTTTCCTAAAACAAAAACATGGAAACCCTAGCCATGGAAGTTGAGTTCTAGCAAACTTAGTTGGCTTAATTAGGTATGTATTCTTGTCCCATTTTTAATGATTTTTATGTTTCTGAGATCGTAATAGCTTAATCTAGCTATCTCAGAGATTAATTTGCAAAACTATTAAAGTATTAGAGTTTTGCCATGGATGAGTATAGTTGAATTTTGAAGTTTTATGGTAGAAAATGAAAGGTATTTATTAGATAAACAACTTTTGTAAAGAGAATTTTGATGAAATTATGATTTAGGGACTTAATTGAAAAGATGATAAATTAATGGAAAAAATCTAAATTTAATGAAATTCATGGGATGCTATTGATATATATGAAAATCGACTAAGCTTGAAATAATGATTAAATTGTATGAATTTCATTTTCTAAGCCTAGAGACAAAATCGTAATTAATTAAAAGTATAAGGGCAAAATAGAAATTTTGCCAAAAGATGTGTGTTGGATTGAATTGAATAAGAATTATATTAAAGTGAATTAAATTCATTCGTATAGATCCGGATAGACTTAATACGGAGTTAGATCGAGGCAAAGAAAAAATATCAGATTAGTAGCCTTCGTATCTACGAAAACTTATCAAGGTAAGTTCGTGTAACTAAATTGTATATTTATTTGTTTTGAATTGAATATTATTGTGTGTGATTTGTATAATTGCCATGTATAATTATTAGTCACGTATCCGACAAGTACCAAGTCTCGTTTGAACCTTAGAAATTCGAAGGATACAAATGACATGTCATTAGGGTTCCTGATTTGGTTGTGATCTTGCATGTGCTGCAGACACACCATGGCTCTCACGAGCTTCCCGTTATTTAGCTCTTATGAGTATCTCGATATTTGGCTCTCATGAGCTTCTCGATTAATGACTCTCTTGAGCTTTCCGATATTTAGCTCGGAAGAGATTCCTGTTATATAGCTTGGAAGAGCTTCCCGTTAACATGCTCGTATGAGCACATATGTATATGAATTGATGGATTACAGATTTGTATACTTCGTGTGTACTATCCGTGTATCCAATGATATTTTAAATGGTTCAACGGGCAAAGTTCTGATATGAAACAATATGAGTTCGAAATGAACAATTACAGGTATATACTTGAGTTACATGGAAAATAATATTACATGATATGTTGAAATATGAGATGGATGATACATGTGAATCTTACCTAATGATTATGTACAACCATATTTATTGGTTATGGAAAATGTTACATAGCTAACATGTTGAGGATATGTGTTTAGGCTTTTGGCCAAATTGGTTTGGTTATATTAGCATGCTTACCTTAAATGTGATTAAATATTAATTTAATTTCTTTGTTATATGAATTTACTAAGCTTAAATGCTTACTCTATATTATTTTCCATGTTTTATAGTACTTCAGAAGCTCATTTTGGTTGGAAGCTGGTCGGAGCAACTTCACACTATCCAACAGCCTTTTCGGTATAATTAATAAATTAATTTTGGTTATAATGGCATGTATAGGTTAATTTAGCCAATGATGACATATAAATGTTTTGTTAGAACTAGCTATTTGAATGGCTTGTGATGCATAAATTTTGATGTGTATGTAAATGGCCCTATCATGTTTGATGTGTGTTTGAAATGGTTGAATGATGGAAATCTTATAGGTATATTGATGATTGGGTTAAATAGGTATATTAGGTAAATTATGCATATATGTATTTGATTATGTAGGTGAAATTGGTTACTAGATTGATATGAGTTATGTTGTCATTTAAAGAGCCTAAGGGCATATTGTTGGTATTTGATAGTATTACATGTTTAAGTATTGATTTTGAATTGATTTGATTGTCTTGTTATGGCTTGTTGATGTCTAATGTTGATTTAGGTTGATGACAAATTGGGTGAGAAATATGGTTAGGAAAATGACCTATTTTTGTCCACACGGCAGAGACACGGGCGTGTGTCTCAGCCATGTGTGACACACGGTCGTGTGTCCTCTTGTATCTTTAATTTGCGCAAGACAGAATGCTCACATGGTGTAACACCCCATACCCATATTCTAGACCGAAATAAGGTACGGAGCATTACCGTTCACGAAAACATGAATTCACACATTAACCTGACCTTACTCAATTTACTTACTTTAGCTTAGACTAAAGTTGATAACATTAACAGATATACATAGATACATGTAGATTTTAAAATTTAGAAAAGTGATACTTTAAAACAAATTAATTATGACATATAACAAAATGATTCGTCTCTCTCTATACATGCCATAATTCCAAAGTAGTGATTACAAAATACCAAAAGTATTGATAGTGTAGATGAGTCTCCGACGATCTCCAAAATCGAGCTGGCTTAATAATTCTATAAAACAAGAAAAAGAAAAGATGGTAAGCATATAGCTTAGTAAGTAAGTACTAAATTGATATATAATTTATCAAAGTAAAACAATCATACTAGTATATGGTTACATATATTGATGACAGGCTGTTTTCTAGAGTCCCGGTTAAAAGAAAAATCATATCTTGAGCTACATATCTCGAAATTCAATTCCGTAAATTTTCCTTGAAACTAGACTCATAATTCTATATACTAATTTTTTTCTAGAATTTTTGGTCGAGCCAATTAGTACAGTTTATTAGTTAAAATCTCCCCTGTTTCAGGGTATGACTACTCTGACACCTGTTCATTACGAACAAAATTTCTCCCTGTACAAGATTCCAACGACCATTCCGTTTATTTCCCTTAAAAATAGACTCAATAAGGAATCCAGGCATGTATGGTATGACTCTTAATAATTTTTGTACAATTTATGGTGAATTTCTAAAGTCAGAACAGGGGATCTTAAATTCATTCAGAACCTGTTTCACAAGAATTCAATTATCACATAATATAGAAGTCTTTTGTTTCTCCTGTTTCTTTTATATGAAAGTAGACCCATTAATATTTAATTCCATAATTTATTTGAGATTTAACTCTACTTCCATGATTTTTGGTGAATTTTCAAAATTATGCAACTGCTGCTGTCCAACATTGTTTTACTACAAAAATTCACTCTTACATAATTCGCTCAATCCTTTCCATTTTACCGAGGTTCGCTCACATATCGAGCATATTGTTCATAAATTCAAATAAACATATAATTGCACTTATTCATCACATAATCACTTTCACATGTATCTTCATTTAATCGATTGCCCGTTGAACTCATCGAAATAACAACAGATACACAACTACCTGAACATTTTCCCATTTCCACACTTGTAGCCGAAGCTATATGATACGCATAGTAGCCTGCACTTAGTACTACACATGCGACCAATAATAACGGTACACGTAGTAGCTTTGCACTTAGTACTACACACGTGTGCGATTTCGGCACGCATAGTAGCCTGCACTTAGTACTACACATGCGACCAATAATCTGGTACACGTAGTAGCCTGCACTTAGTACTACACACGTGACCACACAATAGTTCATTTGTATCGTTTTTATTCCGAAGGTTCAACAGGAAATTTCTCACTTTTCCAACATTTTACTAAATTGTCCGAAATCAATTTAAATTCATAACTTACATCAAATAACCATTTGATAGGCAACCATATTCCACATGTTATCAAAATACAATAACATAAAAGAAATCGATGATTTATTTACGTACAAACTTACCTCGGTGCAAAATATAGAAATTTTGCAGTTTAGTCCAAAGCTTTTTCTTTCCCCCGTTCGAGGTCGATTCCACGCCTTTCTTGATCTATAACAACACATTTAGTTCATTTAACACTCGAACTATTTGTTTCAATCCAAAAATCACATTATGCAAAAATTACCTTTTGCCCCTAACTTTTACAAAATTACAATTTTGCCCCAAAGCTCGGAAATTTAATTTCAGCCCTTATTCTTATGTTTAATGACATGCTGATCATTTTCTCTTCTATGGTATCATCAAATTCTCATTCTAACACATAATTATGAACAATAGGTATTTTTATCGATTATGCCGTTTTGCTCGTTTTCGCTAAAAATCGCTTAGAAGAGATCGTTCTCCTAACTTCAAACATTCATATTCTATCATCAAACATCAAAATACATGCCTATCATTCATGGGTAAATTTTTAAACATAAACCCTAACTCGAAATAATAGTAGAAATAGGTAAACCGAGCTACGAGGATTTCAAAAATGTAAAGAACATTAAAAACGGGGCTTGAAATCACTTACTATGAAGCTTGAAAGTTGAAGAAACCCTAGCTATGGAGGAGAGCAAATTTTGGCAGCAACTAGTGATGAAGATGACCAAATTTTGTGTTATTTTTCCCATTTTATTTCATTTAATATACAAATGACCAAAATGCCCTTGCTACTAAACTTTCTAAAAATTCCCTCCATGTCCAACTTTTGTCCATAAATTAGGAATTGGTCAAATTGCTATTTAAGACCTCCTAATTAATATTCCAAAGCAATTTCATACTAAAAACTTCTAGAACACAAGTTTTGCAATTTATTCGGTTTAGTCCCTAATCTCAACTTAAGCGCTTAATGCATAGAATTTCATTACGAAATTTTCACGAAATCATGAAATCATATCATAAACCTCAAAATAAATATAAAATAAATATAAAATAATTATTTCTATCTCAGATTTGTGGTCACGAAACTACTATTCCGATTAGGCCCTAATTCGGGTTGTCACAATTCTCCCCCCCTTTAGAGATTTTTAGTCCCCAGAAAATCTTACCGAGAAAGAGATTTGGATATTGTTTCCTCATAGCTTCCTCAGGTTCCCACGTAGCCTCTTCCATTCCATGTCTGTGCCACAATACTTTCACTAAGGCTATATTTTTATTTCTTAACTGTTTAATTTCCCGAGCCAAAATCTTTATTGGTTCCTCCTCATAGGTCATATCCGGTCGAATTTCAATTTCCGTCAGAGGAATTACATGTGAAGGATCAGAACGGTAGCGTCGCAGCATCGACACATGAAACACGTTATGAATCTTTTCCAACTCAGTTGGTAAGTCTAGCCGATAAGCCACTGGTCCAACTCTTTCAATAATCTTATAAGGCCCAATGAAACGTGGACTTAACTTGCCTAAAGGGTTTGACACTTTAATCACAAATTCAGTAGATTCTACGGGCAAGCTCTTACTAGATACTAAATTCACACAAACATAAGAATGAGTAGATCCGGGATCAATCGATTGCAATAATGATAGTATCATAAAGAGAAAATGTACCAGTGATCACATCGGAGATGGCGCCTCTTCCCGAAAGCACGTATGGCGTAAGCTCTAGCAGGTACTCTAGCTTCCGGTCTCCCAGTTAATTCCTTTGTCACACTTCTACTGCTAGCTCCACTCCCAGTATTTCTCGGAGGTCTACCTCTATTAGCAACACTAGTCTGTCTGGTACTCTGAAATTTTTCTTCTTCAACCCTTTTTGGACAATCCTTAATATAATGTTCTCGAGAACCACATTTGAAACAAGCCGGCTAATCGTCCAACACTCCCAAAATGTTGTTTGCCACAGTGGTTGGCTTTTCGGGTCTATTAGATCTCACATTACCTACACTCGCTATTGAAGTAGCTTGGGCTTTAGAATCGAATATGATCTTCCACGATCCCGACACGAATGTTCGGTTGAAACGATCAACCGAGGATTCATTTCTTTAGACTTCTTTATTTGAGATTGGAATGACTTACTAATTGGCCTCTTTCTTGCGTCTCTCGGCTTCTCTCATGACTTTTCTCTTCTCGTTGTTCAGTTCTTGACTTTACCATTTCGGTCAACCAATACCACAAACTCTTTCAATTCTAAAATCCCATATAATCCTTTCTTTGGAACCACCGATATCAATGTCTTCCACCGGTGATATGCCGAATCCCTTAGCAATGATACGGCACACTTCAAACATTCTTGGGAGTACAAGAAAGCTCATCGAATACCTGGTAGAATTTTTCAAGCGAACTCTGCTCTTTCGGGATCATCAACTATATTAGCTCTAAATTCTTCAGCCCCTTGCTTTCGAATTTTATCAAATGGGGGTTTGCTCGATCTTACCATTTCGGCACCTTGAGGAACTACGGGAACTGGTTGAGGAATAGGAGGAGGTGGAGGAGGCTGAGCGTTCGGATTTGCCCGAAAAAATTCTGTATACCAATTACTCATCATACGGAGAAAGGCTTCCCGGGCCCTATCTCCCTGATCATGTGTCTCATGCCTACTCTCCACTGGCGCAGTCCCTTGCGCGGGAGCCGGCACATTACTTTCTACATCATCGCCATTTCTGACTCGGTCGGGATCCATTTACTAAAAAAAAAACATGATTTAAAGTGTCAGGAGTCATCCCACTATCATAATATAATTATGGCATGTACAGATAGACTTCCACACACAGTACGTAGATCCGAGAACCGCCTAAACCAGGCTATGATACCAATAAATGTAACACCCCATACCCATATTCTAGACTAAAATAAGGTACGGAGCATTACCGCTCACGAAAACATGAATTCACACATTAACCTGACCTTACTCAATTTACTTACTTTAGCTTAGACTAAAGTTGATAGCATTAACAGATATACATAGATACATGTAGATTTTAAAATTTAGAAAAGTGATACTTTAAAACAAATTAATTATGACATATAACAAAATGATTCGTCTCTCTCTATACATGCCATAATTCCAAAGTAGTGATTACAAAATACCAAAAAGTATTGATAGTGTAGATGAGTCTCCGACGATCTCCAAAATCTCGAGCTGGCTTAATAATTCTATAAAACAAGAAAAAGAAAAGATGGTAAGCATATAGCTTAGTAAGTAAGTACTAAATTGATATATAATTTATCAAAGTAAAACAATCATACTAGTATATGGTTACATATATTGATGACAGGCTGTTTTCTAGAGTCCCGGTTAAAAGAAAAATCATATCTTGAGCTACATATCTCGAAATTCAATTCCGTAAATTTTCCTTGAAACTAGACTCATAATTCTATTTACTAATTTTTTTCTAGAATTTTTGGTCGAGCCAATTAGTACAGTTTATTAGTTAAAGTCTCCCCTATTTCAGGGTATGACTACTCTGACACCTGTGCATTACGAACAAAATTTCTCCCTGTACAAGATTCCAACCACCATGCCGTTTATTTCCCTTAAAAATAGACTCAATAAGGAATCCATGAATGTATGGTATGACTCTTAATAATTTTTGTACAATTTATGGTGAATTTCTAAAGTCAGAACAGGGGATCTTAAATTCATTCAGAACCTGTTTCACAAGAATTCAATTATCACATAATATAGAAGTCTTTTGTTTCTCCTGTTTCTTTTATATGAAAGTAGACCCATTAATATTTAATTCCATAATTTATTTGAGATTTAAGTCTACTTCCATGATTTTTGGTGAATTTTCAAAATTATGCAACTGTTGCTGTCCAACATTGTTTTACTACAAAAATTCACTCTTACATAATTCGCTCAATCCTTTCCATTTTACCGAGGTTGGCTCACATATCGAGCATATTGCTCATAAATTCAAATAAACATATAATTGCACTTATTCATCATGTAATGGCCTAAATTCAAGGTTATCGGAATAGTGGTTTCGTAACCACAAATCCGATTTAAAGAGAAATTTATTTTAATATTTTTGCATGAAAATTTATATGATAGGAAAGTCGTATGAAAATATTGATAGAAAAATTTTATCGATTTAGTGGCTAGTTAAAAAAAAATTATTGAAGAAATTAGGTAAAAATAAGTTATCGAGACCTCTATCTCGTAAAAACTGAGTCGAAAATAATTTTATAAATATTTATGAAATGTTATTAATGTGGTATTAAAATTTCGTTAGGAAATTTTAATGTTTGGGTAGTCAATTAAATGAAAAGGACTAAATTGTAATAGGTGTAAAAGTTGCTAGAGTGATTAAATAGCTTAAGAGTCTAATGAGAAAGGATTTAAAAGGCAATTAGACCCAAAAGTTATTTGGGCTGGACGGCAAGGGCATGAAATCAGCAGAAAAATTGATAAATTAAGGGTAAAATTGGAATATTGCAAAATTAACTAAATAAAACTAGGACTAAATAGGAAATATCTAGATTTCTCTTCATTTCTCTTCAATTCCAGCAGCTAAAAACGCCATAGGAGGGTTCTCTAAGCTGGTATTTCATAATTTTTGCACCAAGTGAGTTAATCCTTGCCTTTTTCTTGTAATTTTTGTGTTCCTAAGACTTTTACAACTAGGTCCTACTATTAAATTCATTAGTTTTTGATTTCATAAATGAAATTGAAAATCACCATGGTTGAGTGCTGTAAGTTTATGATGAAATAGAATGAAATTAAAGCTTTAATTTGTTTTTGAGATGATTTTATTAGGCAATTTCAATAGAAATTGATTTTTAGGACCTAATTGTGAAAATGTTTGGAATTAAAGTCTATTGCTGAAATTCTGATTCCTAAAGGTTGTAAAATAGTTTAAGGTGATAGAATAAAATGTTAATTGAGAATAATCAGCTCAATTGAGAGACTAATTGAGTAGGGACGAAATTATCATTTATTAAAAGCTTAGGGGAAAAATGGTAATAAACAGCTTGCACTAAAACAGTTTGGACAGCAGCAGTAGACTAACTTTGAAAAATCACTAAAAATTGTAGGAATCGAATTAGAAGATGAACAAAATATGGAATTAAAGCTTATTGAGTCTAGTTTCTCATAGAAGAAATATTGTAAGCAATGGATTTGTAAATTTTGAGATATAATGAATTTTATGAGACAAGGTCAGAATGAATTCGGGTTCCCCTGTTCTGACTTTGAAAAATCATAAAAAAATGAAGAAAAATAATTAGGAGTTTAAATTTGTATAGAATCCTGAGTGAGTCTAGTTTTAATATAAAAAAACTATAATATAATTTGAATTCTGTACAAGGAGATAATTAATTTTTAGTGAAGAAGAGTCAGAACTGTCAGACAGCAAAACAGGGGTGAATTTAAAGAATAAACTGTACTGATTGGCTAGACCAAAAAAT
The DNA here is from genome assembly GCA_025698475.1 of Gossypium anomalum. Lineage (NCBI taxonomy): Eukaryota > Viridiplantae > Streptophyta > Magnoliopsida > Malvales > Malvaceae > Gossypium > Gossypium anomalum. The sequence goes on from CM046956.1 coordinate 12,746,492, forward strand.
CTGAAAATTTTATGGTAAGAAGATATATGAGTCTAGTTTCAGGGAAAATTAACGGATCTTAATTTGGAGTTCCGTAGCTCAAGTTATAAATAATTTAGTGACTATGACTCAAGTAGACAGCTCTGAATGAACTATAAATAATAGTTGAATTATAGAGAATGTTGCATATGAACATGAAATGTATTAAATTGATAATTAAATTTATTTATTTAGATCTAGAAGATTCAAATACGAAGCTAGATCGAGGAAAGGAAAAAGTTCGGGATTAGTAGATTTTTCTTTGTTTACAAACAAGTATCAAGGTAAGTTCATGTAACTTGAATTATATTCTTAAATACTTGAAATGTATGTTATTGATGTGAATATGATTTGAATGTTCATTATATGAAAATTGATGAAACATTGATATATTTGATATAAAGGAAGAAATCCCGGTTGAATGAAAGGAAAATTCGATGGATCTCTCGAAAAGGAATTGACGGTAAAAAGGATCTAGCCCGGACGGGTGATCCTATCTGATATAGCCCTCCAGAAGAATATGTGGAAAATGGATTTAGCCGGACGGGTAATCCGAATTAGGGTGCAATTTAGCCTGGACTGTAATTGAGATCCAAGCTCATTAGAGTAATTGTCGTTGCGAGGATTTAGCTTTGGGTGGTAATCCCGACAATACTCTATGAGTTTATATTGCGTGATTTAGCTCGGTGTAATCATTTTGCAAGGTTGAGGTTCGCGGGAGTGTGTTCTCTGAAATGGAAATGTGCGCACATGAAATGAATTGTGGATTCGGATTTGTACACTAAAAGTGTACCTCTGAAAAATCCATCGAAATTCGAGTAATTCAACGGGATAAATATGGAAAAACAACAAGGGAATGGAAATCATAGTATTGATGAGCTCATCAATCATGATATATATTATTGATACATGGAAATTATTGTACCAACTTGAATGTTGGGTTTGTGCATGTTAGGGTAATAATGCATTGAATGGATATATGTAATGTTTATTGTATTGTACTGAAAATATTAGGTAAGTGTAATTCTTGTTACATGAGCTTACTAAGCACAAAGTGCTTACCCATTTCCTTTCCCCTGTTTTGTAGTGTTAAGAGCTCGGAGGTCGGATTTGGTCGGAGACACATCACACTATCAACCTCGGGATTTCGGTAAATAAAGGAACTTTATTTTGGGAATCAATGGCATGTATGAGCTAACAAAGTAAATGTTAACGTGAAATGAATGTAAAGTTAGCCATTAGTATGGTTAACAAACCTGGTTATAGATATGTGATGACGTTATCTTATATAAATGCATGAATCTATCATGAAAATATGTTAAATTGATTTGATTGATGTGGATTGGTCTCGATATAATATTACAGGGAAGTTTAGATATTTATAAAAGGGCTATATTGAATAAAAAGAAAAAAAAAATTAATTCGTAAACTCCGGTAATGCCTCGCACCCTATTCCGGCAATGAATACGGGTAGGGGTATTACACATCACATAATGACTTTCACATGTATCTTCATTTAATCGATTGCCCGTTGAACTCATCGGAATAACAACAGATACACAACTACCTGAATATTTTTCCCATTTCCACACTTGTAGCCGAAGCTATATGATACGCATAGTAGCTTTGCACTTAGTACTACACATGCGACCAATAATCGGTACACGAGTAGCTTCGCACTTAGTACTACACACGTGATGCATGATTTTAGAATGCACGCATAGTAGCCTGCACTTAGTACTACACATGCGACCAATAATCTGGTACACGTAATAGCCTGCACTTAGTACTACACACGTGACCACATAATAGTTCATTTGTATCGTTTTTATTCCGAAGGTTCAACAGGAAATTTCTCACTTTTCCAACATTTTACTAAATTGTCCGAAATCAATTTAAATTCATAACTTACATCAAATAACCATTTGATAGGCAGCCATATTCCACATGTTATCAAAATACAATAACATAAAAGAAATCGATGATTTATTTACGTACAAACTTACCTCGGTGCAAAATATAGAAATTTTGCAGTTTAGTCCAAAGCTTTTTCTTTCCCCCGTTCGAGGTCGATTCCACGCCTTTCTTGATCTATAACAACACATTTAGTTCATTTAACACTCGAACTATTTGTTTCAATCCAAAAATCACATTATGCAAAAATTACCTTTTTGCCCCCTAACTTTTACAAAATTACAATTTTGCCCCAAGGCTCGGAAATTTAATTTCAGCCCTTATTCTTATGTTTAATGACATGCTGATCATTTTTCTCTTCTATGGTATCATCAAATTCTCATTCTAACACATAATTATGAACAATAGGTATTTTTATCGATTATACCGTTTTGCTCGTTTTCGCTAAAAATCGCTTAGAAAAGATCGTTCTCCTAACTTCAAACATTCATATTCTATCATCAAACATCAAAATACATGCCTATCATTCATGGGTAAATTTTTAAACATAAACCCTAACTCGAAATAATAGTAGAAATAGGTAAACCGAGCTACAAGGATTTCAAAAATGTAAAGAACATTAAAAACGGGGCTTGAAATCACTTACTATGAAGCTTGAAAGTTGAAGAAACCCTAGCTATGGAGGAGAGCAAATTTTGGCAGCAACTAGTGATGAAGATGACCAAATTTTGTGTTATTTTTCCCATTTTATTTCATTTAATATACAAATGACCAAAATGCCCTTACTACTAAACTTTCTAAAAATTCCCTCCATGTCCAACTTTTGTCCATAAATTAGGAATTGGTCAAATTGCTATTTAAGACCTCCTAATTAATATTCCAAAGCAATTTCATACTAAAAACTTCTAGAACACAAGTTTTGCAATTTATTCTGTTTAGTCCCTAATCTCAACTTAAGCGCTTAATGCATAGAATTTCATTACGGAATTTTCACGAAATCATGAAATCATATCATAAACCTCAAAATAAATATAAAATAAATATAAAATAATTATTTCTATCTCGGATTTGTGGTCACGAAACCACTATTCCGATTAGGCCCTAATTCGGGTTGTCACACATGGCCTAGCACACGAGCGTGTAACTTGGCCGTGTGTCCCAAGTCATAGAGTTACATGGGTATGGACATGGGTTGGGACACGGTCGTGTGCCCCTATTTCGAATACCCACACGGCCTGAGACACGGGCGTGTCTCTTGACCGTGTGAGCCACACGGGCGTATGTCCCTTGCACCTTTGAAAAATTTTAATATTTTTTGAAAAATTTTTTGAGTATCCGATTTAGTCCCGACTTATTTCTAAAATGTATTTTGGGTTTCAAGGGCTCGAATAAGTGACAATAAATTTTTTTTAATTGGTTTCTGATATGAATGTTATTTTACATGAAATATCTATTTATTTGATCTGTAAACTTCGGTAATGCTCCGTAACTCTATTCTGGCGACGGATTCGGGTTAGGGGTGTTACATAAGGCACGGTACTTCACTCCCAAAGCTTTGCTGAAGAAAGCTATAGGTTACCCTTGCTGTTGTAACACAGCCCCTAGCCCTTGTCCACAAGCATCAGTATCAATATAGAATTCAAGCTTGAAATCGGATAAAGAAAGGGCTAGAGCTTGACAAATTGCACGTTTAAGCTGTTGGAATGCCTCTTAGCTTCCTCTGACCACTCCTATACCTTGTCCTTCTTGAGCAATGTTGTCAAAGGCTCGGTCATCACTCTATAAAGTCAGATAAACCTTTTGTAGTAGCCAGATAAGCCTAAGAAACCCCTAAGTTCTTTAACTAATGTAGGAGTAGGCCACTGTAAAACACTGTCTATCTTAGAAACATTCATGGCAACTCTCGAAATAGCCCTACACGCCTGTGTGCTAGGCCATTTGCTAAGCCATGTAACTAACTGACTTGCACCTTAATCACTAAACATGTGACACACAGCCGTGTCGCCAAGCCGTGTGTCTCACACGGTCGAGTCACACGCCCGTGTCTCTGGCTATTTAGACCTAAAATGTAACTTAAACGAAAAGTTTACCATTTCAAGCTTACTTGGGCCTTAAGCATCTCAAATACCAATTATTTAACATATTCAAAATACGATTAAACATACTAAAAATATTACAAAACAATCATCCTAAGTGCCTAACCAATGTACCCTGATTGGTACAACATTTTATATCATCAAAACACATCAACAATGCGCCATTCAAATCAAGATTTTAAGCATGCCAAAATCACTCAATTTAGCCTAACATATATCTACTTAAGACATCAAGTTTAAAGTTCACACACATACCAAGCCTTGGATCAAAACAATATACCAGACTTATGGCTTCAAACACAAATATATATTTATATACCCAAACTAACATTGTACTTATAACTCAATTTACATCCCATTCACAAAATAACTAACAACCAAGACATCCTAGGTACATGCCATTACGGAATTAAACATCGCCACACTTGAGATTGGGATTGTTGTTGGATGCTGAGTCCGCGATCAAAAGAGAAGTACCTAACCTACGCACAAAAAACTGTAACACCTCTTAACCCAAAACCGTCGCCGGAACAGGGTTACGAGGCATTACCAGACATATCAGACAACTTACGAATAATTCACAATTATTATAACATTAATAGTAAAATTTAAGAATTAAGTCCCTAAATTTGACTCTCGAAGCCCAACACATGTATTAAAATAGAACGGAACGGGACTTGTTCGAATATTCAGGGAATATATATATATATATATATATATATAGATTTTTCTTTTTTTATTTTTTTAAATTTCGACAGCATATCCCCTTATTTTTACATAAACCCCTGCAAATTCCATCAAAACCAACAAATTCAAACCAATGACATAGTCAAAAACAATTAAACCTAATTATACAAATATCATAACCAATTCATTAACATAATCATTTAATAACTAAACATTCATAATATTAATAAAAATTAACTAATCACTTCATTCCTTTTCCATTCTAACTAAATATCAATTTATATAATATAATCTTTACTATTTTATCAAACTAGTAACAAAATATGATATAACATTCTTACAACCAACATTATAAGCATATTTATATAAAATATAGAACACCTAGTACATGCCACTTTCAATTAAGAGAGAAAACGTCACCAAAAATTTGCTGGAGTCGGGATCGTTCAGATGCTGTACCGGGACACTAGACTCCTATTAACCTGCGCACGGAAACAACCGCACGCTGAGTATTTCATACTCAGTGGTATTACCATAATTCAAAATATAATAGCAATAAAGAATCACAATTACCAAACATGTAGCTATTTAATTCCTCAATATCAATTCGTTCTTAAACTTTCATTAATTAATAATAACAATAAAATTTCTTTAACTATTCTTCAATTTCCATCACATATCACATGTAACAATTTCAATCACTACATGAACATTAGATTCATGCCTTCCATTTACAATCTCAATTTCAATCCATAACTCAACTTTCTCATTTCTTTCAATATTTCAATAACATAACCAATCAATTTATTTTAATTCTCACTTTAGATGTTCACCCTATTAACAAACCCGGACTTTGACAGATACACGGATTCCAACCCAAACACACCAGTACGCCACATTGTGCCTAAAACGGTACATAGTACCTGATCAGTATACGACACATAAAGTGCCTAAAACGACACACGAGGTGCCTGATACGACACACGAGGTGCCTGAAATACGACACACGAGGTGCCTGAAATACGACACATAAAGTGCCTGATCGATAAAGCCGGTAAATCCCGTACACTTCCAGATCCTATGGCATGCCAATTATATCCGACTTAGCCCGACTAGTTAATAGGGTATTTCAATTCTCAATTCACTTTCATTTCCAATCCAAGATTATTTTTCAATTATAATTTTCACATTCAAATCAATTTACAATTCAATTATGCATACACATTCACCGTTCAATTAAATTCTTATTCAACTCAATATCAATACTTACCTATAGCTCACTTATTAAGTATAGAATTTATATAAAACATTTAATAAAAAGAAATTTGAATTATAGTAATACAAACCGTGAGTTCCTCGTTCTAATCCTCGGTCGTTTTCTCCTTTCCTTTGTGCACTGATATCTTGGGTTCTTTGTTAACTACGAAAATAATAATAATTTATAACCATCAATACAACACAATTTAATTTAATCCATGAGCCTAAACATGCAATTTTAACCATTTTGTACATATAATTCTACTATTTACTTATATGTTCATTCAAAACTGTCTACTTGAGTCATTGTTACTAAATCATTTATATCTTAAGCTAAGAAACTCCAATTTAAGATCCGTTAATTTTCCTGAAACTAGACTCACATATCTTCTTACCATAAAATTTTTAGAATTTTTGGTTTAGCCAATAAGTACAGTTTATTCTTTAAAGTTGCCCCTGTTCTGCTGTTAACAGTTCTGACCACTCTTCACTTAAAATTATTTATCTCCTTGTACAAGATTCAAAAAATGTTTCCGTTTAATTATATTGAAAATAGGTTCATTAAGGATTTTAACCATGTGAATTCCAACCCATAATTATTTTTATACAATTTTTAATGATTTTTCAAAGTCAAAACAGAGTGTCTCTGAAATTACCCTGAACCAGTCTTACAAAATTTCAAATATCTCTTGATTCATAAATTCATTGTTTACACTGTTTCTACTATAAGAAACTAGACCCAATAAGCTTTAATCTCATATCTTATTCATCCTCTAATTCAATTCCTATAATTTTTAGTGAATTTTCAAAATCAGACCATTGCTACTTCCCAAAACTGTTTTGATGTAAAATGCTAATAACCAAGTTTATAACACCAATTCACACCTTATTTCTATTCAATTTCCATCAAAATATTCATATAACTATCAAATTTTCATCATTTTTCTATAATTCCGAATTTCTTTCAATTTAATTCCTAAAACTCAAAACTTATGGCTTGTTTTACAATTAAGTCCCTAATTCAATTCAAATTCAAAATTTTATCAAATTAATCCCTAATTTCATCATTTCTTCAACATAAACCCTAATCAAACCTTCATTAATTTTCAATATTTTCTCATGAATTTAAGAAAATCTTTCTCTAAAGCTTCAAAAATACCAAAATTAGAAAGGAAAGGGCTTAATTAACTTACCAATTTAACTTTCAAGCTTCAATTCTCCAATTTTTCCTTTTTCTTTCTTCCTTTCCTTCTTTTCTCTGTTTAGTGAGCTTCTCTGTTCTTCTTCTTTTTTTTTTTTATCTTTCTTTTCTTTTATTTCCTTTTTATTTCCTTTACTTTTAATAATAATAATTTAATATATATTTTAACACATAAAAATCTCAGATTTTTATGTTTATGCCATTCACTTAGGACAAATGGCATAATTGCCATTTTGGTCCTTTTTATTTTCTTTTAATCTATAATTCAACTTTCACACTTTATTTAATTTAGTCCTTTTTTTACTAATTACCCTAAATTAAGCTAAATTCACCTAATCTAAACTTAATTTAACACATCGCTAAACTCATAAATATTTCTAACAATTATTTTCGAACTCAATTTACTAAGACGGAGGCCCGTTAATGAACTTTTTCGATGCCCGTGAATTTTGGGTCATTACATTTCTCCCCCCTTAATAAATTTCGTCCTCGAAATTTACCTGAAAATAGATGAGGATATTGTGCTCTCATCGTTTCTTCCGGTTCCCAAGTCGCTTCTTCCATACTATGACTCCTCCATAACACTTTTACTAGAGGAACCCGTTTATTTCTCAACTCTTTTACTTCTCGAGCCAATATTTGAACCGGTTCTTCTTCATAAGTCAAATCGGACCAATTTCAATATTTTTGAGAGGAATAACATGAGAAGGATCTGATCTATATCTCAAGCATCGAAACATGAAAAACATCATGAATTTTTCGTAATTGCGGAGGTAAAGCTAATCGGTGAGGCAATGAGCCCAATTCTTTCCACAATTTCATACGGCCCAATAAAACGTGGACTTAACTTACCCTTTCGGCCAAATCTCAAAACTTTCTTCCAAGGTGATACTTTAAGGAATACTTTATCACCAACTGAATATTCAATGTCTCGCCGTTTCAGTGCGCATATGATTTACGCCTATCAAAGGCTACTTTCAATCTGTCTTTAATCTTCTTAACCGTTCTTTCTGTTTCTTGAATCAATTCTGGCCCAATCATTTTTCTTTCATTCAATTCTGTCCAACATACCGGTGATCGACACCTTCGACCATATAATGCTTCATACGGAGCCATTTGAATACTAGATTGGAAACTATTGTTATAAACAAATTCTGCTAATGGCAAATATCGTTCCCAACCTGATTCAAAATCGATGATACAAGCTCGAAGCATATCTTCTAAAATTTGAATTACCCTGTAACGCCCCTAACCCGAATCCGTCACCGAAATAGAGTTATGGAGCATTACCGGAGTTACCGATTTATTTATCAGATATTTCATTTTATCTAACGTTCATATTTGGAACCAATTAAAATCAAACATATTGTCCCTTAACGTACTTATTTTTCTCGATATGTTTTACTTGAATTTATTACTCGTCTCAATTTAATTAATTTCCTTGTATCAACGTATCAAAAATAATCACCTATTTACATGTCATGATAAATATCATTCTCTTGCCATTTCTTCATATACATAAAATCAGGGAATTCATTATATCGATATTTCATGCATTTAAAAATACAATTCAAGTTATACTAACTTACCTCGTTACTTGTACATGTTTATAATTTCATTAATCCGATATCTTTTCTTTTCCACGTTCAAGTCTCGTATTCGAGTTATCCTGATCTTTATGAAGAAATTTGATCGTCATTTTCATTTATTTCATGTTGTAATACATTCAACTAATACTCTAAACAAAATTACCATTTTACCCATAAACTTTTAATTAATGACGATTTCATCCTTAGGTTAAAATAAAATAAAATTATTGCAATTTAATCCTTATTTCCAGCCGTTATTCTCAAACAAATTGATAACGACCCATGAATTCTATAAAATATCAGAATTTTCCATAATTTCAACACTTTTCAATTTAATCCTTAAAACATGTTTTTCCCTGATCTTGAGCTAAATTAATAATTTCATTCAATTTTGTAATTTTAAATAATAAAATAATTCATTTCATGCAATTTGGTCATTTCTGACATTTTTACAAAATTGCCCATAAATTTTTACTTTTATTCAATTTAGTCCATGAGCCTAAAACATGCAAATTAGCCATGCTAGCTGAATATTCATACATATTTTCCTCCTTCTCCTCTCCATTCCACATCCTTTATTTATATAACATGCAACAAGTAACATTATCAATAATTTCACTATTTACTTATATGTATATTCAAAACTGTCCATTTGCGTCATAGTTACTCAATTATTTATATCTTAAGGTACAGAACTCGAAATTAAGATCCGCTAATTTTCCCTGAAACTAGACTTACATATCTTATTACCATAAAATTTTCACAATTTTTGGTTTAGCCAATAAGTACAGTTTATTCTTTAAAGTTACCCCTGTTCTGCTGTCTGACAGTTCCGACCCTTCTTCTCTGAGAATTAATTATCTCATCGTACGAGATTTGGATGATGTTTCCGATTATTTATATTGAAAATAGACTTATTAAGGATTCTAAACATATAAATTTAAGCCCCTAATTATTTTTATCCAATTTTTGATGATTTTCCAAATTCAGAACAGGGGAACCCGAAATCATTCTGACCTTGTCTCACAAAAGTTATTGTAGCTCATGATTTACAATTCCATTGCTTACATAATTTCTTTTATAAGAAACTAAACTCAATAAGATTTAATTTCATATTTTATTCATCCTATAATTCGATTTCTACAATTTTTGGTGATTTTTCAAAGTTAGGCTACTGCTGTTGCCCAAAACAGTTTTAGTGAAAAATATTGATTTCCATTTAGCCCCAAATTTCATAGTTCATACAATTCAATTCTTGTTCAATTAACTCCTCAATTGAGATAATTTTTCTCATTTAATACTTTATTCCATCATTTTAAACTACTTCATAACCCTTGAAAACCAGAACTTTAACACTAGACCTTAATTCCAAACTCTTTCACAATTAGGTCCTAAACCAATTTTCATCAATTTTACTTGATAAAATCACCATATGTCAAAATTAAAACTTCAATTCTATGTTTATTCATCATATTCTTCCAGTACTCATCCATAAAAACTTCAAAAATTAGCCATGGAATCAAAAACTAATGAAATAGTAAGTTGGACCCAATTGTAAAAGTCCAAAAACATAAAAATTTCAAGGAGAAAGCAAGAATTAAACTTACATGAAGCTAGAGTATGAAAACCAGCTTGAACCCTCATCCATGACTGTTTTTCAGCTGATGAATATGAAGAGAAATGAAGAGAATTCCAGATATTCCAATTTAGTCCCATTTTTATTTAGTTAATTTTGGCAATTTTCCAATTTTGCCATTATTTCACCCATTTTCTGATTTTTCTCAGCTATTGCCGCCCAAAATATCTCCTTTGGGCTTATTTTCACTTTAGGTCCTTTCTCATTTGACAATTAAGCTATTTAATCATTTTAGCAACTTTTACACCTTTTTCAATTTAGTCCTTTTTATTTAATTAGCTATCAGTACTTTAAAATTTCTTGACGAAACTTTAATACTAACTTATTAACACTCCATAAATATTTATAAAAATATTTATGGCTCGATTTAAATTTTTTTGAGGTCTCGATACCTCGTTTTCGATTCTAATTATTTTAATATATATATATATTTTGTACACTATTCACTATTTCAAAATTTTTCCTAACTTAACATTTAACTTATACTCACTAAATTAATAATATTTCCTACTCATTTTTCGGGTTTAGTGATCTCGAATCATTGTTCCGACACCACTGAAATTAGGCTGTTACATACCCGCTCTGATTGTCCATCTGTTTGTGGATGGAAAGCTGTACTAAAATTGAGCCGAGTTCCCAGAGAATCGTGTAAATGCCTCCAAAATCTAGAAGTAAATCGTGGATCCCGGTCGGAAATTATTGATGTAGGAATACCATGTAGTCTTACAATTTCCCGAATATAAATCTCAGCAAGTTTCAGAACGACGATCGTTTCTAAGCTCGCTATGAAATGAGTGACTTTGTAAGTCGATCAACGATTACCGGATAGCATTCTTTTTGCTTGCCGATATCGGTAATCCTGTAACAAAATCCATAGTAATACAATCCCATTTCCACTCAGGAATACTAATAGGCTGAAGTAAACCTGTCGGTACTTGATGTTTTGCTTTTACCCGTTGACATGTCAAACATTTACCGACAAATTCAACTATATCTTTCTTCATTCCTGGCCACCAATATAATTCTCGTAGATCACGATACATCTTCGTTCCTCCAGGGTGCAAAGCAAAAGCACAATCATGTGCTTCTCGGAGAATTAACTCTTTTAGTTCAGAAGTAGCTGGAACACAAACTCGGTTTTGAAACCTCAAACAATCATGCTCGTCAATACTAAAATTCTCGGTTGTACCATTCTGAACCATTTCTCTTTTCTTCAATAATCTATCATCTTTCATCTGAGCTGCTCTAATCTGATCAAATATCACCGGCTTAACCCTTAACTCAGCTAACAAGCTACCATCATCATTAATACTGAGCCGAGCAAACATTGCCCGTAATTCAATCGCAGCTTTTCTACTCAATGCATCTGCTACCACATTTGCTTTTCCCGGATGATAGTCTATAACACAATCATAATCTTTTAGAAGTTCGATCCACCGTCTTTGTCTTAAATTCAACTCCTTCTGCGACAGAAGATATTTAAGACTTTTATGATCTGTGTAAATGTAGCATTTTTCACCATATAGATAATGCCTCCAAATCTTTAAAGCAAAAATTACTGCAGCTAGCTCCAAATCGTGCGTTGGGTAATTACGTTCATGTGGTTTTAACTGTCGAGATGCATAAGCTACAACCTTCCCATCTTGCATCAATACACAACCCAGACCGCTCAGAGAAGCATCACTATACACGACAAAATCTTTTCCCGACTCTGGTAATGCTAATACCGGTGCCTCTGTCAACATTTGTTTCAAAGTCTCAAAACTCTCTCCACGCGATCATCCCGGATAAAAGGAACATTCTTCCGCGCAGAGTTTAGTCATTGGTAGTGCTATCTTCGAGAATCCATTTACAAATCTCCTGTAATACCCAGCTAAACCGAGAAAACTACGTACCTCCGATACATTCTTTGGTGCTTTCCACTGAACAATTGCTTCGATCTTCTTTGGATCAACTCTAATCCCAGCAGCAGATACTACATGTCCTAAAAATACAACCTCTGATAACCATAATTCACGCTTACTGAGCTTTCCATACAACTGTTTCTCTCGCAAAATCTGTAGAACTATTCGAAGATGTTGTTCATGTTCTACCTCTGTCTTTGAATATACCAATATATCATCAATAAAAACCACCACAAACTGATCTAAGTACGGCTGGAAAATGCAGTTCATCAGATCCATGAAAGCAGCTGGAGCATTTGTCAATCCAAATGGCATTACCAAAAATTCATAATGGCCATAACGAGTACGGAAAGCAGTTTTAGGCACATCACTTTCCTTCACCTTCAGCTGATAATACCCGGATCTCAAATTAATTTTTGAAAATACTGAAGCTCCCTTAAGTTGATCAAACAAATCATCTATACGAGGCAACGGATACCGGTTCTTGATTGTCACTCTATTCAACTGTAGATAATCAATGCATAACCACATAGAACCATCTATCTTTTTAACAAACAACACTGGAGCTCCCCAGGGTGAAATGCTTGGTCTAATAAATCCACGATCTAGTAAATCTTGTAATTGCACCTTCAACTCTTTCAACTCAGTGGGCGACATTCGATACAGAGGTATAGAGATTGGTGCTGTACCCGGATACACTTCAATAGCAAATTCAACCTCTCTGTCAAGTGGTAAGCCCGGTAATTCTTTTCCGAAATACATCCGAAACTCACATCTGATCCGATCGACTACACCGACTTCCAATCGAATCGAATTAATAACATATGCCAAATATCTTTGAACAACCCCGTTTGCGATAATTTATTAGCTTTCATCACCGAAATGATGCGCGTGTGGGACGGATCATCGCACGGATGCCGCGTGACTTTAATTCTGTCCCCATCCTCGCATGCGAAATACGAACCTCTTTTTGTAACAATCCAAAATTACCCCATATTCGGATAACCAATCCATACCCAATATTATATCAAAATCACCAAAAGGCATGATCAACAAATCCACAGGAAACATTTTATCATATATTATTAACGGGCACCTCCGACATACTCTATTTACTAACACCGTTTGTCCCAAAGGGCTAGACACTTCTATAGAAACTCTAGCCATTTCATATTCTAATTTCCCTGATTCGACTAGTTTTGAGTTTATATATGAATGTGACGAACCCGGATCAATTAAAACATAAACAGGCTCAGAATACAATAGAAATATACCTGTAACAACATCATGTACATTACCCTCCTCACGAGTCCGGACTACGTACGCTCTAGCCGGCGTTCTGGCCTCTGACTGTTGTGTAACTATATCATTGTTTCTTCTGACACCTCCACCTCTAGACACAGAACTGTCTCTGCCCGAACCTCTACTTCGAGTGGTAGATACTGATCTCTGTGATGTGACAGGAGTATCATTTTTAATCTTCTGACAGTCTTTAACAAAATGCTCCGTCGACCCACAACGGAAACAACCTCCGGTCACTTTCCAGCATTCACCCAAATGTTTCTTTCCACAATGTCCACATTCTGGAATATCCATATCTCGAGGTGGACCTCGTATACTACCAGTAGATACCGTCGTCTGTTTTCCTCGGCTTCTTCCACCTCTGTCCGATCTAAAACTGAATCTCCAACCACCCTGAGATTCCTTTGGTCTTTTCAGCTGAGGATTCGAACTGCTAGTTCCCGTACGCTTTCCAACTGGTCGATCACTTTCAGTCTTTTTATTGAAGCCCAACACTTGCTCTACCATTTTAGCTCGTTCAATCAAGTCTACCATTTGAGAATACGTTGAGATACCAAAGCGTAATTTGATCTCATCTCATGAGACCCGTAGAAAAATCTCTTACAACTATGTCGACCGGTTGGAATAAACTCTGAGGCATATCTGCTGAGTCTCGAGAATTCCCTCTCATAATCTATTACTGACATGTCACCCTGTTGTAACGTCAAAAACTCTTGTTTCTTGTCTTCGATATACATTTCTCCAATATATTTCTTTTGAAACTCTTTCTGAAATAAATCCCAAGTTATCTGATTCTCTGGTAAATGTCGAACTACTGATTCCCACCATAAGTAAGCTTCTCCTTGTAGCAACGATACAGCACAAATCAAACACTCTCGGGGGGTACAATCTAATTGTTGTAAAATTCTTTTAGTCGACTCCATCCAATTTTCAGCTACAGATGGATCGACTCCTTTTAGACCCATAAATTCCGTGGCACCATACTTTCTCAATTCTTTTATCGGGGCCCGTCTTTGATTTGGAACTGAAGTCGTAGCGGGAACAGTTTCCGCAACTCTTTGTAATACATCGGTAATTTTTCTCAATATATCAGAATCATCTTTATCATTTCTTCTATCAACTCTAGGTGGTTGATTTCTTACAGGATTTATGTTAGGTGTTACCGACTCGGTTTCATCTAATCCATACGACTCTTCATCACCGGTATACATTTCCTGATCGGTAGCTTCTATTCTTTCATCTGACATGTTTAATCTATAAAACAGAAACAAACAAATAGGTCAGCATCCAAAAATCCCGACTCAGTTTTGACTCAAAAGTGGCATGTACTTCTAGACTCAATTTGAGCCCGATTTAGCTTGAGAATCAGCTAAACTCGATAGCTCTGATACCAATAATTGTAACACCTCTTAACCCAAAACCGCGCGCGGAACAGGTTACTGAGGCATTACTGATTATATCGGACAACTTACGAATAATTCACAATTATTATAACATTAATAGTAAAATTTAAGAATTAAGTACCTAAATTTGACTCTCGAAGCCCAACACATGTATTAAAATAGAACGGAACGGGACTTGTTCGAATATTCCAGGAAAAAAAATATATATATATATATATATATTTTTTTTTTTTTTATTTTTTTAAATTTAACAAAGATATCCCCTTATTTTTACATAAACCCCCTGCAAATTCCATCAAAAACCAACAAATTCAAACCAATGACATAGTCAAAAACAATTAAACCTAAACAAATATCATAACCAATTCATTAACATAATCATTTAATAACTAAACATTCATAATATTAATAAAAAATTAACTAATCACTTCATTCCTTTTCCATTCTAACTAAATACCAATTTATATAATATAATCTTTACTATTTTATCAAACTAGTAACAAAATATGATATAACATTCTTACAACCAACATTATAAGCATATTTATATAAAATATACAACACCTAGTACATGCCACTTTCAATTAAGAGAGAAAACGTCACCAAAAATTTGCTGGAGTCGGGATCGTTCAGATGCTATACCAGGACTCTAGACTCCTATTAACCTGCGCACGGAAACAACCGCACGCTGAGTATTTCATACTCAATGGTATTACCATAATTCAAAATATAATAGCAATAAAGAATCACAATTACCAAACATGTAGCTATTTAATTCCTCAATATCAATTCGTTCTTAAACTTTCATTAATTAATAATAACAATAAAATTTCTTTAACTATTCTTCAATTTCCATCACATATCACATGTAACAATTTCAATCACTACATGAACATTAGATTCATGCCTTCCATTTACAATCTCAATTTCAATCCATAACTCAACTTTCTCATTTCTTTCAATATTTCAATAACATAACCAATCAATTTATTTTAATTCTCACTTTAGATGTTCACCCTATTAACAAAACCGGACTTTGTGGATACACAGATTCCAACCCAAACACACCAAGACGCCACATTGTGCCTAAAGCGGTACATAGTACCGATCGATATCGACACATAAAGTACCTAAAAGCGACACACGAGGTGCCCGATACGACACACGAGGTGCCTGAAATACGACACACGAGGTGCCTGAAATACGACACATAAAGTGCCTGATCGATAAAGCCGGTAAATCTCGTACACTTCCAGATCCTATGGCATGCCAATTATATCCGACTTAGCCCGACTAGTTAATAGGGTATTTCAATTCTCAATTCACTTTCATTTCCAATCCAAGATTATTTTTCAATTATAATTTTCACATTCAAATCAATTTACAATTCAATTATGCATACACATTCACCGTTCAATTAAATTCTTATTCAACTCAATATCAATACTTACCTATAGCTCACTTATTAAGTATAGAATTTATATAAAACATTTAATAAAAAGAAATTTGAATTATAGTAATACAAACCGTGAGTTCCTCGTTTTAATCCTCGGTCGTTTTCTCCTTTCCTTTGTGCGCCGATATCTTGGGTTCTTTGTTAACTACGAAAATAATAATAATTTATAACCATCAATACAACACAATTTAATTTAATCCATGAGCCTAAACATGCAATTTTAACCATTTTGTACATATAATTCTACTATTTACTTATATGTTCATTCAAAACTGTCTACTTGAGTCATTGTTACTAAATCATTTATATCTTAAGCTAAGAAACTCCAATTTAAGATCCGTTAATTTTCCCTGAAACTAGACTCACATATCTTCTTACCATAAAATTTTTAGAATTTTTGGTTTAGCCAATAAGTACAGTTTATTCTTTAAAGTTGCCCCTGTTCTGCTGTTAACAGTTCTGACCACTCTTCACTTAAAATTATTTATCTCCTTGTACAAGATTCAAAAAATGTTTCCGTTTAATTATATTGAAAATAGGTTCATTAAGGATTTTAACCATGTGAATTCCAACCCATAATTATTTTTATACAATTTTTAATGATTTTTCAAAGTCAAAACAGAGTGTCTCGAAATTACCCTGAACCAGTCTTACAAAATTTCAAATATCTCTTGATTCATAAATTCATTGTTTACACTGTTTCTACTATAAGAAACTAGACCCAATAAGCTTTAATCTCATATCTTATTCATCCTCTAATTCAATTCCTATAATTTTTAGTGAATTTTCAAAATCAGACCATTGCTACTTCCCAAAACTGTTTTGATGTAAAATGCTAATAACCAAGTTTATAACACCAATTCACACCTTATTTCTATTCAATTTCCATCAAAATATTCATATAACTATCAAATTTTCATCATTTTTCTATAATTCCGAATTTCTTTCAATTTAATTCCTAAAACTCAAAACTTATGGCTTGTTTTACAATTAAGTCCCTAATTCAATTCATATTCAAAATTTTATCAAATTAATCCCTAATTTCATCATTTCTTCAACATAAACCCTAATCAAACCTTCATTAATTTTCAATATTTTCTCATGAATTTAAGAAAATCTTTCTCTAAAGCTTCAAAAATACCAAAATTAGAAAGGAAAGGGCTTAATTAACTTACCAATTTAACTTTCAAGCTTCAATTCTCCAATTTTTCCTTTTTCTTTCTTCCTTTCCTTTCTTTCTCTGTTTCGTGAGCTTCTCTGTTCTTCTTCTCTTTTTTTTTTTATCTTTCTTTTTCTTTTATTTCCTTTTTATTTCCTTTACTTTTAATAATAATAATTTAATATATATTTTAACACATAAAAATCTCAGATTTTTATGTTTATGCCGCCTCACTTAGGACAAATGGCATAATTGCCATTTTGGTCCTTTTTATTTTCTTTTAATCTATAATTCAACTTTCACACTTTATTTAATTTAGTCCTTTTTTACTAATTACCCTAAATTAAGCTAAATTCACCTAATCTAAACTTAATTTAACACATCGCTAAACTCATAAATATTTCTAACAATTATTTTCGAACTCAATTTACTAAGACGGAGACCCGTTAATGAACTTTTCTGATGCCCGTGAATTTTGGGTCATTACAAAAACAAAGCCACAAGCTAAGTAAAACTCAATGATATTTCTATGATCCGAACATTTAAAGACATAATGATACATGAATGCTCAAATTGAATTATACAATCATACTACTATCTAAGCATGCAATTACAAGATATCACCATTTCAATTTCATGCTATACTCAATTTTCACATGTATTCATACTTAATTGGTTTTAACAAATATCTCATTTCACATCACTTGCTATATAATTAGCTTTTCATAGATCAATCAACAATTCACTTGTACAATGACATAAACCAATCCATATTCAATTCATGAGTGCATCACCCATGTATTTCATTTATGTTTACAACATAATTCACATTTCATTTTTCAATCCACTTTCTCATTTCCAATTCACATACTTTGTCATTTCAACATCAGTTACATAACTTTATTATTTAAGTGCCCCTATTAACACGACTCAGACTTGGACAGATACATGGATCCAACTAACACATCAGTTTGGCACCCAGTGCCTCATTGGATAAATCCGAAGTAATAACTACGCCCAGTGCTATATAAATTGACACCCAGTGTCTCATCGGTTAAACCAAAGCAAATTGACACCCAGTGCCTCATCGACTCGAAGTCGAAGAAATCCTTGAACTTTTCCTATCTTATGACATGCTATCTATATCCGACTTCACCCGAAATAGTTAATAGAGTTCCATATCACTTAAAAATACATCCAATATCCTATTCTCATATTTTCACATTATCACATTTAAACATATATTCATTTCAATTTCCATATGCTCAATACATTCATAATATACACCAAATCAATCCAATTCAATCAACTATAAATTCAATTCAATCTCAAGGTACTAAATTACTCATCTCAACTACTTACCATATGCAATAATTCAAAATACAATAATTAACAACTTAATTTAGATTATAGAAACACAACCGTGAATTCTGAGCTATTCGACGTCGATTTTATCCTTCCCCTTTTTAGTCGAGGATTCTAGTACGACGTTAGCTACAGAATTCAAACAATTAAAATACATTAATAGTACACAATTCAATTCCACATTGAATATTTCAATTTTTACTCAATATTTGATTAAATTTCAATTTAGTCCTTAAACAGAGACTAATTTTTAATTTTCACATTTAATTCCATATTTTCATACTCATTGCACTTTAAACTAAATTTAACTCCTTATTTTCAATTATACCCTTAAATTTTGAATTTTTTTTACAATTTAATCCCTATTACTCGAAATTTACAATTTGTTCTACAATTTAATCCTTTTCTATTTCTAACTTAAAAATCTATCAATTTAATCCTTAATACTAAAACTATTCAACAATAACATCTAAAATCTTAATTAATGCTAAAATTTCAATATGAGTCAAATAGTTCTAAACACCGGGATTCCAAAATTATAAAAATTACAAAAAAAAGGACTAAATTGACTAACCAATTGAAATTAAAAAGTTGAAAACCCTTATGGCCGTGCGTTAACCCTACTTCTTTTTTTTTTTTCTCCATTTTGTTTTGCATGTTAACATTTCATTCCTTTCCACTATCTTTTATTATTTCTTTTTTATTTTGTTTTATTATAAAATAACATACATATATACACATTTCATATTATTATTATTATACAACTTAAATATATATATATATATATATATATATATATATATATATATATATATATATATATATAAAATAAGTTAACTTATAAATGCAATATAAACCATTAATGCCGTCCACTACTAAGACAAAATGTATATTTGATATTTTAGTCCCTTTAATAAATTTTAATCTATAATTCAACTTTTAACCTTTACACGATTTAATCCTTATACTTTTATAACTCTTAATTTCACAAAATTCACTTAATCAAAATCTAATTCACTGCTAAACTAACCTCGTAAATATTAATTTAAAATATTTACGAGTTCGTTTTACGAAAATATATTCCCAAACTTTATTTTTCGACACCTAAACTATCAGGTCGTTGAAAAGGGATTGGTCAATCGTTTATGACATGCTCAGTGGATAAGACAATAGCGGCTTTGGTTGGGACGAGTATAGGCAGCTTGTCGTTGTTAAAGATGCTGTGTGGAACTCATATATAAGTGTAAGAATTATTTCCTGTCTTTATTATCTTTTTTTGACCAAACTTATATTTAATATGGATTTCTCCTTTTTTTATAGAGTCATAAAGAAGTCGGTCAATTCTGACATTGTAGTTTCTCTCATTATGACAAACATACTACCATCTATGCAAAAGATTGAGCCACCGAAAAAGATGCTCAAACAACCACTGATGTTATTGAAGAAGTAGATGCTGAGGATGTAGCTATTGCAAATACTCATGAAGAAAGAAACAATTCCCATGGCTGTGAAGCTGATGTTTCTTCGGATGAGATTGATCTCTCAGCTACACAACTGCAACCATCTAGAAACCAAGATGATTCAACGTTTTCAAAGAGAAAAAAAAAGGATTTCTAATGCAAGTGAACAAATTTCTTCTACTTCATTTACTGATGCTGCCACGTTATTAGGGGAAAATATACGGACTGTTGGCCTTAAAATAAGTAGGAACATTGCCTCCGAAGTGCTAATTCAACAAAAGTAAAAAATGATCATTCAAGAAAGTGCTCTAAAATTATATCCGACCTTATGTGAAGTAGAAGAATTAACTGAGGATGAGCGCTATCGTGCGTTGAGCAAAATTCCAGACCATCCAACGTAAATGCTCATTTTTTTTTAGTCTACCTTCTTTTGTGCGATTGAAATGGGCGAGGAGATTTCTTTTTGACCATTAAAAATTATAGTTGTGTTGGTTATGTTTTAGTAACTTTAGAAGTTATAATGACATAATAGAATGCCACAAAATACTATTATAGTAGGTTATATATTATTTTTAAAAATAATTTATTGTAGTTTAAAAACAACAAAGTAAGTTATATATTATTTTTATAATATTATATATTATAATTTTTATGAATTCATATTTTAATAATACTTATATTAAGAATTTATTAAATTACATATTATTTTATTAAATTGTATTTAATAATAATTATGATAAAATATGATTAAATTATTTGTTTTTATTTTATTAGAATATATATTTTATTCAACCAAACACAAGAATGCTATTACAGCTCTATTTCATTCCAACTAAACAAGTTACATCTTTATTCAATTACAACCCTATTCTATTACAGTTAATCAAACATGCCGTTAGTGAAAAGTATGGTTTAAAAAAAAAAAAAAAAAAACAGAAATAAAATAAACATAAATAACAGGACTTAAAACCCAAAATAGCCTTTGCATAAATTGTTCCATATCAGAATAAGAGAAAGTATCATATGAAAAATCCAATAAGCTTTGTAGAATCCAAGTCTGTAAATCCTGTTAACTGTTAACTTCTTCTTTTGCGGGAGTAAGGCTGCTTCGAGTTCATTGACTTAAGAGCAAGTACATCGTTCTTGTTCAGCCAGAGAGATACCGTTATCAGCCTTAGTTTCTTCCCTATGACACCATGGAACAAAACTTTCGACCACGCACGTTTTCTGTTTGCATCCAATTTGATATTCCTCAAGTAGCAATGCATCCAACATCAGAACATGGAAAACACAGTTCCTTTTTTTACCATATCTTCCTTCCAGGAGAAAGAACCACTGCCAAGTTCCACAAAAAAAAAGTGGCATCAAATATTTGAATGACATGGCATGTAAAATCAAATATTTTTCCATCATTTCCAGGGCCGTTGCTGTGTAAAATATAAATAAGGGACATGCATGATATAATTGAATTTCTTGGATCCCATTGTTCTTTTACAGTTTCTGGAGATTTTGAGGGTTTTAGCAGGGCTTTGACGACTTTTTCTTTTTTCTTTTTTTTATCATTGTTAGAATTATTCTTTACCCTTTCTATACAAAATTTATAGGTCAATGAATTTATTTAGTTATTTGTAAAACATATAAGAAACGATAAACAAAGAAAATTGCCTTTTGTCTCCTTTTCTTTTCCGATTCCATCTATTCAGTCAACCCACTGCTGTCTGCTACCTCAGATCTCTTTTCCTTTTTCTTTACTTATATTACTCCTATAGAAGAGTAGATATGGAACTCAAAAACAGAGTAGAAGAAGAGAACTGTTTAATGAACGAAGCTTTGCTGCTTGCTACCATGTACATCCTTGGGCTGCCAGTGGATGTGCATTTGACAGATGGCTCTGTTTACTCTGGAATCTTCCACACTGCTGCTGTTGAGAAAGAATTTGGTGGGTTTTGCTTCTTCTTTTTCTGGGTTTGTTTTGGCATTACTTCTTTTGTTGGAAACCAATTCTGGTTTTTGATTGTTGATTGAGATTTATATCAGGGTTTTGGCTTTTATTGAATTATTGTGGTTTTGTTTGTAAATTGGGTCACATCAGATTGGTATAAGTTTGATTTGTGCTGTTTTCTTCATTGGTTAGACTATTTTTTTAAACTGTATTGCTTTCATGCAAGATTGCAATTTTAAAATAGGCATGGGATTAGGCACTTGATTCAGAGGCATTATTGTTGCAGGGATAGGATTAAAGGAGACATCATTATCTAAGACTTTGTTATTGTTGTAGGGATTAGGTTTAAGGAAACATTTTTATCCAAGCCTTGGTTAATTTTTCATACTTGGTTTTCGCTTTTATAGGGAACAACAATGTTTGATTGTCTCTTGCATTCAAGTCACTTTGTTATTTTTGCTTTTTAGTCTTTTAAGGAAGTAAAAATGGGAAACTATCACTATCTAGAATTAGACTGAGTGAACATTGCTTAATATGGAATAGGGCTTAGTTAAGGTGACATCTTCCCTTTCAAAAACCAACCGGTACCACTACCAAATGAAGGACTTGAGTCTTTTCCTTTTGGGGGGAGATATGGTTATTGTTAAGACTAATCGTTGCTGTTACTTGACTGTTTGTATCTCTACTTACATGTTGAATGCTGAGGATGATTATTTAATTAGCTTGTGTTTTGTAGAAAGCAAAATTGACTAAAAAGGGAAGATGTGCTACCAATATTGCAAATGGCAGTGTAGTAGAGACACTTGTAATCCTTGCTGGTGATCTTGTTCAAGTTGTTGCCAAGGTATATAATCATTCTTATAGCCTTTTCTCAAGTCTCAGGGATTTTATTTGGCTGATGTAACATTGAACAATCTGTTTGCTATTAATTGTTGTTGTATATAGGGAGTTCCACTTCCTTTTGATGGTTTTGCCGGAAATATAACTAATGGTAATGAAGAAGCTGCTTTTGAAATTCTCTCTTCTTCTGCCAATCCACTGAATGTGACCAGGAAGTTCAATAAATCTACCATGGATAAAAGTAAAAGTAATAGGAAAAGGTAGGTGATAGAAATTTGTGTTTTAAGGATAAAGAAATTTTGGTTTTAATCTTACTATTTTTTGGCTAGTATATTCATTTCATTTTACTTAGCAAAACCAGAAATTCAGTCCAAACTGAGAATGGCCAGCCTCCCTTCCCTGTTAATTGTCCCATACAAATTTTAGATTGCTTTCTTTTTTGTCACAATTTTTTTGTTGTTGTTGTAATCAGGGTATGATACTCGGACGGTAGCAATAACTAATCCCTTCTTGATCTTGGTAAAAAATATATATATATAGAAATTAAAATAATGCATTAAAATTTTTTCAAAACTTTAAAATGATGTATTACAATCTTATTTAATAATGGTGTTTCGGGGCATGAATATTAATAAATAAATAAAACTTTTGAATATCAATGATAATGCTCAAACTTAATAAGAAAATGGTTCTCAATAACATGCCACCTTGAGTGAAGTCAGTACTTACAATATCACTCACGTATACACAATCGGCAACGAAACCCATTGCACATTCAACTTTATAACAAGGCTAAACAGAACTAACAATATTATAAATTATTATTATGAAAATTTTTCCAAGGCAGAAAATGCGGGCTCATTGCTCCAACAGGACTAAAAAATACCAAAAAAGAAAGAAGGATCTTAAGTTATGATCTTGAACTGTTCTTGGTGTCATCGGTTGAAATCGGTTTCTGTGCCTTCGGAAGGTTTTCAACATATATGTCATGCACCATTTTTATGTAACCGTTGACGTTGTCAGCCGTCCAACTATCGGTTTTAATTGGAGGAAGATACTTAACGGATATTGGTGCTGGTCGAACATGCAAGCTACCTTTCCTCCATGCTAGATGAGTGCCTGTTAAGATTATTGGAACTATGGAAAGGCCAGACTCTATGGCTAAATGAACAAAACCCTGCAATGTTACCCGAACTCTGTTTATTTTGAAGTACTCGCATTTAACACCTATATTCGAGAAGATTATAAGCAAAAATGGATCGAATCTTACCTTTTTAAATGGAAGGAGTCGACCATTTTTGGACCTCGTTCCCTCAGGAAAAATAATCAGAGATAAACCATGTTTTTTAACAGTCTGAACTGCCTGAGCAAGAGGCAAAAAGAAACACAACTTAGTAACATTAACGAATGTCTTAAGAGTTGATCATAAAGGGTAACAAAAGATACCTTTTTCATGGACTTAATGGCAGTGCTTGGATCAGATCGATCAATCCGAAGATGATTCGCTAAAACATATAGTTGTCCGAACAAGGGGTACCATATGATCTGCAGGAAACAAGCAATCCTTTTTCATGAACTTGCATATGCAATATATGTAAATCTTCCAAGGCAATTTTACATGTTGTATGACCAATTTAGAGTTTAGACTGCAGCCAAATGTTAATGTTCTGCATATCAAAATCGAAGTTAAACTGGTGTTGAGTGGAACTTACCTCTTTCTTTGCAATGCCGACGGTTCCGGTCGGAGTCAACCACATAATGAGGAAAATGTCAATGGGAGATGCATGATTGCAGATATAAATGGCTCTTTCATTCGAGAACTCCGTTCCTTCGATCTTCAATGGATTTCCTAATATCCACATCTGCAATCAATTTTTGCTAATGCTACTGAGCAAATGTGTAACCCTTTCCAACTCAACTGAACAAATTGCAGATGCTAGACAACATTGTAACATAATATGAAATTGTCTTGTGAACAACCTTAATGTAAACCAACATATAAGAAGCTGCTAAGCTGTTCAAATTAATGTTCATCTTCTGCAAAGTCCTCGAAGGTTATTCATTTGTATTAAAACACATTAATACCAAAATATTTGAAAACAAAGAGTTTATTTCTAATGAGGCCTATCTGATCTTTTCATTTTGATTCTGAAAACACTATCTCATGAGAAAGGGGACCCAAAAAAGTAAAAAGAAAAAAGAGTAAAAAGAACCCACACCAGGATATTCAGAGAATTGGATGAATCTGGATGAATCTGCTAGAAAATTGATGAATAAACAGGTTTTGCCACTTTTTGTACCACACAAATGAAAGCACAAGTGGCAAGTTATAAATGCACCCATTACTACTATATGAGCTTTCTAGATGACACAAGTGGCAAACTCTCATTTCAAGGCAAAGGCTTAAAATAAAGAAATTTTGGAGCAATAGATAATAATTATACAATACATTCAAATTTGGATGTGATGACAATCTAATTGTAGAAAGGTCAAGAAAAGCAAATGTCAAAATGAAACAAGGAACCAAACACTTACTAGCAATCTACCAGTGACATGGCCATAAATATTTCCTTGTCTAATTCGCTGAGAAGGCCAAGGAAGGAGCATGAGCATGATAATTGCCCAGATGAATGTTGTGACCATCATTGCCAGGAAACATGTTACAATCCTTACACAAGATATCAATGTTGGAATCCATCCATCATCATCAACAAAGGCATCAGTTTTATTTGGCCTCTGTCTTGTTATTACTTGTTTGCTAGGTATCTTCTGAGTTTCTCTAACATTTGGACCAGATTTTGTTTCGAGGAAGCTCTCTAATCTTCTGTTCCTTAAAAAAGAACCACTTGCAGAGTTCTCCATCAAAAGGTCAAGTCTAAGACAAAAAGATTTTGATGTAGATATCGGCAAAGACCAAAAGGTTTTTAATAAGAAAGAAACATCTTCAGTCGATGAGAAACTGCAAGAAAATTTATCAACATTAAACCTTGTATCAATTTGATCCTTGATCAAAAGAATAATGAAAGAGGAAAATATTTCCAATCAGATTCTAGTAATCATGTTTCACTAAATACCAGAGGAAGAGCAAATACAAACACGTGAAAATTTATATTCCTTCTTTTGAGCAATTTTCTCAGTCACGAAACATAGAAAAAACTTCAAGCTAAAGTCCCCGGGTAAACCAATGAAGTAGTTCTCAAAGGGTCAATGGAGAAAAAGATGAAAACCCAAAGGCAATAATAAAAAACCAATGATACTTTTGTTTGGAATTGGACACAAAGAAAACAGAAGAAAAAACAGGATTTTAGAACTAAAGCCACGACCACAAGTTTATGTTATTTCGGAGTCCGTTTCCAAGAAAACAAGCAAAAAGAAAACAGAGAAAAGGATCCAAAACAAGCCAAACTCCACATATATTTAGATTAGTTGGATAGAGTTTATATATTATAAACCATATACTTGCTTGTGTTTTTCTTGGTAACCAAACAAAACCAAACAACAAAAAGGCAAAGACAAAATCAGTTCCATGCTTTTTACCTTGAAGCTGTGACATTTGAGAGAAAGTTCGAGAAAAAGTGACAGCTTTTATTTTTTTCTTATTCTATTTTGTTGTGTATAAGAAGCTTTGAAAGACACAGACAACGACAAATACAAAATGAAAATGAAAGGTTAAAATATGATATAGGTCCTTGTACTCTTCAAAAATTTAGAATTTAGTCCTTATATTTTTATTTTCAGGAATTAGTCCCTTTATTTTTTAGATTTCAAAATTTAGGTCCAATTGTAAACACTGTTAAATTTTTTTTATTAAATTTATTGGAGTGACATTTTAAAATAATAAAAAAACACACTTAGTAGCAACATAACTAAAAAAATGATGAACTTGAATTTGATAAAATAATTTTAATAGGGTTAACAGTTTGACCTAAATTTTAAAATTCGAAAAGTAGAATAATTAAATTCCTAAAAATAAAAGTATAAGGACTAAATTTTAAACTTAGGAAGAGTATAGGGAATTATTACATATTTTAACCGAAGTGAAAGTATGGGCGCTAAAGAGGATTGTGCTTGTGCCACGAAGCTGCTTGGAAATCAAAAGGCCTTTTAATAAGTTTGAAGACGAGTTTGGTAGGTGTTTAAAGTGGGTCTTATTCATGTATCATCCCCCAACAAATATTATGGGATAATAATATATGAATTTTGGTACATTTATGACTTTACATAAATTTGAATGTGTAAGAAAAGTTGGCTAATGCCATATTATCATATGCTATATCGAGAAAGTGACTTTTTTTTTTTTTAATAACAAGATGAAGCAAACAATCAAAGAAAACTAACCGGTGCAGGCAATTTGCACACAGTACACAGCATCCAAGACCCGGGAATTGGCTTTTCAAAAAAGTGTAATGCAGCATCCCTGTTAATGTGGAGCTTTGTGATATAATCAGCCACCCAGGAACCGGCATCGGTCTTTATTATTATGGACCGAAGCCAAAGAGCGTGTTTTTACCGAGCTATATCAGATAACAGCTGCACCAACACCACGCTGTCACTCTCAACTATCACTTTCTCGTCCAGCTCCAACACTGCTTAAGCAACTCCTCGGCCCTATAAGATTCATCGCAAAATATAACGATGTTGCTTTCTTTCCCGATTCTCCAGCAAGTCAGACCTAGCATGATTTCCAAGGAACTGACTCCAGATGACAGCTAAGTTTGTTCTTAATACCATCCAGAAGACACATTCCCAAGTCACTAGACAGGAACCTATGCTTGGTATTGTCAGGTAACAGGCACGGCCATACTGCCTTTACAATAGCCAACAGGGCAGTCCCGCAACGAATTTAAAACAGATTCATGCTCAGCTCTACAAATCGAGCACGAAGAGCCTGTGGTTAAATGGCGTCGAAATTGAAGGCAGATCTTCAATCTTTGTCCTACCTTTCGACGCGTCGAAACATTAATAAAGCAGCTTGTGAATGTGATCCTATTCGTGTAGCTTTGTTTCATGAGAACCATTTTGTTTGGGATGCTTTCTCAATTTCTCTTTCTAATTTCTGATTAACGGATGCTATAGCTTTTGGATCAATTGAGGATTTGGACTTGAGATCGATCTACTTATTGACTTGGTCTTTAATTGTCTATTTCCTTGGTTTGATTTTTTTAGTTGAGTACTTAATTTTTTTTTAAAAAGTTATATTAATATACAAATTCATTAAATTATGATTTAAACTTATAAATAATTAAATGCATATTTTAAAATTTACATAAATATGAATAGTCACTCCTATTCTAATATTTGTATTATAATAGAAATAAATTATTTATACTCCACGCTCTCCATAGATTACAATAGTCACGAATATAAAATGCATTCTAGGTGTGGTGCAACGAGAATGATCGGCTAGCCCATCGCTTTGTGTCCTCGATAGATTGGTTTATTGTGAGCAAAAGTTGAGGGACTGGGATGTTTAATTGGGCGGTAATTTTGGGAGCCGGATAAAGGCTGTCAAGCGGAGTTTGGGGAGGGCTCGCTTCGAAGGGGACCATGAGCGTTGGTTTGCTTTGTGCTGGGAATTGAACTCTATTCTGTTACAAGAGTCCGTTTATTGGAGATAGCGTTCAAAGTTATTCTGGATGCATTACGATGAAGCGAATTCTAGGTATTTTCATCTTCATGCGTCGAAGTGTAAGTCGACAAATCATATCTCCTTGTTGTATGACGATCATGGTAATCCTTGTTCAGAGGAGGCGGGTATGGGAAGTATCGTTTTTTCTTATTTCTCTAATTTGTTCTCTAATTCCCATCATGGCAATTTTGACCAGTTTCATAGCTTTCCAGCTTTGGTCTCTCCCGATAATAATGACTTTCTTTTAGCTCCATTCAGGCTAGAGGAGTTCCGTACTACCGTCTTTGATATTCATCTAGATAAGTCATCGTGGTCAGATGGGATGAATCCTGTTTGTACATGCCCAAATTTGACCGGGCCTTGAAAAATAAAAAAGCCAAAATTACAGAACAAATCGAGCCAAAGTCCAAATTTAAAATGTCCATTTACAAAAAAAATATCAAAACCCAAAACAAAAAAAACTAAGCCCAAATTGAGAGGTCGAAAAGACCCAAAAACATAAACCAATCTCAGCTAGGGCAGAAACCCTAGCTCTCTCGAGCGCCGTAGCCACCATGTGCGCTCTCAGTGCGCACGTCGCCCGAGGGTCGGCTCCCTCCGCCCGATGACCCCTTCCTTGCACCGAAATAGCAAGGCCTTCCCTCGTTGACCCTCCATGGACCTGCAAACATACAAAAGAGGAGAAAGCAACTACAACCACAGCAGCACGCAAAGAAAATCAAAGAAAATATGTATTACCTTTCGGCTATAAAGAGACTGAGACAAACAATGTATTTTTTACGAGAAATCAATCAAAAAACAGAGGATTTTCGAGAGGAAAAGGTGAAATTTTTAGTTTATCCCCAAATAACGCATACATATATACATACTCTAATAAAAAGAGGATTTTTTTCTCACCTTTTTAAGTCGGAGAGTCGGAACCAAAGAGTTCCCTCATTCTTTTTCAGCTCTCTAGCAGTTTTTTGGTCTTTTTAAACCCAGATTCGGGTCGGGGAGGAAAACCGGGTTGAAAGGAGGGCGATTTCGCGCCTCCGACCACCATATACGGTGGTCGCCGGCGACAGACCAACGGTGGTCCTATCGACGGAGAAGGACCCCCTAGAGTGAAACCCCTCCCCCCTTTTTTTCCTTTTTTTTCAGAAACCATGAGAGAATGAGTTTTTTTTCCAATTTTTTTCTTTTATAAGCTATTGAAACGGCGTCGTTTGGGGCTGAGTTCAATACCTCCAAAACGGTGTCGTTTCACGACCCAGACCCGTGATCCAACCCGAATATCTGTTTAAATTTCAAATTGGTCCATTTTCGTTCTTTTTGCCATTTTATTAACCAATTAAATATCATTGTTCTTAATTATATTTTCATACTTGTTACTTGCTATTATTATCAATATTACTTTCATCCTTTTTGTTATATTATTTACATTGTATTATTGTTAGCATTGTTATTATTCCTTAGTTTATTATTTTATCATTATCTTCCATCACTGTTATTATCAACATACTATTATTATTCCTATTAATGTATTGTTACCATTCACTATTTTTTATTATTACATTACTATTATTACTATCACCATATTATTAAGTTTATATCGATACAATGGTATTATTTTTCTTTCTTCTTTTTTATCCATATTATTATTACTATTATCATTGTCACTATTTTTAAACATATCATGTGTTTTAAACTATTATCAATTTTAAATACTTCACATATATTATCTCTTCTAAATCATCATACGTAGTACTCATTTTGAAATTGTTATATGTATCCTTGTACTTTAAATTATTATATGTATACACACACTTTTTGCTTAAAAGGTTTTCATACCTTATTTTATCTCAAATTTCTCTTTTCATATCATTTATTCTAAGTATTTTATATATTATTTATGTTAAATCATTGTATATTATTTATTTTAAGTTTTTATATGTTATTCTATTATTCTATTTTATATGTAAACGATTCCGAATTCTTTTATTATCTATCGCAAACCTTTCATCATTATTCAAGATTTCATATAGATTATTTACATTAAATTGTTTTACATACCTTTCATATATTATATGTTTTCAAAGTTATTTTTACATACTATTTATTTTAATTATTCCATATATACATGATTTACTTTAAACCTTTGTGTATATCATCTATTTTAAAGTTTATATGTATTATTTGGCTTAAATTATTTTGTATGTTATTTACCTTGAATTTCTTTGACATTATTATTTTTAATTGTTTTATACACTATGTATTTTATGTTATTTCATTTCTCCTTATTTTTTATATACATATTACTTAACTTAAACTTTTATATGCCGCATTACTAAACTATTTGGCGAATGTTTTTTTTTTAAATTGTCTTGTCATTTATTTGAAATCGCTCATATTATTTATTTCACTTTTCTTTAGTTATTGACATTGGTATTTGAATGATGTTCATTGCACGTCGCCTTTACATGCCTTAGAAATTATTTGTTAGTATCTTCATTGACCTTCAATAACATGGCATCTAATTCATAAATTATCGTTTCATGCTCTATATTCCCTTTCATTTAAACTAGTTTAAATCATACCGCGTGAAACATTTCGTTTTAATCCAAACAAGTAACATGTTGTTTAAACATCGAATTCATTATTCTTCAAAAAAACGAAAATTTCCAAATAAGGCAATGCTTTGCGTTTTAGAACATTGAGGAATTGTGCCCTAACTTGCGGGGTTTCGGTTTTCTCATTGATTCTAAGTAGCTGAGTATCCTTTGAGTTTTTAAAATACATAAAATCCTAATTAAAATTAAAAGACTACTTTGCACTCGGGAGTTCATGGTATTGTATCCTAATTTACGGGATGTGATACTCCGATATCTCGAGATAAGGAAATCTTCAACAATCATTTTGAGCTAATTCAAGAATTTTAAAATCGACGTTAATAAAAAGATCGTACTTCAAATTCATTCCCGATTTTTAATCTTCGACATTAAGACACTAACTAGTCAATTTGGTACCAATTTTTGGGCGTGTCGAGGGTGCTAATCCTTCCTCGCACGTAACCGACTCCCGAACTCATTTTCTGATTTGCGTAGACCGAAAATTATCGTTTTAGTAAATCTTAACTTTTATTAAAATGATTAATCTAAGGTGATCCAATCACACCTCATCAAAAAGGATTGGTGGCGACTCTCAATTTTTGTTTATCATTTTCAAAATCAAAGTCGATCCCCATTTTTCAAAAAAATGGTTTCGACACTGTTTCCTTTCAGAAGTACTGGTTGGTGGTGGGGCAGGATGTATTTGAGCAATGCTGTGCTTGGCTTGAGCACTGTCAAATACCCACACGCCCTTAATGAGACGCACATTGTTCTCATCCCCAAGAAAGACAAGCCTGATCGCATAAGCACTTGCACCCCATTGCACTGTGTAATGTAATTTATAAAATTCTAGACAAGGTGTTGGCGAGTGCCCCTAACGAAGCTTAGTTCTCCGGTGCAATCTGCTTTCGCTACTAGGAGGTTAATCACAAATAATATTATGGTGGCTTTTGAGTTGATTCACCACATGAACAACACAGGGCGGGGTAGAGTGGGCGAGGTTGCCATGAATATCGATATTAGTAAGGTTTATGATCAGGTCAACTGACATTTTTTAGAGTTCATTAGCTAAGATGGGTTTTGCTTTTGGACGGATTAAATGGATTATGCTATTGCTTTTGGACGGATTAAATGGATTATGCTATGTGTTTCCACTGTTCGCTCCTTAGTTTTGTTGAATGGTCATGGCTTGGGTCCGGTAGTTCCGAAACGAGGTCTCTGGTAGGAGGACTCATTATCTCCATACTTGTTTATTCTTTACACGAAGGGTTTTCGTTTTCTATTCCGACATACATAACTTAAAGGGGACTTGCATAAGCAAAGGTTCTCAGTTGGGTTACTTATGATGGAATTTACCTATATAATACGAATATATGATATTTAAAAAGTTATATTAACATATAAATTGATTAAATTAATTTTTTTTGTATTTATCATGTAAGTTTTATAATTCATATTTAGAGTTAATAATTATCCCTCCCAACAATGACATTTCAAAAATTTAAAAATATGATTCTAATATTTTAAATTTTACATTAATATGACTAGCCACTCCTATATCTAATATTAATTTATATATGATAAAAATAAATTTAAGACAAATTATTAATAACAATCTACCTTCAAAATAAAAATAATTTAAAGATTGATTCATTTTCACTCTAATTATCCTTATAGGTATTCAAATTTTGATTCATTTTCACTC
This sequence comes from Gossypium anomalum, assembly GCA_025698475.1. Taxonomy (NCBI): domain Eukaryota; kingdom Viridiplantae; phylum Streptophyta; class Magnoliopsida; order Malvales; family Malvaceae; genus Gossypium; species Gossypium anomalum. The sequence continues at coordinate 12,779,643 of CM046956.1, forward strand.
TAATTATCCTTATAGGTATTCAAATTTTCTTTATTCAAGAAAATAAATTATATATACACTCGTATTAAAAAAATCATATACATTCGAGGGAAAAAGATTGTAAGAAACAGTGACACAATGTTATCTGTATTTTTTTTCAAAATCTTAAAATTTAAGATGAAATTATTGATATGATATTAAATTATTGGAGTTGTTTCGTACAACTCAAACAACGTTTTTTTAACCATGTATAATCCATATACAATCAACAATTTAATAAAGTTAAAATATGCTGTTAGTAAATATATTTTGATAAATTTTGAAATATACTTAAAAAGTTAACTATTTTTCTATTATATATAAAATATTATTATACATATAAAACATTATCAAGTCTGGTCAAGCTCATAAGTCACATTCCCATAACGACAGCCTAAATATATATGATAAGAAAGGAGACAAGAAAACAGCAAACAGGAGTGCGTCTTCTCCCCAAGCTCCTTCTCTTCTCCATCTTTCTCCATAGCTCTTCATTACTACATTATTTACTATCAAAATAATCGGCTCTTTGTCTTGTCTTAAATGGGGCGAACTGACCCAACACCACCACAATTTCTGTTTTATCTAATCTTTCCATCAATAATTGATGCAGTGAATGTGGATTGACTCTCAATCTCCCAAATCAATCGAAATGGTTGGTTTGTATAACCTACCAAAAAGCTGCAATCACCCGTGTCAATCTACGGTGAATTAAAATCTATACTAGGCATGAGCTACGGGGAGTTAAGATCTGAAGCAGGTCAGTTCTCCCCAGGCGCCCTTTTATCTATTATTGGCATCAAATGTGTGATGTCGAAGTATCATATATCAACATTTTTGGCGAGAGCCATTTTTAGTTGCCTCAAAAGGCAAGCTATTAAGCTCCATTATGTCAGCTATATATTAAAATTCCTATTCATTAGCTTCATTATTTGAGCTTTTTCAAGCTGCTAGCCGAGTGTCTTCTTTTTAAAGAAGTGGGGAGAGACTTGGGGGTTTGTGAACCCCTCGTCATGTGATCTGTAGTTTGGCACCTCTATAAAAGCCGTATATGCGAGGTTTGCACAAATAGTGCATTTTTCTCCTCTCCATGTCTTTTTTTAAATAAATAAGTAAAAAAAACATTATGAACACCCCCTTTATTTGACAGCCCCTCGCCATGCATAATAATAATAACAATATTAAGCCCTTGCACTTTACCATATTTGCTCTTTGCAAGCTGTCTATTTAGTATAACTAACTCACTGGCGAGGGGTCTTGGCGAGCTTCGTCTATTAATATGTTTATTGCTCTTTGCGAGCCGTGTGCATGCTTCTTGCACTTTGGCTCTAGTTTGGCTAAGCACCTCGCCAAGTGTTAAATAATAAAGTATATGTATTTCGAAGATGTGAGTTTTGTATGTCAGCCCTATCATTTATACTAGCAAGCTCACCATGCGAGGTGTCCACCCAAGGAGAGTTGTTAAACCCCTTAGATTTTGAGGTGTGAAACCCTCCGAGGAGTGCGTACATATAGTGCATATACATACACGTATTATATTATTTTAAAAAAGGGGGTCTGAGCTGTTTGTGGGTTTGAACTCCTTGGCTTTTGGGGATATAAACCCCTCGCATAGTCAGCAATTCAACCTGCATATATAGAGAGAGGTATATTAGAGCAGTCCAAGGGGTTAATTCATGTATATATTACATTTTATATATAAATATGTATAAGCACCACCTAAGTTTGACCCCTCGAAAGTCATGCAGATGCATGAATATTAAAAATATGTTACATAATTATTATTAGTAAAAAATAATATTAAAAAGAAGAAAAACAACGAGCTGTGTAAAAGAGGGGTTTAACCCCGAGGAGTTCACAGGGTCAATGTTAGCATAACTAATAAAAGTTAGTTAGTCTGTTAGTAGTTCCACTGTCAATAACGGGTTAACTGTTAGTTTGTTAGTAGTTAACTTGCATGATCAGCGTGCTTATTCTAGTATATAATAGCATGTATCTACTCTGTTCAAGTGAGAAATAATAAGATGATATTCTTCTTGATTGTCTTCTTTACTTAGTTTAACATGGTATCAAGAGCCAATTGATCCCAAGGTTTTTTTTTTTTCCTCTCTTTTCTCATTCGTTTATCCATGTCGCAGCCTACCAGTCCGTCAGCTGCTCATTCTGATACACCGGCCATGACATCTAGTCTTTCAGATGGTGTTGTCGATAGTCGATTTTTTGCTACCAAGAAAATAAGTGTACTTCTTGATGATACTAACTACTTGCTATGGCGCCAACAGGTTCTGTTGGCTGTCAAGACCTACAAGCTTCAACGGTTCTTGGACACTGGTACGGTTCCTCCGTCTTCGCTAATTTCTGATACTGATGGTGTGTTTCATGAGAACCCAAAGTTTGCTCGATTTGAGCAGCAGGACAGTGCTATTGCTTCTTGGCTTCTATCCACTGTAAGTCCAGCTGTTCTCCCTCATCTTATTGGTATGGACACCAGTGCCCAAATCTGGAATGCCATTGTTGCTCTATATGGCAGTAAAACTACGTCTAGGTTAATGTTTTATAGGCGTGCTTTGCACTCTCAACGCAAGGGTAGTCTGTCTATGAGAGAGTTCTTGGTCAAGATTAAGGGGTTTTGTGCAAATCTTGCTAGTTGCGGAGAAGTCATCAGTGACCATGAGCATGTCACTGCTATACTCAATGGTCTGCCACCTGAATATGAGTCTGTTGTTACGATCATCACAGCCAGCCCAGTTCCTTACAATGCTCAGGGGGTGACTACAATGCTTCTTGATGCTGAAGCCCGATTGCAAGATCTTGTGTCTGAGATTCCTAGTCGGCTAATGTGGTGACGCATCAATCTTCAAGTGTTCTTGAACCTACACCGACTTATCGCCCCTCCTCCAATACTCGAGGTCGTGGACGTGCACATTCGTCTAACTCTCGGTTTCAGTGTCAGTTGTGTGGAAAGCAAGGACATCTTATGGACCGTTGCTACTATAGGTTTGATGCATCCTATAAGAGTACAGGTTACAAACCTCCACCTCCTTCACAAGCAAATATATGTATGTATGGCACTGGCTCCTCTATGGTCCCTTGGGTATCGTCTCCTGTGCCATTCAGCAATGCTGCCTCTTCAACTCCATCAGGTTGGTATTTCCCACCTGTTCCTAACTGGCCTCATCCGGTTCTTGCAACCTCTTCACCACCTGTTAGTGCAACTCCTCCTGTAACTACGCCCCCTCAAGCCCTCATTGCTACCCCTGAGACAGTCGATGATAATGCATGGTATCCAGATTCTGGGGCAACTCATCATCTCACTCACTCAGCTTCCTCAGTAGGCGAAAGCACTACTTATAATGGCCCAGGTAAAGTGTACGTCGGTAATGGCAATGCACTCCCTGTTTTGTCTACTGGTCAGTCTTCTTTACTCACTCGAACACGGCCATTATACATGAGATCTTTGCTATTTGTTCCTGGTATAACAAAGAATCTTTTGTCTGTATCCAAATTCACCAAAGACAATCAAGTGATCTTTGAGTTTCTTCCTCAACAGTGTCAAGTGCGTGATCTCAAGACTAGGAGGTGCTTCTTCGAGTGTCATTGAGAATGGTCTCTACAATTTGCACTTACATGGCACCTACCCTAATGTATTGTAAATGCGGATCACTCAATGTTTCTGACAAGCTCGAATGTTTCCTTAAATGTGTGGCATGCTAGACTTGGTCACCCTTGTAAATCAATTCTTACAAATGCATTAGCCAATTGTAATACTTCTATTGGTTTAAATAAAGAGTTGTCTCCTTGTGTTGCTTGTCATCTTGGCAAAGAACATAAACTCCCATTTCGTAAATCCTTCACCGAGTATCCGCACCTCTTGGTTGGTTGTTCTTGATATTTGGGGTCCTGCACCAATTTGTTCAAATGGCTTTCGCTACTATGTTGCCTTCACGGATACGTTCACGCGATACACTTGGGTCTATTTTTTGACAAAGAAGTCTGAAGTGCTTGCTGTTTTTCCCTTGTTCCACAGACGAGTTGAAAGAACTCTTGGCTGTAAGCTTAAAGCTTTGCAAACTGATGGGGGAGGAGAGTTTCAAGTGCTGAGATCCTATCTGTCTCTCCAAGGTATCGTGCATCGCCTTTCTTGCCCCTATTCCTCTGCTCAAAATGGCATCGTGGAACGTAAACACAGGCAAATTGTTGAGGCTGGTCTCTCCATGTTGGCTCATGCTGCTATGCCATTAACCTACTGGCATGATGCCTTCAGCACTGCCGTTTATTTGATAAACAGGTTACCTTCACATTTCCTTGCTAATCTCTCTCCCTATGAAAAATTGTTTCAAGTTTCACCTGATTACTCCTGTCTACGTACCTTTGGATGCATGTGCTTTCCCAACCTACGCCCCTATAACACTCATAAACTTCATTTTCGGTCAACCCCTTGTACATTTTTAGGGTGCTCTCCTTATCATAAAGGCTACCGTTGTCAAGATGCTAATGGTCGAATTTATGTCTCACGTCATGTCACTTTTAATGAGACTGTCTTTCCATTTAAAACCATTCCTACCAAGTCTGCACCTATCAGCTCTACCCCACAAACTAGCTCCAAACTATTTGTCTTATCTTCATCTTTATCTTCCACACCTACTTCGACACGTGTTCTTCCACCTACCTCACAAGCTCCTTCTTTGGTCAACAGCTGTTTGCCTACTCAAAGCCCTTCAACTAACTTCATTTCTTGTCCTTCCAACACCATTTCCTCTACTCCACTACACTCTCCACCATCTGTCTCTCATATTTCCCCACCCTCACCACCTTGTGTTGCTCATAATTTTCATCCTATGATTACACGAAGCAAGGCAGGGGTTTTCAAACCTAAAGCATACATGAGCACAGCATCCAGTCTATCTGAGGAAGTTCCTGCTGATATTCATGCTGCTATGGCAAATGAGTCGTGGAAAGTAGCTGTGCATAATGAATTACATGCACTGATTCAGAATCGCACATGGAGTCTCTGTCCTTTGCCGAGTAATCGTCGAGCAATTGGCGCGCAAATGGCTATTTAAGGTGAAAACAAAGGTGATGGTTACGTGGATAAGTATAAAGCTCGTCACAGTTGCCAAAGGTTTCGCATGACATCTTCATTTGGATTTTCAAGACACATTCATTACGTGGTTCGCGGCAAACAACAATTAGAATTGTCCTTGCTATTTCCAGTCATGAAAGGGTGGGCGCTAAGGCGGTGGATGTCAACAATGCTTTTCTTAATGGGGAGTTGTCTGAAGAGATCTATATGACACAACCACCGGGGTTTGAAGAGGTAGGGTCCTCGGGTCAGAAGTTAGTCTGTAAGCTCCACAAAGCTCTATATGGCTTACGTCAAGCTCCTCGAGCATGGTTTCAAACACTAAGGCAGTACTTGGAGTGTCATCTTAGTTTTCATGTCTCAAAGGCCGACCCATCACTGTTCATTCGATCTACTTCAGGAAGTTATTTGTTGCTTATGGCATATGTTGATGATATTATGATTACGGGCAGTTCTCGCAATGATATTGATGATGTAGTGCTTCAGCTTCATCAAAAGTTTGCACTCAAGGACATGGGGCAGCTCAATTTTTTCTTGGGTATAGCTGTTCATCGTACATCTCAAGGGGGCTTGCTCTTGACTCAGAAAAAATATGTTGCTGAGCTTCTTCACAAGGCTGGTATGTCCGGCGCATCTGCTACACCAACGCCCATGGTGAGCACCCCAAAGTTGGTTGCTATCGATGGGAGCCCTTCGTTTGCTGACCAGCATCTGTTTCGTAGCATTGTTGGCATGCTCCAATATGTTTGCATTACACTGCCGGGTCTGTTTTTTTTGTGTTAATAAGCTTAGCCAATATATGAATTCTCCAAGTGATACTCATTGGAAAGCTCTCAAACGTGTGTTGCGATATCTCATTGGCACTATAGATTATGGGTTGTTACTTTCCAAGGGAAAATTTGAATTAGTTTGCTATTCTGATGCTGATTGGGCATCCTCTGTTGAAGATCGTCGTTCCACCTCTGGCTATGTGGTGTACTTAGGCTCCAGTCCTATTGTTTGGTGCTCAAAGAAGCAACCAGTTGTGTCTAGGTCCTCCTCTCAAGCTGAATATCGAAGCCTTGCTAATTGTGTGTCCGAGTTCTTTGTGGGTCAAACAGGTTGCTCAATGAACTTGGTCCGCTACTTTGTCGGCCTCCTGTGATTTGGTGTGATAATACCTCTACTGTCTCAATGGCAGCAAATCCTACACATCATGCCAAGGTAAAACATGTGGAGATTGATCATCATTTCGTTCGTGAGAAAGTTCTTGACGGCACCTTGCAAGTCAACTTTGTTCCATCTGAAAAACAGATAGGTGATGTTCTCACTAAGCCCATTACACCTAAGGCATTTGCTTTTTTTCAAACGCTCTCGCAAGTCTTCTCTAGTCTTTGATGTTGCTTTGATGGAAAACAAAGATGAAAGAAACCGGGAGAATGTTAGCATAACTAATAAAAGTTAGTTAGTCTGTTAGTAGTTCCACTGTCAATAACGGGTTAACTGTTAGTTTGTTAGTAGTTAACTTGCATGATCAGCGTGCTTATTCTAGTATATAATAGCATGTATCTACTCTGTTCAAGTGAGAAATAATAAGATGATATTCTTCTTGATTGTCTTCTTTACTTAGTTTAACAGCCAACACTGATCCGATTCTAAAAACAAGATCTTATCATTGAAATTGGTGTCAAACTTTTTGAATAGTTCTTTGATTCCTTGGTGTTTGATTTGAGTAAATTTTTCTAATAGGATTGTAACGGCCCTAGATTAACCCTAGTCGGGAAGTGGTTTTGGGACCACAAAACCGAGTGTTAAGTAATTAAAATTAATTATTTTAGTGTTTACAATGTGAGTAGAAGCGTGTATGAAAAATTCCATGCATTAATTTGATCGTTTCTAAGTGAATTTATAAAGAAAGGACTTATATGAAACATGGTAAAAATGTGATAGGTTAATCTTAATGATCTATTAGTACATGCATGGAAAGTAGTGGTTTTGCATGTCAATTTACCCTTATTAAGCATAGTGGCCGGCCAAGGCATGATGATACCCCACTAATTTTAATTTTTTTAAATATTTTAATATTACATATGTTTTAATAATGGTAAAAAAAAATAAAAGGAAAAAAAAAAAAAGGATGTTCATCTTCTTCCTTGCAACAAGCCGAAATCAAAAGGAAAGAAATAGGGAAAAATTTCACTAAGGAAATTCGACAATCCATCTTGCTAGTTGGAGGTAAGCTTTAGAAATGTTGTTTAAACTCTTGTTTAGATATATATATGCTAAGATAATTGTTAAATACTTTTTAGTAAAGTCAAGAAAATCAAATTTTATGGAGGGTTTTGGGCACTAAACCGTATATTAAGAGATAGGAGTAGAGGTTGTTTCATGTTGTATTGAATGAGTAGAAGATATTATGGAGTTGAAAGTGTTGAATTTCTAGTTAGATAACAATTGCTACATTCGGCCATTTGAGAAAGAAAAGGGGAATGTTCATTTTATTGTTATTTCATTCTTATGAGACATGAATTAATGTTAAGTTGAGCGTATTATGATGGATAAGAAAGTGCAAAATTCGTGGTAAGTAGAAATGTGTAGTTTTGCTAGTTTAGGGCTATTCGGTCAAATGTTTATGTGATAGAAACCAAGTATTAAATGAGATGAAATTGACCTTGTGTGGAAGTGTGGATATTCGGCCATATGAACAATTATAAAGATGATGTTACACTCGACTATGTGTAAATGGCCATATAGGGTATATGTGGTGTTTTAACTTAAACTCTCCAAATTTGATCAAGTGAATGACATTGGTTTACTTGAATAAATGTGAATTACAAACATGTACCTTGAAATGGATTGTAAACTAAACTATGTTACCTTGAAAGTAAGAATGCATTCGGCCTTGAGACATTATATAATCCTTAGTTGAGGTTTAATGTATTGAACAAGGATAGTTGTAAGATGATGTGGGAAATTATTGAATTTGTATAGGTGAGTACTTAGCCAAATGTGGTTGCCGTATAGATATATGCATATGTATATAAATGTATTTCAAGGAAATCTTGATTGGTTATCGATAGTAACTAAATAATAGGTGGTCAATAGCCGAATGGCTTGGTTTTGATAAAAGCATAAGGAGGGTAAAAATCAAATTTATGTTGTGTGATTCTTGTTATGTGAAACTATTTTTAGTATGGGATAATTAACTAACAAGGTGATTAAAATATTAAATTTATTTATTCTAGCTCAAGAATCCAAAGGAGGAGAATTGAACAAAGGCAAAGCAAAGGAGATTGAGTAATCGATCGGGAATCGTTTCTTCCGACATAAGGTAAGTCCATAAGTTTCTTTTATATGAGAGTGATTATAGACTCTTATATAAATATATATGTATTTAAATTAGTGGCCATATATGCTAATGTAGTTAATTAAGTTGTCTTCTTGCAAGTATTCAATACTACCACTATGTGTGCAAAATCGAAGAAGGGCACTATGTGTCTTTGAATTGAATGCCAATTCGTGAGTGAGTTTTGAGGCACTAAGTGTGCGATGTATCTTGGCACTATGTGTGCGGAAAAATCCTTGTGCACTATGTGTGCGACTATGATTTATGGTCTAAGTGGTATACGGAAGACACATGGTGTCGTATTATTATTTGAGGTATCAAGTTGGGATATAAAATGAATATGTGTGTATGTATAAGGTTGACATTGTGGTACGTATATTGAGTGATGATTTAAAGTTATTTGGTTGGTTGATAGATGATTTTTAATTGTCCTTGGATCATGGATTGTTTATTTAATTATATGATTGTAATGTGGTTTGCATGACCTAAACAGTGAATTCTATACATTTTCTCTCCTTATATCAATGATATGCGTAAAAATTTCTTATGACTTTACTGGGTTGTATACTCATTCTATCTTTCTTTGTGTTTTGTCGCTATCCACATAGATTCTGAATCATTTGCGTGTTCGGATCATCGTCAAAGCCATCACGCCCGTGTGCCACATTTTGGTATATTTTCCTTAGTTACTTAGGCGAACATTACGGCATGTATAGGTTTGAATATGTGTTTTTGAAGTGTATATTTTGTTTATGTACCCAAAGCCGTGTGAAAATGGCTTGATATGTATATATATTTAGATTCGGCTTTGGCATGAAAACAAATGTGAAGTTTTATATTTATGTAATTATTGTTTAGTGAACATGTCTAGGGTATGATAATACGAAATCATAAAGATAGTCTTAGAAGTATAATTAAGCATTTATGTAAGTGATTATGAAGTTGTGATTCGGCCAATTTAGTATCGAAATGGATTCATATATATGTGTATATGTGATGTATCGTTCTATTCATTTTTTTTTTAAATGAATTCTTTTTCTTATTTAGCTCACTCTTGACAAGAAACTTATACGCGGGTCTGTATGATTGTAAAAATCTTTGCATGCTACACGAGTGTTACAATTTTATTGGTATCAGAGCTACGGTTTAGTCGGTTCTAGGACTACCGTAGCGCGTACGAGTCTAGCTATACATGCCTTAATGTTAGTATATGATAGTGTGATGGCTTCGACGGTTGAAATTAATGTTTTGATTAGTAGATGGAACCTAATCTGAGAGAGCCTTGGCGGATGATGTTGAAAGTGTAGCGTTGCTCCGCACAAGGAACACCGCTCTTTGAACCTCAATCCTCTGCAAATAATCAAGATGATGGGGCAAAACAAGCCTTCTTTTCTATGATGAATGAATGGGTCGCTAATACGCCGGACTAACCTTACCGCTCAACCGCTTTCGAACTTAAATAATCCGCCTCGAGTTCTTGTCATACCAACGACTATTGATCCTTTGAGGTGAGTAAGTCTCCTGTAGATTTAGTGAGAAAACGCGAGCGGAGGAATTTCGAGCTACTGACCATCGATGATCTTTGAAAGGGCCGAGTTTTGGCTTGATAACACCATTCGCGTTTTGAAGAGCTTTCGTGTACACCGGAAGAGTGTTTAAAGTGTGCTATATCCTTAATGCGAGACTCGGCCTACTATTGGTGGAGAACTCGATTTCTATTGTTAGAAGGAACGTGTGTTTGGGATTTCTTTTGCATGTAATTAGAAAGAAGTATATTAGTCGATTCACCGACCAAAAGCGTAAAGAATTTTTGGAGCTCAAACAAGGTCGTTTGACCGTATTCGAATCTGAACGCGAGTTTGTAAGACTCAATCGATATGCTCGGAGTGTGTAGGTGATAAAGTCGCTATGTGTAAAATATTTGAAGAAGGATTGAATGAAGATTTAAAACTACTGGTGGGTATTTTAGAAATAAAGGAATTTGTAATTATTTGGTTGAACGAGCATGCAAGGTGAAGAGCTCGGGAAGGAGAAAAAGAAAGTCTGAATCTGAAGCGAGATTTTCGTAAAAGAATGGCGGGTAAAACTACTTTCTCGACTCCAAAGAAATTCGGGACGATACTAACAAATCAAAAGCGGCTCTGAGGAATTTCTATTAGGGAGCGCACCGTCATCAGATTCTCGAGTTACTTCGGTTGCTAGTGTTGGTAACAAATGACAAGAGAAACTCGAATGCACCCAATGTGGAAGACGACATGTAGGTGAATGTTGGGGTAAGTCTACTAACCGAGCTGTTATAGATGCGGATCGCGGGATCATTTTATTCGAGATTGTACGGAACCTGATGAGAAGAATAAGGTACAAGGTACAAGATCGACCGGCGCAACAACTAGAGGTAGACCATCGAGAAATACCGGAGGTAGAAGTGAGGGACGAGAGAGGATTTACGATCACGGTGATCGATCTCGAGACTCGTGCTCCGCGCGGAGCTTATGCCATCCGTACGAGAGGAAGCATCTTCTCCGATGTTATCACTGGTACATTTACTCTCTTTATCATCGATGTCATTGCTTTGATTGACCACTGGTTCTACTCATTCATATATATGTGAGACTTTAGTATCTAGTAAGACTCTCACCGTCGAGTCTCACGAGTTCGTAATCCGAGTGTCAAATCCCTTGGGTCGTTATGTACTTGTGGATAAAGTGTGTAAGAAATGTCCTTTAGTAGTCGAGAGGCTCCTGCTTTCCGGTGATTTGATGCTTTTACCGTTTGATGAATTTGATGTTATCCTTGGTATGGATTGGTTGTTATTCATGATGCGATGAGTGAATTGCGGAAGAAAGACTATTGATTTGAGATGTGCAAGCGATGAGATAATCCGAGTCAAGTCTCTCGATTGTATCGGGTTACCAGTGATTATATCTTTGATGATGGCTCAAAACATGTGAGAAAGGGTGTGAGGTATACCGGCATACGTGTTTGACGACAAAGAGTTAGAAAAGAAGCTTGAATCGGTGCGGTGGTCCGTGATTATCCGGATGTTTTTCCGAGGAACTACGGGGTTACCACTGTTCGGGAGGTAGAGTTTGGCATAGAACTTGTACAGGACTACACCGATTTCGATAGCTCCGTATCGTATGGCACCAACGGAATTAAAGGAACCGAAAGCTCGGTTGCAGAGAGTTGACGGATAAAGGTTTCGCTCGACCAAGTTTCTCACCTTAGGGTGCACCGGTATTGTTTGTGAAAAGAAGGATGGAACCATGAGGTTGTGCATTGACTATCGTCAATTTGAATAAAGTGACGATAAAGAATAAATATCCGCTATTACAGCGTATTGATGATTTGTTTGACCAACTGAAAGGAGCCTCGGTGTTTTCAAAGATAGATTTGAGATCGGGTTATTATCAATTTGCGAATTCGAGATTCGGATATACCCAAAGCGCTTTAACGAGATACGCCACTATGAGTTCTTAGTGATGCCGTTTGGGCTCACTAATGCCCCCTGCGGTATTTATGGATTTGATGAATCGGATCTTGCATGATATTTGGACCGGTTCGTAGTTGTGTTTATTGATGACATCTTGGTCTATTCAAGAGATGAGGCCGAACATCTTTGAGCACCTAAGATTAGTGTTGCAAATTTTACGGGATAAGCGGTTATATGCTAAGTTCGGTAAGTGTGAGTTCAGTTAGAGAGGTTAGCTTTTTGGGTCATGTGGTATCCGCATCAGTATTCGAGTTGATCCGAGCAAAATTTCAGCCATACTTAAGCTGGAAGCCTCCGAGAAATATTATGCGAGATTCGGAGCTTTTTGGGACTTCTTTGGTTACTACCGACGATTTGTAAAAGGTTTCTCAATGATAGCCACACCAATGACGAAGCTACTTCAAAAAGATGTTAAATTCGAATGGACGGAAAAATGTCAGCAAAGTTTTGATCAACTGAAAACTTATTTAACTGAAGCCCCAGTGCTAGTACAACCCGAATCCAGATGCAGAGTTTGTCATCTGAGTGATGTGTCTTTGCTTGGAAATTTGGGTTGTGTGTTGATGCAAGAAGGTCGAGTGGTAGCATATGCATCAAGACAGTTTAAGCCGCATGAGAAGAACTATCCGACTCATGATCTCGAGTTAGCTGCAATTGTTTTCGCTTTGAAAATATGGCGACATTACTTGTTTGGCGAGAAGTGTCATGTATACTCGGATCATAAAAGCCTCAAATATTTGATGACTCAGAGAGAATTGAATTTGCGACAAAGACGTTGGCTCGAGTTGTTGAAAGATTATGAACTGGTCATCGACTATCACCCGGGAAAAGCTAACGTAGTTGCTGATGCGTTAAGTTGCAAATCACTGTTTGCATTACGAGCAATAAACGTACACTTGTCCGCTCTATCCGATAATGCGTTAATAGCAGAATTAAAGGCTAGACCGCTGTGGATTCCCCAAATTGGTGAAGCTCAAAAAGTCGACGGTGAGTTGGTTGCTAGACGAGCTGAATGTGCCACGGGTAGGGAATCAGAATTTCAAATTGATGGCAATGATTGTTTAAGATTCAGAAACCGATTGTGTATTCCAAGAAATTCAGAACTTATTTCGATGATTTTAAATGAAGCTCATAATAGCCGAATGTCGATCCATCCTGGTAGCACGAAAATGTACAACGATCTAAAATGTCAGTTTTGGTGGTCTGGTATGAAACGAGACATTTCCGATTTTGTTTCGAAGTGTTTGGTATGTCAACAAGTGAAAGCGGAACATCAAGTACCTTCAGGATTACTTCAGCCGATCACGATACCTGAATGGAAATGGGATCGAATAACGATGGATTTTGTAGCTGGGTTACCGTGGTCGTTAAGCAGGAAAGATGCGGTTTGGGTTATTGTAGATAGATTGACAAAGTCGGCTCATTTCATTTCCGTGCGCATGGATTATTCACTTGATAAACTAGCCGAGTTGTATATTTCTCAAATTATGAGGTTGCATAGAGTACCTATTTCTATTGTGTCGGATAGAGATCCAAGATTCACATCGCGATTCTGGAAAAAGCTACAAGAAGCTTTGGGTACTAAGTTGCATTTTAGCACCACTTTTCATCCCCAGACTGATGGTCAATCGGAACGGACTATTCAAATACTCGAGGATATGTTGAGATGTTGCATCCTTGAATTTGGTGGTTCGTGGGAACGATATTTACCTTTGATTGAATTTGCTTACAACAATAGCTTTCAATCAAGCATTAAGATGGCACCATACGAGGCCTTATATGGTCGAAAATGCCGTACTCCGTTATTTTGGACCGAACTTAGCGAAAGTAAAATTTTTGAGTTGATTTGATCAAAATATTGAAGGCGAAAGTAAAGAAAATCAGTGAAAGTTTGAAGGCAGCTTCAGATCGACAGAAGTCATACGCAGACTTGAAAAGAAAAGACATTGAGTATCGGATCGGAGACAAGGTGTTTCTTAAAGTCTCGCCTTGGAAGAAAGTACTCAGATTTGGCCGTAAGGGCAAATTGAGTCCGAGGTTTATCGGACCGTATGAGATATCAGAACGAATTAGACCAGTCACTTACAGATTAATTTTACCCCCGAGCTCGAAAAGATTCACAACGTTTTCCATGTTTCGATGCTTCGACGTTATAGGTCCGATCCATCGCACATAATTAGCCCAGCAGAGATTGAAATTAAATCTGATTTGAGTTATGAAGAAGAACCGATCCGTATCTTAGCTCGCGAAGTGAAAGAGTTGCGAAACAAAAAGGTCCCTTTAGTAAAGGTACTATGGCTCAAGCATGGGGTTGAAGAAGCTACTTGGGAAACCGAGAACTCTATGAAAGAAAGATACCCAAACCTTTTCACTGGTAAGATTTTCTGGGACGAAAATTCCTTAAGTGGGGGAGAATTGTAATGACCTAGATTGACCCTAGTCGGGAAGTGGTTTGGGACCACTAAACCGAGTGTTAAGTAATTAAAATTAATTATTTTAGTGTTTACAATGTGAGTAGAAGCGTGTATGAAAAATTCCATGCATTAATTTGATCGTTTCTAAGTGAATTTATAAAGAAAGGACTTATATGAAACATGGTAAAATGTGATAGGTTAATCTTAATGATCTATTAGTACATGCATGGAAAGTAGTGGTTTTGCATGTCAATTTACCCTTATTAAGCATAGTGGTAGGCCAAGGCATGATGATACCCCACTAATTTTAATTTTTTTAAATATTTTAATATTACATATGTTTTAATAATGGTAAAAAAAAAATAAAAGAAAAAAAAAAAAAAGGATGTTCATCTTCTTCCTTGCAATAAGCCGAAATCAAAAGGAAAGAAATAGGGAAAAATTTCACTAAGGAAATTCGGCAATCCATCTTGCTAGTTGGAGGTAAGCTTTAGAAATGTTGTTTAAACTCTTGTTTAGATATATATATGCTAAGATAATTGTTAAATACTTTTTAGTAAAGTCAAGAAAATCAAATTTTATGGAGGGTTTTGGGCACTAAACCGTATATTAAGAGATAGGAGTAGAGGTTGTTTCATGTTGTATTGAATGAGTAGAAGATATTATGGAGTTGAAAGTGTTGAATTTCTAGTTAGATAACAATTGCTACATTCGGCCATTTGAGAAAGAAAAGGGGAATGTTCATTTTATTGTTATTTCATTCTTATGAGACATGAATTAATGTTAAGTTGAACGTATTATGATGGATAAGAAAGTGCAAAATTCGTGGTAAGTAGAAATGTGTAGTTTTGCTAGTTTAGGGCTATTCGGTCAAATGTTTATGTGATAGAAACCAAGTATTAAATGAGATGAAATTGACCTTGTGTGGAAGTGTGGATATTCGGCCATATGAACAATTATAAAGATGATGTTACACTCGACTATGTGTAAATGGCCATATAGGGTATATGTGGTGTTTTAACTTAAACTCTCCAAATTTGATCAAGTGAATGACATTGGTTTACTTGAATAAATGTGAATTACAAACATGTACCTTGAAATGGATTGTAAACTAAACTATGTTACCTTGAAAGTAAGAATGCATTCGGCCTTGAGACATTATATAATCCTTAGTTGAGGTTTAATGTATTGAACAAGGATAGTTGTAAGATGATGTGGGAAATTATTGAATTTGTATATGTGAGTACTTAGCCAAGTGTGGTTGCCGTATAGATATATGCATATGTATATAAATGTATTTCAAGGAAGTACTGATTGGTTATCGATAGTAACTAAATAATAGGTGGTCAATAGCCGAATGGCTTGGTTTTGATAAAAGCATAAGGAGGGTAAAAATCAAATTTATGTTGTGTGATTCTTGTTATGTGAAACTATTTTTAGTATGGGATAATTAACTAACAAGGTGATTAAAATATTAAATTTATTTATTCTAGCTCAAGAATCCAAAGGAGGAGAATTGAACAAAGGCAAAGCAAAGGAGATTGAGTAATCGATCGGGAATCGTTTCTTCCGACATAAGGTAAGTCCATAAGTTTCTTTTATATGAGAGTGATTATAGACTCTTATATAAATATATATGTATTTAAATTAGTGGCCATATATGCTAATGTAGTTAATTAAGTTGTCTTCTTGCAAGTATTCAATACTACCACTATGTGTGCAAAATCGAAGGGCACTATATGTGTCTTGAATTGAATGCCAATTCGTGAGTGAGTTTTGAGGCACTAAGTGTGCGATGTATCTTGGCACTATGTGTGCGGAAAAATCCTTGTGCACTATGTGTGCGACTATAATTTATGGTCTAAGTGGTATACGGAAGACACATGGTGTCGTATTATTATTTGAGGTATCAAGTTGGGATATAAAATGAATATGTGTGTATGTATAAGGTTGACATTGTGGTACGTATATTGAGTGATGATTTAGAGTTATTTGGTTGGTTGATAGATGATTTTTAATTGTCCTTGGACTCATGGATTGTTTATTTAATTATATGATTGTAATGTGGTTCGGCATGACCTAAGCAGTGAATTCTATACATTTTCTCTCCTTATATCAATGATATGCGTAAAAATTTCTTATGACTTCATTGGGTTGTATACTCATTCTATCTTTCTTTGTGTTTTGTCGCTATCCACATAGATTCTGAATCATTTGCGTGTTCGGATCATCGTCAAAGCCATCACGCCCGTGTGCCACATTTTGGTATATTTTCCTTAGTTACTTAGGCGAA
The DNA here is from genome assembly GCA_025698475.1 of Gossypium anomalum. Lineage (NCBI taxonomy): Eukaryota > Viridiplantae > Streptophyta > Magnoliopsida > Malvales > Malvaceae > Gossypium > Gossypium anomalum. The sequence goes on from CM046956.1 coordinate 12,796,269, forward strand.
CATTACGGCATGTATAGGTTTGAATATGTGTTTTTGAAGTGTATATTTTGTTTATGTACCCAAAGCCGTGTGAAAATGGCTTGATATGTATATATATTTAGATTCGGCTTTGGCATGAAAACAAATGTGAAGTTTTATATTTATGTAATTATTGTTTAGTGAACATGTCTAGGGTATGATAATACGAAATCATAAAGATAGTCTTAGAAGTATAATTAAGCATTTATGTAAGTGATTATGAAGTTGTGGTTCGGCCAATTTAGTATCGAAATGGATTCATATATATGTGTATATGTGATGTACCGTTCTATTCATTTTTTTTTTAAATGAATTCTTTTTCTTATTTAGCTCACTCTTGACAAGAAACTTATACGCGGGTCTGTATGATTGTAAAAATCTTTGCATGCTACACGAGTGTTACAAGGATCACATTGGAGATTGAATGAATAATGATGTTTTTGAAAGGACAACTGAAGAAACAGTAAACATAGTTTGTTTTGTTAATTAAAAATCGATTCAAATTTAATTAAAATATACAAAATTTAGAACTATCCGATAATTAAATAATGTAGAAAAAGAAACAACGATTTCAAAAAAATAAAAAAATCATATTAGTGGTTTATATATATTGAAAAAAAGGAAAATATATCGTATATGAAACTATAAGCTAAAAAAATCATGGAATTAAACACAATTTGCCACGATTTCTTTTACAGATCCCTTCAAGCTTGAGAACCTATTTATTTTCTGATCCCCCATTTGTTTCATTTTTTATTTTTTGGTTAACATAAATTTCGAGTTATTTAATATAAGGTCCCTTCTATTATTTGAAATAAAAAATTTCTAATAAAAAGTGACACATAACACCCTACAATTGGACCACATGTCCTAATAAATTACCATATTGATAAACAATGTAAAATTAAAATATCAAAATAGACATTTTCAAAGTAGATGTATCATATTAAAAGATATGATAAAATACAAGGACCACATATGGCATTATCCATTTTTCTTTTTAGCCCTCTGAATCCCATGTGCCAAATCATAAACACTCACACACACAGAGAAAAAAAAAACAGCTATCTGCCAAACATTAAGGGCAAAACATCTACAATACCTTCAAAATATTTGTTTTTATAAATATTAACAACATAAATATTTGTCGACTTTATATTAACTCGATTGACATCAATATTGTGGTCAGTACAGGAGGATGTAAATTTGAACGCTCTCACGTATGTTTATCCTAATTAAACCATTCTGTTTACAAATACTAGACAATCAAAGCGAAGATTATGATATCAAGAGACTCCTATCTAGATTGAAACCTTATCTGACGACGACAGAGATAACAAATCAGGACAATAAAAGTGACATCAACATACTTACCAATGGGAGGAAATTATCTCTCCTCTTAGTTTTGGGAGGTGTTGGGCTTCTGGCATTGATTGTGATGTCGTGAAAACTTAGTGATGAAAGGTGATTGAGGAGAACTTATTAGGTAGATCCTTCTTGCCACATCACCCACGATCCCTATCCAATAATATATTGACGTCACTAAAACATTACCTAGTTCAATCACACTCATTTTTAGCCTATTACTCTTTTCTGTTCCGACCATCTACAACTTTTTCCCCAAATTTTGAATGATGAAGAACGAATTTAAGCATATCTTTGTTTTCTTCATCTCGTCAAAACCTCGATTTTTTTTCTTGCCAATTCCTTACAAATTTGATGGTAAAGGTTATATTCAACTTAAAGAAAAAAAAAGTTTTCATTTTTTTTTATGAGTCCTAATTTTTTTATAAAAGATATGAATTTTCTCTATTATAATTACCTTCCTTTTTCGTCTATAACTTCGTTCTCTTCCAACCCTTGCAATTTCTTTTTTCAAAATTTGAAACAATCTCTACAATAATTTAAACTTGAATCTCATCATCCAAACAACTAGTAATTTCATTGAGTGTTGTAACTTAATTTTATATATTTTTTTATTTTATTAAATAGCTGCTTCAACTAATCTTCTCCTGGAAACATAAAGAAGATTGTTCAAAAGCACATATATTTTGATTTGTAGTTTATTTCAATAGATTGTTCAAAAGTCGATAAGCTTTTATAATTTTGAATCAAATTTATTTATTATCGATTAATTAAATATATTCATTGGACTCATTAACTCTACTTGTACCTTCATGAGTGACTTCAAGTTTGTCTCATATTTCCTTGGTATTTTCATACAAAGAGACTCTATTATATTCATTGGGATCAAGGAACAAAATAGAGTGTACATAGCTTTGCCATTTAGTTGCACCATCTTGATATCAACTTCATCCCACTCATTTTCCTTCTTGGTGACAATGACACCGTCAACTTTCTTCCTTGGAATGGATGGTCCAATTGTAATTACAATCCATACTTCATAGTCCTTCGTTTGGATGAATAGTTTTATTTTTTTCCTCCAATTTGAGTTGTTAGTGTCATTGAATAAAGGAGGTCTCATGGTAGAATGACTTTCTTCCAACATGGTAGAATTTTTCTCCAACACCATGAGACAAACTTCTTGGTTTCTTGCTTTTTAATGATCTTTTCTCTTGGTTATTATATCGTATTTAAAGATCAAGTTCTGATATCAATTGTTAAGCTTGATAATCACCTAGAGGGTGGTAAATTGGTGTTTTTAAAAACTGTAAAGAAATATGACAGACAAAAGAGACTTAAGAATTTATAGTGGTTTGACCCCAATTGCCCACCTTCACCACCTTATCTTACCACAATTAAGGATTTCTCAAATTCACTAAATTTTAACCTTTCAAGGACAAGGTTTAACCTTTAAAAGGCACTATCTTTTCACTAGGTAAGATAGAGTCAAAATTTTAAGCAATCTCTTACAAAGATGAGATATAAGAATAAGGATTAAAGATACCTCTCAAAGGAAGATATTACAATGATAAAGCTCACTCAATAATAATACAATACTTGAAAAGAATAAGAAAGATGGTTACTCAAGTGTGCGTATAAAAAATAAAAAGAATATTAATGAAAATATTGGATTTTAGTGCTATTGACTTTACACACTTGTTTCTTGTCTTCAACGTGAAACTATTGACTTGTATTTATACCTTCTAAAAACCTTGAAGCTGTTTGGAGACGTTAGGAGTCAATTAGAGTCATTGCTACAATTAATTCGTGCATTTATTACAGACTGTAGACCACTTGTATCGGTACAAGTGGACTTGTGCCAATAGAAACCTTGAAATTTATGATCGTTGGAGCCACGATAGTATCAATAGAAGCCCACCTATATCAATAGAAGTCTGAGGGTTTCAAGGATTCAGACTTGTATTGATAGTTGTATTGGGTGCAAGAGAGACCAAAGATTGCTCAGTAGCTTGTTTGTATCTGTAAAAGTCTAATGCTTGGCTTGGAGTGCTCTCTGACTTACTTCTACCATTAGAACTCAACCCAATAATTGGTACAACTAGGTTATATCGATAAAAGGATTCGTAAGTATTGATAGAAGTCTGGAAGGATTCTTGGGCTGCTTTCTGACTTGGTTCTACCAGTACTCATGTGACAATGTATCGGTAGAAGTCTCCCAAAGTTGTAATTTTTTTTAACCAAGATTTTTTAGAGGCATTTTGTAATTTTAAGTTTCTAAATACTTTGAAAATAATGTTAAGAGCTTTATATTAATTGATTGCAAATTTGGCAAAGGGAAATTTATAATTTAACTTTGATATATCAAAACATTTGAAAAACTAGGATAACAGTTAATTATTATTTATTTGTTTCATATTCAATCATTTTAAATTAAAAATAATTCGTTATAAAAATATTTAATAATTATTAAATTAAATTATAAATTGTTTTAAATTCTAATATAATCTTATGTTAAACATAAGATATTCTTCAATTCATATATGGAAGTTTTTTTTGGAAATTATATTTATATGTACAATCACAATTGCAATTACAAAAATTATATCCAAATAACAATAACTAGAATTAATCATTATAAAGCATGATTAGACTGATAATTAACATATATCTAGACCTATACCAGAAAAAAAATATATAGAGTTCATTCATCGTTACAAAAGCATTAGTTGACTTATAATTAGAATATATCCAAATGTATATCGAAATAAATCTATACAAAGTTCGTGTATAGTGGGACATAAGCTAGAATAAATATAGATTGAAAACCTACACATGATTTACACAAAATGAGACTCGAAGTTAGGACCCCAAAATTACGAGAGCCTAAGCCTTACCATTAAGCTAAGGCATTATTGAAAGAAGTCAACTCTGTTGAGAGAAATCTATAAAGTTTTATCCATCAAGAGTTGAAGGATTCCACAATTGATCGATATCGTCTCGAGTGAGAATTTTCTCTTCACAATCTAATGAGAGCCTAAATGCCTAAAGAAGTAGTAGATCCACAAATGAAAACACCCGCAAAAAAAATCTCAAAATTTTCTTTTACTATGATTTGAACCTAGAAGGCACTTATAAGTAAGTGCACTACCACTTGAACTAACAATGATAATCATATTTTTTTCTTGTTTAATTTTTTATGTAAATACATATTAAATATTTATTTATTTAATTATAGTATTAAATTTGAGATATTTTTATATTTTAATCAATTTTTTTCCATTAAAACTTTTAATAATGATAACTAATTAACTTTGGAAAGTTAATATATAATTGAGTTAAATATAAAATTAAAATAAAATTGAAATTAAACATATTATTTATGAAAGAAATCAACTATATTTATTTTTATAGTAAATATTAAACTTTATTATTATATAATTAAAATAGAGAAATGAATAATAATAGCAAGGGTATAAATTTTTTATTTAAAATTTGTTTAATAAATAAATCTCGAATTTACTGGGATTTGAAAAAAATTTCCATATCCGGAAAGACAAAGTAGGCAAGTGCCTTTAATAATAATGCTGGAGCTACGAGTCAAATTGAAGTCTCTTAACTTTCTACAACAAAATCCCATCTTCTTTCTATTTACAAACTGATTATCAAAAGCTGTAAAAACTTAATTTTCTCTGTTCTGTCACTTTCCCAAGAAAATCCCTAAAGAAAAGAGAGAAATTTTCTAGGTTTCTTTATTTTTTTGGCTTTTACCATCTATGATCGTCATCAGCTCAATTCACCTTCAGGAATGCTTTGCAGTGCAGGCCTCCAGGACCGTTGATTTGCTTCGTATTGATTACCGACATTGATCAACTGTTCCAAAACCTGTTGTACTGATAATTCTTTTGCGTCAACCCTACCTAATAACTCCTCCAACTGCTTCTTTGATATCTTCACTTTCACTTCATGAATAGCTGAAGGAGATGCATTCAAACCAATTTCTGGATTATTTACAAGAAGACCCTTTTCTTCGTCACCGTCGTTCGCCGCCGAGGCCGATGAGCCCCATTCGTCACCGGCCCACCGTGTTGGTGATTGATGCTGTTGATGCCGCAAACAATTTCCCATTAAAATGTGCTTTTTTTTGGTTAATAGACAAATGGAGGGAGTAAGGACTCAGGGATTGGAATGTTGATAAGCAATGGGTTATATATAAGAACGGGGGACGAAAGGAGGGTAAAAGCGTCAAGCCAAACTAAAATACTGCCACGTGGGATGACATGTATGACGTGGCTGACGAGAGCTTTGTTGATCTGATCATCACCAAACTAGTTCAGGTTGTTTAATGACGTTGGTTTAGTTGGCTTGGTTTGACTTGACTTGGCTTTGGCTCGGCTTCTTCGGTGGCTGCTTATTTATTACCATTTTTGTTCATATAAAGGGATTATTTATTTATCCAAATTATCAATGTGCCTTTTACCCTTTTTTTTTAAATGCATGTTACTAAACACATGTCTATTAAATATCTTCCATACCTTATACTATTTTTTGAATTCAAACATGATAAATATAAAATATATTTATGGCTTTTCTTCTGAGCAAACATAAAAACAGTGGTTTTTTTTTTATTATCATGAAGTCATGCAAAATGATTTTAAAAAATTATGTTTATTGGTTGAAATACCTTAATTAAAGTCTTAAATTTGAATGAATGGATAGTATGGAATTTGCAGAATAAAGGTAATTTGGGTAATGAAGACTTTGATTGGCAAACTCTATTTGTGTCATTATGTTGGTTAATATGGAAAAGTAGAAATTTATTTGTTTTTTTTCTAACGGTCATAGTTGTATTCAATTTATTGTGGATATAGGTTACACTTGGGCAAGAAATTATGTTGATTCGTGCTCAAAATGGAATCCACTGAATTTCGTGTGCTGTCTTTCAGTATGGTCTCCTCTAGAAATGGGATGGATAAAGCTTAATTCTGACGGAGCGGTGTCTCTCTATGGGCAGCATGCTTCCATTTGAGGAGTTCTAAGGGACTCAAATGCAAACTGGTTATGTGGGTATGCGATGAATTTTGGCAAGAAATCAGTTTTTAAAATTGAAACAAGAGCAATGTTGGAAGGTCTTTTCATAGTATGGGGAAAAGACTTCAGAAAGGTTGAAGTTAAATGTGGTAATGCACTTTTGGTTGAATTGATTTTAGCAAGGGAGGCGCCAACAGTAGTTTGGTGGAATTAATATTACTACATCAGTTGCTGCGTAGGAAATGGGATGTAAGAGTTCGATCGTCATATTTCAAGGGATCAAAATGGTGTTGCAGATCACATGGCTAAACATGCTGCAATAGGCAACCCCATGCTACAATTGTTTGAAACTCAGCCGGATTTGATAAAAGATGTGTTAATTGCTAATTGTAATAGTTCTAATTCAGTTTAATATGAACTGGTTGATGTAATCGCTTTATGCTGTGCTTTTATCTATCAAAAAAAAATCTTAAATATGAGTTTTGTGGATAAAAAAAATAATACTATTTTTTAAAAGTAGATTGAATCGATCAAGATACTAGTTTGGAATAAGGGATTGGATTAATTGATTTGTGAACGGGTATAAATCAATTAAACAAATGGTTGAATCGAGCTAAAAACTAATTAAACCAATAATTGAATTGATTTTCTTTATTTTTAAAATATTTTTTATTTTTATAATTATTTTAATAATCTATTCAATTCAACCATCCTATTCTAAAATTCTTGGAAAATAGAGTTAGGAGTAGAGGCAAATAGAGAGCTTGACTCCCTTTAATTAATTGGTACAGTTGTAATTTTAGTCCTTCCTAAATATTAATAATTCAATTTAATTTTTTTAATATATTTTGTAAAATAAAATATTACAATACTTCTTTCAAATGTTAAAAATTCAATCAATTTATTTGAATACAAAATTCTTAATTTTGGCATTTCTAAGTTTCTTTTTAATTTTATCTCGATTGTTGATTATACAATTCTAGCTTCAAAACCAAGAGTTTTATGGTCCAATCTGACTGAATGAATCTGATATCGGGTACTTAAAAGAAAGAAAAAGAAAATTAAAGATGGATGCTTGAAAATAACAGTCTCAAGCCATTAATAAAAGTTGAATTAGCTAAGAGCCGAGCCGCATCTTATAGCTAGTGTGAACGCGGATAGGCGGTGGAATCTAGCAAATGTGTGAACACAAATTAGTCAAGAGGATATAGCAAGCACCCAACCCAAGCTGCCGTTACATTATATAACTATTTGTTTTCATAATCGTAAGATAATTACAAATACGGAGAGACATTCAAATTTTAAACATATATTTATTAAAAATAATCACACGAATGATTAAGCACGTTCAACATTCATTCATTATTGATTCAAGAATCAAATCTTATCCAATTTATGAATGTATAACACTAGAAATGCTTTCGTATATAAAGATTAAGCACCATTTTTTTTTCTTTTTTGACTTTTTGTATATTTAAAAAATTAGATTAAAGTCCAATACATGATATGTTGGTCTGAGTGTTCCCGTAAACAACTACGTGGATTGGCACATATAGAAAATAAGTCATTAAAAGATGCGACAGTCTGAGACAGACGAGGTTGGTAGCTATTTCTTAAATGAGTCAAAGCATCCACATATTTGTTCCTTTCGCGAAAGACATGCAACGTAGAGTTAGAACTTATAGAATGAAGAAGCATCTTACACTCATCAATCAAAAGAAATAATACTAAATTAAAAATCGTAGGGGCTTTCATAAACTATCTCACAGACGTAGCATCAACTTCAATTTCAAGATTTTCTATGTTAAGGTCCCTAGCTAATACTAGTCCATCTCTCAGCGCCCAAAGTTTAACTTCTACACTAGTTACATTAGGGATGTGACGATAAGAACCAATCACCCAACGGTATTGGTGATCACGAAAAGTGCACTGGCACCTACTTTATCTGGATTACCAATAGATGAACCATCAGACATTAGTTTGATCCATCCTAGTGGAAGAAGTTTTCGTACAACTAGAACAATTTCAGGGAGATTGAAATTTTTGCACGGGGAGACTGCGAAAAATTCACCAGCAACAAGGATTATTTGTTACAAGAAACCCTTTAAGGGTATTGTCTTTGAAAAGACTAAAGCATTGTGACACAACAAATTTCCCATAAAGTGAAGGTAAAGACAATGAACCAAGGAATGTGAGGGTGTTAAACCTACTCCTTTGCAGTAATGGTACCATGGATCCATTCCTCCCAATTACTTGGTTGATAAGATCTAACCCGACAATGGTTATAAACAGAAGTCCACAATTACTGGACAATAAGACAATCTTAGAACATATTGACAATGAATCCTGTTCATTTGAGCAAAAAAGGCAAAGGTCAAGTAAATTCATGCCCCGATGAATCATAAAAGATCTCATTGGAAGATCTTTCCATCAACATTTTCAAAGGAAGAACTTTAGCTTTGGAGGAAAATGAGCTTTCCATATGGAATTCTAGAAGGTGAAATGTTGTCAAAATAAGTGCCAAGGGTGGGAACGATTCATGTCGAAATGAAAGAATAGGTATTAGCCAATGTAAAAGACCTAGATTTAGACGAGCCTCAGTAAACAAAGTTCGAGCCTATATCAGGAGAATGCATCGATCATCTCTTGCGAAAGTGGGTAAGAAATCAAAATAAGGCCCACTAGAATCCCTGCTATTTTGCACTTGTTTAAAAGACCAAGACTCCTCTGACGAAATTTGAGTACCTTGTAGTAGTTGGTAGAAAGGACCTCTCCCCGTTCTACAATCCCTAATAACTCATCTCATCCCTGACTCAAGAAGATAACTAATCTTCCTCAAAGAGGACCAAATTTATATTAGAATTAAGATGTCTCGTATAATCTCAGAACTGTTCGGCACACACACAATCCATATTGGAATTAATGATCTGAGCATTCTGGATCTGTTCCTATTTAGCTAACAAATTCGAATATTTTCTTTGTATCTCACAATTTCTCTGAAGAATTTATGATTTAACTCTCAATTCTATAATAATTGACCCGGCATAATTCAATGTCATTTAAGTGAAACATTACAGTAAACAATGAATTCCTTTATGGATTTAGACTGAATCAATACTAGAGTTTCTGTCAATAAAATTTTCAACTGATCAAAACTTTGCTAGAACTTAACTAACCAAACAAATTCAACATGTCCCTGTAATAACTTCATTATCGGTAATATAATTATTGAGAAATTCTTAATAAATCATCTATAATATAGATTTTCAAATAATGAGCATGCTCTGAATCAGTTTTATAATAGATCAGTATATCATCAATAAAGAACAACAATGAATTTGTCGAAATATGAATGAAAACTCGATTCACCAAATCCTCAAATGTTGCAAGAGCATTATTTAATCCAAAAGACATAATTAGAAACTCTTAGTGTCTGTAACGGGTTTTGAACGCGATTTTAGGCACATTCATGTCTTTATCTCGCAATTGATAATAGTCAGATCAGAGATTTATCTTCGAGAACACTGTAGCACTTTTCAACTGATCAAATAGACCTTTAATACGAGGCAACGAATATTTATTCTTTACCGTGACTTTATTCAACTGTCGATAATCTATATACAATCCCATCGACTCGTCTTTCTTTTTCACAAATGGAACATATGCACTTCAAAGTGATATATTTGGTCGAGTAAAATCTTTGTCGATTAGTCCTTGCAACTGAGCTTTTAATTCTTTTAATTCTGTTAGAGTCATTCTATACGGAGCAATCGAGATAGGAGCAGTCCTTGGCATTAATTCTATAGCAAACTTAACTTCTCGCTCTAGCGATAAACTCAACAATTCTTTAAGAAAAAAATATATAAACTTGTAAACTATCATTACTGGATCAATTTTCATTTCTGATACTCTAGAATCCAGGACAAGCTAAAAATGCATTACAGCCTTATCGGGTCAATTTTAGTGCGGATATTGCTAAAATCATGTTCGTAACATAACCAATCTTAGCAGGTTCAACAGAAATCAATTCACCGTTCAAACATCTTAATTCAATTTGTTTCTATCAATAATTCACTATAGCATCGTGAATAGTCAACCAATCCATTCCCAAAATAACATTAATTTTATCAAATGACAGTCATAACCTTGAATTTTCAGTGGACACTATTTGCAAATCAGGTTGTCTATCAGTTGACTCAACAGGTAAACTCTTTTATGTTACTAACATAATATATATATATATATATAAATGTGTCAGTCCAGGTCAATTAATACATACACAATAATATCAAATATTAAAAAGGTACCAGTAACATCATCAGGAACTAAGGCCTCCTCACGTCCATGCATCGCGTAATCTCTGGTAGAAACTCGAGCTTCAGGTTGAACTGCTATGTTTGATGCTTTCATATTGTTCTGTCGTGCAAATTCTTGAAGAACTGGGCCCATTTCTTGCATCCATCTTATCATTCATTCAATTTGTGAAATGTTACTCTCGTCATTTTTTTTAGATCCTAATTTTACTCTTCGTTTGAGTGAGGCCGAGACGTCCATCTTTTCTTTCTGATGTTTGTTTAAATCCCTTATTTTTTTCGTTGAAGCTCCGTATATTGAATGTATAGTGTATCCCCTATAATACTTTTGGATGGTTTCATGAACTGTTTAGTAGTTATCATTAGAACTCCGACTCTTTTGCATAAGACCGTCACTAAGTGGGGAAAGAAAACTCTCACTTTTTGGCCACTAATACATCTTTTCATGTAATGATAAATCCACGTCCCTATGCATACATGTTTCTTCTGCAAAGCAGCATATAACAAAATTGCTCGAAAAGTATTGACGTTAGCGGCATTCTCAATAATATTCTAACTTAAAATAACTAACATAGATCAAGCAATATGTTTCAAAGTAAACAAGAACCAATGTAAAAGAATAGTAAAATTCTAGTTGGGACCCTTAACCTTGTCGGAAAGCTTAGGATTCCATGTGAAGATTGGTTGCAATTCATTGTTGATATGGAGTATTTTTCTTGTACCAAGTGAAAATAAAAGAAAAATAAGCAAAAAAAAATGAAAAAGAAAATAGGGTTTTAAGGATTTAAGGGTTTAAGAAGTTTTAGAAAGATTTTCAGGTTAATGAGTGTTTTAAAACAAGTTAAAAGTGTTTTGGGTTTAAATTTTTGGTATTTTAGGTTAAAAATCGGGTTAAATAAGCTTAAAAACTAATGGATTACGCGACAGGTCAGGTTGACCCTCGCAGAAAATTGCAGTGATGTCGCGACATAGGGGTTCCATATCGTGACACCCTTGGCAGGTTACCGATGTCACGATATCGGGGTTTGATGTCACGACACATTTTGAAATTTTAGATTTCGGGGTAAATTGATCACTCTGTCGTGACATCGAGCTGAGTTGCTCGAATCCTTGAATCTGTTATCAGTGTTACGACACGGAGATTCCTTGTTGCGATACCGACTCTATTTTGGCCCTTTTTTTGAATTTCAAAGTGTTCGGTACATACATATCCTATTTTTAAACAATTCAAATAAAACTAGATCATAATATCCTACTTTTAAACTGCCCCCCACACTTTAGAGCATACATTGACCTTACTGTAAAATGATTAAAGCTTAAACAAGAAAACTTCCCTGATAAGGTCGAATCTTTGTTGATGTATTGACATCGAGGTTTGTTTGCTCCAACCGGACAGGCAGTACCTACAAGAAAATACTATGACAAGAAATATGTAATATAATATTAAGGAAAAGAAATTAATAAATAAAATGAAATGAAATAACACTACAGTAATATAATAAGCGAAACAAGATTTACAACAAGAAATAGAAGTTCTTTAAAAACAGGGACGATTCGTGTTGCCACCTTAGAAGAACTTTCAATTGGTTCCCAACACTTTGATTCAACGTTTGTTCCTTTGTCGATGTATATGAACTAGCTTTTCCGGTCGATTCCATTGATAGTGCCTTATTTTCAGTAGACGTAACATTCACATTCTGAGCCATTTAGTACCAAATCTGAGCCAACCCCAAATTATTTCCCAGGGTATTATTACTTTGAGCTTCCTCATCTCCTTGTTGCGTCAGAATTTGGTTCCCGTGCCTTGCTATCGTTGTCTAATGAGATTGAATCAAACTCCTCGACCTTTTCTGTTGGCACATTCTCTACTATGGCTAGAAAGTGTATTGACTTTTCTACACTTTCATTCAATATCAGTTTAAGTTCATGTTAGTGGTTAGTTCATCTTCTGCTTCTGCCTTTACGATTAGTTCTGCTACTATGTCATTTGGATTAGAGACCGTTTCAATTATGTTCAATTCAGCATATGATCTTTAGTTACAAACTCAAGTTAAATCTCACCATAATTCTCATCATGGTCATCGGTGATACAAAGGTTCTCATGACCCGAGTTGTGAGCATTAGACATGTCCTCTTTCCTTAGAGGTAGTGTTTCAAATATTTCTTGCATCATTTTCATCATTTGCGTCATCATGTCTGACATGTTTGATAATACTTTAGATGTGTATGTCCTGGTGGTTTCACATGAAGGCATCTTATACGAATCATAAGGAGGCTTGTTTGAATGTTCGGGCATATCATGATTCTCTTCAAGTGTCTCATACAAATTATCAGTGAACTCATATGGATGTTTGACTATATCAATATCTTGTTCATTACTCCACTAGTACGTTAAGGCTTCGTTTCCGTGTTGGTTTAGCTCTATCATGAACAATTTTTGAATTTTTATGATCTCTCATTCTTTATATACTCCCTCTTCATATATATTATCATTAAAGATCATCTCATCGTTAAACCACATCTAATTAGTTTCATCCATAATCAAAAGATCTTTGTTGCCTTAGTCTTTATGAATCAATGACCAACTAGATATGTGTTCTTCTCCTTTAAGGCATATGCTAAAATTGAAAAAGAAAAAGAAAGAAGTTAGTAAACTAGATTATTAAAATTAAAAATATAAATCGTATCTATAATTCAAAATTTTGCCAATTATTCTACTAAATGCAAAGACTAAAACTAATTCAGTAATGTTGTCTCCCCAGCAACGGCCCCAACAACTTGACTGCCTCCGGATATACTAATATCCAGAGTGTGGATACTGCAACTAAAGATGTGGAATTAAAGTGGTGTCCGCAAGTAGACGGGTTAGGTTGTAATATAGTTACAACAAAGTAGGTGAGTACTCTGACGATCGTACCAAAGGAAGGCAAGTACTAGATTAATTCTAACCTAAACGCCAATAGATCTAATTAGTATTTTAAATAAAATAAATTACGAATAAACATAAATAAAGGGTTTTTGGTTTTTATAATTAAAAAACTAAAAATAACATAAATAAAAAAAGTCTTCGAAAATTTGGATTATAAACTGGATCAAATGTAAACATGGGTGATTAGCTCGTTTTGGTAGTCATAATCAACTGTCGTCTAGGGTTTTCTTGTTCAATCAACTAGTCAATACCCTAGTAGGATCTTCTAATACGTCTATTGAAATATTAAATTGGTAAAAACTACTTATCTTTTGACCTCATAGTCCAAATCGGTTTAGGGTTAAGGTGTTCACGACAAGCCATACCAAATTTGGGTTAATTCTCACCTTGATGACTTCCTAGGGTTGTCAGGCCTAAGGTTTAGGTTCTTCCTTTCCTGAACAACTGATATGTTAAGAAATTCCTACAAAATAATTAATTATTCATACATTCACTCGCTAATCCCCCATAAGAGGATTAATTCCTCATGGAATCAATAAACATCATAAATGCATAAAGAATAAACAGGAGTAGAGTTTAGAGAATCATATTTGTATTTGATATATAAAGTGCTAAAATCCTCAAACGTTTGATTGCGTCTACAAATCAAGTTCTCTGAAGAACACGAATGAAGAACTGAAAAGAAGTCTAAGCCTTAAGAGAAAGAAAAATAAACTGAAAACTAAATTTTACAAAGGAAACTAATAATATGAAAAGTTGTCCTTTAACAAGTATTTAAGATCCTATTTATAAAGTTAGGGTTGTCGTCGTCCTCAACCTTAGGTCAGCTGACTCTCTTGTATTTAAATTTTAATTGTGTGGACCAAAACACCCATGGCTCGTAAGTGTTTCCCATATAGGACCGATGTCTCGACACAGACACTACTGTGTCGTTATATCAAAGGCAATATGCTCAGGTTCAGAGCTTCAAGGGTATGTCGCGACACCAAAGGTAGTCTCGAGATTCTTGCATTCTGCTCCTTATGTTGTGACATCAAACTTCCCGTGTTGCAATACAGTGACTAGTATTGAGTTTGCATGCCTTATGATGGTCTCCTGCACACTCACTAAGTACATTAGGTCACCTTTAAGCCTCATTCGACCCTTAAGGTCAATAAAAGACTTCAAATACACTTTTTATTGTATTTAAACTAAACTATAAAAACTTAACTAAATCATAATGAAAATGCTTATATTCAAGCTCCTCAAATGCGAAAACTAATTTAATATGCTACATTGAATTACAACAGATCAAAAGTGCGCATGGAAAACTTTGAGAAACATCTTAGAAGTCGAAAGAGGATATGTGGTAGATTCCTTGGAAGTTTAAGGTCCTCAATGGGTTAGATCTTTTATTTGGCTTGCGTTCAAGCAGAGGTTGTTGACTAATTTGGAGAGAGTACGTCGGGGGTTTAGGAACAGTTCGGTGTGTGGAGTTTGTGGGCATAATTCTAAATATGTGTTGCATGTTATTAGGGATTGCACTCTAGCAAGACACATTTGGAATCTTTTACGAATAGGTTTTATTCATATAATCTGCAGGATTGGCTTGTTTAGAAACTAATGGCTCTGTCAAATACGAAGATGGTGCTGCTATTGCAAGAGGAATTGTGAGAAATTGAAATGGGGAATAGATCATTGGGTTTAATAGATTCTTGGGGAATTGCTCAGTGCTTGAGGCTGAATTATGGGGTATCTTGGATGGGTTAGGGATTTTAATTGATCGGGGCTATGGTGTTGTGGCAGTCCAAATTAATAATCTTGAGGTGGCTAAAGCCATTCAAGAGAGACCTATAGGAAGATCCAACTTGGCTTTTATTAGAAGGATTCGCTATTTGCTGGCGCAGCTTGATCATTGGAGTATTTTGTATATTTCTAGAATGGATAATTAGGAAGCTGATACTTTGGTCAAGTTGGCACATGAGGGAAGACATGGTTTGTGAGTTTTTGAAACATCCCCGTTAGGGGGGCTCGGCTAGCTTATGTAGTCTAGATGTATCTTTCTTTTCTTTATCACACACGCAAAAAAAAAAAAAAAAAAAAACCAAAGTTGATCAATTTTTCTTAAACATTAAAGAATGGGTGAAGTGAGAACAAATTAGAGACTCAATATTGAAATATAATTTTTTTAAGAGTTTAAAATAAAATTTTACCATTATATTAACTTATAATTTTGTAATTTATAAAGGTGTTAATTGTGTTAAAAAATACAATTTATAATTTAATAGTTTCACCATTAATGAGATAAATGTTTACGTATATCATCTTTTGTTTTTGTTTAATTTAGAAGAAGAGATACATATGAAACCAAAACTCAAACGACAAATGGTTACCTATTGAGGACAATGGACAATATCAATAATGGCTTCACGTACACTTATCATATTGAAATAAATAATATGGTTTTGGAATGAAAAGGAGTTCTAATGTAATTAGGAAAAAATATTATTTTTTAAACAGTTTTGGTCGTATATTTGTTTTTCTTTTACATAATATCTAGAATCATTTATATTTTCTCCTCAACCCATAAATAAGAAAATTATGTGTTTCAGCGCATTCGAACTTAATAATAGTATCCATATCAATTGAGCAACTCAATTAATAATATTTAAAAAAAAATAATTAAGAAGATTTCAAGGTATGTATATAATTAAAGTAAAAAAAACTATTAATCATATTTATCCCAATAAATTTACCAAAAATAAAAACATTTTTAGATATGTCCTGAAATTATGTAACTTTCCTTTTAAATATTTTAAATTTATCATCCATCTTTTATTTATGTTTAATATTAAAAGTTATGAAATATCAATTTCATAAAAAGAAATTTAAATACTAAATACATTTATTTTTTACTGAGTGTGAATCAATGAGAGGAATGTTGAGATAAATTAAACCAGGAGTCAAATATTACCTAAAATTAAAAGGGATGGATGTTTTTTTGGTAAAAAGTTGGTGGGTTAAAGGTTTCATTGAAGTAATTGGTCGTATATTTATTGTGTTATAATTATATTTAAATTTTCTTCATAGATTACTAATTTGTATTTTATAGAAATTTTGTCATTTTCATATATTTGTTTCACATTTGTGTTTTCTTTCATGTAGTCTCGTGCTTTAATTATTGTTTAGAATTATGTTCATGTTTGCGAACATATTATGTTGAATGGGGAATCCAGGGGTTGGGACTAAAAATGAAAAATATATGTATATATTTATTTTTTTTTTATAGTTTATAAGATTTTAAATTATGAATAATAAAAATATATTTTAATTTTTTAAAAGTGATAAAATTTTAATTTTATATAAAAATATAAACTATTAAAATAACAAAAATTACATTTTTACTATTATAAAACATATACAATTTAATTCTACTCATGTTTATGTTTGAAGTTGTGAAATCTACTCCTAACCTTCAAGGACATAGAAAGCAGGCAAGTGAACGCCCTAGCCCCTCCTTTTCATATTCTCTTTAAAAAATTAATTTTTATATTTTTATATTTAAAAAATAATTTAAAATGTTTTAATATAATATAAAAAAAATTAATTCAACTCCTAAATTTATTTTTAATTTCAATTAAATCTTCTAAAAAATTTGAAAACTTTTATTCTACGTTCCGTAATTTTTGAAATTCTAATTAACCCTCTCAAAATATTTGAAGATTTTAACTAAAACGATTAAAGTTTCTAAAAAAATTATTTAAGCTCTACAAAATTTAATGTCATGTTCGGTCACTTCTATCAATGCCTATATTAAATATATCATCAATAACTTAAAAAATGATTTTAAAACTCATTACAAATAAATATAATTATTATATTTTTTAATGGATCACATCTGACGTGGATCAAATACTAATCTTTTTCTTTTTTATTCTTGAAAATTTGCATGCTTTTTATTCTTCTGTTTTTCTCTCTCTATGGGCTTGATATTTGAGAGAGGAACTTCTTGTTTGGGTCTAAGGAAAACAAAAAGGAGAAACAAGATTTGATTTGGTGGTTTTTTTTAAATCGAAACAAGATTTAATTGGGCTATGCAAATACCCAATATGATCTATAGGATTAGACATCATACTTTGAAATAGGTTCAATAGATTATTCAAACTGATTGGATCGAAAATCAAGTATTGATTTAAAAAAAAATATATAAGTCAGTTAACTCGAGAATTAATATGAATTGACTGAACTAAGCGGTTAAATTATTTTTATTTTTATTTTTAAAATATTTTTAATAATTTAATTAATCAAACTAAATTAACCTTTCAAACTGATTAGACTCACGAATCAATTAAATCGACGAAAAATAATCTAATTTGTTGGACTATGATTCTAAAAATCTTATTATTAGCCTAGCAGGCTAGCACATTCTCAAAAGAAAACAACCCCTAAG
This sequence comes from Gossypium anomalum, assembly GCA_025698475.1. Classification (NCBI taxonomy): domain Eukaryota; kingdom Viridiplantae; phylum Streptophyta; class Magnoliopsida; order Malvales; family Malvaceae; genus Gossypium; species Gossypium anomalum. The sequence continues at coordinate 12,814,351 of CM046956.1, forward strand.
GCTTAGCCCATCACCAAGCAAACCAAGGGCCATGCATGCCTTCATAAGTTAGTTCAAAGGAATCTTGCAAGGTATATGCTACAACCCAAAAATCCATGCAAATAGCTTAGATTCTTTTACATAAACTAAAACCCATGCAAATATTTTATGCCATCCCGACGCCTACACTTTAAGCTTAAATATGTTGCATTGCTTTTTAGGCATTCATATATGCTATTCTATTGAAGTACCTTTTTAAAAGAGGTGGGTAGCTATTTTAGAGGATGTGATTGTTTTTTTTTTTTAATTTACATATCTTAATTTAAATGCATTTCACTGATTTTGATGCTACTGTTTTTATAATCAAAAGGGGGGTGCCTCCCTAAAGGCCCATAGCTTACACAATTTATGTTCCTTAACAATTGCCTAAAGTCATGACTTAAACAATACAATCGTATTCAACTAAACTTGTTCATGAATCGGATAACTTCTTTAGTTCTAAAGTTCGTTTAAAATTTGGGAGAATTCAAGTAAAAGTATTAAATCCAAAAAATGAGTTTAGATAAAAAAAATTTGCATATTTAAAATATGGGTTGGGTCTAGGCTTAGGCTTGGACACTAAAGGCCGATCCCAGCCTAATCCGTTTTTGAGTTTATAATATTTTATATTATGTTATTTTTATTTATTATATAATTTATAACACATTAAAAAAATAAACCTATATTAAATATATAATATTACTCTAATGTAAACATTAAAATAATATTAAGATGACTAGATAAAAAATTTCAATAAATTAAAATATTAAATTATAATAATATAAAAAAATTAAAAATAATATGGACGGATCTAAATTGGGCTTGAGTTAATCTTTTAAAAATATGGATAGAGTTGAACAAAATTTTAAGTTCATATTTCGAACTGGCTCAAACTTGAGCAAGTATAAAATATATTAATATCCTGACCAGAACCCGACCCAACCTGACCCATGAGCACCTCTATTTGACACCAATCCACTAATCTATTTATTTATTTTTCTTAGGAACAAAGTAGAGAAAGGGGAAATAAAAAAAAGGAAATAGTAGAAACGGCGAGATTCTTGTTTTATTTTTTTATAAGTTTTTTTAGAAAGTATCAAAACTTTATTGTGCTAAATTTATGTAATTTGTGTTTATATAGCTTCAATTATTTTTAATCTTATTTTAATCTAATTTTTTTTATAATAATTCAATTTTAATCTAAACTCATTTACTTAAAATATTGAAAATTTTAAAATAATTTTGATGTAAAATATGTTTTTAAAATAGTTACCTTTTTAAGTTAACTCGGGATTAATTTTAAAATTTCTATTCGATTAAATAAAAAAAGTTTTTAAAAATTATTTAATCATTATCTATGTTATAGTTTAAATTTTTGATTAAATTGATGCCATAAGTCAACTGAGCATCAATTCAATTGAAAAATTATTTAATTGTAAAAATTTTAAAACAAAATGCTGGATTGATGTAACAAATTAATTGAGCACCAATTTAATAAAAAAGTTACTAAATGACGAATCTTTTAAAACAAAAGTTATATATAGGATGATTTAATTATTTTTAAAATAAAATAAAAACCATCTAGCATTACAAAAGTTTAATATTTACAGTTTTATTACTTTATCATTAATTATTAATTTTCAAAAAAAAATATTATTTAAATATTTTTATTTTTTTCACTCACGTAATGAATCTACCTTAAGATTAGTTTTATTTAACTCACATGTCTATTTAAAACCTATGTATATTTTATTAATGAAGCCTTGGCATTAATGATACTATGAAAGTTTAGGTTTGAGTGTTATCATCTACATTTGTGATATACAAATTTCTCTTTTACTATCTTATTTGATTACTAATTATTTTTAGTGATTTCGCGTATTAATTTAATATTTATACATGATTTTATTAAAAATTGAATTTTTATTTATTTAAATTTATCAATCTTGTTTATACATGATATCAACAGAGGTCAAGATGGAAGGGATAGTCTTCTTCTTTAGAAAACATAGTGAGAGCCCCCCTCAAATGAAGTACCTGAGGTTACTTAAACTACAGATATGTTGAGTAGAATCTCGGGTCGAATTATTATATATTTTATTATAATTGTATAATAAGTCTACAAATCAATTTTTTTCCTACTTAATCTTAATCATATTTATAAATTATAAATCTAATAAATTATTATTATTTAATACAAATTAATTTAAAATCAAATTTCTTATTAATTAAATAAATTATAAAAAAATTTGAAAACCCCAAAATTAAAAGTTCGTCCTTTTTTTTCCACCAACTCTTTTTAATGATTTGTAAATTTGAACTTATCAGCACTCTTTAATTTTTTTTTATCAAGTATATGTATATATATATATATATATATAAACCTTATCTAACACTTTTTATTATGTTTACAAATAAAAATAAGATTATGTTGATGAGTTTTTTAAAATTTTACAAGCAGGTTTAAAATATAATATATTAAGACGAATTTTATTTTGTGGTTTTTTTATAATGTTAAATTTAATTTTTAATATTTATATCTTTTATTAATTTAGATTTTTTAAGATAAATTTGACTTTTAATCTTTTAAAAAGATTCAAGTTTGATCATTGACTTTTCAAAAAGAGTCAAATTACTATTTTATAACAAAAATATTGATTAAAATGTTAAAATTTTAAGAATGGCAACCTTGTACTTTTTCTTTTTACAAACTTTGTATAAATTTATTTTATAAAATTTATATTTTTTATTTTGTCATTTTTAAATTTGTTATACCTTACCTCACACCATACTTAAAGAGAACCACATGCCTCTTTTCAGAACCAACGACATGACCGACCGTGCATAGACGACCTCCCAACCAACAGACCTTGAGTTAGGTTGCAAACTTTGGGACTTGCCATCTCCGCTAAGACTATATGAGAACCACATGGAGGTCTAGGGTAATTGATTGGAAGTCGTCCTAAAACATCTTAACCTAGGACGTAGCATCACTTTCACTACCAAATGCATTAAACCAAACTTGCCTCCTATTATAAAATGACGATGTGAATAGCTCACACAAACTATGTACTCACTTCTTTCTTAACCCCTAAACTCTCAAACCATAAAGCTTTCTTCCTAACCTTCACTCCAGTATTTCACCATGTAAACTACTACCTTCCTCCTCTGTTAATCCAAATGGTTAACAAAATTATTTGTTAACGTGTCATAGAAGATAAATAGTGTCATATTAGCGTAAAGTTTATGTAGACTACATGTAGACTACCACACGAGTTGCTAGGTCAATACTATTAAAAAATTGATATTTTAATTAATATTTTCTTCTAAAAAATGATTTGACTCTTTAATTTAAAAAAGAATAATGAGCAAATTACCAAAAGATCTAACGTTAAGTGCTAAATTATTCATTATGTAAAAAGAAATAATTATAATTATAATTATTTAAATTATTTTAGCATTATTTTTTTATTTTTTTATTTTTTTATTTTTTTGTTTTTGTTTTTTTATTTTTATTTTGGCATGCAAGAATTTTCTCTGAAATCTGGTGCTAACACTCCTTTTCTGGAAGTCGATGTTGGAGATGGATCTCGGCTGGAGGCGGATCGCATTACCAAAAAAGTCTGGTTTAAAGGAGGAACTGATGAGGAAGCCACGGATATGATGGTTGAATCTGTTTCGAGTCCAAAATTATCCTGGAAGGATAAACTTTGGGGAACTAAATCTGGAGTGTCTGATAAGGAAGAGTGGAGTCTTCAAGTACCGATTCAGACGAAGATATTGAGATTTTGGAGGGCGATATTCATAGATCCATCGTCAATGGCATTCCTGCAATTGATTTTTCGGAGAGGATTCAACACATTCTGTTCAAAGAAATGGAACGCACGGTAGTTTTAAAATTGCTTGGAAGAAACATTGGGTATGGGGCCCTTAATAACCGAATTAACAGTCTTTGGAACCCTTCTAAACCCTTCCATCTCATGGACATAGAAAATAGATATTTCTTGGCTAAATTTCAATCCATTGACGATTATACAAAAGTCTTGACGCAAGGTCCTTGGCTGATATATGGTCAATATTTGACGGTTCAACCTTGGACAAAAGAGTTTAGTACATCACAGCCTTATCCAAGCACGGTTTTGGCTTGGATTCGGTTTCCAGGCCTTCCAGGGTTTTTATACAAGAAAAAAATCCTTGAGGAAATTGGAGGGACTATTGGTAAAGTTGTTCGGCTAGACCTTAACACAAATAGCAAGATTAGAGGTCGCTTTGCCAGGATGACTGTTTACATCAATATGGACAAGCCTTTGATTGCTCAAGTCCTTATTAATGGCATGAAGCAGAGAGTAGAATATGAAGCGTTACCGACTATTTGTTTTACCTGTGGGAAGTACGGCCATACCAAGGAACTATGTATGGCGTTGCAATCGGAGCTTCCACCGGAGACAGATGTAACAGCCAAAAATTAGGTCTTGTCAGAATAGTGGTTTCGGGACCACAAATCTAAAGTCAAAATATTATTTTATTTTTATTAAAGTTTACAGCATGATAGAATCTTTGTGCGGAAGTTTCGTAAAAATTTTTTGCCATTTGAGTGTTTAATTTGGTAAAAAGGATTAAACCGTGTAAAGCGTAAAAGTTGAATTCTATAAGTTAAAGGTATTAAATGGTTATGAAAGTAAACAGTGGGAGACCTTAAGTGGTAAATATCCCATAAATGTTGGTAGTGGAATTTTGTGGCTTGTTATTGTTGAAATTATGATGTTATTAAAGGTTAGTTTTGTAAATTGGTTAAAAAAAGATTAAATAAATAAAACCAAAGCCATTATTTTGTACCCATCCTCATCTTCTTCAACCGATTTTAACCTAGAAAACCCATGGATATATCCGGCCAAGCTTGTGAGCTAAATTAGAAGGAAGAAAAAAGCTATTGCATGTTAATTTTGAGCTCAATTAGGAGCTGGTTCCATAAGAAATTCGGTGGCAGCAAGAAGAGGAAGGATATCACTCAAGGGTGGGCTCAACTGCTATTTAGTAAGTTCTTCAAAGGAAACTTTGTAAAATTTTTATGTTTAAAATATATTTATTACATGCAAGTAATTTTCGGCTAATAGGACTGTTAAGTAGAGTTTAGTAGCTTAAAACACATGTTATTTTTACCAAAATACTGCAATTAGAAGTGAAGAAAAATTTAGATGAAAAAAATGCATAAGTTGCTATTGAAATCTGCCGCACTAATGGCTATTGCTTCAGCATGTAGTTATTGCATTGAAAGTACAGTAAATTCTGGTGTAATTGGTTTGCTGCTGTTGTAAATAAGAAAAAAAATATTAGTTGTTAAATGTTAACCTTATCTCTGTCTGAAACAGATATTTGCGGTCCGAATGTCAGAAATTTCAGTATTTAATTCCTTTTATTTAAACTGATTAAAAAAATGCAGTAAATGCAACATTTGTATATGCTAATCACTTACCAATTAATTGATAGTGAGCTTAAAATTAAGTTGTCCGAATATGTTAAATTCACTGTTCAATGCACTACCATTTATGCTGTTTTATTTAGAAAATGTAGCTGACCGAATCTGTTGATTTCACAGTTAAATTTAGATGTTGTTATACTGCCAATTGGTGTTAATTAAGTTGTCCAGTTTGGGTTAGTACTTTTATCCGAATGTGATGTGGTTATGTTGATTTAGTAACTTGCATTGTTGATGATCTTACAATGTTTGAAACAAAATATATATTAAGTATGATTTTACGAATTAAATGCCCTATACAATTGATGAGTTGTTATATTAAAAATGTCTTCATTTATGTTCGATTTAAATGCTTAATGTGTTGCTGTAAAGTGCTAATTTGTTATTTTAAAAATGAGTTCACTCACGTTAATTTTAGATGCTTAATGTGCTGCTGTAAAGGGCTGATTTGTTGTCTTGAAAATGTGTTCATTTACGTCCATTTTAAATGCTTAATGTGCTTTCCAAAAATTTATGTTTTAAGTTACTTCCAAGTTGACAATTGAAGTTAAAGAAAGAAGTATAATTCATTTTGTGGAAGGGATTTGACGTTAACTTACAGGTTGTTTGGGTAGTACTGCATAAGGGAGTTAAGTGGAATTTAATACAGTTTATTGTTAATTAATATGCTGCGGTTATATTGTATATCATTGGCTGCCCAATTAGGACAAATTCATGGTGTTTAGCTAATTAAAATGTTTTTGATATAACGTGAATCATTGACTGTCCAAATTAGGGCATAATTACGGTATTAGTTAATTGAAATACTATTTTTGTGATGTGGATCATTGGTTGACCAATTTAAGACACTTATTATATTTTAGTTATTAATTATTGCTGGTGATATGATTCAGGTTATAATTCTAGCAGGCTACATGCTGGTATGATTTTCCGTGACTAAGAATTGATGTGTTATTGAACAAGTTAAAAATGAGTGTAAAGCCAAGTATGAGTTAAATTGTTATTAATTCGTAATAAGATACGCATGTAAATAGTTATGAGAATTTTTGTATGTAATTTATGATTGAATGATGGCTATGATTTAAATGATATTGATTTGGTATATCCAATTTAAGTATAAGTTATGAAAGTATGAAAGAACAGGTGAATTGTTTATCAAAATGTGATATTCGGGCCCCGGCCTAGCAAGCTTTAAGCTGGTGAATAATATTATCGGGCTTCGAGCCTAGCAGGCTATAATACCGGTGAGATAATATCGGGCTTCGGGCCTAGCAGGCTATAATGCCGATGAAATGATATCGGGCTTCAAGCCTAACAGGCGAAATACGGGTGAATGAGTACAGACTTAAAGTCTAGCAGGCTTTGTGCCGGTGATGAATTCGGGTTTAAACCTAGCAGGCTAAATGCCAGTGATTTGGTAAAAGTCTAAGATTACGAGACCTTGTGTTGAATCGGCAATTGAATTCGTTCAATACATTAAGTTGGCCAGGTATGTGATATATACTTATACATGTTAGATAGATTGGAATTGAATCATGAATGTGAAATGAGAAGCATAGGTGAAGATGTCATATGTGTATGTGTGTATTCAGTCATGGTGAAAGGTTATATGAATTATGTGAAATACCATTTAGATATGAATGACGAAAGTAACTGTGGTTATGAAATGGTACAATGGTTGAATTCAGTTGAATTAAAGTTGACACTGAAGTATTTAAATGCCTAGGTCATATATGTGAGTAAGGGTAAAACCATCGTAAACTATCGATAAGGGTGAGCTATGTGCAGAACCATCTTATAATTACTAATTTGAATGGTTGTATGCGAATCATTGAGCATGATGTATTGTATTGAGATTATACTTAAGTGAAATTATAGATATGTGATGAAATTGATTGGTGATATACATGTTTAAATAATATGACTGCAAAGAATGTGTGAAAGAGTAAATTTGTAATAAATCTGCTTGGGATAGCAATAGTAACGTGATTTTAGAAAATCAGCATAAATTGTGGGAGTTGAGTTAGAAGCTGAATAAATTATGTAATAAATCTTAATGAGTCTAGTTTCTTATAAAAGAAACCATGTAAGCAAAAGAATTGCTGATAACGAGATATTTGAAGTGGCGTGGGACAGAGTCAAATGACTTCGGGGTCTCCTATTCTGTCTTTAGAAAATCATTATAATTTGTACAAAAATGTTTATAAGATAAAATTTATATTCTTAGACTCCTTAATGAGTCTAGTTTTGAATGAAACCAACGAGAACATATTTTGAATTTTGTACAATGAGAAATTTGATTTGTAGTGAAGAGTGGTCAGACTAGTCAAATAGTGAAATAGGGTAAATTTTAAGAAAAATCTGGTATTGATTGGCCAAACCAAAAATTATGAAAATTTTATGAATAAAATATATATGAGTCTATTTTTAGGGAAAATTAACGAAAATTGATTTGGAGTTTCGTAGCTCCAGTTATAAATAGTTTAGTGACTATTGCTCAGGAAGACAACTTGTAGTGAATTTGTGATTATGTTGTAAACATTGATAAAACTTGTTAATGAGTTGCTTATTGATTTCTTATGAACTTACTAAGCGTAAAGCTTACTTCCCTTTTCTTTCCCATATTCCCTAGGGTTGTCAGGTTAGCTCGGATCGGAGGCCGTCAAAGATATTATCATATAGTCGAGTCTACGCTATCGGCGTAAGTGTTTCGAGTTTATGGCATGTATAGGGTTGTAAAGTTGAGTATGTAATATTTAATAATGCCTCATGAATGTTTTGGGGCCTTGTAAGCCCGATTAAAGGATAATATACGCGTGTATGAAAATTTTAAAATTGATCAAAAATTTTAGCGGCCTGGTTTTATATAAATGGTTGAGTTTAAATCTGGTAGCACCTCGAACCCTGTTCCGGCGAGGGATACGGGTGAAGGGTGTTACAACAGACCAGTTGAAAGTTGCCTCGATGGAGGCGGAGAAAGGAGGAGAATACGCGGATTACGGGCCATGGATGATGGTCGAAAGGTCTTCACGGCGTAATTATCGGAACAATAACCATATTATTCAGGCTAATAAGGGAAAAGGTAAATCAGGTTTCAGATTTGACGCTCTGTCTAGTTTGGAAAGTTTGGTGGATTTAGAATCTAAGAAAAATAAAGGGAAAGATGAGATACTGGCTGATTTCCAAGTTAATATGAACGTTGGTGCTCTTATGGGGAAACAAAAAGCTTTAATTCGAAGGAGCCTTAGCATTTTTAATAGCGTGCAGCTGGAGGGGGATAAATTGGATTTTGGGCCTTTGAAATCTCAAAAGGCAGATACTGGACCTAACGGTCTAATGGGAATGTTAACAGGTACAAGTGTAGAGTCTTATATTGCAGACAGGCCTTCATCAAGCAGACCGTTAGTGGCCCATTCAAAGAATAAAGAGATTCAGGCTATAATTTCGGTGGGTCCAACCTGCACAGTAGCAGATCATAATGGCTTCGAAACAGGGAGTACTCTTTTACACTCGACTAACTCGGGTTTTAATTTTAAGACTACCGAGGATGGTTTAAATATTAAAAATAATATTTCTATTCCAAATTCAGTTAATAATTCATGTTTTAATCCAATTTTTTTTGCCCAGGAGGTGAATGAGACTGACAAATCTTCAATGGTTTCTAAGTCCGCTACCTTGATGCCAGACCTGGTTGAACTTCAGGTAGCTGATGCTTATGGTGCTTCATATCAAAATAAACATACTACTGTTTCTTTTAAAGAAAAAGGACCAGTTGTTGGTACTACGAAGAATCAGAGTACGGGGAAATTAATGGGAGGAAAAGATGGGAGTTTTCGAGCCACTAGGAAAATAAACAAAATTACGTATGCGAAAGGGAATTATTTCAAAAATAAAAATTCTTCTAAAATTCCTTTTGAGTGATTCTATGTCCAGGCTGGCTCAGTCTGTTTCCAAGCTTAAAAGTGATAATCCAGGTGCCTCTGACCCTAGTACGGGTAAAGGTTTTTAAAATTTGCTCTGTATTGTCCTGTTTTGTTTGTTGGGTGAAGCTTTAATTTGTTATTTTTTTCTCTAATTTATTTTAATGGATTTAAATCTTTCAATTTTTTCTTGGAACTGTCAAGGTTGTACGAGTAGCAAATTTCTCCGTGCTTTTCGAGAGTATAATTTTGAGTATAGACCAGATATTGTGTGTCTATTAGAGCCAAGAGTCAGTGGTAACAAAGCTAATTTTATCATTGATAAATTGGGTTTTGATAGTTCTCACCACATTGAGTCTGTTGGCTTTTCAGGTGGCATATAGGTCGGATGGAAGGACTTTATTTCTATTAGTATTATTCATAACCATCCTCAGTTCATGCTTCTTCGTGTACATTGGAATAATTGTTATAATGATTTTTTTATTTTTTTTGTGTATGGAAGCCCAGACAGAGCTAAGAGGAAATCCCTTTGGACCGACTTAATGGATATTTTGCCTCAGGATCCTTTACCATGGTTGTTGATGGGCGATTTCAATGCCATTCTCTCTCCCATGAATGAAAAAAGTGACCGGTCAAAAGGTAAGAGATGTAATTTTTTTGGAAATTTTGTTGAATCGTGTAATTTACAGGATCTTGGATTTATAGGGCCTTCCTTTACTTGGCAAAGAGGTAATACGCATGAGCGGTTAGATCGAGCCCTAGCGAACGATGATTGGTTTTCTGTCTTTCCGCATACGTTTGTTTATCACCTGCCTCGTATTAAATCAGATCATAGACCCATTCTTTTAAAAACTAATCCTGAGCTCAGTGGTCGGAGAGGAGACCGTTTCATTTCCTTGCAGGTTGGACGAAGCACGCGAATTTTAAGGATTTGGTCTATACCAAATGGAGTTTCTCAAGTAATATGGCTGACTCATTATCTGAATTTACATCTCACGTTAAAGATTGGAACGCGTAAAAGGCAACTCTTGAAGTCACTTGTGAACATTCAAAAGGCCATGGATCAGTCCACATCTAGAAGATTAGCTAATTTAAAAATGGAGGTTCGTAATGAATTGGTGAGTGTGCTTAACCACGATGAGCTTTTATGGAGGCAGAAGGCTAGGTGTGATTAGCTTCAATTTGGAGACCGAAATGCTAGTTTCTTCCATAGTCGCACTATGCAAAGGAGGAAATCTAATCGTATTTTGGCCTTACGCGTTAGTAATGGGGAGTGGTGTTCGGACCAGTCTATTCTCAGTGATGAGGCCGTCAAGTTTTTTGAGAAATTATATGGTGAAAAACCAAGTGCCAAGTCTAATCCTCCATTAAATATTTTTTCCCGCCTTAAGGAGCAAGATATTGATTTTCTCAAAAAACCGGTGTTGAATGACGAGATCAAGAAGGCCCTTTTTGACATGGCTCCGTTGAAAGCTCCGGGAAGTGATGGTTTCCATGCGCACATCTTCCAAAGTCAGTGGGATTTAGTTGGAGGGGCGGTCTGTGAGTGGGTTCAGGGAATTTTTGCTGGCAATAAAATTGAGGAGGCTCTTAATAACACTCTCATTGTGCTTATTTCGAAGATGGATCGTTCGGAAAAATTCAGTCAATTTCGACCAATCAGTCTTTATCCGGTTTTATACAAGTTGGTGATGAAGGTGATTGCTAATAGATTTAAAGTGGTGTTTTCAAATTTTATTTCACCTGAGCAAGCAGGGTTTATTCCAGGGAGAAACATATCGAATAATGTCATTATAGCGCAGGAAGTTATTCATTCAATGCGTAGTAGGAAAGCTGGTAGGAACTGGATGGCCATTAAGTTGGATTTAGAGAAAACATATGATAGGATTAGTTGGGGTTTTATCGATGTGTCCCTTGGTGCTGCTGGGATTCCTTAGGTTCTCAGAAAGGTTATTATGGATGATATTTCCTCCTCTACCATACAGATTCTTTGGAATGGAGTCCCGTCTAAATCTTTTAAACCTGTAAGAGGGATTAGACAGGGTTGTCCTTTATCACCCTATCTTTTCGTACTATGTATGGAATGGTTAGGTCATCTCTTCAGATCTGAGATCACAAATGGTAGGTGGCATCCTATTCGGTTATCTAGATCGGGACTGGATTTATCCCATCTTTTTTTTACTGATGATCTAGTCATTTTTGGTAAAGTGGAGATGGACTAAGTTCTTTTGTTGAAGGAAATCCTTAATAGTTTCTGTGGTTTCTCTGGTCATAAGATTAGCACAAGGAAAAGTAACATTTTTTTCTCAAATGGTGTTAACACTATCTTAGGTGATCACATTAGTCAGCTTTTTGGCTTTCAGAAAGTTCTGAATCTTGGAAGTTATTTGGTGGTACCTCTTCTCTATGATCGTGTTACTAAGAGCACTCTGAATTTTGTGGTTGAAAAAGTGAGGAGGAAACTTCAAAATTGGGAAGCCCGTAAACTCTCCTTTGCAGGACGGGTTACTCTTATGCAATCTGTCCTTCTAGCTATCCCTAACTATTTCATGCAGTCCTTGATAGTCCCAAAAGGGGTGTATGATGAGATAAAAAGGATTGCAAGACAGTTTATTTGGGGCGATTCAGCTGGACATCCAAAAGTAGCTCTAGTAGGATGGGACAACATTTGTCAACCTAGGGCTCATAGAGGGCTTGGGTTTAGACATCTTCATGATCAAAATAAGTCTTTTCTTATGAAAATTGGTTTCAATCTCGTCTCTCGAAAGGATGTTTTATGGGTTCGAGTTCTTCGTTCGAAGTATGGTTGGAAGAGTCAGCTTCCTGATTCTATTCATAGAAGCAACTGCTCTCACCTCTGGCGATCCCTCTCTAAGGTGTGGCCCCTCTTATGTGAAAATCTTATGTGGTCAGTTGGGGATGGGTCTACAATCCGTGGTTGGAAAGATACTTGGATACCTGATGTTGGGCCTCTCGTATCATATGTTTCTGCTCTCTTAATTTGGAAAGTACTCTAAAGGATTGGGTGTTACAGGATGGTTCTTGGAATGTTGACATGCTTCACATTTGGTTGAATGATGACATGATAAGACGTATTGTAAGTATTCCTCCTCCTCATTCGGCTGGTGGTGAGGATAGAATTATTTGCGGTCACTCCGGATCAGGTTCCTTTTCCATTCGAAGTGCATATTGGGCCTTAAAGGAAAATTCTTGGAGTCCTAGAGAAGATATTTGGAATGTTATTTGGAAATATCAAGGCCCTCAGAGGGTTTATCTTTTTCTTTGGATTGTGGCTAAGCAAAGACTTTTTACTAATTCAGAACGAGTCAGGAGAGGTATTGGGTAGAATAGTGAGTGTCCTCAATGTGGTCATGATTATGAGGACATCATGCACGTTCTTCGCGATTGCTCAATGTCCAAGGAAGTTTGGAAGCTTGTTGTTCCTTCAGAGAAGCAAGACAGGTTCTTTTCTGATCCTTTTCAAATTTGGTTTTCAACTAATCTTTGTTGTCATCTTAAGATGCAGGAAAAGGGAATTACTTGGTCATGCCTTTTTGGACTAATAGCTTGGAGAATTTGGAAGAACAGAAATTTGTTCATTTTTCAAAACATTAATTGGACGGCTTATGATGTTCTTAAGTCTTCTCTCAGTTGGGCCCAACATTTTGAGCCCTTTCTACTTGGGACTAAGGCTGTTTCATCCTCGCCGAAGATCCATCACCATTCTTCTGATGATTGGGTGTAATTATTTACTGATAGTGCAGTGGCTAGAGACTCAGGAAAAGCCTCAACAGGTGGAGTGGTTCGTGATCAAGATGGAAATTGGATCTTGGTATTCACTCATTATCTGGGCAGATGTTCACCTATGGAGGCAGAACTTTGGGGCATTCTTGACGACGTCTTCATTTTATTGAATAGAGGGCATAAGAAGGTTAAGATTCAGACGGATAACTTAGAAGTGGTAAGGGCCTTGACTATGGAGGAAAGTGTGGATTCTGGCATTACCTTGCTTAGAAGAGTTAAACGAGTCTTGCTTTCCAAAGATCAGTGGGTTATCAAGTATGTTCCTCGAGAGTGTAATTTAATTGCAGATCAATTGGCAAAGATTAGTCTTTCTTGGCAAACCTCCCTCCAGATATTTGAAGTCCCTCCTGATGTGGTGGCTACGACTATCAAGCAAGATAAAGCTTTTAGTTTTCCTTTAGCTTCATTTAAGTTGTAATTTTGTTTTATTTTTTTTCAAAAAAAAAATATTTTAGCATTAAATACTTCAAATTCAGCATCCTAGAATGGAATCTTATACATGTCGAAATGATGGAATATAAAACGATTTATCTATCAAAAAATAAATGTCGAAATGATAGAATATAAAACGATTTATCTATCAAAAAATAAATAAAAGTTGGGTCTACAATTTTTTACATTCTCATTTATTGCTTCCACTAATGGGACACCTAAAGAAGAGTCAATGGAGTTTTAATGTTTGGAATGTAATTAATTTTGTTATCATTTAAAATTTATATATATAATGGTTGAAAAATAAAATTATATAGCAGATTTTAGTTGAAATGGTAAAATAGAAATATTAAAAATTATAATGTTTTAAGTTTAAATTTTAAATGTGTACGTATTTTTTTTTGTTTTCTTAATATAAAATATATAATTTATTTTGTAAATTCGTGATATTTTAATCATTATTCAACTAAGTTAATGCTTGATTAACTTGTGACATCGATTCAATTAGAAAAATAATATATAATAGAAATATATGGGTTTTTTACCCAAATAATATAAAAAATAAAATAAAATACCAAAATAGGTTGTTTCAAAAATTAAGTATTAAAATGGTACATTTGTCTTGGTGGAGGGTGGTGCATAGGCGGCACCACCCTAAATTTCTGACCCAAAACAGTAAAAAGAAAAAAATAATGATTTAAAAGATTTAGGGACCTGTTATGGAATTTTTCTATTTTTGAATGGCTACTGATAAGGAAGGGCAAGGGTGCCGCCTGGCAGTGTGGCGGCACCGAACTTTAAATTTGGATAATTTCATTTTAAGCCCTCCTTATTTATTATTTTCTTCTTATTCCCATTCAACTCACTGTATTGTGTTTAAACAAACTATTAACTTATTTTTGTAGTTAAGTAAGCCCTTTACTTATGGTTTTTACTCATAAAAGCCCTATATTTTAATATTAAAGTAAATATATTTTACCCAAAGTAAAGCTATTTAAAAAAATATAAACTAATTCACATCTTCTGTTGATGTAAATTTGATGAGAGTAATTTATTAAATAATAAAATAAAAATTTTAAATTTCTCGAGAGTGCTTGTATACATGATATTCTTAACTACTCTTTTGAAATTTTTGATTAGTTTTTAGATTTTATGTTGATGTTAAAGTGTATAATTTTTTATTGCATCAACAAAAAATTAAGATAAGAGCTTCAAATTCAAAAAATATATATTTATTTTAATATTAAAATATAGGGCTTTTATGAGTAAAAAACATAAGTAAAGGGCATATTTAACTACAAAAATAGGTTAATGGTTTGTTTAAACACAATATAATGAGTTGAAGGGGAATAAAATGAAAATAATAAATAAGGAGGGCTTAAAATGAAATTATCTAAATCTAAAGTTTGGTGCCTCTACACTGCCAGGCGGCACCCTTGCTCTTCCTTTTCAGTAGCCATTCAAAAATAAAAAAAATTGCATAACAAGTCCCTAAATCTTTTAAATCATTTTTTTTATTTTTTTTACTGTTTTGGGTAAAAAATTCAGGGTGGTGCCACCTATGCACCACCCTCTACCAAGACAAATGTACCATTTTGGTACTTAATTTTTGAAACAACCTATTTTGATATTTTATACTATTTAGATAAAAAAATCCGAAATATATACAATATTTTATAATAATTGATTTGATGTAAAAGGTTGTTGAACTACATTCTCTTTCTATCATTAATGAATTTATTCATGAATCAAGTTATTAATCGTATAAAAAATGAATTAGTTGGAACTCAACTTGGATTTTCCCCAATTCCATTCAAAATATTATTATTATTCGAAATTTTTTAATGAATTAAATATGTACATAAATATATTCAAATTGGTTGATGATGATTGGAAGCCTATAATTTTTATTTGTAGCAGTCCCACATTGATGACATTCAGTGGAACAAGGAACTACAAAACATGCAAGCCACATACACTAATGCGCGACTATCATGGAGGACCCTCTTCATCCCTGGCCTAAAGCTGGTCCATTCATTTTGAAGATTTTATTTATTAAATTTTCTGTTAAAAGACATAATTGTGGGATCAGTATATTATTTATGTTCATTTTACTGTTAATAAATTTTCGAGAATGTCATTTTTAAATTTTGAACGTAAATTCTTTTTAAGAGTAAAATATGTCTTATCATTATACTAATGCGTGTTGATTCGTAAACTATTAAAATACTAATAAATCCCTTTCATATTAATTGTTTAGTTTTAAGATTTTGATTGTTATTAGGTAAGAAAATCATCTGAAAACATAGGTACTAAAATAGTTTATTTTGGTACAAACTTCAAGCTATGAAAAAGCAGATATGAAAGAGATGTAAACCAACATGACAATAACATGGACAGCTTTGGTTTCTTATTATTTTAGAATTTTAAAAATAAAATTGAATTTTAAAATTATCATCTTTCACGTATGTGGTTGGGTGATTAATGCAAAATTATTAGTTTTATAAAAAACATTTAAAGGTAAAAAAAAAAAACCTTAGTAAAAAAAAAAAAAATCAACCTTATTGAGTCTTCAATTGTAAGAAAAATAATCACATCTTTCCATTAACAAAAGTCGTCAGTTGATCGGAATAACTATTAACAACGTTAACAAAAAGATTTAAAAATAAAAAATTTAAAATAATAATAAAATTATATATATATATATATATATATATATATCTAAAATAGATTAAGATAAATAGTTCAAATTTATTATGGATGAGTGCAAAACAATAAAAATTTTAAATATTAAAAATATTATAAAAACTTTTATATTTAAAACTAATAAAAAAAGAACATCTAAAATGAATCTCGACAAATAATTATTCAAATTTATATGAATCAGTATATATTGATATCTAGATTCATTTTAGTGTAAAACTATAAAAAAAATTATAAATAATAAAAATGTAGAAAAAAACCAATGAAATTGCTTTTGATCACTTTCATGCACAACTGATTTTCAACTAAGCTTAAATTTTTCTTTTTCTTTTTTTTGTTTCCAAGTCAAAATTTCATGACTGGCAAACTAAGCCAAAGGTGATTTGGATCCAAAAAAATGGTCCCTCATTTGTCGCCTTTTACCTTTTATTTTGAGTTAACAAAATTTTGTATTTATCAAAAAGTGGAGATACTTTTTTTATTATTATTTCTTAAGGTATCTATTGGAGCAAGTCTAGCAACTAATTTTCCTGTATTTTGTAAGCTCATTAAGGGGTACGTAATCTCCCCAACCCGACCTAGAAGTTAGACTTGAATTCGGAAGATTACATTAGCCACCGAGATGACTCAGTAAACTATCAGAGTTTATAAAACAGTTTTTTTAAAACATTTGTTTAGTTTAAAAGAAAACTTAGTAAATTTTTAGGCAAACTATGAATTATCAAAACCGGTTTAAATTAGCTAACGTATGTAACGGTGACTCCTATTTGAACTTAATTAATTACCGATTTGTTTATAAAGTCTAGATGTTGTGCCCGTGTCCTAACTTGATGGGTTATCTGTAAGGATGAAAATTTAGGGGGGTGAGCTATGACGCTCAGTGTGAGTTCAATCACAAGAAAAATCAATGTAATATAATAAACCAAGCATATAATAACAGTATTAAATACAATAGCAATCATATGGTAAAACAGTAATTGATAAATCATTTGAGCATGCTTATGCCAATGTAATGCAATTTCAGTTTAACAATAAGGAAAAGAGTCCTACACTACTGCTATACTCCACAGTAAGAGTTCCAAAGAACTTTCATATCCCAAACACTCTAGGTTGTGGATAAACCACAAGTGTTTTAGGTTAATACATTGCCAGTTGTGAGTACACAACGGGTTTGCAGATTAAAGCTTTCAGCAAAAAGATGTGGTTGAACCACTAGTGTTTACAAGTTAATAAGCTGCTAGTGGTTGTGAATACACAACGAGTTTGCAGATAAAAGCTACCAGTAGGTATGTGGATAAACCACTAGTGTTTGCCATTAAATTATCGGTACTTCTTCATTTCAAAGCGTCCCGCCTCATGCAATGTAGTATGGCATGTTAATAGTAGTACAGTATAGAGACAGGGGACATGCATAAAATGTACTCAGTTTAACGACAGCAGTAGATATGAATGTCATAATTTCAGTTTATCAATAATAATAGGCACATTGTTCATGCAATCAAGAATGCAAGAGTAATCAGTAATATGATGATGATGATATTAATAATCCAATGACAGGAAACAAGTTTTAATCCATATCATGCATAAACAATAATATTCTAATCAATCAAATCATGGATTCCACATTATTCAAATTATCAGGGACCTAATTGTAAGAGATAAAACTTTAAAAATAGTTCGGGGATCATATAAGGACTAAATTGAATAGTTCACAAGATTTTAGGGAAAACTATAAAATTTTAAAAAATAGGAGACATATGATTGTGTGGGTAGGTCTATGAGATGTTATAGACCGTGTTGAGGGTTTACACAGTCGTGTGGTCAGGTCGTGTGGAAATTGTAAATTCAACCTATAGGGGGAGACATGGCTGTGTGGCAAGCCATGTGGAGAGGTCTTGGTCGTGTGGTTCACGAACTAGCCTAGGGTTTTAGGGGGACATGGCCATCTTAGGGGCCGTGTGGTCCACACGCCTGTGTGGTAGACCGTGTGGCCCTATCGTTGGCACGATTTTGCTTCTGATTCACTTGTAAAAGAGCACACACCTTTCACTGACAGTTTGAGTGACAATCCTCTCGTTCAAATCTATTATGGGGGTATCAAAATCGAGTCCTTCAATGACAAAATTGCATGAATTAACATTGGGTTTCAAGATTTGGCATCGACAAGAACCGTGAAAAATTGTTTAATCTCTCACAAGATTATCGTTAAATAGAAATTCTATAAAGATTCAAGATCAAACATCGGGATTGAGCTGTACTTACCGATCTTTGGCAAAGATTAAAGATGTTATTTGGTGACAATTACAAAACCGATATAAAGAACAAAAGAGTGAAGGATAATTTGATTCGGGAAAGCAAAGTAATTATCAATAATTAGGATAAGAATATGGTGTAAAGGAAAGAGAAATAAAATAAAAAAAGAATAAATAGAAAGATGGAGAGCAAATTCTATTATGGTTTAAAAAAGGGCAAATTGAAATTTTAATTAGGAAAAGAAGATAAAAAGATAGTGAAATTCTAAAGAATGAGCAAGTTGTGAATTCTAATTAGGAGAGAATTGGGTCAATTCTAGGCATCACTTGCAATTTCCCCAAAGTTGGTCGAATTTCAAAAGAAAATGGAAGGGAAGGGTGTGATTCAAACCTAGAAACACAAGGGAGAAAGTCTAGCTTTTAACCGTTGGGCTATTGCCCATTTGTTATTTAATTTTTAATCCCAACAGTATATAATTTGTGTTTTGCCGAAATCTCAAAATTAAAAGGGAAGGGGGGGACAGGACTAACACTTAACCATTAGGCTATTGCCCATTTCTTGCTTTATTTCGTCACTTAATTATATAGATATGCAGTGAGACATTTTTGGTGAAATTAGTAAAATAAAGGAGAATGAGTGACTTGAATTTAGAACCTCCAAGAAAGATTCTAGTGTGCTAACCATTAGGCTTAAGCCTATTTCTTGTTTAGTCTTCGCCCCCAACAATATTTATTTTAATGTGGTTTATATCCTATAAATCGGGACATGGCCATTCCCGATTTTCACAAACCCAATTTTTGGGGTGTTATAAGGTAGATGCTAGTCACAAGTTTTAAAGTTGCTCCATACCTAGGGTAAGGATCGAACCTTCAACCACTGATTAAGGTAGGAAAGACCCTTACCATTTCACCTAACTCTCGTAGTTAGAGTAGGGATAATTTAATTATGTAGAATATAATCCATTTAATCCACCCTTTTTATAAATAGTTTTGATTGGATGGTAAATCCCAATTATGTCCCTAATACAATCCCAATTTAGATTGATTAGGAAAATAAAACATTATTGTGAGAAAATAGTTTTGTTAAATTGAAAGATAAGAAAATATGTTTAAATTAATACGACAATAGAGATGTATTATTAAACAAATAAAATCTCAAATTTTCTAATTTTTTAAAAAATTTGAGCCAGAAACAAATACTAAAGTAATGGGAATGAAAAGGGAGTTCAACTTTTAGTAATTATTAGTATTGTTTTGTACATTTTTAGATTGATTTTAGATGTGAAAATTTTAATATATATTATAAATTCTTAATAAATTTTTATTTCTTGAATTTTAAAATAACTAATTTTTATATATACTTTTTTTTATAAATTTTAGTAATTTTATAATTTATATTTTTAAAATTTTTTTGCACTCGTTTACAATGATTATGTGGATTCTAAACAACTTAAACAATCATTTATTTAGGTTCATTTTAAATATATAATTTTTTTAATTTTTTAGTTTTTTGTTGACATGTCAATGCCATTAATGTTTAAACCAGTCAATTAATGGTTTCCGTTAATGAAAAAGTTAATTAATTACTTTTTGGCCATTGAAAATTTAATAAGAAAATTTTTTTTAAAGAATTTAATTGATTTTTTAATAAGAGCTTAAAAAAAACTAATAATAAAGCAATTTTTCGAATCCTTGGAACCAAATAAAACCTTAAGCAAATAAGTAAATAACAAAAATGAAAAAACCCGACCATCAATGATAAAATTTCAGTTTATTCCGTTTTAAAATTATAAATTAATAAAATAATAAAGTTTAACTTTGACTCACTAAAAAAATTATAATTTTAATTTTAAAATTTTTAAAATAAATCTTTGACTTCGCTTTGACTGATCATCTATGAATGTTTAAATATACCAAAGGTTAAAATAAGATTAGTCTCGATATTTTTATGGAATTTGAGATTTAATTCCTGTACTTTAAAAGTTAAAAATTTAATTCTCTTTCTTTCCAATATGAAAAATCCTAGTCTGATCATTATTTCCATTAGTAGTTTTCGTTAGAACTTATCAATATAACATATTTATTTTCCACCAATCATATGTTGCATCACATCAAGGTATTTAATCGACATGTTAAATTAACAAATTTTGATGAAAAATTCTTATATTTTTAATGATTAGACTAAAATTTTTAAAAAAATAAAAAAATTTAATTTTAACATTTTAAATATAGAAACCAAAAGACATCTTCACCTATAGATAAAATAATTATCAAAGTGATAATTAAAAAATGGCAGCATAATAACACCAGCATGACATGTGAAATTTGGCATTAATGGATCAACCCTCAAAATCACATGAAACTTGGTACTTGTATACCAAAGGGGATTAAAGTTTAGATTTCCAGACTCTTTAAGATATAAAGTAAATATGGGCACAAAATCACAACCCCAAAAATAAAATCAATCATCTTTGGTAATTAACCTTTAAAACACAAATTGGCCCACAAATATGGGATTAGCAGCAGATGATATTTGTATCCCACAAAACCCATAATTTCCCATTGTCTATTTGACTCTCTTTTGGGTACCCATAATCTTTTATTATACCAAAACATGTGTATATGAGTCTTCTTCTTTTTTTAAAGAGTACAATCATAAATAGTATATACATTAGTAGTTATAATATGAAATAAATCATTACAATACATAAATAAATAAATAAATTAAATATTAAAACATATACAAAAATAAATTTAAATAGAAATTTAGTGCAATAAAATTTAAACTAAAATAAAATCTAGAGTGAAAAAATTCTCAAAATCTTGTCTCTATAAAGATAAAAATATGAAAAAGAGTCTATTAATTTCAATGGTTAACTTTAAAAGAAAAAAAAATTAAAACATCTACTTTTTTAGATTTAAAATTCGTTTACTAGTAGATTTGATTATGAGAGGATGTGAGTAAAAATATATGTCTGGAAAATAGGTTCAGACAAAAAAATAATATCCATTTTCTAAACGAGCTAAGTCTTAAGTAAGCTTTTTTGGCCTCAACCCAGTCTGAATTTGTAAAAAAAAAAAATCCTATTATTTATTGTTGTTTGTCACTATTTTACTGTCATTTTGTTATTATATACTATCTTGTTTTGTTGTTAATTTTGTTACTATTTTAGAGGTATCTGTTTACTAAGTTGCATATATCTTAGTATTATTTAAGTATAATATTTTTTAAAATTTTATTTTTAATTTACTAAGAAATATTTATTTTAATATTTTTAGTATATTTAATTATTATATTTTTAAATCTTTTTATATAAAAAAATAATTTAAAAAATTTAAAACAGATGAATCAAGTATGACTCCGACTCAAATTTTAATATTTTCGTTTAAATCGAATTTGTATGAAAATTTAAGAATATCTTCCGGACCCAACCCAAGAATTTTGCCTCTATTCACTGGGTTTGTAAATTCATTTTCCTTTTTCCATTGTCATATTACTGTTTGCTTAAAAAAAATTGAGCATTAATAAACCCTTCCATGGTGTTATATAAAGAACATATATAAGCTTCGAGCAAGGGTTAATTTATTAAAGATTAGATCTGTATTTTATAAGTTAAAATTAAGGGCATAATAAACTGGTTGAAGTTTAAGTTTGGCTCGAACATCAAGTCAGGCCATGTGGGTACAATTCGTCGCCTTGCAAACAATACATGCAAAATATTGACGGTTAGATTAAAATAAATTTGGGTGGCTTTCCACGTGTAATTTATTGATAAAGCCACGTGGTATTCCCATTGGATACCTTTGGAAACCGGTCTAAAATAATGCAAAAAGGAAGAAGAGAGAGTTAAGATCTGCCCACCACCCAAACATTATACCAATAAATTAACCAATTGAATCTTTTTTGTGTAAGAAATAGTTGAAAGCTGGGGGACATAGGGTTCCCAATTGCCCCAAATTTTCATTCTTTCTTTACCTTGCATCCATTTATATAATCATATATTATTTTAAATAAATGTATAAATATATCATATTTTTGTGTTTATTAGTAATATTTAGGATTTTTTAGAACGGTGTTTCAAATCCAAGTTATTTTAAAAAAAAGATAAATACTCGAATAATAGATCACAACTTAAGGTTTAATTTTTTTAAATGGTCATTGCATTAATCGGGTTTGAACTTAACAAGTATTTTTATATTTGGGTATGAATTTTTTTATCTAAATTAGTCTTCGAACTTTACAATTATTCTCATATTACAGCTCGAGCTTAACAATTGTTATCATATCGAGACTTGAATCTTTTTTTTTTTTTTGTCAAAGTTAATCTTTAAAATTTTCTTAAAAAAAATTGGACAAAAAAAAGGCTTAGGCCTTAATGTAAAAATAATCATCTAGTTTAGATATTCAATGTGAAAATAATTGTCAAATTTAAGGGGCTTTGAAAATTTTAGTTATACTCTTAAAATTTTATTTAGGCCTCCCAAAAATTTGAAAAATTATTTTTAAAGTTTTTAAAAATTGTAATTAGACTTTTTATGTAAAATTTCTTAAAACCTCAAAATCCATCCCTGATTGATTACCGAGTTGAAGCTTGGATTAAGCCTAGAAAAAAGCTGATCAACATAACATGAAAGTTGATACAAATCTGTATAAGGAAAAACAAAATGGGAAGAAACTTGAATGAAGAAATATTCCAAATTATTATATATACATTAAATTCTCCAATGTCAAGTATTTATGATTCGTTGAATTCTATGTGATATTCGTACATAATTAAGTAACTTATAACTTTTTGGACCATTTGATTAAGCTACATTATCTTTTGCCTCTATGAGGAACCCTTTTTCTTTCTTTTATATTAACATATAAATTACAATATACGAAAGGTTATAATAAGAATGTAATCATTACACTCATAAAATACTATCTTGAAATTCTTTTATCGAAAATTGATAAATTACTAAATTAAATATTTAATTATTTATATATTTTTTAAGTTACTTGTCATTGCTTTATAATTTAAGAAAAATAACTAGGGAAAAAAGTTTTAATCTAATAATTGCCAAGATATTGTCTCATTGTTCAAAACGAGGTCGTTTAATTTCCTATTTACAAAAAAAAAAAATTATAAACCTACAACGTCTCTCTGCAAACCCACCACTAATCAAGTAAAAAGTAATGAAGTGAATCCCCCGATAGTGTAAAAGAGGTGTCCAGGTCCGCCTGTCAAACGGTACCGTATCTTACCAAATTGTAGGTTGACCGTATAAGAATACGGTGATACAAGATTTAACGTATTTCTATACATAATCTGGGATACGTCCCTTTCTCCATTTTCAGATACATACAAGCAAAGGTTAAAAAAACATAGAAACATACACACAGACAGGCATACTCCCTCTCTCTCTCACAATCCTTTCTCAGCTCAGCTTTTGCTCTCTATTTTAGTTTTTTTTTTTTTTTTCACTTTTTTTAAATTAGTTTCACACACTTATGAAAAAGGAAAGATATTTCACAAACTAATTTGCGGTTTTTCTTTTTATTTGGGTTGTTTTGTTTTTCTTTATAAACTAGGAATTTCGTGTTTTTTTTTTTTTTTTTTTTTGGTTTTGGAATGTTGATGGAAGAGGTTTGAGTTTGAGAGTGATGAAGGTGACGGGGAAAGCTAGTTTGCCAGCGACATTTTCGGGGAGGAATCCGACGGAAGCGGATCTCAAGCCAACGACGAAACGGAAGGCAAGGAACAGGAGGTGGAAACGGGTCGGCGGTACGCCGGTTGTGGGGAGGCGGAGCAGGCCGGAGACGCCTTTGTTGAAATGGAAGGTGGAGGAGAGAGAGAAAGAAAGAGGGAAAGAGAAAGGTCGTGGAGTTGAGGAAGAGCTCGAGGTGGAAGAGGAGGAGAATGATGGCCGGAGAGGTGGTGGTCGAGGGCATAGGAGGAAAGGTGCTTCGAAAGTGTCCGCGAGGAAGCTTGCAGCTGGATTGTGGAGGTTACAGTTGCCGGAAACGGTGACATCTAGTGTTGCAGAAAGGAGGAGCGATCGCTTAGGGTTTAAGGTCAGATTTTTAACGTTTTTCTGGTTCCATGATCTGTGGTTTTTTTTCTTGTTTATTCCCTTTCGTCTGTTTATAGTTATAATGAGAATAAGGTGATCAAATTGAAAAAACTGTGATTTTGAAGGGATTATTTTGGGTATTTTGCTTGTTAACGAGTGTTAATTTTGTGCTTAAATTTGAATTTTCAACTGTTGATACTGAAAAGAACACTGATCTTTGTAATGCCATCATTGTTTCATTGATTTATTCTTGAATTTATGATGTTTATGATGCCTTACATTTTGCTTGCATGTCTAACAAAAAAGTGAACCTTTGAAAACTTGCTAAATGTAATTGATTCATATGACTATGTACCCAAAAGTCTCCTTTTTGATGCATTTATCATGTTTATAGTAGTTTTGTCATCATTGTATGCTCTGGTATAGTTTTGTCATCAAGTTTCAACTGTCTCCTTTTTTAGCATGGTTTTACAGGTTTTCTATGGATATTTCCTCGATAAAGTGTTATACTGTTTGCTCATATTTGCGGCCTTGCTTGATTCACACAGCGAATGCATTTGATAATTTGTTTAAATTGCTTCCGAAAGTCATCCTACTTAGTATTTATTGATAGTTTTACTCTTTTCCGTCTCGATCGATGGATCCTATTTATGTGTTATGAAATTTGAATTACGATTTTGGACATTTCGAGTTCATTACTTTGTGCTTTACTGCAGCCTGGTAAAGATTTTATGGGTGTTCCATTCCATTATCATCACAAGGACAAAATTTGTAGTTCAGATGCCAAGGATCCACTACAGAGCCCTGGTTCTGCCTCTGGCACTAAGAACAGTCTCTTGCATAAGGTATGCTTGCATCCGTGAGCTCCTTAACTGAATCTTGAACTTTTGCTGACCTCATCAACGATCAATATGGAAATGACGAATGGAACTCGTATAGGAAACCAAACCTTTGTCATCTCACACATAATACGGCACATGTGTCATGCTACATGTGGGACCTGCATTTGGTACTTTCTTTTAGATGGGATTTGTTGTGCACCATTTTACTCATTTTTGGGCATTTTGGATGTTATCAAAGTTGTCTGCACTCTGCAGGACCGGTATATTATTAGTCTATCTATTAAAACCTTTTACATTCATTGCCCATCCAAGACTCTTGACAAGTCCAGACAAACTAGAAGGGGAAAGAATAAAATTACAGATCACATGCATTTAATGCATGAATCAACATGGTTTTAGTTCTATCAGTAGAGTGAACAAGTTCATGATTAGGGGGAAAAAAGGCCAATAATCACTCCCAACTCTGGGATAAACTAGAAAAACTGCTCAAAAAAGAAATTTGTAAGAAAAAAATTTACAAAATGAGGACATTGCTGCTGTTTGCTTGCTTAGACCCATATATTTACTCTCAGCATGCTTGTAGCTTGTGATAGTTACACGAAAAAGAAAAGAAAAGCAAAAAGAAAACAACTGCATGCTTTGCATATTGATTTATTTGCACTTCTGATATTAACCTGCTTTCTCCTTCTTAAGATCGAGCCTTCAATTCAATTTTCCAACTCTGCGATGGAGGGAGCAACAAAGTGGGATCCTGTCTGCTTAAAAACAATGGATGAGGTAAGGCAAATTTACAACCACATGAAGCGTATTGACCAACAAGTAAGTGCTGTATCAATTGTTTCTGCCCTTGAAGCTGAGCTAGAGCAGGCTCGAGCTCACATTGAGGAGCTTGAGACTGAGCGCCGATCCTCGAAGAAAAAACTTGAGCACTTCTTGAGGAAAGTTAGTGAGGAAAGGGCTGCTTGGCGGAGTAGAGAGCATGAGAAAATACGTGCCTTTGTAGATGATGTTAAAGCGGACTTGAATCGAGAAAAGAAAAAACGGCAGAGGCTTGAAATTGTTAATTCCAAATTGGTGAATGAGTTGGCTGCTGCCAAGTTATCGGCGAAGCAATATATGCAGGATTATGAAAAGGAAAGAAAAGCCAGAGAACTAATTGAAGAAGTATGCGATGAACTTGCTAAAGAAATTGGAGAAGACAAGGCTGAAGTGGAGGCAATTAAGAGAGATTCCATGAAGCTTCGGGAGGAAGTCGATGAGGAAAGAAAAATGTTGCAGATGGCTGAGGTCTGGCGTGAAGAACGTGTACAGATGAAGCTCATTGATGCAAAGGTAGCACTTGAAGAGAGGTATTCACAAATGAACAAGCTTATAGCAGATTTGGAGACTTTTCTAAGGTCAAGGACTGGAAATCTGGACACGAAAGACATGCAAGAAGCAGAATCACTAAGACAGGCTGCTGAATCAGTTAATGTTAAAGAAATTAAGGAATTTACATATGAGCCAGCAAACCCAGATGATATTTTCGCCGTTTTTGAAGATGTTGCTTTAGGTGAAGCAAATGAAAGAGAAATTGAACCCTTTACTGCATATAGTCCTGCTAGCCATGCCTCGAAAGTTCTTATGGTGAGTCCTGAAATGAACATGATGAAGAAAGACAGCATTATGAAACATTCAAATGCACTTTTTGATCAGAATGATGAGATAGAGGACGATGAGAGTGGGTGGGAAACTGTCAGCCATCTCGAGGATCAGGGCTCAAGTTACTCACCAGAAGGGAGTGCTGCATCTGTCACCAGGAATCACCGGGACAGCAATTTCTCGGGTAGTGGAACTGAATGGGAAGAAAATGCATGTGGAGATACCCCAATCACTGAAATTAGCGAAGTTTGTTCATTACCTGCTAGGCAGTCGAAGAAGGCGTCGTCCATAACAAGGCTTTGGAGGTCATGCCCGAATAATGGAGAAAATTACAGGATAATTTCATTAGAAGGAGCAAATGGCAGACTTTCAAATGGAAGAAAGTCTAATGGGGGTATTGTATCCCCAGATCGAGGATCCGGTAAAGGTGGGCTCAGTCCTTCAATGGGACAGTGGAGTTCACCTGACTCTGGTCATCCACACTTAACGAAAGGGATGAAAGGGTGCATTGACTGGCCTCGTGGTGCACAAAAGAACAGTTTGAAGGCAAAGCTTTTGGAAGCAAGAATGGAAAGCCAAAAGGTCCAACTACGGCATGTTCTTAAACAGAAGATTTAGAACAGTGAAGTTCCCAACTGAAATAAGGAATATATTGGTCAGAGACATGAGCAACTTCTGCTGCTAGTTCAAAATCGGTTAAAAGTTGAATACAGGCAACTGATTGGTCCCATGGATTTTTCGATCCTCCGGTTTTTCGAGTTCTTGCTGAGTAAGCCGGATGATGTTCATGAAACAGATTAGTTGGGATCATCTCCTTTCATTTGTAATAGTTGTCACACTGCCTGGAGACATTGTCATTCTCTATGTAATAGAGAAAACCAATGCATGACATTTGTATTGTATCACTCGGATCCGAGGTTATCAAGGAAAACAAGTTCATGGTAGTCTGAAGTGATAACATTTTCATCTGAAGTGATAACATTTTCATCTGTAAACTTTTCTTTTTCTTTTTATATATATATATATATATATATATTTGTTAAAAGTGATGCTTATTTTAAGTTTCGGTAAACTATAAAAATAATCACTTTTGTCTACCTCAGATTATATTTTAGTTAGTAACTTACGTTATCGCGTTATAACATTTTAGTCATTGAATTGTTAATTGTCATTAACGGTGTAACGAAATGCTAACGTGACACGTTAAATCATCATTTCAAACAAGAATTTTAGGTTAATTTATACAATCGGTTCACATATTTCATTTTTTGAATAATTTAATTTTTTTAGAGTGAGGCGAGCTTGTGGACTAGTTTTTACAAATGAAAAACATAGAAAAATTACGTTAAAAGAAATGAAAAAGGGAAGAAAACAGAAGGAGAAACAGAAGAGAATGGAAAATAAAGAAGAAAAAAAAGGAAAGTTAAAATAACATAAAAGAAAAAATTAAATTGCTCAAAAAAAATATGGAGACCAATTATATAAATTAATCTAAAATTTTTATTTGAAATGATGATTTAACGTGTCACGTCAGCTTACCGTTACACCGTTAACAACAATTAACGGCTCAATGACTAAAATGTTACAACATGATAACGTAAGTAGCTAAAACGTAATATTTCAAATATAAATAACTAAAATGTAACCTTAGACAAACAGAAGCCACTATTTTGAATTTACCCTTTTAAGTTTCTTATGGATGAAATGAAGGACCACAAGGCTATCCTCTAACTGATTGGGTTATTAACTGAAGAGAAAAAGAAAGGTTCTTTTGATGGCTTGAGCCACTTGGGCCTATGGGAATGTAACTTACTGGCTTGAGAATATTTGCATGGAAGTAGAAGGTTAAGATGATCCCTGCATAAGGATAAAATACATATAACGTCCTTAATCTAATATCATAATCTTGGACCTTCAATCTCACTTTGAAAACTATGAGCATTCCTTATTATAGTATTGTTGAATCATGGGAGTTTGGAGATGAGTTAGCTTTGGAGGGTAGGGAGTACTCTTGTTCACGGGGTTTCTTTGTCTAAATTTGAAGGTTAGTTTAAAGTTTGAAATTTGACAGAATTGAGCAAAAATATTAGTTTCAAAAAATAAGTCGGGCTCAAGCATTCAAGGCTTAAACTCAACTCGATCTAGCCTGTTTTTAAGTATTAAAAAATGTCAAGTTACTTATATATAGAATTTTAATAAACAGAATATGCATAATTATTAAATATTAAATTAAAAATAATATAAATATTTTCTCAAATAAATTTAAAAATTAATATGAGACAGACTTAAAATAAACTTGAATTAGCCTTTTAAAATTATGAGTAAGTTTGGGTAAATTTTAAATTCATATTTTGGGTCAAATCAAGTTTAAAGAAACATAAAATATTTTAATATCATACTTAAGCTCGGTCTGGACCGTCTCATAAACGTCTTTAGCGGAGAGCCAAAAAACCGAATGGGCCCATAACAATGGTGAAAAAAATGAGTTTGTAGGATTTCCAAGAGCGGTACCAAAAATGGGTTCTATTGTGGGAAAAGAAAATGAGAGAATGTTAGAGCGGGTCCTCCCTTTCTTTGTTCCTTTAAAAGGGTATTACAAGGAGTCTTTTGGTGGGATCTGTACAATGATGCCGTATAAAGTGGCTCTAAGGTTGGAAGATGTGATGGATGCAAATGCTATAAATAGTGGGGGCATTATTCCATGAGCACCACCAAAAGGTTCTCTTTACGAACCCTCAAAGGACCAAAGAAGAACCCTATTTTTGGGACCGACCTCATTAACATCTTGGACATGCTACAAGCTTTTCCCCTTTCACCAAAACTACTTGGCTCCAAAATTGAAACGTGTTCCAACTCAACTAATATGCACATAGGATTGGAACACACACACACACACACACACACACACACATACATCTATATCTATATCTATATCCATCTATATCTATATACTATATTGCGAGACATTTTACAAACTGTAAGACTTAAGAGGCAAAGTCGGCAATGAATGCCAATGTCCACATATTTCTCATTTGGGATCAAAACTTTGATTCATGCAATATTATATCTTAGCATTTGTAGCCTTCTTATTAAACTATCTGGTTAGCCTTTCTTTGTACTACAAATTGAAATGCAAATTACTCAAATAGTTAGTTGATTACTTGCACTTGAGATGAAACACTATAGAATGTATCTCGCCTTGATCTTCGATGGCTTATCTTCTTCGAGAATGATGGTGTCGTTCCTCGAAAGACAACCCTCAAGTATCTAATGAACATTCCTCCTTAGCTTATCAGGCTGCCATCTTTGCCATTCAAAGAATGCATGGTTGCTAGTGTCTAGAAATACCAGCTACTACCCAAATTATGTCATTTTCTGCATTCCTGTTTAATTTCGAAAAGGGGGTTCCAAACTTTCCGGTTGAATCGATCATTGATGGCATGGATCAAGGTTAACAGTTTGGGAAATTATATCAAAGTTCTAGGCATAAAAAAAACAAGAGAAAAATCTCCTATATGGTCTCTTATTTTTATCATTCCGTGAATGTAAAATGTTTTTCATTGCCGTAACAAATATATAGGACTAATCAACAGTAAAACAGTCAATATTTTCATCTCACACAACATCCATCCTACAACAACAGTTCCCGAACCAACTGGAACCAACTCCATTTTGTTATCCGAGAATTCAATAAGATGATTTATCAACCAAATGATACAAGTCCGATGAACTAGGTAGGGTATGAAGGAGCTGAGCTTAAGAAAATGCCACTAACCTCTCAGATTTATATCATCTATATTCTTGAAAGTTTACATGGCCCGTTGCTTGTGCATGCTCAACAGCCTCCTAAAGATTCACATGGAATTATGTGAGAAGCGTTGTATTTGAAAAAATATCAAGTAAAACCGGATGCAAAAAGAAAAGTGAGATAAAGAAATGAGAAGAAAATGACCTTCTGGCCAATGACACCAATTTGGCATACTCCACAACGCAAAGTGAAGTTGGCTGTGTCGGTGTATCTCCTCTTACTAAGAAACAAGGACATGAAATTACCCAAAATCAGTTCAGACACGGACATCAAACCTTGAATTATTCGAGCACTTCCCGATAAACAGATATAATATAATAAAAAACTTAAAATGCTACCTTTGTTGATCCTTGACCAGATTCAGTGCTAGGCCTTCAACCGGCCCGATGGTTCTATCCTTTTGTACGGCAAATATAGTCTGATCAAACTCCTCGGGAGCATCCTCAAACGGAGGCATCTATTGATACAAAACCCCGGAACCGGAAAAAACATAAGCATAGAAAGGAGAATAGCAGGAACAAGTAACAAAGTGGAAAACATACGAAAGGAATAAGAACACCATCAGCATCTGTGATGCAATATTAATAGTCATTATTCAGTATAGATACTCTCAAAGTTTTCCCTTTTTAGCAATTTATTATCTTTGGATGATCACAAACATGGAGGTCACATGAATGTAATCAAGTAGTAACAAATATTATCTTTTCAAAACTTTCAAAAATATACTCCGATGCTGTTGTGATATTCCTCTAGTTTAAGAAGATGACAATAAGGACAGCCTCGAAAATAGTAAATTGGTTAAAAAAACAACGTACAGCCAAAGCATCATAGTGGAGACCGTCATAGATCAGCATGACTCTTTCCGAATATTTCCTTTCCTGTCATGAAGGCCATAATAAAAAGGGGGAATTGTAAGTATCGATAACGACAATATTACAACTAGAGACAACAACATCAGCAGTTCTAACCTGACCATACAAATCACAACGGGATGTCTGAATATCATATGCTGCGATTTCACGTCCATAATAATCTGCTAATATTGAAAGCTCAATGGCACCTTCATAATAGCACATAACATAATGAGATAGCAGCCAATTGAGTAAATAACCCGAAGACGACTGTCCTCGTAATAGATTCAATAAAATGAATAACTAGAAGAACGGACATGGAAGGTGAGAAGTTTCAACTTTCAACTAACCTCCCCACTTTTCCGAGTCGAGAATCCATGAACAATACTCTGCATTTGGCTTTCCGAGAAATGCCTCAGAATATTTCGTCGGATCGCTGGCCACCGTTGCTGCTATAACCTTCAAACAATCATCAAGCACACCAGGTTAAGAAAACAAAATAGCATCTAGATATGGTAAGGATAAATGGCCTTATATCGACACTTTTAAGTATGCTCATAGATTTCCGCCTTCAAATGAAAAAACATTATTCTTTCTATCTACTTGGGCATTCTACATGCATGCAGCATATGATGATAACGACTGAATATATAAAGTATATCGTACCTCCCACAGGTACATCAGAAATTATAGTAGTAAGACAGTAGCAAAATAAAAGCAAAGCATGGACTTCTTTGTTGGTAATAGCAAGCAACAACAAAAAAGCTTTATTAATAGCTAAAAATATCAAAATAAGCTAAATATGGTATATTAGTAACACGTAATCTTGAACATTTCCCTTTAAAGCCACAGTTGTATTGATTTGCATATAAACGTATAAAGCTTCCTATTTTGTAATCATAACCGTTCTATCCACAGATCAATGTCTTAAAATGCTAGAATTGACAAGTTAACATAAACTGCATACGAAGTTCCGATATTCGATCACCCATTACATTGCAAGAACTAAATAACATAATCTAAAGAACGACCACGAGATCATGCAGATAAGAACCTGTCTCAATTCCGAAGCTTTGGTCTTGTCATGGTCCATAACATACCTAAACACGAAGAAAAACAATCCGAAATAAACAATAATGACTCCAATTAAACTAATAACAAATCCAAATGGAAAATTAACCATCAAGCAGTTTATGAGCTAACCCAATAGCATTGAAAAGGCAGCTGTTATCTGAGGGGATGACCCTTCTAACGATGATACCTTCCATTTTTCCAAACTATTATGCACCTAAAAAAAACACAAACTCAAAATCAACTTGCATCATTATATGATTAAATAATTGGTAATGGAAACAGCTAGCAACTGGTCCTTTAAATTCCAGATATATATATATACACACACACACACGCACGCAGAGAGGGAAACAAAACATGTGAAGATGAAACAGAGAATAGAAGATTAATCAAGCATATAATTCCATTAAAATTTCTTGAACAATTAGCCAATATCTATGATGATAACAATGAATCTTTTTTTTCTTAAAGAAAATAATAATAAAAATATGGCAAGGAAAATTAAAATAAACAGAAAAAACATATTTAAAAAGAAATCAAAACTTTGGACCTTGAACAAAGAACGAATTCAATCAAAGGAAAAGAGCTACTATCAGCAAGATCTAAAACCAACCCAGATTCAGAAACCTACCGAAAACCAACGATATGATGCAAATTTTAAGAATTAAATTACCTAAAAAATAATTCAAGCAAAGAAAAAAAACCCCTCAACAACCAAATTTTATCACGAGAATATATATATATGGCTCAGATCTAGAATTAGGGCCAAGAATAACTTTAAAATAAAGGAACTTCAAAAGGAAATGAATGGACCCCACGTGTAATTCATATCATATGAATAAAATTCATAAGAAAGATGAAAATTTTAAACAAGAAAAATCTTACAGCTTTCTTTCTTGGTTTTCCTCCTGCCTGAGTTTTTAGTTAATGACAAAAAGAAAGGATTTTTTTTTTGCTTTATTTGGTAATTATTGTCATGGGAAACGTGTGAAGTTTAATTAATTAATTATTTTTTTTTTAAATCCATTTAAACTGACTGGTATAGGTGCGTAAATGGTGTTCTTTTCTCTGAAGTTTTTTTTTATCTTGTTTCCTTGTCCCTTTGGCCCCACTTTTCTGGGAAAATCTAACCTTGGATTCGATAATATCCATCATCTTAAAAATGCTTAATTTATTTATTGGAAATAAAATGATTTTTTTTTACTCAAGAAAAATGCTTTCCTTTACAAACAATTTCAGGTTTTTTTTTTTTAATTTCCGTAAATCAAAATATCAGTGCAGTACTGGTTAATGCATTGTACAACGATGAAATTTTTTATGGTTTGATTAGATATTAAAGTATTAATTTTTGATTATTATTAAGATCGACTCGATTGCCGATTTTGGAAACTGAAGAACAGAATATACACGGTACTCGATTTCCGAAAACGAAGAGCAGTGAGATTGATTTGAATGCTCTGGTAAACAAGAGTCATATGCATGAACACAATGCAATTTGTTGCTGATGAGTTGCAACTCAAAAACATTATTAAAGCTCAAAAATCACATTCAAGTTTACTCGATGTAGCTCTGCTAGGCTGCTTGCTACATAAGACTTGCTGGTTTCGAGATATCGAATGCGATCCAATAACTGCAGCAGTAACCCGACATGACGGCCAAATTCAAAATCGAAAAAGCGACTCTTAAAAGCTTAGTTTCCTACCTTACGAACTCTTCCTTTTGTCATGCCTTAAGTGCTGCAATGCATTCGAATTCAATCTTGGCATCCAATGGTAATGCTGCTACCCGACACGTTGAACGAGTTGGAGCCGGTGAAGGAAAGTCTGCAAAAGGAACCGTTAAGAGAAAAATGAATTGAAATGTCCTATTTTTAACGATGTTATAAGGTTAGTTATGGAGGAGGAAGATTCGGAAAAGGAAAACGTCCAGCTCGTTTTAGTCGACAATTTTTGACAAGTCATAAGTTTACATAAGCGCAAAGGTCATATTGATGCATGTGAGAAAAAATGGACATCACATATATATATATATATATATATATATAAGGGTAATTATATGTTATTATTTACTATCATGATAGCTTAGCCCAAATTAAAAATGATTTAATTTGGTTAAAATTTTATTGGGCTTTAATTATTAAATAAAGTATGGGTCAAATATATGTAGATACTCTAGTAATTGAATTCTAATTAAATTCTAATTAATGATGGGCTAATTAGAATTTGATTAGAACTAACATGCCAAGGTTATAAATATTAGGGTTATGGTCCCTAAATTATACACAAGATATCTTTTCTAATATCCCATCATTAGGAAAGAGAGAGCATATATTCTCTGAATTTCTTGCGTGCTAATTTGGAAGATCAAATCCTCAAAATTCGGTAAAACTTCAAGAAATTCATGGATTCAGGTACGCTTCCGAATTTAGTTTTATTTTTGATTTATTCTTGATGATTTGACATGATAGATCCTGATTTATTAAGTTTTATTTCAGATTTATTTTACAAATCTAACAAGTGGCATCTGAGCCTCGTCATGTTAAATCATTAGGAATTGATTAAAGTTTCTTCTTTAAACGATTGATTCATAAAATTTTATGAGTTTTATATTTCATATATATATTGATTTTTGAAGGCTTATATTAAAGTATTTTTTTATAAAAAAAAATTAAGATTTTCCTTTTCTTTTATTATTATTTTTCGATGGATTAAAAAAAAGTTAACAGTAAATAGGCATAACTTAATTCATATATATATTTTGATTATATACATATATAATAAATGCATGTTATTTTGGAAATTTATATAAATATATATAATTATCTTTTAATTTGATTGAAAGATGAAATTAAGGTAAACATTTTGAAACAAATAAATTCAGATTTTGGCTTTTAATTAAGGATATCTAATATTTTAAATAAATTAGTTGAAACAAAATGCCACCAAAGTGACCTCTTTTGTGTAGATTAATTTATTTGAAATATTAAGATAATTATATGTTTTTGTGATTCATGCGTTTATCAATTGACCCAAAGGTAAGTTAGTATTTAGCAGAATTTCAACGACATCTGTGGTGATAAACGTGTGACAATTATAAGATGTTTTATGTGAGCAACAAGTTAGTCCAAAGATTAATTCATTGTTTGACATAATTTATTATCAATGTTTGATTGCTACAACAAGAGTATTGCTTACTGTTAATATTACTGTCCAAAGACTTGATATTAATGTTGTGTTTGGTATCTCGAGATGGGATTAGCCATTATCTTGAATTTATTGTTTACTTATGAATATTAATTTAAGCTTGTTTTTTGTTCTATATTCAGCTAATTCATCTTCTGCTGCCATAATATCTGCTAATATAAATTTTATACCCATGCTTAATGGGACTAATTTTAAGGAATGAAAAAGACACTTACTTATAGTGCTTGGTTGTATGGATATAGACCTTGCACTAAGGGAAAAACAACCTGCACCTTTTATTGCAGAAAGCACCCTTGATGTTAAGAGGGATTTTGAGAGGTGAGATCGTTCAAATCGCATGAGTCTAATGATAATGAAACACAACATTCCAAAAGCCTTTAGGGGCACAGAATCTGAAGAGATTACTAAGGCCAAGGGTTTCCTTGATGAAATTGAAAAACGTTTTGCTGAAAACGATAAGGTTGAGATGACATCGCTTCTGACTTCTTTGATGTCTATGAAGTATAAAGGTCAAGGAAATGTAAATGAGCACATTATGGAGATGTTCTATATTGTTTTAAGACTTAAGGCACTTAAGATCGAGCCTTCTGAGGAATTGTTTGTTCTTATGGTTTTGGTATCACTTCCTGCACAGTTTAATCAATTTAAAATTAGTTATAACTGTCAAAAGGAGAAATGGACCCTAAATGAGCTCATTTCTCATTGTGTGCAAGTAGAAGAAAGGTTGAAACATGATAAGTCTGAAAGTGCTCATTTGGCCAATGCCCCTAAAGACAAGGGCAAGAAAAGAAAATATCAGAATGAAGCTGCTAAGGGTTCAGCTCAAAAGAAACAAAAACAAGCTACAGAGAGTTGTTTATTTTGTAACAAGTCTGGACATGTGATTGTACCAAATATCATGCTTGGCGTGCAAAGAAAGGTATAATTCTTAATTTGGTATGTTTTGAGATTAATTTAGCTTCAGTACCTAGAAACACTTGGTGGATAGATTCTGGTGCTACTACTCACATAAGTGTTTCTATGCAGGGTTGTCTGAGTTACCGAAAGCCAAGTGATGGTGAAAGACACATCTTTGTGGGCGATGGAAAATCGGTAGAAGTGGAAGCGATTGGGCATTTTAGGTTGCTATTAGGAACTGGGTTTTATTTGGATTTAAAAAACACTTTTATTGTAGCGTCATTTAGACGGAATTTAATTTCTATTTCTTTGTTGGACAAATTTAGATATTATTGTTCATTTAGAAACAATCAATTTAATTTGTCTTTAAATTCAAATGTTATTGGAACTGGTTATTTAAATACTTATGACAACCTTTGTTTGCTAGAAACAGTTGCATCATATAATGAAACCTTGCATGTGGAATCACGTGGTATTAAACGCAAATTAAATAAGAAAAATTCAGCATCATTATGGCATAGGCGCTTAGGTCATATCTCAAAAGTTAGAGTTGAACGCCTTGTGTCTGATGGTATTTTAGAGTCCCTTGACTTCACAGACTTTGATGTCTGTGTCGATTGCATTAAGAGAAAACAAACCAAAACAAAGAGATTGAATGCCAATAGATCTTTAGACGTCTTAGATTTAATTCATACAGATATTTGTGGATCATTCCCTATGGCATCTTGGAATGGTCAACAATATTTCATAGCATTCATAGATGATTACTCACGTTATGGGTACCTATATCTCATTAATGAGAAATATCAGTTTTTGGACATGTTCAAAGTTTATAAAGCTAAAGTTGAGAATCAACTCAACAAAAGGATTAAAAAAGTCAAATCTGATCGTGGAAGTAAGTACTACGGTAGATATGATGGCTCAGGTGAACAATGTCCAGGACCATTTGCGAAATTCCTAGAGCAATGCAGTATTGTCCCACAGTACACCATGCCAGGATCACCTAGTATGAATGGTGTGGCTGAAAGACGAAACGAAACTCTTAAGGATATGTTAAGGAGCATGATTGCTCATTCTACCTTACCTGAGTCCCTTTGGGGAGAAGCATTAAAGACAACAGCTTACATTCTGAATAGAGTACCCAATAAAGCAGTTGCAAAAACACCTTATGAGCTTTGGACAGGTCAAAAGCCTAGTCTAAAGCATTTTTCACATTTAGGGATGTCCAGTTAAGGCAAGACCTTATAGGCCATATGAAAAGAAATTGGACTCCAAAACAGTAAGCAACTACTTTATTGGTTATTCTGAGCGATCTAGGGGCTATAAATTTTATGATCCCATAATAAGGAATATTTTTGAGACGGGAACTGTAATATTTTTTGAGGATGTTGAGTTTGGGGGAGAAATAAGGTTAGAGACATTGCTTTTGAGGAGGAATTGGATTCTAACTCAATTCTTACTATCACTTTTGATGATGTTCAGGTTCTTATACCTATCATTGATTAAGAAGTGAATCCAGAAGCTCTACAAGACAATGTTGAACAACTCTCAATTCAAAATGAGGTGATTGTTCTAGAAGAACAAACTCAACAACCTCAAGAACAAGTGCCATTAAGGAGGTCCACAAGAGAAAGGAGAAATGCTATTCCAGATGATTATATTGTATTTCTCCAAGAACATGAGGATGATAATGGAATGATGGAAGATGATCCAATCAACTTTCATCAAGCCATGAAAAGTTCTAATTCTCAAAAGTGGATTGATGCCATGAAAGATGAGTATAAATCTATGCAAGACAATAAAGTTTGGGAACTTGTCCTATTGCCTGAAGGTGCAAAACCAATTGGTTGTAAATGGATATTTAAAACCAAGAGGGATGTAAATGGTAATGTGGAGAGGTATAAGGCGCGTCTTGTAACTAAAGGATATACTAAAAAAAAAAGGTATTAATTTTACAGAGACATTCTCTCCAGTTTCATCGAAAGACTCCTTCAGGATAATCGTGGCACTTGTTGCTCATTTTGATCTTGAGTTACATCAGATGGATGTTAACATTGCGTTTCTTAATGGCGATATTGAAGAAACAATTTATATGGTGCAACCAAAAAATTTTGAGTCGAAAGACTCAAAGAATTTGGTTTGCAAATTGACAAAATCCATCTATGGACTCAAATAAGCTTCCCGTCAATAGTACCACAAGTTTCATCAAATAATTGTTTCGTTCGATTTTGAGATGAATATTGTTGATGATTGTGTGTATCACAAATTCAATGGGAGTAAGTATATATTTCTGGTTCTATATGTTGATGACATTTTGCTTGCCACTAATGATATAGGCTTATTGCATGAAACCAAGAGATTTTTATCTAAGCATTTTGAGATGAAAGATCTTGGGAACGCCTATTTTGTTTTAGGAATTCAGATACATCGAGATCGATCTCGAGGTATTCTTGGATTATCACAAAAGAGCTATATCGATAAAGTACTCAAAAGGTTTGGCATGCATAGTTGTAAACCAGGTGACACCCCTGTCGCTAAAGGAGACAAATTTAGTCTTACTCAATGCCCTAAAAATAACCTTGAAATTTAGGAAATACAAAATATTCCCTATGCATCAGCTGTTGGGAGTTTAATATATGCTCAAGTTTGTACGCGTCCGGACATTGCGTACATTGTTGGGATGTTAGGCAGATATTTAAGCAACCCTGGTATAGACCATTGGATAACAGCCAAAAGGGTTGTGAGATATCTTCAGAGAATAAAAGATTACATGCTTACTTATAAAAGATCAGATCTTTTGGAGGTCATAGGGTATTCTGATTCTGATTTCGCTGGATGCCAAGATAGTAGGAAATCTACATCAGGCTATATTTACCTGTTAGCTGGAGGAGTTATATCTTGAAAAAGTGTCAAATAGACACTTGTAGCTTCGTCCACTATGGCAGCAGAGTTTGTAGCATGTTGTAAGGCAGCAAACCATGGAATATGGTTGCAGAACTTTGTCACAGGGCTGCGCATTTTGGAGAATGTAGAAAGGCCACTCAAAGTATTTTGTGACAATAAGTCAGCAGTGCTGTATTCCAATAACAACAGGAGTTCATCTAAGTCAAAGCATATTGACATAAAGTTCCTAGTTGTAAAAGAAAGAATGGTCAAATATCCATAGAGCACATTGGGACAAACTCTATGATAGCGAATCCGCTCACAAAAGGTTTACCACCCAAGGTCTTTCATGAGCACACTGCTCATATAGGTGTTACATTATTTGAGGATATCATGATTTAGTGGGAGTTTATATTTTATTTGTTTTATGTTTGTTTTTAGACATTTATGTATTTGGTTATTTTCTAATCAGAAATAAAGTATTCGGTTTATTCATTATGTTTATTATTTTGGTACTGGCCTCACTTAAGTTTAAAGATGACCAATTGGAAATAGACATGTTTAGATCATATTGCATGTAATTTCCACGCTATACATCCATACTTGTTCTATGTCATTTGGTTGTGTTAATATACGTGATCATGGATGGATTTTGTTACGATATATGTAATGAAAGTCGCCTTGGTTCTATGTTAACATAATTAATGGACGAGATTGTTCAGAATACCTTTTGGACATGATAGTAAAATTTTGAGCTCATAAGGTTATATAATGACATGTAATTATAGAGTAATTAGTATATATATGTGGTCCAAGTGGGAGATTGTTGGAAAATATGGACATCACATATATAATAAGGGTAATTACATGTTATTATTTACTATTATGATAGGTTAGCCCAAACTAAAAGTGATCTAATTTGGTTAAAATTTTATTGGGTTTTAATTATTAAATAAAGTATGGGTCAAATATGTGTAAATACTATAATAATTGAATTCTAATCAAATTCTGATTAATGATGGGCTAATTAGAATTTGATTAGAACTAATATGCCGAGGTTATAAATATTAGGGTTATGGTCCTCAAATTATACACAAGATATCTTTTCTAATATCCCATCATTAGGAAAGAGAATGCAAATATTCTCTGAATTTCTTGTGTGCTAATTTGGAAGATCAAATCCTCAAAATTTGGTAAAACTTCAAGAAATTCATGGATTCAGGTACGCTTCCGCATTTACTTTTATTCTTGATTTATTCTTGATGATTCGACATGATAGATCCTGATTTATTAAGTTTTATTTCAGATTTATTTTACAAATCTAACAGTGGCAGCATTCGAAGTCTTTAGAGACTGCTAGAAATTTTCAGTCCGATATGCTTTAAATGGAAATGGCATTGGTATCTATCGTATATCTGGCCTAGAACAAACCGGATGACCGAAATGCCAGATATACCAAATACCGAGTTATGTATCTATGATATTGTTTTCTTTCATATATATATTTTTTGATGAATACGAGATTTAAGGTAAACTCGCAAAACCATGTATAAAGCAATACTCACATTTAGCATAGATCTCATTCACTTTCTTGAAGTCTTTCAAGTCAGCTAGCTTGTATGAAGGAAACCAAAAAAGAAAAACAGTAAAGATCTTATCCATTTTAGATTATCCACCCTTATCCATGTAACAAGCAAAATGGCGGAGAAAACCAAAGAATAGTAATACATAATTGTTGTTTTAACCACAGCGGAATAGCCAGCACTGCCAACTTTCAGTATTTCTCCATATTTTTCAGTACCTATAGATTTGCATAGCAGTGTCGAATCAATTACGGACATGGTACTCGATTCCACAATTGGAAAACTAAAATAGCAAATTTATAGACTCATAGTTACCTACTCCATTTGATCCTCTATTTGTTTGAGATGAACTTCTGGTCTGGAATAAAACCCTACAGACATTATCAGTACCTTGCTTATAAGCTAGACATCTAAGACTACAACCTTAACATGTCAAGAATCTTCAACAAATATGGAATGAGACCGAGAACACCAGAGACAAAGAGAAAATTATTAGCCTTGATAACCTGCGAATACGGTCCCAATGTCGTTGGAGCTTTGTCGGTTACCACGACCACCTTTTTCATTACAATCATAGACATAGTCCAACTCAGGACATGGACCGTAGATACATAATAAAGAAAAGCAACAATGCAACTGATAATGAAACAAAAATTGGTCCAAAATATTTAACATATGATGAATTTGCTTATAACATCATTAGCCCCTAATTTCCACAATGTCGTTTATCATTCGACATTAATGAAATTCAAGGTCATAATCCACAACAGGAAACGATAACAGTTTTCTTTCTCAGATATTAGGTTTACAATCACAATAAAGTCCCTAAAATAGCCATATATGAATAGAAATTCCTATAAATTCCATCATGCATGATTTCACCCATTTCAAAAGTAACCTATTAAACAAAAACTTGCTCTCCGCCTGAGAGTCCTCTTATTTCAACAATGGTGTCGGCCTTCGAATAAGAAGGAAGATTAAATGTACCAGTGCCTAGAAATAGAGAAAAAATTTACACAAATTAAAACCGAAAGCCCTAGAGTTTTTCCGTATAAATATGCCTTCAACTTCTTTATGGTATTTATAAGGCATAATTTTTTAGTGTTCAAAAAGATCGAGCTTATGGCTGTGTAACGACTATCAACTGGCTCCCCATTATACCCCGATCCATTACTTCATAATAGTACAGTCGTCGATTGAGTCTTCCACGTCGACTTTCACCCTCAACCGTAGAAAGTAAAATCACCCCATAATTAACTTCCCTAGGATAGGCTTCGGAAGCAATGATCCCATCTCGACATTATATATGAAATGTGTGCGGTTCGGAGTGATATCGCATCATCGACGACTTAAGAATACATCGATTGTAAACCAAATATTTTTAGCGACCAAAATTTTTAAGACTGGGAAATGGTTT
This sequence comes from Gossypium anomalum, assembly GCA_025698475.1. NCBI lineage: Eukaryota > Viridiplantae > Streptophyta > Magnoliopsida > Malvales > Malvaceae > Gossypium > Gossypium anomalum. Next base: position 12,857,212 of record CM046956.1, read on the forward strand.
GTAATGAAGAAATGGATAGGATGGAGGAGAAATTATATGACTGAAGGATGATGAAGCCTTGATATGTTAGACCCTTTTTATAATCGCAGGGAATGATCTGTTTGCGAAAAAAAACTTGAAAGCGCGCTGCAGGAGTGATGAACATATTCTAAATGTGTTTAAAGCGTCTGAATTATTCGAAGCTTTAAGCATTTCTCTCTGGGGAATAAGAATTTTGCTAGAGAAAGCTCACCCAGCTGGGCAGGAAAGTGTGATGGTACCTTTTGAAATTATATGACTTCTGAACGTATGATGAAAATTAATTGCACCATATGATATGCAACGAATGTGTACATTCGTAAACGAGATACTTAACACATATTCTTTTTCTCTTTACATAATTCTATTATAAAAAGAGGTGTAATTTTCAAAACATAGACATATATCTGGTTAATATAAAACATAAGAACTTTGCATCACGGGTGAGCCTTGTAAATATTCATGGGACAACTATCTACTTAATTTTTTTTAGTTTGTTCATCCAAATCTCAAAACGTATTAAAATGAGACGATGAGTGGAATCCATTATATATTACGACAGTCAAATCTGTACTACAGAGTTCGGGGTAGTGTTTGCAAGGGCGAATTACGTGAAATTTTCTTTCAATAGTACCATTCAAATGTGTGAGCTATAGACCAGGATCAGGAAGAAAGTCGGGAAATCGACCCAAGGAAGAATTATGAGGTTGTAATGCAAAATATATTGCATCCATTTACCTCTATAAGTATGAGCTATTCAATGTGATCAACTAGACACATCCTGAGATAGTTATATCATCCATATTAAAAGCAGAAATACAGGCCTATAGACTTCCTCGTCATCGTCATCATCATCGCCTGAGTACGTAGCTAGCAGGGTCTCCTGGGCGATAGTATCTTCGGGATCGACACTGTCATCATCTTTCTCTATTGTCGATTGCTGCGTCGTCCTCGCCTATCATTGTGTATCTGGCACTCCCTCGTCCACCGATTGCAATAATGAGCCACCTCTGTAAAATAGTGATGTGTACGGTGTTTAGGTCATTATAAGGGTGAAACCATAAGATGCCCTAAATTTTGAGTACATCAAAAAGATTTCGGGCATCAACATCACCATCAACTACTGCATTGGCGTTTACATCAATGGCAGTGGGTATGTCGGTGTCTATTTCAACATTGAGTTCGACATCGACATCTGCGCAATGGTGTAGTATGCGAAGGAAATCGGAGGAACGAAATATGTACCTGCGGGAACAGAACAACCGGTTACGTGTGACGGTGGTACGTAATGTGGTGGTGCTTGTGAATAAAACATATGGTTATTTAATTGAATGGGATTACTTGGAACGAAGTGATCTAAATAATGCACAGCCATAGGCGGTTCATCTCCTGTTGGAGCGGATGACGAACCTGTTGTGTGACCGCGTCTCCTCCAAGTTTGTTGTGGCAATCAACGTGACCTCTTCGCCCAAATTTGCCAACCCCTATCCACTGGTGATAGTAGATAAGGCTTGCCTACAACTCTGAACCATGCCAAGTAATCATCAACTGTCGCCGTGTCCGTTGAGAAAAAATTATTTGCGAATGAGTATGGATTGCATCCTACGATCCCACGCCTCGATGTGCTTCTCGTGCCGCACTACCCAGTCGATGTTGTCCTTTCCCCGCATGTCTATCTTGTACACCTCCTTCAGGTCTTGTGATGGTGGCAGAATTTGTTGCCTCCACCCGAATTACCGCAACACCCGGTCTGTTTCGTGTATTTCCACCGTCGCGTACACTACCAACAACACATTCGCGTCCCACATCTACCGATTGCCCAACACTTTCGGCGGGATGCAAGATATGACATCGGTGTCGATGTACGACATTAATTCAAACTAAAAAGTAAAATTGTAAATATCGTTATTTATGAATTTTTTACGAATCAATAAATAATTAATATAGGTTCGAAAGAATATGTATCTAACCTCGGCTTCTGAGCGTTGATCTAACAACAGTTTAATATCTTCTGAATCCTTAGGCAGTCCCGTGTAGGTTGACCCATGGTTCCACCTGTACAAGTGATATATAAGCTGAAACGTATAATAATAAAAATTATTGTACAACTACGTATTTGCTAACAAGTGATGCTCACCTCGTCACCAAGGGGAAAATATATGGGTCTGTAACATCCCGATTTTGCGCTTAGTTGGAACATTGGTTTTGGGACCACAAATCCGATTAGGAAAATTTTATTTTTATTATATTTTTATGGTCTACGATTTCACGAAATGATTTTGTGAAATTTTCGTTCGAAAATTTCGACGTTTGGGCACTCAATTTAGTAAAAAGGACTAAATTGTAAAAATGCAAAAGTTGAGTTTTACATGTTAGAGGTGTCTAATTGTCAAGAAATTTTAAATAGGAGGTCCTTAAATGATAATTAAACCATTATATAACTTGTTGGACAAAAATGGCCTTGGTTGGGTAAAATTTGAAAGAATAGTAACAAGGACATTTTGGTCATTTAGGGGTAAAATGAATTAAAAGACAAATTTTAAACAACCAAGTGTGTCCCTTTCTTCTTACTACAACAGAATGTACCAAGAGCAGCCATGGTTAAGGTTTGACCAAGCTTCCAAGTTTAATAATCAAGAAAATCGAGATTTAGGCTTAAATCGAGAAAATACAAGGTTATGAACTAGAATGGTAAATTGTCATTTCTGGATCCGAGGTAAGTTCGTACGGTTAAATTATTAAATTTCAATATTATTTTATGAATGGTGATTAATATTTATGTATGTTAATTGTTGAAAATAAGTAAATTATGTATAAACGTTACGAAATCGAACTGAGTATTTCGGAGGAACGGAACGCAGGAAATGAGTACGATCGTTCGGTGAAAAAGATGAATTGATGATAAATTACCCAAGTAAATGAGATTCAAAGCATTTGTTGCGAATTCTCGTGTTTGCTTTCCGCTTAGCTCTTACGAGCTTCATTAACTCATATGAGTTTTGATTAACCCTTTTGGGGTTTTGATTCACTGATGAGCTTGATTTAGTAAGGGCTTCCGTTTAGTACTTGTGTGCTTCAGTTAGCCTTCAGGCTTCAGTTAGCCTTTGGGCTTCCGTTTAACACTTGTGTGCTTTAGTTAGCCTTCGGGCTTCCGTATACTTTGTGTATACCATATGAAAAGAAAAGGTATACTTTGTGTGTACCACTCAAAAAGAAACGTACACCTCGACTGTACAATTGGAAAAGAAAAGGTCCATAAAAAATTAAATAATTCAGCGGTAATGACATACATAGTGATATAAAGAAAAATGGTATGATAAACTCATCTATACTTAGTTGATACTAATATGATGCATATGATTGTCCTGTTTGCATGAGTGGTTGTGCTAAGAGATAGCACAGGTAGGTACTCGAAACTCATGAGTACATGTTTGACATGTGAAATGAAATGGACTTGTGAAGAGAGTGCAAATGAATGAGTGATATTTACGAGAATAATTTCTATGACAAGCTTGTAATAATGATCATTATATTGTACCAAAACAGATTTGGATAGCAGCATTGGTCCGACTTTGAAAGTCCACTAAAAATAGTGGAAATTGAGTTAGAAGCTTAATAAAATATGAAATTAAAGCTTAGTGAGTTTAATTTCACATAACGGAAACGGTGAAAGTAAAAGAATTCTGTATCATGAGATATTTGAATTCTTGTGAGACAGAGTCGGAGTGATTCCAAACTCCCCTGTCTCAACTTTGAAAAATCACTAGAAATTGTAAAAAAATAATTATGAGTTAAAATTCATATGACTAAAATCCTTAATGAGTCTACTTTTAGGAGAAAGAGATGGAAACATTATCCGAGTCTCGTACTATGAGATAATTAAATTTTAGTGAAGAAAGGTCAAAGCTATCAAATAGAAAAATAGGGGAGATTTTAAATAATAAACTGTACTTTTTGGTTGGACCAAAAATTCTAAAAATTTTATGGTGGAAAGATATATGAGTTTAGTTTCTAGAAAAATTTATGAATCTTAATTTGAAGTTTCGTAGCTCCAGATATAAATGATTTACTGACTATGACTCAAGAAAACAGCTTAACTAGAACATGTGTAAATGTACAATTGGGATAGTTTTACTATGGAAAGCATGTTAGTAAATTGCTTATTATTTTCATGCGAGCTTACTAAGTGTAAAGCTTACGCCTCCTTTCCATTTCTTTTAGTGTTGTCAGGTTAGCTCGGGGTTAGAAATCGTCGGAGGTAGCATCACACTATCAAACCAACACCTTGAGAGTATAAACACATATGCTAGAATTATCAAGTGAGTGGCATGTATAGGGACCTAGTTTTATAACATGTTTTATTATAATTAGGCCAAATATATTGGTCTTTAGTGAGCTAATGATTCTGACTTATAAATCTAGCTATTCATGTTATGTCTGATGTTGGTGATGTGCATATACTTGTTTGCCATGCATGGTTGGTAATATGTTATGTGTTGTGGTGAGAATATCATGCTTGTGTCTTGATTGTAGATATATAATTACTCAAATATGCCATGTCAATTGCTATGAAAATATATAAGTGCATGTAGGTAATTAAGGGTGACAATTGGCTTGAAAAATAGCCTTGAAATTATTCACACGGATAGATACACGGGCGTGTGTCTAGGCCGTGTGTGACACATAGCTTAAGCACACGAGCATGTGCCTTGGCCGTGTGACCCTAACTTGTTCATGACCAAATGGATAGAGAGCTCCATGGGCACAGGACACGAGAGTGTCTCAAGCAACACGGACGTGTGTGACCACACGGCCCAATCCACAAGGGCGTGTGACTCTCTGAAGCAAGAAAATTAGTTAAGTTGCCCAAAAATTTTCAAAGTTCTTGGTTTAGTCTCGAACCACCCCAATGTATGTTATAGATTTCGAAGACCTATATAAGGGACAATATGCATGTGTTCGAGATGTTTTAATTTTTGGTGAAAATTTTGTGGCCCGGTTTTGTATGTTGTGAATGTTTAAGTCCTGTAACGCCTCGACCCCTGTCCCGACTTTGGATATGGGTGAGGGGTGTTACATTTAGTGGTATCAGAGCTATGGTTTAGTCGGTTCTCAGACTAACCTAGTATGTGTAAAAGTCCAGCTATACATGCCACTGATCCGTGATAGTGTGGTGTCTCCTGACGCGTATGAGAGCCACTTTGTTTAGACAAAGGTACTCTCCAACTGAGCTGCGCCGACCATGTTGAATGTGATGCTAAAATATTCGAGTAAAGTATAGTCATGACGAACTAAAACTTGGAAAGCTATGAATGAGGATTCATGAAATGTGTAAATGGTGAAATGAGCTTATCTATGATTAATAGATAATTCCATGATGTATATGATCGATTTATTTGAAAAAATGCATGTGTTTAAGTAACTTATCAAAAATATTGATAAGATGAATATTCATGTATATTGGTTGGGATGATTATGATTGGTAAGGTCGTATAACTTGAGTAAATGTATTAAATTGCTTGGACTGATATATATGATTGTAATGATATGCATACGATGATGTGTAAGATGAAAGTTTAGACTGTGATATACTTATCCATATTTGTTTGGCCCTTTTATGATATAATGTGCTTGACTTGTCTAATTTAATGAATGGATAAGTAAGATTTTCTAGGAAACATGGAAATACATGCATAAGCACACTTGTTTAAATGAGATAACTGGAAAGTGAGTGTAAAATCAAAATGAATGTTAGTTACTCGAAATGAATGACATGATTGAGATATGATTGCTATGATGAAAACTGTGTTACATGTATATGTATATGAGAGTTCAGTCAGAGGCCCTACGACCCCCTCCCCCTTACCAAAGTGGTGTTTTATAATGGAAATTCTTGAGATTTATGTTGAATGAGTTTCCAGGTGAGAAACCAAAGAGTTCAATGATGGAATGGTTATAAGCATGATTAGAGATTGAGAATAGGTTAATAAGTACAGACATGAGCTAGTAAGATATCGGATTGACAGAAAGATTGTTTAATTTTTGCAACATCGCAGTTAGCAAAAAAGGTTAATTTTGGTAAAAAGATCTATTCTGGTATGATGTCGAGAAATGTACTGATTGAAATTCCCTCATGAATTGGTTTTCCTAGTAAAGGGAATATTATGGAATTTGGGACTGCAGAAATAGTTAAAGGAATAATGTTCGAAATATGAAATGTCCAAGCATGATAATTACAGTGAACAGTTTGTGATTGTCTCTATTGAGATATGGTATGAGATTATCTAACACCAGAAATATTATTGGGGCTATCTAATCCCTGATGAATTCTTATATTATGAAAATGTTCCCTGATCTTAACGTTAGACGAATGTGTTGTCAGTCTGATTGGATTATAATCTGCATGGTTCTATTTTTCTCTAGTAATTTGTTATATTTCGCCTGTTGGGAATCGATGAGAAATTGTGTATGGTGCCATGATTCTATTTCTACCGATCATTGTTCTGATTGATTTTATGTATATATGAGAAGCATATAATTTTGGTCGTATTTGTTGTCAGTGGTTTGGAATGATGTTATTCTGGATTTCTTTTCTTTGAAAAACCATTGGGGTCTTTCATATTTTTATGAGTCTGGTTCTCGGTCTTCTGATGTAGTGCTGTAAATGGGATTTCCTTATCATGGATTTCTTTATCTTGGATTTCCTTATTCTGGGCTTCTCCGTTTCAAATTTCTCTATCTTGGGTTTTTTTTAGATATTTTATCTTGTAACTTGTTGATCATGGCTTGCATTTAGAGCATGATCTCCAGCTTGTGATTGATGTATATAAAGAACAAGTATGACTATACCTCTGAATTGATCCTGATAATGTGGTGAAATTTCAAGTCCCAATGTGTATGGTGGATTTCCTTTCTCAAGTAAATTAATCAGAGTTAATGTATTCAGTTGAGCTATCAGTATTATTTATGCTAATGCATTTGTTATGGTTTTCGATTGACATGATGAGTGAATTTGGAATGATGCATGTTGAATCGTTCTATTAACTAGAAGAGAGAATTTCTTGAAATATCAATTACGGATGAATAAGGTCGACTGGATTGTTCAATCTGTATGGCATATATGTTTAGAATTTAATGAGATGTGTAAATTATGCTGGTATACCCAAATGTCTACTCACCAGTTTCATAGAATTTCGTGTCTTAATGAATTTTGGATATCATGGAATTTTAATCTCCACTAATCGGATTGAGATCTGAGTTTCATATCATGATTTCTTTGGAAAGCTAGAAGAGGCTTGAAATAAAGAGTAGCTGAGGGTTGAATTGACAAATAATTGGACTGTGTGAAATTATAAAGAGTATGAGGTTAAGATGAACTAACTAGTTTTACTATTCGAATTCGAAAAGATTTGGGTGCGACTGTATATGCATAATGATGGTATGGATCGAAATTTTGAGTACATATGATCTTTGTATGTAAAATTTAAAGAGATAGGTAGTAAAAGTTTAGCTTGAGTGAAAGTTCTTTGAAATCGATTATAGGATTGAGGAATCCAAGTGAAAAACCAAAACCACTTTTCTGGTGAGATTTTAGGGGACGAAAATTCCTAAAGGGGGAAGAAATGTAACATCCCGATTTTGGGCTTAGTTGGAACAGTGATTTTGGGACCACAAATCCGATGAGAAAAATTTCATTTTTATTATATTTTTATGGTCTATGATTTCACGGAATGATTTCGTGAAATTTTCGTTCGACAATTTCGACGTTTGGACACTCAATTTAGTAAAAAGGACTAAATTGTAAAAAGTGCAAAAGTTGAGTTTTACATTTTAGAGGTTTCTAATTGTCAAGAAATTTTAAATGAGAGGTCCTTAAATGATAATTAAACAATTGTATAACTTGTTGGACAAAAATGACCTTGGTTGGGTAAAATTTGAAAGAATAGTAAAAAGGACATTTTGGTTATTTAGGGGTAAAATGAATTAAAAGACAAATTTTAAACCCCAAGTGTGTCCCTTTCTTCTTGCTACAGCAGAATGTACCAAGAGCAGCCATGGTTAGGGTTTGGCCAAGCTTCCAAGCTTAATAATCAAGAAAATCGAGATTTGGGCTTAAATCGGAAAAATACAAGGTTATGGATTAAAATGGTAAATTGCCATTTCTGGATCCGAGGTAAGCTCGTACGGTTAAATTATTAAAGTTCAATATTATTTTATGAATGGTGATTAATATTTATGTATGCTAATTGTTAAAAATAAGTAAATTATGTATAAAAGTTACGAAATCGAACTGAGTATTTCGGAGGAATGGAATGCAGGAGATGAGTACGATCGTTCAGTGAAAAAGATGAATTGACAGTAAATTACCCAAGTAAACGGAGATTCAGCATTTGTTGAGAATTCTCGTGTTTGCTTTTCGTTTAGCTCTTACGAGCTTCCGTTAACTCATATGAGTTTCAGTTAACCCTTTTGGGGTTTCAGTTCAGCTCTGATGAGCTTCAGTTAGCCTTCGGGCTTTCGTTTAGCACTTGTGTGCTTTAGTTAGCCTTCGGGCTTCTGTATACTTTATGTATACCATATGAAAAGGAAAGGTATACTTTGTGTGTACCACTCAGAAAGAAACGTACACCTCGAGTGTACAATTGGAAAAGAAAAGGTCTATCAGAAATTCAATAATTCAGCGGTAACGACATACATAGTGATATAAAGAAAAATGGTATGATAAACTCATCTATACTTAGTTGATACTAATATGATGCATATGATTGTCCTATTTGCATGAGTGGTTGTGCTAAGAGATAGCACAGGTAGGTACTCGAAACTCATAAGTACATGTTTGACATGTGAAATGAAATGGACTTATGAAGAGAGTGCAAATGAATGAGTGATACTTACGAGAATAATTTCTATGACAAGCTTGTGATAATGATCATTATGTTATACCAAAACAGATTTGGAGGACAGCATTGGTCCGACTTTAAAAGTCCACTAAAAATAGTGGAAATTGAGTTAAAAGCTTAATAAAATATGAAATTAAATCTTAATGAGTGTAGTTTCACATAAAGGAAACGGTGAAAGTAATAGAATTCTGTATCATGAGATATTTGAATTCTTGTGAGACAGAGTTGGAGTGATTCTAGACTCCCCTGTCTCAACTTTGGAAAATCACTAGAAATTGTACAAAAATAATTATAAGTTAAAATTCATATGACTGAAATCCTTAATGAGTCTACTCTTAGGAGAAAGAGACAGCAACATTATCCGAGTCTCGTACTATGAGATAATTAAATTTTAGTGAAGAAAGGTCGAAGCTGTCAAATAGCAAAATAGGGGAGATTTTAAATAATAAACTGTACTTTTTGGCTGGACCAAAAATTCTAAAAATTTTATGGTGGAAAGATATAGGAGCCTAGTTTCTGGAAAAATTTACGGATCTTAATTTGAAGTTCTGTAGCTCCAGATATAAATGATTTAGTGACTATGACTCAAGAAAATAGCTTAACTAGAATATGTGTAAATATACAATTGGGATAGTTTTACTATGGAAAGCATGTTAGTAAATTGCTTATTAGTTTCATGTGACCTCCTTTCCATTTCTTTTAGTGTTATCAGGTTAGCTCGGGGTTGGAGATCGTTGGAGGTAGCAGCACACTATCAAACTAACACCTTGAGAGTATAAACAGATATGCTAGAATTATCAAGTGAGTGGCATGTATAGGGACCTACTTTTATAACATGTGTTATTATAATTTGGCCAAATATATTGGTCTTTAGTGAGCTAATGATTCTGACTTAAAAATCTAGTTATTCATGTTATATCTGATGTTGGTGGTGCGCATATGCTTGTTTGCCATGCATGGTTGGTAATATGTTATGTGTTGTTGTGAGAATGTCATGCTTGTGTCTTGATTGTAGATATATAATTACTCAAATATGCCATGTCAATTGCTATGAAAATCTATAAGTGTATGTAGGTAATTAAGGGTGACAATTGGCTTGGAAAATAGCCTTGAAATTGTCCACACGGATAGATACACGGGCGTGTGTCTAGGTCGTGTGTGACACACGACTTGAGCACACGGACGTGTGCCTTGGCCGTGTGACCCTAACTTGTTCATGACCAAATGGATAGAGAGCTCCATGGGCACAGGACACGGGAGTGTCTCAAGCCACACGGACGTGTATGACGACACGGCCCAATCCACACGGGCGTGTGACTCTCCGAAGCAAGAAAATTAGTTAAGTTGCCCAAAAATTTTCAAAGTTCTTGGTTTAGTCTCGAACCACCCCAATGTATGTTATAGATTTCGAAGACCTATATAAGGGATGATATGCATGTGTTCGAGATGTTATAATTTTTGGTGAAAATTTTATGGCCCGGTTTTGCATGTTGTGAATGTTTAAGTCCGGTAACGCCTCGAACCCTGTCCCGGCGTTGGATATGGGTGAGGGGTGTTACAAGGTCAGTCACCTTGGGACGTAGAAACGGTAGTCGCCACCAGGCTTACGACTGTAGTAAGAGTAGACAACCACTGATCGACATCGCGCTTTGTACCGTAGCCTGACACATCTCCCGGTATAACATGGACAATACGGTAGATCCCCAACTTAGTTTCACAAATTCATTGAAGTCCACTAGATGTAATAACCACCTTACGTGTACCAAATTTTGAGATTTTTTGGGGCATTAAAATGCCCCCAATTAACCTCATGATGTATGCTGGGGCGTATTGTTGTATGACCTCCTCCGTTCGGTTTTCAGGGTCTTTATGGAGCTTGTTGAAATTATCCTTCAACCAGTTCATCGTTATCCGATGACCCTCAAACTTTTCGAGATCTTCCCCAACAGTGATTGGTAGAGACTCTTTTTGCCCAGAACGATTGCTAATCCAGTGATGACTAGCTCATCCATTGTCAAACCAAGTTGTAGCGCTACACCTTCGAGTGTGATTGTACACTTGTCGCGTGGAAGGTGGAAAGTGTATGTTTAGGGCCTCCATCTTTCCACCAATGCATTGATTAGTTGCAAATCGAGTTTGCAGCCCCAAGACATGCGAGATGCATGTAAGAATCTAAACGCTTGCAAGTGGCCACAAATTTCAAGAATAGCAAGCTTTCCCATATTATGGATAAAGCCCTCCAGAATACGATCATCAGCCTATTTACACAATTAAAAAAAATAAATTTAACATTATTGAAATTAACAAAATTTAAAATTTGATCTTACCATTGCTAATTGGGTGGTGGAAATATGCTTATCGTCAAAGTGGATTAGGGAGGTGACCATTAGTAAGAAATCGATTTAAACGAATAAGAATGAGATAGTTTTAAAAAAACAATATTTTTAAATAAAAATATCGAAATATTAAAAAGTTAACAGCTAAATGAGATAGTTGAGAGAGTTGAGAAAAGAATGTGAATGAAAAAAAAATTTGAGGGGTATTTATAGTGTAAAGAAAAAAGTTATTGTTGGATGTATTTAATTTTTTTTTATCATTGGCGATAACGTTCAAAAAGCCGTTGGAATCTGACTGTTAACAGCTGGACGCACTTTCCAATTAAATCAACCTATATCCTTAATTAATTTTAAATCTGGCCTAAAGATAAAGGTCTAATTAAAAATAAAAATCAACCTCTAGGAATTATTTTGCAGTTCTGTTGTGTATGCAAGTGAAGTGAACTGAAAAAACAGTAGGAAAAATGGTGTAAAGTAGATTATCCCTTTTGTTGGTGAAGCCCAAACTGTTGATTTTCCACCCAATGATTGTTAAGGTTTGGGCTTGGTGTGGAATTTGTAGATCATTTTTTTGATTAAAATTCTTAGGATAATGGTTATACTTACCGGTTTACATGGATTTAGTTTCTTTTTACTTTTATTTTATCATCACATTTTGGACATCTGGTTTGGACATCAGTTTTATTTCGTCAAAAAGTGATGTGGGTCAACAATTTTTTATAAAAAATTCATCATTTTCAGGTTAAATTCTCAAGATTAATTATTATACTTGTTGATTTACGTGAATTCCAAATTTTTTTACATCTTACTTCAACATTTTAACTGCGATACAAACTTATTTTTATTGTAAATTTGGATAGACAGTATATTTATTTTAGTAAAATTAAAAATAGTGGTACGATAAAATTAATTATTATAATTTTAAGATAAAAGATTTTATCGTACCATAATCACTTTCCATCCAAAGGGGACCTTAATCAACAAATAATTTTCAAATCATATTTTAATCTATTCTTAGGGTCCGTTTGTTTATATGTAAAATGTTTTACGGAAAATATTTTCTGCATTTTTCTGTGTTCGTTTCACAAAAAATAATTTGGTCAACGGAAAATGACTTACAGGTCAAAGTAAAATAAGCCATTTTTCCTGTAAAATGACTTATCCTTTTGAAAAGTAAAATAAGTCATTTTTCCTGTAAAATGGCTTATCCTTTTGAAAAGTATAAGTCATTTTCCGGAAAAGAGCTCATCTATAAATAATTTTATTTTTATATAAAAATTAATTTAAATCAAGCTTAATATTATTATATTGATAATAAATTTTATTTTTATTTTTAAAAATATTTAAAATATTATATTTTTTAATATTATTAAACATACATATTTAATTATTTATATTTAGTCATATAATAAATTATTAATATAAGAAATATAATTTATTATTTTAATAAATTATTTAATATTTCAATTTTATTTTAAAAATAAATTTTAAAAATAATAATTTTAAATAATATTATTCACATATTATTGAAAATATTCAATATTAATACTTTAATAATAAATATTTATTACAATTATAAATATATTAATAATAAATGTTTTGTAGTATAAATGTTAAGTCTATTTACACTTCACAGATTTGTAATTTAGTTTTTGTACTTTTATTTTCAAGATTTTAGTCCCTTTAATTTTCAAATTTGAAAATCAAGTCCAGTTGTTGACATTGTTAATTTTTTTTGTTAATTTTGTTGATGTCACATTTTTAAATAAAAAATACTCACTCAGTAGTCATGTAATTAAAAAATGACGTTGTAATGAATCTAAATTTAACATAATATTTTTAATATATGTAAAAACAATGTAAAATATAAAATTATAGATAAAAATAAATTCAATTAAACAATGAAAAAATAAGAAAATCTCAAATGTAAGTTTGTTTAATTGAAAACAACTTTTATGAAATATTTTTAAGAAATCTACCAAACAACAAAAAATATTTTACACAGATTCATCCAAATACCAGAAAATATTAGCTTTTCCAGAAAAGTAAATCATTTTTCAGAAATCATTTTCCGGGAGTTATTTTCAGTGAAACAAACGGAGCCTTAATGTTGATTGATTTTCGAAAGATTAGATAAGGAAAGAACGATAATCTTTATTTCAAACCTTATCCCTGGAGATAAAATTAGCTATTTTATTTAAATAAACAAAAAATTATGGGATAAATATTCAAGATATTTTAAAAAATAAATTCAGTTTTAAGTTAATAAATCTTATCTAAAGGCCAAATGAATGATGATTTAAAAGAAACTTATAAATAGGTAGTTGATTGGCATTACTTAGATGTGGTTTTAGAGTGTCTAAGTTAAACACTTTGATTGGCATTACTTAGATGTGATTTTAGAGTGTCTAAGTTAAACACTTTGCTTTATTCTATTGTTTTTTGTTTTTTATTTGACACTCTTGTAAGAGTTATTTGGAGAGTTTTATGATTGGTTTAATGATAAATTTAGTCATTAACATTTGCATGTTTTGTTAAAATGGCCTTAATTGTACTTTTAAGCCTTTTTTGATACCTTTGTTCTTTTTTTCAATTTGTTTTTTCTAACAAATTTAATGAAAGTACCATTAAAAAAAATTAACGGGGATGATGTGGAACTTCATATGTGGAATATTTTTAATGAGATGTAAATTATTACTTAGATAACCCAATAAGATAATTACATGTGGAAAATAATGAAATAAATAATACATTGAATTAAAAAAAATAACTCTTAATTTAAAGAAAATAAATGTAATTATCTAAAAAAAAGTTAACTCAATAAATAAAAGTATGAAAGATTTAAACCTTTTGAAAGAAAAGAAAAATTAAAACCTTAAATTTATTCATTAAATATGTTAGAAAAAGCACATTGGAAAAAAGAAATAAAGGTTGATGGCTAAAAAAAAGTTTAAAAAAACAATTAGAGCCATTTTGACAAAACATGCAAACTTTAGTGGCCAAATTTATCATTGAGCCTTTATGATTTGTATGTGAGGTTATTTGAGGTGAGTGATTGTAACAATTGGGTTCATTCTTCATTGTAATTATCCATTGTGTAAGGGTAGATCGAGTTTAAGCCAATAAGTGGTTTGAACAATTACTGAATAAAATCATTCACTGAACGAAGTTCTATAAAGTAGGACTGGTGAATCTGAGCTGCATCAATAAATATCGGGCATTTATTTTTCTATAACAAATTGATTTGTTCATAAAAATAATTATGTTAAACTTTTAAATGTTGTCGCTTGTATGGTAATTTAGTTGTACTCGATGCTATTTTTTCTTTTTGAAATTTTATGTTGAATTTTGAATTTTTTAAAATATTTTTTAAAATTTGTTATTTATTGACATAATATGTAAGACAAATAGTGTCATATCAATATGAGCTATTCGTGGACTGTCACGCAAGTTGCCATGCCAACATCACTAAAAATTAATGTTTTAATTAATCAATAATTTTTATTAAAAAAATATTCAAAATGGGTCAAATTGACAAAAAATATAAACGTTGATAACTAAAATTTAGCATTATAAATTTTATTTTATTATGATAGCACATATAATAAAGTAAAATGAATTTTGGAAAACAACCTCTCTAGATGAAATTTTAAAAATTTAAAATTATTGTTTACCCAAACATATAAATTTAATTTTAAAAATTTTAATACTTTGTTAAAAAAGATTCTCTTGTAGTTATTTTATAAGGTTTGTCTAATATTTTTCTGTCTTGAAATGAATAGTTGTACAACATTTTACAAGTGAAATCAATCAATGCTCAAATCAAAGGTTTCAAATTCAATGATCTATAAATACAACTGTTCTTTTTTTCTTTCTTTGCATCATCTCCCACATCCAGTTTCATTTCCAAAAAAAATAAATAAAAAAAATTCACCATATTTTCTTGTTGGTGGTAAATCAAAATTTTGATGATTTACAATTGGTGAGAAGCATCATTAAGAACATGTTCTCTACACATGGGACAAGTCCCTTGTCGGCTTAGCCATTCATCTATGCAGTTCAAGTGGAAGCTATGGCCACATCTTGGCAGATTTCTGCCCATTTCTCCTTCCTTTAAACCCTATAAAAAAAGCACATACACAAACATCTCATTTCACTCCTTTACTGTTATCTGATTATTTTTTTCATTATAATTTGTTCTTACCTGTAAGCAAATTGAACAACAAGGTTCCTCCATTGATTTGATGATGATGTCATCACTGGAACGAAACTGATGTAGTGGAAGCCTTTGAATGCAATGTCTGGACAAGCCTTTTGCTCCATTTACATCATAAATGTCTGAGATTTCTCTATATGTTGGTTCAACTGAGTTACTACTTACTTGCCATTGGTAAGCTTTCAACAGTGCTGGACTCACCCATTCAATGAACACCTTCCCATTTACTAAGCTAACTAATAAAGCTACCTATAAAAAAAATAATATTTAATGCATTGTTAAAAACGAATATGGTAGTGGTCTGGAAATTATTTCTGATCCCAACTTGAATTAGCAAAATCCTACCATATAGGTATATACCTTTGATAATGACTCCCCATCCACCAATGATTCCAGTAACTGAACGGCTGTGATTGCACCTGCAACTGCACCAATTCCAGCTCCTCTCAAAAACCCAGTTTCTGTTGTTTGTCCTTTCATTGCTCCAACTACTGTTCCCACTATAGATCCTCCTTTAAAAACCAAACAAACAAACGTTGAGTCTCAAAGAAAACATGTATATATATCTATATATGTATATGTATAATTTGTATATATACCTAATGCAAAAGTGCAGGTGGAAGCAGCAAAGAAAGTTCTTTTGAACACACTAATGAAGAAGCCAATTGGAAGATGTTTCATTGCAGCAAAAACCCAGTCTCCACACCTAAATGGCACCTCAGTTATGCATGAAAACCACTCCATTAACATTGGCAAAAAAAAGAAAAAAAGACAGTGAAGGGGGCTGTTTGGTTGAATGTTTTAGAAAATGAAAAAGAGATGATTTTGAAGAAGTTTAGGAAAGCATTTATAGAGTCAAGAAAGCAGGCGGCATTAATGAGGGACGCAGTAAAGTAGGGCCCCTAATGCATGCACGAAATATCCAATGGGGGAGGGGGCTACGTATTTTAGATTCTCACAATGTCAATGTAACATCTAAAATGACATTTAAGGAGTTTAGGGTTGGAATTTTGGACATTTTACTGTGTGTTTGAGAATAGTGATTCTGAATTGCCCTTACGGGACAATGTTAAGTTAGAAAGGAAATTAAAATTGTCAAATAAGGATATGGACAATATATGTATTTACATGATTTTCACGAGAAACTGTCATCGATTAGGTTTCTTATAGGAAAACTTTTACAGCATACAAGAAAAGGAAGCATGGACTCCTAGATGGTATATTATCTTTTTCTAGATTAACAATTCAATTTAATTTTTAGCCCCTCAATTTAAATGGAAAATTTACATTTTAGTCCCTTTTAAAAATAAAGAATTCAATTTAAACCATTAATTTCTTTTTAATTTTATCTTGATTTCCCTAATAGAGAAATTAGAAGCTTAAGATATGCTAAAAACATTAGAAGAGAAGACCTAAAATCACATTAAATTTGTGGTGTTTAAAGTGTTTAGTTAAATCAATTTACCACCATTTTGATTTGATTATTTGACCCTTTAGTATCTAATAAAGCTGTTTGTTTTCTTTCTCAAGTAGGACAATTATTTTATTCGTGGACAACGTTTGAAAACACTGTTAACTCACAAACAAAAAATTAAGTGAGACTGAAATTAATAAAAATAATAATAAAAAAAAAAGGGGGTTCAAGTTCAAAAAAATTCCCTCAAAAAATGAGAAAAAAATGGGGAAAAGATGATGTATATCTACAATCAATATAATGAATGCTAATTTGAGTCATTCAATGCCAAGTAGTCCAATGAGTTATGAATAAATTTGGGTTGAGTCCAATTGGTCATTAAGGGAAGAACCTGACAACTTGTCTGCAAACCCTAAGCAATTGGAAATGGAGATATTGGTTGTCCAAAGCTATCCAAACAGTTGATTTTCATGTAATAAAAAGGGGTTGCTTTGGCTTGTCAGTTGCCAAAATAAAAAACCAATGGGCAACCAATTTCAGGCTAAAGTAGATTAGAGGTCAAAACCTGTGAGAAACCATGTGCAAAATATAGTTAAATCCTGTGGGCTGAAAAAAAATAGGTGAAAACACTTTTTCACTATCTCTCAATTTCGAAGAATAATTTAAATTCATGCAATCATAATTAATTATTATATTCATTTTACATATTTTTATTAATTATTTTTAGTTGTTTATTTTTAAATTTGATCGGAATTAAATTATTTTAATTTTTAGAAAAAAATATCAATTTATTTAATATTAAAATTAAGATAAAATTAAGAGAGATTAAAGAAACTTTTTTATTAAAAAAATTAGATAATTTTCGATGAACAAATATGATAAAGACGTATGAACGAATATAGAGATGATTATAATACGAAAAATAATACGAGCACAATACAATGTATGGATTAGAAAATGGAAAGACATTGAGGTAAGGGATGGATGGGGGCAAGTGGTCCTTTAAATGGGCATTAATTGATTTTATCTACTGAGCATGGGGTCTCCTTCCCCTTCATTGATTAATGGATTCAGTGACCCCCTGATATAGTTTTTTCTCTTAGGAGATTCCCTTTAAATGGTATATATATTCACCACCAGTATGTATTATTGACACTGTCACTTGCAGTTTCTTTGGGTTTATAAATAAATATCAGTAAATAAAACCAAAGTTAATGACGTTTTTTTAACCTTGTTTCGAGATGAAAATATCTAAGGAATTTTAATCATGTCGCAAGATATTCATCAAACTTTAATGTTACAACAGCTCCTTGCCTGCAATGGCTACTGTTTTTCATAATGTTTACTTTTATTTATAAATATTTTTAATCTTTTAAGTTAAAAAAAAATATGTTTAGGCATACTTAGACATATGTTGTCTTAACTATTGCAATAGCATTGGTTAGTAGATGAATTATAAAGGATTAAAAATGAATTTTGTAAAAAATAAAAAATAAATTTAGGACTTGTTTGAGAGATTTTGTAAATATTAAGGACCAAATTTATTGATTTTTTTTAGAATTAGAACTAAAATAACAAGTTTTGTAAACATTGAAGATTAAAGTTGTTGAATTTTTTATATTTATGATCAAATTGATAGGATGTGTAGTTTTGTTACAAGTTCAATAAAAAAGCCCACATCAGCTTAATGAAAGAAACCAAATGGAGGTTAACTATGTAGGGAATAGAGGATATAACCCATACTCCAACATCTATAATCCGGGGTAGCGTGACCATCCTAATCTTAGATAAAGAAGGAACCAAGGAGGTCCTTCCAATTAAAGAGCCCAAAATCTTAATCCTTTTAGACCCAATGCACCTTATCAACCTCTATTACCATTTAAGGCATCCCAAGATCCAAAAAGAAAACCAGCTTTTAATAGTGACCCTCTGATGTCGATTAGGGTAAGTAAGGTAGAGGAAGGCTTGCATGTGTTGCAAGCCGATGTAGGTCAAATTCATGGTCAATTAGACCAAATCATGCAATTATTTCAAAACCATGAACCCTCTAGCATCTTTAGTAATACCGAGTGATACCCGAAGAAGGAAGGAAAAGAACATACTAAGGCAATTACCCTTAGATTCGGGATTGTGGTTAAGAAACCTATTTGACCAATTAGTGGGGAGAAGGATATGAAAGAACAATGAGAGCACCCACACTCTTAATGTTGGAGATGGGGTGGGAGAGAAGAAAGGACCAAAAAGCGAGCCCACATGAATTGAACCAAAGGATAGAACCGTTCTAATACAACAATCAAATTTGACCCCCATACCCTTTTTCGAGTAGACGAGAAGAGAAGAAGAAGTGATACAATAAAGAGTTTCTAGACTTTCTTAAGATGTTTAAGGCTTTGAATGTTAACCTCCCATTGTTTGAGGTCTTAGAAAAAGTGTTGAAATATGTCAAGTTCCTTAGAGAAGTAATGTTTAGGAGAAAAAATATTGAGAGAGAAGAGTGATTTGCTCTTAATGTCGATTATAATGTTGTTGTGTCTGGAACAGTCCCACCAAAACTCAAGGACTCTGGTAGTTTCACCAATCCCATAGAGATTGGAGGTGTTAATTTTGGCAAGACACTTTGCGATCTTGGAGCAAGTATAAACTTACTGTATTTGTCCATCTACCGTAGGTTAGGTCTAGGTGACCTTAAGGAAGCTCCGGTAACTCTCCAACCAGCCAATATGTCCCTAGTTCACCCAAAGGGAGTTTTGGATGATGTTTTAGTAAGAGTTCGACAATTCATTTTATCCATTGACTTCATAGTTCTTCACTTTGACGAAGATTTAGAGATACCAATTCTATTAGGGAAACCGTTCCTAGCTACTTCTAAAGTCACCATAGATGTGGGCAAATGAGAGATGACGATGGAAGTATGTGGAGAGGTAGAAAACTTCAAGTGTATAGAACCCGAACCTAAGGTGAAGGAAATGTCCCCTAATAGTGAGCTAGAGTGCCAAGCCGTTCAGGTAGTGTCCGATCATACGACTAACAATGTGAAATATTTGAAGTGGTGTATGTTTACAAGTTCAAGTTCGAGGATGCGAGGCATCCGAGTGAGGAAATGAGGCATCGTGAAGAAACGATTAGTGAATCAACTCGTACGACTGAAGAAAATGAGACGTTTGTTGGTGCTCGGAACCTTGTGCAAGCATCACTATGGAGGTGTTAAATATCACCTTAAGAGAAATTTTTAACTTGCTGCATGTAGCAATTGAACAAAAAATTTGTAAATATTTGGATTATTAAGCATGGACTCCACATATTTTCTATATTTAGATTAGAATTTTAATTTATATTGGTTTAATTTTGAACTTGATAGGTCAGATTTTTTAGAGTTGAGAGAAAATTTGATAATTTTATAAGTATTTTGGGGTTCGCTCAGTGAAGTCGCGATATCCAATAGGGGTATCACAATTTCTCGAATAGTTTCAATTGAGGGCTAAAAATATTTTAGGTATCGCAATATCGGACCTCTGGTATCACGATATCCCTGGAACTTCAAAAGTTAAAAATTTTGGTTTTACACAGTGGTATCACGATAACCAATCCTCAGTATTACAATACCTCAGACAAAATGGGAATTTACAAGGTCCAAAAATAGAGAATATCGCGATATCCACCCCTGGGTATCGCAATAGTTAAAGGTGAGCAAAATTCGATTCGACTTGAAAAATTCAAAAAAAATTCAAATTTTGAATTAGTTAATCGAGTTAATTGAATCAAATTGATTTTTTTTTCGAATTTCGAGTTTGAGTCAAGTTGAATTTTCGAATTTGAATAAATAAAATATAAACTATATAATTTTAATTTTTAAATTTATATTCCCTAGGCCCAAATCCTTTTATAATACTCATTTCCTCCCAAAGTCTAAACCCACATTATTTCCTACTTAAAGCCTATCTGCCATTTTCCCAATTTCCCAAAGCCTGGCCAGCCTTACCTTTTTTTTCCCAATTTCCCTAAAAGTTAAGACTCCATCGTCCATTCTTCTTCATCAATTCAAACCTGAAACTCTCAATTCCCAAATGCAAAATTTATCTTTCTTCTTCAAAAAACCCTGAATTAAACCTTTCATTCTCTTCTTCATCAATTCATTCAATCCCCCAAATCAAAATCCATATAATGACAAATCTAGGAAGAAAAAGTTACTAAAAAGGCCATCAAAGAAGTTTGTGGCAAAAACATTACTTCTTCTTGGGGGTGTGACCTACCTATATATTGCGCACTCCGCCTTGGGTACCAAAGTTACAGTGGGCAGTGGCATACATCTTAACAAAACTGAGAAAACGTGGTGATTCATCAAGACAGAGCAACAATAGTTGAGCTACCTACCCTTTGTTTCATCCCTGCAACTAGTTTTGTTTTGATGGTTATAATAAGACTTCATAGATTTATTGAAGTTAAAAAATCTCATTTTGGTTACTTTCATTTGCGTATTAGTATTTTAAAAAGAAATAATTTAATTTTTTTCAATTTTGAAAGTATTGAGTTCAGTAGAATGTCACAAGCAACTAGCAAGTGTAATGTAGTAAAGAAGTCAAGCTATATGTATTTTAGTTCTAAAACCAATAAACATCTTATTCTCCATTGCTAGTAAAATTGGAAAGGATACTACATTGATACTTGGATAGAGGATAATATATATCTTCATATTTTCGACAGTACTTGGACAATGAATATTTGATTGGTCAACTGGATGATAATGTTGTCCACAACAGTAGTAAGCTTTCTGTAAACAAGATATGACTAAGTCAATAGAGAACAAAACAATGTACGAAATAAGCAACAACAATTTTATCGAAGCAAGACATTGCCCAGCTAGTTAATATGTAACGGACATGTATTAGACCATACAACATCTCAGTTGCCAATTCAACCAATTAATTTTGTAATTATTATATTTAATGATTGCTTATATGAAACTCAAATTAGAACTTTAAATCAGATACTAAAATAGATATTTAATTCAGCCTTGTCTAATTAATTTTGTTTTTTTTCTGGTAAGGGTTTAATTTTTTTTTTATTCTGTCATTAGTTAATTTGTTATTTTTAACTTGTAGATGAGTGATCCAAAGTGAGATGGTTCAACTTAAAGTTCACAAAATTATTCACCAAGAAGAGATGATCAAACAACAACCAAGGGAAATGTTCGAAGAAAGATTACTCTAAGGGCAGCTTGTTGGAGCCATTTCATCAAATATGTAACTGAAGAGGGGGAGAAGAGAGCAAGATGCAATGCTTTTGATGCTACTTACACCATGGAATCAACTTCAGTTTCTACAACGAATTTGAACAATCATTTGAAAACATGTGTAAAAAGACCTTGAGGTAATACTTCTGACCGAAGCAATCGAACTTAACATTTATGAAGACTAGCCAAGAAACAACGGATTTATCAACTTAGGTGTTTGATAAAGATACTGTTAGAAACGCATTGGTTCATATGATAGTTGTGTATGAACTACCTTTTTAAAATTGTAGAGGGAGAGGGTTTCAAATACTTTCTTTCTATAGCATGCCTGCAGTTTAGTATTCCATCTCGTTGGATAATTGGAAGGGATTGTCTAAATTTATTTAGCTCCATGAAGAATGTAATGAAGAATTATTTTGAAAAAGATATAAGTAGAGTTTGTTTGACAACAGATACTTATTGCAAAGGTTATCTTACATGGTTTTGTGAAAAAATAAAATAAAATAAAAAATAAAAAACACAGATTTTTACGTGGAAACCCTTTCGGGAAAAAACCACGGGCAGAGGAGAAGAAAATTCACTATGTCGAATTCAAATCAATTACAAGAGGAATAGACTATGTCTATTTATAGGCTTGTAAAGCCATATTCTAGTAAGACTCAAACACTTTATTCTAATCAATATCAAATAGATAGAATTTAATAAGGTTTAAAAAACCTTATTCTAAAATAAAATAAAAGAAGTGTAATTCTATACGGATTCTTCTTTTATTTTATTTTACCATTGTATTTTATTTAAATAAGGATTCAGGTCACTTAATTCTAACAATCTCTACCTTGACACGAATTCTCAATGAACAAGTTCTTCATCGCGAACTCTCAACAAACAAGTTCTCCACCTCTTCTATAAAACCCCTTAAGGGTTTAACTTCAACAATGAACACAAACCAAGTCTAAGTAATGCTCAAA
The DNA here is from genome assembly GCA_025698475.1 of Gossypium anomalum. Lineage (NCBI taxonomy): Eukaryota > Viridiplantae > Streptophyta > Magnoliopsida > Malvales > Malvaceae > Gossypium > Gossypium anomalum. The sequence continues at coordinate 12,880,294 of CM046956.1, forward strand.
CTTGGTTATAGGAAGTGACTTAGTCATCATATCTGTAGGATTTTCATGAGTACTAATTTTGTTCAGAACAATATCACCACGAGTAATAATATCACGAACAAAATGATACTGAACATCAGTATGTTTTGTTCTCTCATGATCTTTTGTAAGAAAGATGGCACTCTGACTGTCACAAAATACTGTGCTGATTTGAAGGTCTTCATTGAGTTCACTAAAGAGTCCCTTCAACCAAATAGCTTCTTTACAAGCCTCAGTAATCGCCATGTACTCAGCTTCAATTGTAGACAAAGCGACTGTAGTTTGTAAAGTGGCTTTCCAACTTATTGCACAACCTCCGATTGTAAAGACATAACTTGTGAGAGATCTACTTCTATCAAGGTCTCCAGTAAAATCAGCATCAACATACCCAATGACTTCATCTCTAGTTCTTCTAAATTGTAAGCAAACATCAGTAGTACCTCGTAAGTATCTTAAAATCCATTGAACTGCTTTCCAATGTTCTTTACCGGGATTCACCATATATCTGCTAACTGTATATGATAAATTTGGACGTGAACAAACCATAGCATACATGAGAGATCCCACTGCACTAGAGTATGGAACATGTGACATGTACTCAATCTCATCATCTGATTGTGGAGACAAAGCCGATGAAAGTCTGAAATGGGCTGCTAAAGGAGTACTAACAGGCTTAGCACTCTGCATATTGAACCTGCAAAGAACTTTCTCAATATACCCCTTCTGACTTAGGTACAATTTACTTGTTTTTCTATCTCTGAGAATCTCCATACCAAGTATCTTCTTTGCTGGTCCCAAATCTTTCATCTCAAATTCTTCAATTAGTTGGGCTTTGACCTTTCTTATCTCTCATTTACCTTTTGCTGCTATCAACATGTCATCAACGTAAAGAAGTAGATACACAAAAGAACCATCACTGTTTTTCTTAAAGTAAACACAGCTATCAAAACTACTTCTTTTGGAATCATGAGAAGTCATGTACCATTGTCTTGGTGACTGTTTCAAACCGTAAAGGGATTTTTTCAGCAAGCAAACATAGTCCTCTTTTTCTAAGACTGTAAAACCCTCTGGTTATTGCATGTAAATGTCCCCCTCAAGTTCTCCATGCAAAAATGCAGTTTTTACATCCAACTGCTCAAGCTCCAAATCATGCATGGCCATAATACCAAGCAAAGCTCGAATCGAACTATGCTTCACAACTGGGGAGAACACATCTGTGAAGTCCACTCCTGGAATTTGACTGTAACCCTTTGCAACAAGCCTTGCTTTATATCTGGGTTCTTCAACTCCTAGAGTCTCTTCTTTCTTTTTAAACACCCATTTACAACGAACAGTCTTCTTACCTTTAGGAAGTTTCACAAGATCCCATGTTTTTTTTTGTGGAGGATTCCATCTCCTCTTGCATAGCAAACATCTATTTTTCTGAGTTTTCACAGCTAATCGCCTCAGAATAATTAGATGGATTTTGATTCACATCTATATATTCAGCCACATTTAAAGCATAAGTAACTAGATCAGCCTCGGCATACTTCTTTAGAGGTTTAATTTCTCTTCTAGTTCTGTTTTTGGCGATAGAGTATTGCGGTGAAGAAGCAACTCTATTCTCAATTTTTGTGCTGGCTTTAGGAGTCGACTCTGTATTAATCTGATGCTCCACCTGCTTTTGATTTTCTTTATTGGAAGAGTCTTTAAAAGATAAGTTAGGTAGCATAGCAGTTTTATCAAAAATAACATCTCTGCTAATCATAACTTTTCTATTTTCAGGACACCATAACTTATAGCCTTTTACGACAGCTTTATAACCAAGAAAAACATATTTAATGGATCTCAGTTCTAATTTTCCATTACCAACATGAGCATACGTAGGACAACCAAAAATCTTTAAATCAGAATAATTAGCAGGGTTACCAGACCATACTTCTTGTGGAGTCTTTTTCTCAATGGCAACGGATGGAGATCGGTTGATCAAAAACATGCGAGAGAGGTCGTCGCTTCAAAACGACTTCGGTAAGTTGGCATTTGACAACATACATCGAACCTTCTCCATGATCGTTCGTTCATTCATTCTCGTGCCTTATTTTTTTCTTCGTGGAGTATGACGAACTGTCAAGTGTCTCACGATCCCTTCTGACTTGCACAATCTATTAAACTCATTAGAGCAGAACTCTAAGCCATTGTCTGTGTGAAGGTATTTTATTTGTTTTTTCGTCTATTTTTTAATTATAATTTTCCAAGATTTAAATGCAGAAAACACATCGCTTTTCTGCTTCAGGAAGAGCGCCCAAATTTTTCTAGAAAAATCATCAATAAAGGTTAACATTTAATTAGCTCCACCTCTTGAAGGCACTTTGGATGGCCCCCATAGATCAGAATGAATATATTCCAGCGTTCCCTTCGTGTTATGGATTCCTCTGGTGAATTGAACTCTCTTTTACTTCCCAAAAACACAGTGCTCACTGAAATTTAGTTTGCAAATTCTTTCCCCATCAAGAAGTCCTCTTTTGCTCAATTCTACCATGTCATTCTCACTCATATGCCCTACGTGCATATGCCAAAGTTTAGTAATATCATCATCTGACAAGGAAGAGGAAGTGACAACCGCATCACCAGTAACAGTAGAACCCTGCAAAACATATAATTTGACAGTCTTTCTTTGCCCTTTCATCACAATAAGGGAACCTTTGAAAATATTTAAAACCCCACTTTCAGCTGTGTATCTGTACCTTTTTAAATCAAGAGTACTCAACGGAATTAAATTTCTCTTCAATTCTGGAACATGTCGCACGTCACTAAGTGTTCTGACAACTCCATCAAACATCTTAACTTTAATTGTTCCAACACCTGCGATTTTACATGAAGCATTATTTCCCATCAAAACAACACCTTAAGACACCGTTTCGTAAGTTGTAAACCAATCCCGATTGGGACTCATGTGAAAGGTGCAGCTTGAATCAAGTATCCACTCTTCACTTACTTTAGAATAATTGACAGAAGTGACTAGAAGTTCACCATCGCTGTAGTCTTCTACAACATCAGCTTCACCGAAATTTTCTGGTTATTTTCTCTTTTAATTCGCAGCCTCCATTTTAATCTTATTCTGTAGCTTATAGCACTCAGATTTAATGTGCCCTTTCTTCTTACAGAAGTTACAAGTTTTACCTCTGTTTAAAGACTTCGATCTACCCTTAGATTTACCGCGAGGATCCCATTCATGTGTCCTTCCACGATCATTATCAGCATTCCGATCTTGTCTCCCACGAGAAATAAGACTCTCTCTCTGAGAGTTAGGTTTAACCACAAGATGCTTCATCTTATCATACGAGGTCAAAGAATCATAAATCTCATCAACTGTGAGAGACTCGCGGCTATATAAAATATTGTCTTTAAAGGTTGAATAAGACGGGGGGAATGAACAAAGTAGAATCAACCCTAGATCTTCCTTATCATACTGAACCTCCATGGCCTCCAAGTTTGAGAGAATTTCTTTAAACACTATTAAGTGTTCGTGTACAGACGCACCTTCCTCCAAACGATGAGCATAAAGACGCTGCTTCATATGCAACTTGTTTGTTAGTGTTTTCGACATACATATTTGTTCTAGCCTCTTCTATAATGCAGCGACGGTCTTCTCTTTCATCACATCCTGCAAAATGTCGTTGGACAAATGTAGATGTAATTGTGTTAACGCCTTTCGATCCTTACACTTCTTCTCTTCATCTGTTAATGTCGAACGCATCTTATTTACCCCTAGCAAGGCATCTTTCAGATCCATCTGCGCAAGAACTGTTTGCATCTTAATCTGCCACAACGCAAATCTGGTGCTGCGATCCAAATTTCATATTTCAAAGACGCCATTATCGTGGTCGAGATGAATAACCCGAAAGCTCTGATACCAATTTGTAAAAAAATAAAATAAAATAAAAATAAAGAACACACAGATTTTTACGTGGAAACCCTTTCGGGAAAAAACCACGGGCAGAGGAGAAGAAAATTCACTATGTCGAATTCAAATCAATTACAAGAGGAATAAACTATGTCTGTTTATAGGCTTGTAAAGCCATATTCTAGTAAGACTCAAACACCTTATTCTAATCAATATCAAATAGATGAAATTTAATAAGGTTTAAAAAACCTTATTCTAAAATAAAATAAAAGAAGTGTAATTCTATATGGATTCTTCTTTTATTTTATTTTACCATTGCATTTTATTTAAATAAGGATTCAGGTCACTTAATTCTAACAGGTTTTAACTGCACATTGGGTGGATGATGAGTGGAGGTTGCAAAAAAGGATTATAATTTTTTTTCCAATATCTACTCATAGAAGTGAAAACATAGGTCAAACCCTTGAAAAATGTCTTCGAGATTGGGGGATTGAGAGGCTCTTCACTATTGCAGTTGATAATGCATCTGCCAATAGTGTTGCCATTGAATATTTGAGAAATAAATTGAAACATTGAAATGCTTTTGTTGCAAATAGGAAATTTATGCATATGAGATGTGTTGCACACATTCTTAATCTCTTTCTGCAATACAATATTAAGGATGCTTCTGTGTTTGCAGATCGAGTTAGAGGTGTTGTAAGGTATATAAGAGCATTACCATCAAGATTGAAAAAAATTCAACCAACGAGCAAAAGAAGAAATAATAGATAATAAGGCTTAATTGTGTTTAGATGTGGCTACTAGATGGAACTCAACTTATATGATGTTAAAGGTGGAAGAAAAATATGAGCGTGTATTTGAATCATATGTACATGATGATCATAACTTTTTCATTAATCTCACTGCTGGATATGGAGTTTCTACATTTGATGATTGAGAAATTGTTCGAATAGTTATTAAAGTGCTAGATCCTTTTTATCATCTTGCATTGAAGGTGTTCGGATTTTTGCATGTTATCTCTCATTCACTTTTTGAAGTATTGACAAATATGTATTGTCTTTTTGTTGGGTGGCAAGATTGTGGAGATTTAGATATAGTTTCCATAACTTCCAAAATAAGGGATAATTATAATAAGTATTGGGGAGAAGGAAACAAAATTGTGGCAGTTATCTTTGATCTGCGATGTAAAATGAGCTTTTTAGATTTTGAGGTCAACTTGCTTTTTCCTAATATTGCTAATGACATTATGAAAATGATTGATAAATAATTGCATTGTTTGTTCAATGAGTATTCTTCTTGTAGGACCAAATTTAAAACTAAACCCAAATATAAAAAACCCTATTAAAACCCAACACAAACCCAAAGCCCAAGAGATTGCCCAAAACCTAACCCACATCTCTCAACCCAATACACAAAACATAAAGCCAACCCAAAACCCTAGCAGCAGAAGGAAATCGATGCCACAAGCTTCGAGTCCAAGCAGAGTACGACGCGCGCCAAGCTTCCGAATCGTGCGCTACTCCATGCCACTCTCCCACGTCTCCGAGATATCTGTAAGGGCAAACAACAGTAGGAGATTTTCATTTTATTTCTAGGCTATAAAAAGCCATTGAAAACACTATAAAAAGGGGGTTTTTTTTGGAGAAAAAATGAGGGAGATAGATACAAAAATCAAACATATACAGAAATCAATAGCAATAATATTGGTTAAAGGTGATTCTAAGTCCCATTTTCTTTCTATTTTTGGCTGCTACCTCTTTGATTTATCTACTGCTTGAAGAAACAACAAAAGGGGAAAAGGGGAACTCGTCTTTGGTTCATCGATTGGAGCCTCGGTTTAGGACTTTTCCCTTCATTCTCCGGATGTTGAGAGGCGACTAAGTCTCTGAGTAGGGCCTGAGCAGAGTCGGAGACTCTCTTCACGCATTACCGACTACCAGATTTAATGGTGGTGCTGTGGAACCTACAGGGTTTTTTTAGAGTAAAAGAGAAAGCTTTTGGTTTTCTAAGAAAAAGGGTTCTCAATGTTGTAGAAAAAAACAAAATAATGGTCAATTAAATTTGAAGCAGTACTTTGGGGGATGAAAAGTAGTCTGCGCGTTAATCCATATGTTGGATTTGCTCATTCTCCCCTTTAAGGGGTTATTTGCACAGTTAGTTCCCCATCTTTGCATTGCTGTTCGATTAGGCTAATGTTTTCTCTTTTATTTTATTTTATTTTTTAAATTTTTCCCAGGAACTTTATATTAGTTTAGTTTTAATCCTCGCCTAAACACGGTGTTTTGGGGTTTTGGGATATTTTTCGCTTAAATCCCCGGATATGTGGGCTCGTGTTTTGGTCCCCAATTCTATTCTAATAATTTGCTTTGTTTATAAATTATCCCTTTAGTTTTACTTTTATTCCTATTAAGTTTCTTGGTTATTCCTTTTTTTTTGAAAAAATACTATTTAAACATATTATTTTGAATCATTTTATTTCACACTGTTTTTTTATTTTATCTCATAGCACACTTTTTTTTCCTTTTTTTGTTTGTTATAAATATTATTTGTTTTAATATTACGCTATTATCTTTATTAAATTGCGTGTATTGTATATATATACTATTTGTTTTAGATTCATATACAAATATAGATATGGTTTTGTATAATTCATTTTAGCTTACTTCTCACATGACATTTATTCTAAAATTAGTTTATATATTATTATTACTACTATATGTATTATTATATTAAGCTTTTCATGTGTATATATTACTTTGTATATTACTTACTTTTAATCTTTTATGCATATTATTTATTTTGGAATTTCATTTCCGCTACATATATTATTTTTCTTATTTTTTGTATTTTGATACAATTCAAGCTTTCGTTCAAATTATTTACTTTAGAATATTTATTTTTCAAATTCATTTGTACATTACTATATGATATATTATTTATTTTATTTTTTTCCCTATTTATTTTTTTTAAATTCTTACATCTATTACCTATTTAAAATTTTCTTATAGTTTATACAGTTATATTTTCAAATTTTCTTTTTCCTATTATTTATTTTATTTTATTTTATTTTAAAAAACTTGTTATATTTTATTTGTGTGATTTATTTGAAACTTCTTTTAAAATTGGTTTCTGATTCATAGACCCTTGGATATAAATGGTGGTACTTTTATAATATATGATGTGTTGTTATTGCATGTATTCTACGTTATTCTTTTGCATTTCCCTATTTATTTTAGATTATTCATGAGATGTTATTGCTGCGTATTTTATTCTTTATGTTACCAAATTATTTCTTTTAAAAAAATACATTTAATTTATTTATTACATTTCATTTAAAATTTTAAACATAGGCAATGTTCAGTATTTAAAGAATTCAAAGGATCGTGCCCTAACGTACTGGGTTTTGCTTTCTTTGTCTGCTTTGAATATTCGAATACCCTCTTAAAGCTAAAAACACATGTTTTAAAGGCAAGATCACATTTGAGGGTCAAAAATATTGTGTCCTAACGCACTGGATGTAATGTTTTACCTCAAGGTGAGATGGTCTTTAATACACATTTGACTTACCTAAATGTTTTAAAAGCCAATAAAATGAGGATCGTATTTTGAACTCTGTCTAAATCTTTAGTTTTCGACATTTAAGACACTAATTAGTCGATTGAGTACCAATTTTGGGGCGTGTCAAGGGTACTAATCCTTCCTCGTACGTAACCGACTCCCGAACCCGTTTTCTTAAAATTTGTGGACCAAAATGTTTTATAAGGTGGCCTAATTACACCTCAAAAAAGGGATTGGTGGCGACTCCCAACTTTTCATTTTCAAAAGTCGATTTCCCGTTTTCAAAAAATGGTTTCGACAGCTTGGCGACTCCACTGGGGACCACAGAGAGTCGAGCTGTAAATTGATTGTTTTCTGTCTTCTTGTCAAAAATTGGAAATTTGGTTTTTAAATCTACGATCCTCTCATTGCATTTTCTGTGTCTTTGTTGGTTTTTTATCATGTGGGTTTTACTTTATTTGTTGAGTTTTTCGATATATTCTTACATCATATTGCATGACCGTTGTGGTCACACCTTTTAAGTGGGAGTGAGAAACTATGCTTTCGTGAGGTTTTCACCTCCGCATAGGCTAGGGGATCGCTTTCAGAATACATCCGTGCTTATGTCTTCATGAGGTTTTCACCTCCGCACGGGCATAAGGAAATGTATTCCCCTGAACCGAACTTGATCCATATGAACCTATAATGGGAGAGGGTCGAGGAATCCGCCGGTTCAGGTACCTTTACTCTAGAACTAAACCACATATAGTGAGCTGTCGGAACCCGCTTTAGGTAGAATTACACCTAGTCTTAGTGGTTTCCCGAATAGGCGTTTGATAATTTCTTGATTGCTTTGATTTCTATTCTTATGCATGATTCTGACTTGTGTTTTTCTTTCTTTCTTTAATAGTGATTGCATAACATTTTTATCATAAAAGGATGTGTCGATATACGATTCAGTTACTAATAGAAAGTTTTGCCATGAAGAACGAATTCCTTGATAAAGTGAAAGACAACGCATTTGTCCAAAGATGGTCGAAGAATGCACAGTTAGAGAAAGGTGACAGTTTGACAAAGGAGTACACGTTAGAGTTATGGGATTTTACTCGTATTAGTGTAGTTCAGAACGATCTTCAGGAGTTGAAAGAATTATGGAGTCACTGGAATGATGAGATGAAGCAGCTACTCTACTGTAATTATGGTGATATTCCTTATCTCCTCGATGTTAAGGTAGATAGGTATTTGTTCCGCGCCATGGCTCAATTTTGGAATTCTGCCTACAGTTGTTTTACTTTCGGAAAGGTAGATCTAGCACCTACTGTCGAGGAATATACAGCCTTGCTTCGTTGTCCAAGGTTTCAAGTTGATAAGATTTGTTCTAGAGCTGTTAATACCTCAACCTTTGTAAAGAGGTTGATGAACATCACTGGGATGAGTGAGTAGTGGGTTGCAGCTCGAGTCCAGCAGAAAGGCAATGGAAAGTGCATCTCTTGGGAAAATTTGAGAGATCTGATCCTGACACACCCTGATATGAAGAAAAGAGTTGATGTCTTCGCCTTGAGGGTTTATGGTTTGGTTATTTTCCCTAAGGCTTTAAGGCATGTAGATGAAGCAGTCGCCGATCTATTTGACCGATTTGGTAAAGGAGTCACTCCTGTTCCTGCAATCTTGGCTGAGACTTTCAGATCTTTGAGTGCATGTCGGAGGGCAGGTGAAGGCAGATTTATTAGGTGTGCACAACTCTTGTTAGTATGGTTTCATAGCCACTTTTGGAGGGTAGAAAAGGCCTCTTACCGACCTTTTTTCGGAGATTACTCACCTTTGAAGGAGATAGTGACCATATCGAGAAGAGATGACATGACAGAGAAAAAATGGATGGCGATACTTCAAAATCTCTAAGAGGGGGATATCGAATGGAAGGCCCCTTGGATGGTTTTCGATGAGATTCTCTACCGATGTGAGAGTTATGATTGGGTCCTTTTGTTGGGGATTTGGGGAGCCGTTGGATATGCCCCTCTGCTTGTATTGAGGTAATATAGATCAAGACAATTTCTACCGATGACGCATGGGCTAGCTCAGAGTGGGTTCTCGTATGGGGAGAAAGACTCCAAGAAAAAGAGTCGCGAGATTTATAATGCCTGGAACCAAACTTACCGGATAAAGGGAGTTACTGTGAATCCAATGGTGACTCCTGAATATAATGAATGGTGGAGTAGAAGGGTTAACGACAATATCCCAAGGCCAAATTTAGAAGAAGCTCGACCGATAGAGGAATATCTGCGAGTGGTCCCCTCTGAATTAGAAATCATAAAGCAAGACTTCGAAAAGAAAACTCAGAGTTAGAAAGGAAAATTGGGCAGTTGGAGGAGGAAAAAGTGTACTTAAAGCTGGATGTTGATGTTCAAAAATCTGAGGCTAAGAATTTGAAGAAGAGAAAGAGAGAGGTTGATGTGGACTTGGATAGTTTGAAGACTGATTACAAGCAGTTGTATAAGTCAATGAGAAATGCTGGCTTGGGTAAAACGTCTGAACAGTGGAAGCAAGAAATCCAAGAGGAAAAGGCTAAGGCTGATTGGTGGGAAAGAAAGTTCCACGATGCTCAGGCTCGAGAAGCTGCTTGTAAAAAGAGTTTGGACGAGAGCCAAAATGAAAAATAGATGTTAAGAGCTCAGGTGGCAAACTTAGAAACGACATTACAGCAATATCGGAGTCGTAACTCAGTGATTGAATTAAGGGCTAGCCTAAGTAAGATCGAGAATTTGAAGGAGAAAGTAGAAGAACTTGAGACTACACTTCAGAACTGTGAGTATCAAATTGAATTATTGGAAGCGAATAATGAGCAACTAGGGGAGCAACTTCACCGATCTCAAGATCAGGTCCGAGATAGGGATTACTTAATGGGCGAAGCTATAGCTCAGATACGAGAGGTGGCTGATCATTTACAGACTTTGGCGGTCCAAGCAGATGTGTTAAGAGTTAAATATGAGTTAGAGTCAGATCGGGGACGAGAGTTAGCCCGCCTTCTTAGGAAAGTAAAAGCTTTGGGTGTTAGGGCAAGACCGTATATGTAATTCATTTTATGTAAAAGATTTTATTTTTCAGTGACGTTTTCTAAATGAAATTGAATTCGAATCAACGTCTCCTTTTTGCATTCATGTCATGCATTTGCATTACATTGCATCGCATAACATTATATACACAAAAGAACCCTATTAATTAGTGGCCATTTATCTAGTTACCCTGGAACACCGGTACTACACACGAAGGAAGACAAAGGATATGGATCAGAGGTTTGAGCAAATGCAAAAGGAGATGCAAAAGCAACTGCAGGCTCAGATGTAAGAGCAGCTGGCTAAGATCCAGCAAGAAATGAGAGACCAAATGCTGGAGTCCCAGAGAAACATGTTGGAATCACAAAACAACATGATAAGCCAGCTGACACAGTTGTTTAAAGGAGGGTCTGACAAAGGAAAAGGCCCTATGGTTGACACGAGAAATAACAATGAGGATTCCGCTTGTCCTACAAGTTTTGCGCCAGTAAACATGCAAACACAACCACCAAGGGTGTCTGTTAATGTCTAACCTCTTTATCAAACTGGTACCTTGGCACCAGTAAACTTCCCAACGGGATCGAGCACCAACCTTGGGGATAATCTGGCAAACCCCCAGGTCCCTGACTTCGACAACGCAGCAGAGGTGGAAAAAGCAAAAATAGAATTTCCCAAACAAATGGAGGACCAATATAAATGGTTGGTAGAGAAATTCAAGGCGTTGGAAAGTGTTGATAATTACTGCAGAATGGATGCTAGAGAGTTGAGTCTAGTCCCAGATTTGGTATTACCTCCCAAGTTCAAAATGCCAGAATTTGAAAGATACAACGGAACTAGTTGCCCTGAGGCTCACATCACGATGTTTTGTTAGAGAATGACGGGTCATGTCAATAATGATCAGTTGTTGATTCACTGTTTTCAAGACAGTTTGGCTGGGGCCAAATGGTACAATTAGTTGAGTCGTACCCAAGTTAAGTCGTGGAAGGACTTAACTCAGGCCTTTATAAAGCAGTACGGCCATATAACGGATATAGCACCTAATCGGATCACACTCCAGAATATAGAGAAGAAGCCAAGCAAAAGCTTCCGGCAGTATGCTCAGAGATGGAGAGAGGTCACGACACAGGTCCAACCACCGTTGCTAGAAAAAGAAACAACCATGCTCTTCATCAATACATTGAAGGCGCCTTTCATTACTCACATGTTAGGTAACGCAACCAAGAGCTTTGCGGACATAGTAATGTTTGGCGAAATGATAGAAAATGCCATAAGATCGGGTAAGATAGAAGTTGGGGAGAACACGAGAAGGTCAGCCCCGAAGAAAAGAGAGAATGAAGTAGGTAATGTGAGCTCAGGCTACGCAAAACCTGCCACTGTTAATCAGTCAAGGGCGATAGTCACAGGCCAGCAAGCCTCACCAAGGCGGGAGCCTAACACGAGACAGAATACAGAGAAGTTTCAATTCACTCCCATACCAGTGACATATAGGGAGTTATACAAAAGTTTGTTTGATGCACACGTAGTGGCTCCTTTCCACTTAGAGCCGTTGCAGCCCCCATACCCCTAAGTGGTACGATGCAAATGCTCAGTGCGAATACCACGCAGGGATTACGGGGCACTCGATAGAAAACTGTACCTCATTTAAAAGGTGTGTGGAAAGGCTTATCAAAGCAGGTGTGGTAAAATTTGATGATACACCTGGTACGGGAAATCCGTTGCCCAATCATACTGATAAAGGGGTAAATGCGATAATTGAGAATATGAGGAGGAAAGTCAAGCTGAATATCGCGGAGGTGAGAACCCTATTGAAGCTAGTTTGGAAGGAAATGCAGAAGAGAGGTTTAGTCCCGCATGGGTTGGGGGATAAAATCCAAGATACACGGAACTACTGTGAGTTCCATCATGAGAAAGATCACAAGATCCAGAATTGTCTTAAGTTCAGAGCCCTAGTACAGGGTCTAATGGATAATAAGGAATTGGAGTTCCTTGAGTCTGTCGAAGAGGAGGATGTATGCTCTCTAGGAGGAGAGTCAAGTGAGGAGGGCTGCAGAGCCAGCCGTCCAGTGATAATTATTTCGAAGCCCAGAGTTAGTGAAGTAGAAGCAAGAGTTACACTGAGAGTTATAATCCAAAAGCCAACAGCTTCCCCTTATAAAGATAGCCATAGGGTGTATTGAAAAAAAAAATTGCAGTATAGCAGTTTCAGAGAAGGAGGGTTCGACTAACACACCAAACATAGAAGCCGAACCAGCAAAAGGGAAATTCGTCATGCTTAAGCAAGAAGTAGAGAGATCAGAACCATTGGTTAATGAGCTAGTAATGGAAAATGAAGCCAATGAGTTCTTGAAGTTCCTAAGACACAGCGAGTATAGTGTTGTGGAACAACTACATCAATAACCAGATCGCATAACAGTATTGGCTCTACTGTTAAATTCGGAGGTCCACCGCAACGCATTGATGAAAGTGTTGAACGAAACTTATGTTGCGGATGACATTTCGGTTAAAAAATTAGACCGTCTTGTCGGCAATATAAGCGCTGACAATTTCATCTCCTTCAGCGATGATGAGATACCGCCAGGGGGTAGGGGGTCTACTAAGGCTCTGCATGTCACTACACGTTGCAATGGGTATACGTTACCTGGAGTACTAGTTGATAATGGGTCCGCATTGAACGTATTACCTTGGGCTACGTTAAACCGTTTACCTATAGACAGTTCTCATATGAAGACGTGTCGGAACATAGTAAGAGCATTTGATGGCACAGAAAGAAAAGTAATGAAAAGGATAGAGGTACCTCTTCAGATTGGCCCAAACACGTACGAGGTAGATTTCCTCGTGATGGATATTAAGCCTTCCTATAACTGTCTATTAGGAAGACCTTGGATTCACTCAGCTGGGGCAGTGCCATCCTCGCTACACCAGAAGCTAAAGATGGTTACTGATGGACGGTTAATAACAATAAATACAGAGGAGGACATTATTGTGTCGGTTACCAGTGATGTACTCTACGTAGAGAATGACAATGAAGTGGTTGAATGTTCATTTCGATCGTTAAAGTTTGTAAACGCAACGTTTATAGCTGAAGGAAGCAAGATTCCGATACCTAAGATATCAGGAGCTACGAAAATGAGCCTACAGCTGACAGTTGGGAAAGGGGCGTTATCTGGTAGAGGACTCGGGAAGCACCTCCATAGCCAAGTTAGAGTGCCAGTCTTGGTTGGCAAGTGGGATCGCTTCGGTTTGAGATTCAGGCCAGATGCAAGCCAAGTGAAGAAGGAGTTTGAAAGGAAACAAGAACAGCGGAGAGCGAGATTGAGTGGGACAGAAGTCAGGTGGGAACCGATGAATTTTCCCCACATTTCCCAAACATTTGTATCTGGAGGGTTTATTTATTCCATACAGCATAAGGTGAAAGAAGGAATGGCTGAAGATGTGATGGGAATTTGGAGCATCAACGCCATATTTGAAGAGGAAGTAATGGAAAAGAATTTATCAGGCATTTGCCCGTATGAGCCTGGGAGTGTTTTGGATAACTGGACTGAGGAAGAAATTCTTGTAATCTTTAGAGCTAACACAGAGTAATATTCAAAACCCACCTGTTGTCTTCTAGCCTAGGGACAATAAGGATCTTTTATGAAATAGGCTCATGTTCAAACATTATTATTTTCAATAAAAAATGCGTTTTCATATATCGGTTCGAGCAATTATTCTTTCTTCCTTTTCATTTCATACACAATCATACCATACAAAGGAATTATTCATTTCGTTTTCTTTGGGTATGCTCTTATACTCATAATAGGCCCCCGGATGTCAACGTAATGAGTAATGCTGATACGAGCCCGGAATCTCCTTTTGAGCGAGACATGTGCTTTGAGGGATTTCAGGATTTTGAAGAGGACGAAAATTATGGTTTATCTCCCGATTTGTTAAGGATGGTGGAGCGAGAAGAGGAACAGATCCTGCCACACAAAGAGACTACTGAGATTGTGGCCCTAGAGGAGGGGAGGGAAGTTAAAATCGGCACTTGCGTTAACAAGAAAACAAGTCAGAACCTCATTGAGCTGTTGCAAGAATTCAAGGACGTATTTGCATGGTCATACCAGGATATGCCTAGTTTAAGTACCGATATCGCAGTGCACCGTGTCCCTACAAAAAAGGAGTACAAGCCAGTTCAGCAGAAGCTCCGAAGGATGAGACCCGATGTAGCAATAAAAATAAAGGAAGAAGTCAAGAAGCAGTTTAATGTCGGATTCCTACAGGTGGTCAATTATTCAAAATGGGTGGCCAACGTCATCCCTGTCCCTAAGAAAGATGGGAAAGTGCGGATGTGTGTAGATTACAGAGATTTAAATAAGGCCAGCCCAAAGGATAACTTCCCATTGCCTCACATAGACACTTTAGTGGATAATACGGCAGGCTATTCACTGTTCTCCTTCATAGATGGGTTCTCCGGGTACAATCAGATCAAGATGCATCCTGAGGACATGGAAAAAACCACATTCATAACTTTATGGGGAATGTTTTGCTACAAGGTGATGCCCTTTGGGTTGAAAAATGCAGGAGCCACATACCAAAGAGCCATGGTAACCTTGTTCCATGACATGATGTACAAGAAAATTGAGGTCTACGTTGACGACATGATCGCAAAATCCCGAACTGAAGAGGAGCATGTGCGAGTGTTGAGAAAATTGTTCCTGAGGTTGAGAAAATTCCAATTAAAGCTCAATCCGTCAAAATACACCTTCGGAGCTAGGTCCGAAAAGTTACTCGGCTTCGTAGTCAGTGAGAAGGGAATAGAAGTCGACCCTGATAAAGTCAAGGCTATACAGGAGTTGCCTCCACCACGAACTCAGAAAGAAGTCCGAGGTTTCCCAGGGAGACTAAACTACATCACTCGGTTTATTTCGCAACTAACGGAGAAGTGTGACCCCATATTCCGTCTACTTAAAAAGCACAATCCTGGGGTATGGGATGATGAATGCTAAAAAACCTTTGAAAAGGTTAAACAATATTTGTCCAGTCCCCCAGTGCTAACACTACTAAGCCTTGGTAGACCATTGATACTGTACTTAACAGTATTTGATAATTCGATGGGGTGCGTGCTCGACCAACACAATGAGACTAGGAGAAAAGAAAGAGCAATATATTACCTCAGTAAAAAATTCACTGAGTGTGAAATGATGTATCCGCCAATTGAGAAGCTATGCTGTGCTTTGGTTTGGACAACACAAAGCTTGAGGCAATACATGTTGTACCATACAACTTGGCTAATCTCAAAGTTAGACCCTCTCAAGTACATGATGGAGTCAACCGCTTTAAATGGAAGGATGGCCCGATGGCAGATTCTGCTCTCTGAATTTGACATAGTCTATGTAAACCAAAAAGCTGTGAAGGGGAGTATAATAGCAGATTTCCTAGCCAGTAAAGCTTTGGAGGACTATGAGCCTTTGAATTTCAATTTTCCCAATGAAGATCTAATGTATATAGCAATCGCTGAAGGAGACATGCCTGAAGATCATTCTTGGAAATTAAATTTTGACGAAGCATCAAATGCCGTTGGAAATGGAGTGGGGGCGGTACTGATATCCCTAAATGGAGATCATTATCCGTTCACTTGCAAGCTGGATTTTGACTGTACAAATAACATGGCAGAATACGATGCATGTATCATGGGAATTCGGCAGCTATAGACCGTGAAATCAAAGTATTAGAAGTGTATGTAGATTCTGCATTGGTAATTTATCAGCTTAAAGGCGAGTGGTAAACGAGAGATGCCAAATTGATCAGTTACCGAAAGTTAATCCTGGAGTTAATTGAAGAGTTTGATGATATTACCTTTCATTACCTCCCGCGAGACGAGAATCAGATGGCTGACGCCTTGGCTACACTAGCTTCCATGATCAAAGTAAATAAACAGAGGGATATGAAGCCAATTCAGATGAGTATTTGTGAGGCTCCAGCTCATTTTTGTAATGTCGATGAAGAGGAAGAGAGAGATGATCATCCTTGGTATCATTATATCTTACAATATGTGAAAAGTCGTGCGTACCCAGATCAGGCAACCGAAAATGATAAAAGAACATTGAGGAGGTTAGCTCCTAGACGGTGAGGTCCATGACGCAAAGAAAATTCTAGAGGAAGTCCATGATGGTGTCTGTGGAACACATGCCAATGGTTTCACGATGGCTCGACAAATCATGAGATTCGGATATTACTGGTCTACAATGGAAGGAGATTGCATCAATTATGCTAAGAAGTGCCATAAGTGTCAAATTTATGGAGACAAGATCCATGTGCCTCCTTCACCCCTCCACGTTATGACTTCCCCATGGCCATTCTCAATGTGGGGCATGGACGTCATTGGGCCAATTTCGCCAAAGGCTTCCAACGGACATCGATTCATTTTTGTGGTCATTGACTACTTTACCAAATGGGTAGAGGCTGCTTCGTACGCCAATGTCACAAAGTCGGCGGTCAGCAAGTTCCTGAAGAAGGAGATCATATGTCGTTATGGTATGCCAGAAAGAATCATATCTGACAACGCGTTGAATCTGAACAATAGCGCAATAGAAGAAGTCTACAGTCGGTTCAACATTAAACATCACAACTCATCACTATACCGCCTGAAAATAAATGGGGCGGTTGAGGCAGCTAATAAGAATATCAAGAAGATTGTGGGGAAGGTGGCGGAGACTTACAAACATTGGCATGAAAAACTCTCATTTGCCCTTTATGCTTATCGGACATCTGTCAAAACTTCTACCGGGGCAACACCTTTCTCATTGGTTTATGGGATGGAGGCAGTTTTACCTATTGAGGTCGAAATCCCTTCTCTCCAAGTTTTATCAGAGCTAAAGTTAGACGAAGCAGAATGGATCCAATCTCGTTACGATCAACTAAACTTGATTGAAGAGAAGAGGCTAAAGGCTATTCATCATGGCCAAATGTACCAAAGGAGAATGATGCGAGCCTACAACAAAAAAGTTCGCCTTAAGGTGTTCCATGAGAGAGAATTAGTGTTGAAAAAGATTCTCCCGATGCAAAAAGATTTCAGGGGGAAATAGATACCAAATTGGGAAGGACCCTATGTGGTAAAAAAGGCTTTCTCTAGAGGGACATTGATACTAGCAGAGATGGATGGCAAGAGCTTGCCTAACCCGGTAAATTCGAATTCTGTCAAAAGATATTTTGCTTGAAGCAGTTAAGGTGAAAACCCGTAAAGGGCGCAAAAAAAAAAAAAAAAAGAAAAAGAGGAGAGGCCAAGGTAAAAACCCGTAAAATGGCACCTTGAGACCAAAAGGGTTTTGAATTGAAAACCCGCAAAGGGCAATTCAAATTTCGATCCAAACTGGGGCAAGCGGCAGTCTCACTACACTTGAATCGACAAAAAGGAGATAAGCTACATCTTGGGGCATCGACAAAATGCTATAGATCCTTTGAGCGCGTGCCAAGTTTAAAAAGGTCCTCGAGGACTTCGTGCAGAGAAGCTCAAACTGTGAAATCTGGGGCACCTATTCTGTTCCTTTTCATCTGTTTTTTTATCTCAAACAATGGCTGCTTTCTTTGTTGATAAATCTTTTGCAAATTCTGACTCGAATAAATTTCAGTTCTACCTATCATTATAATATTTTTTGAGTATTTTTATTGAAATAATGATTAATGAACTAATAATGCTCTCAAAAGAAGGTTTTGCATATTACTCTGAAAGGTTTCTAAATAATACGATAACCTGAAACAGGACAGTTATTTAGAACTCACCGAGCTTAAAAGGGCTAGAAACGTGTGAGAAATAAGGGATTAACCGCATCTTCAAGTCCTCTTCTACCGAGCTGAACAAGAAGGCATATGTCAGGGATGTTACCTTAGTAAAAAACGAGCGATGACAACCCAAAAATTAAAAATGGATCATTCTCATGACATTTTGCATTTTGTGCATTTAACATCCATAATACATGTAGTTAGGAGCATTTGATTCATATTAATCATAACATCCTAATCATCTAGCATAAGCATATCACTCTTCTACAGATGGATTCCCCAAGAGGACAATGTAGCAGGATTACAAATATCATCAGCCTTATCTTCACTGAGCAGGAGTGGAGCAGGCTAAATACTAGATCTTATCTTCGCTGAGCAAGAGCGGAGCAGATCGAATTTTGGTGAATCTTATCTCCACGTACTGGCGATGGAGCAGATTCCAATCATCAGCTTTATCTTCACTGAGCAGGAGTGGAGCAGGATAAATACTAGATCTTATCTTCGCTGAGCAGGAGCGGAGCAGGTCAAATTTTGATGAATCTTATCTCCACGTACTGGCGATGGAGCATATTCCAATCATCAGCCTTATCTTCACTGAGCAGGAGTGGAGCAGGCTAAATATCAGATCTTATCTTCACTGAGCAAGAGTGAAGCAAATTAAATTTTGGAGAATCTTATCTCCACGTACCGGCAATGGAGTAGATTCCAATCATCAACCTTATCTTCTCCGAACAGTGGTGGAGCAGGTCGAAGACTCGCCTTAATCCCCTAAGCAGTAGGGAAACAGGTTAAAATTGCAGATCTTATCTTCGCTGAGCAAGAGCGGAGCAGATCGAATTTCGGCAAATCTCATTTACATGAAAAAGCAAAGGAGCATTTTTGAAGCAATAAAGTGCGGTGGGCTGTGGCAAAGAAGACAAGGCTCAGCCAACCCAAGCAAATTTGGTCCTCCTAAAATCTTTGCTCTATTCTCGTTACACGACAATGAGCAAAGAGGAGCAGCTGTAGGACCAAATTTAAAACTAAACCCAAATATAAAAAACCCTATTAAAACCCAACACAAACCCAAAGCCCAACAGATTACCCAAAACCTAACCCACATCTCTCAACCCAATACACAAAACATAAAGCCAACCCAAAACCCTAGCAGCAGAAGGAAATCGGCGCCGCAAGCTTCGAGTCCAAGCAGAGTACGACGCGCGCCAAGCTTCCGAATCGTGCGCTACTCCATGCCACGCTCCCACGCCTCTGAGATACCTGCAAGGGCAAACAACAGTAGGAGATTTTCATTTTATTTCTAGGCTATAAAAAGCCATTGGAAACACTGTAAAAAGGTTTTTTTTTTGGAGAAAAAAGGAGGGAGATAGATACAAAAATCAAACATATACAGAAATCAATAGCAATAACATTGGTAAAGGTTATTCTAAGTCCCATTTTTCTTTCTATTTTTGGCTGCTATCTCTTTGATTTATCTACTGCTTGAAAAAACAACAAAAGGGGAAAAGGGGAACTCACATTTGGTTCATCGATTGGAGCCTCGGTTTAGGTCTTTTCCCTTCGTTCTCCGGATGTTGAGAGGCGACCAAGTCTCTGAGTAGGGCCTGATCAGAGTTGGAGACTCTCTTCACGCATTACCGACTACCAGATTTAATGGTGGTGCTGTGGAACCTACAGGGTTTTTTTAGAGTAAAAGAGAAAGCTTTTGGTTTTCTAAGAAAAAGGGTTTTCAATGTTGTAGAAAAAAAAACAAAATAATGGTCAATTAACTTTGAAGCAGTACTTTAGGGGATGAAAAGTAGTCTGCGCGTTAATCCATATGTTGGATTTGCTCATTCTTCCCTTTAAGGGGTTATTTGCACAGTTAGTTCCCCATCTTTGCATTGCTGTTCGATTAGGCCAATGTTTTCTCTTTTATTTTATTTTATTTTTTTAAATTTTGCCCAGGAACTTTATATCAGTTTAATTTTAATCCTCGCCTAAACACGGTGTTTTGGGGTTTTGGGATATTTTCCGCTTAAATCCCCGGATATGTGGGCGCGTGTTTTGGTCCCCGATTCTGTTCTAATAATTTGCTTTGTTTATAAATTATCCCTTTAGTTTTACTTTTATTCCTATTAAGTTTCTTGGTTATTCCTTTTTTTTTTGAAAAAATACTATTTAAACATATTATTTTGAATCATTTTATTTCACACTGTTTTTTTATTTTATCTCATAGCACACTTTTTTTTTTCCTTTTTTTGTTTGTTATAAATATTATTTGTTTTAATATTACGCTATTATCTTTATTAAATTGCGTGTATTGTATATATATACTATTTGTTTTAGATTGATATACAAATATAGATATGGTTTTGATAATTCATTTTAGCTTACTTCTCACGTGACATTTATTCTAAAATTAGTTTATATATTATTATTACTACTATATGTATTATTATATTAAGCTTTTCATGTGTATATATTACTTTGTATATTGCTTACTTTTAATCTTTTATGCATATTATTTATTTTGGAATTTCATTTCCGCTACATATATTATTTTTCTTATTTTTTGTATTTTGATACAATTCAAGCTTTCGTTCAAATTATTTACTTTAGAATATTTATTTTTTAAATTCATTTGTACATTACTATATGATATATTATTTCTTTTATTTTTTTCCCTATTTATTTTTTTTAAATTCTTACATCTATTACCTATTTAAAATTTTCTTATAGTTTATACAGTTATATTTTCAAATTTTCTTTTTCCTATTATTTATTTTATTTTATTTTATTTTAAAAAACTTGTTATATTTTATTTGTGTGATTTATTTGAAACTTCTTTTAAAATTGGTTTCTGATTCATAGACCCTTGGATATAAATGTGGTACTTTTATAATATATGATGTGTTGTTATTGCATGTATTCTACGTTATTCCTTTGCATTTCCCTATTTATTTTAGATTATTCATGAGATGTTATTGCTGCGTGTTTTATTCCTTATGTTACCAAGTTATTTCTTTAAAAAAATACATTTAATTTATTTATTACATTTCATTTGAAATTTTAAACATAGGCAATGTTCGGTATTTAAAGAATTCAAAGGATCGTGCCCTAACGTACTGGGTTTCGCTTTCTTTGTTTGCTTTGAATATTCGAATACCCTCTTAAAGCTAAAAACGCACGTTTTAAAGGCAAGATCACATTTGAGGGTCAAAAATGTTGTGTCCTAACGCACTGGATGTAATGTTTTACCTCAAGGTGAGATGGTCTTTAATACACATTTGACTTACCTAAATGTTTTAAAAGCCAATAAAATGAGGATCGTATTTTGAACTCTGTCTAACTCTTTAGTTTTCGACATTTAAGACACTAATTAGTCGATTGAGTACCAATTTTGGGGCGTGTCGAGGGTGCTAATCCTTCCTCGTACGTAACCGACTCCCGAACCCGTTTTCTTAAAATTCGTAGACCAAAATGTTTTATAAGGTGGCCCAAGTACACCTCAAAAAAGGGATTGGTGGCGACTCCTAACTTTTCATTTTCAAAAGTCGATTTCCCGTTTTCAAAAAATGGTTTCGACACTTCTAATGTCGAGAGAATTCAATTGTTTGAAGGTAGATCTAATTTTTTGACAAATCTTTTCAATTCAATGGAAATTGATTAGCCAGAAATTCAAACGGACTTAGCCAAGGAAAAATACCTTAAGAAGAAAAAACAAGTTGGACTAGAAAGTAAATCTGAGTATGATAGGTATTTGGGTGAGAAGGAAAAAGTAAACAATTCAAGTTCATTTGATTTATTATTGTGTTGGAAAATGAACAGTCCTAGAATCCCTATTCTTGCACAAATGGCTCGAGATATTCTTGTTATTCTTATCTCAATAGTTGCCTTGGAAAGTGCATTTAGCTCAAGATATTCTAAAGCATTATGTAATGAAAATAAGATATTAACACAAACTGAAGTTTCAATCGCTTTACTCATTTTCTTCGTCTTTCTCCTTCAAAATACTCGCTTTGTTTTTAGCTACAATAGGAGCAATTAAATACGAAACAATATCATTTATTCATTTCTAGTCCGAAATTTGCATATCTTTCGACTAGATTATCCATTTTTAATTCCATCTTCATAAAAATACTCACTACTTCACAAAATATCATTTAGCACAAATATTACATAAAGTGGCCAAGGTTCTCTACTTCCTCTCCACCATGGCCAAATGTAAAAAATAGACTTTTCATCCATTTTCATTTCTTTTTTACACTAACAAGCTAGAATTCATCTTCTAGTCATTTCCTATCCAAAAATATACCTACTTCACTTAAGTTTTCGAAGCTTCCATCAATACCCTTTAATGGCAACTTTCAATATACTTGATAAAAAAAAAACTATTGGTACATATATGTAAAACAAACTTTAAAGATTCAAAATCTATGAAAATTTTGAAGAAAAAACAATATCTTATGCTTGAATTTGAAGGAAAATAATAAAACAAATTGTTTTTTCTTCCCCCGTTAGTTTTCGTAAAAAGAAAAAAAGAAAAAAAAAAAGATAAGAAAGATGTTCTCTCTCTTTTTCTCTTTTTATGTATTATAATATTAATTAATAAAATATTATTGTTTAATAAAAATATCATTTAAAAGCCATCATAAAATCATTGATTTTTTTATGTAATAGTAAAATTGTCATTAAGTCCTTTCCATCAAAATAAAATGGAATACTTGCCACTTTAGTTCTTATACTTTTTCAACTTATCCAATTTAGTCCCTGAATTTGACACCAAATTTTCAACTTAACCACATGCTCCTACTGGTAATTCTCTATGTTTTCATGTCTCACAATTTCCTCTAAAAACGATCATAATTGTTTATACTACTATTTATTTATAGATCACTTATTCAAGGACTTCTACCATAAATATTCTTCTTTTTCTTCTTCTTCTTCTTCTTAAATGGGGATGTTACAATAATAACAAGTTTAACCCTCAATGTTTACATTTATTGTTAATTTGGTCTTGATTCTAAAAAAATTCAACAAATTAACCTTAACATTTACACATTTACAAAATATTGTGGGCTAAGTTTGTTAAATCAGGAATAAATTGATAGATTGTGTAAATTATGAGAGTTAAATTTGTTATTATACTATTCAAATTTATGTAAAATTGACAAAAAAAATATTAATGTTGTGATTAATTGTCCTTAGTTGCTCATTTTTTAGATTGACATGGATTAAATTGCTCCAATCGTTTGAAAGAAACCAATTTACTCAATATCGAAATTGAGAGAGATTGGAGAGGTCTTTTTACTTTCTTTCATTTATGTAAAAAAAATCTATAGTATCCAATTATGATTAAAAAATTGATAAACTATTTTTCGAATGTAGGTGTATCAAGGTGGTTCTGGCTACATTTTATATACATATTCTTGATATAAGGAGGAATTTGAGGCAGTTTAAAGCAGTTCACCTGAAGGATGAAGAGCTATAAGTAAGTTAGGATGATCAAAATATGGTTATGGAGAAATGATTGAAGAGGAGACTCTTGTAGAAGAGAGTTAGGAACTTTTTTTTTAAAAGAGAAAGTATTTTGGCCTCTTTTCTTAGTGCCCATAAACTTTTAGGGGAGTTCTTTATGATAGTTCTCAAGGTTTCATTTGTTGCCCATGTATTGGTTTCAAACTCAACAAGTTAACTAGTTTATAGGTGTCTTATCGTTGTAGGTTGTCCTTGACAGGGTTAGGTATGGGTTGACATGTTTAGGGATTAAATATCTGTGACATAAATGGTAGATGTCTCGTTTATGTCAAGTAAGTGATCTTGATGATTCGTGTTCGCAAAGTCTTAACCTCACAGGCGTCTCAGTTTGTGACGTGATCTTCTTTAGTAAAAAATGTTAACTCATGAGATGGGGTCGCGAAATATGGGTGTAACATATTAAAGTATCCATATTTGTTGAGTTTGTTGGTATTTGTTATAGTAGTTATAACAATTGACTTAGTTGATAGTTATACTTTCAATTTACTAGGTTAATTACTAAGACTATTACAAATAGCATGAACAGGATAACACCTGACATAACATTAGAGCTCTGAAAGATTGGCAAATAGACTCACATTTTTGACATAATATAATTAAACATAACATTTAAAAAATGCATAGACACATGTGCATTATTTTGTTGGGAACTCTTATGTGATTTATTTTTTTATTTTGAATGGGTAAAGCATTATTCTATGCTATTAAATCTACTTGAATAAAACTGTAATCATCCTATCCGAGAATTTTTCTCTAAACAAAGCCCGTAATCCTAATTACATTAATAACTTTTTATATTTTATTTTTTTTGTTTTATCTTTGTGTATGTATCACAAGGTTAGAATTTTCGTACCCTAGGCAATCCCTTGGATTCAAATCTATCTAAGTTAGTCTTAGGTTTAGAAACTGAGGACTCTTGCAGAAATTGTGGAAGCAAACTCTAAAAAGGAAGAAACTATGAACAAATAGAGAAAGCCACAGAAAGAAAGTGCACGCCAAGTGTTTAAGCAAATGTTCTCAAATATTTCTTTAACTCAGAAAGAAATGTAGTGATTACAAATGAAGGGAGAGACCTCTATTTATAGTTGAGCTCTTCTTGATCCAGCGGCACAGATCGAATTACATCAATGGCTGAGAATAATTCCCATATACAATAAGAGAGTCCTACAAGATTTAAATTCTATGCATGTTTATCTTTTAGTATTTACAAGAATCATTCTAATAAAATATAATCTGCTGGAGTGTTTCAATTCAACCAGGATTCAAATAAATGAGCCTTGAATCTATTCTATGTGATGGACCAATCCCAACGAGCCAAATGATCCCAAAGGAATATGAAGAGTTTGAAATATGCGCACCAACTACAAACTCATTTGCGCGGCTTTAACATATGTATGTGTAATAAAAGGTGTGCCTTTTAACTCACTTCATTTTACTTAAGATTTCTCGACATATAATCTATTATAAAAAATACTAAGGGCCTAAGGTATAAATATGCCATCTCTAGAACTTCATTATAAGACAACTGAATAGTAAAATCACAACAAAATAAATAATATTATTGAATTGAGAGATTATTTGTATATACTATTAAAATTATATATATATATATATATATATATATGATAAAGTTGTATTTTTCATAATTAAGGTTGAATAACTAGAAAAAGGAACAAAACAATGAGCTAAATTTTGTAAATTTTCAATTTTAAAAAAGAATTTTAAATTTTAGATTTTAGCTATCAAACTCCAAGGTTGGAATTACTCAATCTAAGTTCAATTTTTGCATTTGATGTTCATATAAAAAATACAAAATGTTTTTTTAGTATAAATTCAAGTTCTTAAAATGGACTACTAATACAATTATTTCAACTCAGTTTAGAATTTTTTAAAAAAGAAATACTTAAACCCATTTTATTGTCAATGGTTTATTCGGGTCTAGTTTAGGAATGTTTCTCAAAAAATATTTTTTGTCTCAAAAGCACTTTTAAGGACAAAAATATTCCTAAACAAGCTGCTTTTGAAAGAAAAAATTATTCTATCAAGTCAAAAATTGGCCCAAAAGCATTTTTTTCAATACCTGAAAATTTTAACTTCTCCCCAAAAGTATTTTTTTTTCTAAAAAACATTCCTAAACTAGACTTTAATATTAATTTAAAAATATTATTTTTACGAATCGGTACTTAAATAAAATTAACAATTTAAATTTTCATTATAAATATCCACAAAACCATGGAACCATAATTTAATGGGCCTAAATCCCCATACGATAAATTGGAAGGATATTCTTTTGGGCTTAGCCCATGAACTTCACCTTAAAACAAAAACCAATTTGGACAATTCTCCAAACATTACAAAACACAAATAAAATAATTTAAAATTTATGAGTAAAACGAAACATACGTCCATTATATTTCTTTCTTTTTAATTATAAGATGATTGTTAATTTTTAAATCTAATCCAAATTTTAGTTTTACAACCTATACTTATATTTTAATTTTTTATATAATTTGATATCTCAACTTTTATGTATTATGTAAATATTCTATTCTGATTAAAATAATTATATGAAATTTTAAGAATTATTTACTATTTTAAATTTAAATTTATTATAATTTTATTTTTTATTATATGATTTCTGAGTGTTTTTTTTTTAAAATTTTTAAAGTTTCACATCCACACATTTTAATAAAAGTATTTTTATGATGTTAATAATTGATTTAAATTTTTAAATTCAAATTACATACACTTAAAATATATAATATTATTTAAATTTTTACTCTATAATTTAATATAAAAAATAATTATATTTGTAGAGAAAGAAAAAACAAATGGATTAAAAAGCACAAACTTCTAAAGTAGAGAATTTTCCTCCTTAGATTTTGCTTCTCTAAAGCAACACCAACAACCCTTTCACATCTTTCTTAGGTTAAATTTTCAATGGGTTCGGTTTTGATTTTTTTAAACATCGATTATTTAAAAAAAATTATAATTAAAGGTGTTCATGGGACAGGATGGGTTAAATTTGAGTCAGATTGATATAAGGTATTTAAACTAATTTTTTAAGTTTGGGATTGATTTGAAAAATGAGCTTACATTTTTTTCTAAGCTCGACCCAGTCTAAGAAAGGTAAACCCAAACCTAACTCGGCCTGCCCATATTTGATTTTTTAATATTAATTTTTATTTAAAAATATTTTTTAAATATAATACACTAAAAAAAGCTAGAATAAAAGTTTTCTAACACATTAGTAAGTATTTATATTAAAAAACACTACCATAAATATAATAATTATTTTATTTTATTAGATATAATTTTTAAAATTTTACATTTTAGGTTGCTTATTTAGTTGGGTAAGTTGTTTTTTAAGCTTTGAGTAATGAGTTTAATTATTATTAAGTTAGTGAATTAATATAAATATAAATATATATAATAATTATTTAACATAATATATTCAGTTCGGGCTAGACTTAGATAAAAAGATATTGTTCTAAATTTAATCCATGTAAAAAAATAAATCTTGTTGAAACGAATCTTCGGACTTAAATATTAAACCGAACCATAATTACATAAAGAAAATTGATGAATAAAATTCATTTCATTTAAACCCAAATAGGAAGCTTGAATTTTAGTCATTCATTTTTCTACGTAAGAAACATTCTATACAAGAAAACCGTGTGTCCTGCAGTTCTTTCCATTCCTTAATTTATTTTTGGAAATAGAATTGGGTTTTAGTAAAACCGTGTTAATTCCAGCGTCTAATTTTGGGTCATTATTGCCAAAATCAGAATTAATAAAAGTTCCAACCAATTTCCACGTTTTCTTCCTCTGTCAATTTTTCTACCACTTGCTGGACCCCACTTTATCAAGTCCATGATTCTTCATATTGGGACCCACTTTGTGAAAATTCCTATGATGATCGTGTGGCTCAGGATTTCTCACATCTTTTCATGATCATTGAATCTCGGCTCTCCGATTTTTGGGTTTATCTCCCCGTTGTTTATGACATGTTTTTCAGTGACAAACAAAACTTATTATTATTATTATTTTTTCCTTCTCTAATAATTAATAAAATGTAAAAATAATTTTAATATCTTATTTCTTAAGTAATAAATATATGAATCTTAAGTAAAGAAATTTCAAAAGCTTGATCCTGTGGTTTTATAAATATATTTATTTTCACATAAAAAATATTAAAATTTAAAAAGAATAAAGTACACCACCTTTTAATCAAATCATATTCAAGAGAAATAATGCATTAATCATTAAAATAGTTTTATATACTAACTCACAAGTGGATATTCTTAATCTCAGATCCTATATATGAATAACGTTAACAACCAATCTTTATCGAAAAAGAACATTATTAAAATATTTTATAAATATAATTTTAATCAATTTTGCTTATAAATTTTGCCATAAACTAATATCTTAGCATCCAAGCAAGCATAATGCACAGTAGGTTTTTTTTTTTTTTTTTTTGGTATTAAAAAGGAAATTAAAGTAAAATGTGTTTTTGTAAATCATATATTACAAGAATTGATAAAATAATTAATTACTTAAAAGAATATGGCAGCGTAAATAATAAAGAAGATGTAGATCTTATTTCCCCAAAACATGGTATGATGGAAGGAAAAAATATTCTAAGACTTGAGACAGCTAATGCATCTTCATTTTTATTTAATATTTTGATTGACAGGTTTTCAGATGCATTGGCTGCTCTTTGGCTTTGCTGTCTTCCCTTGCCAAGAAGATTCTGTCTTTGGTCTCATCAAAATTTCAATCTTTCCAACATAACTCAGTTGACCAACTCAAGCAACCCAAGCCAAGCCTCCCCCTCTTTCTTTGTCTCATAGCAATTAGCCTCTTCAAAGCCTGAAACTTCTATATATTTATTTTAATCCCATATAAATCCTTCTCTTTTACAAGCCTAAAGTTTGATTCTTTTTTCATCAAATCTCTCAGTAGATTCCTGAGTCACTATCTTGGTACTCTTTTTTCCCTTTCAGTTTCTGAATCTGGGTTGTTTTTGTTTTTAGTAAATCATTGAATTCTGATCCAGTTTCTTAATTTTCTTTCAGTTTCTGAATCTGGGTCATTTTTGTTTTTCAGTGTTGGTGATTTTGGGTGTTACAAGTGAAACCAGATGGGTTCTTGCCTGACGAAAAGCAAAGACTCGAAGCCAACGCATAATGGGTATGGATCAGGACCTACAACTACGGCTGCTGTGCACCAACAAAGGTACCAGGAGCCTGTTAGGCCTGCACCAGTTCAACCCCAATTCCACCACATCCCTGAAAAACCAGGTACTCAAACACCTTGGAAGCCAGTGGCTCCATCACCAAGCCCCAAGCCTGTTGCCCCAAGGGTTGACACCATTCTTGGTAAACCATTTGAAGATATAAGGATGCACTACACAATTGGTAAAGAATTAGGGAAAGGTCAGTTTGGTGTGACTTATCTTTGTATTGAAAATTCAACTGGAAAGCAATATGCCTGCAAGACCATATCCAAAAAGAAATTAGTCACGAGGAATGATAAGGAGGATATGAGAAGGGAGATACAAATTATGCAGCATTTAAGTGGACAGCCTAATATTGTGGAGTTTAAAGGTGCATATGAGGATAAGCTATCTGTGCACCTTGTAATGGAATTATGTGCTGGTGGTGAATTGTTTGATAGGATTATTGCCAAGGGACATTATAGTGAAAGGGCTGCTGCTTCCATTTGTAGGGCAATTGTGAATGTTGTCCATGCTTGCCATTTTATGGGAGTGATGCATAGGGACCTTAAGCCTGAGAATTTCTTGTTGTCTAGCAAGGGTGAGAATGCTCTTTTGAAGGCCACCGATTTCGGCTTGTCGGTGTTCATTGAAGATGGTAGATTCTTGCCACTCCTAATTTTCAGTAAATTTATGCATATTCCAATTGTTTTAGCATGTTCTATTTGAGGATCTATATGATGTCCGTGCAAATTAGTAAATTGACCTTATCCTTAACCCCTAAATGATATTATGAGTAGTGAAAGGAGAATAAGTCAATTAAGTTCAATTGAATTCTGAAATATTATTGGTTAGGCCTTCATTTACTTCTTGATTAAAATGGAAGGTAGGGTAACCTTCCCAACTGTTTTGACCATGTCCTTCACTACATCGTCTTCATGTGGATTTGAAATTGGTTTAATTGTAAAAGATTTGTGAGTGTGACTATGGCATTTTGAAGTTTCAACTTCTGCTCTCTGAGATAGTCATTTGTTACTAAATAAGACCGTGAATGGCAGTCTGTTTTACCTTGCCGATTAAGTTGTGTTTAAAAGCTGAATAGGTCAGTGGTCTAATGTTCATGCTATGTTTAGCAGTGAATAAGTTTCGTTTAAACCGAACCAGAAGGTTAAGTTTCATTTAAGCAAGAGTCATAGCTGCTGTTTGTAGTTTTTTTCTCCATATGGATACATTGATTCACATATCCATCCGCGTGATATGTACTAGCATAGTAATAATTGAATTTTCATGTGCAACATAACCATTGGCATTCCTTTTTTCTGATTGTTCTTGGTACCTTTTGCAGGAAAGGTGTACAAGGATATAGTCGGGAGCGCGTACTATGTTGCTCCTGAAGTATTACTGCGAAAATATGGGAAAGAAATCGATATTTGGAGTGCGGGGGTTATATTATATATCTTACTCAGTGGTGTGCCTCCATTTTGGGCAGGTAAAAGTTCAAAGCTTGATCAAGGAAAATGCTTCACTGAATTGCCTTCAGAACTGCTATTTCATGTTAGTAAATAATTTAAACGAACCGATTTTCCTCACAGAAACGGAGAAGGGGATATTTGATGCTATTTTAGAAGGAGAAATTGACTTCGAAAGTCAACCATGGCCTTCTATTTCAGAGAGTGCCAAGGACCTAGTGCGCCGGATGTTAACACAGGATCCGAAAAAGCGGATTACTTCTACTCAAGTCCTAGGTACTTATGATGCTCAATCACATTCTATACATGTGTGTGTTATTCTACTGCGTACGGATTATTGTAGTTCATGTCAAGCCGAACAAGATTGATATTATGTGGTTTATGCAGAGCATCCATGGATAAGAGAAGGTGGAAGTGCATCAGACAAGCCTATAGATAGTGCAGTCCTTTCTAGAATGAAGCAATTCAGAAGAATGAACAAACTAAAGCAACTTGCCTTAAAGGTAAGTTTTGGCTTTATTTATATGCTATAATTGTTTTCCGGAATTTGTAGTTTGTTACCGATATACGATAGCAACCAGGTAGTCATTTTGCAACCTCCAATTATACCATTGGTAATGTGAACTTTAATAGCCATCAAGTAACAAGCCTGGCGGATTATAATATAGGTCATTGCGGAAAATCTCTCTAGCGAAGAAATCCAGGGTCTGAAGCAAATGTTTGCAAACATCGACACTGACAACAGTGGCACGATCACCTATGAAGAACTTAAGACCGGATTAGCTCGACTTGGATCAAAGCTCACAGAGGCAGAGGTGCAGCAACTAATGGAAGCTGTAAGATAATAATTCGATCTATAGTGTGTCTATCTTTTTCGATTCATATCATAGCTTCCAACTCTCGGTTTTTACTTGTTGCAGGCTGACGTGGATGGAAATGGTAGTATTGATTACATTGAATTCATCACTGCTACAATGCATAGACATAGGCTTGAAAGAGATGAACATCTTTACAAAGCTTTTCAACATTTTGATAAGGACAACAGTGGGTGAGTATTTTTGTATAATTGCAGCATCATTTTAGGACAGTAGCTCGTAATTCGGAGTTTTGTGCGAAGCGTATAAGAATTGGCTGCTGTGAATTAGTCACATCTGGGGCAACACTCCGTCGATGACACGAATTAACCATTAAATCATATTATATGATCGGATTGAATAACTTGTTTGAAACATTTTGCAGGTATATCACAAGAGATGAGCTAGAAGCAGCCATGAAAGAATACGGAATGGGTGATGATGACACAATCAAGGAAATAATATCCGAAGTTGACACCGACAACGTAAGCCCCCCTGTTTTCTACCTTTTGAAGCACATTCTCTTTTCTTGCATATGATGCATCGGTTCTCACTTATGCCTTTGTTTACAGGACGGCAAGATCAACTACGAGGAGTTCCGCCATATGATGAGAAGCGGAACCCAACACACACAACTCTTTTAGATTTTATACACGAGACTGGACTTGCAGAAATCAGCTAAAAGGTTCCCCAGAAATGTAGTGCAAAATGACTTTCAAAGAGATTGTGTAGGCAGTCAATTACATGACTTTCTCTGGTTTGGTTTTTCATTTTGAGTGTAATATATTCACATATGGTTTTTTATCGACGGATTTTGAGAAGAGAGATTGTTTAAGATATAGAATATCGCTTCAATTATGGTTTCTCAGAGCTAGGAAAATCAAACCCATGAATGCACAGCATATTATGTTGATTTCCATTTGTTTAAAGTAAATATTGAACCTACCTCCATGAACGGCCTTTTTCTTAGAAACTCCATAAAACTTTAGCTTGAAAGGGCTTATGGAAAGTTTTCATATGATTCATTACTAGTTGTTATTTATACTTCCCTTACAAGGTTTAGATTCCATCTTTGTTGCCAACAATCCCTTTGGTGGGCAATCTATAAATTCGACACGGGTTCTTGCGGTTGAACCTACCGGTTACCTGATCCCACTCGGACAACATGGTCAAGCAGATAAATCTAAACATAAAGTTGTACATGATGCCCTTATTTTTTTTGCCTTAAAAAATCACAGGTCCATAGATCAGTTGAACCAATAACCACGTTTCATAGACCTTTGCATTCAAATGGCAAAGTTCTGAAAGCAAATAAAAAACCCATTTTTTATTAAAGAAATCCCATATTCCATGACAGTTTAAAACCACCAAGGGTGTATAAATTAGAGAGACAGCAGCACTAGAATTTTATTTAAGCTAATTAAGGAACAGTGCTGATTTTTTTTTCATAAATAGCAACTTGGGTTATCCTTAAAAACCATGAATCTTGATTTGGTCTTTCTTGACGATGCCGGCATTAACGAGGAACTGCGACACGTTCTTGCGTTGATCGCCTTGGAGTTGAATGATCTTGCCGAGCTCTTTGTCTTTAACAACGTTGCCGTTGCAACAAAAGTCCTTCTTGAGACTCTTGAGGATTTTCTCGTAGCTCAGGTCATGCCTCAGGCCCTGAACCGTCGTCAAGCTTTTCTTCCCGTTCCTTTGTTGAATCCGTATATGAACATACTCCTTGGTTCCAGTGCCACCAAATTCCCCAGCCTCGGCGAATGGATCGAAAGTTGTAGGGATCTGAACGTCCAACTCAACCATGTACTTGGCTTGTTTGGTTCTTTGAACACGAATCACTGCAATAAAACAAACAGACCTTGAATTGTTAGAAGATCATCCCATGAAAGCACCAAACAAGAACATGAAGCTATGAAAGGAAAAGGGTTTTTGATAAGAAACCAAACCTAGTCTTGTCTTAAAGCTTTGCAAGTTCTGTTCTGATTTGATACGATGATGAGGATGAAGACATGAGAAGGGAAGCGGGGTGTTTATATAGGAAAAGGAGGTTTAACTGTGGTTAACGTTAAGGTTGTCTTTTGGATGAGTTGTGATCAGAATCTTGACACGTGGATGGTCGAGATTGTTTGAGTAGGAATAATTATGAGATGGGGTTTGATTGAAAACAGAAGAAAAGGGGGGAAGAATCTGGAAATCGAAGAAAAAGCTATGGTTCCCAACTCCATCCAAATCCATTGGAATATATATTATTAGTAAATTAAAAATTATCTGAATTAATCATAAATATGTAAAAAAAATTAGATAGTCCATCAAATATTATTATATTATTCTGTTCTGCTTTGATTTGGCCATCGGAACTGATGCTTGGCAAGTTGGCCTCTTTTTGCCACCAAATTGATTTTGCTTTTGCTAAAAGGAACTCGGTAAAATTTTGTTTTCGTTTCAACATTTTGTTGTTTGCAATTTTAGATAAGATATTAGTTTTCTTTTTCTTTTTCTGTCAACAAGGTTGAGCATATATATAACTTGCTTCTTAAGTCAAGCAAGTTAAGGTCAGCATCCGCGTCCCACCCTGATTCAAAAGGGTGGCCGTCGACTGCTAACTCCCACCAGCTGTTACCCAGGCACACACACGTTCATGAATCGGAGTTCCTTTTCAAATGCAATCTAAACTTTTCCGTCCGATTAATACTTACTTAAAAAATAAGAGGATTTGAATAAAAACATAAATCTCAAAAATGAATTTGGATAAAAATAAAATCTGTTTAGAAAACAAGTTGAGCCTTGATAAGGTTTTTGTGTGAGTCCGAATTTGTAAAAAAAATTATTTTTTGTTATTATTTTCTCACTATTTTGTTACTATTTTATTATTATGTTGCTATTATTTTATTATTTGGATATTGTATAACTTTTGTATTATTGTTAATTTTGTTACTATTTTCGAGACAATTACTTGTTCTGTTGTATCCATTTTAGTGATATTTAAGTATATATTTTTTTAACTTATTTTTAATTTGTTGAGAAATAGTTATTTTAATATTTTTTATATTTTTGATGTATTATATTTTTTAAAAAATATTTTATATAAAAAAAATTTAATACGATTGGATCAAGTCGGACTTGAGTTTTAGTATTTTTATTTAGGCCGGACTTAAACAAAATTTTAAACCTATTTTTAAGCTCAAACCTAACAAATAGAATTAAGATTTTAATTGAACCCGACCTGACTCGACCCATCTACACCTCTAATGCAATCCAACTAATGTATAAATTTACTTATATATCAAATTTAGATGCATAATTTGTAATGCAGAACCATGTATTTTGAGTGCCATGTGAGTGGCTTGGCTGGTTGCGCTCACTCCCCACCTTCCGACCATCATGCTTTCCTCTCTGCCCATTTGGAATGACACAGCTCCTTCGCTCCTTTGTGTTTGGTTTTGGGTATCTCTACAGTTTTCCTATTATGCTTCTTTTATTTTGCTTTGCGATTGGCCTCAAAGGGCTTGGTGTTTGTGCACCGAGGCTGGACGATGCTAACTCCCCGTTTTGCTTTGGTTGTATTTCATATAGCCCTTCTGACTCTTGTCATAGGTTTTGGTTTTGTTCATCAGGTTGACGCATTAGGGAGAATGAATTTCACACTAATAGTTGTTGCCCACTCATTTGGTTTTCCATCTCTTCCATGTTCGACAGAATGGCTGCCCTTGGGGCTTAGCTCTTCCGACATGACCATTGGTATGGCATTTATGCCTTCTTAAACCGTATTCAGACCTGTGTGCCTTGACATGATCTATATGGTCTTCAGCATGAGGGCCACAATTTGTACTCATCATTATGTGCAATCACCCTTAAAAAGTACTTTATTTTATGTAATCCTTGTATCAACTCCTTTACATAAGTTTCAAGCGAAGACCAACACCCTGAGACATATAAAAAAGCTAGACTATAAGATATGCTAAACAACACAGATGGCAGCTTTGGCAACCTTACTAAAGACTCCAAGTACTTGCCCTAGGATGTGCTACAATTGCAAATTGCCAAATAATTTAAATATGTATAATGTTCTTGTAAGAACATTTTATAACCACATCAGCTAATTATGTGGCAATACATGTGCAAAATGTTGTGATATCAAATGTACATTATTCAATAATAACACTTTAAAATTGAGAGTGATCATTTTATAATAATTTAATAACGGATAATTTTGTTAATTTTAAAATTTTGATAACTGAAACGTAATTTTAAATAAAATAGAGGGACTATTGGTGAAGTTTATTTTATTTATTTATTTATTTTCTCTCTTGATGAAGTCGGCAATCAATTTTGGTATGGTTTTTTCATCGTACAAAAGAGGAGCGAAATTAATCAAAAATCCAAATTCATCGCATCGCCTCTCTTTCTATACGAAATTGAATAATTAAAAAAATAAAATTTTGATGGAAAAGGGAAAATCTGCTCGACAAGCCGTAGAAATCTCGTTGAAGAAGCTCGATCTGAACGCTGATCGAAACTTTAAATCCTCTCGTTTGATATCTTCTCTTCACTCATCAAGTATTCTCTTTTTCTCTTCTGCATTTTTTCTCTTAAATTTTGATGCAAGTTCTATGTTATTTGTAATTGAAATTGAAAGAACAAGAAAATTTTTGTAATTGAATTAATTAAAAAAGACTACGATTTTTTATGATAGAGTTACGCATTGAGAAGACGAAACCTCCTAGTTTAGTGAGCTTGTGCCTTGGAGTTATTGGTCGGCATCTGGAGGAAATTATCGAGGATTTAAGTGAAATTGCTGTTAATTTTCCCGCGGATATTAAGGTGAAATTTAATTTTATCTGTTAATCCTTAATTGCGTGTGGTAAATAATCTTGTATTAGGGTTTGCTTCCTAAAGTTTTCGAAGAAATGATTAATTTGGAAGAATTTGTTCGCTTAGGTTAATAGTTTCATCCGTAGGTAATTAATTTATTTTTCCCTCCAGGGTTTATGGTTCCATTTTCATGCTTAGGAGAATTGCGTTCGTTCATTCATTGAATTGCTTAATGATATGTCTATTTATGTCTGGAGCCATGCTTGAGGAACTTTGTATTAGTATTTGGCATTCTTCTAGGGCACATTGCTAGCAATTTTAAGACTAGCTTTTGAGGAGATGATGTATTTGTAAGACTTTGTTTGCTTAGGTTGATAGTTCCATCCCGTAAATGATTAATGTATTGTCATTTATTTCCCTATGGTTCATTTTAGTGCTTGGGGGAATTGCTTTCATTCATTGTTGATTGTTTAATCATACGTCCCGATTTTATATCAACTTTCCTTGCTGAAGAAACTTTGTATTAGCATTCTTCTAAGCTACATTGTTGGATGATGACAGATAAAATTGGCAGCAATTGTAAGGATTAGCTTTAGAGGGATGATGAAGATGATTAATGTATTATCTTATGTTTCTCTAGGGTTCATTTTTATGCTCATGGGAACTGCATTGTTGGATTGTTTTATTGTATTTTCTGATTTTACTTCTACAATCTTTGCTTAAGAAGTATTTTATTAGTATTCCTAGTCACATTACTGGATGATGACAGATACCATTGGCAGCAATAGCAAGGAGAAGAAAACTACTGAATGATGATGTCATCATCTCCTTGGCCGATAGTTCTTGGGAAATTCTTGACCTTTCTGGTTCAGATGTTTCCGATTTTGGCTTATCTAAAGTAGCTGAAATGTGCAAATCTCTTCGGGCTGTGGATATAAGGTATGAAAATATGTAATTTATCTTTTGAAGTCAATTGATAAACCGGTTACTGAGAAAGCTTCTATGCAGCCAATGCAAAAAAATTACTGCCAATGGTGTTTCTGAACTTGTACGGCACTGTCATTCATTGGAGACGATGAGATGCGGGTAAATTATCATCTCCATGCATGTTATTTATTAGGGTTCATGCAAATTTCATGTTTTATATATATGAATAATTGAGTTCCACTCTAAGTTCTTCAAATTTATGGGTTCACTAACAAGATAATATTGAATGCTTTAACATTATAAATAATAATGATCTCATATCAGATGGTTTATGTAGAATCAATAGATGTGCGGTATTTTGGTTGAACCTTGTTAGTTTTCAATTAATGAATAAGCACTTTGATTCTAAAATTTTCTGAACTTGTCAGACCCTGAAGACAGAGAATTGTAGCTTACTGAACTGTTTTGTGCATGAAACTAGTTAGACTTGGTACTTTCGACCTTTTTTTTTTTTTTTTCCTGTTTCAATCGCATGCAATGATATTGAAGCAGGACATTAAGGTTTGACAAGGGGTATAAACCTCATAAACAGGCTATGAACCAAAGTTAATATTGCAGAGGGTGCCCTTCAAGTGAGTCTACAGCCCGGCGATGCTTAGGCATACTGAAGCCAAAGCTGAATGATGTGGAGGGAGATTCTTGGGAGGAGCTTGATACCATGGAGATTGGTCATGGTGCACAGTCTTTGCGTTGGCTTGTGTGGGTAATGACTTGCTTTTTCTTATTTTCATCCCGTTGAATCTATGTGGTCAAGGCTTGTTAATAGACCTTGTTGCTTTTCTTCGGCAGCCGAAAATTGATGAAGACTCATTAGAGATGTTGTCGGCTGAATGCCCACGGATAATTGTAAATCCGAAGCCCTCACTTTTTGGTTTTAAAGGGACTGAAGTTCCTAGGGAAGCATTTCCAGATGTTGCTTTGGATGATCCGATTGTTGAGGACATTGATCCCAAAACATGGTCTATTTGTCGATCTATGCCAAAGGCAATGTCTCCTTCACTTTCAAGTGCCAATGAGTTATCCATAGCAGAAAAGTTTAGACTTGCCTTTGTGGAAAGAGACACACGTTTAGCTCCAAAGCGTGCAAAAAATGCAAGACAGCACCAGCGCCGTGCAGAGAGGGAGTGGATGATGACAAGTACACGAGCCAAGGCATTAGCTTTGGCCTCAAAAGCAACCAAATCTCTACATGGTCGAAGCTGATCAAGATATGTTAAATGTGCAGCACTAATAGACCATAAGCTTTCATCATTTCACCTGATTTTCGTTTTTTGGGGGGACGGGGATGTGTAATAGAACCTGTAAAATACATGATGGAGTAAGCAAGGGCTTTGGCAGTAACTTTGATTTTGCATTCTTTGTCTATATCCATCATCATCCTCTCGGAGACAAATGGAACTTTGGAGGGCACGCTTAAATTAGTATAAGTTGTTGATTTTTGTATGCAAATGTTAATACTTACTTTGTTCTATAACGTCGCCTTTCATGGACGCATGTCTAAACTCAAGCTTAAAGTTTGGCTCGAGCTCAATTGAGTTTCACTTTCAAAGATCAAGTCCACTCGAGATAAAAGATTGAATGTTGGAACTCATTTGACTAAGGTCATTTACTTGGTAAAAAATGAGTTTGATTCTCATGTTTGGCTTCAAGGTCTTATCTTTTGTGCATATAGGATAAATCTCAAAACTATATATGGATTTTAGTCAAATGTATAATGTTATATATGAATTATGATTTTGTGCAATTTTATACATGAAAATTTGATTTTATTTAATTTTCACAAATTACTAAAAGAAATTAAGTGTAAATTCTCAAGATTTGTGTCATTTCATATTTAAACAACAAAAAGACGTAAAAATCCAAGAATGAATTTTGTAATATTTGAATTATTCAATTAAAGGTGGTATAAATCTTTAAAGAATCACATCCCAAAAGTTAGTTATTAAACCTAGTCTAGTCTAAATCCATATAAACTTTACTAGGAAATCTCTTACTTTTTTATGTGGGATGTAAGTCTCATAAACTTTACTAGGAAATCTCTTACTTTTTTATGTGGGATGTAAGTCTCATACCTTTGGCACATAATAAGGATATATTGAGGACAAAGTCACATCCAAAATTGTTTTATTCATTGGCATTCAAGGGTTAACCCTTGTGTTATTCATCTCTAATTTTTCAATAAATCTGAACTTTTAATCTATATTTTTCAATAAACAAAAACTTTTAATTTATTTCATTTCTAAACAAGTCCTTCAATTTTGTACCAAGTACTCTCCTATATTATTTTTTCAAGTGAAATAATTTACGATTCTATATTATTTTTTCAAGTGAAATAATTTACGATTATTTTAGATGGTTTAACCATCTTTTTTCTTTTTATATATATAATGTTTAGAACTACCCAAAGCTCCACTTTAAACCCTTAAATAAGATTGTTTAGCCATCTCAAACAATACTTTTTTTTTCCGAAAATAAGTATATATTTCTTTTGTGGATATTCTTCTATGATAAAATGATAATATAATTTCTACGACCGCAGAGTTTAATTGTTGAGTATTTTTAACATAGGAAAAAAAAAAGTAAGATTCCTTCACAAAATAATTCTGATGAAGGGAGAAAGAAATAGTAGAGGAGGCAGAAGTCTATAAAGAAACCAGTATAATATCTCGTTATTATTATTATTATTATTATAATAAAATAATAATAATATATCGTCCATTAACACACCAACTTAACAATACCAGTGGAAGTTCTCTTATATTAACTTAGCAGTTGACCATCAACCAATCTAATCCAATAACACTATTGTAATAGAATTCAAGACTAAGGAATAAATAATGACAAAAAAAAAAAACCCACCCCGAGAAGAGCACAAAAGAATTGCCTATATCAAATGGAGATATCGACCCAGTCTATGTTCATTACTTGCCATCTAATTGAGCCAATATATGTATATATATGTGTGTGTGTCTAAAAGTTAAACTTTTGCAGCAGCCCAAAGTTGAAAGAGAAGTTATAGTTTCCGGCCAAAAACAAGGCCAAAACAATCAGGGATGTAACAAGGACCCACATCCATTGCTGCATCTTTCTCTTACCACGGTTACGAAGTGGTGGCGGAATGGATTTTGCCTTGCTTTGTTTTGTGAACTGTGGTGGCTTTTGAGACCTCTTTGCCACTGTCACAAGTTTCTCTTTACTTTCAGAATCTTTTGGAGTTTCAGCTGGAGTTTCCAAAGTCAGAGCAGATTCGGTTTCGTCTGTAACACTTGCATCCCCTACTCCTGCTGCAGCCACCTTTCTTCTTTCCTTCTTCTTTGCCCTCTTTTCTCTTTCCTGCATGAAGGATTATTCCACTGAATCCATATACAAGCAAAATGTATCGAGTATTGCTACATTACAAGGACCCAATATGGAATATTATAGTGTGAATGAACAAGAGGAATTTACCTTCTCTTTCTGCTCAGCTTCTTTCTGAGCTCTTAGTGCAGCCCTGGCTTGTGCCTTCTCTGCATTTCGTCTCTTCCTCTCTAGTGCCTCCTTAGCTTTAGCTATCTCCTCCAACCGACGTTGCTCCCTTAATTTAGCTGCTTCCTCTTCCTTTCTCGATTCCTCTGCCTTCCTAGCCATTTCCTCTTCCTCCTTTGTTATCTTTGGTTTTTCTTCTGCTTCTTCAATTTTATCCCTGCTAGAAGCAGTGGTTGAACCACTTGCAGGAGGGACAGATTTCACAGGCTTTTCTGATTTACTAGTCAGGTTCTTTTGTTCCATGGACTTTGCCGCAGGTTTAGCCTTAGCTATTTCAGCTTTTGCAGGTGCAGTCTTCTCTTGAGTTTGCTCTTCCAAAGTTGAGCTGGAAACTGTTTGATCCTTGGCCACTTGTTCGTTTACAACTTTAGGAATTGCAGGAATTACAGGTGGCTCCTCATCAGGACCAAGTGCACGGCCATCTAATGTCCTCAGCCTCCTTAATGTGCTTCTGGTATTGCATCGGATGTACTCTTTACGGAATTCATCATTGTTGTTCCACAATTCCATAAATTTCTCCACCTGAACCATCAACTGTTTTAGACAAATATACATACGATTTTAACATTGAAGAAATAAAATTAAAAGCATAAGCTCACCTGGTTAACACACAGATTTTGGAGTGCCTCTTTGTCCCCTTTCAAAGCCAAATCATTTGCTGCCTTTGCATCATCCCTGTACTGATAGAAGTATTTGTTCTGCAAAATTCAAGAGTAGGTCATCATCTTTTATCAATATTTTACTTTCATAAACAAATATTCAACCTAAACAGAAAAATAAAATGCAATTTTATTACACTACA
The DNA here is from genome assembly GCA_025698475.1 of Gossypium anomalum. Taxonomy (NCBI): domain Eukaryota; kingdom Viridiplantae; phylum Streptophyta; class Magnoliopsida; order Malvales; family Malvaceae; genus Gossypium; species Gossypium anomalum. The sequence goes on from CM046956.1 coordinate 12,921,733, forward strand.
ACACCAGACCGTATTGAAGAGATACGAAGTAAAAAACTAGAGGAATGGTGATCAACCTTCAGCAAGAAGCCTAGAAGATAAGAAGCAGTATCTCAATTGACCTTAAACATAGTTCAGAATAGAAAATAAAAACCACCAAATTAGTTCCAGCAGGAACACCTGCCGAATCAACAGATACAGCAGGAAAATAATGGGAAAACATTCTTAAAGCAATCCTGGTATGCAACATACAATTCAATGGATGAAACACTAACAATGCATGATACATCATAAAAACAAGTGTACAATAACTTCCACATCTCATTCCTATAATATGCGCTTTCACTTTTTTTTTTGGATCTTAGAGTGAGCAGAAGTTAGCATGATGTAAGAGAGATATAATAATGACCATCTTCCTATACATAATAAGAAAGGCTCGCAGGGATTAGAAGTACCTTCTCATATGATTGTTTCTTCAAACTCTGCAGCAGCACGTAAGCTTCTTGGCGAATGTCATCAGCAGCTTTGAACTGGGACTGCAATTTGTTTAACTTTTCAGTTTCTTCGTGATACTCTTTCTTAGCAGCCTTAGTAACTGCCTCGGCCTTCAGGAGATTGACTTTCAATTGGTCTGCTTCTTTCTTTAAAGACTGTACATGGAGAAGAATGAAATTAAATAAGCAATAAAAAAAGGTATTAACACTACAGAACAAAGATGTACGGTCTAACAACTAACATGGTGGATATCATCCAACATTAATTATTATCAAATAAATAAAACTAAGGAATGACTCCCTTCAATTCTTCACAATTTTAGTAGACAATAAAAAGGGAATCTATAATCATAAAGCAAAGTAGGAAAAAGAAAAAGAAAAAAAAACATAAAGGCGGGTATAAGAAGAGTAAACTGAAATTACTACCTTCATGCGCTCCTTAATTTGGTCTTTTTGGTCCAAACCCTGCTGAACTTCATCCTGCTTACTCATACTAGAAGAGATCCTTTCACGAGTTTGCTTAAATTGCTTGATTTGATGAATAAACTGTTTTTCATCCTTAAGAGGCATGGTTTCATGTTGTATCATGTGCTCCATGTTTCGTATCTGGTTGCAGGTGATATAGTGAGAACAATCAATCATATATTTAAAAAGCAAATTTAGACAAAAATATCCAAAATGGAATAAAACAGGAACTTACCTGAGCATCAATATCCTCAATGTTCATCATAGATTGAATAGAGTCTATTTCTTGACGTTTGGACCTATGCAAATCTCGTACTGCTCTTTCTTGGGATATGGCAGCATCAATGTTATCGCCATATTTCTTGCAAACAGCCTATTATTTAAGTATTTTATCAACCATTAGAAAAGAAACAAACAAATATATGAATTCTTTTTCAGAAAGGACATCATGAACATTCTTACCCTCATCTTTTGTATTTCAATCCGAATGGCATCCCGACTTTGAGTTTTTTCATCAACTCTAATTTGAGCAAGCCTGATTTTTTCTTTCAAATTTTCATCATCATATCTTGGGACCCTGATCAAGAAGTAAAATGGACTTTTCCTTTCAACCTCATCTACGCCTTCTGGTTCTTGACCTGTAACAACACTACCAAACTGAATTCCGCCCTTTATGACAGCACAAGTTTGCTCATTGTTGTTAGTATCACAATCTGATTCTCTAGATTCATATACAAGCTCATCATTGTCAGAAATATCTGCAGACAATTGTTCAATTGGGGCGGATGCTTTCTCATCATTACTTACAGCAGCAACCGAGTTACTATCATCTTGAACATCAACCACAGCTACCAATTTCTCATCAGTTTCAGTGCTATGACATTCAACAAGCAGTTTTGAAACCTCAGCCTCTTTGGATATGATAGAATCATCATCATTTGCCACACATCTTGACTTAAATTTATCATCAATAGAATCACTCTCAGCCTTTATATCTATCTCCGAGTTCACAACAAGACAGGGATCTAAACCCACTCTGCTATTCTCACCTTCAGTTTCCAGGTTCTCATCATCAACAGAAGAAGGTGGAAAAGTCTTATCTGTAGTATCACTAACACCATTTTCAATACTTAAATTATTACTGAGCATAACTTTAGAGGATGAGCCTTCCGCAACATCAGCTGAGTCAGTTACCTTATCATTAGTAGTAACCCTTTCAACATGCACATTCTCATTTATACTTTCCACAAATTCAGGAGACTGACCTTGTTGTGAGTTTAAAGCTGAATCACTGGAGTTGTCAATCTGAACTGCCTCTGAAATACCATCCTGAGTGTGAACATCCTGCAAGGCCCCTCCACATTCATCAGATAAAGAACCATTACCGGTTTCTTTTTCTAAATGAATATCTGCCTCCATGAGCAAATCTCGTTCAGTATTTGGTTCCAAGTCTGAACCACTTTCCACAGGAAAATCATCCACAGCTGTTAAACTTTCCCCATCTTTAACCAATTCATTTCCAGATACAACATCTGGGAGCACAGTCTCAGCAATTCCAGAGAACCCATTTTGCTCAGGCCTGTATCCATTACCATCACCATCAGATACAGGACCAGGAGAATCAGCTTCAGACTCATTCTGTTCAGCCTTGAAAACTTCTGAAGTATCTTCCACAGTATCAGAACCAGAGACACAGACTGGAATACCGTCGTTCTGTTCAACCCTGGAATCAACAAGAATAGCTTCTGAAACAGTGTCATTTTCACTAACATCAGGGAAACAATCCCCATTACTGTCAGGCACAGAGACAATAGGAACCCCATCAGCACAGACCTCTTTATGTTCATTCCTGGTAACAACTGCAGCTTCAGAGACAGCGGCCTCAGCAGAATCATTAGCTAAACCATCTCCACTGCAATCACCATTAACAACTACAGCCACTTCAGATTCCTCAACATTGGCTCCAGAGACAGTGGCCTTAGCACTATCATTAGGTAAACCATCTCCGTCGTAATCACCATCAGCAGCTAGAGTCATTTCAGAGCCCTCTTTCTCTTCTGACCAGGAATCAATAACATTAGTTTCAGAGACAATGGCGTTTGCACTATCATTAGCTAAACCATCTCCATTGCAATCACCATCAGCAGCTACGGCCACTCCAGAACCCTCTTTCTCTTCTGACCTGGAATCAATAACATTGGCTTCAGAGACAGTGGCCTCAGCACTATCATTAGATAAACCATTTGCATTGCAATCACCACCATCAGCTACAGCCATTTCAGAGCCCACATTCTCTTTTGACCTGGAATCAATAACGCTGGCTTCAGAGACTGTGGTCTTAGCACTATCATTAGCTAAATTGTCTCCATTGCAATCACCATCATCAGCTACAGTTATTTCGGAGCCCTCATTCTCTTTTGACCTGGAATTGATAACGCTGGCTTCAGAGACAGTGGCCTTAGCATTATCATTAGCTAAATCATCTCCATTGCAATCATCATCATCGGCTACAGCCATTTCAGAGCCCTCATTATCTTTTGACCTGAAATCAAGAACAGTATCTTCAGAAACAGTTGCCTCAACACTGTCATTGACAAAACCATCTCCATTGAAATCTCCATCACCAGCTACAGCCATTTCAGAGCCCCCATTCTCTTTTGACCTGAAATCGAGCACATTAGCTTCAGAAACTGGGGCCTCAACACTATCATTAATTAAAACATCTCCACTGCAATCATCATCATCAGCTACTGTCATTTCGGAGCCCTCACTCTCTTTTGACCTGAAATCAAGAACATCAGCTTCAGAAACAGGGGCTTCAACGCTATTATTAACTAAACCATCTCCACTGCAATCACCATCATCAGCTACAGCTATTTCGGAGCCCTCATTCTCTTTTGACCTAAAATCAAGGGCACTATCATTAGCCGAGCCATTACCATCAGGGCCAGAGAAAGGAGAAATCTCATCACTCTGTCTAGCACTGGAATCAACAACAGCAGCTTCTGAAACAGTGTGTTTAACTATATCCTTATCAACAAATACATCTTCAGTCAATTCAGAGATTCCATTCTGATCTGCCATTCCAGCATTAGTAGCAGAAACAGGACCGCCCTCGACAAGATCCCCCGATTTTTGTTCATCAACGGGAGCCTCCACGTGGCACAGTTCCACTGATTCTTTGTCCTGATCCACAATTCCAATACAAGATTCATCCTTTTCTACCAAATCAGATTTAGATTTGACTTCTCCTTTAGTCTCCAAACTCTCAAACCCCTGATCTTCCACACCAATGCCATTGCCGTTTTTGTCAAGATCCGACTCCACTAGATCTCCGTTTTCGGCTTCGTTTTCATTAACGAAAACGTAATCACCGTCACCATCGGTGTCTTCCCTGACAGTCTTCCCATTGGTGCCATTGGAAAGATCTTCCTTTTCATTCTCTTTCCCGTGATCTTCCTTCACCACAGACTCAACCTTGGACGAAGACGATGCCGCCATCTCCTCCTCCACCGCATGCACGGCCATCACTTCATCCACAGTCATATTCGCTCCCAATTAACTAAAAAATAAAATTAAAAAATAGATCTAAATTACACTTTAAAAATTATAGAAAAAGATATTCTTTCTTTCAATAGATATAGATAGATAGATCTTAAGGAACAAAAATTCAAAACTTACTCGAAAACGAATCCGAATGGAATGGCCAAAAAAGCAGTAGCCGGAGTGAGCTCGGCGGCGCCAATGCCGGAAAATGCAGTGATCAATTGAATCCACAGAAGAAAGAGCAAATTAAATGAAAAATAAGCTGTGAAAAGTTACGAAGGAAACGAAAAAATACATATACTCTCTCCTTTATATATATTATATAAGACAAATGAGAGAGAAGAAAGAGAGGAAGGAGTCTTCTACTGTCTGTGACTGTATGAAACTCTTTCTCACAGTAAAATTCCTCCCCTTTTTCCTTTTTCGTAATTTTTATTTACACATCAATTTCTTTAATTGGGAAAGCTACAAAAATAATATTATTTTTACTTGGAAAATTATTCTGCAATTAATCTTTTTATTCTCCAAATTTTATTTTACATTTGAAAAGTAATATTTGTTTTTTTAACCTAATAAATTCTTTTTAAAAACAAATATTAATAATACCTATCTAAATAATTGTCCATAGGATGGAATTATAAATTTAAATTGGAAAAAATTTTAATTTAAAAATCTGCATATAATTTATATAAAATAAAATTCAAATTTGATATAAAATTGATTGGCATGTAATAAAAGGCTCAGAATCATTAAATTAAATTAAAAAATTCTGTTGAATCCGAGTTTTTTTACTTTTAATAATATTTTTTTTATAAATTTTTAATAATTGAATTAATTAATTTTAAAACCTTAAATTCAGCGCCTCAAACTTACCCGTAAACAATTTTTTATTTTTATAATCATTAAACAATTACTTTTTATATGCAAAGATGATAGTGGATAAGAATTAATTTTTTAAAGAAAAAAACTGTTGTTTGATGTTGAAGTTAATTATGATGTCAGCGGTGAGATCACCCATTGCTATTTGAGACGCATACCACTCTCCTTTAAGTCCTATCTACTTTAAGTTATGAGTTTTATTTTATACAACAAAAATTCTCCAACTTCTTCATTCTCCCCTTTTGCTCTTACCCAAAATAAATGAAAATTTGTTTTTCTTAATTCAATTATAAATCATAATAAAATATTAATAATTCAATTTTTATGATTAAGATGGAGGGACGAAGCTAGAATATTATTTAAGAGATTAAAATATTTAAAGATATCGTTTATTAAATTTATTCATGAGTCATAATAAAAATATATAAAATGGGCTTATCAAGTTAATAACGAGCCTGTGCTTTAAAAATTAGAACCAAACTTCGACTGACTCGATACATCCATACCTTTCCTTTGAAAACTTATCAATTATGGGTTTTTAACTTGACGTAATTTTTCAAAACAAATATAAATATGATATAGAAAAGAAAAAAAAAGGCGAGAGAAGAGATAAGGGAGCTTTTTGTGTGTAGTGATGGTGCAGGTGTGAGGGGATGAGAAAGCTCGTGAGTGCTAAAAGTGTTGCTCTGTTTTAAAAATGGATCCATCTATAGTTATGATTCCCTCCCCACTTTCAATGCAACATTTCAAGGATCTCTCTCTCTCTTTTTTATTATTCAAAAGGTATCCTAAGTTTCCCCAAAAGCATGATATGATTTTGATTTTTGTTTTCATTCAATTTTCTTATTCCACTAAAATTATAAATCATACATCAACTATTCAACTCAATTTACTATTTCTTTTTCTTTTATCAATTTGAATATGTCCAAAATTATTAATCGAGATATTATAAAATTTAAGTTAGATCTAAGATTTAATTTACCTATTTTTATTGTTGGATGCATTCACAACCATCTCGTTATATCGCTCTTACTTTTAATAATTTTATCCTGCATTTCACATATATAGAATAGAAGCATAATCTATGAATATCTCATCTAATTTGTATAATGTATAATTAACGTTTATTTTCTTTAGAAGTTAAACATGTATGGTTAAAATAGTAATTTCAAATCTTTTAGACGAGGCGGAGCGAAGCAAGAAAATGTCAAAATTATTCCATGCCCGCCTTTCAAGCAAAAAAAAGAAATTGCCTTTTCCCGTCTCATCCCCATAATAAATAAATAAACTCTTAAATTTAAAATCCATTAGAAATTTCAAGTTTTGTTATCACTAAAATAAATGCAAAGTTCCCTAATTTTATTGTTTAGATCTAAACTTAAAATGGAGTTAATTGATTTAATGAGTAAAAGCTTTGACTTTTCGAATATTTTGACATTTAGTATTTTTATTTGTATTTTTAAAATTTTAATTTCTCTATTTTTTATATTTTAAAATTCAATTTCAATTATTATAAGGGTTAGAATTATTCCATTAAATTTGAAATAAAAAAATTTAACAAAAATAAAGATCTAAAAATAAAAAAATTTACTTGGTAACCATGTAACTAAAAAAATTGACATTGTAATGAATGCGAATTTAACAAAAATAATTTTCAACATTGTTAACAATTGAACTTACATTTTAAATCCGAAAAATAGTATTAAATTTCTTAAAATAAAAATATAAAAACTAAATTCGAAACGTATAAAGAGTACATAAATTTGTTGCATATTTTAACATTTGAGATATTATAATATCAAAGTTAGATCTAGATCAATAATATATATTAACAATGGAATAATATTTAATACATTTGTTAGTAGAGTTTTTAAATTTTACAAGTAAATATTAAAAACTGTCAAACGTTTTATAAGAGTATAATAAAATATTAAAAAAATAAATATATCTATATTTTTTAAAACTGTTTGTGGCATAAAAAAAAACCATGGATTTATCAAATATTAACCCATTAACAATACCTTAAAATAAAAATAAAAAATGAAATGTGAAACTGGGAGATTAGTTTACTTTTTTTATTATATTATATTATTTTTAATTCCTTGACTTGTCGGCAGCAGCCATAGGACAATTGAAAGGTCGTTCTTCTGTACATTTTATTGTCCTTTTGTTCCTAGTAATTTTTTTTTTTTATTTTAACTAATTACAGCTAAGGTGAAAGTCAAATCAATTTTTAAAATAAAAAAAAATGGTATATGCTAGTATTAGGCATGCTCTACACAACTAGACTAAACAGCATTCAATAAAAAATAAATACGAGATATTTATTTTCCTTGGTAGTTATTGCTGAGAACATGGGTTTTTATTTTGTTTTTTCTTATGTCCTTGTATTTTAGAAAATCATTATTTTTAGATTTATATCTAATTAGACCTCATTTTAAATAAAAAAATAAAAATATTAGATATAAATTAAATATTAGAAATTAATTTGATACAAAGCAAAGATAGAGACATATACGTTAATACTTTTTAACCTTATAAACATATTACCTAAGTAAATAGATAAAATAAAAACAATTTTTAAGCTTAAATTTAATATTTGAAATTGTTGATGAATTAAATTAAAAATATAATTATAACTTACTACAAATATTCTTTTTATAGATCTATAAAATTATAGTATATATATCTAGCATTTTTTATAGTTAGACAAATATTTTACACATTTAAATAAGATAAAAAAATTTAAAAATTATTTGATGAAATTAATGAAAAAAAGTTAACCTGGATACTAAAAAATATATTTCAGAAAATAAATAAATTAATAATAAAAACTAAATACATTAAAAAAAGGTAAATTACAAAAATAGACACTTTTGTTTGTCTCAGATTATATTTTAGTCACTTATGTTTGAAATGTTACATTTTAGCCACTTACGTTATCGCTTTGTTACAAAGTGGTCACTCTGCCATTAAGTTCTGTTATCTCCCTAATGACAATCTTATGTGGCAGTCCAAATGGGTTTTAAATGCTGACTTGGATGTCCAATTGGGACTAAAATAGGCATTTAATTAAATAAATTTAATTAATTAAAAATTTTAAATTAATTACACTTTGAATTGGAAAAAAAATCGTTCGTCTCCTCTTTTTTTTCTTTTTCATTTTGACTAAAAAAAATTCTTATCCGAATTGGACATCCAATTTGGCATTTAAAACATATTTGGACTGCCACGTAGGATTGTCATTAGGGAGATAACGGAGCTTAACGGCAGAGTGACTACTTTATAACAAAACAATAACGTAAGTGACTAAAACATAACATTTCAAATATAAATAATTTAAATGTAATCTAAAATAAATAAAAAAAACACTATCTTTATAATTTAACCTTAAAAAAATGCATGATATAATGATGTACCACAAGATTTGACCAACCACTGTAGAGGCTTATCTATAAATTGGCGTGATGATCAAAATGGACCCAAAGAATAGGGCATGCCCTCAACGCTCTAAATAGTACTTGATTAGGACATTTTATGATTCCAATTGGACAATTAAATATATATTCTCTCGTGCCATATGATTTCAATGGATTAACACTGGGTCACTATCCCACTATTATTTACTAATTGCTTAACCAATAATATTATTTTTGTTTTTCTAAAAATTACTATTATAGCCTACCTGATAAAAGAAATCTTATTGAATGTGTACATCCTGAGTATATAATTATTTTAAATATATGATTTTTTGTGGGGTTATCTAGAAGAAATAAAATAATTAATAATTTTTTTTATTTTTTATATATAATATATTTTAAATAAGAAAATAAACGTACTTCAACACATTCGAATTATATTTTATTCTATAAATAATAATATCGATGTTAACCAGACTAATACTTAATCGATAATATCAATAATTTCTGATATTTAATCAACTTTAAATGATGATGTGAAACATGGTGATGTAGCTTAGACATTAAAACAAAAGATGTTACATCTTTCAACACTGTTTTCCCAAAATTTTATTTTGGGTTTGTTTTGATAGCAACCTTAATTGCATTACATGCTGTGTCTGCCATATTATAGATCTGTAATGGGAAACCATGAACAAGAGCCAGCTGTTCAAACAAAATCAAATTTTTTATATCTTAACAACTTATTTCTCAACTTTCTTACATTATTTTTCAAAAAAAAAAATCATTATTCATTAACCATAAATGGAGGAAAAAAGTTCCATATTTTTTTGGTCCAAATCTCCCTTTTTTCCCCAGTATATTTGCCTCTTTTTTTTTAGAATTATTCTTATCATTCCATTCAGAGAATTTTTTTATTAAATTCAAACAAATCCTTAATTTTTAAAATATATTTAAATAATGTCAGTATTAAAAAATGAGGAATAGGAGTGAGAAATAAGCAAAAGTAATAGGAAAATAATAAAAATGTATAGCAAGTAGCCAGATTCATCTCATGGCACATGTTTCTTATATTAAATTTAAAGGCTCCTTTTGACAAATAAAAGAAAATGTTTGGTATTGAAGCAATCTACCTTGTTTGGTAAAAATATAAAGTAAAGCTTTTGATTTCATTTTTTCTTTTCTTTTTTTGAAAGATAAACAAATAATTATATTAAACTACTATGAAAAAGTTTGAGTTGCTGTACCAAATTTTAAAATAACTATGAGCTCTCCAAGAACTTCGTTAAAAACTCGAACACCTTCTTTTTTATTGTAGTTTTATTTTTTTCCCTAAGAACATACCTTAATCTCCATTGTCCAATAAGTCTAAAACTTGAAGAATCCTCCTTATCAAGGCTGAATTCGAAACTATCAATTGCCTATCTTAAATAGCTTTGACCACCTCTAAGCTAACAGTGTAGATCATCACTTTGTCAAGTCCTTGCCTGTGAAAGAGAATCAGACCATCCAAAACCCCTCATAGTTCAACATCAAACACTAACACTCCCCAAATAATGATTATATTCAATGATCCACTCTCATTTATGATCTTGCAACACTCGCTTTGTAGAAACAAGGCCTACACCTGACTTGATTGCCCCATCAGTATGTAAGAGGCACCAATTACTTGTATAAGAAAAACCTGAATCAGTTTCGTGCTATCCAGGTGGGATCTTCATATGAACCAAAGCACATTGTTTCGCCCAACTAACAGAGACTTTTACAATTTCACGAAGGCTCCAAGTTATTCCTTGGGAAGTGAAAAGGTTTCTATTTTTCCAGATACACTAAGCGAGCAACCCAAAAAGGCAAGACCAACTAACCCCCATACTAGGCATCCATGAGTGATCATTTAAGTTATATTCTAACCATTAAAGTAGATTTTTGGAAGAAAAAAAAAACCTACCTTGTTGACTGAAAGACACAACCTCATTCCAAACCTCTTTTGCAGCTAAGCAATCTCTAAGCACATGTAGAATATCCTTTGACTCATTATGGTAAAACAAGCAAGAGTGATCTTGTCCAATGCCCCGCCTTACTTTTTCCTCATTAGTAAGGAGCCATTGTTTGAAGACGAGCTAGAGGAACATTCGAACTCATTGTGGTCATTTATACATCCAAAGGACTTTCCACAACCTTGCTTTAACATGCCACGAACTCTCCTAAATAGCTCAATACGCACTTTTAATAGAGAAAGACCTTGTTTGAGTGTTTAACCAAGTAATCCAATCCAGTCCTATTGATGGGTGAGGAGCGAGAATGCTCACAATTGTTTTGACAAAATATTCCGATAGCCAAACACGAAACAATTCAAGATCCCACGTACCCTTTCCCGTAACCATTTCATTAAGCTGACAATCTGATACAATATTTCTATGAGAGGGTATTCGTTTAAACAATGGCCCTAAGTGCGGAATCCAAGAGTTCTTCCAACACCAAATAGATCGACCATCTCTCACAGACCACACTAAATTCTCACGAAGTAAAGGTCATACTTTAACAAGGGCCTTCCAAAGGAATGAACATGTCCCTCTCGCTATATTATCTGACATCCTCTCTTTTATGATATACTTCAATCGAAGAATACGAACCCATAAAATATTAAATATTATCTTTTGATACTATAGCGAACCCCCAACCTAATAAAAAATGAAGCATTCTTGTCTTGGAAGTGCCAGATTCCAAGGCCTTCACAAATACAAGGTTGACACAAAAAATCCCAATTAACTAAAGTCATCTTCTTCCTACCATTCGATGCTCCCCAAATAAATTGTCTGTCTATACACTCGATCTCCTCACAGATACACTTGGGTAACATCATGGACTGCATAAAGTAATTAGGAATAGAAAGAAGCTAATATGAGTCTTAAGGCCTAATTTTAGACCCATAGATATCATGGGCTTACACTACCTAAAGGCCCAACAATAAGTCAAAGTCCAAGCAAATCAAACCAAGATTTGATTAAAGGCAATATATGATAATGAATCTTTTCGAGAAAACGATGAATGATACATGTACAAATTCAACCAAGCTGCCAATTTTCAAACTGAAAAGATTAGTCAACTTGCGACAAATTTTTGGATGGGATCCAGGCATTTATGTGTAACACCCCAAAATTTTAAGTTTTTAAATTGTTAGAAATTGATAAGTGATTTAATTTGGTTTAGTGGTTAAGTGTTGTGAGTAGTGTGTGTGAGGTTTCGAGTTCAAACCCTTTCCCTGGTATTTTGGCTAAATTTTGTCTAAAACCCCTAAGTTTGAGTATCTAAGTTAAAAACAATTTGTACGCGTTCGTTGACAGGAGCGAACATACTAGTTCAGTGGTAAGGTTTTAGCTAACTTTTTGGTCCTATGTTTGAATCCCTACGTGAGAAAACGAGAATAGTTTTTGCTAATTTTTCAATGTGCCGTCCATATAGTAGTATTTCAATTGAATTTTATTTTCTTTTTGAAATTTATTTTCCAAAATTGCCCATAAGTTTCCCCTACTACTGCTGTCCACTACTTTCCCTTCTTTTTATGTCTATTACTTTCTTTTCTTTCTTGTTTTTCTTTTTCTTTTCTTTTCTTTCTTCTTCTTTCTTACGCCTTTCTTTAGATACAATCTTTGTTCCCTCTCATTCTTTCATTATTATTACCTCCGTGCTGGAAATCTGCTTATTTGTGTTCTACCTTTCGCACTATTAATCTTTCATGCAGTTGTGTGTAAGTGTTTTGCTACTAGATTTTAAAAGAGGTTTTTTAAAGGATAAACTTATTATTTTTATGTTTTAGATTTAATATGTGTGAATCTTTGTTTAGGTGAGGATCTTAAGACAATCGTTCCTCCAGTAAACTAATTATTGTTGGGAGTTGTTGCTCGTTTTGGGTATGTAATTGTTAATTGGGCTAGTGGTTAATTGGTGATGTTAGGACTACCGCTTGGCATATGTTGTTGATTTAACAGGTTAGTTTTAGAGAATCGTTATTGATTTGAGCGTGTTAAATACCAATTTTAGATTCTAGTATTCGCGTTATTGGTTTCGCATCAGAAAATATTTAGGTGTGTGACTCGATCTCTTAAAAACAGTAAACAGCAAAAAGCCAAAAACCCTACTATCGACGTCACATGGTCGCGTGCCAAACTATATGAACCATATGGTCTAGGTTGTTTGGGGCATGTGTAGGCTATGTGGGTCATATGGGCTGAGCTAGTTGGGTCGTGTGGACCCATTTTCTGAAAATTCACGTAGGGTTGCTTTGATCTATGATTCATATTTAGACTATCCGTAGGGTCCATATTGCTTAAATAAGTCTTGAAAACATGATATCTATTAATATGCTTCTGTAGGTGATATGATTAAGGTATGTGAATCATATATGTATGATCTGTGTTCTGACAATTCTAAAAGCATGATTACATACGAAAAGCATGCATGATGTATGTATATTGATTATTTGTTAATATGTACATGTGCATTGGGTTGGGATATAATATGATAAAAAAAAGTTGGCAGTTTAATTATCTGCCTTATCTAGTGGTTTAATACCACATATATATGTTCTAGGGGCTCAGCCATGTATATATGCTTCTGGCGATTTACCGTATATTATTAACTGGCAGCTTGATTGCACTACTTCTGAGAAAAGTGACATACACTCACTTATTGATGCGTGGGGTTAGATGGATACTTGATGCCCTAATTGGTGGGTGAGGATGATCAGAGATGGAGTGTAGCGGATGGGGGTAGGATCTGATTCTGCATCTGTTTCTATTAATGAAAATATATTTGGTTCTGTATCTGACCATAAATCTGAAATACTATCTGTTAATTTACATGGTAATGATTTGTTGTTTGAGATGTGTTACACACTGAGCCGTAAGCTCAACTTTATGTTTGTTTTTTTAATTACTCTGTTCAGTTTAAATATTATTTTTCGTTGGGTTATTTTTGGACTTTTGGGGATTGTTTATGTTTTAGATTTTATTTTTCATTTTGAACAGCTTTAATGTTGTAGATTATTTTAATTCAAATTGCAATGCACTGAATTTCAAAACCAAATTATAATTTTCAAAACTTTGTTTTAACTTGAGATTTCCGTTGCAAAATTAAGTAATTTTATGTGTGTTTTTCTAAAATTAAAATAAAGTAACCGGATAAGATAATTTTACTTTAAAAATTGGAAATATTGTTATCAAGTATTGTTTTACGAAACGTTTCCAAATTTTAGGTTTCTGGTTTTCAAACGTACATACGTAACTTCTCAAGATTCGACTATAATGTCAAGATCGGGTATGAGGTGTTACATAAGGCTTAGATGTCTGCACAATATTTGAAGATCTATCTCTTAGCTTCAAAACGCATTTTGAATCACTCAATTTCGAGTTTGGCAACTCAAGTTATGACCGTTTTAGTGAAGATTGCATGAGCAGAATTTCTAGATGGGATTATGACAGAAATTATGAGTTTTGGGTTTTTAATTCGAGTTTAAATCATATTGGATTTGATTTTAGGCTTAATTTTTATTATATATGAGCCTAATATTATATTTATTAGGTTTTATTTATTTATTCTAAATTTTGGATATTATTTAAGTATTTTAAGTTGTTTAGGAGTTTTTGTTTCTTAGACAAACAAGAAAGATTAGTTTAAAACTGCTTCTTATTTAGATTAATTAGAGTCAATATAAAGGCTTTTTCATTGTTCATTAAGCAGACAATTGTTTTTATTAATAAAGTTTTTAACTATGGGAGTTAGTTTCTTTGTGCAAGATTTCTTTATTGTGATTTTTAGAAGTAGTTTTCTTTTTCATTTTCTTCAAGGGGTTGTGAGAATTCATTCTTTACCTTTCAAATTGCCAAGGATTATTTTTTGGAGGGTTGATTAGAGCCATTAATTAAGTTTGTTAGGATTTATATCTCAAAGGGTTCAATTAGACATTTATCATTTTATCCATCCATCGATTTATCGTTCCATCTTCCATTTTGTTTTTTTTAATATTTATGTCTTATTTATTTATAATTTTTATTTGTTCTATATTCTCAAATATCTTCTTTTACTGTTTTTGATTTCTTTATTACTAAATTTGTTTATTTCTTCCTTTCATATTAGAAATTTTTTCTTTTGAGTCGAACAACTTGAATACGATCCTTCTTCCGCTTCCTCTACTTCAATTCCTTAGCAGGAGCACATATTGCACTAAAGTAATTTTACTCGCAAGAGAAAGCTAATTGGAATCCCAATTATGCAATTTACTGCGAACCTTTTCAACCACAAACCTCAAAGTATTGCTCGTTATTTTACCATGAAATAAAGGCACCCCCAAATATGTTTTGAGATTTTGTACCATTTGAAATCCAAGTAGAGTGCTTATCTTGTTACCTAACTCCTCGTCAACTCCACTAGAGAAGAAAATATTAGTCTTGCAGACATTAACCCGATGCTCCAAAAAAGCACAAAAACTATCCAGAGTTTCCTTGAGAAGCCGAGCTTGTTTCATATTTGCTTTAGGAAAAGATGATCAGATCATCAGTAAAGAAAATGTAGGAATACTTCGGCCCGAATTGAGATAATCGAATAGGACACCATCTACCACTGGAAGTAGTTGAATGAATACCCTGTCCCAACTATTCCATACAAAACACAAAAAGGTATGGAGACAGAAGACACCTTCGACGAATCCCTTTAACAGGCTTAAACCTTTGCGTAAGGACCTCATTCCACAAAATTTGCATAGTAAAATTTAAAATAGCAGACATGATTACCTTTCTAAAGCTTTTGATTTGATTAGCAAATTATTCCACACATAATTAAATTTTCATCCCTACTTCACCGATATTCAATAATCATATTAAATTTCAATTATAAATTCAAATTAAATTAAACTTTTAAACGAAAATAAAAGGTTCCCAAAATTATTTTTCCGTTGAGAATTGTTTGGTTAAAAAAGGAGAAGAAAATAATAATATAAATGTTTAGGTATTTCTTTTGATTTTATATATATATATATATATATATATATTGTAATATTTTGATTTTTTTTTTCTTTTTAGAACTTTTTGCCACTTCACATTTGAAATAATAGTTATTGGTGAACTAGTTGACTAATATATAATGAAGAAAAGGAGGAAACTATATTTTAAAATTTTATGATTAAATAATGAAAAATTGCTTAACTAATTTAATTATAAAATAATTATTAGAATTCCTTTTTGTTTTTGGAGTAGAAAGCAAAGTTTGAATAGGTAAAAAAGTAGTAAAATTGAAATGGTGCCTGCATGTCCTGGCACGACGGTGACAACTTTCTGGAAGTTTTTTTTTTTTTAATGGTTTTAAGAAAATTAATTACTCTTCTAAGGAAACTCATTCTCAAAAGTATTTGTTTGAAAATTTTATAAACACCCACATCTTTGTCAACATTTAATAACCAAACTTTTTCAAACCTTACCCTTCTCTGTATTATTATTGTAGTGCTTTCCAAATCGAGACTCATAATCATACTCGAATTAGCCTTTCATTGTTGATAAAGGAAGATTCATGTCCATCACATTAGTGGACACACCATCGAGGCCAGCATAGCCACCTTGATGTGAAAGCCACCCTTGCGAAGCCCTCACTCCTATCACCATTAAATAAAATGATATTGTTAACTTGAAACCACAATTGTGGAAAAAGCTATAAATAGGATGGGAATGAGCCACCACTCGAATCCAGTGGGGATGGCAGGGCTCGCGCCTCTATGTTATTTTATAATTTATAAAATTTTAAATTAATAATGATAAAATTATATTTTAGTTCTCAAAACAATAAATATTTGATTTAATTTTTTAAAAATTATAAAGATATAAAATATTAAAATATTAAAATTATATTTTTATTATTATAAAAATATATAATTTAATTTCGCCCAAAACCCCTGGCCACCAATGACTTGGCAAAAAGGCTCAATTGTCACCCTCAAGCGAAAGAGAAAGTGAAGAGAAGGCGAATGCTGCCAGAACCACCACGCGACTGGGGGTGGAAAGCCGGAGAGGATGACGAACCACAGTGGAACGCTCTTTGAAATTTATACTTTCACATTAAAAAAAAAAAAAAGAAGTTAAATGGTAGACTTAGCTTATCAAGTCTTATACCATGAAAAGAAGATTGTTTTCTTTGCAAACTAGCTAACCCAAAACATAATTAAAGGTTCTCATACGCCGAGTGAATATAAAACATTTAGGTTATTTTTTCAAGTTAAAACCTAATTCGGTCTAAAAAATAGACTTATTTTTTTTGAACCCGGCTCGATTTAAAAAAAGCAAACTCGAGTCTAACTTGACCTACCTATATTTGATTTTTTTAGATTAATTTTAATTTAAAATTAAATTTGTTTACTAAATGCACTCAAAAAAATTAAAATAAAAATTTTCTAACACGATAAAAATACATTAAAAATTATCTATATTTAGAAACACTACTATAAATATAATAAATATTTTATTATATTAAAAAATAGAAATAAATATAATAAATTTTTATTATATTAAATATAAATTATAAAATTTTATATTTTGAGTTGGGTTATTTAGTTGGGTAAATTATTTTCAAGCCTTAGACAATAAATTTAATTGTTATTGGATTAATGATTTAATATAAATATAAATATAAATATAAATATATATAATTATTATTTAACATATACAATTAATATAATATTATTTTATAATATAATATTTAGGACAGGCTGGGTCAAACCAAACTCAAGCTAAAAAAAAATCTTACCCAAAGCTCGGCCCATATAAAAAATGGCCTTAAATTTTACCCAAATCTCATTTTTCAAGCCTCATATTTTATTCAAACCTTCCAATTTTTTAGCATACTTCCAAGCTTGGGCAAGTGGCCCAACCCATAAACATGTTTACACATAACCCAGTTAAACAGAGATATTCATGCTCTTAAGCTCTTTCAGACAGTTCTTTTTGAACCAAAACTAAGATTAATGAATAGTATAGTGTTGTCTATGTTCAAATGTTCAAGAGAAGTGGACCAAAATAATACAAGCAATATTTTATCACCTCTACAACATGAAGAAAAGGTTTGGGATTAGCCCTGAAATCATGCATTGATGGATAAAATCTGAATACCAACCATCATCTATCAAAACCCAAAAATGAAAATCAATTTTAAATGTGATCCGCTAAAGAATGTGTTCGTTTAGAGTGCCAAAATTGAGGCTTCACCAGACAACAATGGTGGTTTATCTCAGAGTAGATTCTGTGGTACGGATCGAAGGGCAGAAATGTAGGCATTATGGTGCCATAAATAGCTCTCAACATGCATTGATTATCGTCATGTTGGTGGTTGCCATGTTCCTGGCTTATAGGTTGCACCAGATCCTGTTGGTTCCGAAGACCTGAAAAAAATAGATAGGAGGATAAAAGAACACATAATTCGTGTTAGCAAGAATAGTGAGCTGAGAGTATCCATGTATAAAGCTATATTTCGAAAAGGGACCGAAACTTACTCTGGAATTGGCTCTTCTTTTTCTTCATGTGTTTCTTTGATCCTGTAAATACAAGATGAGATGTTTAAGCATTCATAGTATTGAGCAATTATCATGATATGATAAAAAGAAAAACAAATAAGCTCCAATGGCAACTCATTTTACCAGAAAAAAAAAAAAAAAAAAGAAGAAGAAGAAGAAGAAGAAGAGGGGTCACTGGTGCAATGCAGGGAGAGTTAAAAAGAAAGGGGAATCCAGCATAGGAATCAGATTAGGAAAAAGATAAAACCACAGTGATAAAGAATTCAACAAAGTAGCATTATTATTGCTTCAAATCTCAGCAATGTTTAGTTCAAGTAGCAAAACAGTTTGTTGTCTCTTACCTCCCGTCTGATGCTTGTTCAACTTTGTCACCTGAGTAAAAACATCGGAATGAAAACATTGGCAGCAAAGCTTTGATAAATATAATATTGATTAAGTTTTAGAACAGATGCACAGCTCGGTAAAAGAATATAATACCTTCTGAAGCAGATGGAAATTGCCGAATGAAGCTTTTTAAGTCTGGACCTCCAACTTTACCTTTAAGTTACAGTATAGTTATCAACAACTAGACAATGAAATATAGCAACAGGGAATGAGGAAACACAAAAGCAGTAGCTAAACACTAACCCGAGCTCACAGCCTTCCTACTGCCTTCTCTGGCTTTCCTTTCTTCTTCTTCCTTCTTCAGAACTTTTTTCCCAAAAAAAAAAAAAAAGAAGAAAAAGGCAAGACAAATCTTTATCAGAGAATGTAGTATCGAGACGTGTAAATTGATACTACTAGTACTAGTAATACATACGGGCAACATTAAGCCTAACACGTTCACGCCTTGCTTCAAGTTCCATCATTTCCTGAAGATAGAAACAATAAACTGTCAAATTGGAGTTGAAATCATTCCACCAGGATCCTTACCCGGAAAACTTGCAACCAAAGTAAAAGATTTGATATCAAAATGGTTTCATCAAATCTGCTATCTGTTTAAGAGATATTTATCCATTTAAATGTATAATCATGGTTCACTTCATCTTTTGACGAGGGAAAGTTTTGGTGCTTCGAGAAAAATTTTGATAATGCATTTGTAAGTACCTCTGGAGTCGGAGCTACTTTTCGCTGCCCGTTCAACCAACATATCCATTCAACTACAGCAATTGAACGACAAGAAACCATAAGTAAGGATAAAAAAAATGTAGTGCATGTTAAGGTAGCTTTTAACAAACATACCGGTTAGTTACTTTGAGACTATCATTGTCTATTCTATTCTATGCTATGATTAATGGACATGGGTAAAGAGCGAGCAAGCTTACCTGAGATGGATGTTGGATCTTGCTCTCCTTTGAATTCCACCCATCTTTTCTCCTTTACTAATACATAGACAGAAACTACACTGTCAAAGAAACTTAATAGTAATGGCAACAAAAATCTGCATTAATTCCAAATACGGTGTTCAGGCCTGCAATTTTCCTTATTACTTTCTCCTTCTTGAAACCTCCTTACGATTAAATCTCACATTCAGACGAGGCCCTTGGAGCAAAATAGCATCATAGTTCGAAAAATCCATAAAAAACAAGAATGAAAAACCAGCTCAAAGACATCAAATAAACATATCTAGCTAGACCTTGAAGGCTTCAAGTCTTACCCTACATGATTTCATAAACAAAGAACTAATCTCCCAACAAGCAATAGCTAAAAGAAAAGTAAATCAAAGGGGAATCCAGATGTCAAATTGCTAGCTACTTGCAATAATTATAAACACGAAATGCAATACAAAATACACATGTTCATACAATTCTTCAAAATCCCAGACAAATAATCCAATAATTCAAATAAAAAGTTTAAAAACACAAACAAGAATGACAAGGAAAAAACCCATACATAAGAGGAACAAACAGGATCAACAAGAAGTACCCATATCCACAAGAGTGAATTTTTTTAAATTAAAAAAAAGAAAAGGGAATGAGACCCACTTACAAATACCATCAATCTCTTCTTTTCTAGTGAAGTAACGGTTCCCAGCTTTATCTACACCTATGAATGTTCTGTTGCTGAAAAACCCAGCAATTCTAGACAACAGCTTTGACATCTCTGCTTCTAAAGCTGCGGTCTTTCGGCTTTTTGGTAACTTCATTTAAGGACTTTGCGACATCGGAGGGTGAAGCTAAGGTCACAGAGACAGTAGCTCAAAACGACATGCCGTTTTGAGTCTTAAAGTTCTAATTCACGTGGAAGTGACCCGTGGGTTGTATTTTAGGCTCTGTTTGTTACTTCAAAAAAAATTCTCTTTTAATCTAAACTCGGTTCATTTATTAATAAACGTGGCCCAAACAGAGTCTACAACAACTGAAAAAAGTCCCAACGGCAATCGTTTGTCACTTTAATCGGATTCTAAGCTTAATCCCAAAACCCTGCAAAAACCCCTCTCTCAATAATGTATTCATCAAATCTACCGATTTGGGTCTCATCAAAACCTTCAAATTCCAATAAAAATATACTCTTTTATCAATTTAACCAAAACCCATTTCTCCAATTTTCTAAAAGATTACCACCAAAAAGCCTCTCTCAATCTCCTTCACCCTTTACTCGGATTCGTTGCCGCCTTCGTGAGCTCCGAAAACGAATTGAAACAGTAAAAAGCACTCAAAAAATCACTGAAGCAATGAAGCTGGTGGCTGCTGCAAAGGTTAGGAGAGCTCAAGAAGCTGTCATCAATGGTAGGCCTTTTACTGAGGCTTTAGTTGAGTTGCTTTACACTATTAATGAAAGTTTACAATGTGACGATGTTGATTGTCCTTTAACTGTTATTAGGCCTGTTAAGAAAGTAGCTCTAGTTGTTATAACTGGTGATAGGGGTCTTTGTGGTAGTTTCAACGGTGCAGTGATAAAAAAGGCTGAGTCCCGGATTTCGGATTTGAAAGGTCTTGGATTGGATTACACTGTTATTAGTGTAGGAAAAAAGGGTAATTCTTATTTTAGTCGGAAAGATGATGTTTCGGTTGAAAGATTTGTTGAAGGAGTAGGGTTTCCTACTGCAAAAGAAGCTCAGATGATAGCTGATGATGTTTTCTCATTGTTTGTTACTGAAGAGGTCGATAAGGTTGAGCTTGTGTACACAAAGTTTGTATCTTTGGTGAAGTCGGATCCGGTGATCCGTACTCTGCTTCCTTTGTCGGTGAGAGGGGAGGTTTTTGATGTGAATGGGAATTGTGTTGATGCTGTGGAAGATGAGTTGTTTATGTTGACAACCAAGGAAGGGAAGCTGGCTGTGGAGAGGGATAAAGTGAGGGTGGAAGGAGGGCCAATTTCTCCTCTTATGCAGTTCGAGCAAGATCCGGTTCAAATTCTTGATGCCATGATACCTCTTTATTTAAACAGTCAGATCTTGAGGGCATTGCAGGAATCGATGGCGAGTGAGCTTGCGGCTAGGATGAATGCAATGAGTAATGCTACTGATAATGCAGTTGAGTTGAAGAAGAATCTTTCAATTGTCTATAATCGGGAGCGACAGGCAAAAATAACCGGTGAGATTCTGGAGATTGTTGCTGGAGCTGAGGCACTTACATAAATTCATAATTGGACCCTTTTTACTCCTTACTTGTATGTTTCTTTTCTCCAATATCCTTATGAAGTGCATAGTCTTTTGATTATGATTGCAATAAAGAGGAATTTGTTCAATGATTCTAATCCTTTTTGCTTCATTGCTCCTTTATCTTCAACCATATGCTATGTCTCACTGTTCAGCATGGTGCCTTTACTTGCAATTTAAACTACTTTATGTGCTTCAAGGTTACTTTTGGTGTTGCACATTTGTTCTACGGTACATATTAGATTGAAACTAGAGAGAATGAAGCAGTGATTTTGACGAATTTTAACAACATTAATGTGTTGTAATAAATATATTCAAGATTTACATATATGGTATAACACACTTCTTTTCATTTAAAAGAAAATGCTTTTGGGTACATGCAAATCCTCTCTGCTCAGCTAGTGATCATATGCAGAAGCCCCCCCCCCCCCCTTTTCCCCAATAACCTGTAAAGAGGTCAAGCAATGTCGATTGCAAAGTGGAGAGGTTACTGATTTGAAGCTAAGTTCTTCACTCCTTGTTAAGGTTTTGAATGATGAATGGAAGTATTGCACCATGATTAAAGTAAGCCAATTTCACCTGCAGATTAATTCTCATGCAAGTTAGCAACATTTATATGCATAAAGCTGGTAATTCAATACTGAATGCTTGACAAAAAACCCTCCCCTTTTCTCTTCATGTAACTGTTGAGTCGTGACATACCTTTGTATTGAAGCGGACAGAACATGTGAAGGATTTTCTGGTGTCGGTTGTGATGGTAACATCTTGGCCTGCTCTTATCTCACAGATTTTACTTGGTAGGTGAATTGTATAGCGCTCGAGACCTGTTAATCCTAGTGTATCAGCATCCTCTCCAGCCTTGAAACAAAATGTTATGAC
Source organism: Gossypium anomalum (assembly GCA_025698475.1). NCBI lineage: Eukaryota > Viridiplantae > Streptophyta > Magnoliopsida > Malvales > Malvaceae > Gossypium > Gossypium anomalum. The sequence continues at coordinate 12,944,524 of CM046956.1, forward strand.
CCCCATACCGACCGGATTCTCTCTCGAAGCTCTTCGCAATCACTGCTTTGACTCCCTAAACAAAGGGGAAGAAAGGTGAATTATATTGATAGATAAGATGAGCTAGAAACAAAAAACATGGTATTAAGATGTATTTGCACCACTAACATTGGGCCTTTGGCCGCCCAATCTCGTGAGCTGCCTCTTCCATAATCTGATCCAGCGAAGATAATAGTGTCCTGCCCGGTGGCCTTGTACTTCTGCGAGTAGATGATATTCCGTATTTATTAAATACGGTCTAAGCTTAAGTCATGTGTTTCTAGATATTGATGCTAACACGCACCATTGCAGCATCATATACATTGAGTTTATCTCCTGTTGGGACATGAATTATCTTGGGGCTAAATTCCCCCTTCAAGAGCTTGTTAACAAGGCGGATATTGGCAAATGCACCCCTTGCCATCACCTCATCATTGCCTCGACGACTACCATAGGTATTGAAGTCCCTCTATTTGAACCATTTTGTTGTTCAAAAAAAAAAAAAAAAAAAAAAGTACATAAGAACAATTTACTTGCATATTTTTATCATTAAATTTTTTTAAAATTTTTTTTATTATTTTTAAACAATAAACAAGTCATTTGAGTGGTTCGGATGCCTAGATCCAAATCTAGAATTTTCTTTTAAAATTAGACTTATGATTAATCTATGAACACCTCTACTTTCTTATATTTCATCAAAATATAATATCCAAACAAAATAAAGATTCATTTCCTTGCTTGACTCAATTTTCTTTTTATCTCTAAATCTCGAAGCAAACGTATTAAGTGAAGTTTAATATTCGATAAAAAAAGTAATATCATAGATAAAAAAATAGTATTGTAAAAATTTTGTTAAATGTTAAAATACGATGCAACTTGATTTTAAATTTAATAAAGCACAAAAGAATCACAAAAACTAGATTTTGAATAATTTTATTTCTACATAAACAAAACCTCATACTTTCAAAATTTTAACCCTGTTTTTTTGCTACTTAAAATCTCTAATAAACAAGAGAAATCACGTGATTCAGTCCAACTATGCATGGATTTCCCGCCCGACCTTTTTCAAAGCCCTAAAAACATTCTCTTTCTTTCTCAGCCCTATTTCTCCAACTTTCCCACCCATATTTTCCCGCTTCTCAAACACTCCTCTTTTCCCTTATAAAACTCTCCCATTTTTTCTTATCCAAAAAAATATCTATCTACTACTTACTCCACGGTTCCGTATCCATCTAAATTTCCGAAAATTTTCCAGATGAAATCCATTTCAAGATCCTTCAAGGCTGAAGCATTCCACAGGTATCTAAAGCCAGGAGCTTTAACCCAACTAAGGGACTCCAAAATCAATGCCAGATCCAACAAGCTCAAGCTATTTCGACTTGACTCGATCCCATCTTTGAGTCCAAGCCAAACCCAGATCCAAATTTCAGATTTTGATCAGATCCCAAGGTTCCTTGGCAAGATCTATGGAGGTTCATGTTGTCTCCAAAGGAAGAAGCTTTTGGCTCCCAAATCTCTTTTGCGTGTCAATTTTCAGGCTTCTAGTCAAAGTTTAGTATCTAGGGAGAACGATAATAATAGAGAAATTAGAAGTAATAGAAATAGTGATAATTTGTTGATTAACGTGCTAAACAATGATGTTGTTGTGGCTCATTGAATCAAAGTGGTGAATTAAAAAAAAAAGGGTTCTCTTTGCATTCTGTTGTAAAGTTTCTTTCTTTTTGTGGTATTGATTTTACATGGAAATTGAATGTGAAGTTTCGCTTATAATTATGGTGGAATGACCCCAAAATTTGTTTCCTTTTGTTTATGACACAAGTAATTGTAAGTTATAACTACTGATGTTCATTTAAACCAATGTTCTGGTCTAGTAGGGAACTCAAGGAAGGTTTTTTTTTATGTAAGTCAACATTAATATTCTTGTCCATGTATGAAGTGGTCAATCAAAGAAATACAATTAGTCTTTCTCATTCACATCTTAAATTTCTGTTCTTGTTTCTGATCTTTTTCATGATCAAGGACAAATGGGATTTGTCAAACTACACTATTGGTTTCTTTTGTTGAATCAAATGTTGTTAGTTAGGCTGATTTGAGGTTGAATCAGGTTTTAAAACAGCGGAAATTTATCCTTCTGGTAGATTAAAATCTCAAGTAACCAATTTGTCTTGTCATATCTGTCTATGTTGCTTTATGTTTAGCTGTATCATTTCCAAGAAGTATGAAACATGCAATATTCTATGAAGAGAAACTTTGGGAACTAGAGCTGATTCCAGGGTTCTCAAACTAAGCTTCTTAGTTGAAATCTAGCTCAAACTCTCAACTGAATGATCCCTGAATGTGAAGTCTGGAGAATACTGCATTGCTTACAGTCAAAGTTTATGTTTAGGCCTTTATGTAAATGTCCTGGATTTTGTCCTTATCTTCTGAATCTGTTCCTTTGTTGAAAGTTGATATGTTAATTGTTTGTTTTGTAACATTTCTGTCCAAACCTATTCATGGTTCTTAGTTTAGTAGTCACTTGCATCTATGTTATTATTGTTTGTTTATCTTTCAAAGCAAATTATTGTGGCCAATCATGTACTTCAATGCTCCTATCAATCCAAAAACCAAAATTGTTCCTGTATGAAGCCTGAATGTTACCCTTATCACCATTTGGAGAATCCTATCATTATTTGTATCTGAACATAAAACTTGTCATTCATTGCGTCCAATCAGAATCAATCATTACAAGTACTGAATTGAACAGTATTGCTTACTCAGCAGTCGAGACGTAATGATCTTACATTAATTCATTATTTCTTTGAAAGCCACTCTAGTATCATGCATGATGCATCTATGTCTCTCCAAAACTATTGTCATAAATTGAAATGTTATGCTTCCTAAGGCAACATGTAACAAAAACTGACAAAATTCCTAGCAAATTTATTCTTTCAAATAGGCCATACATGTATATAGTTTCAGATTTCTGGTCTTAACTTTGAGGATCCAAGTAGCAATATATTCAACCATTTGATAAGTTTTAGTCTCTTTGCACTGAGTATCTAACTACCCAAAACCTTTATTCTGATCTTGTCTGAAAAACGACCAAATCTAAGTTTAATGTATTTCTAGACATTGTTAAAAATCCGAAAGCAAATAGTGTTCAAAGTTTTCAGGAAATCAAGAGACCACACATGCTTGGAAAGTATTGTGCTTTTATTAGCTTTCAAACCCATAGATTTAGTACACTTTTGAATGATCTTTCCACAAAGTATTAACACAATAATTGAACTTTACACTAAAAGCTCCGACCATGACTTTCTGAGTCATCAACTTCAATTTCAATTTTCAATCCGATATAAAGTACTATCTTTCCCCCACCTCCCATACCCTTTCAATATTTCTTCATCCAATGACTTTGGACATTTTAATTACATTCGAGTTCAAATAGTGACAACTGTATCCATTAATCATTTGTCCAGATTACATGTAAAAAGTGAGAAGCGTGTTGAAATTTAAATATAATAGTAGAATTTTTTTAAAAAATATGATATTACGTGGAAATGTTAAGTAGATTCTGCTGTATATTTAAGAATGATAAGTGGAAGTTTGTTCTTGTCCTAAAATCTTTCATGTTTCAGTCATGGTTGTTCATCTTCACCAATTAAGCTAATGCTTACACCTTTAATGGCAGTTTGGTGGAGAAAATTGTCAGCTAGTTTTCTTTATCACATAGGATATAAAGGAAAATCTTTTTTCCTGAAAAAGATGCCCGGATTTTCATTTGCCGACTGTCCTAGTCTACACTATTTCATTCATTGAAGTTAATTCATCTGAAAAGTGAAAATTCCAAATTTTTAATGGGAATTTGAATATATATCAAATATAATAAAATTGATTAAATTATTGCAGTTGATGTGATAAATATATATATATAAATTGATATATTAATTATTGTTAAATTTAGTTGAAAGATAAAATTAAAATATTAAAAACTATATATTGTTTTGGTTTGATTTTTTTTTTTTTGTAAATTACAAAAATAAGGTAAAAACCCGAACAACGAATGTGATTAACGCAACTTAAACCGAAGCCACACCTAGGGTGATAAGCAGCCTTGACCATCAGGCCATCACATGTGTTTCATTTTAGTTTGATTTTAAATCTTATGGTTTTCATTATATGTATTTATGCTTTTAGATTTATAAAAAATAAAAAGATATAAATTCTCATATTTATTGTTTTGTAAAAGAAATGAATTTTGATAATTTTATGACTTAATTAAAATCGGATTGAAAAATGACATTAACTCAATCAACCACTTAATATTAACATATATAATAAAATCAAAAGTTGTTTTTAATACCTATAATGAAAATCCCCAAAGTTGGAACTCATCAAATTTAACAAGTACTTCTGTTTTTTCTTCTTCTAATGATGGTTTCATTTGAATGCTATTATTTTCGGTAAAAACATCATAGGGGTACTTAGATTAAAAGTTAGATTATATTTTACCCCTTTGACTCAAAAAATGAGTAAATTAGTCTCCGCACATTAAATCAAAAAGCAAATTGATCCTTTTGTTAAAAATTTCATCCATTTTTATTATTAAAAATCAGTCATTGTACATCATAATAAGGTACATATAGCACGCCCTATATATCTGTTTAACTATTTCGTCAATCACGTTAGTCTTTAATAAAAAAATAGATAAAATTTTTAACAAAATTTATTATTAATTTACTCTTTAATTTAATAAATAATGATTAGTTTATTTTTTTTTAATAAAGAAACTAGATAATACATCACCTTGCATGATACATTTACCAATTATTTTCCTACATAAATTCATCACCAAACTTTTTGGCAGAAAAAGGGTTAAGTGGTCGAAGGCCATCTTAATTTAATTCATGAGATTTAAATAATAATAATTATTAAAATATTAATAAATATTCAATTCAATCTATTCATATTGGTAAGAAAAGTTTTAAGTAAAAAGAAAATTACTCTAATATTTATCAAAATATTAATACGTAGGGCCAAGGGTAGATAGGGATCTTAATCCCCAAAATTAAAAAAATTATAATTTTTAACTCTTTTATAAATTATAAATTAATATAGTGGAAATTCGTGCTTTTGACCCCTCAAAAATTGAAAAATAATTTCTTTAAAATTAATAAAGTAGTAATAAAATTTAATAATTTAATTTTAATCCCTTAAAAGAAATTCTGAATTCGCTGGATATTCAATAATCCTCGTTACAGAAATTATATTTTTGCATTTTGTTTTCAATCAACTAGATGTCGGCTGTAGAAAAAGACAAGAAAGAGAGGAGCAGATGAGAGAGTAGGTTTCATGGCGGCCACAGTGGAGAGCATGTGTTTATTTATGAGTCTACCGTCGCGCATGAATGCGCAATCTTTATCAGCTCAAAATGTTTGACAAAAAAGCCAACAGCGAAAACAAAACACATTTCTCGTCTTCAACAAAAGTTGATTTGAAAAGCATCGAATCATCGTAAATATTTCCACTGGTCTGTCTACTCTTTCACTCACCCTCCCAACCTTGCCATATTCTTTGAACCCAGTCGATGCATGTGGGTCACCTTTTTTGTTGGTTCCCATATATCATTTTCATTGTTACAATTTTGTCTCCGGATTATTCATCAAATCTTTAATTTTACCTCATAGTTATTTTGATTTTAAATCTCGGCCTAATCAAAATTCTCCACAAACTCTTGACCTCTTTTGACTCATCATCATGTGTGAATGTTAAAAGTTGATAAAATATAGTATCTAAATGCCTTCAATAACTTTCCCCTCAATCTCAAATTAGATTATGTTTTCTACTTTGGGTGTACTTTGGTTTGACATGAAACATTGTATAGCATTTCAAATCACATTTGGATTTGTCTATCTTGGGCTTAAACTATATATCTATGGGCTGTAAATCCAAGTGGATTTCACATCTTTATTGACTTCATCATACCTTTCGGCTAATACTTTAACAACAAATTCAGCTTCCTTTTCCCTACATTATTTTAATATAACCTTAAAAACAACTTGCATAAAAAGTGAGCCTCAACTTTTCTACATCAAAAGGTTTTCAAAGTATCTAAAGTTAAACAATCTCACTATATTTTTGTACACCTTTTCCCCCTATTATTATAATTTAATCTCTCCTAAAATTTTAATCTTTTTATACTTTTTTACCATATATATATAGATCGAGTTAATGATAACCTTTTTATGCCCCTTTCATAAAAAGGGCACCAACTGACACAAAATTTTCCTGGTATTAAACTTTAGGGTTAATGAAAACACTTGTTTCTCCAATACTATTTACTCTAAATGTGTTCTTCACACTAATTAAAATAAATTAAGATATTTTTTATAATTAAATTTAAATAAACTATTTTACTTTTTAAAAAGGTTCGATTACAATTATATATATACAAATATTAAACCTAGAATAAATTTGAAGGAAATTCATACATACCATAAAATTCAAAATACTCAAAGGCTCCACACTCAATCAAAGCTTTAATGGTAAAAATATATTATTTGATAGGGTTATCTAAGTAATTTACTTTTTAAAAAAATAATAAAAGAAGCTTTTCTTAAAAGAAGTACTCCACTTAAAAAAGTTTAGATTACAATCTAACCCCTAAATTATACCTTTTATTCATTTTGGTATTTAACCTTTTTTTTTTTTTTTTTTTTTTTTTTTTGATGTTGTTATTTGAGCTATAATTTTTGTTCCATTTTACACAAAAATTTATCAGCGTCCAATAATAATGTCACATGTCACATTTTTATTAACAAGTTTTTTTTTTTAGAGTAAACTAAGACGAAAATGATAATTCAAGTACTAAAGTGAGAAAATATATAATTTAGAGGCTAAATTTTAATTTAAGCCTTAAATAATCCACTAGCAGTTATATGTATATTTATTTTTTATATTATGGGTGAAATATTAATTATGTCACTAATGTAGTGAGTGTGTGAAGGAATCTAGCTTATACTGACAGGCCTGATTTTGGGGGTAGTTTGGGAGTGCAACCGTCTAGGGCCCAATGCTGAAAGGGGTCTTTATTTTTTTAAAAATTTTAATGTGAAAAATAAAATTTCAACCTTTTAAGTTTTCTAATTTATTGTGTGTAGAGAAAAAGTAAAATAAAAGGGGCCTCAATTTTTTTATTTTATTACTAATATATATTTTTATTTTATTATATTACATTTTATAATTTTTTTAAAAAGAATCTCAATTTATTGTTTCGCTTATGACCCAAAAATATCAATAATGGCCCATTAAGCTTGATGCCATGACTTGAATGATTCCCACTCTATTGAAGAAAGTACAATAAAATTAGAGAAAGGCTTATACAATAATAATTAGGTATACTCTAAAACTATAAAAAGTTAGGTTATCTTACTTTTTCAATTTAAAAGTTAACATATATAAATAAAATATATAATAAAAAAATTTATTTATTACATATATATATTACAATAATTAGACATAAAACAAAAAATAGTTAGTATAAATTTAAATTCAAAACTAAAAGAATGAGCAAAAACTCGAGAAATTTTTTTATGGACCCTTCCATCATATCATTTATGGTCCCTCAGGGTTTGGGGGTTCATAGTAAAAAAATTACCAAAATTATGTATCAATGACATGGAAAAAACTGCCAAAATGTTATTAAATAATTGGAAAGAGACCATGGATGATGTGGTGAGAAGTGTCCATAAAATAATTTCTCCGAAAACTTATGTAAAAAACAAACTTCTTCAAAATAAGTGAATTTTTTTTCGTTCTATGAGCAGCTAAATATTACAAATTGAATTAGTTTATTTCTAATTCATATGCTAAAACTTGTGTAAAAAATAATACTCCAACCAAACGTAACATATCGATGTTAATGATGACATATGATTTTTAAATAAAAAAAAAGATGATTTAAGTTTTAAACTTTTAAATCATAGGGACTAAATATATAATTTTGTTCAAGTACAATGACTGATGTTATATTTTAGCCATGTAAATAAAAATTATATGTTAAAATATTTAATTTTGGTATACATTATATTGTTTGAATATCGTTTTGACAGTCAAAATAAATATTCCATCACCAAGTTCATATCAGAAAATTTTACCCAGCAATTTATGAAATTAAACAGTTCAATTTCTCCACAGTTATCTTTTTGCCCAAAATTTGTTCATACCTCAATCAATCTAATAAATTTTATAATATATAATATCGATTTAAATATTGATTCGATTGATTTATATAAATAAATAAAAATTAATCCTTGAAATTGCGAATTTTATGAATCGCTTTTTATTATTTTCTTCATAATAAAGTGAAATACTCCTAATTAATCTATGGAAACAAGCATCAATAATATTAGGGTAAATTTAATAATTAGTCACCCAATTTTAGTAAATTTTCATATTAGTCATTGAAATATTCTTTTTCTTCAAATTAGCACCACCATTATATAGTTTCTCATTTTTGTAATGTTTCATTTTGGTCACTTGTTGTTAATATGGTCAACAACAATGTTATTGTATACTCATTTTCATTATCCAATAGTAAATTTTCATATTGGTTATTCATTTCCTCTCTTTTTTTAATTAATCTTTTTTTTCTAAAAAATAAAAAATATATATATTTTTACAGGGAATTGAATTGTTCATAAAAACCAGATAATTCCCTATAAAGATCTAGGTTTTTCCCTTATTTTGAAAAAAAAACTAAAATTAATTTTAATAAAGAAAAAACCTAAAGGAAATTAAAAAAAGATAAAATGATTTTCCCTATAAAACGCAGATTCTTCCTTGTAAATACATAAGTTTTATATTGTAAAACCCCATGTTTTCTCATTTTTACTAAAAAAAAACTAAAATTAATTCCAAAAAAGGAAATGAGTGACCAAAATGAATATTTATTAAAGTTGAATGACTAAAACAAATGTACAGTAATATTGCCGTTAGCCAAATTAGCGGTGAAAGGCCAAAATGAAAACATACTAAAACTAGGTGACTAAAACGAGAAAGTTATCTAATAATGGTGATATATTTGAGAATTTGATAACCATGGTGATTTTGCTTGATATAGAGAGGTGGCTATTATACAACTATAAACAACATGTTATTATAGAGAGATAATCGTTGTAAGCTTACAATAAAACTCATATAGCGAATTTTCATCAAATAAAAAAATTGAGAACTGTGTTAAAAAAGAAAAAGAAAGAAAGTGCGAAACAAATAAACAAAATTTAAAAAAACATATAACAAGTACATGTATTATTGCTTATGCATATTTTATTTTACGTTATTTCACATGATTAATTATAAAGTTCATAAATTTAACAAGTTCAATTAATCAATATGAGTTATCAAATTAAATTAATTAATTTATCACAATTTATGAATTTATGATATTTCAAATTCATAGTAGAAAATTTAATTAAGAAACTTAATAATTTATTGAATTGGTGTCGTTAATTCCACCCATTGACGATTATTTTCATTAATAAAATATGATTAATAAGTTTCATCTATGAAATTTAATCATTTTATTAAAATAATATTTTAATTGAGATAATTTTTATTTAATAAATAATAAATAATAAAGTTTACTTATATAAAATAATTATAATTTTACTTAAAAATTTAGACCATATATTACTATAGTCTTATAGAAAACTAATTTAATGAAAGTCATATTTTATACCTATGAATGTTATTGTTATAATTAGTAAGTGTTATAGAAAGAAGTGACTGTTGGAAACCATCAGCAAATCGGCTGCCCCACTACTATTGTTTAATCAAATACATAATTATGTTTTTTTTTTATTAAATATAATTGTTTGACAAATAACTCTCCATTTTTTTTTTCCTTTCAATTAAAAATTGTACGGAAACCAACACTATGGTTTATTTATTTATTTATTAGATGCATTCGTCTTTAATACAATGGCTAAAATCAAGGGAGAAGGAAAAGAAAAAAAAATATTTAATTAAAATAATATACAATTTGATCCTGTAATAAGACAACCCACATTTTGCCAAAAGAGAATATAAAATGAGATAATGATGATGTTAACCCTATAGTTTTATTTCTCTAGTGGGGAGATTAATCAAAGCTGTTTTTGCTAAAACCAATAACCAATAATTCACATCTCAAGATCAACTTCTCACTTATCTCTTCCATTCTTTCAAAATATCAATTCCCATTTTTCTAGTGAAAAATCTTTGTTTGTAAATGGTATTACAGTTAATGTGGATTTAGGTGTTCATGCATGTCTGATTCACCCTGGAAAAATATTTAAGGAAAGTCAGTAAAATACAGCAAAGCACCAAAAAAGATCATTACTCAATTCCCTTGTCTTTTGTCTTTTTTTTTTTTTTGGTTATGTCCTTGTTCCATCAAAGCTAGGTTCTTGAAGGACTAAATGGAAATACTTGAGGCAGTAAGCACGCATTGATAAAGGAGCAGATTTGTAAAGACAAAAACTATATGGCCTGTCTTATTCTTTGTTTCATTGTTCACTGCTCTTTGCCTTCCACTTTGCCTATTTGAGTTCCCTTTGGAAAAAAAAAAAAACAGCTTGTCATCATCTCTCTGAAAATTTTTGTATCAATTGCTATAGGTGAGATTCTCAAGATATCTGGATTTAGAATCTGTATTTCTTGTTATTTGTAGAAAAAAAAACCCCTTTTCTTTAACTGAAATTTCATTCTCATGATGCAGACCACTTTAGAATCTTGGGAAAGCTGTGGCTTTTGGAGGTTCTTAACACAAGGAAAGGTAGATGCTTTCTTTTACCTAGATAAATGTTTAATTCATTTCCAACATGTATGGTTTATTTCTGGAAGTACCCTTTGTTTGTTTTTGTATAAATATGTTGAGTTTGGAGGAAAGTTGAAAGTAGATGATGTTTATGTAGGAATTCAGTAATGGAAGGTGATAGGTATAGTTATAGCAGGCAGGGGAGTGGTGTATGGAGATCCTTGAGAGATGGGGATTTTGAGGAAGAAGATGTTTGGGCAGTTCTCAAGGAAAGAAAAGATTCTACTAACAAACTTGGTCAACAATCCATTGAATCATCTGTTCCTGTTAGAAGACATCTCCCAAGTGCTGCAAGGATGATCCCTAGAACTTTCTCTACTATTAATAACAGTAGCAATATTGGCAGTTCAAGCTCCAGTTCCAGTCATGAAGCTAATGGAGTTAAACAGCAATCAGCTCCTGTCAACATCCCTGATTGGTCTAACATCTCTAGAAACAAGTCAAAGAAGGGTTCCAATGGCTTATGGCATGATCATGATGATGGGGATTGTGATGGGGTTTTGGTTGGTTTTGCAGACAGTGATGATGATGATGATGATGATGAGTACAATTCAAAGTTGCCACCACATGAATTCCTTGCTAAGAGGCTTGCAAGGAGTCAGATATCTTCTTGCTCGGTTTTTGAAGGTGTTGGGAGGAAACTCAAAGGGAGGGATTTGAGGAAAGTGAGAAATGCAGTTTTAACAAAAACAGGTTTCCTTGAATAATGGTCAATGTTAAAGCTTTTCCCCATTGCTGTAATTCATAGATGGTAAAATGTCAAATGTGGAACTGTTTTCAATATTGGTATTTGGTTAGTGTTTATGTATAGGGATTTTGAATGAACAAATGATCATTGTCAGATGTGTTTTTATTAGAAAATATTCAATTAAAGCCATGGATTTGAATTATCAGTGAAATTCGAGTCCTGATACTTGTCAAGGTGCTGATGAGTATTTTACCCATTTTGACATAATCAGTCGGCATCTATGTATAAAAGCATCCTTCCACATGCAATCAATTTATGCAGAGTACAAAGGAAGGTGATATAAGTTGGCATTGAACCAACTCAGCCTAGTGCCTGATGTGTCCATATCATGATATCATTCACAAGGTTGAACAAAGCCTTGCTAGGTACCAAAACTGGGATTTGGGACCATAGAGTTAATTGGTCATGTTGCTTTCTGTTTCTATCATTTTAGGCTTTGGGGTTTGGCAATTAAAACTCTTCCATTCATTGAATAAGGTTTCTCTTTCATATTTCATTACAAACTTGTAAAACGACACATTTTAGATTCTTTTCTACCACGTTTTTTTGTGATTACATGATATTCTTTTGTTTTGTGATGTAATAAAATAATATTTAGATTTTATTAATAAATATTATCTAAGTTGGTATCTATGTTTTCAATTAAATTTGGATGCATAATTAATCAACACCTCTTTTTAATCACATGGGAGATCTTTCACATCCAACTTACTAAATTATCAAAGAAGGAAAGGGTTCTCCAAGAGTTATGGTTGAGATTGAAAGAAATCTACTCTAACAGTAATTTTAGCTAGAAAATGCACACTTTTCAATGTGTCTGAATTCTGTTTGTCTAATGTAAAAGATGTCGGCCACAATCATTTTGGAGTTGAAGCCTGCAATGATATCAACCAGAAATAGGCATATGCCCAGATTTCATTATTGGCCCTAAATCTCAAAGCCGGGGGAGAGGGACTTCAACTCCAACATTTTAATCTATTTTAGGAAAATGTTTTTATACGATATCATATTATATTATATTCATGGAAAAAATTGTATAAAATAGTGATGCTACATCATCTGTATCTCTTTTTTAATAATTTAATGTCATATCAGCATTTTTATCTTGAAAGATTCAAATCTAAATTAAAATCCTGAAATTCAAGATGAAATTGTTGATTGGCATTAAACTATTGGGAACAGATAATATCAATGTTTCATAGAATCCTTTCTCTTATGTCCATTGTACACGTGTGTCACCAAAGGCATAAAGGGCATGATGACTTGGTATCATATTCATCTTCCTTTAGTTTATTATCTACAGTTTGTTTAAAGTTTCAAATTCAACGATGGCAACTAAACACAAAAGTTGTGCTTATTGTGGGACTTAATACCTTCTTGCACGAGCTAACGACATTCGAAAAAATATACGACTTGTGTCTGCATTCTTCAAAGCACCCATTTCTTTCAAGAGGATTCACAGTATTTCAACTGCTTTACATTGAATTAAACCACATGCTTCATTGTTTGTTCGGATTCTCATCATATCCTTTTGAGTTTCATTCTTACAAATGTACTTCTTAAGGGAGATACTTAATGTGTTAGTTGTAACACTACACGGGACGATAGTATTTGTAATAACCCGAATTAGGACCTAATCGGAATAGTGGTTTCAGGACCACAAATCCAAGATAGAAATAATTATTTTATAATTATTTTGAGGTCTATGATATGATTGCATGATTGTGTGAAAGTTTCGTGAAGAAATTCTATTCATAAAGTGCTTAATTTGCAATTTGGGACTAAATTGAATAAGTTGCAAAACTTGCATTTTAGAAGTGTTTAGTATGAAATTGCTTTGGAATATTAATTAGGAGGCCTTAAATAGCAATTTGACCAATTTTAAGTTTTTGGACAAAAATAGATATGCATGGGAAATTTTGAAAGTTTAGTAAGGAAGTGCATTTTGGTCATTTGGATTTTAATGAATTAAAATGGGAAAAAAATCAAGCAAAAACTCATTCATCTTCTCTAACGGGCTGCTGAATTTTACAAGACACCATAGCTAGGGTTTCTTCAACTTTTAAGCTCAATAGTAAGTTAATCCTAGCCCCGTTTTTAATTTTCTTTACATTTTTGAAATTCTGGTAGCTCGGTTTACCTATTTCTACCAATATTTTGAGCTAGAGTTTATATTTAAAAATTTACCCATGAATGATATGCATGAATTTTGATGTTTTATGGTAGAATATGAAGCTTGAGATTGTGTTAAACAATTTTTGTTAAGTGATTTTAAACAACTTTTGCTAAGTGATTTTACGTAAAAACAACTAAAATGACATAATCGGTAAAAATACTTAATGTTCATAAATACATGTTAGAGTGTGAATTTGATGTTGCTATAGAAGGGGAAAATGATCAGCATGTCATAAAACATAAGAAAATAGGGTGAAGTTTAATTTCCGAGCCAGGGGAAAAATTATAATTTTGTGAAACTTTAGGGGTAAAATTGTAATTTTTTCCATAGAATGTTTTTGGAGTAATTTGAGTAATGTGAGGCATTAATAAGTCAAATGTGTTATTATAAATCAAGAAAGATGTGGAATCGACCTTGATCGGGGAAAAGAAAAGATTTCGAGCTAAATTGCAACCTTTATACATTTTGTACCAAGGTAAGTTCATGAGTAAATGAGGCAACATAATTGTTGTTTTAAGCAATTTAATGTTGTTTATATGATATGATGCTTATTATCATGAAATGTTATGTTTTGTGGTTATTGTTGAATAGTATGTAATTATGTGAATTACTTGATGAGTATGAACTATCACCGGAGTATCAATTTCGACATTTCGTGGAAGATGGCAAAGGAGTATGATCGAGGAAAATCCCGTTTGAACATTAGGAATAGATTAGGATACAAGTGACATGTCACTAGAAAATTGAGATCCGAACTCGTTGAGTTGCGTTCAGAGTTCACTTATGGATGCAAGCATCCGAACTCGTTGAGTTGTGTTCCGAGTTCATTATGGATGCGAACACCCGAGCTCGTTGAGTTGTGTTCCGAGTTCATTATGGGTGAAATTATGGTAGCTTGATTTCGTGTATCCGAATTATATTCCGATGTGTTCAACGGGTAAAGTTCTAGTGAAATGGAAGAATTCTCGAGATGAAAGTGACTAGTTGGTAAGTGTTGTGGAACAAATACTTTGTACAAGTATGTACTTAACCCTCGGGTTGAGACTTCAATATAACAATAATATGGTAAGATCATGAATGAGAAATATAATATGAATGCTTTGGTGATATTATGCAAATGTGGATTTCGTATTATTGCACGGTTATGTTACTTGCTATTTACATGTGAACTTACTAAGCATTTATGCTTACTCCCTCCCTTCCATTCCTTGTAGTTTTGATAAGCCGGCTTAGAGATCGGGACGGTCGGAGGCACGCTCATACTATCAACGGACCATCTCGGTATAGTGGCTTGCATATTTTGGGAATATGGCATGTATAACATTATAATCCTTTTGTGTACATAATCTTATGATATGGTGAATGAGTGATGTGGAAATGCTTATTGATGATTAGCTATAGGAATGGCTAATCAAAATTTATATTTAGTGTTATGTATGCTTAATGTATTACCTCATCCATGGAAAACCATAAAATGGTGAAATTGGCAATAAAACAGTGTCATACAGCAGTAGTGACGTGAATTTGAAAAATCACTAAAAATAGTAGAAATAAAATTAATGATGAATAAAATATGGAATTGAAGCTTAATGAATATACTTTCATGTGGAAGAAACAAAATAGGTAAAAGAGTTGTATTTTATGAGGTATTTACATTTTGGTGAAACAGGGTCAGAGCGATTTCTGAATCCCCTATTCTGACTTTATAAATTCACCATAAATTATGTAAAAATAATTAGGACTCACACTTTATATGTATGGATTCCTTATTGAGTCTATTTTTAAGTTAAGCAAATGGTATAGTCATTGGATTTCTGTACAGAAAGATATTTGATTCGTAGTGCACAGGGGTCAGAGTAGCCGAACCCTGAAACAGGGGAGACTTTAACTAATACACTGTACTAATTGGCCCAACCAAAAATTCTAGAAAAAAATTAGTGAATAGATATATGAGTCTAGTTTCAGGAAAAATTTACGGAATTATATTTCGAGTTTTGTAACTCAAGATATGATTTTTTTTAGCTACAGTGATGCAGATTGACAGATTGCTACGAGAATTGTTTGAACTTGTTTAAATGTTAAAATAAGTTTAGTAATGTCTCATGCTCGACTCCGGCGACGGTCTCAGGTAAGGGGGCATTACAGTATTCGTAATTTACGATTAAGACTAGTGGGGTACATAGTTTCATTCGCTCCCATAATTTTTGTCTTTCAATGTCAAAATCGATGAAAGCACTCTCATACAAGTATAATTTAAAAGCATATATATATATACATATATTCCATTCTATTCTAATATATTAGGTGATAGAGTAGCCTCTGAGATATATTTATGTGTCTACATTTCTTCCTTTAGATTGATTTAATTTGCTGCAAATAGTTTGAGCTGATCTCAATTACACAATTTTCACTCTGTCATTTTCAGATAATGATTTATTTCATCATTAAATTTTATAAAGTTCTTTTTAATCTTTGAATTTTTATTTTTTTGTCAAATTACTTTAAAATATATATATAAAGAAAAGTTAACATTTGTTGATGTGATGGATGACATGTCCAAATTTAATAAAATTTTAAAAATATAATTTTTTTATATTTTATATTTTGAATTTAAATTATTTTTAATTGTAAAAAATACTTTTTTATAATTTTTTGAATTTTTAAAATTTTAAAAAATTAATTAAATGTAACATGACAACCAACGTGTATGCCATGTTGATAAAATTAAAAAAATATTATTTTTTCATTTATTTTAAGGTAATTTGACAAAAATATAAATTTAAAAGTTAAAATATAAAAATTAAATAAAAATTAAAATGGCTTTTTTTATAAAATTGAAATGACTTTTTTTATAAATTTTAAACTGCCTCGTTATAAACTTTTACCAGGAAAACCTAATGGGATAAAACCTTGGTTAAAAGAAAAGAGTACAACTTGTTTTTAGACTCCCCCTGATGGCAACATTGCATTACATCTTTGAGTTAACGCATTCCAATCTTGTGTAGTAGTCTTTCAAATGTTGAAGTTGGCAATGCCTTGGTAAAAAGATTTGCTAAATTATCACTAGAACGAATTTGTTGAACATTTATATCACCTATTTTCTCAAGATCATGGGTGAATAATAATTTTGATAAAATATGTTTCGTTCTATCACCTTTGATGTAACCACCCTTCAATTGAGCTATACATGCTGCATTATCTTCATATAAGATAGTTGATATCTTTTCCTGTAAAGGCAAATTACATATCTTCTGGATATGTTGGGTCAATAACCTTAGCCAAACACACTCTCGACTTGCCTTATGCATTGCAATTATTTCTGCGTGATTGAAGAAGCGGCAACTAATGTTTACTTTGTTGAACGCCATGATATGCTAGTATCCCCACATGTAAATAAATATCCTATTTGAGATCTACCTTTATGTGGATTCGATAAGTATCCAGCATCAGCTTAGCCGACTAATAGGGATTTTGAATAATTTGAATAAAATAACCTTATATCAATATTCCCTCTGAGATATCTAAATACATGTTTAATTCCATTTCAATGTCTACATGTTGGAGAAGAATTAAATCTTGCTAACAAGTTTACAGCGAAAGCTATATCAGGTCTTGTGTTGTTTGCAAGATACATCAATGCCCCTATGGTACTTAAATATGGTATTTCAGGACCAAGAAACTCTTCACCATCCTCGCAAGGACGAAATTGATCTTTATTCAAATCTAACTATCGTACAATCATCGGAGTACTTAATGGGTATGCTTTATCCATGTAAAATTTTTTTAATGTCTTTTCCATATAAGTTGATTGATGAACATGAAATCCATCTTTTAAATGCTCGATTTGTAAGCCAAGACAAAACTTTGTTTTTCCAAGACCATTCATCTCAAATTCTTTCTTTAAACAATTTACTGTATTTTAAAGCTCTTCAAGAGTTCCAATAATATTTATATCATCAACATAAACAACAATTATCACAAAATCTGATTCAAACCTTTTTATAAAGACACATGGACAAATTGGATCATTTTTGTAACCTTCTTTTAACAAGTATTCCTTAAGACGATTGTACCACATACGTCCAGATTGTTTTAATCCATATAAACTGTTCTTTAATCTGATCGAGACTCTATAAACTTTTGGGATTTTAAATCCTTCAGGGGTTTTCATATAAATTTTACTATCAAGTGTGCCATATAAATTGGAGGTAACAACATCGATTAGATGCATGTCAAGTTTTTCACGTACTGCCAGACTAATAAGATATCTAAACGTAATTACATCCACCACTGGAGAATATGTCTTTTCATAATCAATGTCGGGCCTTTGCGAAAATCCTTGTGCTATCATTTTGTTTTCACATAAATACCCATTTATATCCTACCGGCTTTTACACCTTTAGGTGTTTGGACTACAAGTCCAAAAACTTCACATTTAGAAAGTGAATTCAATTCTGTTTGAATTGCATCTTTCCGTTTTGGCCAATCTTTTCTATTTTTACATTCCTTTGTAGATTTAGGCTCAAGATCCTCATTTTCTTTTATTATTTCAATAGCAATATTATAAGCAAAATTTTTGTCGGCAACTACATTTTTTTTCGATTCCATCTTTTTCTCGTATTGACATAACTTGTCGAGATATCTTTATTTTCACCATTTCCATTTTCACTTTTAGATACCTAAATCTCTTCTTGAGTTTTATAATTAGTTATGCATAGGTCTCTTCAGTAACCCCCGCCTCCACTATATGACCATCTTAAATGTTTGCTCCATTCATTTTACGAGAATTTTTATCTTTGGAGCTGACTGGTCTTTCACGCTTCAGGCATAGATTACTTTCTTTTGTACTGGCAGTTGATTTGTAAAATGAATCATCTGTTGAACTTCTAGTTCACATTGCTTTGTACGAGGATTTTAGATATTGATAATTTATTTCAAGTACTTTATTAATCTAGCTTTTTATCATCTCCCCTTAATGTTGGGAAAACTGACAACTCATATCTTAATTAAATCTTGAATTAATAGCTCAAAAATTTTATAAGGAGACTCATATAAATACACATTCCCAATCTTTTATTATGATTTGTGCGTTGTGGTAGAGCAGTTGGAACATATACCGCACATCCAAAAATTGTAAGATGGGAAATATTTAGCTCTTGACCAAAAATCAATTGTAATGGGTAGTATTTATAATTTATTAGCTTGATGCGTACAACATGTAAATCAATACAATCTCATGTTGAAATAGAAAGTTTTGTTCTCATAAATAATGATTTAGCTATTAGTTGGAGGCATTTGATAAACAATTCAGCTAAATCATTCTGTGTGTGAACATGAGCTATAGGATGTTCAACTTTTATCCCAAATGACATGCAATAATCATTGAAAACTTGGGATGTAAACTCACCAACATTAGCAAGATGAATTGTTTTAGTTGCATAATCTGAAATTAATTATTTAAACAAGTAGTCTTACAAAAGACAAGTTGCGAGTTGATAACGCATGTGATTATTTTATAGATGTATCTACCAAAATCATATAATATTAAAACCATCCACATGGTGGATGAATGAGCCCATATTCATTTTAGAAATACAAGATGTTAAATCTCAACTTTAGCTAGTGAGTTTCTAAGAACCAATTTTTTTAATGAGAACAAGCAACAAATGAGAATTCTTTAAATTAAAGAATCTTCTGGTTCTTTAATGGATGTCCATGTGAATTCTCAATTAATTTTCACATCATATACGATCCAAGATGGTCTAACTAGTCACGCCAAGTAGTGAACGTATTTGTATTAGTAAACTTCTGGTTTATTTTGTGTTTCAATTGTACTAAATTGTAACAAATTGATAATTTTATTATCATTCATTTTAATCTGTATCCACATATAAGTAATATTGTGACATATACTACTAAAAATGTCTAAATAAATGTGAAGTCTATAATGCCACCAAGTCAATAAATATAATTTCAAATAATTATATGCAATATTTGCTTTAGTGAAAATGCCAAAATCTTCAAAGGCCCAAAAATTTATTAATAACAAACTATGAGAGTGGATCTTATTACATAACCAATGACTTTTCATACATAAGTTTTCTCTCTTGCAAGTTCTCATCAGTAACATTTTACCACGTAATTTTAATTGAGAACTTATTTTAAATACTGTAGAGTTATACTCACAGTTTTTAAAAAATACTTACAACTTTAGGTGCATCCAACCATAATAAGTTTTAGATAGAATTATCATATTCTATTGCTCATGAATAGATCTTTCACGGTCAGAAATTTTGCTTTCAACCCTTTAATAGGGATGATGACAAAAGAATATCATAAAGATTATAAATTAATAACCCAATCCCCTTTTTTTATTCATATGAAATATAATATTTTCCTCATTCACAATCTCAATATGAGATCCGTTACAAATATCTTTTTAAAAGTAATGCATTAAATCACAAATTTTATACTTTTTAGATATTGATATATTAGCTTTTCTGGAGCTTTCAACTAATTTTGTACTATCGAATATTGGACTAATATTTGTTTGTTTCAGTACCAAATAAGATAAATATTTTTATCTGTAATGGTAAAGTTCATTACTACATTTTTATATCCTTCCTCAAAGAATATTAACAGAAATAAAATATTTGGGTATACGCCACATATGTGGCCAATAATATTTCATATCACATTGATAACATAAGTTATCTTTACCCTTTAAAAAGTTATCTTGAGAACTCTCATTGTTCTCTTATTACTATGTTCCCACTTTTAGTGGTTCATAATTATATATTTTATTTTCTTTATATTTACATTCACTTCAGGGTATGCAACAAATCTAGTAGGACAAACTTATAAACATCTCATTAGATTCTTTATTTCATAATTACCATCGCAAACATGCGTGAGATTTCAAATTAAAATCGATCTATTCATGATTATTTTCCAACTATAATAAACATAATATAATAAAAAATAGTAAAATATACCTGAAGATCTTTAACATCATTATCATCACCTTGACTATTATCACGAGCACAAATCTATACTTTACCCACGCTTGTACAATAAATCAAAGATCGGGAATAAAAACCATAATCCATTATGAGATTGAATCTTTCAACATCTCGAAGGTGAAGTTGTAAGGGTGAAAGTTTAAGGTGAAAAAGAATTTGATCTGTGGGACGAATTCAAAAGATTTTGAAAAAATATAGAGAATCATCGTGCTGATATCATATTATAAAATAAAGAGAGATAGGGAGAATAAAAGATAAAGAAAATATGAAAGCAATAGAGAATGTGTTTTATTAATCAAAGAGATAATTTACAATACTTCATCAGAGAGGCATAAGAAGTATAAAAAAAGTAGAGATCTAATTGTAATAACTATTAGAATTTAAAGTACATCAAAACTTTATTTTTATCATGATGGACATCCACTTAATAAGATATTCATAACACTTTTTATAATTTTTTGAATTTTTAAAATTTTAAAAAAATTAATTAAATGTAACATGGCAATCCACATGTATGCCATGTTGAAAAAAATTAAAAAAATATTATTTTTTTCATTTATTTTAAGATAATATGACAAAAATATAAATTTAAAAGTTAAAATATAAAAACTTAAATAAAAATTAAAATAACTTTTTTTTATAAAATTGAAGGATGAAACTGGGGGCCACAATAATGAAGGTATTTTCTGAGGCTTATGTCGTGCGATAGAATTAATAGACATGTGAGGGCAAGCAAGGGAGATTAGGTCCCTCAAAATGGTAAATCTAACGGTTAATTCACTCTCTTAAGATATCTATTTATAATTTAATTATGTCCTTAAAAATAATAAAATTATAATTTAACCACTAATTTTTTTTAATAACATCTAATAAAATTGAATTTGAAATATTAGAGAGAAAATTTGCAACACATGGGACAAATAGATGCTACGACAGAAAAGCACAATATTTATTAACTCATTGCCAAATTTACCCTGGACATTACATAAAACTAGGCTCAAAATAGCTTAGATATTGCTTCAACCTTTGCCTCATTGAAACCTCTCAATTCATTGGTGGCTAATTTTCTAGTCTCCTCCACCAATTCCTTCAAATCTTTGCTGTTTCTTTCATCTCTTCTTATCATTCCTTGTATTTTTCCTATGTATACACCGTACCTTCTCATTTTCTCTATCTCCACTTCACTTCCGCCTCCTAATATCGCGCCACACGCGGCCGCGCAACCGTGTAATGTGCCTTCGTATTTTTCGCTAACACGTTCGTTTTGTCTGATATAGCTTGACTCGTAAGGTTCTACTTCGTAATATTGTCCATGAACCATGCCCTGTGAGCCTATAGCACGTGTCATCTCGACCATTACACGTAATACTCGATCCGAATTCTTTTGAGTCGGATCATCCGATACGGCCAACAGCTCGAGCCCGAATGGTATCATTGCGTCCCCGGTGAGTAACTCAATGTTTGGACCGTAGAGATGTTGGATCTCGGATTTGGGCCTAGAGCTTTGGGTCAAGGGAAGGTGTTCGTGAGCGAAGGAAGCTGCATACATGAGCTGAAGTGCTGATGCCGCGGGCAAAGCTTGGTCCCGGTGACCCCCGACAAGCTCGCAGGCGGCCACGCATAATGCAGGAGCAGTGCTCCGTGGGGCGGAAAACGTCAAATGGTTCATGGGTTCGAAAACAGAGAGGGGTTCTCGTACCGGTATGGCTTGCTTGAGATGAGCTTCAATGTCAGCGTTTATGGAGGTCCAATAAGATTGGTTGCTCGACATGGTGACTTTGAAAAGCCTACAAGGCAATTGGGAAGGACATTGACGTGTGGGAATCGGTGTGTAAGGAACATGGAATATTGGGTTGCCATGGATGTGGGAGAGAGCTCTGGCCATGGATGAGATGTTGAAGAAAGGAGATTTTGGGTTTTGGAATGACTTTATGGAGATTGTGGAGGAAGAGGAGAGTTGCAGGACAATTATATAACATGGGATGTCACTATCATCATGTCTGATATTTTTTGTGGTATTATTGCTATTAAAATATGACACGGGGGTCACGTGTTTGAGCATTATAAATTATCTATTAATATTAGGATTAAATCAACTTTTATGCCTAAATTTGATCACCTTTTCAACCTTAGGATCTAGACTTTTTTTTATTCAAATAAGACTCTAAATTTGACAATTATTTTTATATTAGGGTTTAAATTTTTTTTGTCCAATTTAAGTTTTGAACTTGGCAACTGTATCCACATTGGGGCTTGAATTTTTTTTGTTCAAGTTAGTCTTTGAAAACCTTAAAGTTTAGGCTCTATTGTGGGGTAATTGCCAAGTTTAGGAACTAATTTAGATAAAAAAAATTTCAAGCCTCAATGTGGAACAGTTGCCTAGTCCAAGTTCTAATGTGAGCACAATTGCCAAATTCATGACTTAACTTAGAAAAAAAATTTAGACCCCACTACGACAAAAATTATCAATTTCAAGCTCAAATAGTAATTTAACCATTAATATTATTTTAGGTTCTTAATAAAAAAATATTCCTTTTTAATTTTTCAAGAAATATAAATTCATATCCAATAATTCAAAAAGGAGAAAATAGTTGAGAGCTTTGTATTCATACCTTAATGTTTTATAATATCATTCCCTCTTTAATTAAAAGAAAAACACTAATGTGTTTAACCTCTTGAGGGGTTATAAAGAAACAGTATGAAATGTGTTTTGATTCATATTAATTCTAGGGTTAATATATTATCTGGTACTTAAGTTTGGTTTTAATGTTTAATTTTGTACCTGAGTTTAACTTTAATGTTCACTTTGATACTTAAGTTTTTCTTTGTCCTTTTCAAGTACTCTAGTTTGGTTTCAATGTTCAATTTGGTACTTGAGCTTTATTTTTTTGTCCCAATTGAGTACCTATGTTTTGTTTATTAGAGTACACGTTCATTGGGTTGTTTGGTTTGGGTATTGAATATTGAAGTCAAACTCAAATATCAAATTGAGACACAAAAAGCTTAGATGCCAAATTAAGGATTGAAGCCTAATTTAGGCAACAAATATTATATTAACCCTTAATTAGTTTATATTGATCTCAATTAACAATTAAGAAATAATCGATCAAAATTACGCTTAATTTCATTTGAAAAAACTATGAAGTTGATAACGAATTTAAAATCATTGTGTTGACATTATTATTATTATTATTATTGATCAGTGAAATTCACATTTATGATAAAAGAATTCATTTATCTCAATATTTTTCAAGAAAAAAAATAAAGAAAACATGAGATGTATTGAATTTCAAATAATTACTTTTAGAATACGTATCTGGAATTGCACTAAAAGTATAGTCAACTCAATTGGTATTCACCACCATGTTTTAGTCAAAACGGTAATCATGTGGGGTAGAGCACAAAATGTCTTTAGATTAAAAAATGAAAAAGGAAAAGGAAAGTACAATAAGGTTAGAATGTCTATTGGCCGTAAGTTTGAAGATATTTCTAATGATGCCATTCACGGCCGTATCCCAATATTTAGAACCAAAAAGAAAAACAGTAAGGGTACTTCTTTAGCGACCAGATTCATCATCACATTGATACAGTTAGCGGTAATTTTCGGTACGAAATTAAATTGTAATTTTTATAATAATAAAAGAATTTTTATTTTTATTAATTTTAAATTTAAATTTTAAATAATTTAAATAAAAAATACTTTCATTCGAGACTGTTACTATTCTCTAACAATATTTTTTTAATATGTAATATAATAATTTTTATTTAATTTACAAGAATAAAACACGAATCTCGCTTACGATATTATAATTTTCCATGTATCAAATACCAAACTCAAAAATAGTAAATTTTGGGATTATTTTGTAAGGGATATTTTGACATTGAGATTAATGAGATTTAAATCTGTAACAGATTGTATGCCGATCCGTAGCAGGGCAAGTACAAACGTCCACGCAAACTACAAATATTTTTAAATTAAATAGGATTATATTTATTTACAAGAATTATTATGTTAATTAGATATAAACATAGCAGTGAATAACAGGTATGATTCAAGCAATCGGTAAATTAATAAATATATTATTAGTAAGAGAAGTGATAAATATTTCCAATTTAATATATTTTAAGATATTAAATATGATTATATTATTACCAAGGAATTTTGAGATGACTCAAAAGGAATATACACTAATCACCACACTGCTGGATAATAATTCTTTATTTCCTTAAAATAATGTCACATTTTCCTCTAAAACCTCCTACAGAAGAATGTTTTACCCTTGTCCACATTAAATAGGTTACCAATAGACAGCTCTCATATGAAGACATGCCAGAACATAGTGAGGGCATTTGATGGCACTGAGAGAAAAGTGATGGGAAGGATTGAGGTACCTCTGGTGATCGGACCAAACACATACGAGGTAGATTCCCTTGTGATAGATATTACGTCTTCTTATAATTGCTTGTTGGGGAGGCCTTAGATTCACTCGGCAGGCGCAGTACCGTTATCGTTACACCAAAAGTTGAAGTTAGTGACGGAGGGTCGCTTGATAACGATAAATGCTGAGGAGGACATTATTGTATCCGTTACTAGTAGTGCACTGTATATAGAAAATGATGATGAAGCAATTGAGTGTTCCTTTCGGTCATTGGAATTTGTCAATGCGACTTTCATTATCAAAAGAGGGAGGATTCCTAGGACAAAAATATCCGAGGCCACGTGGATGAGCTTGCAATTCATAGTTGGAAAAGGGGCATTACCCGAAAAGGGACTTGGAAAGTATTTTCATAAACGAGTTAAGGTACCAGTTTTAGCTGATAAACAATATCACTTTGGCTTAGGGTATAGGCCAGATGCAAGGCAAAAAAGAAAGGAGATGGAAAGGAGACAAAAGAGACAATAGCACGACTGAATGGGGTAGAAGTCGAGTGGGAATCAATGAATTTTCCCCATTTATCCTATACATTTGTGTCATGTGGAGTTATTTATCCAGAATTGAAGATGAGAAGAGAGGGAACAACTGAAGACGCAATGGAAAATTTGAATATCAATGTCATATCTGAAGAGAAAGTGATAAAACGTGACTTAGCAAGCATTCGCCCTTATGAGCTTGGAAGTGTTCTGAACAACTAGACTGCGGACGAAATTCCTATAATATTTAGTGCTAACACAGAGTAATGTTCAAATACACTTGTTGTTTTAAAACCTAGAACCAATGGGAATCTTTTGTGAAATAGGCTCATGTTCAAAACGTTTATTTCAATATAAATACGCTTTCATGTCTTATTCTGAGCAAATATTCTTTTATTTTGAGCAAATTTTCTTTTCTTGCATTTTATTTATAACCACGCCACACAAATAAAGCTATACTTAGGTTCATTTGTTTGTTGGATATTCTTTCGTGCCTACAATAGGTCTCTAGATATCAATGGCATGAGTGACGCTGTTACGAACTCAGAGTTCCTTTTTGAGTGAGACATGTGTTTGGAGGGATCTCAGGATTTTGAAGATGATGAAGACTGTAGCTTACCTTCAGATCTGTTAAGGATGGTAGAGCAGGAAGAGAAACAGATTCTACCCCATAAAGAGTCAATTGAGAGTGTGACCTTGGAAGAGAGGAAAGAGGTGAACATTGAAACTTGCATAACTGAGGAAACAAGACGGGACCTCATTGATTTACTGTAAGAGTTCAAAGATATCTTCGCGTGGTCATATCAAGACATGCCTAGGCTAAGCGCTGATATTGCGGTGCATCGCGTCCCCATAAAAGAGGAGTGCAAGCCTGTTCAACAGAAGCTTCGAAAGATGAGACCCGATGTTGCAGTAAAAATAAGAGAAGAGGTTAGGAAGTAATTTGATGCCGGGTTCTTGTAGGTTGTTTATTATTCAGAGTGGGTAGCCAACGTCGTCCCTGTCCCTAAGAAGGATGGAAAAGTGCGGATGTGCGTAGATTACAGAGACTTGAACAAGGCCAGCCTAAAAGACAACTTCCCATTGCCTCACATTGACACTTTGGTAGATAAAATGGCAGGTTGTTCACTGTTCTCTTTCATGGATGGTTTCTCTGGGTATAATCAAATAAAGATACATCCTACAGACAGGGAAAAGACCACATTCATAACCTTGTGGGGGACCTTTTGCTACAAGGTGATGCCTTTTGGGTTGAAAAATGCGGGAGTAACATATCAAAGAGCCATGGTAATCTTGTTTCACGACATGATGCACGAGGAAACTGAGGTTTACTTTGATGATATGATTGTAAAATCCCGAACAGAAAAGGAGCACATACAGTTTTTGAGGAAATTATTCTTGAGGCTAAGAAGGTTTCAGTTAAAGCTCAATCCAACAAAATGCACTTTCGGGCTAGGTCAGGGAAGCTATTCGGTTTCATAGTCAGTGAGAGGGGAATTGAGGTCAACCTTGACAAATTCAAGGCTATACAAAAATTACCTCCACCGTGAACTCAGAGTAGGTTCGAAGGTTTTTAGGAAGACTAAATTACATTGCCCGATTTATCTTGCAGCTGACAGAGAAATGTGATCCCATATTTGGCCTTCTCAAGAAACATAACCCAAGTGTGTGGGATGATGAATGTCAGAAAACCTTTGACAAGGTTAAACAATACTTGACCAATCCTCTAGTACTAACACCACCTAGCCCAGTAAGCCGTTGATATTGTATTTGGCAGTATTTAACAATTCAATGAAATGTGTGCTTGGTCAACATGATGAGACGGGAAGGAAAGAAAATGCGATATATTACCTTAGTAAGAAATTCACTAAGTGTGAAATGAGATATTCGCCAATTAAAAAACTATGTTGTGCTTTGGTTTGGACTACTCGGAGATTGAGGCAGTACATATTGTACCATAAGACTTGGTTAATCTCGAAATTAGACCCTTTAAAGTACATGGTGGAGTCAAGTGCTTTGAGCGGAAGGATGGCCCGATGGCAAATTCTGTTGTTTGAATTTGACATAGCTTATGTGAACTAGAAGGCTGTGAAAGGGAGTGCAATAATAGATTTTCTAGCCAGCAGAGCTTTAGAAGATTATAATCTTTTAAACTTTGATTTCCCTAATGAAGATCTAATGTATGTGGCAACTATTGAAGAGGACACTTCAGATGATCATCCATGGAAAATGAACTTTGATGGAGCGTCAAACACTGTTGGTAATGAAATTGAGGCAGTCCTGATATCCCCAGATGGAGATCATTATCAATTCACTTGCAAATTAGATTTTGATTGCACAAATAATATGGCAGAGTATGAGACATGTATCATGGGAATCCGTGCAGCAATCAAACGTAAAATCAAGGTGTTGGAGGTGTATGGAAATTCTGCACTGGTGATCTATCAGCTCAAAGGTGAATGGGAAACAAGAGACCCAAAGTTGATCAACTATCGTGAGCTAGTTCGGGACTTAATTAAGGTGTTTGATGATATCACTTTCTATTATCTCCCGCGAGACGAAAATCAGATGGCAGATGCCTTGCCTACGTTAGCTTCTATGATCAGAGTAAATGGACGAGAGGATATGAGGCCGATCCAAATGAGTATTTACGAGGCTCCAGCTCATTGCTGCAATATAGACGACGAGGAAGAGAGAGATGATTATCCTTAGTATCATGATATTTTATGATATGTGAAAAGCCTTGAATATCCTGATCAGGCAACTGAAAATGATAAAAAAATGTTGAGAAGGCTAGCCAATAACTATGTCTTAGACAAAGAAATCCTGTATAAAAGGAGGAAAGATCAAGTGCTGTTAAGATGTGTTGATGCTGTTGAAGCTAAAAAAATCCTAGAAGAAGTCCATGAAGGTGTTTGCGGGACGCATGCCAATGGGTTCACAATGGCCAGGCAAATCATGAGATTCGGTTACTACTGGTCCACAATGGAAGGAGATTGCATCAGCTATGCTAATAAATGCCATAAGTTCTAAATTTATGGTGACAAAATCCACATGCCTCCTTCACCTCTTCATGTCATGACTTTTTCGTGGCCTTTCTCAATGTGGGGTATGGACATCATTGGCTCGATTTCACCGAAGGCCTCTAATGGACATCGATTCATCTTTGTGGTCATCGATTACTTCACCAAGTGGGTAGAGGCTGCTTCATATGCCAACGTCACAAAGTCGGCGGTCAGTAAATTTTTGAAAAAGGAGATCATATGTCAATATGGCATGCCAGAAAGGATCATATCTGACAACGCGTTGAATTTAAATAACAGTGTGATAGTAGAGGTCTACAGGCAATTCAAAATTAAGCACCATAACTCGTCACCATATGGCCCGAAAATGAATGGTGCGGTTGAGGCAGCTAATAAGAATATTAAAAGGATCGTAGGGAAAATGGCTGAGACATACAAGGATTGGCATGAAAAGTTACCATTTGCTCTTTATGCCTATCGAACGTCTGTCAGAACTTCTACCGGGGCAACGCCTTACTCGTTGGTCTATGGGATGGAGGCAGTTTTGCCTATTAAAGTTGAAATTCCTTCTCTCCGGGTTTTATCAGAGTTGAAGCTAGACGAAGCTGAATGGATTTAGTCTCAGTATGACCAGCTGAACTTGATTGAAGAAAAGAGGCTGAAGGCTACTTGTCATGGGCGTATGTACCAGAGGCGAATGATGTGAGCTTACAACAAAAAGGTTTGCCCCAGAGTATTCCATGAAGGGGACTTGGTATTGAAGCAGATCCTCCCTATGCAAAAAGATTTCAAAGGGAAATGGATGCCACCTTTCGTGGTAAAGAAGGCTTTTTCTACAGGAGCACTGATATTAACTGAGATGGATGGTAGGAGCTTGCCTAACCCAGTAAATTCAGATTTAGTCAAGAAGTACCTCGCTTAAGAGGTGAAAACCCGCAAAAGGCGCCTAAAAAAAAAGAAGGAAAAAAAAAAGGAGAGGCCAAGGTGAAAACCCGCAAAGGGCGCCTTGAGACCAAAGGGGTTTTGAATTGAAAACCCGAAAACGGCAATTCAAATTTTAACCAAGGATGGGCTGGGTGGTAGGGGTGAGCATTCGATCGAATCGAATCGAATCGAATCAAAAATTTTCGAGTTAATCGAGTTTTCGAATCTTATTTTATCATCCTAACTTTATTTGAAATTTTCTCGAATCGAGTCGAGTGAGAAGGAATTCGAATCGAATCGAATCGAATATATTTGTTCGAGTTAAATTTTATAAAATAATTTTGGGTCCTTATAACCACTGTCACCCATCGTAATAAAATTTTTCCATCTTAATCAAAATTTTTGTTAACTTTCATCACCTCATAATTTATTTATTAATCTTTTATATACGGGTTAGCTTCTTTGTTTGCTTAGTTGTTTCAATTATCTTCAAATTCTTGTCACTATGTATTTTGGAATTAAAAAATATATTAAATGTAAAAATGTGTTTTTTTAATAAAAGTTATTTTAAAGATAAAATGTGAAATTGATACCAATATAAAATTTTAACATGAATATTTAATGGCATAATTAATAATTCAAATTTAATATAAATATTCAATACGACTAAACAATTCAATCATATAAATAATATAAAATGTGAAATTTAATTTAATAATATAAATAATAGATATAAATAAAATTATTACTATTTATGTTTAGTGATTTTTTTTGGATAATTTTGATTTTTTATTTGAGAGTGAAAGGTGAGAAGTAAAAGTTTAGGGAGAAAATAAAAAGTTTTGGGGAATAAAAGTTTGAGGGGAAGTAAATAGGGGGAGTAAAATTTTGGAGGAAAATATTAAAAAAAAGTTGGGGGGGTGAATTTGGGGTAGATGGGAGGTGGGATGGGAAGGAAGTAAAAATTTTAGGGGGAAAGTGGGAGGGAGTAAAAATTTTGAGAGAAAATAAAAAGTTTTGAGGGTTTTTTAGAGTAAAATTTTGGTGGGAAATAGATTTTGGGTAGACTTGGGGGTTGGAATGGAAGGAGAGTAAAAGTTTTGGGGGGAAAGTAGGAAGGAGTAAAAATTTTGGGAGTAAAATTTTGAAAAAAAGTAAATGGGAGAGTAAAATTTTGGTGGGAAATGGATTTTGGATAGATCGGGGGGTTGGGATGGAAGGGGAGTAAAAGTTTTGGGGGGAAAGTGGGAAGGAGTAAAAGTTTTGAGGGAAAAGTAAAAAGGTTTGGGAGTTTGGGGTAAAAATGTAAAATATTATAGTTTGATATTCGAATTATTCGAATTATTCGAGTTATTCGAATTTGAAAACTCAACTCGATTCGAACTCGAAATTCGAAAAAAAAATTCGAGTTGACTCGAATAACTCGATTAACTCGAATAACTCGATTCGTTTAACTCGAAATTCAAATTTTTTTCGATTTTTTCGAGTCGAATCGAGTTTTGCTCACCCCTACTGGGTGGTAGTCTCGCTATGCTGGAAATAATGAAGAGGAAGTACGCATGTCTTGGGGCATCGATAGAATACGTTAGATCTCCTAGGCACATGATAAGCTCAAAATGGTCCTCGTGGAGTTCATACGGAAGAGCAAAGGCTGCGATATCTGGGGCGTTCATTTTTGTTCCCCTCTACTGATTTTTGTACTTTGGCAATATTTGCCTCCTGTAATTAATCCATTTTTCTTGAATCTTGTTCCTAACAAACTTCAGTTTTGTCCATCTTTATCTTTGTGTTCACGTACTTGTATTGAAATAGCGATTAATGGACTAATAATATTTTTACTAAAGAGGTTTTTGTATATTACTCTGGAAGTTTCTAAATAGTACAAGAACCTGAAACAGGACTATCGTTTAGAACTTGCTCAGCTTAGGGGTGGAATATTTGTGTTCAAAATGGGATTATTTCTTCAGTTAGGGGTGTACAAAATTCAAGTAAAATCGAAAAAATTCAGTTAACCGACCGAATTCGGTTAATCGGTCGGTTAACCAAATTAATTCGGTCGGGGGTCGGTTAATAATTTTTGAGTTTTGATTAATGATTAATTGATTTCAAAGCGGTCGAGTTAACGAATTTTTGATTGCTAGAAAAAATTAATAAATAAAATTATAATATATAAATAGCCCACTATTCACTCAAACCTAATCCAACATAAACCCAAATACTTAATCTAATATATATTAATCTAAGTACCCAACCCAACCCAATTACCCAACCCAATCATAAAAATTACAAATAATTTCATAAATAAAAATAAAAATCTAAATCTAAAACTAAAAATAAAAATAAAAAACATATAATTTTATACAAATAATTTGGTTAATTCAGTTAATTCGGGTAATTCAGTTAATTTTATACTTATTTTAACCAAAAATTAAAAAAATATAATTTTCAGTTAATTCGGTTAATCGACCGAATTAACCGACAAAATTTGGGGTCGGTTAATTTTTAAAAAAAATTCGGTTCGATTAACAGTTAAAAATTTTGAAGGATCGGTTAATTCGGTTAATGATATTTCGGTCGGTTAACCGAATGAACACCTCTATCTTCAATTAAAGATTTTGATTGAATAAGAAAACAGGATATTGTGTCAGCCAAAGCATAGGAGGGGATCATGATATTCCTCATTAATACGAATGTCGGATGTACACATCTGGTCATGATGCTCAGGTGTGGTGTAATAGACCGAATTGATGAAAGTTTCTAGGTGACAAGAGGGGGCTTGAAGATGGTACAAATCTTAGGTTCTAGAAATACAGTGAAATAGACTTTGAAGTTACAATAGGGCAAACCAGTTAAGCAAGATGGTTGGTTTCTGTGGGTTTCGTTGGAAATGCTAGTCGAGCAAGAAGGCAGCATAATACGATGGTGATAAAGCTCTGATGAATAGCGAGTGATGACACTTAAAGCTTTTAAAGAGAAATCATTTTCATTTCTACATTCATATAATTCATAACGCATATAGTTAGGAGCATTTGATTCATTTCGATCATAGTATCCTAATTATTTGACATAAGCATCACATCTAGTTAGGAGCATTTGATTCATTTCGATCATAGCATCCTAATTATTAGGCATAAGCATAGATATATGAAACTGAGTCTACAAGACATGTCTCGAAGGACAATGTAGTAGCATTGGTGAAGTCAGATCTTATCTCCCTGAAGTTGCAGTGGAATAGATTAAAAATTACAAACCTTATCTCCCTGAAGTTGCAGTGGAGCAGGTTGAAGTGACAAGCCTTATCTCTCTGAAGTTGCAGAGGAGCAGGTTTAATATGTAAGTCTTATCTTCCTGAAGTTGCAGGAAGAAGACTGAAAATTATATATCTTATCTCCATGTATCGACTATGGAGCAGATTTTAGCCACCAACCTTATCTCTCTGAAGTTGCAGAGAGCAGGTTGAAGATACAAGTCTTATCTTATTGAAGTTGCAGGAAGTAGACTGAAAATTACAGATCTTATCTCCATGTATCAGCTATGGAGCAGGTCAAGAATGGCGAGTCTTATCTCCATGTATCGGCTATGGAGTAGATTTAGCCATCAGCCTTATCTTTCTGAGGTAGCAAGAGAGCAGGTTGAAAATACAAGTCTTATCTTCTTGAAGTTGAAGGAAGCAGACTAAAAATTACAGATCTTATCTCTACGTATCGGCTATGGAGCAGATCGAAAATGGCGAGTCTTATCTCTATTTATCGACTATGGAGCAGATTTTAGCCACCAGCCTTATCTCTTTGAAGTTGCAGAGAGCGGGTTGAGGATACAAGTCTTATCTTCCTGAAGTTGTAGGAAGCAGACCGAAGATTACAGATCTTATCTCCATGTATCGGCTATGGAGCAGATTTTAGCCGCCAGCTTTATCCCTTTGAAGTTGCAGTGGAGTAGGCTCAATATGCAAGTATTATCTTCATAAAGTTGCTGTAAGACTACTTGAAGAAGAAAAAGGCCGAAGAAGTCAAAGATTCGGCAAGACCGGGTAAAATTGTCCCTTTTATAGTCTTTGCTGCATTCTTGTTGCACGACAACAAGCAAAGAGGGGCAGCTGTAAGACCCAATTTTAGCCCGGGCCCAAATGCCTAATTACAGCCCACACACATACAAAAGCAAAAGTAAATATAAAAACCCAAAAATAAAACCAATTAAATTAAGCAAGCCCCATAGCCTAAATCAGAAAAACATGGAAAACCCTAGGCTATTTCCTTGTGCTGCGGCCTCACGTTCAGTGTCCCTCCACCACGTACGTCGGCACATCAAGCACGACTCCTAGCCCACGTGTAGCACGCATCATGCCCCATGACGCTCTCCTTCACGATCTGCAACTTGAGCGAGAGAGTAGCAAGTATCAATTTGTATTTGGCTATAAAGCCTTCAAATTTTTCATTGTATGGGGTTTTTTTTTTTTTTAAAAATACAAAAAGATACCAAAAAGAGGGTAAAGAGTAGCCAAGAAAACATTTATAAAAGAAATAGAATACAAAATACACACAAAATTGATTCAAATAAGATCTTTTGAAGGTGATTATTTTCCTATCTTTGATTTTCTTTCCGTTTTTTTTTATTTTATTCTTTTTATATACGGAAGTCAAGAAGTAAGGGAAGTAACTGTTATCGTGAGCTCGATGCCGGAATCAGACCTTCATCAGTGGCCATTGCGCGACAGATCTTCGACAAAGTCGGTGCTGACTGAAAAGGGGAAAATAGGAGGCGTTAGTTGAGAGTATCTCAAAAGTTTTTTAAGAAAAAACAAACAGGAGTTGAAATGTTTTTAAGCAAAAAGTTTTGAAATAGGCTTTAAATTAAAGTAATAAAAGGTAGTAGCATTGGGGGTAGGAGCAGACAGCTTTTGACTTGGTCTGTGCGCCCAATTTCTTTAAATGGTTAATTTGCGCATTTAGTCCCCCCTCCCTTGCACTGCTGTCCAATTAAGCCATGTTTGGTTTTTTTTATTTCTTTTAAATTATCCCTGGGACTTGCGCGCATTTCCATTTTAGTCCACGCTGAAATGGCACGTTTGGGGTCTGGTTTATTTTCAGTTTTAGTCCCCAAGCGTTTGCTTGCGTTTTGTTTTGGTCCACAATTCTATTTCAATGGCTTACTTTATTTATGAAATATCCCTTTTATTTTAATTGAGTTTATCCATAATTCACTTTTTCTTAAAAAAGGTTCATTTAACATTTTTTTTATTTTCTTTATTTATTTGTATATATATTTTAAATCATTTTTATAATTCACTTCTTCTTTTGAAAAACGTTATTGTTTTAAATTTTTTTTGTATGTTATTACATTGAAATGTTCTCATATCTATGTTATTAGGCATATAATTTATGATTAACTCTATTCTATGTACATTGTTGCTTTCATATTATTTTATGTAAATATTTCTAAATTTATTGTATATATTTTCTTTAAAATTATTCTTATATAGCTTGGCTTTCTTTTGAGGATCTTGTTTTATATTGCATATTTTATTTTTTTAATTACTTTGGTCTTTGTATATACGTTATTTTCATTTATTATTTTCATATAAATATATCATTTGTTTAGTCAATTTATTTCATTTGAAATTATGTTACATATTACTCATTTCAATATATTTTTAAATAATCACTTATATATTATCCATTTTTATACATATAAGCTATTTTGAATTCTAATATATGTTATTCCTTGGTATATTGTTCATATGGTTTTAAAATTGTTTTGTGTTATATTGGTTTCATGTAGTTCTGTGTATCACGTGTTTTTTTTCGTTTTCAATTCGTATCCACTTATTATTGTTTCATGCTTATAATTATGATTTAGTTTCTTATAAATGCATCATGTTTTTTTTTTTAAGAAAATCTGCATTTTCGCCCAACATCGATTTTTTTTTACTCTAAAAGTAAACCAAGCGAATACATTTTGAGCCGAATTCATATTGCTTATTTAATTCTTCAAAACGAGGCAATGTTTCGTGTTTGGGAAACTTTAGGAAATCGTACCCTAACGTGTTGGGTTTCGATTTTTTTGTTTTGCCAAATAACGGAGTACCCTTTTAAGAGTTCATTGCGTGCTTTGGAAATTAGGAGGTGATCTCAGTTTTGGAGGCTTAAAGTATCATGTCCTAACGTGCTGGATGTGGTATTTTATTTCTTTGGAGCGAGAGAACCTTAAAATCTAATTTGAATTGTTCATACATTTTTAAAGGAATCGTATTTTAAATTCTTTCCAAATTTTCAACGATAGGACATTCAATAATCAACTGGTATCAATTTTGGGCGTTACGGGGGTGCTAACCCTTCCTCGTGCGTAACCGACTCCCGAATCCTTTTTCAATTTTCGTAGACCTAAAATTATTATTTTAATAAATCAAATATTTTATTAAAATGATTAGCCTCAAGGTGATCCGATTCCACCTTAAAAAAGGTCGGTGGCGACTCCAAACTTTCGTTTTAAAAAGTCGATTCTCGTTTTTCTAAAACTCTTAAAAATGGTTTCGACAATAGAATTTAAGCTAAAATTTTCATTTGAAATGATGATTTAACGTGTCATGTTAGCTTACCGTAACATCGTTAATAGCAATTAATGACTCAGTGACTAAAATGTTATAACACGATAAAGTAAGTGACTAAAATGTAACATTTCAAATATAAATGACTAAAATGTAACTTGAGGTAAACAAAAGTGACTATTTTAATAGTTTACCTAGATTTTAATTGTAACAAAATATAATAGCAACAAAATTTTAAAAAAGAAAAAAATAAAACCTGAGTAATTTTACAACATTTACAGTTGAGAGAAGTATGTGTTTATGTTGAAACTTTAATAAAATCATTTAGAGAATAGCATGTTAAATAGATAATTCAAGTGAAAATAGGAGCAGAAAATTTTGTTGAGCATTCCCCCTTATTCATTAATGATAAACCATTTATTTCTTTGGTTGAACGTAATACTCATCCATAAATGTTGGCTGAATCTCGACATTCATAAATGTTGAAACTACGCCACTAACATTAATTTAAGTGGTTGGGATACTTGAATTACATTCAAAGAGACTTGACACCATAAGTATCGAGATCCAACTAATGTATTCTATTATCTTGATTTATATAGAGAGACACTAAAACTTGTATAAAGGCTTTTTCACCTAAATAATACAAAAAATAAAATTAGTAACTGAAATGGTATGCCCATAAAATTATTTACCAAAATGGTATAGTTTTACTAGTGCCGCCTGTCAAATTGGTGGCACTAGACTGAAATGTAATGATCTAAAATATTCAGGGACCTGCTATGCAATTTTTCCATTTAAAGTGTCTGCTAGAAAAAAAGGAAAAAGTGCCGCCTGACAGTGTGGCGGCACCAAACTTTAAAAGTATTCGAGTTTTTTTGTCTTAACTTAGTATTTGAGTTCGATTCCAATGTTCAATTTGGTACCCATACCACATGACATTACCTGACCCAATGAAAATTTGACAAGTATACTTTAGTAAAAAAAAAAAAGGTACTTAATTACGAAAAAAAAGGTTTGAGTATTAAATTGAACATTGAAGTCAAATTTAGGTTTAGCTGAGACAAAAAAAAAACCTTCAAGTATCAAATTTAAAAAACTCAGGTACCAATGTGAACGCTGAAATCAAACTCAAGTACCAAATTAAAATTAAAAAAATACTTAAGTACTAAATTAAATATTAAAACCAAACTTATATACCAAATAGTATATTAACCCTAGATTAATTTATGAATTTCGTTTCAATACAAAATCTTTTGTAAGAATGTCAAGCAATAAGCAAATTAGGTGTTGTTTGGTTAACTAAAAAATTAAGTGTTGAGAAATTAAGCATTGAAAATTTAAGTAATGAATTAAAGTTATATTTGATAAATTACATAAAATTTATTACAAAATATAGTTAGATTGTTTGATAAATATAAATTTTAAATTAAAATATATATTCAACATTTTATTCTTAATTTTTAAACATTTCACCTTATTTTAGACAAAAGTCAAATTTTAAACATAAAATGTTTATAGGATAATATAATATTAAAATAAATAAAATAAAATTGAAGTAATTAAAAATATTCTCCATTTTTTCACGAAAAAAATTTCTATTCTATTATTTTTATTTTGATTTGTCAAACATGTGTAAAAAATTAAATAATTGAAAATATTAATTTTCAATAAATTTAATGTTTTCCACAGTTTATCAGAGCCTAGTCTAGCATGTTTTTAACGAATATGTGAGATCAACTCTAAATAATTGAAATAAACTTTTACTCAAAAGCAACAAAATGTATACTAAAAATGTGTTTATCATTAAGGTTGAAAAGCATTTTTCAACTCAAACCATGATTCCGGACTAAAAGATTGATTTTAAGTTGGGATTTTAACCCAAGCTAAAAAGCCAAAACTTTTGGCTTTTGAAAAAGTGTTTTTCAATAAAATTTCATTTTTATCCCTTCATTAAATCTTATATTTTACGTCATGTTTAAAATAAACATTTTATCTTTCTAAAAGTGCATACAGACAACAATAATAAATGGCTAAATTTTATAAAAAAGGTGATTTAAAAAAAATTATGGTTTTAGACCGTTTTCTGGGATATTTAAGGAAATAGGTTAATTTTGGAGAAAGAAAACAAAAATGCATTCTTTGCTACTTATGTGGCAGGAAAGTGTGTCATGCGGGATATATTTTTCCAATTATAAAATTCCACCGGTCACAAAACTCAACGGCTATAAAACAACTAATATATTTACTATGTAAACCCTATCCATTTTCTCCATTTTACATTCAAATCCAATTCTCTCAAGTTTTTAGTTCTTGATTTTTCATTAAATTTCTCTTAAATTATTGTTGTTTTTATTATCTATCTCGTATTGTATTCGTTTTAAGTGATATTTATAATGGTAAATACTCTTATTTGTTTTGATGACAACCACATTTTCGGCGTTCAATTACAAATGGTAAGAAAATATTTTTAATTTTTAATTAAGTTCATTATTAAGTTGTTAACATTATTAAAATTATAATTTTTTTATATTCAGGTTGAAAATCGGATTTTGGAGACGTACATACACAATCTATCATCGAGGGCGCCGCATATAATTGAACGATACTTGCAAGAGGTGGGATTCTTGCACGTGTCACGTATGCTAGGAGGTGTAGATTGGATCCTACACTTATCAGCACGTTGGTGGAAAGATGGAGACTCAAGACACACACATTCCATCTCTCATGCGGCTAGTGTACAATCATACTTGAGGTTAATCGGTAGTGCTCGAATGCCCGATAAATCTCAAAATGTGGTACATTTAAAGTAGCTACTACAACTCTTCGACTTGAAAGAAGCAGACCGACTCAGTTGGGGATCAGTCGTGTTGGCCACGTTGTATCGAGAGATGTGTCGGGTGATACAACTACAAAAAATTAAAATTGTTGGTTGCATACATCTTTGTTTTTTTTTTTTCTCAATTCTTGCCCACCTAGTTGCCTATATAAAGGGTGGGTTTTCTTCCTACTCCATAAACTCTCTCAGCCACCACCCCTCAACCTTAAAAAAATCTCTTCTCAATTGTTTTTTTTAGTGTTGAAATTTTATACAGAAAGATTTATTTGTGCTTGTGAAAAAAATAAAATAAAATAAAAAATAAAGAACACAAAATTTTACGTGGAAACCCTTTCGGGAAAAAACCACGGGCAGAGGAGAAGAAAATTCACTATGTCGAAAATTTGAATCAATACAAAAGGAATAGACTATGTCTATTTATAGGCTTGTAAAGCCATATTCTAGTAGGATTGAAACACCTTATCTAGTAAATATAAAATAGATGGAGTTTAATAAGGTTTAAAAAACCTTATTCTAAAATAAAATAAAAGAAGTCTAGTTCTATATGGATTTTACTTTTATTTTATTTTCCATCGTATTTTATTTAAATAAGAATTAGGGTCACTTAATTCTAACAATCTCCACCTTGACACAAATTCTCAATGAACAAGTTCTTAATTGCGAACAAGTTCTCCACCTCTTCCATAAAAACCCTTAAGGGTTTAACTTCAACAATGAACACCAACCAAGTCTAAGCAATGCTCAAACTTGGTTATAGGAAGTGACTTGGTCATCATATCTGCAGGATTTTCATGAGTACTAATTTTGCTCACAACAATATCACCACGAGCAATAATATCACGAACAAAATGATACCGAACATCAATGTGTTTTGTTCTCTCATGAAACATTTGATCTTTTGTAAGAAAGATGGCACTGATGTCACAAAAATCTTGTCTTTGATTTGAAGGTCTTCATTTAGTTCACTAAAGAGTCCCTTCAACCAAATAGCTTCTTTACAAGCCTCATTAATCGCCATGTACTCAGCTTCAGTGGTAGACAAAGCGACTGTAGTTTGCAAAGTGGCTTTCCAACTTATTGCACAACCTCCGATTGTAAAGACGTAACCTGTGAGAGATCTTCTTCTATCAAGGTCTCAAGCAAAATCAGCATCAACATACCCAATAACTCCATCTTGATTCTTCCAAAGCTGTAAGCAAACATCGATAGTACCTCGTAAGTATCTTAAAATCCATCGAATCGCTTTCCAGTTGTTCTTTACCGGATTTGCCATATATCTCATTAATCGCACCGATCGCATATGATAAATCGGACGTGAACAAACCATAGCATACATGAGAGATCCCATCGCACTAGAGTATGGAACATGTGACATGTACTCAATCTCATCATCCGATTGTGGAGACAAAGCCGATGAAAGTCTAAAATGGTTGCTAAAGGAGTACTAATGAGCTTAGCACTCGCATATTGAACCTACAAAGAAGTTTCTCAATGTACCCTTCCGACTTAGGTACAATTTACTTGTTTTTCTATCTCTAAGAATCTCCATACCAAGTATCTTCTTTTCTTTGGTCCCAAATCTTTCATCTCAAATTCTTCACTTAGTTGGGCTTTGACCTTTCTTATCTCTCCTTTGTCTTTTCTTTGCTATCAACATGTCATCAACGTAAAAAGTAGATACACAAAAGAACCATCATTGTTTTTCTTAAAGTAAACACAATCATCAAAACTACTTCTTTTGAAATCGTGAGAAGTCATAAAGGAATCAAACCTCTTGTACCATCGCCTTGGTGATTGTTTCAAACCGTAAAGGGACTTTTTCAAGCAAGCAAACATAATCCTCTTTTTCTCAAATGTAAAACCCTCTGGTTGTTGCATGTAAATATCTTCCTCAAGTTCTCCATGCAAAAATGCGGTTTTACATCTAATCGCTCAAGCTCTAAATCATGCATGGCCACAATACCAAGCAAAACTCGAATCGAACTATGCTTCACAACTGGGAGAACACATCTCGTGAAGTCCACTCCTGGAACTTGATCAGTAACCCTTTGCAACAAGCCTTGCTTTATATTTAGGTTCTTCAACTCCTGGAGTCCCTTCTTTCTTTTTAAACACCCATTTACAACGAAGCAGTCTTCTTACCTTTAGGAAGTTTCACAAGATCCCATGTTTTGTTTTTGTGGAGTGATTCCATCTCCTCTTGCATAGCAAACATCCATTTTTTCGAGTCTTCACAGACTAATCGCCTCAGAATAATTTGATGGCTCTTGATTCGCATCTATATCTTCACCACATTTAAAGCATAAGCAACTAGATCAGCCTCAAGATACTTCTTTGGAGGTTTAATTTCTCTTTTAGTTCTGTTTTTGGCGATAGAGTATTGAGGCGAAGAAGCAACTCTATTCTCAATTTTTGTCTCGACTTGAGGAGTCGACTCGTATTAACTCGATGCTCCACCGCTTTTGATTTTCTTTATTGGAACAGTCTTTAGAGAGATAAGTTAGGAAGCATAGCAGTTTCATCAAAAACAACATCTCTGCTAATCACAACTTTCCTATTTTGAGGACACCATAACTTATACCCTTTTACACGACTTTATAACCAAGAAAAACACATTTAATGGATCTCGGTTCCAATTTTCCATTATTAACATGAGCATACGCAGACACCCAAAGATCTTTAAATCGGAATAATTAGCGGGATTACGGACCATACCTCTTGTGGAGTCTTTTTCTCAATGGCAGCGGATGGAGATCGGTTGATCAAAAAACATGCGAAGAGAGGTCGCTTACGCCAAAAAACGACTTGGTAAGTTGGCATTTGACAACATACATCGAACCTTCTCCATGATCGTTTCGTTCATTCGTTCGCAACGCCGCTTTCTTTGTGGAGTATGACGAATCGTCAAGTGTCTCACGATCCTTTTCGACTTGCACAATCTATTAAACTCATCGAGCGAACTCTAAGCCATTGCACATGCGGAGGTATTTTATCTGTTTTCCCGTCTGCTTTTTCAATCATAATTTTCCAAGACTTAAATGCGGAAAACACATCGCTTTTACGCGCTTCGGGAAGAACGCCCAAACTTTTTCGGAAAAATCATCAATAAAGGTTAGCATATAATTAGCTCCACCTCTCGAAGGCACTCTGGATGGTCCCCATAGATCGAATGAATATACTCCAACGTTTCCTTCGTGTTATGGATTCCTCTAGTGAATCGAACTCTCTTTTGCTTCCCAAAAACACAGTGCTCACAGAAATTCAGTTTGCAAATTCCTTGCCCATCAAGAAGTCCTCTTTGCTCAATTCTACCATGCCATTCTCACTCATATGCCCTAAGCGCATATGCC
Organism: Gossypium anomalum; assembly: GCA_025698475.1. Lineage (NCBI taxonomy): Eukaryota > Viridiplantae > Streptophyta > Magnoliopsida > Malvales > Malvaceae > Gossypium > Gossypium anomalum. The sequence goes on from CM046956.1 coordinate 12,986,920, forward strand.
AAAGTTTAGTAATATCATCATCGACAAGGAAAGAGAAGCACAACCATGATCACCACGATATGATGAGAACAACTGCAAAACATATAACTTGGCGTTTTTCTTTGCCCTTTCATCACAACAAGGGACCCTTTGGAAATCTTTAAACCCCACTTTCAGGTGTGTATCTGCACTTTTGAATCAAGAGTACTCAATGAAATTAAATTTCTTTTCAATTCGGAACATACCGCACGTCACTAAGTGTTCGACAACTCCATCAAACATCTTAACTTTAATTGTTCCAACACCGCGATCTTACACGAAGCATTATTTCCCATCAAAACAACACCTTCGGACCTTCGTTTCGTAAGTTGTAAACCAATCCCGATTGGGACTCATATGGAAGGTGCAGCTGAATCAAGTATCCACTCCTCACTTACTTTAGAATCATTGTGAAGCGACTAGAAGTTCACCATCATTGTAGTCTTCTACAACATCGCCTTCACGAGAATTTTCGGTTGTTTTCCTTTGATTCGCACCTCCCTTTTAATCTTATTTTGTAGCTTATAGCACTCAGATTTAATGTGCCCTTTCTTCTTACTGAAGTTACAAGTTTTACCTCTATTTGAAGACTTGATCTACCCTTAGATTTAGCACGATGATTTCTTTCTTGTGTCCTACCACGATCATCATCGGTGATTCGATCTTGTCTCCCACGAACAATGAGACCCTCTCCTTGAGAGTCGAGTTTAACCACAAGATGTTTCATCTTATCATACGAGGTTAAAGAATTATAAACCTCATCAACCGTGAGAGACTCGCGGCTATATAAAATCGTGTCTCTAAAGGTTGAATAAGACGGAGGCAACGAACAAAGTAGAATCAACCCTAGATCTTCCTTATCATCTTTGAACCTCCATGGCCTCCAAGTTTGAGAGAATTTCTTTAAACACTCATTAAGTGTTTAGGTACTGACGCACCTTCCTCCAAACGATGAGCATAAAGACGACGCTTCATATGCAACTTGCTTGTTAGAGTTTTCGACATACATATTTGTTCTAGCCTCTTCCATAATGTGTGCGATCTTCTCTTTCATCACATCTCGCAAAATTTCATTGGACAAATGCAGATGCAATTGTGTTAATGCCTTTCGATCCTTACGCTTCTTCTCTTCATCTGTTAATGTCGAAGGCATCTTATCTATCCCTAGCAGGGCATCCTCCAGATCCATCTGCGCAAGAACTGCTTGCATCTTAATCTGCCACAACGCAAATCTGGTGTTGCGATCCAACAACGGAATTTCATATTTCAAAGACGCCATTACCGTGATCGAGATGAACAACCCGGAAGCTCGGATACCAATTGTGAAAAAAAAAATAAAATAAAATAAAAATAAAGAACACAAAATTTTACGTGGAAACCCTTTCGGGAAAAAACCACGGGCAGAGGAGAAGAAAATTCACTATGTCGAAAATTTGAATCAATACAAAAGGAATAGACTATGTCTATTTATAGGCTTGTAAAGCCATATTCTAGTAGGATTGAAACACCTTATCCTAGTAAATATAAAATAGATGGAGTTTAATAAGGTTTAAAAAACCTTATTCTAAAATAAAATAAAAGAAGTCTAGTTCTATATGGATTTTACTTTTATTTTATTTTCCATCGTATTTTATTTAAATAAGAATTAGGGTCACTTAATTCTAACAGTGCTTAAGGGAGACAATGTGCTAGCTTTAAGGTGTGTTTGAGTTCACAATGATGCCACAATCATTAATAACTACAATTGTTTCCATCTCGACTTGAGTTTTACCTTCTCTCCACTACCACAATCACTCCCCCTAAGAGCCCTCTTGCATCCAACTCTGTCACAAGTTTCGGATAGGGATGTTAATGATATTACTTTTGGTGGAGATAGAGAAAAAGATTAATTTGATTATACTGTAAAACCTTTCAGTTTTTCCTTATGATTATGATCTCAAACTTATGTATCGGGTTTACAAACCATCATCTTCTTATGAGGTGAAACTCGAACTCATGACCACATAGCCACTATCCACTTGGCTTTTGAGTTATACTCCAACCCATGACCTCATATTAACATTCGTCAAGTACGAGCCTTAGTTATACTTCAGCCCATGATCGTATAAACATCGTGAACTCGGAGCTTGAGTTGTAATGTGATCGGCTTCTAAGGCAATGATTCCATCTTGACACAACAAATAAAATGTATGGGTCTCCGAGCGCTATCGCATCACCATCAACTCAAATATACCTTTAAGTTTTCACAATGTCTACCTCAAACACAAACACAAATAAATCTGTCTTCACAAAATTCCAACCCTAAACCCTATGAAAACAAAATAAAAAAAGGTTGAGGAGAGAGAAAGCGAAAGCGTGTCAAGTAAGACCCGTTTTCACTTAGGGGTGAGCAAAACTCGATTCGATTTTAAAAAATCAATTTTTTTTTAATTTTGAGTTAATCGAATCGAGTTATTTGAGTTATTCAACTGAATAAGTGATTCGAGTTTCGAGTTTGAGTTGAGTTGAATTTAACAATTCGAATAATTTGAATAACAGATTGATGTAAATCCCATTTTGGTCCCTGTCAAATTTGAAAAAATATATAAAGAAAGTTAAAAAATTAAAAAATTTTCAAAATAAAAATTACAAAATAAATTCAAAATAAATTTTATAATTGAAAATATTTATAAAAATTCCAAAATTTTTATTTTTTAAAAATTATAAAATTTAAAAAATTCTAAAAAAAATATAAAGAAAGTTAAAAAATTAAAAATTTTCTAAAATAATAATTTTAGAACCTAAATAAGTTAATTAATGATTCAAGTTTATAATACTAAAGTATCTTATTGTTTATTATTTTGCTTTGAAAAGATTTAAAATATATATGATTTCGAATTTATGTACTCATGGAATTAAGTATATTGTAACAATATTTTAATTTGACATGTTTAATTTTTTAATTAAACTCAAACAATTTCACTCGATTGACTCGACTCGACTAGACTCGACCCGAATTTCATATCACTCAACTCGAATAGAAAAAAATTCAAATTGAGTTAGGTTGATAAAATATGACTCGTCAACTCAAATTTTTCACTCGATTCGGTCGAACACTCACCTTTATTTTTACTTTCTTTCTCCAAAATTAATTTGTTTCCCTAAATATCAACTTAAATACTTAAAATTTTTTAAAAGAAACAATTTAACCAAATTTAGCTAATAATAAACATTATTAAGTAGTTATTAAAAACACAACCTAAATTTCATTAGAGCATTTCGAAGGAATAATCCTTTGGAATTTGAAAGATGATCCCATAATCCACAAGATTAGTATTGTTTAAAAAGTAAAAAACCCACCAATATTATTCTCCCCATTATCCATTTTTGGGGCTGCTAAAATAAGGAATTGAAAATTATCAAGTCGTAAAAGTAAGACAAAAATATACGGAATATTCAACGCCTGGACTCATACTTATTGAAGTGATTACATAATGGGTGTTCTTTTTCCACGTGCCTCTTGCGTCCTTTAGGCCATCATTTACATTTCATCTCATTTGGATCTTAATATTCAAGATTAATTCTACAATTAAGAAAATTGGTGGTTATTATTCATATTTTAAGATAAAAAGGCAACACAAATCGCTAAAAAAAATTTAAAAAATAAAAAAAAAGGTAAGAGTTTAATTTGAATTTGATGAGTTTGGAAGTAAATATGATGAGCGAGTTTGAATTTAGTTTATAAAAGAGAGGAGAGGTAAATAAGAGTAAACTACAAAATACTTATTTGTGTTTATTCTAAGTTTTATTTTAGTTATTTATGTTTAAAATGTTACGTTTTAGTCACTTATGTTAATGTGTTGTAACATTTTAGTTACTGAACTTTTAATTGCTGTTAATAGTGTAATGGTAAACTGAAGTGGCACGTTAAATCATAATTTCAAACACAAATTTTAGGTTAAATTATATAATTGGTCCCCATAATTTTTTTTGTTTTGAGCACTTTTTTTTTCTTTATTTTCCATTCTCTTTTGCTTTCCCCTCTATTTTCCACATTTCTCTATTTCTTTTAACATAAATTTTCTATCTTTTCCATTTGTTAAATTTTTTTTTTTTTTATGTTTATGAAAAAATAAAGGTGAAAGCTAAAACCAAAATTAAACTTTCTTCGCATATTCTCACCCCACAATTACAAACCCTCATCGTCCATAATCGCTTTAACGAACCAATTTGGATCTCTCAATGACTTAGTCTACAAGCTCGCCTCACTCAAAGGCCTCGCTAGTCGTGACTTATGATAGTCCACCCTTAACAAAGTTTCCCAAGCCCATTCCCTTAACTTCCTCACCAGCCCCCACGATCACCATATCTATCTTACCTACAACATTCTCGCCCTCTCGAAACTACGTTGTTTCACGAATTCTTCAAACGAGCTCTACACTCTCAATAACTAAAGCGACCACCATACAAAACTTACCCTCAACTTTACCCAAACTAATTTGGTTCCATGTTTCCTTTCTCTCTTCGGTTCATCTATGCTCGACTTCCAATCAAGCTTGTTTGGGAATATTTAAGAAGATTTAGATTAATTTTTCATTTGCTTAATTTTATTCGTCAAAAAATAAAAGAAAAGGAAATGAATAATCTACACGATTTTGTAAAAGTTTGGAAATGAAAAAAAATTGTTTTGAATATAAATAATTCAATTTATGTTTAGATTTGATTAAGGATATGGTTTTTTATATTGATTAGTTAGATCCAATTTTAGTTTCAAAATTAGGTTATGTTCAAATCAAGATTTGATTAAGAATGATTGATATTCGGTTTTGAGTAAAATTCAATTTAGGAACCATGTGAAAGAAATAAGAACTTGGTTTATTTGGTGGGCAAAAATTATGTTTCTGTAGTGAAAAATATGAGAATAGAAAAAAATAAAAGGGAAGAAGAAAATGAAAATAAAAAAAATAAAAAAATTTAAATTGTTCAAAAAAAAAGTATAGGGACTGATTTTAATAAATAGAAAATATAGAAAAACTAGTTAAAAGAAATGGAGAAAGGAGAGAAACAAAGTGAAAATAAAGAAAAAAAATGGAAAATAAAGAAAAAAAAGAAAGTTCAAAGAATATAAAAGAAAAAAAATTAAATTGCTCAAAACGAAAAAAAATATAGGGACCAATTGTATAATTTAATCTAAAATTTTTGTTTGAAATAATGATTTAACGTGTCACGTCAGCGTACTGTTACACTATTAACAACAATTAATGTTCAATGACTAAAATATTACAACACGATAACATAAGTAACTAAAACGTAACATATAGATAGTTTACCCTAAAAATATACAAAAGGACATTTGAAATAGGTACACAATCTTTTATCAAAAATACTTTTTCACTTGTTTTTGGTTTACATGTTGTTATTTTATCAAACACACAAAAAAAAAAGATTTAAAATAAAATTCTTGATTTTTCTTTTGAAAAAAAAAACCAGAATTACAAAAATTGTATCTTTCACTTATTTTTGTTTTTGGTTTGCATGTGCTTATTTCATTAAACACAAAAAAGATTTAAAATAAAATTATTGATTTTTTTATTCTGAAAATTAGAAACCAGAATTGAAAAAATTGTATCTTTTACTTTTTTTTTTTAATGCATGTTGTTATTTATTAAGCTCAAAAAGATTTAAAATAAAATTCTTGATTTTTTTAAAAATTAGAAACCAAAATTAAAAAAATTTGTATTTTCAGAAAATTGGAGAATAACCTTCAATAAAAATGGTGCTTCATCGGGTTTCAAGACCCTTGCAACAAAGAAGGTTGTGACTTTTTGGAAAATAAAAGGAAATCATGCAAAAAAAAAAAAAACAACAACAACAAAACAAAAACATGAAGACTTTTTTTTTCTTTTCATTCTCTTTGGATTTTGATTTTCTAGAAAAAGGGAGAGTGAATGTTTGGTTTGTTAGTTTAAATTATTAGGGGAAACTACGGGAGTTAAGGAATATGAGAGAAGAAAGTGGGAAGAATTAGAGAGAGAGATTTTTTTCAAAGTTCATTATGAAGAAAATTAGTTTTTCAATTGCGTAACAATAAATTCAGTGTTAAGTCTTGGTGTTTTTATGATTAATTTGTTAACACATTTCAAAATTTTATATTCTATAGTTCTTTAATATAATTTTTAAATATTTTTATAAGAAAAAAATAGGGGTCAAATTGATGGTGATTATAAAAGTTAAGGAGTTAAATTTGTGATTGCATCTAATTTTTTAACAAAGATTGAAAATGAGTAAATTAAAAAGTAAATGAACTAATTTAAAGCCAATGAAAGTAGAGGAATTTAACTAAGAAAAAAAAAAAAAACAAGAGTTGATGTTTTCATGGCTTGGGCCTCAGAGAAAGAAAAGCCCAATCGGATTTCATGATGGATTGGAAAGAGAATGGATATGATGTTGGCTATTTGAAAGGGATAACTCAATTTATAAATGTATAATTTGTGGGTTGATGAAACTTCTGAAAAAAAAAAAAAAAAAAGGGTAATTTTCTTATGTCAAACTGACATAAAAAAGTTAATATCTTTAAAATTCGTGCCCTACAAAATTTGAACGATTACTTTGAGAAATAAAAAAAATTAACATCTTTTAAGTACGACTATAATTAATATATTCAAACAATTAGAATTAAAATAAACATAAATATATGGATAATCATAATATATTAAAACAAAACTAACGTATAATAAAATTTAAACAAAAACGAATATGAAGATAATTCATATATGACAAAACTTGAACATAAAATTTCAAAAGTTTCAAAATCCTAACCATATGAATATAATTTATTATTATAATAGTATTAAAAAAATGAGAAAAGAATGACAGAGTTTAAACCCGTGTTATTATCAATTTTATTATTTAAGATTTAATAATGTAATTAATTTTCTTAAAATACTAACCACTATTTTTTTATTATCCAATTGTCATGAAGTTTTCAAGACAGAAATAATAAATTTCATTTAGCTTGTATTGAAGCAAAGTCAATGGCCCATGAGTAAAGTATATAAAGTAAACAAACATGTGAAATGAACATGCAATTGGTCACAATGTTAGGTGACACCATGTGGCTCATGTGAAGCAATTAGGCCATGACCCCATGACCCACTAAGTAAAATGATCTACCCTTCTTTTGAAATGTTGAAACTGGGATTAATTACTTCCCCAAATATATTTGGATATTATACAATTTATTGTTTGTTACCTTTTTTTTTGGTTAAACTCTTCTATTAGTCCCTGCATTTTATAAAAACTTATGAATTTAGTTACTATATTTTTATTTGATTATTTTTAGTCTTTGTACTTATCAAAATTTAAAATTTTTAGTCCTCACCAAATTTTCAAATTTTAATTCATTAAATTGAGTTTTACTATTTCCAAAACCTGATGTGGCAAATATATTATCCTTTGTGTAATGTCATGTCAATTTATTATTTCCACATATTACGCGCTTGAAATCTAATTAATGGGTTAATGACTGTTATTTGTGTCAAAATTAAAATTTCAAAAATTTCAAAAAGTATAGGGATTTGGAATGATCCGATTAGAGAAGATTGACTAAATCTACAACTATACACCTAATCCAGGACTATTAATTGAAATTGACCCAACAAATTTAACTATTGTTGTTTGGGTCATTACTAAAATTTCAAAATTTGAAAAGTGTAAGGACTAAAACTGGTTGATTTGAAAAGTACAAGATCAAAATTAATCAAATTATAGTATGGACTAAATCCACAACTTTGAGAACTAATATTAGAGTTTAACCTCTTTTTTTTCTATTCAATTAGTAACTACCACATCTCAATAATTTCAATTTAATCCTATTTAATAGATAAATATATACTGTTGATGAGGACAGCTCATAGACTAACTCTTAGCCTTTTCTTTTTCTCTTTATAGAAGGTTTTAAACAAGCTAGAGGATTTTAACAAGGTTTAGTTATATTTGGCAATCTCCAACTTAAATCTATTGTGTAGTGTTGAAAATGGTAAGATATATATGTTTGGGGAATTTGAGTATTTAGATTGGATGATAATTATAAGGAGAATAAAATTATGATTTAAATTAAATTGAATAAATTTAAATATTAGATTTACGATTTAATTTACTCATTTTTTTTCACCGCTTAATACAAGTTTTAGGGTGATTTATTTTTTGAGAATCTCTTACTTTTATATTTAAATTCTTTTAATGAAGAAAAAAATTGGAAGAAGATTTATAATCTTGAATTTAAGAGTTAAATTTCTTCGTTTTGATTTGGCTCTCATTTCAAAAGCTATCATTTAGGTTTGATTCTCTTTTATTTTTTTAAAAAATAAATTATATGTGAGCGAGTTAATTTAAGTTAAGCTAATTTGATGAGTTGTAATAATTGGTTTTGATAATATATATTAAGGGAGAGATCTATTTACATCGACATAAAACTCAAATAGTTTATGTATTTTAACACACTTCAATTTTTTTTTTATGATTAATATTTTAACAATCCGATTGTTAAACTTATTAATATAATTATATTTGTTATGCTTGTAAATTTTCGAATCAATGCAATATTTTAATTATATTGATTCAAACGATTGTCTTTATTAATATATATAACTATTAATTCTTTTACGTAAAAAAATAGTTAGAAATCTTTAATTTATTCAAAACTTGTATGGATAATATACAAAAGTTATAAAAAAATATGTAATATTAATTTAGTTTTACGCAGAATCGTTCCCATCTATTAATATAATTTTAAAAGTTTAATTTTTAAAAAAAAAAATACATAAGGTTTGGTGCTCAAATTTCCATCTATATTTGAATATTTAGTGCCATTGCCCAACTCGTGGGGTTCAGACCCACAATCATATGGCAGAAGGGGGGTTCCAATATTTGATGTTTGCTCATGTGATTGGGGCCACTTTGATGATGGTTAATCACATCAACTTGGTTTAATTAACCACACTCATTAACAGACCCCTCTTTATTACTTAGAAGAACAAAAAACTAGACACTTTTCAATTAATCTCTCAAAATTGCAACAAAGTGAAGGCAAATAGGGTTTGATTAACCTTTTAGAGTGTAGCCTACTCAATGGGGGGCTTAGGTTCTTTGCTTCCTTTTTCTGCTTTTCAACTCAATGGGGGTTACCCCTACCACAAAATATTAAAAAAAAAAAAAAGGAAAGAAGAGAGAAGGCAATCATTTTGATATAATGGGCCAATTTATTAATCTTTTTGACTTAAAGTTGATCTTATAATGGCAAGGAAAAGGCTCTTCATAACCCCCCAAAGGGCTTAAAATGAATTCCACTAGTGCATTTTGCAGCTTTTGGTTCATAATTGTCATGCTTTGAAGGGACAAAATCGACAGTATCTTTACATGCAAATATAAAGTTAGGGTTTACCAATATAAAGCAAATACTAAGAATAGATCTTAATGAATAAGATGTGTGGTACATATATGATACAAATGATCAAACTTAGATATCTTTAATGAAAGATAATTTATGGTTCGTCCATCAAACAAAACATACTTAATGGTAGGTCTTCATTCTCTTTCCAAGCAGATATTATGGTGACATTTTATCTGTCTTCAAATATATATATGGTACGTATAAGAGACAATGTAAAGAGTCTTCTTCCCAAAGTCAAAGCTAGAAGGCTTGATGTTACATTTTAATCCCTCATTTTTTTTAAAGAAGAAAATAAATAAAAATTCATGGCACTGTCGGTCAACAAAGGAGTTTACCTTGGAATTCTTGGATTTTTAGTAAAAATATATACAGATATAAACCCAAAATAGTTGTGCTGGAACTGGGACCAAACTAGCCTGTGTTGTGATCTGAATCTCTCAGTCTCAAACACATCAAAACTTGAATTAGAACCATAGGTCTCGATAACCTGTGAAAAATCCATTATTGGACTCATGTTCATTGCATGTGTCCCATGTGTCCTAACCATACTATGATGAATGATTGTAAGTGTTGGGATTTTAGAACAGTTGGAATGATGGTTCGCTGCTGCTTTGTAAGGACAAAAGCAAAATCTAAACAGAAAAAAAAAAAAATGAAGAAGCTAAACTAAACTAAACTAATTATATCTTTCAAAGTTTTTTTGAAACAACATGTCAGGTTTCTTGACAGCCTAAAATATTCTCCACTAAGCTAAATTCTTAGGGCATGTGATTTGTTATTCCTTTTTTCTACAACTGTTCTCCTTCCCCCTTTTCTTGTTGGAATTTTTGTCTTTGGGCAAATCAGGACATAAAACATCACACATGCAGTTGTGTTTGCATATGTCATTTGAATTCAAATGGTGCACATCCATTTCAAAATAACATGAAAAATAGCAGCAATATATGAAGACATATGTTTCAAATATGAATCCACTTTGTTTCTGATCTAGAAATAGAAGCTTAGCTGCTACTGGTACTCTCATTTTTGTTCCATTGTTAATCATCAAACAAACAACTGCTATTAGGGGAGTTGTTAAAATGTCAATAAATGTACAACTAGGACAGACATTAAAAATAAAAATAAAAATAAAAATAAAAAATTCCTTTTCTGAATGTCGGTTGTATAAATTATACAAATTAATTGTATCACATATTTCTATATATGCTTGCATTAGAAAAACTCAACAGTTGAAGTTGTTGGGGGTCATCACCAAGAGCTCTTCCAAAAGAGCACCAAGTTTTGAGTTTTCTATTCTCTGCAATTTTCCAGCAGAAGGAATTCTCAAAACCCAATTTAAAGATACAAATTCTAAGTGAAAAAACATTTTGTTTTGGAATAAATGGTTGCTGTTTTGGTGTTGGGTTTTAAGGAAAGTTGGGATCTTTGGATCTGAAAGATTTTGGTCATTTTGACTTTGTTGACTTGAGATAAGAAATGGGTTTTGCTTTGATTTAGATTTCGATTAGTTTTAGAGGGAGAAAGAGAAGGAAGAGTTTCAAGAAAAAAATGGGTTGGAAGAGTAAAGGATTGGAGTCAAATGCAAAGTCTTTTGTGACTAAGAAGTGGACTCTTTTGCTTTGCATTGGCTGTTTTTGTGCTGGGATGCTCTTCTCCGATAGGTAAATTTATGTCATTTTTTCTTTTTAGCTTCTTTAAATCCCATGTCTTGATTTGGTTGTAGCTTGTATTTGCAGTTTGGTGAAAGTTGGTGCTTCTAAAGTTATGATTTTTGTTTCTGATTTCCATAAATTGGTTTGGCTTTTACAAGTTTCCTGATTTAGGATGGTCTTGTTTTTGGTTGTATTTACAATTTGGTGGAAGCAGTATCCTGTTTCATTTAATTAGTTCTATGGACCATGGTTTAAGGCATTTTTTAGTAGGTTTCTGATATATGTTTGTGGGGTTCTTATTTATGGATAATGATTATGAAAACTTTTGATCTTGTAAAGCAAAGATCTGCAGTTCATAGAGTATTATGTAGGTTCTCCTGTTCTTTGTTTCATGATTTTTTTTGTGGTGGATTTAAGGTTTTGGCCATTTGAGCTTTGCTTTGTTACTGTGATGAGATCAAATCACGGTGATTAAAAGTTCAAAGATTTTGACATGGCATTTTTAGTGTTCAAACACTTAATTTGCTGTTCTTTTATCTGGAATTTGTTACTCGAGGTATCTGCCGCGATGTTAGTGTGAATTTGTTCAAGTATTACGAGTGTACCCGTGCTCCCAGATCGATAATTACAATATTTTCTGTCCTATTTTTCTTTTACCAGTGTGAATTTCAAACTAATTAGATGTTTTGGCATTAGAATGTGGACAGGGCCTGAAGCTGAAGATAAGGTTGTATCACTAGAAACCGGGGTTAAAGATGAAAGGTTAAAACTGGTTACAGAGGGTTGTGATCCGATTCAAGTGAGTGTTTATTCAAATACTTGAAAGTTAAGTCACCTATTGCTAGGTTTGGTTAGCTCATATGATGTATTCTGTTAACAGAAGGATGTGAAGCGCGGATCGAAGAATATACTTGGGGAAGTTTCAAAGACTCATAATGCTATACAGTAAGCTTATGTCCGTGCTTTTTCCCTTACATTTTTGGTTAATTTAGCGGAGGACTTATGTTTTACTAAATGTAAAATGCAGAACACTGGATAAAACGATATCGAATTTGGAGATGGAGTTAGCTGCTGCAAGGGCCATGCAGGAATCCATAATTAATGGCTCTCCCATTTCGGATGACCTGAAAATCCCTGAATCGAGTGGGAAACGGAAATATTTAATGGTCGTAGGTATTAATACTGCTTTTAGCAGCAGAAAACGAAGAGATTCAGTTCGTGCTACTTGGATGCCTCAAGGTTTGCAAATTGATCTCTTTTATTCCATATTATAGTCATTTTGGTGCATCATGTAGAAAATTAGTTTCTTGAGATGAATCATTACTGTTCCTTCATCTGTATGAAAAACCAGGAGAAGAACGAAAGAAGCTTGAAGAAGAGAAGGGAGTTGTAATGCGATTTGTAATTGGTCACAGGTGGGTACTTTATTCAAGTTAAAAGCTAGTTTAGTTGGAAGTTCACTTTCGAGTTAAAAGCCTTCGGTTGTTTGGGCTAATATTCAGTGGATTCATCTTTGGTTGTCTATAATGTTATTGCTTCATATATGATCTTCTCAACTTCTTGTGAGATCCTCCTAAACTTCTTATCTGTTCATTGACAGTGCTACCTCAGGGGGTATCCTTGATAGGGCTATTGAAGCTGAAGATCGGAAGCATGGTGACATTCTGAGGCTGGTATGACCTCAATCTTTGCTTGTTGTCGGCATCTTCTATTCGACATGAGCCTACATAAAGGAGCTCTTTTCTGCATTCCATAAGCTACAAAGCTCTTTTCAATATTCTAATTATTGTAAAAATTTCATTTGATCAGGAGCATGTTGAGGGTTACCTCGAATTATCAGCAAAGACAAAGACATACTTTGCCACTGCCGCTGCTTTGTGGGACGCTGATTTCTATGTAAAAGTTGATGATGATGTGCATGTAAATATAGGTAAAGGAAGCAATATTCTATTGCCTGGTTTTGCATTTTGGCAAAACAGTCTTTCTCATGTTGCAGCCAAAATGTATGTTGCGCTTGAAAGTTTAAATTAGTATCGAGAGTTTTTCTACTCTTTCGGGATTTATAGGTTACCATGTAAATGATTCTTGGTGTTGCTTTCCTCGGTATCTTTTCTTAAATTTGATTTATCTATGTGCTTTTGCAGCGACACTTGGAGCAACTTTGGCTAGACATCGGTCCAAGCCAAGGGTTTACATTGGTTGCATGAAATCTGGTCCGGTTCTTGCTCAAAAGTAAGCCAAACATGTTCAATATTATGTTTTTAACTAAAAGTTCGAAGTTATTACCTTTTCTTTGAAATTTTCTCACTTTTTCCTCATCTGTGAACAGGGGAGTAAGATACCATGAACCTGAATATTGGAAATTCGGTGAGGAGGGAAACAAGTATTTCCGTCATGCTACGGGGCAGCTATATGCCATCTCTAAAGATTTGGCATCTTACATATCCATTAACCAGTAAGTTCCTGCATCCTCCAAAGATTAATATCATATTATCTGTGTTTGAAATTCGTTTGTGTTTATGTGCTTCGTTTCTTGTGAAACAATAATTTTTCAGGCATGTGCTACATAAGTATGCCAACGAAGACGTTTCACTGGGATCATGGTTTATCGGGTTGGATGTTGATCATATAGATGACCGCAGACTGTGCTGTGGTACCACAGGTAATGTTATATACTCATTGTTTTTCTTCTTATTTTCTTACTATCACATCTGATCGAGTCTAGCATCTTGAAACGACCATCTGGTTGTAAAGCTGCATAGCTTGAACCATTGAATTAAAGAACTTGTTATCAAATAAGCGGTTTTACTGGTCATATGCGACCACCTGGGCTATTCAATAGCAGAGTAGGGAATGATGTACCATTGAGTTCTGGGATTATATGTGAGCAGAAGCTTGACGATAACAAACATTGCTGCAGATTGTGAATGGAAGGCTCAAGCGGGCAACATCTGTGTTGCTTCATTTGACTGGACCTGCAGCGGTATTTGCAGGTCAGTCGACAGGATGAAGGATGTTCACCGGCGGTGCGGAGAAGGGAAGAATGCTTTACGGACTGCAACTTTCTAATGAAACCCAGTTCCTCCAACCTCAGGAGGGAAGCAAGTGAAACAAAACGAGCTTGGTTTTTGGGCATTGAGAGTTGAGAAAAAAGAAAAAGAAAAAAAGGGACTGTAATGGGTTGAGGGGAAAAGAAGAGGTTGAAGCTGCTGAATGTCTGCTCCATTTTATATAGGGAGAAAGACACTGCAAACAGCAGTTATATATAGAGAGAGGAGAAGAGCTTGTAATTAACCATTCTTTGTTTGCTTTTCTTGGTGTGAGTGGCAAACTCCATAATAAGTAAGCTATTGCTCCCTTTTGAATTCTGATTCATGAATTAGTTGTTCACTCCACTTTTTGACTGGTATATGATTATGATTGAAAAGGGTGATAAATATTTCTTCAAAAACTGGACTCTACAAGTTCAAACATTGCAGTAGCCAATGGCTATTCAGGGTCATGTAAGTCTATAGAACTACATTTCTTTATAAGATGTGATGATTTAAGTTCACTTTATTTATCGAATTGTAATCTCACGATAATTTAAACCTGAAAGCTTAACTACTAATTGATCATAAAACAATTTGCTTACAAAGTGTTGGCACTCAACATCAAGTAAACAAGTAGGTTTGCAAATTTTCAGCTAGAGTTGACGTGATATCCCTGAAATTGTGCTTCAATAATACTTCCATATGGCATCCAATAAGCAACATCAATTACTCAATTACTCTTCAACTTCGATTCAATATGATAATGATCTCCATTGCCGACGTACTCTAGATTCAACCTAATATAAAATTAATGACATTGATACATCTCATTTAAGTAGAGTTCTAAAAACACAAATGTCACCGTCAACATTCTCCAACACCTCCAAGTAATTTAACAACTTATTAATCTCGTGCTAAGTGCAATATTGTTCTCGGTTGGTCGTTTTACCCGAAACTATTCTTTTGGCTACCTACTTTTTCTTTAAGATTCCTATTAACCTTGCTCTCACTTAGAATTAATACATGCACACAAATCATAAAATTACACTGCAGTCTTATTCTTATATCTAATTTTAATCCTATTCTAATTACTATGACATTAATTTATAGATTTTTGAACCACGTACACAATCTAAGTTATTGTAAATTGTCAAACAACATGAAAGATACTAAAATGAAGAATGTCAATTGAAACTAAAAAAACCTTAATAATAAATAATCTCTAAAAAAGTTGTTCCAATGCACAAGAAAAATGAATGTTGAATGTAAAATTGGGTACAAAACTCAAAACTAAGAAAACCTAATTTTGCTATTTACGAGGCTTTCTAAGCCTGCTTGCTTTTTTCTGTTTTTTAAATGAGTCTTTTGGTCTTTTCCACCTCAATTCGTGATTTTGCCTTAGAAATCTAACCAAGATCGCAACCTTTTAGGGTAGGTTCCGATTTCTTTGTAAAACTCATTCCATGCTTACAAAAAGAGATTGAAAAATTTTATTTCATCAAAAGCACTACAAAGTTTTACAAATAACATAGAATCACTAAAAATAATCTAAAACTCATTTTACCACAACTAGTTATAAAATGAACTAATTAAAAGTCACTCAAGAAAAATGTAAATGTGAACGAATTAAGGCCTAACATCATAAATTTATGTGTTCTTTTTTTATATCCAAAGGTTTGGTTAGATGGTTTGAGCAAGAAGACAAGCTTTGTAGTGTAGTGCACGACTCCATCAAAATGTTCGATTAATCTAACTCGTTTAGCCTTAGCTGTACTGGCAGTTGCAGACCCATTTGCAACTTGGTCCTCATCAGCTTAAAAGTCTTCTTCATCAAGATTCAAACCAACAGCTGCATGTTTCCTTATGTTTCACTTAGATGAATACTTCAACTTAGGTTATGGTGCTTCAAGGACTTCTCCTTCCTGCACTAAGTCTTTCTTTTGTTGCAGAAGGATTTGATTGATTAATTAGGGAAACAGTAGCATATGTCTCTTGTTCTTGGTTTTTGTGTGTTTTACAATCTCATCAAAAATTAATTTACCAAGATCAATTGGAATCAAGGATGCTACCTTATACAAAAGAAAAGCATCTATTTGTTTACACATATGCTTTGTTTAGATGGTAGCCAATTCCTAGTTGCAAAGGCTTGCAGTGCATCATAATTTGGTTCTTGTTCTGATGTCCTAAAATCTTGACCTTCAAGACATGTGGTTCTGACTTTGTTGGTAAGGTGTTCAGTAAGGTGATCATAGTCAAGGACAAATTTATCATTCATTATCTTCTGTATGGTACAGAAACTTGCTGATGACAACTGGGCTGAAGGTGAATAGTGCCCATGTACATAGGCTTACGTGAAGTATTGATCATTCTCATTTGTGATTGGTTTTTTTCTGAAGACAGACATAAAACTCCAGGACCAAATTCTTGACATAGGGCTTCACATAAACTAAGTGAATCAATTCATTCCTCTCTACAAAGACCTCAATGCCATGTTCAATAAATCTGGATTCATGAATATTTCTCTCATTCATGAAGCCTTTTTGAGCCATGAGCTTCATCCTTCCCGCACTGGTAGGAAAGTTTATTAGGCTCTGCATTATATAAAAGATAGGATATTAGGTCTTTTGGATCTATGTTTCACCATCTGAGGTGCCAAATTAGTAAAAGGCACATCATCATCATCTTCTTCTTTTTCTTTAGCAGTAGGAGCTTTCCTCTTTCTCTAATATATCTTTTTCTTAGGAACCTCAAGAATGAACAATTCCTTACATACTCCATTTCGAAGGCCTTAGTCATTGCAGCCCTAGTTCTTCTTTGAGTTGCAGAAGCACTTGCAATTGAGGTCATAACATACCTTAGAATCATTAGTTTTGGTCTCTTCATCAACAACTAGTTCATTTTGTTTCTTAGCTTCATCAATCTTCTCAACAAAGCCTTGGAATTCTTCTAAAAATTTAGTTGAATCTTTCTCAGTAATTCCCTTAATCAATTGATCAAGTGCCTAATATTGAACATGCGAGCCTTATTCAATTAAATGATCTAATTATTTAACCTGCTTTCTAAGCTCCTACACAACATTAGAAACAGTCTCATTTCCTCCCTCAATAGACTCATTAGCAACAATATTTTTAGAGGCAGAATAGTAAGTTGGATAAACCAAATTATCTACCCTATGTTTTTAAGGGATTGTTACATTGCCTTGATTAGCTGCAAATTGTGACACAACTGGAGGTTGTTCTTGTGTAGGATTGTCTTGAGTGACAGCTTGAGGAACTACAGAGGAGATACCTTCATCATTTCATCACTCTCCTTAGAATGTTTTTGTAAATGAGCTAGAGACGGTGATCTTTGTTGAGTATTCTTTGAGGAAGAGGGAGTGGAGGTTCTGGTTAACTTCACTCCACACATGAAGGAGTTTCTTAAGAAAGTTCTACTTGGAAGAAAAATTTCTTAAAATCTAGTGGCAAAAGGGAAATTCCAAAGAGAATATCCTTCTATTAGGCTTCTCTTTGGTTTTGAAAGTAACTATCAAATTAAAACACAATCACATCTTATAAAAACCCATATCAATTTTTTAAATTTTCCCTCCAAAATAAAGAAAGTAAAATATTTCACAATTTTTACCCCTCCAAAACAAGAATAAGGAACCAAAAAAATGGCCAATATGCAAAAAGACACTAGGTTGTATTGTTTTAGTGTCATGCCTTTTATAACAAGTTAAACTCGACATGCCCTACTTTATTCCTTAATTTTTTGGATTATATAGCATTTGGAATCTTGGTACATAGACGAGTTAATTGATTTTCAGTTTGCATGTGATCCAATTCGATTATACCACTCTCAATTAACTCTCTAAAGAAGTGATGCGTGCTGTCAATATATTTTGTCAGAGTGAAGCATTTGGTTCATAAAGATCTTGATTGCACTAGAACTGTCACAATAGATAACTGTAAATGGCGATGCTACTTCAAAGTCTTCTAGCATTTGTCTCATCCAAATAACCGAGTACAACTTTCAGTAGCTATATACTCAACTTCAGTTATTGATATTGAGATTGATGGTTACTTCTTATTGTACCATGATACTAAGTTCATACCAAGATAAAAACATCCCCTAACGTGCTCTTCTAGTCATCCATTTTGTCTGCCCAATCTGTGTCACTGAATCCAACCAAATTCATATTTGTGTCTTTTGAGAGTTAAATTCCAAATTCTAAATTCCAAATTTTAAAGTGCCATTAGCATACCGAATGATCTTTTTCACAGCTTTTAAGTGTGACTCCTTAGGATTTGACGAGTATCTTGCACAAACTCCCGTCCTAAAGCATAGGTTTGATCTGCTTGTAGTAAGGTAAAGTAGGCTGCTAATTATGCCGGAATAGCTACTTGAGCTAGTTATAACTCCCTTTGCATTTGAGCACGGTTTGTTTGATATTCCTATTGGAGTTCTAATTGGCTTCGATCCTTCTAACCCAAGTTGCTTCACTAAATTATGTGCAAACTTCTCTTAAGATAAAGAAAATCTCATTCTCAAGTTGTTTAATCTAGAAGCCAAGAAAACATGACAACTCTCCCACCATACTCATCTTGAATTCAGATTACATCTTGTGCACAAATGTTTCTTTGGCTTATGAAGAAGTTGAGCCAAAAATGATATCATCCACGTAAATCTAAGCTAGTGTGATTACACCTTTTTGCTTCTTATAGTTTTTCTTATGTATCTTTTAATATATTTTTTTAAATTGAATTTTTAATGGATGCCATGTTAAAATAACATGTTTTCATTAGTTAGGTGTGCCACTTGCTTTCTTAACACCATTATCGATTTATATAAAAAGCTATAACAGAGTGATAAATTAGGTACCAATATAGAAGAAAAAGATTTAGTTATCAAAATGAAGATTATACGAATTAGTAAATAATGTTTTTTGTGGACAGTCTAAAGGAAAACTTTTTGACAACCTATAATGGTTGTTGAAACTGAACCAACTGGTTGAATTGAAAATTGGTTGATGTAATAATCCGAATAAAGTCTTGAAATAATTTTAAATCAATTTTTGAGTGAATTATTTGAAATCGGTCCAATTGAATTTAAAAACTAATTAAATTAAAATTTCCAAATTTTAAGATTTATAAATTTTTCAATAATTTATTTTCGAATTGAAAACCTAAGAATTGATGGATTTGACAGGTTGGGTTTTAAAAGCTTTTGCTAATAAAAACTGCGTACCCGGATGAACTTTCGCGAAAAACAAAAAGAGAGGAAGCGCTATCGAAGGCAGATTAAAACAAATATTTTGTTCTTTTGACTTTTTAGGCAGTTGCCCAAAGTCAATTGGTTTGTTGACTTTAAAGCTATAAATTAATTTCAGTTGTAATAATTAAATAAATTTATTACAAACATCATATAATTCACTAATGTTGTTGTTGAATAAATTTTTCTATCTTTCATTAAAAAAATATTCATGTATTTATACATATTATTACTATTCATGATTTGACTCTATTATTCATAATTTGACCGCACTATTCATAATATTGGCATTATGAGCAGACATTAGGCATGTTGAGCACGTATACTATTTCAGCTCGCATGTTAGATCTCGCGGTCCCCTACATACGAAATCTTTGGGTATATGTGAGCTGGGACCGTGAGCTCCTCTTACTCATGCGAATTGATACAGCGAACTCCCTTGACTATCCTTTCACTGTGTGTCTCGTTGATAAACGATCCAGATCTTATCAAAATTTTAGATTGGTGACTGTTGGTGTATAACAATTTTACATATAAATCCTTTAAATTATAGCCAACAAATTGATAATATAACAAAAAAGTTGTTTAAAAGGTAATAGGAA
This sequence comes from Gossypium anomalum, assembly GCA_025698475.1. Classification (NCBI taxonomy): domain Eukaryota; kingdom Viridiplantae; phylum Streptophyta; class Magnoliopsida; order Malvales; family Malvaceae; genus Gossypium; species Gossypium anomalum. Next base: position 13,006,907 of record CM046956.1, read on the forward strand.
CATGAATCACTTGATATTTGGGTATAGATGTTATTTGCACTGCTTTGGCTCATAAAATCTGATTTTCCTTTTAGTTAATAACGGTCAAACTATATAGTCATTAAACCTTCAAACAAATGATTCGACATATAAGCTTAATTATGAAAATGACACATGAAGATGGCGAGTTTCTAGAATTGATGGCCAACACTAAGATAGTGAACTTTCTAGATAGAAAATTTTGAGATGATTTAAGCAATAAATATTAATACAAACCTCACTTACGTATCAATCCATCATTCCCAGCATCTGCTGTGTTGCTACCTTTATTGAGCGAAAAAACAATAGAAAAAGAACCAATCCATTATGCAAAGTGTCCAAAGTTTAGAGGTTGAGAAGAAGAGTTGCAAGAAAATGGCTGCCAGGTAATTTTGAAATGAATTGCTCTTTCTTTTCCCTCTTTATTCTTCTCCATAGTAGTTCAGTTTAAAAAATCAGTTTAAAGAAAACACCACTGATCTTTTTTAGCTAATTGCTATCAAGTAACTATAAACTTATCTTTTAAAAAGTAGTTTAAAAAGTTCCATATTAAAATTAAAAAAAAAAGTTTGGGAATTAATTACGCATGAGGAAGGTTTTAGCACCCTTACGACACTTAAAATTGATATCTTATTAAATTACAAAGGGTTTGATTTGATGAAATTAGGTGTCAACAATGCATATTTTTTTTATACGATATTTGATGTTTCATGATTTGATAAATTTATCTAACTTTATTTATTAGTTGACAAATTTGTTAGATTGTTACCATAAGCAAACTGGAATTGTCCTTTTTGATATTCATTAATCTTTTAAGGTTTTATCACTCATAAGTACTTGTTGATAGATTTAAGAGATTAAGGTTTTATCACCCAATTACTACTCGTTAATAGATTCAAACCCAAAACCTCATACTACATTCTATATAGCTAGATCAATTGGTATTTACTTTGCAAAACATATTTTTTTAAGAGATTCTAAGTTCGAATATATCAGAGGCACTTGTAGGTGACAAGATTTGTGAGTACTAAAAGAAAACAATTTCGAATTGTGTATCACGACCTGATGGGTCAGGTTTTAACATTTAGAATAATTGGTATCAATTATATAGACTTCACTTCTTTATGTATGAGATTTTACGTGTGAAGTAGCATGTACTAAGTGACAAAATTATGAGAAATTTATATTCGAATAAAATAATTTCAAATCATGTATAGATTGATTATAACATAAAAACACCCTACAATTTCCCAGCCCAAAAGTACAAATGAAATTTCAGCCAAAAAAAACCATAAAACATTTTCTTATCCTCGATGTTTGAAATTTACAGCGCAGCTGAAATGGGAGCAATGCATGCAATTTTAACCTTCCTAGTACTGGCCTTCGTTCCCTTTTTGCAACTCAAATACTACAACAAACACGATGCTTCTCCATTTGATGACAACGGCACCTTGATATTCGCCATGGTGACTAAAATCAAGCTCCGAATTGACGACAAAGATTGCCCCAACATCATCATCAGTATCAGCCTCTTATTTGCACCATTAGCATCCATATTACTCGTAACCATCATTTTCCCTTACCTTGGGTGGTCCTTATTGGTCATATGGTGCGGTTTCTTCGCTAAACTAACACTTGTCGAGATGGTCCACAAAGTAGCTCGATACGCATCTTCAATTAAGTTATTGCGTCTCGAGGCCAATAAAGATGATCAGATCAATGACGACCAGTCATCTGTAGTTGCAAACAATCCTGTCGACTCTATCGTTTGACCATCAGTAGCTTACGAATCATTGGCATATATAACATTGCTTCTATTTTCATGTATGAATCAAAATACAGAAAATTTGGCTTTTGGAGTTCTTATATTCTTTCTTTGAATATATATACCAAAGGTATATCCAATCATTGCCAATTTAAAGTATAATATAATATTTTTATTTTGTATAGGTGCTATCAATTTATTTATTTATGTATTATAATGGTTACTTTTGATTGTAGTTATACAAATATATTTATTGTATTAAAATTAAGTGTTGATAATGACAATATAGAACAATCGTAAAGTAGAAACCTTTTCAGGAAAAAGTTACAGGCAGAAGAAAAGAAATTCATTAATGTTAAAAATTGAATGATATAAGAGAAGTTACGACTACATCTATTTAAAGGTTGAAAAACTTTATTCTAATAAATGTCAAATAGACAATGTGTAATTATATACGAATTCTACTTGTGTTGCATGGTCCGTGTCGCGGGGGCTGATACAGATCCCCTTATTTTATCACTATATTTTTTTTAACAACATATTGTAAAAATTTAAATTATATTAAAAAACAATTTTTTAGACCTTAAAAGAATATCTTATTTCAATTTTTTAAAATTCTAACTAATATCATTTACTTTCTTTTAACGCATATTTCACTTTTAATTAAGTTGATCAATTATAATTTTGTTTATGCATTCTATTGATCATTTTAATAATAATAATATAGATACATCAATTGTAATTAAAAAAATGGAATAAAATAAACAAGCATACAAGTTCCAATAAAATCTGCCAGCAAAAGAAGTGGCTGATCCATTAAATAGGGATTCTCTCCTAAACAAAAACCCCTAATCATTCATGAACCAATGTTAGAAGAAATTATTATAAGTTAAAATAACTTTTCATGGAATAATGTTTCATGTGTTGTTGGTTTAGTAAATAATAATATGATATCTTATTATTAAATTTTTTTTTTCTATCTTGTTTTGTCTAATAATAATTTTTTTTTTATTTTGTTTTGCTTAATGGCTGTGCTAGTTTGTGGGTTGGTTACTGCCTACCTTTTTTTTCCTCTAGCTAACCTTCCTTATTCACTCAATATACCTTCTTTCTTTTTAGTTCGTAAATATACTTTGTGGGTATTTTTAGTGTTTTCACAAGTTGTGATCAACATATGACGGTGTCTGTTGTCGTTGAAATTCCACCAGCCACGAGCAATTTCTCGCGGAAAGTAGGTAGCTTTTTGTCAGCTTATTAATCTGAATCTGTTTTGAGTAGGGGTGTGCATAATTCGGTTTTAACCGAATTAATCGGTCGAACCGAATTATTTCGGTTAATTTTTCAACCATTGAATCTAATTTGGTCGAGGATCGATTAAGGGTCTTTTGAAATTTCAGTTAACGGTTAAATCGATTTGAAATCGAGTAATTAACCTATTAACCAAAATTTTTAATAATAAAAATTATAGGCTAAATATATTAGATAGGTCCTGTAACGCCCTATATCCGACCTGAACGCCGAATTTGGGTACCGAATGTCACAATTAAATCGTATTACTTAATAAAATTTTTGACTTGACTTATTCATAATACTTAGACCACACCAAATTTAAAACATGTACACCATATAACTTTATTCCAATTTCTTAGCTATCAAACACGTTATATGAAATAACATCCAATAAAACTTCTTATTATACGAGTAACAAAATAAGTTGATTATAGTTCTTACAATCGTTTGGTTTACTGTATATATATATATATATATATATATATATATATATATATATATATATATATATATATATATATATATATATATAACATATACATCCCAAATTTGAATTCAACTAACTATGCTTAATCTAACCCCGAGGCGTAGCCTCTAAGGGTACCCCTCTATATGTATGAAACCGCACCAAAACGTCCACTTGGAATTCGTGAGGTCTGACTTGGTCCCTTCCCACAATATCCATGTCAGCCTTTGATACTGCAATCAAGGCAAACCACTCATGAGTTCGAATGAATTTAGTGAGTTTTAATACACCAATTATTAAATAATAACTCTTGATATCCTGAGAAATAAGAGTGCATGCATGTAAATAAACTCTTAGAGTTTATATGAGCTTTCGCAATTTGGCTGGTGTGGTTGACGCCTATACGTTCTTCTTGAGCGAATCGTTGGCGAATAGGGGCGAATTTGGACGTAATTGTACCATTTCTGGCAACCCCCCTTTTTAGAAACTTGACTTTGTCAAGCTTCATCTCAAACTTTTATTCTACCTTACTGGTTTGAATCATCAAAAGATAGCCATGCAAGTAGATATATAGATTGTCAACTAACTTTGGCAGACTTGCAGACATTTCGCTAAAAAGATGGATTCTTAACCTGATTCCTTCATTCCGCGTCGAAATCAATATCGACTTACTGTATTACCTCGACATTTACTTTTTTATAACTTAACTTATGCATATACCTCCCTTTTAGATGAAAACTCATTTACTTACCTTCTCGTAGGTGACCCTCGAATATAAGATTTGATGGATAGTTTAAACACTGCTATTTTCTTGTGGAATTGTACTTGGGAGATAGACCTTAGCGGACTTCCCAACACTAGATAATCCTAATGGACATCCTCTTCATTCGTTAGTCCCTGACAGTCTTTACAGAACAAATAGTCTTTGTAAACATTTCTGTATCCAATATAGTTCTTAGCGGACCTTCTGCATAAGTCAGTCATTGGTAGACTTTCCACATAAGATAGTCATTGGCAAACTTTCCACATAAGATAGTTATTGGCAGACTTTCCACATAAGATAGTCCTTAGTGGACTTCCCTTTTTTGGCAACCCTTTTGCCACGAAACACTTAGAAATAGAGTCTAAAGATCCGTCTCACTTTCTCATAACTAAAGTTGGCTTGTTCGTTACCTCTAGCTAACTATTAATAACGGATACACATTTATAATCATTCTAAAGGAAAACCCCTTTTTCCACGTATATCCACATACAAAATGCTTTCACATATTCCCCTTGCCTTCGCGTCTTGGCTGAACCTCTTATTAGTACGGTTGCTGGGGTTTCCATACACACCTTAACCATTATGATAGACTTTTCATCATGCGAGTCATATAGTGGACTTCTCATATATGCCCTGACGTGCTTCCCTGTTTATTGTCATGTGGACTTCATTTTGCCATAAGAGCAAACCTATCCTCCGTTGGATCATGCCATGGCTAGTCGTGAACTTTCTACTCCGATGAGTTAGTAGACCATTTTCATAGTGTTGCTCCGTAGAGACAATAGATGATTTCCATAATGTCACTCTGTAAAGCCAATAGACCATTTATCCAATCTAATCTCCTTAAATCTTCCTTGTTAGTTCGAACACCTATGTGTTCACCCACAAGGCTGGGCCATTATTATATTTTAGTGACTCCAATTCCCTTTCAATCCGCACATTCCTCCATGACGCCAATTTTCCTATCTTCAGCTGCCAATAATTCTCTCTGTACACCACATTTTATAAACAAGCATATCACGCCCATCATTGCAATCAACACGAATTATTCATAAACTATATATCATGGATTACGCCAGATTTCAATCAATATGCAACTATACTCATTTAACAAAAACATTCTTGCAATTCTCATACTTGCACAAACCTATGCATGCATATAATCTCTATACAATCCTAGACAACAACACTCATACACAGTTGTGGACTCAGACCAAACTCAGTACAAAATATGCAAATAACACAACAACCAGCAAACATCCAAAAGTGGAGTAAAGAAACTCACCTGCTGTCCTTCTTCCCTACCAGCTTAGCTTTTCCAACAACCAGAGTCTACTCCATTCTAGTTAGTTAAGCATGACAACCAAATATATTAGTTAAATCAGAGGCATTCACGCTTTAATATCCATAATCCAGAAACTTACAAAAACTCTCAACTTCTCTTTTCCTCAAATCCATGAGTACAGATCTTAATCCGCCACAACGCAAACTCAAGTTGCGCATCCAACAACTAATTTATATATTTCAAAGACGCCATTAAGTTCTGATACCAACGTGGAAAAAATAAAATAAAATAAAAATAAAGAACACAAAAATATATTAGTTAAATACAAAAGGAATAGAGGCATTCACAAATATATTTTAATATCCATAATCCGTAAACTTACAAAACCATCTCAACTTCTCTAAATATATTAGTTAAATTTTTTGAGGCATTAAAGATTAAGAAACTTACTAGTTCATCAGATTCTCATCTTTTCAGACTCAATACTCATGTTCATTGGTCCATGCAGAGCATTCCTTGAACTTTTTCCTCTTCGAGACAACTAAATAAAAAGATGAAGAAGTGAAGAAATTGAAACAAAATTGAAAGGAATTTTCCCTCCGGAATAACACTTCTCAGCTATATATAATATTACATGCACAGTCACCTAAAAACCCATCAAAACCAACGGTTGACATCATTATGTTTCTCACTTAGGAACCAATCAGTTCCAACGTAACTAAACTAGAATTAAAACCCAACTATTTGCCATTCAGCCACTAAAAATTTTAGATTTTACAATAGAGGTCACCAAACCTACTATTTCTTTCAATTAACACCCCATTCTTTTTCTAAATTTCAGACCTCTATTGAAAACCGTGTGACAGGTCCAATATATTATGTAAGCCCAAAATATAAAAATTAAAGAATGGGCTTAAAACTAATTGGATTTGTACAAATTATTATAATGGCTTAAAATCATAATAGATTTATATATTTTTAAACTAAATAATAAATAAATAAAAGAAAGAAGCCTAAATTTTTTCTTCCCATCCTCAAACTCAAAACAAAGTCTGGGTGGGTGCCACTTGACACCAAATCATCTTCTATTCTCATTGATTTCTTCGAATTTTTTTCATTTCATCATTTAAGTCTCAAACTTTCTTATTTTTAATGCAGTGTTTATTATGATGATTTTAAATTAGTGTTATTTGTTATTTGTTCTTTTTTCTTTCTTTTTTGAATTAAAAGTAAAGAAAAATAACATTGCAATGATAATTTTTCATGTTTCAAACTTATTTAAACAAAACAAAAAAAATGTAAAATTTTCAGTTAATTCGGTTAACCGCCAAAATTAATCAAAATTATTTCAATCTTTTAAAAGATTTTAAAAAAATTTCGATTTGGTTAATGGTTAAGACTTTTATGGTTTCGGTTAATTTGATGAATGGTAATTCGGTTCGATTAATATCCGAATTGACCATTTGAACACCCCTAGTTTTGAGAGTATTTCGAAACAACAAATGATTTCATGAACCAATTTGGACTCATGTTGTCTTGAGTTTTATAATTTTTTTGTTTGTTTTCTATTGCTTAATAAGTATCCGGTTTTAGAAGTTTCTGTCTGTTATTGTAGCACATTTTTTTAGTCTTGTTTATGCATGTAGTCTTGCTTTTGCAAGTGAATTTAGGGAAGGTTTTGTCGTCGTCCTCTCCAATTTGGTAGATGCTCAGTTCTTTTGCCAATTTTGCGCACTTGCTACTTTGGACCATTCAGGGTTGATTTCTTTATCATGATTGTTGCTTGCAATCACTCCAGATATATTGTGCTTGAGTTGTGACAAAGCCGATCGTAAACTTGTCGTAATGTTCTATTGATGCTGAAGCTGAAGCTTTTGTCGTGTTGATGAAGATTGTCCATCACCACTGACGACAAGTGCTTGTGAATTTTTTTTTTTTTACCTAAATCGTATGATCCCATTCATAGAATAAATTAATGAATTTTCCCACTGAAAAAATTTTAAAAAAAATATAGACAAATTATAAATAAATATTAACAACTCTTAAATGATTATTTAATTATATTTAAATAAAATTATTAATATTTATTTATAAATTTTCTGTTTAATTTATAATTAACAATTATTCCCTTACCATCAGAGTCGTCATTCTTAACTTGAATGATTCATTGAATCATCCATAAAAGATGGTATCTAACAAATTCAGATTTTGATTTTCACCATTTACAGTTTCTTCCCCTCCCCCATAGTCCCTATAGTTTCATAGCAGACAGAACCCTAAATCTTTTAGCTTTGTATGCATTTGTTGATGCAAATTGGGGACAAGCCAAAAATACTATTAAGATGTTAAAGATTGAAATTTACAAATTATCTTGCGGTTCAATTTTTTAAAGTTCTTTATTCAATCCCAATTTGGATTAAGGTCAATGACTAGTATTACTATTAGAAAAATAACAAATTATTAAAATTTTGTTTTACTAATAATATTTATGTATTTCATAATTAATTTAAATCAAAATATACTTCACTTCATTTAATAGTAATTCGGATTGTGCCAGGTTTGGTAGATATATTTTATATGTAAAAATTTAGATATTGTTTGATAAAGTGTCGAAAAAATTTAATCAACTAAAATTTAATATTTTCAACAATTTAATTCTTTAACACGTTTGATAACTCATGATGAAAGCTAATTGATAGAATTTTTTTCACAAAAAGGTATGAAAAATGATAAGTACATTCGGACCTATTTATCGCTTAATAGAGAATAAATTCATTTGTTATTTTATTGGGATAAATACCAAAACTATACATGAACTTTAGTCTAATGTGCAAAGTCATACATGAACTTGTGATGAAAAAAGATTTAAAAATAATTTTCAATTCTTTTATTTTCTTTTACATTATTTCTCCCTCTTTATTTTTTTTCTATTTTTTTGCTAAACGTTAGCGATTGATTCTATTTTCGAAGATCACTGCTTACTTCCTCAACCTGAAGGGATCAAAAAAGTTCTTTTATCAATTAAAATTAGTGTTTTTAGAACTAGATCAACTGGTTGGAACGGGAATTAATCAGGAGATAATGATTGAATTGGTTGATTCACAAACCAATACAAATAAGTTGAACTGAGCTGAAAAAAAGTGATTGAACTAGTTAAAACAAGTTTTTCTATTTTTAAATTTTTTTATTTTTATTTTTTAATAAATTTTTAAATATATATAAAGAAAATAAGGCTTTTTTTTTTTTGGCTACATGGCAATTTAGGAAAAAATAGTTTAGGTATATTTGCGACAAAAAAAATGTTTAGGTACCGAAATGACAAAATGACATAGGTTAGGTACCAATTTACGAGTTTAGCCTTTTTATAACTAATCTTAATTGTCGACTAATGGAGGTACCAACTTGGGGAAAAAAGTAATTTAAGTATCAATTATGATAAAAAATAATTTAGATACCAAAATAAGAAAAACGTATAGTTTAGATGCCAATTTTTGAATTAAGCTTAAATATTATAATATTTAACTCTTCTTTTTTCTAAAATGAGTAATGTTAACGTAACAATTATATAAATATACTTATTTATTGCTTAAAAGGAGAGATAGAGAACGGAACTAATATTAATTAATGAAGTTTAGACGAAAAATTTACCAAATTTATAATGTCAAATTTCCTATTTTAGAATGTAATTTAAGAAGTTTAAAAATCTCGGGTGCAAATATAAAATTTTCAATATTTCTCAGTAGGATTTCAGGGGTCTTGTAAAAACTTACATCAAATTAGAGTCATTGCCTCGACCAACCTCTTTTGTCTCCGTCCCTAGTGCAAATATTATAAACTTGGGATCACAATTCATAATGCAAATTCGGATATCCACTATTTTTTATCTGTTTTATTTTTTGGAATTCCAACGATATTTAAATTTGAATTTTAAATTTATTATCTATCATTATAAATTTTCAGTGTAGGTGCAAATCAATGTTTCGGATATCTATTATATGAATATACATTTGTTTATTAGGATAAGAGATATGAAATTGAATATGTAAAAATCACTTGTTTACTGAAAAACATACGCAAGTACAATTGTAACTCCAATAGTTAGTCTCAACTTGTTATAACCACTCATAAGGTGCGAAAATACAAGGAAAAATAATAAAAATAAATTAATCAAATCAGCACAGCATTTCCTTAGAATGATACATCTCCCATGCGTATTGGCTGCCTATTTATAGGTTTAATATGACAGTCTATTTGATTACTATAGTCCAAGACAAATTCTTATTCTTCATTATAATAATCATGATAAATAACCTTAACATAAAAAAAGAATTAACCTCATTAAAATCAACCATGATATTTGCGTTTGAGATTTTTCAATACACTCAAACTCTTCAAAACAAACACGATATCGATTTCAGCTTTTAAGAAAAAGGTGGAGAACGTGTATAAATCACATTTGCTTATTAATACATCACAAAATAAGACCCAAGTCAAATAAGCCAACATATATACACATGCATAAATTGTCTCACTAACTTGACTGATATATGTATATTCTTTATTGCTTATTAATACAAAATTAATACATCACTATTGCTATTAATTTATAATTATTGATATATTATCATAATTAATTAATTAAATCTCCTTTTGAGGAAACATTGGGCATCTATATTTAGCTAATGATTTATAGCCATATGTGGAGCTTGAACTTATAAATGCACTTACATTATTATAATATACTTGGAGAAAGCTTGGCTCTCCAATGAAAGGAATAAAGACAAGTATATTACTATTAATTCACAATTAATGACATTGCAAGAATACCATATAAAATATGTGAGGTAATGAGTTAAAAAACAAGTTCAAAACCTCAGTTACAAAGACAAAACCATGATAAGAAAAATTGGTGCTCGGTCGAAAAAAAATAAAATTTACAGAATAAATGTCGATTACTTTGCAGATTTTATTAACCGAATATTCATATAATGTATACCTCAAGCTTATTACATGTATATATATAGTGTTTTATGAACAATATGTGGTCTCATTTCCCACAATTGTTGTACCAATCGGGCATTGGCATCGATGAAGGAATTGCATTGAGTAGCTGAGAGTATTCTTCTTGTGTAGCGTTGATCTCCTGATCTGTCACTGTTTCTTCTTTTCCTTTGAATACCCAATCGATAGAAAAGAAAACAAAATCAGAATAAAAAAAGAGATGGTGACATTTATAAGGTTCAAATTTTAGTATTTTCTCTAAATGGTTCTTAAACAATGACACCCCCACTTTGCTAATCTTGGGCAATTGTATGCATATTATTTACCTTATTTGAACTTCAATTAATAATCCCTGTCTTGCATCCAAATAAGGCTAAGCATGATCAACATTTAATGGTGCCTACATATTGAAAAACATGCCAAATGCATATTTCATGGACTGACCTGAAGTTAAACCATCAGAGCTTGTATTGAATCCGTCCAAACAACTCTCCCGCCGCAGAATGTCGTTGTCGCCGGCCAACAGTTGAGCCTCTTCCAGCATATCATCCAACAAGCCGCCCCCACCAAAATGGATACTCAAATCCTGGTGGTGGTTGTTTTGATCATTACTGATATAGTTACAATTCCCTTTAGTATCAAATGTAACTTCTGAAGTCCCATCTAAGGACAAGAATTGGTTCGAAGGGAGCTCGTCGGTTTTCGACGTGTAATCGAATCCCGGAGTCGATATAAACTGACCGTTATCGAAATTCTGGTGATCAGCGAGGATCCTTGAAGATGAAGCAAGATCAAGTGTGACTGGATCTAAGGTATATGAAGGGGAGTAGTGTGGGGATGTCAATGGCGTACTAGTAGTAACATTTGGTGCAGCATGGGAATTGAAAAAATATGTTTTCTGAAAGGGAGGATACTGTGACATAAAGCTGGAACTGGTACTGTTACAGCCGCCATTGACAGAAATACTGTTATTATGTCTTTCATTGTTGATACTTTCACTTACATCAGGTCTAAAGCGCTTATAACGCATTGGTGTCTGAAGAGGAGGGGTTGCTCTAGGGAAAAAGAAATCAGAAGGGAAAGTATTATTATTAATAGCATTATTAGTGTTGATGTTATTATTACACGTGTTTGATGTTGAAGAATCAAAGAGAGGGCGAGTTGAAAATGCAGGCTTATGGGGAGATTGAAGTGGAGACACAGGGGTTGGTGTTGAAGGGGAAGAACTTAGAAGTGGGGATGGACATGGTGTTGAAACTGCACTTGCACTATGAAGAGGTGGTGGGGTTTGTGGGTTATACAGAACGTGGGATGATGCTGAACGTGGGATATGGAGAGGGTGTGCTGGTGTTAAGATCGAGCCGTGGAGAGTCGTCGAGGACGACGGATTTGGTGGTGTTTGGAAGGAGAAGGAAGACGTTGACGTGGCTGTCGGGGACGCGAGAGGTGTCGACGGCAGTGATCGGTGCTGGTTTCGTTGGTGTTGGGAATAGAGAGGTTGGATTTCAGGAGGGTAAAGTGGGAGGCCTTGGCGTTGCCTTCTCTTCACTCTTGTGTTCCAATAGTTCTTGATTTCATTATCTGTTCTTCCCGGAAGCTTACATTATAAGCAAACAAAAGCAATAATTAATAACAGATAAATGATAATCAAAAGTCTTAAGATTGTTACAAATTGATGAAGAAAAAAAAGGGTTTGATCTTTGATGATGAGACTATTATTAGAAAATTGTGGGGTTTTTTGTATAGATAATCAGTTCAAAACTGAAACAAAAACAACACTACTATAGGAAGTAAATTAAACAGCTAGACATATTCCTAAATATATATATATATAGCTAATTATATGTTGTCAATATTCTAAAAAAATAGCAGAGTTTAAGTTATTAAAATTCTTGAAAGTTACCCAGATTACGAACAAAATGCAGATTCAAACTGATATAATCAAAATGATAACTTTTAAAATCAAGAAATTAATTAAAAAAACCATAAATATAAACTGTTTTAGAATGTAGAATTTGAATTTACCAACAAAGACCATGCAAGATCAGAATGACAAACAGTTTGAAACTCCATGGAAGAAAATTAAAAAAAAAAGAAAAAAAAAAGAGTTATTAAACAAATTATACCTGAGTTGCCATGCGAGCCCATTTGTTACCCATTTTAGCATGCAACTCAACAATAATCCTTTCTTCTTCAGGTGAAAAGGCACCTTTTTTCAAGTTAGGTCTTAAATGGTTAGCCCATCTTAGCCTACAACTCTTCCCACAACGTGCCAATCCTGTATTCTTTTGTACTGCATTCCAGTTCCCTTCACCATGAGTCCTCACGTAATCCGCCAACACTGCATCTTCCGCAGCCGTCCACGGCCCCTTTTTCAACATTATACCACCTTCTCCGCCACCGTTGTTGGAACCACCACCCTCGTTTTGTGTAGTGATCTGGTTGTTTCCTCCCATCATCATCATCTTCCCACGTTATATACTAATTAATTCAATATATATATACACGTGAAAAAGAGAGCTATATCTAGTTATTTTTGGACCTTTGGTGGTGTTTAATGGAGGGTTTGGGGGCGTGTTTTCAATTCTTTTCACCTTCTCATTCGTTTAAAAAAGGAAGAGGAGAAGGGAAAAGCAAAATTGAAGAAGAAGAAGCAGCAAGAAGAAAACTATGTGATGTTTTCTTAAAGGTAGGTTGTTTTGTTATAAGAAAAATGAAGACAAAAGGGACAAAGAAATCAAGTCTTTGCCCTCATCAAAATGAAAAAGTAGAAACGAAGAAACTCGAGATCATAAGTCTGGGTTTTGTTCTTTGAAGACAAAGCTCATGTCAGAGGCAAATAGAAAGAGGGTTTGGGTGAAGAAAAAAGGGGGGGCCTAAGCTATACCCTAAAAGGAGGGTTAGACCCACAAATAGGCGGCTTTCGTTTTCATTACAAAGAAGGTTTACAGCTTTTCCCCTCTGGTTTTTCCAATGTTTTTTTACAGTCTAGAAATGGCTTGTCATTATGGGTTTTCATGTATGTTAAGGAATATAAACTTATATAGAATATATTCTAACTTTGAGGTGGATTTTTTGCCTTTGGTAAATTTTATCTCTGGTCAAAATCAAAGGGACAGTAAAAGGTTTTGACCCTCATTAATCATGATATAATGTTGATTTAATATCTTATTTTAGCTTATATTATTGGACTGATATTAAACAATAACCCTTTTTAAGGGTCTTTTTAGTTTCATTTTCTTGTTTACAAAGAAACCCTTCATTATTAAATTGATTTTATGTGTTATTTTCAATTTATTAAATATTTTTGTGTAAGAGATTGAATCATCAAATTTCAGTTTTAATATTAATATTCTAATATCAATTTATTAATATTTGTGTTTACTTATTTTGGTTATTTAATAAAATATTTTTAAGTTTGTGTAATTATTTTAAGTAATCATTATTAAAGATAATTAAAATTTGTAAAATATTTTAATAATTTGAAATCATAATTAGAAGTAATTAATTATACAGCATTAAAAACTTTGCATGTGTACGATATAAGAGCGACATGCGCTTTACAAATTTGATGGAAATAAATTAGTTATATTATTATTATATTATTATTTTTTTAAAAATTTAAAAATAACAATTTAAGTAGTAATCGGTTAAACTTAACCAAAATTTGAGAATATTATTTAATTGTATTCTAAATATATATATATATATATATATATATATATAAAATAAATTAAAGAAAAACTAAAAGAATCCAAATTTTGAAAATGTTATTAAATTGTATTCTAAAAATAATAATATATAATCAATTAAAGAAAAAACTAAAAAAATCCAAATTTTGAAAATGTTATTCAATTGTATTCTAAAAATAATATATAATAAATTAAAGAAAAACTAAAAAATTCCAACTTCCTAAAAAATTACAATAATATAATATTTAAAAAACTAACTTCCTAACAATAAATAAAATTTAATTTAATTTAATTTAATTTAAAAATAAAAATAAAAATAATAGTACAAAACTATTTTAAATATTCTCAATCCCCTTCTTCCACCGCTCATACTCATCATTATCTTCAATTTTGTTTGTCAATTTACTTAATATGCAATTACTTCTCTTTTCACATTTGTTGCTTCATTCAACTTCATAAAGAAAAAAATACTTTTATTTGCATAGAATCAATTTTTTTTTTTTATGAAAAATGAAATTCTTTCCTTCACATTCTATCTTAAAATAAATAAATGTATAATTAAAAAATTACCTCAATTACATGTTTATAATACTAGGCTAATCACACCGTGAGTGAAACAAAAAAATATATATCTATAAAAGATTTATTCAACAATATTGATACACAAGATCAATAAAGAGGAGATAAAGAGGAGAATGTGGTGATTACAAGGAGGTCAATTCACTTGTGACAAGTGAATCGTCAAAGTTGGAAGCTAAGAAAGAAGGGATGCTAAGTAACAGAGGGAATATTTGGGGAAGAAAAGGGAAGATCCCTGGTTCCTCATGTGCTGGGGTATATCTAAGAGAGGTCCCTTTGCCATGTAGTGTTGACACACATTTACAATATTGATGGTAGTTTGCTTGTATGGTTGGCTAGGTGGTAGGTCCGTTACATATCAATCGTTGCCATGCATAGTAATGTGGTTTTGCTTTGACATTCTCCTTGTTGAGTTTGCATAAGATTATTATGCACTGGTGGTCCCCTTTGAAGGCCCAAAAGGGGTGGCTGCTCATGTATGGTCCAATGAGAGGGTCACCATAAAAGGTATTTGATCAGGGGCCATCCGTGGACACCTATTTAGGCTTTTACTAGGTCACTCCTTTTTCTGCCATTGTCCTTAATGGGGAGGGCTATAACAAACAATAAATCCTAATAGAGTGGTAAATGATTTTAACATTCATCAACGTTAGGGTCGATTCTTAGACATTTGACTTATTTTAAGTAGTGGTTTTTAGTTGGTTTATATAAACATTGTATATGAAAACATAAAATATCGCTACAATAATATTTATTACTTTCTTTTCTTTTTTTAGCCAATATTAGAATTTTTATTAAGAAAAGACAATGGTATTACAAAACAAACTACATAATAATCGCCAAAAGCAAACATTAAAAGTTCTTGCAAAATGAACATTGCATAACAATACACATAAAGCCACAATGAACCACAACAAACAAATGCCAAAGACAATGAACATGAATCACTATCATCATAATTCACCACTAGTCCCCAAATACACTAAGATGATAAGTTTAGTTTCCATCATAGCATTGGCCATCCCATTCACCTCTTGCAACGCATTGACAAACATCACTTTTAATGTTGGTTTGAAGAAAGATTGTGAGGGATATTTAATTGCACAAAAAGCTTGAAAAAAAATACCTAATGACTCCAAAAATAAAGCCACAACACTAACCAAATGGTCTTTAAGCACACCCCTATGCATGGTTTCCCTCTCATTGCTTCAACAATGTTGGATATAATAAATCCAACTAATGGGGGAGAACATATAATGTCACACTTAGGGATGTCAAAAAAATATTTAACTTAATAAGCTTCGACCTATCAAATCATCTTTTTTAAATTAGGGGTAGGGCTTAAGGGAGGTTTAATTAACGACCTATAGAGCTCTAGCATTTTGAAAACATGTTTTAAACTCACTGAAACAAAGTTCATGTTTTAGTTAAAATCGAAGTCGTTAATGATGAAACTTGGATTTCTGAATTAAATAATTATTTTAAACTATTTTCCAACCTATTTTTGAAGAGATTAGAAGTTGAGAACTGATAGTAAGCTATAAGGACAAGTCGGTCTAATAGGTTCGTCGAACTGGCAAAGTATAGGTTTAAGCGAACCATGTGTGTTCTATGTTTTTGATGTGTTTAACATATATATGTTGTGAACTGTATGTGTGAAATTGTGAACCTAGCAAAGCCTTCATCAAGTAAAGCAAAGGGCAAGGAGGAGCTCGTATATGATTCTGTGAACCCGACAGGTGAGTGTTCTAGGGTCGTCATTAGTATGTGCAAACCATAATTTTATGGTGAGTTTGCCATGTGCGAACCATATGTGTTCGTGGTAAGTATGAATATGAATGGAGTATGATATATGAAAGCATGCCTTGTGCATTATGAGCTATATATGGCACGTGGTTGAGTAAGTATTGTAACACCCTTAAGTTGTCTCCTTTATCGAATTAAGGTTACGGGATGCTATGATGATTAACGAGCCCAATAATAAATCAAAACAATCCAGAATTCAATTTAATCATCATAAATCAATTACAAATTATTATTCATAGCATATATGCGAAAGCAGAACTTAAATCGGGCCTATGGGACCTAAAAATCAATTTAGAAACAAGTAAATACTAATCTAAAACAAAATAGAAAAATATGAAAAATAATGTAAACATGATGATCGTGGTAGGACACAGAAAGAAATCATCGTGGTAAATCTAAGGGTAGATCAAGTCTTCAAATAGAGGTAAAACTTGTAACTTCAGAAGAAGAAAGGGCACATTAAACCGAGTGCTATAAGCTACAAAATAAGATTAAAAGGGAGGGCTGCGAATCAAAGGGAAAACAACCGAGAAAATTTCGGTGAAGGCGATGTTGTAGAAGACTACAAACGATGGTGAACTTCTAGTCGCTTCATCAATGATTCTAAAGTAAGTGAGGAGTGGATACTTGATTCAGCCGCACCTTCCATATGAGTCCCAATCGGGATTGGTTTACAACTTCACGAAACGTTGTCCGAAGGTGTTGTTTTGATGGGAAATAATGCTTCGTGTAAGATCGCGCAGTGTTGGAACAATTAAAGTTAAGATGTTTGATGGAGTTGTCGTAACACTTAGTGACGCACGGTATGTTCCAATTGAAAAGAAATTTAATTTCGTTGAGTACTCTTGATTCAAAAGGGCATGATACACAAAATGAAAGTGGGGTTTAAAGATTTCCAAAGGGTCCCTTGTTGTGATGAAAGGGCAAAGAAAAAGCGCCAAGTTATATGTTTTTTGAGGGTTTCATCATTCTATCGTGATGCAAATTGCCGCTTCCTCTTCCTTGTCGATGATGATATTACTAAACTTTGGCATATGCGCCTAGGGCATATGAGTGAGAATGGCATGGTAGAATTGAGCAAAAAGGACTTCTTGATGGGCAAGGAATTTGCAAACCGAATTTCTGTAAGCATGTGTTTTTGGGAAGCAAAAGAGAGTTCGATTCATTAGAGGAATCCATAACACTTAAAGAAACGTTGGAGTATATTCATTCGATCTATGGGGACCATCCAGAGTGCTTCGAGAGGTGGAGCTAATTATATGCTAACCTTTATTGATGATTTTTCCGAGAAAAGTTTGGGCGTTCTTTCGAAAGGTAAAAGCGATGTGTTTTCCGTGATTTAAGTCTTGGAAAATTATGATTGAAAAACAGACAGAAAACAGATAAAATACCTCCACACAGACAATGGCTTAGAGTTCTGCTCGATGAGTTTAATAGATTGTGCAAGTCGAGAAGGGATCGTGAGACACTTGACGATTACGTCATACTTACAAAGAAAACGGCGTTGCGTAAGCGAATGAACGTAACGATCATGGAGAAGGTTCGATGTATGTTGTCAAATTCCAACTTACCAAGTCGTTTTAAAGCGTACGACTCTCATCGCATGTTTTTGATCAACCGATCTCCATCCGCTGCCATTAAGAAAAGACTCCACAAGAGGTATGGTCCGTAATCCCGCTAATTATTCGATTTAAAGATCTTTGGGTGTCTCGTGATGCTCATGTTAATAATGGAAAATTGGAACCGAGATCCATTAAATGTGTTTTTCTTGGTTATAAAGTTGGTGTAAAAGGGTATAAGTTATGGTGTGTCACGAAAATAGGAAAGTTATGATTAGCAAGAGATGTTGTTTTTGATGAAATCGCTATGCTTCCTAACTTATCTCTTAAAGACTGCTCCAATAAAGAAAATCAAAAGCATGTGGAGCATCAGATTAATACAGTAGTCGACTCCTCAAGTCAAGACAAAATTGAGAATAGAGTTGCTTCTTCGCCTCAATACTCTATCGCCAAAAAACAGAACTAAAAGAGAAATTAAACCTCCAAAGAAGTATGCTTGAGGTGATCTAGTTGCTTATGCTTTAAATGTGGTCAAGATATAGATGCGAATCAAGAGCCATCAAATTATTACGAGGCGATTAGTCTGTGAAGACTCGAGAAAAATGGATGTTTGCTATGCAAGAGGAGATGGAATCACTCCACAAAAACAAAACATGGGATCTTGTGAAACTTCCTAAAGGTAAGAAGACTGCTCGTTGTAAATGGGTGTTTAAAAGAAAGAAGGGACTCGTGGAGTTGAAGAACCTAAATATAAAGCAAGGCTTGTTGCAAAGGGTTACAGATCAAGTTCCAGGAGTGGACTTCATGCATGTGTTCTCCCGGTTGTGAAGCATAGTTCGATTCGAGCTTTGCTTGGTATTGTGGCCATGCATGATTTAGAGCTTGAGCGATTAGATGTAAAACCGCATTTTTGCATGGAGAACTTGAGGAAGATATTTACATGCAACAACCAGAGGGTTTTTACATTTAAAAAGAGGATTATGTTTGCTTGCTGAAAAAGTCCCTTTACGGTTTGAAACAAATCACCAAGGCAATGGTACAAGAGGTTTGATTCCTTTATGACTTCTCACGATTTCAAAAAAGTAGTTTTGACAGTTGTGTTTACTTTAAGAAAACAATGATGGTTCTTTTGTGTATCTACTTTACGTTGATGACATGTTGATAGCAAAGAAAAGACAAAGGAGAGATAAGAAAGGTCAAAGCCCAACTAAGTGAAGAATTTGAGATGAAAGATTTGGGACCAAAGAAAGAAGATACTTGGTATGGAGATTCTTAGAGATAGAAAAACAAGTAAATTGTACCTAAGTCGAGAGGGTACATTGAGAAACTTCTTTGCAGGTTCAATATGCTGAGTGCTAAGCTGTTAGTACTCCTTTAGCAAAAGACCATTTTAGACTTTCATCGGCTTTGTCTCCACAATCGGATGATGAGATTGAGTACATGTCACATGTTCCATACTCTAGTGCAGATGGAATCTCTCATGTATGCTATGGTTTGTTCACGCCCGCATTTATCATATGCAAGCAAGTGGTGAGCAGTGATATATGGCGAATCCCCGTAAAGAACACTCGGAAAGCGATCAATGGATTTTAAGATACTTACGAGGTACTCATCGATGTTTGTTTACGCTTTGGAAGAACCGAAGATGGAGTTATTGGGTATGTTGATGCTGATTTTGGCCGAGACCTTGATAGAAGAAGATCTCTCATGAGTTACGTCTTTACAATCGGAGGTTGTGCAATAAGTTGGAAAGCCACTTTGCAAACTACAGTCACTTTGTCTACCATCAAGCCGAGTACATGGCGACATCGAGGCTTGTAAAGAAGCTATTTGGTTGAAGGGACTCTTTAGTGAACTAAATGAAGACCTTCAAATCAAAGACAATATTTTGTGACAATCTGAGTGCCATCTTTCTTACAAAAGATCAAATGTTTCATGAGAGAACAAAACACATTGATGTTCTGTGTATCATTTTGTTCGTGATATTATTGCTCGTGGTGATATTGTTGTGAGCAAAATTAGTACTCATGAAAATCCTGCAGATATGATGACCAAGTCACTTCCTATAACCAAGTTTGAGCATTACTTAGACTTGGTTGGTGTTCATTGTTGAAGTTAAACCCTTAAGGGTTTTATGGAAGAGGTGGAGAACTTGTTGCGATTAAGAACTTGTTCATTGAGAATTTGTGTCAAGGTGGAGATTGTTAGAATTAAGTGACCCTAATTCTTATTTAAATAAAATACGATGGAAAATAAAATAAAAGTAAAATCCATATAGAACTAGACTTCTTTTATTTCAAGTAAATACTAATCTAAAACAAAATAGAAAAATATGAAAAATAATGTAAACAAGGGTCACACAACCGTGTAACGAGGCCGTCTAACATGGCTAAGGCTTGTGGTGCTACTTTACATGTCTGTATCCTCAAACCGTATACAATTCAAAAATAGGGTCACACTGTCGTGTTACCAGGCCGTAAAACATTCATGAGCATTGTGAAAAATCCTAGACTTAAAATCAAACAAACCACACGGCCATGTGTGGCACATGATCATGTGATAGCCCGTGTCCTAGGCCGTGTGCACCAAAAATGACTTCAAAATCAAGCTATTTCAACTACCATTTCTTAAGTTTCAAACCATACCATTTCCATTCATATTCACCTATTCAAAGCACACTAAAACATACCAAAACATGTCAATATATATCATATATCATATATCATTCAACCAAGTGCCTAACCAATGTGCCCTAATTGATCCCACAACTTAAGGATTAAACCATTTCACATTCATCTATCATAAGCATGTAACTATCATCCATACCATAGCATCTTACCACATTTCTAACCAATCTCACAAGGCATGCTTCAACTCACTTATGCATACTTAAACAGTGTTATACCAAAAGTACTAAATAAGAAACACTTTCACAATGTTTCATAACCAAAACATAAAACAAAAAAATTATGAACAAGTAAACTTTAACACTCCTAGTACGTGCCACTTATAACATAAATAAAAATAATCACAATTTATATGAATTGTTGAACGAATAGTGTGATCTCCAAAAATAATCCAATCGACAGCTCGAATCCGACGATCTACAAAGAAGAAAAACCAAAACGAGGTAAGCTTGAGTAAAACTTAGTAAGTTTGTAATAAACTTTAACTTTAACTTACCATAAATGATGTAATTTAAACATTTTAGAAGATAATTCAATATCCTGGTCATGAGTTCATTAATTATCTATACACATCACAAGTCTCATAAGGTTAGTGAGTTCATATATAAAATATGTAACTTTATCATGTTATTAAACATATACCCAAAAACACATTTGGTACATAAACTAACCATCACATACAAGAATTAAATCTGCAACTTACACATAATATAAGAACCAGTAGTAAAATTCAACATAAATGTTTTGTAAGCTTTTTTTTTTTTTTACTTTAAATATGCATACTTCACCCATCTTGACTTGTAGCTTCTTGTCAGACACCCATTTGACACGGGTCCAAATCATATGATCCCATCCCCTACCCCCAATATTGTATCAAAAAATGTATGCTTCACTCATTTTTACAATATTTCTAGTTTTGTTCATGTCTTATTATTGCTTCACTTATATATATATATATATATATAATATTATGGTACACCCACGATGTGAGTGAAAAAAGGAATTATGTGCAAGATATATTTATTAAAAATTTCATACAAAAGTCAAACGAGGTTTCGGTTGAAACAATTAATTAAATTAAAGTTTTAAAGATCATGGTGTCTTAAATTCAAATATCAAGATAGTAATATTTTATATAAAAGATAAAAAGATAAAAATACCCTTATATGAATATTTGTTACTTTATAAAAACAACGAGTTTTTAGTAATTTCTCAATTAAATTGATATGTGATTGATTCGTGGCAGCAATTCAGATAAGTAAATATCAATTTTTTTCTTTTAAAATATCACGATAGTGAATATAAATTATAAAATATAGGGTAAATTACTCTAGTAGTCTCTCAACTATTAATAAATTTCTTTTTTGGTCACCCAACTATGAAAAATTTCAAAATAGTCACCCAACTATTCAATTTTGTCTTTTTTGTCACTAGTTGGCTAACAGTGGCTACTTTTAATATTGACATAATAGTAACATTAACCCTCAACAGTTATAAATTATGTTAATTTAGTCTTGATTTTAAACAAAATTAACCCTCAACATTTACACGCTTTGTAATTTTGCTTTTCCTTATGACATTTAGGATTAATTTTAAAAGAATGAGAAAAGATGAAAATTATTATCTTGGATTTTTGGGTGTTTCTATGTTTTGTATATTTTTAATCAAGTTTAGTTGATAAATTTATTTTTTTAGGTTTTTAGGTGAAAGGGTCGTAAAGAAAAGCAAAATTGTAGAAAAAAAAACCAAATTACACAACGTGTAAATGTTGAGGGTTACATTTAGAATCAAGACTAAACTAACACAATGTATAATTGTTGATGGTCAAAGTTACTATTATACCAATTTTAAAAGTTGTCACCATTAGCCCGTTGGTGACCAAAAAAGAAAAAAAGTGAATAGTTGGGTGACCAAAAAGAAATTTACTAATACTTGAGTTACCATTTTGTAACTTTTCATAGTTAGATGACAAAAAAATTACTAATAGTTGGATGACTACTAAAGTAATTTGCCCTAAAATATATTACACACTAATTACTTTAGGGGTTAACTATACCAATGGTTACCTAATTTTAAAAACTTTCAATTTAGGCATTATCGTTTGAATTTGTTTCTATTTTGTTCATCACCGTTAAATTTATAACGTAAAGCCTTTTTCTAACTAGTATAATAACACATTTAATCCTCAATACTTACATATTCTATTAATTTGATCCTAGTTCTAAATAATTCAATAAATATAATCTTTCATATTTAAAAAATCTATCAATTTGATCATCAAACTTCGCAACCAAAGCTTTCCGCTTTTAAAACAGAGACATTCCATATCTGTTAATTATTTTATTTATGGTTGAAGTTATCCAATTCGATACACAACCCATTTTGTTTATACTTTTAAGAAGTTAGTGTTAGAAATTAACTAAACACCATTAAAAATAAAAAATAAAAATCTTAAAAATATATAATATAATAAAGTTATATAAATAATTTAATATTTGTAAAGAAAAACAAATTTTCACTTTGACTAGCATAATTTTAGTTTTTAATTAATTAGGTAAATGATTTGACACTAAATCATATTATTAGTGATACATATTGCTTATTGTGGATTTAAAAATAAAAAATAATTAAAAATAAATAGAACACATAATAATCTCTTAATCAATTTATAAAATTTTAAAAAATCATTATCAATGTAACAAAAGGAAATTCAATTAATATTTTTTTCATTTTTTTCTAAAAATCAAATGTTCATAATTTTTTATTATATAATTATTGATTAAACAATTAGAATTTTCAAAGCTATATTTTTTAACTCTAGATTTAATTTCCAATTTCAAGGGCCAATTTGGAGGACTATTTCTGTGTACCTTGAAGGAAATATCATACTCGTTAACAACAAGAGTAAATCTAAAGTGTTTTTAAAAAAAAGATTTTTCCATTTCTTTAGCAAAAAAATTATTAATTAAAGAGTTATTAAATATTATATTTAGAAATAGAAAAGGAAATAAAGGTTCAAGATAAACTTATTGGTATCAAGAATTGGCTCGAGAAACAACTCGTTAGTTGAGAGAAGGTTTTTTGGAGGGGAAGGGGGGTTACAAATTTATAGATATGGAATGTATCTGTTTTAAAAGCTAAAAACTTTTATTAGAAAGTTTAAGGATCAAATTGATAGAATTTGTAAATGTGAAAGGTTAAATTTATTGGATTATTTTAGAATAGGATTAAATCAATAAAACATGTAAGTATTGAGGACTAAATGTGTTATTATATCAGTTAGAAAAATACTTTCCATTATTAATTTAACGATGGGTGAACAAAACAGGAACAAATTCAAAAATTAATACCTAAATTAAAAATTTTAAAGTTGAGTGACCAAAATAGGAATGCAAGTATAATTGAATGTTAGATTTCCTTTACTTTAGTTAGAATATTGAAAAAAAGAATTACTTTAGTCTGACCAGTTCGTACATTGAAAAGGAAAATAGACTTACTAAAGTCTAATAAGATGAACCACCGAAACCAAAGTACGTTACTTTAAAGGAAAAAGAAATCAAAACTCTGGAAGCCCTTGGTCGTACACGTTTTGGTTGGTTTGACACTTACAAATAAATAAATATATATATATATATGGTCCTTCCAATATTATATATATGGTTTATACAATATAAACGTGTGCCTATGTGAAGCTGAAAATACAAAGTATAGTAATTTCTGCCAACCAACATTGACCATTGCCCCAACCATAATTTCATATGCCATGCCATCGACCCCTTTATAAATCTGTCGGCAAAAACCATTAATGATAATACATCTTCTTCTTCTTCGAAGCATAAACTTCTAGCTTACATGGCTTTGCTGCAAAACATCTTCGGCTGCTTTACAGAATCTTCCGAATCCAAATATATTTGCCATGGCGATGTTTGTGTTCTTCGGAATAAGAAGAAACCTGGGAAGAAGAATATGATGTCGACCTCCACCAACAACAAACCAAAGCAAAGCAATCGGAATTTCCTCGCCATTCTTTCCGTTAGAAGAGCTTCAACGACCTAACTGTGTTTACCTATATCGTTCATATACATATATATGTACACACTGTAGAGGGATAACTTGTAGATTGTTTGATAATGGGTTATTGTTGTTTTATGTCTGGGTTGTTTATTTTGATAGCTCACAGGCCAGACTTCTGGGAACAACATTAGATGTTTCTGAGTTCTGAACCGTTTGTTTCCAGATTCATTTGTTAGAAAAGTATGCTTCAATATTCTTGATCTTTGATTTTGATAATTTAAGATTACTTTTATTTCGACGTAATAAAAGAAATACTGTAAAAGTACTCGCTCGTTAATGCATTGTTCCGCGCTGCCCGGATGTAAAAAATTTAATATATGTAATTATTATAGATTATTTTGTGTGAATGGAATGTGGATTTTCTTGATTTAAAATGAAACGATTCTTAATATTTTCTTTAAATTCTTGTAATTACCGGAACATTTATTTTAAGATTTTAGTGGGGCAACAACCGCGAGTGTAAATATTTTTATGTGTTGGAAATATATTATTGCAAATAAAAGTGTTAGGATTGACAGGAAACTAAATTAAGTGTAAATAAATAAATCAATCACTGTGTTGTGGAAGAATTACTATTTTAGAAGTGATTTCGTCTTGATCGGTGTAATCAGAAATGGACATTGCCCCCCAAAATTAACACAGAATTTCCAAACTCGTACACCTGAATAAGGAAGATGAGACTCAAAAGGATTACTCTTCTCGTAAAAGGCGGGAAATAAATTGCAAGAAACTCGAGTAAACCACAATAGGTTTAATTCCCAGGAAAGATTTGAGGGGCCATAGACAGTGTCGAAACCTCTTTTTAAATGGTGAGAGTATTTTGAAAACGGGAGTCGCCACCAACCTTTTAAAGTATGATTGGATCACTTTATAAAATATTTTGGTCTACGAAATTACGAGAAAACAGGTTCGGGAGTCGGTTACGCACAAGGAAGAATTAGCACCCTCGTAACGCCCAAAATTGGTACCAAATTTGAATAATTTTGTCTTAATGTCAAAAGCTTTATCAAGATACGAGTGAAGTCCCATAACTCTGATGTATACCCCTCGGTGACACTATCTCCTTTCTCTAACTGGGTTTTCTCTGACCAGGTACAAACAGAGGCATTGTCCTCCACTTTATCAAGATATTCGTTCCTCATTACAAAACTTTCTAATTTAGAAATCGAACCATGAATCGACACCCTTAAATGTTGAATGACATGTAATAATAACAAAATAAAATAAGTTAGTATCATATAAAAATAATGATAAACGAGTACTTACAAGGTAGCTTACTAAAGGCTATCACTATTTTCCCTAGGATAAGCACTTAAAGTTCACTATATGAGTTTTAGTTCTAAAGCAAGGGTACCTAAACCAGCAGATTCCTCGGTCCTCACCCATTATAGGCTCATATAGACCAAGTTCAGTTTAGAGGGACACATTTCACTATGGCCATACGGAGATGAAAATCTCACGAAGACATAGGTACAGTATCCCGGGAACAATCCACTAGCTCATACGGAGGTGAAAACCTCACGAAAGCATAGCTTCTCACTCCCACTTAAGGGTGCGACCACAACGGTCATGCAAATGCAATGTACGGCAATAGGATAACAAACATATGTAGCAAACACATGTAAAAAGGATCAAATTTTAAATTTTCCAAACATCCGACATTAAGACAGAAAATAATCAATTTCTTGGCTCGACTCTCTTATGTCGCCAGTGGAGTCGCCAAGCTGTCGAAACCTCTTTTTAAATGGTGAGAGTATTTTGAAAACGGGAGCCGCCACCAACCTTTTAAAGTATGATTGGATCACTCTATAAAACATTTTAGTCTACGAAATTACGAGAAAACAGGTTCGGGAGTCGGTTACGCACGAGGAGGATTATCACCGTCGTAACGCTCAAAATTGGTACCAAATTTGAATAATTTTGTCTTAATGTCAAAAGCTTGAAAGAATTTAGCAATAAGATCTATTTTAAAACCGTAATAATTTGAGTTGAAAATCAAAATTCTTTCGTCCCAAAAGAATGCGAACCTCACATCCAGCGTGATTGGACACGATATTCATAAACTTTCGTAACTAAAAAAAAATCATCTCATAATTTGTAAAATCTATTAAAAGGGTACTTTAGATATTTAGACAAACGAGAAATCGCAACCCAGTATGTTAGGGCACTATTTCTCGAATTCCTAAATACAAAAAACATTGCCTTATTTTTTAAGATTCCTTTAGATTAAATGAAATTTAAAAATAAAAAACGATGATGCATTTAACCTATTACAAAAGATCAATATTGGATTAATTAAACTACGTATTTTAACATTTCATGCAAATATAATGTTGAAAATGGTAAATATGACATAAATCATACAATATACTTTAACATTCCATACATACATAATCACAAATAACATGAATATACATATTATCATTTCGTACAAAAGTACAAAGCAGCAAGAATAATGAATATTAAACATATATAATGATACTTCATGCGAATATATTCTTAAGATAATAACATAAAATGATCAATTTGCACACGAATACATAACAATAAATAACATGATAAATAACAAATAATTTATAAGATGAAATTAGCGTGTTAAAACAATATCTAATAAAAGAAGGATAAAAAAATGAAAACAATAAAAAATATTAATCAATATAAGTAATAGAAAAATTTTGAAAAATATATATTATATATTTAATATAGTAGCTTGATATATTTATAAAAAAAAGATGTTAAATTAGAATAAAATTTTGTAGTAAATTTTAAATATAGACATTAAATATATATAGTAACAATATATGTATTAGTTTATAATAATTTACAAATTTAATTTTTATATACTAATAAATAATAAATAATGAAATAACATATATAATAAAAGGAAGATAATATAGGGAATAATATATAATAACATATGATATGTAATATATAAATAAAATATGATGAAATATAAATAATATGATAACTATTATAAAAATAAGGATGATATATATATGTACTATTATTTAATAACAATTTAAAAAAATTTAAAATTTTACACAATTAATGAATAATAAGATAATACATAATTTATAATAAAAAAATAAAGAAAATGCAAGGAATAATATATAGTAAAATATAATGTATAATAAAATTTATAAATAAAATGTATAATAATAAAAATAATATAATGGATAATATATAAATAAAAATAATATATACTATTTTACATAACTAAAATAAATAATATATATGGTATTTAACAAATAAATTATGCAAAAATATTTAAAAGGGTTAAAATTAAATAAAACTAAAGTTCTAGGGCTAATTTTAAAATAACAAAAAAAATTTAGACCTAATTGGAACGTATTCAAAACTACAAGGGACTCACTGGGCAATTTGCCCTAATCCCAAAACGACATCGTTCTTCAGAATGGATCTTAATGGCCATTAGGATTAAATTGAAACAAATATAAAAGATTAGGGCCGAATTAGAATAAAAATAAAATGAAATTGTAAAGATTAAAAATGCGGAAGGACTAATTGGGCAATTAGCCCATTTTCCAAAAACACGTGGATCCTCCCCGGGTCACGGGTCAACACGCGGATCCTCAACATTGATACGACGCCGTTCTGAAGCTTATTGTTTTAAGCTAAACGACATCGTTTTAATAAGGCTATATAAGCCAAATTTTAACCTAAAATTTCATTTCCAAACCGATTAAAAAAAAAAAAACAAAAAATTTCTCTGAAGGAGAGTTGAGATCTGGCCCTCGGAGCTCTGTTGAGCCTTAAATCCCGGGCTTGCACGCGCGCCACACGCCTCGTCAACACACCGCCTCTTACGGCGGCCGGAAGTTGAAAAGTCTCCCTTTTCAAGGGAAATTCGTCGGTAATTTTCCTTTTCCTTATTTAAGTAATATTTTATACGTTCATAACGAGAAAAAAAAGTAAAAGATCACATTTGTTTTCCTCGATAGCCTGTTGGTATATTTCGTATATGTAAACTGCCTGTATTTTTATTGTATGTGTATATAAAAAGGCCCCCTACATCCTTTTGATTCGGGTTTTTATAGCCACTGAAAAAGAAAATATATTACAATCTTTGATTTTATTTCCTGCCATATTTGCATTGGTCTCTACTGTTTCTTCTTTCTTTTTTTGCAGGTACCAGCGAAGAATCCGGCGGTGAATGTGCTGGCGTTGATTCGTGCACCGGTTTCGGCGCAATATGGCACCGGAATCACAATGTCGATGGAGGCGTCGATGAAGGTCACTGGAACGATGCAAAAAGGGTGTGACGATTAGCGTGCCTGCGGCGCTAATTCTAGAACCTTCCTCTAGCGTGTGCGGCTCCTAGGGTTTTAGAAACCTTAGGCCTTCCGTCCTCTATTAGTTTGGGCCTCCTGGGCCGTGTCCATTTGTGGGTTGGGTGTAACCGGGCATAGTGTCTTAGTGCTAAATGGGTATTGCATCGGGCCTTTAGGCCCATTTGTAAACAGGACATTACAACATGGATATTTATTTATTTAATTTACAAACTTTGTTTATTTTATTGTACGGGCCCGGGCTTATTTAGGCTGTTACAGACGGTCCTGCTTAAAATCTAATCTCCTAGACAGAATATTGCACTAATGTAATTTAGTAAAACATCATAATTTTTAGAGCAAGAACGGGAGAGAAAAGAAAGAATTGAGTTTTCTTATTTTTACGTGTTGTGAAAAATGAGTAGAATAGTATGCTATTTACATTGTTTTTAGAAGGGGCAAATGGTAAAATAAAGTGTTAGTTTCCAAAAATAGTAGAGGATTTTCCTCAACAAAAAATATTCTGCAATAGTCAAAGGATTTTTCTCAATCGAAAATATTATACAACAGAAAATATTTTGAAAAATATTTCTGGTTTGTATTACCAACATTCCCCCACTAATGTAAAAGAATTGGAAAATTTTGTAAACTTAAGGAAAGGTGAAACATGAGAAGAGCAATAGCGAAATTAGTTGCTTAAGCACTAGTATATTATGGTTTTGAACTAGTACGTAGTGAAATGAGTGGTTCTTCTCTTTAACAAGTGAACGAATCTTGAACTTGTTAATATAGGGGTTAACTCATGACACATGACTAATCTTAGGTCTAATTGTGATCCGCGATAGATCAACAATTTAGCCAATATACCTTGGGATACTGGTAAGTGCTCTAGAAAAATAGCCCAACGTTTTTAATAGAAGATGGATAATCCTTCACACTTACGTATGTGATTTCATAAAGTCTATCTCAGTATAGATCACCCGAACCAAGGCTATGAAATTATTAAGAGCATTTAATAAGCTCAACCTCTGAGTTTTATAATTTTATGAATTCATCAAGCTCGTCTCAATAAAACCACCCAAACACTGGAATATGAATTCATTAAAAGCATTTAATAAGCTCAACCTCTCAGTTTTATAATTCAATGAATTCATTAAGTCTGTCCTACTAGGACCACCCAAACTTTAGGCTATGAACTCATTAAGAGCAATGAGTTCATCCTTATGCATGTACATTGTGCGCTTTAGGGATAGGTAAAGATGTACACTATGAGTCTTTCCATGGTTTCGTTTGACCACATTGAACTTTGAAGACTAAGTTGGGTATCCACCATGAATTCCTCAACCGGTGGGCTTAAAATCCATCCCCTTCAACAAATTAATAACCATTTTCCTGCATAACCCTTTGGTTAGTGGATTAGCTAGGTTCCTCTCAGATTTTACATACTCCATGGCAAGTACTCCATTCTTTTTTAAGTGTCTCACATATTCATGTCTTATTTGTAAATGCCTTTTCTTGCCATTATAAGCCTGGTTTTGAGCAACACAAGCGGCGACTTGTGAATCATATAATAATGACACAAGAGGTGTAGGTTTCCCCCATAAAGAAATCTTTGCAAGCATATTCTTGAGCCACTCGGCTTTTTTCCCAACTCAGTCAAGAGTTATAAACTTTGATTCCATCATGGAGTGAGAAATACACGTCTGTTTAGTAGATTTCCAAGAAATATTTGCTCCATCTAAAATTAAAATATACCCACTTACAGAGCTAACTTTATTAGTTACCTAGTTTTCATCCAATATCTCTCTAAAACTAAAGAGTATCCAAAAAATTCCAACTTCTAAGTTATTATACTTTAATTTCACTCAAAATCATTTGGGGAAAGTTTAACCTTGATAGCATAGTAACTTGCGAACCATGACACTTTCCCCCACTTATTATGTCGATGCCCTCATTGACATGAAGCCACACTTTTAGTAACCTTGTTACGTCAAGTCAACATTTCAGTCTCAAGTCCATCTTGGGCCTTCGAGGCTAAAGATTATGATCCATTCAATACGCATAAGACATAGAATTGAATTTGGTCTCATCTCAATCGTTGTTGTAGTCTTGTTTATGCCAATTCCTCCACCGAACACTTAGGCTCAATGCCACAACATATAATAATTAGGTTACAACCTTGAGGAACCCTTAATGGTATGACCCTTTATCGACTGAATATTACTATGCTTTTGATACTTAAATATGCATCCTTCTGGATGTAGCACCAACCATATTCTTTCGACCCCAACACTAAAGTTCTCAACATGGAAAATTCAGACACATTGGCCATCTCCAACTTAGGCCCTCTCGGTCCCTCCATAGTCACCCCATTGGGTGTGGCCATTTTGGCCAACCAGAACACATGCGACACCATCGAACTAGGTTAATCTCCATATCAATTTTGGACTTTAATGCTCATTCACGCAAACTCTATCATGCCGCACAATCTCATAGGTTACTTGAACAAGACATCCCCTACTAGTTCTCTTATTCAAGCTTTCAGACTCGATAATCCTCTAGTCTAATTTAGTTAAAAATTTTGTGACACTTGGACTAGCTCCACAAATCTCATGTATTAGTAGCTCATCATAGATAAAAGCATCGTAAGCCCTATCTCAAACACAAGGATTCAGTGATTCGCTCATGGTCCTTCGACCAACTCAAACTCAAGGGTCCTCCAACTAACTCAAACTTAAGAGTCCTCTGACCCACTCAAACTTAAGGGCCCTCCGACCCACTTAAACATAAGCTTACTAGGCCTTCCAAGCTCATCTTGATCGCAATAGCCCACTAGCCAACACAGATAGAGCTTGCAACTACTCCAATACTACTTAGGCACACTATTGTACTACTTAGGTGCCTTCAAATCAATTACCTCAATATCATACTACCATAATTATAAATCCAATTTTGCCTTCATTGTCTATTTCTTTTTCTCTCTTCCGAGATTTGAACCCTAAGACCCTTTAGGATTTCACAATACCCAGAGTTTACAATCAAGTCCCATAGGCTCAACTCTCAACTTAGAATAGGAAAATCAGAGTTAAACCACTCGAGATCTAAGTCAACAAAGACAAACTCAAGTTCCAACACCTTAAATCCCTCCACTCATGTTACAAGCTCGACTTCTAAACTGCTTATAGGAGCCTTCATTGGTTCCAATAGTGGGAAACGAAAACGATTCTCACGTTTAAACAACAGTAAAGAAATCACTTCTGAATAGTTGGAAATATTCTACTGCATACACAATCGTTAACACTGCAAGAAAGCAAACTAAGTGTAGACAAATAAAGCAATCACTGTGTCGTGGAAGAACCACTGCCTTAGAAGCGATTTCGCCTTAGTCGATGTAATCAAAAATGGACGTCAGCCCCTAAGTTTAACATAATACTTCCAAATTTGTACACCCGAATGAGGAAGATGAAACTCAAAAGGATTGCCCTTCTCGTAAAAGTCAGGAAATAAATTGGAAGAAACTCGGGTAAACTACACTCGGTTCAATTCCCATGAAAGATCGGAGGGGTCATAAATGGTCCCGCTTAAAATCCAATCTCCTAGACAGAATATTGCACTAATGTAATTTAGTAAAACATCAGAATTTTTAGAGAGCAAGAACGAGAGAGAAAAGAGATAACTGAGTTTTCTTATTTTTCTCTATTATGAAAAATTAGTAGAATAACCTTTTATTTATATGGTTTTCAGAAGGGAAAAATGGTAAAATAACAGTATTAGTTTCCAAAAATAGTAGAGGATTTTCCTCAACAGAAAATATTCTACAACAGTCAAAGGTTATTTCTCAATCAAAAAATATTCTACAACAAAAAATATTTCTGATTTTGCATTACCAACACTATGAATTCAGATGCTAAGTCAGATATAGTTGTTGGGAATCAACCAATACCCCGGGGGACTGTTTGTGTAACAGCCTAATTTTCAGTGGTATCGGGAATAGAGATTTGAGATCACTAAATCCGACGAGTGATTTAAAAATTTAATAAATTAATATCTATGAGTCAAATGTGAATATAAAAGCATTTTTGAATCAGTGAATTTGGTGATTTAAAAGAATTAATTAGGTAAATTGGGTCAAGAATGAGGTATCGAGACCTCGACTTCATAAACCGAGCCATAAATATTTTTAGAAATATTTATGGAGTGTTGGTGAGGTAGTATTAAAATTTAGTCAGAAAATTTTGACGTTTGGGTAGTTAATTAAATAAAAAGGACTAAATTGAAAAAGGTATAAAAGTTGCTAAAATGATTAAATAGCTCAATTGTTAAATGAGGAAGGACCTAAAGTGCAAATAAGCCCAAAGGAGATATTTTGGGCGGCAATAGCTGAGAAAAATCAGAAAATGGGTGAAATGAGGGTAAAATTGGAAAATTGCCAAAATTAACTAAATTGGAATATCTAGAATTCTCTTCATTTCTCTTCATATTTATCAGCTGAAAAACAGCCATGGAGGAGGGTTCAAGCTGGTTTTCATACTCTAGCTTCATGTAAGTTTAATTCTTGCTTTTTCCTTAAAATTTTTATGTTTTTGGACTTTTACAATTGGGTCCAACTTACTATTTCATTAGTTTTTGATTTCCATGGCTAATTTTTGAAGTTTTTATGGATGATTACTGGAATAATATGATGAATAAACATAGAATTGAAGCTTTAATTTTGATATATGGTGATTTTATCAAGTAAAATTGATGAAAATTGGTTTAGGACCTAATTGTGAAAGAGTTTGGAATTAAGGTCTAGTGTTAAAGTTCTGATTTTCAAGGGTTATGAAGTAGTTTAAAATGATAGAATAAAGTATTAAATGAGAAAAATTAACTCAATTGAGGAGTTAATTAAGCAAGGATTGAATTGTATGAATTATGAAATTTGGGGCAAAATGGAAATCAATATTTTGCACTAAAACTGTTTTGAGCGGCAGCAGTAGTCTAACTTTGAAAAATCACCAAAAATTTTAGAAATCGAATTAGAGGATGAATAAAATATGAAATTAAATATTATTGAGTCTAGTTTCTTATAAAAGAAATTATTTAAGCAATGGAGGTGTAAATCATGAGATACAATAACTTTTGTGAGACAAGGTCAGAATGATTTTGGGTTCCCCTGTTCTGAGTTTGTAAAATCATAAAAAAATTAATAAAAATAATTAGGGGCTTAAATTTATATGTTTAGAATCCTGAATGAGTCTATTTTCACAAGAAACAAATTAGGACATCATTCGAATCCTATACGAGAAGATAATTAATTTTTAGTGAAGAACGGTTGGAACTGTCAGACAGCAGAACAGGGGAGACTTCAATGAATAAACTGTATTAATTGGCTCAACCAAAAATTCTGAAAATTTTATGGTAAGAATATATGTGAGTCTAGTTTCAGAGAAAATTAGCGGTTCTTAATTTTGAGTTCTGTAGCTCAAGATAAAAATAATTTAGTGACTATGACACGGATAGATAGCTTGAATATTCACATAAGTAAAGAGTGAAAATTATGGATAATGTTACTTATAAGTGTGTTATTTATACTAAGGATGTGGATGGAGAGGAGGAGGAGGAAAAATATACATATGTGTATGAATGACTTGTGTATAAATTGACCACGTGCCCGATTATAATAGATAAACGTTGAATTAGAAATGATATAATGTTTTATTTGAAATGTTTATTATGAAATTATGATTATCGCTATAATACAAAAAAATTGAACTTGTAAATTTATATAACTAAATTTTAGTGACCATTTGTTAATATTATTAAATTTCAATATTATTTTATGAATGGTGATTAATATTTATGTATGTTAATTGTTATGAAAACATATTTAAATTATTTGTAAGTGTTTCGTACTTCTTGGTAATGCCTCATACTCTATTCCGGTGATAGATACGGGTAGGGGGTGTTACATTTTTGGTATCAGAGCTATGGTTTAGTCGGTTCTCGGACCAAATGTAGTATATGTGATAGTGTGATATCTCTCGACTCTAATGAAATTTGTTTTATTTATAGAAAGAGATGTTTTTTTTGTCAACCGAGCTAATTCTGATAATGCTAAAAGCGATACTCAAGTATACGAGTAGAAAGTTGATTATGATGAATCGGTACCAAAAAAAAAATGAATAAATGTTTTATAATACATGTCGATGATGAATATTATGTTATATGTATTATTAAAAGCAAATTATATTATTACATGAAATATTGTGCTGATGACTAAATTACAAAATATACAAATGTAATATATGAAGAACATGATAAGGATTATTAGAGAATTATGAATGAATAGTGAATTTTGAAATATATTACATGTATTGAAGATAAAGAAGATATAAGTATATAAATTATTGGTACAAGGATTAAATTGTAAAGCATGTAAAAATATTATGCGAAAGGTGTAAAAGTGATATACATGTATGAAATAATTTGCCCAAGTAGACAAGATTAGAACTACTAGGATGTTAAGGGACCTCAGCATGCTCTCTGAATATTAGCACGTCAGTGCTCTCTGAATATTAGCACTCCGGTGCTCTCTGAATATTAGCACTCTGGTGCTCTCTGAATATTAGCACATCAGTGCTCTCTGAATATTAGCACTCCAGTGCTCTCTGAATATTAGCACGTCAGTGCTCTCTGATTATTAGCACACCAGTGCTCTCTGATATTTAGCACGTCAGTGCTCTCTGATTAGCACATTTGTGCTCTCTGTATAGCACATTTGTGCTCTCTGTATAGCACTTCAGTGCTCTCTGTTCATTAGTGCATAATAATGCACCTCTGTATAAGTCCCGTATATCCGAAGTGTTTTATCTAGTCTCCTGGGCCTCTGCTAAGTAAAAAGTAAAGAAATTTTCATTACAAGATAAAGGATTATCTCTAAGTAAAAAAAAAAATATTAGTTATGATAAAGCAGAACTCGTAAAAAAAATACGGATAAATGTTTTATAGTACTTGAGAATGATAAATGTTATATGAATAAATACATGAAAATTAAATTATGAGGCTTTACGATCTATACCCCTTTACTAGTACAATTATATGCAATGAAATTCATGAGATTTATATTCATTAAGTTCAAAAGTAGAAAACGAAAAGTTTAATAGTTAAGCAATTGATAATACAGTCGGAATTGAGAATGAGTTAATAAGTAAAGATGGGTTCTGAATAGAAATATCATGTTTTTTTTGAAAACTGGCTGAAATATATAGTACCACTGTTAAAGAAAGAAGTTCTTTATAAGAAAATCGATTTATTCAGACATAGTATTTACAGAATAGTTAACTAAAAATTTCTTTCGAATTAGTTTCTTGAGTGAACTGAATGATGTAAAATTATTAATGACTATATTAGTCAATGAATTGGTGAATGAAAAAAAAAAAAAAAAAAGAAAAGAAGAAGAAGAAGAATAAGATATTTGAACATAGCTGTTACAATTGGGTAATTGGTATAAAATGGTAGATATACATTATATGTTAAAGGGGGAATTAAGTAAGTGGGAATGATAAGTGAAATTAGAAAGAATAATGAAGAGTATATTCAGGTGAAAAGTTCCATGTTTATGATAAGAGTTTGAAGAACGATAAGAAGGGTTATAGGTCATTAATGAATTAAAAATATATATACATAAGTATATGAAATCGAAGGGACGATTCTCAGATCAAATGAGGTGTGTAAAGTGTTTAGAAATACATGCCATAAAAATCTGTGATAGAGTGATGTGTATGATCCGATCTAATTTTTGTTTTACTTATAGACAGAAATACTTTTCAATCGAGTTATTTCAAAAAGTGTTGAAAGTGACACTAAGGTGTCTAAGTAAGAATGTGTTTATGATAAGTTGAAACTTAGAATGGCATGAAAAAGAGTTCATGATATAGATGTGATGATGTATGAAATAAATAAACATAAATTGAGAAATATGGAAAAAGGAAAATGAAATAAAAGTTTATCTTGTGATGAGCGCGCCTATGTTGTTTGGTATTTATATGATGTTATGTTATTGATAAATGTTGTGTTAGACGTGTGTGTATATATATAAGAGCTAAAAGTCGAGGCTTTACAATCTTCACCCCCTATCATTATGGTATTATATAAAAAAGTTTATGAAATTTATATTGAATAAGTTCACAAGTATGAAATAAAAGAGTTCAAAAAGTGGAATAATTAATAATGTGGTCAGAGATAAGAATGGTTTAACAAGTAAAAACGGTTCTGGAAGAGATGATAGATTGTTTTGAAAATCATTCAAATTAAGTGATGCCACAGTTAAAGAGGAGGACAATCAACTTATCCATGTATGATGTTTAAAGAATGTGTTATCAGGAATTCTTCGAGTTTTCTTAAAGAAGATTGGCATTGACAAAGTGTGGATTGTGAATGTTCAAGCTAAATTTTTATATTGATTTTATTTTCTTAGGTAATATTGATTAAGGTCAATGACATAAATTGAGATGTGGTGTTTTGTTTGAACTAATGCCGTTAGTAAACCTATTTGACTAGCATGTTACGGAAATTGTGAAAGATTATGTGTTTGAGTTGTTTTAACAACTTGAAGAGGGAATTGTTTTGAAGGGTTATTATTGTTTGACAATTAAGATGGAATCAGATGTTTTAATCAGAACAAGTTATTCAGTTGGAAGGTAAATTTAGATATATGCATGTAAATCTATCTTCGAGTTTGGAAATGAATTTTATGTATTCATGGGTAAATAAACGGATAGTCTGGAAAAAAAAAATGCTACATACTTCCTGATCTCAAGAGTTTAAAGTGTCGAATATCACAGAAAAATTTGAATTTAAGACAGTAATGTTGATTTGAGCTATTGAAAGATTGTGAGTTGCTATCAATTAACCTTTGAGAGGAGTAAATGTAGAAATGTATGTTCTGAGTAATGAAGTTTTATTTATTTTGCAAGCGATGATTACTTAATTGATCCTGTATAATGACATTTAGAAAATTAAAAGTAATCGAGTACTGTGTAAGGTTCTTAGGCAACATTACAGGATGGGGGATTTATGCTGAAATCTTAACATCTTTTCTGGTAAGATTTTCGGGGACGAAAATCCCTAAAGGGGGGGAGAGTTGTAACAG
Organism: Gossypium anomalum; assembly: GCA_025698475.1. Classification (NCBI taxonomy): domain Eukaryota; kingdom Viridiplantae; phylum Streptophyta; class Magnoliopsida; order Malvales; family Malvaceae; genus Gossypium; species Gossypium anomalum. The sequence continues at coordinate 13,045,314 of CM046956.1, forward strand.
CCTAATTTTCAGTGGTATCGGGAATAGAGATTTGAGATCACTAAATCCGACGAGTGATTTAAAAATTTAATAAATTAATATCTATGAGTCAAATGTGAATATAAAAGCATTTTTGAATCAGTGAATTTGGTGATTTAAAAGAATTAATTAGGTAAATTGGGTCAAGAATGAGGTATCGAGACCTCGACTTCATAAACCGAGCCATAAATATTTTTAGAAATATTTATGGAGTGTTGGTGAGGTAGTATTAAAATTTAGTCAGAAAATTTTGACGTTTGGGTAGTTAATTAAATAAAAAGGACTAAATTGAAAAAGGTATAAAAGTTGCTAAAATGATTAAATAGCTCAATTGTTAAATGAGGAAGGACCTAAAGTGCAAATAAGCCCAAAGGAGATATTTTGGGCGGCAATAGCTGAGAAAAATCAGAAAATGGGTGAAATGAGGGTAAAATTGGAAAATTGCCAAAATTAACTAAATTGGAATATCTAGAATTCTCTTCATTTCTCTTCATATTTATCAGCTGAAAAACAGCCATGGAGGAGGGTTCAAGCTGGTTTTCATACTCTAGCTTCATGTAAGTTTAATTCTTGCTTTTTCCTTAAAATTTTTATGTTTTTGGACTTTTACAATTGGGTCCAACTTACTATTTCATTAGTTTTTGATTTCCATGGCTAATTTTTGAAGTTTTTATGGATGATTACTGGAATAATATGATGAATAAACATAGAATTGAAGCTTTAATTTTGATATATGGTGATTTTATCAAGTAAAATTGATGAAAATTGGTTTAGGACCTAATTGTGAAAGAGTTTGGAATTAAGGTCTAGTGTTAAAGTTCTGATTTTCAAGGGTTATGAAGTAGTTTAAAATGATAGAATAAAGTATTAAATGAGAAAAATTAACTCAATTGAGGAGTTAATTAAGCAAGGATTGAATTGTATGAATTATGAAATTTGGGGCAAAATGGAAATCAATATTTTGCACTAAAAAACTGCTTTGAGCTAATAGCAGCAGTAGTCTAACTTTGAAAAATCACCAAAAATTTTAGAAATCGAATTAGAGGATGAATAAAATATGAAATTAAATATTATTGAGTCTAGTTTCTTATAAAAGAAATTATTTAAGCAATGGAGGTGTAAATCATGAGATACAATAACTTTTGTGAGACAAGGTCAGAATGATTTTTGGGTTCCCTATTACGAGTTTGTAAAATCATAAAAATTGAATAAAAATAATTAGGGGCTTAAATTTATATGTTTAGAATCCTGAATGAGTCTATTTTCACAAGAAACATTTTCACAAGAAACAAATTAGGACATCATTCGAATCCTATACGAGAAGATAATTAATTTTTAGTGAAGAACGGTTGGAACTGTCAGACAGCAGAACAGGGGAGACTTCAATGAATAAACTGTATTAATTGGCTCAACCAAAAATTCTGAAAATTTTATGGTAAGAATATATGTGAGTCTAGTTTTATAGAAAATTAGCGGTTCTTAATTTTGAGTTCTGTAGCTCAAGATAAAAATAATTTAGTGACTATGACACGGATAGATAGCTTGAATATTCACATAAGTAAAGAGTGAAAATTATGGATAATGTTACTTACAAGTGTGTTATTTATACTAAGGATGTGGATGGAGAGGAGGAGGAGGAAAAATATACATATGTGTATGAATGACTTGTGTATAAATTGACCACGTGCCCGATTATAATAGATAAACGTTGAATTAGAAATGATATAATGTTTTATTTGAAATGTTTATTATGAAATTATGATTATCGCTATAATACAAAAAAATTGAACTTGTAAATTTATATAACTAAATTTTAGTGACCATTTGTTAATATTATTAAATTTCAATATTATTTTATGAATGGTGATTAATATTTATGTATGTTAATTGTTATGAAAACATATTTAAATTATTTGTAAGTGTTTCGTACTTCTTGGTAATGCCTCATACTCTATTCCGGTGATAGATACGGGTAGGGGGTGTTACAGTTTGACTTGAGACATCGTAAATTGGAGTTTGTTGATAAAAATAATAAGAAGGCAGATGAGGCGAAAGTTCACATGGTGGAGAAGAGCCATATGAAAAGCTGAGCTAGTTGAGGATGATTGGGCAAAGCTTTGGCATATAAAAGTGGTGTTTTGACTTTGATGGTGAGGAATGAGGCTATGAGCTATCCTCTGGCCTTGACATGTGGCCATTAAGGTTCTCATAGGTATGTTAATTAGGGAGTTGGATAGTTTTCTAGCCGAGAAGGACTAAATTTATAAGTTTGGCAACTAGGCGGTGATATATTGCGTGTACTTGATGAGGTTTCATGTGTTATACATAAAGAGAAGAGTCTGGACAACAAAGTAAAAGGGTCCACGTGCTGAGCACGCGATATAGGTCGGCAAGGTTCATGATCCTAGCAAGGTACCAATATGAGGTGAGGTGACACTAGGTACAACAAGACATCTCTGAGAGAGTTCAAAAGAGATACACATAGACTTTTAATTGCTTAAAAGATGTTTAGCATGCCTTGCTCCATCGGAAAGGAGTATTAAGGGCTTTGAAAAATAGTAAACATCTTTCGACCATTTTAAGATGAATTTATTTAATGTGACTACACTTCTTGTTAATGTAAGAGTATGCCCAAAGATCAATCATGAGATGGTTGTAATAACATACTTGATTTATCATGTTTTAATATAAGGCGTTTCCATTATTATTTTAGTTTTTCTTTCTGTGTGTATAAATAAACCGTTTTATAATAATGTCCTGAGAATAATATGATTGTTCTTAAAAGATCCTTAGTCAAGTATTATTGTTGACTAGGACAACAATAATGCATTGAGGCTAACATGTAGTTGATTGATGATAAAGAGTTGTCATTGATATTGAGTGTCAAAATCAATGCATGAATATCTGTGTTAGAAAACAACATATTGGACTGACCCGCTATGAGTATGTTTCTTGGATTATTATGTAATTGTCACAACATTACTCATAGTGATTAATATGTATATGATCCTCAGACTTGAGATTATCATTATCCTAACATCGTGAGTTGTATATTTTGATACTGATCAAATGTGTACATGTGAATCGGTTGTTCTATAAAGGCTGATGTTGGATATACCACAATCTATGTAGAGGGATATGGTTGATCAATATAGAATAGGTCCCTCCTATATAATGAGAGTAATATCTTAGGCCACTTGATTGAGTGAGACTAAAAATGCATGGCCATGCTCAAATAAGTTGATATGAGATGTCATACTTATTTGTATATCATAGTCTACTCAAGATATCAAGAAACATGAGATGGACTATGCAAGTGTGACTATTCCATGACTTGTGTTCATTCCAGAGATAAATGACTTAAGGATTAATGCATGAAAGATAAATCACAAAAGGTTATGTCGAATCATGACTTCTTGTAACTTAGGTAGCAATGATGCATTGCTAGATGCCACTCATTGTATGTAACATTAGAATCATTCTAGTATTACTGCTAACGTTACAAGAGCCTACAGGGTCACACCATATGGTTGAGATGATCGGAATAAAACATAGTTGGTATTGTTTTTGGTTGTCGCATGAATTAAATTAATTATAGAACTAATTTAATTGGGCAATCAAATATCGAACATATTATATGTACAAGAATGTTGTACACATAATGAGAATATAATTCTATTAATATATGAAGTTGGTTCGTATATAAATTTAAATAAATATAGTTTATCGAAATCTTTGTTATAATTAATGTAATTATAATTTTCGGTTAAAACATCGTTATATTTATTTATTTTAAAACATTTGATATAAATATACCAAATTTAAAAGGGGAGTTATATATATATAACCCTAAAAAGAAAACCTAGTTTTGTTTTTGAGTGGTCTAGCAATCGTCAAAACAAAGAAATCTCTAAAACCATTTTGGGGACTTCTTCCGTTCATTGTCAACTAGGTGGACTACGTAGAGGTTGGCATCTGAAAAGTTGCGACTTGGTTCGATAGTGGTTTGAAATTCTCATTACCGAGGCGTCGCTGTCTACTCAAATTGAAGTTTCGGTAATTTTGAAACCATTTTCATTATTTCGGTTTTCCCGATTCGTTCCTCGCACGTGGATCCATGGTTGGATTGCCAGAATTTTATTTTTCCGCTACGCCTTGGGGGCACCGGCATTCCAGCAGTTAACAATTAACTTTCTTATATATTTCAATAGATTCATATAAAGTATAACATGAATCCTTTTTAAGTTTACATCACTGCCCCATTAGAAATCATTAATACTAAGACTAAATGCACACTTTGTTGCATTTAACTACGTAGTGTATTCCCTTAGCACATGGACCACTTCTTAAAAGGTCTCAAACATTTTGTTCCATAAAAGCACTATTGACCAATATATCATTAACATAGACTTTCATATTCTTTCCAGTTGAATTTATTAACTATTGATAAGTGGCACGTGCATTCTTTACCCAAATGATAGTACTTTGTAACAAAGCAGTCAATCCTTCATGATAAAGGAAGCTTTCTTTTGATCTTCATAACCATCATGATTTGATTATACCTAGAAAAGACATCCATGAAGCTTATGTACTTATGACTAACTGAGGCATCAACTAGCCTATTTATGGACAGTAGAGATAAGCTATCTTTAGGGAACGCCTTACATAGTCTGGTGAAATTTACACGCATTCTTAATGTTTGTTCTTTATTATCACAACATTGGAAACTCATTCTAGGTATATCATTTCTTAAAGCTACTAGTTTGTCCACCTCTACTCTCATAGCATGAACCACTACTAGGGTGATCCTGAGTTTCTTCTATTTGAGTGGCTTAACATTTGGGTCCAAATTTAAGGAATATGCTATCATCGCAGGGTCGACATCTAACCAAGTGATCGATTTATCCCTCAACAAATTACCCAGAGTTGTTTATCTCATTCTGTCCTTGAAAACACTAACAAAAGAAGAAATGTTTTTAGGTCATGTGGGTTTTATAATTTTTTTAAATTGGGTTGGGTTCTAAACTTTTTATTTTAATTTAGGTAGGTAAATCTAAATTGATTCATTAAAAAAACTTAAGATTTGACATAAACAAATTTTGATTTTAATTTGAATGGACTAATGATTAGAGTTTTTATCATATAGCCATTTGACACGAATTCCAACTGTGCTAATTTAATTTAATATTATATATAAAAAAAAAGATACGAATGAATCTAATTGAATACTTAAAACATTTATGGTCAAAATTATACAAATTGCTATAAACAAATGCTGACGTGTAAGAGTTACCAGTAATTTTTAAGGTTTCCTTCATGCAAATATTGATAAAACTCAGTATTTTTGTTCTTATTTTATTCTATTTATTTTTTATTATGATGTATGTAGCCCTATATCCTGTGGTGTAAACAAAATGTGTTCAGTAGAAAAACTAAAAATTAATTTTTGAAAAATAAGAGAAAATTAGAAAATTTGTTTTAAATGGGAAAGTTAAAAACAAAGATTTTAAGGTTATAAATTTTAGTAATAGTTAGACCTGGGTTCACATAATTTTAGGACCTTTTTTCATTTTTTATTAACGATAAAAATTTATTCTACTTTTACTAAAAATAAAAATTATATCACATATGTTTATTTAAATTAATTAATTATTATATTAGTAACACTAATTTATCTAAAAATATATGCCTTAATTTAATTACTTCTTATTTCTTATAGTTTTTTTTATTAAAAATATTGAAATATTTTATTTTTTAGATTTTAGATTTTAGAATTTTAAAAAAAAAAATACTAAATTAACAAAAAGTATGATCGTTGAATGCTAAAAAATTATTTATTTATTTATTAATAATTGTCACATATACACACGAAATTAAACAGAATTATCGTTGGAGATTCAATGTCTAAATTACGAAAATTAAATTTTAGATTTCGTTAAAGTACAGGGACTGTGGGCAAATTTAAACCTTTTGTACGTCATTGACAAAACTACCCTCTATTCGACTATTCCCTCCATAGTTTCCCTCTTCTCCCGGTGTTGTTCAGTGCTGATTCCTTTGGTTGCCAACAATGGAGAAACTGAAGCAAGCAGTGAAAGAGATCGCCTACTACCGACACCAAGCTAAGTTTTCCAAGCTTCATCTCTCTCTTATTCCTTTCCTCTCCTTAGCTTCATCTCTCTACGGCGCCCTTCTCTATATTCGTCAGTCTCTTTACCGCTCTGGTTTCTTCTCTAAGAACAGGTCCATACGACACACTCCCCCTCATTAATTATATATTAAAGCTTAGTTTGGAGGATATTATCTTCAAGTTAATTATTCGTTTGTTTTGTTTAATTTATTGGGTTTTTGTTTTTGAAGGTTGCCAGTGCCGGTAATCAGTGTTGGGAATTTGACGTGGGGAGGAAATGGAAAGACCCCAATGGCTGAGTTCATAGCTAAACGCTTAGCTGATTATGGAATTTCACCTCTCATTTTGACGAGGGTATTCTGTTTTTTCCTCAATTATTTTCATTTTTGTACTTGTTTTTTTTGCACTATTCATTGTTGTACTTGATTCTTCATATGGTAGGTTAGGGGGTCTGAATGGGTTTGAATATGAGTCAATTTGGAATTGGATCATCAACCTTTTCAAATAAAATCGGCTCGGGTTGGTAACCTTTTTATTGCCGATTTATGTACTGATCAGGTTGGGTTTGAAGTCTTGTTCCCGGGGCGTTATTAGGCTTTATGTTGATTTGGGTGCGGACCATTTTGGGTTTCGGTATCGGTATAGGTCCTAACTGGGTAAGGTTGACCCAGGTTTTGGCAACCTTAAGGGATTGGTTTGCTTGCTTTCCAGCCATTGAGATGGTTGGTGCTTTGTAGCTGTAATATTTATATCGGTTTCTTGATGTGAAAGATTGGCCATTGGGTTTAAGTAAGTTTGAGTGGATTCTAATTGTTTTGAGTTTTGAATTTCGATGTTTAGCGGCCAAGAATAGAGCTAACTTTTATCTCGGTTATTGTCACTTCCAATTTGCAATTCCATTATAAAATTTGGTTCTCTTGAAGGGCTATGCCGGTGGAGATGAAGCTAAAATGCTAAAAAGGCATCTACTTGGGGGACCTGTAAAAGTTGGTGTAGGTGCAAATCGGGTGGCCACTGCCAATTTGTTCTTTGAAAAATATGGATATGTAGATTACCGTGGTAGTAAATTCTTTGAGAGAACCTATCTTGACCCAAAAATGGGAAGTCATGTTGGTTCACAAAAAATTGGTGCAGCAGTTTTAGACGATGGTATGCAGGTATGAGTATGACAGTTTCTTTCGTATTCCTCGCATTGTTCTATTGCATGTCTTATTACATAGTAATTATCTCTTAGCTAGTTTTTGTATATTAACAAGAAATTATATGGCCAAATAACTTCTCTTGGTAGTTCCCTATATCTTGCTAAGCTGATGAATTCATTTTTATGCCAGCAGTTCTTGTTTTAGGATTTGATATGCTTTTATATTTAGTTTCTGCATTTCCCTTTATCTGGGTAATTTTTAAGCAAAAAAACATTTATATGCTGGTAAGTAATCATCTCATGTGTATGGAAGGCAGCATTGGAGCTTATGTCGTGACCTAGAGATTGTAATGATTAACGGACTAATGCCTTGGGGAAACTGCAAGCTACTTCCTCTTGGACCCTTAAGAGAACCTTTAATAGCAATTAAACGTGCCAATATTGCTGTAGTCCATCATGCTGACCTGGTATGATGAACTGATCTTTCAAGTTGTACTTTTCTAAAAGATAATTTCTCATTCTTCAATAAAATTTCTGCATATTTTGGCTTATGTTTTTGTAGGTGGACTATGTTAAGGAGTTGACTAAAAGCTCATGCTTAAAATCATGCAGGTGTTGGAACAAAAGCTCAAAGATATCAAGTTAGTGGTTCAAGAAATCAAGGAGTCACTTCCTATTTTTTACACCAGAATGACTCCCTCATATTTCTTTGAACTGAGAAATATAAGCACAAAGATGCATTTGGGAGCTGTGCTCGATGCAGTTGTCTTATGTGTTTCTGCAATCGGTTCTCCCGATGCTTTTGTGCGGGTGATGGAAAAGGTATTACTATTAATGTTATTTATTTTCCGGTTTAGTTAACATGTGATGCATAATGGAGAGTCTCTTCTCCATCACTTATTTCTTCTCATATTCATCTCTATGAAGGAATTTTACTGTGTTCAATAACTTGCTGCAGATTGGACCATTATTTGTCGATCGATTTGACTTCAGTGACCATTACTCGTTTCAACTTAAGGTACAGTGCTCCTCCTTTATTTAAACTTGTCTGGAGACAACTTTAATCTCTTTGCAAGAACAATGGATAAAAGACACAAACCTTATTAGACTCCTAACTGATCATTTTAGTCTGCCGTTTTTCATTCTTTATATCCTAGATCTATTTTCCATGCAATCATGTTCTGGTTTTGTGATGTCGATGAAACCTAGGATATTCATATGATGAGAGAGCGGCTTAGACAACTCGAGGACAAGTTTGGTTATAAGCCAATTGTTATAGTTACAGAAAAAGTGAGTAACCGAGAAAGCTGGCTTGATGCATACAGAAGGTTTCTCTTGATACGAATCCTTTAATCATGTTAAACTCTATTATACCAGGACTATGATCGAGACGCCGAGATTCTGAAACATTTGCATCCTTTCAAAGTTCTGGTACTCTGTTCTGAAATGCAGATTATACCTTGTAACGGCGGCAATGAGGATAGCTTCAAGTCGTTATTAAAGGAGCTACTGGAAGTGTAAATGCGTATCAGGTGCAGATTACATTCAGCTTTTAGACACCATAGTAATTGCTTATGCTATGTATGCTGTGGCTGAAGTTTGCTTGAATGAACATTGAACGAATGACACATTCAAAGAGTTTTGGACCAATTATATGAATACCTATTTGATTTCGGTTTTGAGCTTTTAAAAAACTAAAATATTGCTTATTAACCGAAATTTTTTTTAAAACTAAACTAAACTAAACTGAACCGAACTGAACTATTATTCATACTCAAAATTCAGATGGACTGATTTGGACTGTTTTTGGGCCTTCTATCCTTGTAAGTGGGCCTTGATTTAGGCAATTTAGGTTCAAATTTTTTACATTGTTAAAAGAGTAAAATTTGAAATTACTCGGAACCATTTTTTTAAAGGGTTACTGTATTGAAATCATCATCTCCAACCTTACCATTTGTATGAAACAATGAATTTTGTACTTTAGGATTTATGAAAATTATATTAGTTTCTACCTTTTTATTTTATTTTGCATTGAATTTGGATTTGGTTACAAGTATATTTAGTATTAGCACATACCAAATATGTTCATTGCATGTTGGAAATTAATCAAGTAGGGTTAGAAATATCATGAATTTGAATGTTCTTTTTTTTCATGATTGTAAATATAGTGCTGCCCTTATGGTTCTATTCTTATGCATAAAAAAATTCCCTTTGAAACAAGAAAAGTTAATTGTATTGGCCCTGCACCAAAACAAGACAAATAGCATAGAAGCAAAGATTTTGTCGAGTTCTCCAGATATATAGGAAGTAGACAATCAAGAGGGCTTGAAACAAAGCGTGAACGCAAGTGAGATAGGTTGAGTCAGTGGTGATCCATTTGGCATCTTTATGTTGCAAAGAGCTCCACGCCTCTTATCCTTTGAAAGCACTCATTTGTGGTGGTACATCACACCATCAATAGATAAAAACCATGGTCCCATGTATTGTTCATTGAGCTGCGTCAAAGTGTCTCCACCGGCTAGCCTTCCACCAACCAACTTGCCCTTGTGGATCAATGGTTATAGTGGGGGGTTGTGCCAGCTTTCCAAAATCATTTTGTCCATAAAATAACAATGGTTTTCTTCAATTATAACTGTTATTTGGTCAAATTTCTTGCTTCTTTATTTATTCATTCATGTTCTTCATTCAGCTGACTCCCAACCCTGATAATATATTATATAATTCTATGATCACATCATTTAAAATTTTTAGAAATAAATATACCTTCATTTTCGATGATGTGCCATTTTTTGATTCACTGGCCATGCATAAAACTACAAAAATTAGAGTTTTGAGTCAAATAAGATAAAACATTGTAATAGCAGTATTTAATTTCTTTATGCTTTGCCGGCCTTAAAAATTAATTTTTGGGTTTGAATGTTTTATTAACAAGATATAGTTTTAGGTTAATATATATGATTTATTTGTTCTGTTTTTTTATACACACAAATCAATCTATAGCCAAATTAATTGTGTGAACTAAATCTAATTTAAAATGATTTGACTATTAATTAGTTGAAAGTAACTAGAAAACAGAAATAGTATGGGTAATAATCGTAAGAAACTAATTAAAAAATGGAAAGTAGTTCGAGTATGGGACGGTGCCATTCGATTGCTTACTATGATATCTATTTCCAGCTTTAAAATAAAATAAAAGCTGAGACATGGAACGTGACCATGAATCAAATGGTAGGAAAATGGGATCCACACCTGAACTGAATTAGTTTGTTGTCTGTCTTACCACTCATTGGGTTCTGTCTGAATCAATGTGGTGGGTTCACACACCATCCAACTCTACTTACACACGCTTACAGCTTTATATTCTTAAAGCATCCCATTCATTCCTTTTTATTTTATTACATAACTTCTTAACATGTTTCATTCACTCTCTATTAATAATTAACATGTTTCGTTCACTCTCTATTAATAATTAACATGTTTCGTTCACTCTCTATTAGTAATCATCAAATTTTTATATTAAATAATTTTTTATTTAATATTTAATATACATATACATAATTTTTTTATTCAAAAGAATAGAGCTCCACTCTCTTCCGTCCTCAACCCGACACTGTCTATAAAAAAGAATATGAAACTCTTACATCTTCATCTCCCCACTTTAAACCAAAGTTTTTTCTTCAATAAAGGAATGGATGATGGTAGAGGTTTTAGGGCGAAGAACTTCTTGTTGTTTTTGTTATTCTTTTGTTTATTGAGTTTGAGAATGGAGTTTTCGAGAGCTCAAATGGTGCCGGCGGTGTTGGTTTTCGGGGATTCGTTGGTTGATGTAGGGAACAACAATTACCTTCCGGTTTCCATTGCAAAAGCAGATTTTCCTCACAACGGAATCGATTTTCCAACCAAGAAACCAACCGGGAGGTTTAGTAATGGCAAGAATGCAGCTGATTTGCTTGGTAAGTAATCTTCATAACTGGGGTGAGTTTTTGGATGATAATTAAGTTTCAATGTAAAGCACCACGAATTTACTGATAAGTAGCCATGCAAAGTAAATTTAATTAATCACCCTTTTTTTTTTCTTTCTTTCTTTTGGCAACTTTATAAACTACCCTTTTCTTCATGTTATTTGTGATTAAATATTTATCAATTAAATTTTAACTTGATTATCATGAGTATTGTTGAAGATATGGGTCAAAATACGATAGTTTATTGTTTCAAAATATTGCTTTAATAACAATTATGAATTAAAAAAAGAAAAAGGCTGAATCACTTAAAAAGTTAAAAGAGTATTGATGCTCATCTGGGTTGATTGACCGTATAAAAAGTTGAATAAGATTCTTAAGTAGTAATATTAAAACAAAGCTATATATATAGCCAAAGTATCATTCATTGATGCTCATCAGCTTTATCCTTAGTTGAAAATTTTAACGAATATTTTAGTTTACAGATAATGTTTGAAATATTTGTGAATCTCAAAAGTCCTTTCAACTCGGAAAATATTTGATTTGATTATCTCCCAACTTGGAAGCAACCTGCTTTCATTTAAGACTCACATGAAATAATAAAAAACATCTGACACATAAGAGTTACTTCACCTTTGACTACTTAGTAGTATTAGATTTATTGTATTCACATTGTTCCATTTACATAATATTGTTATTTGGGCAGCTGAAAAATTAGGGTTACCAAGTTCACCACCCTATCTTTCTTTGTTAAAGAAGACAGATGAATCATCATATATAAACGGCGTTAGCTTCGCCTCAGGTGGTGCCGGAATCTTCAATGGCACGGATCAAACTTACGTAAGGCTCTAATAAATGTCATGTGTACGAATCAATTGTTTCTCAAATGTAGCTATATTAGGGTTTGTAGTTTCACATGGTTTGCCTAATTTCTAGGGTCAATCCATTCCTTTGTTAAAACAAGTGGACAACTACATTGTAGTATATAAAAGTTTAGTGCAACAAATGGGATCATCTGGTGCAGAAAAGCACCTTTCAAAAGCCCTTTTCTTCATTGTTATCGGTAGCAATGACATGTTAGATTATTTTGGATCGTCTGATCTTAGAAAGAAGAGCACCCCACAACAATTTGTGGACTTGATGGCCAACACCCTAAAAGGACAACTCAAGGTAACTAATTAAGTGATATTTGCATTGGAAAAAAATAGTGAAACTTGATCCTAAAATTTCATCATTCGTTTTGCAGAGACTACACGAAACCGGTGCACGTAAATTCGTTTTAACCGGTATCGGAGCGATAGGGTGTATTCCTGCAGAAAGGGTTAAAAACAAAACCCATGAATGCAATGAAGAATGCAATTTTTGGTCTGTCAAATACAATGAAGAGCTGAAGGCAATGTTGAAAGGGTTAAAATCAGAGCTTCAAGGCATAAACTACTCTTATTTTGATACTTATAGTATCATGCAAAATGTCATCCAAAAACCATCTTCTTATGGTATTATATATATAACTTGTGGTTTAATTAATTTATGCAGTTTTTTGGGGGGTCATTTAATTGTTTTAGGTTTTGTTAAGAGGTTTGAGATTTTTCAATTTATGGTTGCAGGGTTCAATGAGATAGAAAGTGCCTGTTGTGGGCTTGGGGATCTGAAAGCTAAAGTCCCTTGTGTGCCCATTTCGAAATATTGCTCCAATAGGAAGGATCATGTTTTTTGGGATCTGTATCATCCCACTGAGGCGACGGCTAGGATTTTTGTGGATACTCTTTTTGATGGCCCTTCACAATACTGTATCCCAATGAATGTTAGGCAACTGGTTTCTGCTTGAACTTATAGTCAAATGTCAATCGCTAACAGTACTAAGAGAACTAGATAGTTTGGTTGCGACAACATAATTTTTATGTAACATCACAATTTTAAAAACGATATAACATAAAATAGTTACACGAGTAGAATACAAATATACAAATATTTCAAGATTTATATGACATCATTTATTAGCATATCAAAATTTATGTCAAATACATGAAATACTAAACGGAACATTAACGTCACAAAAAAAATATAAGAATCTCAAATCCAATAAATGCATTGTTTAGTTATTAACTTAAGTTTTATCACAATTCAATATACCAACCACACTTTTATATTAAAGGATTTAAATTATTTAGCTCTAAGCTTTTCTCTTTAATAAACCAAGTAATAAACTTGTTTGCACTCTCAATTAGAAGTTTTCTAATGTACAAATAAGTGCTAAAAACTCTCGATATAAAACTTATTAGAACCTTCAATTTGTTCTATGTTCAATTTGATGTTCAAACAGATGTTTGAACAAAGGTTTGGACAGAACCGTTTAAGCACATCAACACAAGAAGCAAAACAATGAGAAAAAATAAGCACAAAACCAAAACGCGAGTCAAAGAGATAAGTAAAGAGAGAATCAACAGATGATATTTGTTAACTCAATTTGTGTTTCCCAATCCTATTCTACGGAGCCTTACTTAGAGAATGATTTTATTCAACAATTCAACCAACACAACTCTTGGTTTAAGCCCAACCTACTCTCTCCCATGGGATAACTGCAACCCCAAAGTTGAACTCCCCAGACACCTCACATTACATACAATCTCTCTCCATAAAAATATCTAAACAAGTAGTCTCTAACACACCCACATAAAAATCCCTTTAGCAAAGTTTTGGTAGACATAAAACTTAGTAAAAGGCTGAATATATCTCTTAAAATATCTTCAAAAATTATCCAAAATAAAACTTTATCATCTAAGATAAACCAATAGCTTAATCACCAAATAATTAACTTAAATGATAAGGATCAGGATAATGCTTGAGATGAGATTATCAATTCCTCTTTCTACTCTTCCCAATTTCAACTAGCATCATTCAAGATATAATAAAACATGGCATAAGAATATGTAATAACTCGTTTTTCAGTAGTGTTGAAAACAGTGATTTTGAAACCCCGTTCTCTTATGATCAAATCTGTAAGTATTTTTAATTAATATTTACGAGTTAATTTTAGTATTATATTAAATTTTGGTTTGACAATTTTGTTAATTGGATAGTTAGTTAAGATACAAGTATTTTGACTTAAAAGTCAATGGTGTCAGAAACGGTGGTCTCGGAACCCCATTTCTGATGAGCGAGTCCATAAATATTATTATTTAATATTTTAAAGATTAATACAAATTTTAATTAAAATTTGGTTCATTAATTTTTCCATTTAGATAGTTAATTAGAGTACAAGAACAAAATTGTAAAAGTAGTAAAGTTTAATCGCTAGAAATTTTTAATTACTAAAGGACTAAAATAATAATTACACCAAGGTTTGAAGTGGAAATATTCCCACTTTAGTTGATAGTGGACGGTTGGTGGCATTCGTCCGCATAATTTTTTTTAAATTATGTTATAATTATAATTATAACTAATAAAGTATATCTTATGTCATAAAATTAAAGAAAAGAAAAGCCATCCTCATCCATTTTAGCTTTCTTACACCGAAACTCAAAAGAAAACAACCAAGAAGCCATTGTTGAATGCTCCAAACAATCCGCCTTTCCATGGTAAGGGAAATTAAGCCTTTTTTTTTTTTTTTTTTAAATTTTATATTTTATGATCGTTGTAACTAGATTTAGCTAACTTGTGTGTCAATTTTTGAAATTGTTAAAGTTTATAAATGATACCATTGACGAATGCTTGAATTTTTAATTTTAAATTGTTAGTTTGTAAGTTTAAAAGTGAAAAAAAGACTAATTTGTAAAGTGAAAATTGATAGTTTTGAACTTAGAGACTAAAGTGTAAATATTTCAGATTTGGTATAAAATTTCTATATTTATAGATAATATAGGGTTATAAAAGGATGGAATTGAATTTGTATTGATAAAAGAAGCTTAAATGTGAAAGATATAGCTATTTCGGTTTTAGGGACTAAATTGAAAAAAATGCAAAACTTTAGGAAACTTTCAAAAAGTGAAATTGAACTGACTTATGAATATAATAAACTATTAAAAGATGTTTAAATTTGATAAATTGTAATGAATTATTATAGATCGGGATTTGAATCAACTAAAAGATAATTGAAGAAAAGATAAATTTGCGGATTAGTCCTCGATATTTCATTTGTTATTGTTTGTGTCAGGTAAGTTCATACATGACTCACTTTATTAAATCATGTTATGTATGTATTATATTGTTTTACTTTTTAGTTTGAATTGTTAGGTAAATAATGTCTTTTGGCATCAAAGGGACTAAATCATAAACATGAAATAAATTACTAATATGAATTGATACATGATAATGATTAAATGTGAAATTAATATATGATTGAGTAGTATGTATAAGATGATGAATTTTTTACTTTGATTTTTTGAAAAGTTAATATATCTTAAACTCTTAGTTTATCTGGAAATTAAAAAAAAAAAAAAAACTTACCTTAGCCAAGGGAGGGGCTGCAAATGATGATGCTACAGGGGAGGAACGAGCGATAAAGTAGTCAAAGAAGGGAGGGGATGGCGAGTAGGCAAGTGATCAACGACCATTGAGGGAGTGGATAGAGTAGTCAAAAGAAGAACATACATGAAGCCAAAGGAACAAGGGCGAAACTAGGGGCTGGCAGGGGCCCCGGCCCCTCTAAAATGGACAATTTTTATTTAGGTCCTTTAAAATTTTTTAAATTTTAAACTAATAAAGGTAAACTTACACTTTTATCCCCTAAAAATATAAAAATTTGATTTAATCCTTTAAGATTTATAAAGATATAGGCTATTAAAATAGTAAAATTGTATTTTTGCTATCATAAAAATTATAATTTAATTTTTCCCCCTAAAAAAGTTTTCTGGTTTTATAAAGGGAGTGGCCAATCGAGCAACGAAAGGCAAGTGGTGATGGATACGGTCATCAACAGGAGAAATAGGAAGTGAATTCAGTAAGAAACAAAATGTAGTCTTTTAGTTTAGTGCAGAATCAAAGTATAGAGCTATGACGCAATATGTGTGTGAAACTATATAGGTGTATAAACAATTGAGTGAAGTCGGTTTAAAAACTACATTGTTGACAAAGTTGTGGTGTATCAGCAGATGCTAGTAATAGCAGTTAACAAAAGCAACTAAATAACTACTATTAGTTAGCCTCAACCAACTATGAATTGGTTATAGTTTCTTGTATAAATAAACAAGCTATGTATCTCAAAAGTTAGGCTTTAATTCAAGATTTCATTCAATTCTTGTTAAGTTTTCTAATATGGTATTAGAGTAGTTTTTTTTCCATGGATTTCGTAAGGTCGGCAAAGTCTTCTGGCAGGTATTTCAATCCTCTTTCACTCACCTCTCAAAAAGTGGTTGTGCTTGTTGACGAGAGCAATTTTCTAGCATGGAAGCAACATGTCTTGCTGGTGCTAAAGACACAATGCCTACATTCGTTCATTGATGGAATTGTTACAGTGCCTCCATGAATTCTTGTTGATGCTGATGGAAGTTCCGTAAAAAATCCAACATATATACAGTATGTAAGATTCATCTTTGGCTGCCTAGCTTCTTTCTATTGTAAGTCTTTCACTGCACAATTAATTAATTGGTAGTTCTTCCTTTTCTTTTATTCTTTGGGAAGCTTTAACAAGGAATCTTGGCACACAGTCCACCACTATAAGGTATTGCTCTCTTCTTAACAATTTTAAGAAAAATAAACTCTCCATATATGAGTATTTGGCAGAGATCAAACATCTCTATGATTCATTGTCTGGTTGTGGACAACGAGTGTCTGTAGAAGAGCAATAATTCGTGATTATCAATGGACTCCCCTCTGAGTTTGATCATGTGGTTTTTATCATCACAACAACTAAGGTGTCGTTTGATTTATAGGATATCACTACAGTGTTGTTAGACGCTGAAGCTCGACAACAGACACATATCTCTCAGATCACATTTTCTGTGAATCTTGCTTCAACCAACAAGATTGCATCTATGCCTCTTCCTACATATGTTGGTGAACCACCACAGTATTCGTATCAATTAAGTCGTGCATCTGGTTTTTCTCGTGGTCGAGGGTGTGGTCGATTTTCTGGTGGTGTTCGACTACAATGTCAGATCTATGGGAAATTAGGGCATCTAGCACACCGATGCTATTACATATATGATTCTTCTTATGCTAATCCTGCCATTGAAAATCCTAACTTTGGGTAACACCATATGGATCTGATGTTAGTTGGGTCATCTAGATCTTCATCCCATAGGCCTGGTGCATACATGTGCTATGTTGACCAAAATCCAGTTAATCACTTTTGATCTGAGTCATATTCCCCCTTATTTGGCAAATCTTATGTTGATACCTTCAACCATACGGGGTCTTCTGGCTTTGTTAATGCTCCAAATGTACTACAAGCAAATTTTTCATCAGTTCTGGTCACTTCCTCTAATGTGGCCGATCAAGCATGGTACTCGGATAGTGGAGCAACGACACACATTACCAATTATCCTACCAAGTTCGCTGAATGTAGTTTTATACTGGGTCAAGTACAATTATTGTAAGTAATGGTCATCTTGTTGCTATTTCTCATACTGGTTCATCATTTTTGTCCATTGGCTTTGGTGAATTATTACTACATGATCTATTGTTTGTTCCTGATGCATACAAGAATTTGTTGTTTGTTTTGAAATTTGCTAAGGATAAAAAAGTTTATTTTGAATTATATCTTCATTATTGCTGTGTAAAGGATCTGAAACTCACAAGTATCTACTCCAAAGCACTGAGTCAGGTGAGCCATATAAGTTTCTTCCAGTCGTAACTATACATGCTTTCAACACTACGCATGAAGCCACTGATACCGTTGAGTCTATTCAAAAGTCTGATTTAGATTTTTAGTTTACTCATTGGCATCAACGACTCAGTCACCCCTATTCTGCTAGTGTTGATTAGATTCTAAAATCTTGTAATATTAGAGTTCCCAGAAATAAATCTTTTTCATTGTGTTAGGCTTGTGAAATGGGAAATAGCCATAAGCTACCATTTTGTTCTTCTACAACAGTGTATTCTGCTCCTCTAGAGCTAATTGTTGTTGATTTGTAGGGGCCAGCCTCTTGTTATTCTTCAGGTTTTCAATATTACATATCATTTGAAGATGCCTTCTCTTAACATACATGGATTTATTTTCTTAAAAACAAGTCAGATGTTTTTTAGACTTTCTTGTCATTCAAAACTTCTGTTAAGTTACAATTAGGTGTCAAGCTGAAGCAGTTACAAACAGACAATGGAGGTGGATTCAAATGCTTTTTATTATTTGGCTGATGCTTGTTTGCTCAAGCATCTTTGTCGTTTTCTTATTGGGCTAATGCTTTTTATTCTGCAATACATCTAATGAATCTTTTGCCTACAAAGGTCTTGAACAGCATATCTGTAGTTGAAGGGTTATTTGATATTTCACCCGATTACAAGCTACTCAAGGTTTTTGGGTGTTTGTGTTATCCATTGCTTCGACCCTATAATAGGTATAATTGCAGTATCGGTCTTCTCCATTTGTTTTTTTGTGGCTATGCTTCTAGTCACAATGGGTATAAGTGTGTTGATCGTGTTAGTCTTATTTATATTTCTCGGCATGTTCGATTTGACGAGAGTGTGTTTCCATTTACCAAAGATTCATTCTCAAATGTTGTTCCAATCAAATCCATTACTACTAGACCAGTCACAACACTACCAGTGTTTGTGTCTTCTCATTCTCTAACTTCGCAACCAATTCAACATGTTTTTTTACCTATTGCTACTATTTTTAATTCCTTCACACCTATGTTTGCTACTAATTTTGTTCATTCTTCAGTTCATATCTCTCCTACACCATCTGTTGGTCCTATTATCGGTGTATCTCTCAGAGTTACTACTACGATTTCTACTATTGCATCTTCTCGTCCATTTACTGAGCAACAACATAGGTTTGTTCCTGGTAACACACATCTAATGATCATGCTGGTGTTACCAAGCAAGCAAGCAGCTTGTATAGCTTTAACTTTTGCAGCAAGTTATGATACTTGCTGAACAAACAAGAAGAAATCGAGCAAAAAGAAAAGAAGAAAAGGAAAAACAGAAGAAGAAGCAAGCAATGGAGAATAGTTGAGAGTATTGATTAAAAAGATGTATATTCATCAAGTAGAAACTTTGGCATATTGCCATTACACATACAAAAAATTGAAGATGAAGTGTACAAGTCAAAATGACTACCAAATCACATACCTAACCCCACTCTATTATATTAAAAATAGATAGATTAATTGTCCATGTTGTATTGCTGAAATTTCAGTCAATCAATCAATGGATTACATCAAAATATTACCTACTAAGTTGGAGAGACAAACTAGATTACAAAATAACAAAACATTAGTTCAAATCCAACGGCAACAAGAAACCATAGTTACTGCATGCTTGTCACGAGCTTGCATGGCCAACTTCCAGCTATACTTGCTTCATACCAGCTGCATGGAGATCGGCTTCAACACTCCTCCTTGAGCTCCATGCTGCAAACTCCCATAAGCTTTCTTAACTTGTTAAATTTCGATACACCAATACCCTTGGTCAAAATGTCAGCGATTTGATCCTCCGAATTGCAATGAACCAGCTTTATTTCACAAGCTTGCTCCATCTCCCTTATCATATGCAACTTTATGTCAAAGTGCTTAGTTCTACCATGGAAGACAGGGTTCTTTGCAATTGCAACAGCAGACTTGTTGTCACAAAATATCTCTGTTGCTTCTTCTTAAAATAGGTTCAAATCAGCTAAGATTTTCCTTAGCCAAATGGCTTGATTTACTGTACTAGCAGCAGCTACATATTCAGCCTCAGCTGTCGATTGAGCCACTAAAGGCTACTTTTTCGAACTCCAACAGACCATTGCTGACCCAAATGTGAAGGCATACCCCAATGTACTATTCATATCGTCTTTAGAACTAGCCCAATCACTATCTGTGTAGCCTTTCAATTTTAGTTCTTCAGCCTTGCTAAACAAGAGACCATGACTTAGTGTACCTTTAATAGTGTACCTTTAATGTATCTCAGTACTCGTTTTGCAGCTTGAAAATGTTGTACATTGCAGCAGTGCATGAATCTAGAAAGTAAGCTTACTGCAAACATGATGTCTGGTCTCGTTACAGTCAAGTATAAGAGACAACCAATCAAGCTTCTATAGGTAGTTTCACAACCTTCTTCATGACCCTCCGGGCTTGATAATTTTAACCCAGCTGCAATAGGTGTAGGAGTTGGCTTACAATTTAGCATTGAAAACTTTGTCAACACCTTCAAGGCAAATGATTTCTGTTTCAAGAAGATTCCTCCTTGTTTCTGGCTTACTTCCATTCCTAGGAAGTATGCCATCAGCCCCAGGTCAGTTATTTCGAACATTTGCTTCATCTTTTTCTTAAATTTTTCCTAAACAATTTCATCTCCTCCTGTCACCAATAAGTCATCAACATACAATGACACCACAAGCTGAGTTTCAGTTTTATTTTTCTTAACATACAACGTTGGCTCACTAGCACTTCTTTTGAACTTCAAACTGAGCAGATAAGAGTCAATTCGAGCATACCATGCTCTGGGGGCTTGTTTTAGGCCATATAAGGCCTTTCTTAGTCTGTAAACCAAGTCTTCCTTGCCAGGTACTTTAAATCCCTCTAGTTGCTCGACATAAATCTCCTCTTCAAGGATTCCATTTAGAAAAGCTGATTTTACATCAAGCTGATGTATATTCCAGTTCATTTGAGCTGTAAACCCAATAATCAGCCTGATCGTATCTAGTTTGGCAACATGAGCATATGTTTCAAAGTAATCCAGTCCATATTTTTGACTGAATCCTTTTACCACCAGCCTAGCCTTCAATTTATTCAAACTTCCATCAGCATTTTGCTTTGCCTTGTAGACCCATTTTACTCCAATAATCTTCCTGTTAGCAGGCTTCTCAACCAGCTCCCAAGTCTGGTTCTTCTCGATCATGGCAATTTCATCTGCCATTGCCTGTTTCCAGCCTTCATGCATTTCAGCCTTTTCAAAACAAGTTGGCTCTACTAAGGCTACATGTTACATGTACCCTCTTATAAATTTCGGCCAAAGATCTGGTACCTCTGATTGGTACATCATCAAAGTCCATATCTGGACCATTTTGTTCTGGCTCAGTCTGATCAACCACAAGTTCTTCAGAGACAGCCTCAGGTTCATTCTTGTCCCAATTCCAGCTTGCTCTTTCATTGAACACAACATATCTACTTGCAAATACCTTCTTCGTTGAAGGATCCAAGATCCTATAGCCCTTTTTCTCTGAGCTATAGCCTACCAAGATACCTACTTATGCTCTTTTGTCAAATTTACTTCTTTTAACAGCTGATACTTGTGAATAGCATAAACAACCAAATATTCTTAAGTGAGCCAGTGATGGCTTGAATCCAAACCAGGCCTCAAATGGAGTCCTTTGCTCTAAGGCTTTGATTAGAAGTCTGTTTTGAACATAAACAGCAGTGTTAACTGCCTCAGCCCATAAGTTTTTGGGAAAACTCTTCTCAAATATCATGCATCTGGCCATATCTAGTAGGCTTCTATTTTTTCTTTCACTTACCCCATTTTGTTGAGGTGTATACAAATTTTTTAGTTGATGTTTGATGCCAGCTCTTGCACAAATGGCTTAGAACTGAGCTGAAATATATTCAGCCCCATTATCTGATCTTATAGACTTTAGTTTGCAGCCAGTCTCTGTCTCAGCTGCTGTTTTGAACTTCAAGAAGGCTTGAACTACTTCAGACTTGTTCTTTAAGAAGTAAATCCAGTAGTATCTGGTACTATCATCAATGAAAAGAATGAAGTACCTGTTGCCATTGAGTGACTCGGTCTTCATAGGGCCACACACATCTGTGTGCACTAATTGAAGCTTTTCTGAGGCTCTCTAAGCTGTGCTTGTAGGAAATGGAAGCCTGGCTTGCTTACCCAACTGACAAACTTCACAAACACCTTCATTTAGGACTGATTTGATGAAATTTTCAGCCATATCCTTGCTGATCATTTGAGCCATTAATTTAAAGTTGGCATGACCAAGCCTTTGATGCCAAAGCTTAGATTCTTCTATGGAAGCAGCATAGGCACTATCTAGGCCCTTATTCCAGTCCACAACAAAACTCTTGTCAGTCATAGCTACTGTCATGAGTATGGACCCTTTTTGGTCACTAATTTGGCACTCATTTCCTTTAAAGACCACTGTATATCCTTTCTCAAGCAACTGAGCTATGCTCAACAAATTTCTATCGATTTTAGGTACAAACAATACATTTGGGATGAGTTTGTTACCTGATGGAGTGCATATCATCACATTACCTTTGCCCTCTGCCTGAATACAGTGTCCATTTCCAATTTTTACTCTAGTCTTACAGCTTCTATCTAGAGATTTGAAGATAGATGCATCTGGTGACATGTGGTTGGTGCAGCCACTATCAAGGAGCCACCCTTTTGTAATCTTCCCTTTTGCAGCTAAAAATAAGACTGCAAACACTTGTTCTTCACTATCACTGCCTTGTTCAGCTACACGAGCCTCAGCATCCTTGTGTTGTGGTTGATTCTACTTACGTTTGTCTTTTTCTTTGCAAACCCTTTCAACATGGCCTCTTTTCTTGCAATGTTGACATATGGCATCTGGCTTGAACCAGCATTTTGCCTCCGGATGACCAGGCTTCTTGCAATGCCTGCACGGTCTATCCCATTTTCTTAGAGCATCTATTTTGGACTTATCCCTCCAATTCTTCTTGCCTTTGTAGGCAGCATTACTCGAGTTAGGCTTGACTTTAGCCTGAAATGCACCCTCCTGATGCTCCTCTATCCTGCTGGCTCTTATTTGCTCTTGAGCATAGAGAGCATTGATAAGCTCAGTTAGGGAGATCCTTGCCAAGTCCCTCGAGTCCTCTAAGGAGGATATCTTTGCTTCATATCTCTCTGGTAAAGTAGAGAGAACCTTCTCAACTATCCTTACTTCATCAAACTGTTCACCAATGAGCCTTATATTGTTTACAACAGCCATTATCCTATCAGAGTATTGCTTTATAGTTTCCTCTTTTTTCATTTTCAAATTCTCGAAATCCCTTCTCAAATTTAGAAGCTGCTGCTGCCTAGTCCTCTCAGTGCCTTGGAACTCCTCCTTAAGCTTGTCCCAAGCCTGCTTCGGGGTCTCATAGGTCATGATCCTGGTGAAAATCATATCAGAAACACAATTCTGAATGCAGGACATGGCCTTGTGCCTCTTGGTCCTCTCCTCTGCATGTTGCATTATCTGAGCCACAGTGGGATTGGCCTTCAGTAGAGCTGGCTCAGCATCTGAGTTCACCACTTCCAACAGACCAAACGCCTGAAGGTATGTTCTCATCTTGACCAGCCAAATATGGAAACCTTCTCCATTAAAAATTAGTGGAGCTACAGGAGAAAAACTTGAAGAAGCCATTTGAGTTATGGTTTACACACCACAGGTCTTCTAAGACAAAGGCTCTAGATACCAATTGTTAGTGTTACAGAGCAAGCAAGCAGCTTGTATAGCTTTAGCTTTTACAGCAAGTTACGATACTTGCTGAACAAATAAGAAGGAATCAAGCAAAAAGAAAAGAAGAAAAGGAAAAACAGAAGAAGAAGCAAGCAATGGAGAATAGTTGAGAGTATTGATTAAAAAGATATGTATTCATCAAGTAGAAAC
Source organism: Gossypium anomalum (assembly GCA_025698475.1). NCBI lineage: Eukaryota > Viridiplantae > Streptophyta > Magnoliopsida > Malvales > Malvaceae > Gossypium > Gossypium anomalum. Next base: position 13,069,265 of record CM046956.1, read on the forward strand.
TTTGGCATATTGCCATTACACATATAAAAAATTGAAGATGAAGTGTACAAATCAAAATGACTACCAAATCACATACCTAACCCCACTCTATTACATTGAAAATAGATAGATTAATTATCCATGTTGTATTGCTGAAATTTCAGTCAATCAATCAATGGATTACATCAAAATATTACTTACTAAGTTGGAGAGACAAACTAGATTACAAAATAACAAAACATTAGTTCAAATCCAACGGCAACAAGAAACCATAGTTGCTGCATGCTTGTCACGAGCTTGCATGGCCAACTTCCAGCTACACTTACTTCATACCAGCTACATAGAGATCAGCTTCAACAGATCACCATGAGCAAAGTTGGCATCTATAAGCCAAAGGTTTACACTATTGTAGTAACCTCAGTTGAACCAACTAATATACATGAAGCTATGGTCGATCTAGCTTGGCAGCTTGCTGTGCATGATGAGCTTCCGGTCTTGTCCAAAAACAATACATGGGCTTTGGCAGTACCACCTTCTGATCAAGTTCTTGTTGGATGCAAGTGGATTTTCAAAGTTAAAAAGAATCCAGATGGTAGTGTAGCCTGCAACAAGGCACGTCTTATGGCACATGGGTTTTCTCAAGCTGCTGGACTAGATTACCATAAGACTTTTAGTGCTGTGGTTAAAGCAAACACAGAATGTAGTGTCACGATCCACTATAGAAGCATAATACAGAAGCTTGGAAAATGCAGCTTCTAAAGTAACCTGGTTTCATTCTCTACTTGATGAAATTGGGATAAAACCTCTAAGACCTCTAGTTGTTTGGTGTGACAATTCTAGCATAATATCTTTGGCTGCCAACCCAGTGTTACATGCTCGAATGAAACATATGGAACTTGACCTGCATTTCGTTCGAGACAAGGCGTTGAGTGGGAACCTGCAAGTGAACTATATTCCTGGTCGAGATCATGTAGCAGATATACTCACCAAGCCGCTGACCATAGGGATTTTGCTTAATGTCGTGACAAACTCAATGTGGTTTCACTCGCTATTTTTCGTGCTTCTGTAGGGGAAATATCAGCAGATGCTAGCAATAGTAGTTAACAGAAGCAACTAAATAACTACTATTAGTTAACCTCAACCAACTATGAATTGGTTATAGTTTCTTGTATAAATAAACAAGCTATGCATCCCAAAAGTTAGGTTGTAATTCAAGATTTCTTTCAGTTCTTATTAAGTTTTCTAATATAGTGTGACAATCAAGTAACTCATCATACATCCTCCAATTAAATATTTTATGAAATTTCTCCACTTTCCTTTCCTTTAATAATTTTAACTATTCGAACAATATATATATCATTTCCTTTCATTAACCTTTCTTTCTTTTCCTTTACTTCATAATTATTTACCCAAACTCCTAAACTTAGGCTTAAGTTTAATGAGATTTCAATTAGTCAATAAAATACATAATACATTTAAATTGGATCCATAGTTTAAGTCAAAATATGGTTTTGGTCTCCCTTCTTTCATAAAGTTTGAGATTTGATTTTTCCATTTTTATAATGCAATTGATACAAATAATTAGTATCGTTTATTTTTTTTATTAAAATGTTAATAAGTAATTTTATTTTAAGTGCAAGGCAATTCAATGCTTACATAGATTCCAACATGGCAATCATTTAATGATTCAACAACAAAATAAATACCTTATTTTATCATATAGAAAGAAATAAAATATAATTCTTATACAAAGACAAAATGCAAGGAAAACCAATATGGTTTGTCTAAGGTGTTTTTGTGATTGTTTTCCTTGTAACCTCCCTTGGAGGTTTTATTATGAATAAAATAAATTTTGGCTGAGTAAAAAAGAAAAATCAAGGTTGTCGAAACCATTTTTTTGAAAATGGGAAATCAACTTTTGAAAACGAAAAGTTGGGAGTCGCCACCAATCGTTTTTAATAGGGTGTGATTGGATCACCTCAAAATACGGTCATTTTTAATAAATAAATAAATTTTTCAAAACGATGATTTTGGTCTGCGAAAATAGAAAACCGGTTCGGGAGTCAGTTACGTACGAGGAAGGATTAGCACCCTCGACACGCCCAAAATTGGTACTTGATTGATTATTTAGTGCCTTAATGTCGAAAATTAAAGATTTGGACAGAGTTCAAAACGCGATCCTCCTTTTATTGGCTTTTAAAACATTTAGGTAAGTCAAATGTGTATTAAAGACCATCTCACCTCAAGGTAAAACATTACATCCAGTACGTTAGGAGACAACATTTTTTACCTTCAATTGTGAGCTTGCCTTTAAAACGTGCGTTTTAGCCTTAAGAGGATATTCGAATATTCAAAACAAATAAAGAAAGCGAAACCCAGTACGTTAGGGCACGATTCTTCAAATTCTTTAAATACCGAACATTGCCTTTATTTTGAAAAATTTTGAGAGAAGATCAATAGATAAATGAATTAAGGACATAGATTTTTTCAAAAATGATGATAATAGACAACATGAAAATAATAATATGAGAATAATACTAACCGTAACCATAAACATAGTAATAACAATTAAAATAATATAGCAACAACAAAATAGAAGACAATAATAATAATATATTAATAAAAATAATATAAAAATAATACTAATATAGGGAAAAAAATATTGTATAAGAAGTTATAAATAAATGATAAAATAAAATAAAGGTATATAAGGTTTTTAGGTAAATAAATAAATAGAATGAAAATATAATAATAGTAGTAATAAAAGTACAAAACTAGTTAATATAGTGTCATTATAATAATAAAAATAAAAATAATAAAAATAACAATATGTTACTAATAATAATAATAAATAAATAAATAATGTTAATAAATATATATAAAATAATAGTAACAGAAATAAAATAAATAAAATAATAATAATAATAATAACACTCTCCCCCTCCCATCTAAATCCGGCCATCAGTCCGACCTTGCTCCGGTCACAGAACCCCCATGAGCCGCTGCCGGCGCCACCGTACACGGCAGCCGAACCTCAAAAAAAACCCTTTTTCGGTAATTTTAAAATGGGTAAGCTTCTTCCCTTTATTTTTACTTTCGTATAAAAAAATAAAATAAAATTGAAATGAAAAAATAAACAAACAAAGAACTTAAAACGAGAATAGACAAAAAAACCTCTTTTGCTTTGATCTTTGATTAATCTCCAAAAACCAACCCCCCTCTACAATAGTTTTAAATGGCTTTTATAGTCAAATTTTACAACTGATTACCTCCTTCCATGGTGGCAAGTAGGGTAATGGAGTTAGTGGGATAGCTTAGTGGGGTGATGGAGTTAGTGGGGTGGCTTAGTGGGGTGATGGAGTTAGTTGGGTAATTTAGGAGTTAGTGGTCAGTTTAGTGGGTGCTAATTGGATGGTTGGTGTTCTGGGCTCTGCTTATTGGTCCCGGGCATAAATTTGGTCCTACAAAGGTCAAATAGATAATAAATTAATAAAAAAATTAAGGATGAAATTAATTATTAAATAAATTAAAAAGTGTCGTAACATTATTCTATTAATCACTTATCGTGTTAGTGACTATTATTTAAGTGGCAAAAACAAAAACTTATACATAATTAAATGACTATTGGTATAATTTACCTAATAAAAAATAACAAATAAAATTTTAAAAAGTTTTCACCCTTATAAACAAAAATATAAATATATTTTGAGAGAGCGAATTTAATTTAATTTAAGATATGAATACATATAAATATCTATGTATTTAGTATATAATAAAAAATCTTGGGCTCCTTAGAGGCTCCGCCTCATTTAGACAAGAAATTCTTTTCTCTTTTTAATAATTAAACAAGAAATGCTGAGAAAACTTTCATATATATATATATATATATATATATATATTGCTTTGCTTTAATAATATAAAATAAAAACACTACTGAAAAAGTAATGGAAGGTAGTAGAGGAGTTATTATGGCGAAGAAGAAGTTACTCGAGGTAGAATTGTTTACTCTACTTTTTAACAAATAGTGAAACTTGATCCTAAAATTTCACCATTTTTTCGATATACGAATTTGATGCACGTAAATTCATTCTCACTGCTATCGTGAATTCCCGTGGAAAGAGTTAAAAAGTACAAAACCCATGAACGCAATGAAGAATACAATTTTTGGTCTGTTAAATACAATGGAAAGTTGAAGGCGATGTTGGAAGGGTTAAAATCAGAACTTCAAGGCATAAACTACGCTTTATTTTGATACCAACATGTGATCCAAAAGCCCATCTTCTTAGGGTATATGTATAACTTGTCGTTTTTAATTAATCTATGTAATTTTTGTGTCTTTTAATTGTCTTAAGTTTTGTTAACGAGTTATTTAATTTATGTTTGCAGGGTTGAATGAGATAAAAAGTACGTTGTTGTAGGCTTGGGGATCTACAAGCTCAAGTCCCTTGTTTGCCCATTTCGAAATATTGCTCCAATTGGAAGGATCATGTTTTTTGGGATTTATATCATCCAACCGAGGCAATAGCTAGGGTTTTTGTGGATACGACCCTTCGTAATATTGTATCCCAATGAATGTTAGGCAACTACTTTCTACTTGAACTTAGCGAAACATCAATAGCTTATTGTACTTAAAACCTACGCCATGAGAAAGAAAGAAACCCAAAAGGAAAGGGGCTGATGAGAGATGAGTGGTTTAATATGAAGAGGAAACCAAAGCACTGGTTCTTAATTTCCTTTTTTTTTTTTTTTTTTAGTAAATCAACCAGAAAAAAGCTCAGTGTCAAAGAGAGCAGTACTAACTGTAACAATGAAAAAGATATTTAGGTCAGGGAGGAAAGTAACGACAACCAAACACGTTCTTGTCGTAGCGGGGGGTCTCTTAAGTCGACCCTATGTGTGTGTTCGGTTCAGTCATGAAAGGTCAAAGTCTATCTCGAGCTTAAAAACAAGTCACCCATTTGATTTTTCATTTATGTAAGATAAATAACAATAGAGAAAAAGAGAAAACTAGATGAACATATTAAAAGTCAATTTCATGTGCAGGGAAGTAATTGAAATAAAATTTTAATTTTTAATAGTCTATATTTTTATAATTTTTAAAGGATTAAATTAAATTTTTATAATTTTAAGGGGGCCAAAGTGTAATTTTATTTTTACTAATTTAAAATTTTAAATTTTTTTAAAAGACCTAATTAACAACTTTCCATTTAGGGGGCAAGACTCCTGTTAGCCCCCTAGACTCGCTTCTATTCATGTGTTAGCATTAAAAAAGTTATTTCAGTTAAATAAAATTTTAGTTTAAATATGATATTAACATATTTTATATTTTTTTAAATTCGACCTAATTTGACATATAAATTTAAAATTAATTTAAATCAGTCCATATTGGAGCAATATTTCAAAATGGGCAAACAAGGTATTTAGTACTTTTATGTACTTAGTCAATACTTACATGGAAAAACGAGATCAAAGAATGAGTACATTCCATTGATTCATTATTTCATGATCCAAAGTTGCCTTGGACTTTAGAAGGGCGTACTCAACTCAATTTTAGCTTTGAAATATTAATATTAAGCAAGAAAAGTTCAATCTTGGAAGCATGATTTAATTAAATCTAACTTTTCACTTAGGTTTTTTATAATTTGAGGAAATATTAAGTTGATATTATTTTTATAAAAATATTATTTAGTATTGAGGCTGTTAACATTATTTATGATGGCTCTTCCGGAAACTTTAATTCTAACCCAGTCAGGAGAATACTTTAAGTCCTGAATATGTTTAAGCAGTGGAAGATTCAACATTTGCCTAGAGAAGAGAACTCAATTGCAGATAGTTTGGCTAAGTCAATTCGCACTAAAAGCCTATGTTTAAGATTGTTTGAGAATCCTCCTTTGTTAATCTAGTTTAATTACTTTATAATTTTAATTTTTAACCAAAAAAAATTCATGTCATTCTATATAAATAACAATATTAATATCAACCAAGCTAAAATCTGATTAACAAATTATGATTTATAAATATAAAAAAAAGTTTTGAATTAGTATTTTTATTTGTAAAATGAAAATGTAAAGAGAGATTAACACATTATCATGTAAACTTAAAATGTGTTAGGTGGTACATGACATCCAAAACGTGTTGACCATAAAAAAGCGGACAAAATCTTACGATTACAAGAAATATTATTTTAAATAAATCAATTGGGTAAGGCTTCTAAGTTAAGATGGTGATTTAAACAATTAACAATAAGAACTGCTAATGATTGATTCAACTTTCTTTTTGTCCTTAAACTTTTTTAACACCTAAAATTGCTAAGTCTAGATATTAATACCGTAATAAGGTTATTATTATTATTATTTTATACTGAAATATTTGGTTAATGTTTCTTTTAAAGATTTTAATTTTATATAGATCATTTTTTTCTTTTTCATGTTTTTTTTTAACAAGAAAATTAGCAACTCGGATTACAAAAAACAAATTAAAAAAAAAAACAATATTTAATAGTATTTGTTAAATAGTTTTTTCAGTTTTTTTGTCTTTAAAATGTTTAAATCCTCCATTTTCCACTCGGCTTTCTTCTTCACCAAAAGGAATATCCCCGCTCTATCTGAAAATAAATAAATATAAAAAAAAAGGTGCCCTTTTGATCCCTTCGATTTTAACAACTATTTTTGCTCTCTTCTTCTTCTTCTTACGGTCCAAATCTTAACGTGCGCACCGCCGGCGCACGATATGGAGTCTCCTTCATTTGTGTCCAGAGCAAGAATTGCTTTCCATTCCGCAGCTGCCAAAGCCGAGCGAGTCCTCACTGATTTGAAATCCGATCTAGGTAATTAAAATTAGAAACCTCTATATTTTTGGTGTTCAAAATCTATCGCTTATTTTTTTTCTCGCTTTGCTATTTTTGGATTCTTTTTTATCAATTTCCGGTTTTTAAGAGATTCTTGATAGATGTTATAATGGAGTTTGGTTTTTTCTGTTTTTTTTTTCCTATTCATTTCCTGAAGATTCTGATAGATTATCACCGAAAGAATTCAAAAACGAATCTCCGACGAGAGAAGCCGAGTCTAAGGTAAATTTTCTTTGAATTTTGAAACTGATATTTGGCTTTCTTTTAAGAGAAATGTAGGATTAAGCTGTTTTAGTTTCATTGTTATTGATTTAAAAAAAAATGTCTTTTAAAAGGTAAATTGGAACCTTGTTTGGCTGCTGGGAAAACGAAGTATAGTGTAGAATTCTTTGTTTTTGAATTTCTTTATGTTTGACTTATTAAGTATTGAATTCCATGGGTTTAGCTTGGTTTGCTTGGAATCGAATTGGAGGCTTTGCAATTTGTATACTATTTAGTTTCTTGCACTTTCCCAGCAACCAAAAAAGGCTTCAAAATTCTGCTGAGTAGTTACTATGATGAATTTTGTTGTTACGTTTGCACTTCTTTTTTCCTGATAATTCATTTAACATCATAATTATTTTCCAATACATATTCATTTATATTAGTTTTGAAATTTGTTTGGCATGAAGCAGAGCATTCATGAGGTAAAGCATTCTAAGTGGATGCCTGCAAATTTAGGGACAAAGCAAGAATGGCAAGAAAGATTTAAGAATATACGTCTTGGGAAAAAAGGAGTTGAAGATTCAGAGAAAGTTGAAAATTCAACAATGGCTGTTGCATGCTATGATGAAAACTTATACTTGCTCAAAGTAAAGAATGATGTGGAAGCAAAGGTACATTTATGATTCTCTTTATTTTGCTTATCCATAGGTGAAGGTTGTTGTAATTGCAATTAAAATGCTTTTTTTGTGTCCTCATAAAATTCATATGAAGGGATTTCTGAATGAGATTGTTGTCCTACAGGCTTCAGAAGCAGTTCCCTCTGTAGACATTTTAAATAGCATCAAGACCAATAACATTCCTCCAGCATCTGTTCTCAAGCAATTAGCTATAGCTGCCGAGTAAGTTTTTGCCACTAACATGCTTTCAATTCTTGACTTCAGTTGTTGGTTCTCTTATGTTGCTGATGTTGAAATTCATTTGGTGCCTCGTGAAACTTGCTGATTTATGATTTGTTACCATTACTGGAATTTACTTTCCTGCCCATTGATACTGCTATGCCATACTGGTAGCTACAACTTAATCTTTTGATGCAAAATATTTCTTGCTTCTGAGCTCATGTTAGTGGTCAACTGTGTGATGTATTGATTTATCATATATCAACTTGTGTATGGTGTTCTTATCTTTTTGTTCTTGCCTTTCTTTTCCAGGGCTGGGAGGACTTTTAAGTCTTTGAAAGATCTATTGACATCTTCTGGAAATTCTTCACCCTTGAGGGAAAGGACAGGTCTGAGCTTCTCTGCTGTGAAGTCGTTAGTTCTTCGAGACAAAGAGGATAAATTTGCATCTGGCTTTGATGATGATGCAAGAGTCCTTGCTTTGATCCATTCACTGTTTGATGCCGGTAGGTTCATATATGCGACTGATAGGACATTTACTCTTGTAAGAAGATATGTTTCTATTTAAACCTTCACAATTTCATGTCATGGTCTTTTACTTCGTTGTATATCTGCAAGATATTTGCAGATGGGAACTTCCTCCAAAGGAATCTTATTTCTGATTCAAACACATCTACAACAACGATATCTTTGCCTAGAGACATTCATGGTGCTCCTCCACAGAGCTTCATTGTTAAGCTTTCTGAAGTCATTGGAAGCTTTAGGACCCTTCGCAAAATGGCTCTCTTTTGGTGCAGGGTTGTTATTGAAGTAAGTGGGTTATGAAGAATCTGTACTGACATGAATGGTCGATGTAGAAATGAAACTAAACTCCTCCATTGTCACATTTTGATGTCTGTAAAGTCTGTTTGCATTAAACACAGTTTTCGTTGATCTTCACCTAATGAGAAGTGCTTGGAATCCTTTAATCATGCAGTTGAGAAGATTTTGGTCTGAAGAGAGATATCTGCCAGGCATTCCTGTGGATGAGACTCCTGATCTAAATTCTTGTCTTTTATATCAACAATTACAAGTTATTAATTGTTGTCTATCAAGAAAAAGACGGCGTAGTATTGCAACTGAATCATTTGATTCTGAAATGGAGGAAGCTAGGTCAAATGTTGAAGAATCAGATGTTGCTACGGGCACAGTGGCTCCCAGCTCTGCATTGTATGCACAAGTTAGTAGTGGAGAACTCGTTCTTCGACAGGGAGCTAATCAACTGGCTGAAAATTTGATAATGTTAGAAACTGGTGAACCTATATACTCACCTATTACCCAGGTATGGTTAATGGATTCTACTAACTGATTGTTTACCTTTTGACCCTATTCCCATGGTTCACTGTGTTTATGCATACGACTGTAGGAAGGACCTTTGCTTACAGAAGACCTTATCAAAGAAACAGAAGAGTTGGTTCTTCGTACAGGGAGGTCAGTATATTGACCAAACACTCCTTAACCTTGCTACTTTTATGTGAAATTCACACTATAGAAATCTTTGTTTAATTACTCTGTTTACCGAATAAGATTTGTTTATGGATCTTAATATTATTAAGGTTCTCTTGTTTGATTTAAAACAATGATATTATCTTTCAGTACAGACATATCTAATGCTGTTATATGTGTTGAATTTTTCCGATTATTTTCTAATCTTTTCCATATTCTGATGTACGCATCAAAGCTTTTGAGTGAAAATTTCCTCTGCTGTCATATTACTCTGTTATTTACATTATTCTTGTTTTTCTTTTACTCATTGCCTTATCTTTTGATGGTCAGTGTTGGTGCTGGGTGTTCTCAACTCCTCTCTGACATGCAGGCTTTCAAGGTATAATTTTAGCACAAAGAAATTACCTCCATCTTATTACTGTTGTAGATACATATGAATCCAGAATATTGTTTCAAGTGTCTATTCATTGCCTATCTAAATTTGTTTAGGCTGCGAATCCCGGCTGCATTTTAGAAGATTTTGTTAGATGGCACTCTCCTCCCGATTGGACTGACACTGAGCCAAGCGATGAGGTTAACTCTTCAGTTTCAAGAGGTCAACTAAGTAGCAGAATGCAAAAAGAAGGTTCTTTTCTTTATCCCAGTTCCCTTAGTCAAGTTTGCTGTAATTAGTTTCTTCTTGGGCAGGATTTACTTTTGAGTTGTGAACATTAGTTCATTTTAATACAGTGTTATATGTTTGAAAGAACTAAGAACTTGTATCATGTTCTGACTCGTATTCGGAGAATAAATTCTGAATACTTTTTTTTTTTTTTTTTTTTTTTTGCCTGAATACTGTCTAGTATTTCTTTTGGCCAGAAAAAACTGTCTAGTTGAGTGGAGGGTTTTTACTTCTTGATGTATTCATTTGACATTCTTAACCGGTACTTTTGCTAGAGTTGGATCTGATATGTGAATTATGTACAATTTAGGTAATTTGTGGCGTGAATTATGGGATACAGCCAAGCCAATACCGGCAATTAAACAAACACCTCTCTTTGATGAGGATTTGGCAGTGTAAGTTGGATGCATAACGTTTGATATTAAGACATTCAAAATTTCCATCACAGGAGCATTTTTCTTACACTAATAGCTTTGGTTATGATTCTTTTAGGGAAGGAATTCTGAATTTCTTAGAGGACATTCCTACTACTGAGCTTTTTCAGCAACTCTTTGTTTCTCTAGTAAGTGTTTTTGATCTAATTATGGACGACCATTTCTTTATTTATGTCACGTGTTTCCAATCTGCAGTACAGTTTAAGTATAAAGAGTAAATAAATGCAAAAATGAGTCTGCACTTTTATACTTTGTTTCTAGTACATGATTTGAGAGGAATATCATTAATTGGCTGTTCTGTTCCTACTTTTAGGTCGTACTTTGGTACTAAACCAGTCATTCTTTATAATGCTAACATCTCATCTCTGTACTTTTCAGCTTTCTTTAGGATTTGCACTAGCCGAGGAAAAGGTCTCTGCTGATGAAAACTTGTCAAAGCTGTTCTATGAGTGCAAAGACTATGTTGTTTCAACTTGCCAGAGAAGTGTGTGGGATGATAAAATGGATGATCTTTGTCAGGTAATTTCTATTTTAAACAGCTGCTTCAATGTTTCCACCAATTGTCACAAGTATCTCAAAACACATGGGACTGATATCAAATGCTTATGGTAAATTGAATGCTAAGTGAAACGAAGATGGAGTGCCTTTGGCAGATTCAAAGTTTCCCAGTGAGGGGAAGGAAAATTCGGTTTCTTCATATGTTTGATGGTGTCAGTTTATAAGATTTAGTTTTTCTGTGATCTGATGGTGTTCATTTTCAATTCTATCAATAGGTGTATGAAACAGTGGAAAAGATGGTAGCGACTCCTGAAGAAGTCATGAAGATGATGAAGCAGGCAGAGGAGACACCAACAATGGAGAATGGAAATGCTGCTGGTGAACTAAAACGTCGGTTTAAGAAGCTCAGTCTCAACTTTGGTGGCAAGGATAAACAACAGCAGAGAAATTCTCCTCCAAAAGACCAGAAGAATTCAGATGAGAGTTCTTCCCGATCATTTGCTAGCTTTTTCGATAGCAAGTCGTCTTTATTTTCAAAGTTGTCCCCTAAATCCGAGAATCTCTCAGTGATTGAAAAACTTCGATCCCTAGAAGAAAGTGATTGGACATTGGTTTGATTGCATCATTTTTGCCCTTTTTGTGTTTTCGATAGGCTTAACCAGAGTATAGTTTTGCAGGTAATTGTAAATTATTGTGAAATGAGCTCGATGGTTGCTATCAGAAGTAATTTCAAAGTAGATAAAAATTACCAATTTTTTTTTCTGGTAATAAATGTGCATTGCTTCAACAATATTGTGAAAATGACCACAACATAACAAGGGAAACCTTGCCTTGATTTTCTGTTATCTTCTTCATCCTCATCTTCCTTTGTTATCATTATTTTCATTTCTCTTCTGGTCTTCCCCAATCTTGTCGAATTCAAAATACTTGGAGATGAAATAAGGTGCCACAAAATTCGCTAAGAAGTAAACAACCAGAAGTAATGCACTGCATTTCCAGGAAAACAAAAACATTCTTAATTTCTAGCAACTTTTGAAAAAAAAAAAAAAAAAAAAAAAGAAAGAAAGAAAGAAAGAAAAACTTAGACCTTGTTTGGAGAAAGACAGTAATATCACCAGATTGGGATGGAGGAACTTTAGCAGCAATAAAAAGGGGATTGGAGGAAGCATTTATCCTCGAATTCACATTTCGGGTCTGCAAAACCTGGTTCGGAGCTGATTCAGTGCTGAAAAGCCAAAGATGTCGTTTGGCTTTCAGTTTCTGTTTGTGTTTAAGCTGAGAATTCAAGGGAAGAAATGGAGAATAACAAAGGAGGCAGCTCATCGCGATTCTCAGAAATGAAAATTTAGACTTACAGTCTTAAGCAGAATAACGATGGGTTAGATTGTTTGGGTAAGAAGAGGATAATAAAGTGGGATAATTTGTCCCAACGCAAAGAAACAAACAATTTGCTGGGTTTGGGTCAACTTGTGATTTGGGTTTCATATCATCGCATCTCGCCCAACGCATAATTTGTTCCTACGTAAAAAGGACGCATTTATTTAGACAATCTAACAACCAGTGATTGTGGAATATAGTTTCGGCAGAGAAAAGCCCCTAAAGTTGCTTCCTAATGAGGGCAGCAGCTGATTTTGACTTGCTTTGTGGTCTTTCTCTTGTAATATAAATATACATTGGGACTCCAGTATAATTAGAAAAACACAAATATTAACATGCAAATGACAAACAAACAATTAAACTAATAAATCAGAATATGCCTAGACAGTTTTAAAGAAAATATTAAATTTATGGATAATAAAATTTGACTTCAAAATTTCGGACCTCACTTTACTTCTAAATTCATGATTATAAAACGAATATACTTAAAAAATTTTATTATCGTTTCTCTTTTTTAAATCTATATTAACCTGAATTGCATGTGAATATACATGTTTATTGTTTTAAAATGAAATAAGTAATATATATTTACTTATCCAGTGGTGAATCTAAGGTGTGGCAGGGCCCGCCCCCATAAAATGAAAAATTCTATTTAAACTCTTTAAAGTTTTTTAAAATTTTAAATTAATAAAGGTAAAATTATATTTTGACCTCTTAAAATTATAAAAATTCGATTTAATCCTTTAACAATTATAAAGATATGGACTATAAAAAATTAAAATTTCATTCGACCCCTAAAAAATTGTTCTAACTTCGCCCTATACTTATCCATGTGCTTTTTCATATCATTAAGCACTTTTGTGAATTGGAGTTCTTCTTTTACAATGGTATAAGAAGTTAATGAAAATTCATATTTATTATGATGATTAATAAATTTATCATAAGAATTTTTTTACTAAATCAGCTTTTTTTTCTCCTGAAAATTATCATCGAATTTTGTTACAACAGCACTGTATAAATTTTAATTCCATGAAATAGTCAATGGTTAACTAAAAAATAAATTAAACATTAAAATAATATAGAAACTTAGAACTAAAATAAAAAATAATAATATTAAATTGAAATAATAAAAAAATAGGTATAATATTATTTGACCTCATCATCAATTAAAATAATTTTCCATATTTTTTTGGTGCTATTATTATTTTAGTACGATTTGATACTCCATTACTTTAATTCTCCATTCGTTTTTAAATACTTCTAACTTATTAAATCAAACAATCTTCATTTTTTACCAACAATTTTTCTTAAATGCTACTCGATTGAATATGTCTAACTAATAAATGTTAATAGAGATAAACTTAAATTTTAATTGATATATAACACTAATATTAATTAAGTGATAATTAACAAATAAAATCTTTTTCTTAATATTATGCATAGAATTCTATTCGAATTGAGCTACTATACTTATAAATTTATCATAATTTTATGTAATTTTTTTTTGTGATTAATAATTATAAATTAAATTATCACTATTGTAATATCACAACTATTATTTACATTTTGTACTCCTCAACTGTTATCACCATCGACAACCCGATCAACATCAATCTCATAATTGAATCGAAATGAATATAGTTTCTCCCTCAAATATGAGATAGAAACTCCTCCTAATGGGTGCCAAACATTCACCAACATCGCCCGCATGGGCTAAAAATGAATCACGCTTGCCGTCAAGAAACTACCGACCAAATAGAACTGAAGTTCTCCTTTCGCCGCATCCTCCTCCAGATGTACTTGCCACGCTTCTTCCTCACCATTAGCAATATTGAGATTTACAATGTCGTTTTCCATCAAAATAAAACCCTAAATCGAAAAAAAAAAAAAACATGTGCTACCAAGCAGACAAAAAAAACTCTAAAAGGTGCCAAAAGGTAGACAATTAGACTAACAATTTCTTAACAACATCACTTATAACAAAGAAAACGCATTTTTATTGATCAATCGAGTTGTTTACAATATTTCTCCAAAACCTATATTTATAGACATAAAAAATACAAATGAAATAAATCTCCACTTCTAATGAATATTAAAAACCTAAAATACATTGATCTTAATGGTCGTCCACATTAATAATAATATATATAATCCATGCAACTATTTAATTAAAATAATAAATTTAAATGACAATTTATAAATTATGAAAGAAACTATTAAAATACATTAATATTATCGTTAAATTAATAAATTATCCATCACATTCTCAAAAAAGCGTTTCTGTCAAGATTCTTCAACCTATACCAAACATCTCATATTTCATCGCAAGAAAGCACCAAAGGCATTAATGCAGAAAATGGGTTTCAAGCAGCGCACATTTAACAGTTTAAAGAAATATTAGCATACCATTGATAAGAGTCGGTATTACTATAAATACCAAGTTTAACTTCAGGTTGTTCAAACTTCGCAATAGGGTAATTCAACTATACATACTGGGTGATTTTTTTACAATGATTAAAGGATTTGTAGAGGCTAATTTTAAAGGGTCGGATTAGTCATAGCCCAAACAAAAATAGTCTTTTTTGGTAAAATCGATAGCTAAACAACTTTTTTAAATGGGTTCTCAAGTTTCCATGTATATTGTGTTTTTAACTAAACCCTTACAATTTATAGAACTAACCTTATACCTTCAATATAATTAAAAAATTATTTTAATTCAAATAGACTCCAGCCAACTCAATTTCCTTTTAATATTGGTGATCATTCAAGCACAGTACTTTTGCTGGTTTCATATGTTGACAGCAATAAAAGTAGACCAATGATTTTATCTTTACCAATATCAACTTGATCAAATTATGAGATCCTTATAAACCATAATCACTTGATTAGATTCTGTTATCTAACTCATTCCTTTTTCTTTTTTTCATTGATTTGGATATATATAACCCACAACTAATAGCAAACCTGTGGGGTACGTTTAAAAAAGTCAAAGAAATGCATGGATATGGAGAGAAGACTTTATAAAAAAAAACCCTAATGACAGAGATGCATGCAACACCAAAATCCATGCAACTTGCGAGAACATGAGTGTAAAGTCCATGCAAATTGGGTTCTGAATCATAAAAGCAATGGCTTTCAAGGTGAAGAAAAATAAGGGGTGGGTCATGGATCATGGTTTAGTGTTTTTCTTTCGTCAAAAGTGACAGTTGGATGCATTAAATCTCCCAACACGGCTTTTAGATGAGAAGATGAGAAAAATTTAAGACCTCAACTGTACACTTCATGGCTTCAATTCTTTTTTTACTATATAAATCCTTCTTCCTGCCCCCAGTTCTCATCAAAGTCATCTTGTTTAAGTGTTATCTAGACTTACCAAAGATGACAGCTTCTTTTTCTTTTAAGGTTCTTCTTGTTTTGTTTCTTGGTGCACTTGTTTGCGCCACTAGTGCTAGGAAGCTTACGGGTGGGTTTGAGGAAGAGAAAAACCTCTTCCATCGTCGGCCGAGGTTTGGGGGTGGATTAGGAGGAGGAGGTGGTGGAGGGCTTGGTGGTGGAGGTGGAGGAGGGCTAGGTGGTGGAGCTGGATTTGGTGGGGGCGCTGGTGCTGGTGGTGGCCTTGGTGGAGGTGGTGGACTTGGAGGAGGTGGTGGTGGAGGGTTCGGAGGCGGTGGTGGCGGTGGAGTAGGTGGTGGTGCTGGTGGTGGGTTTGGAGGTGGAGCAGGAGCTGGAGGTGGACTAAGTGGTGGTGGTGGAGCTGGAGGTGGAGGTGGAGGCGGCTTCGGTGGAGGAGGTGGGTTTGGCGGTGGAGCTGGTGCAGGTGGTGGGTTCGGCGGTGGAGCTGGTGCAGGTGGTGGGCTTGGAGGAGGACTGCCATGAATAGAAGTCTTGCCCAAAATATAACGTCTACATAAATCAATAATGAAATTATGAATCAAAATGTAATTTGTTAAGTGTTGCTTGAACAGAAAACCTTAATTTTATGTTTTCTGTTATTTGTTCCAATTTGTTAAAGAAGGAAATAAAAGCATAAACCCTATGCTTGCTCTCAATTTCATCATAGGACTGCCATGCTACAAAATCATAAACTTGTAACACCTACCGACCTCTCCATTTCCTTTTATATTTCATCATCTCAAAAATTTTAGTATTATATATTTTTATATGTGTAATTTGAAATGACTAGTTGAAATATTTCACGTATAAAAATAATGATGTTTGGATTAAATTTTAGCTCAATTAGTATAGACATTATTACTAATGCAGGAGAACGTGAGTTCGAATGCGCTGAAATGTATTATCCATGTAATACCCCAAACCTGGCCTGGACGTTACGGTCGGATTGTGAGTGTTACATCATACGAGAAAACAGTAATACTTAACTTTGGTGATTAGCTCATTTTAACATAAAGGAAAATAGAATTGATTAATGCATTGAAAACACACCTATTTCGAAACACTCGAGAATACTTTGATGGAAATCACGTTTTTCGATCCATTTTTCTTAAATTGTTTGAGTGATTAAATGTCATAACGATTTAGTCAAAAACTTTGCAGTGAAAAACATTATAGCAATTCGATCTTATAAAACATTAGTTTATTGTTAATCATGTTGTCTTGATTAAAACACTGTTTAAAAAATTAAGATTTTTATGAAACAAATACCAAAATAAAATTTTAAAGTCCCAAACAGAACTAAATGTCCAAAAGTTTCCAAAAGTCCATAAAAGTCCAAAACATACTAAACAAATAAAGTGGAAACCGAGCTCCAGAGTCGCATGTGTCTCAGGCCATGTAACAATCAAACTAGGGACACACGACCATATCCCAGCCCATGTCCTCACCCTTATAACTCTCTGAGTAGAGCCACGCGGTCGTGTGACAAGGCCGTGTGCTAGGTCGTGTAACTCTTTGAGTTGCTATACACGCCCGTGTGCCAGGCCGGTGTGTCTCACACGACTGAGTCACACGCCCATGTCTCAGGCCGTGTGGACCCAAAATGAACCTTAAACAACAAGTTTACCATTTCAAGCTTACTTCGACTCTAATTAAGTAATTCATTTACCAGCCAAAAGACCTATTCAAAGTGACATTAAACAAGCTAAAAACATGCTAAATCAACCATCCTAAGTGTTTAACCAATGTATCCTCATTGATACTACAAGTATATACAATTTTACCACAAAATGAACTATCATTCAAAGTATGTTAAATCACACCATCTAACATTCAACCAATATGCCAAACATAGGCACTTCAATCACAACAATCAATTAACACATACTATATAGTTGCACTAAACATCTTCCTTAGTTCACATGTCATTTTAAGTTAACAACTTGCACTTAAAAATCATATTTTAACGTTTTACATATGAAAACAATAATAGTGACATATAAGCCTATTACATGCCATATAATCTGAAATGACTGTTCCAAAAATTACCGAAAATGGCTTAATGAAGCTTAGTAAGTTCTACGTACTAAAACGATAAATCTTACCGAAGTAAGTACAATAAGTCAAATAATAATACAACCATATGTTTTCCCTGTCATTCACAATCTCAACCGATGAATTGTAAAATTCAATTCAAATTCAAATGCATGACAAAATCATCAAAATCAATAAACAAGTTACCTTACCGAGATTTACAATTTGATGAACGACTTACGGATATGAGTACATCGATATTTCATCCAAAACACACCAGATGCTCATAAGAGCTAATCCACCCGATAACACATCAGTGGCTCCGAAGAGCTAATCCAATCGAAACACACCAAAATAGGGAGTATAACACGAGAGTTTGCAACAAATCTGAACCTCGGTCTACTTGGGAAACAAATATATATAATCCACAACAATATCCTCTCCAATCCTTATAACATGCCATATCTCGATTGTACTCTATCCCTCATTCGATTCGATCCAAGTATTGAATTTCAACAACTTATCAAATATCTTTACATCATTTATAATAAAATATATCTATTATATCATCTTATACCATCAAACATTTCATATAGATGTTAAATAATAGATTGTACGAACTTACCTAGACTGAATTATAATAGTTGCAGAAGTTCAGGGGGTATTCCGCAGTTTTTCCTTTTCCACTAGTATTAATGGGTCTTGATCTAAAATGTAAAATTTCTCAATTATTAGCTTACATTTCACATTCCACATTCCACATTCCAATTCATTTTACATTTTATACCATTTTGTTTTTAAATTTACATAATTACCCCTAAATAGTTGCTAATAAACATCAAATTCACTATCAAACCCTAAAATTTTGATATTTTCACAACTTAATCCCTAAATCGAAATCAAACAAAAATTACTTCACAAAATCACCAAATAACACAACCAAAGCTTCAAATACATTGTTATCGTAAAAAACATTGAGATTCATTAATAGCAACTTCTAAATTTTTGATAGATTCAAAAACGAAAGTACGGACTAATTGGACCTAGTTGCAATGATCTCAAAAACATAAAAACTACAAGAAACGGATAAAGAAATCACTCACATACAAGGCTTAATGTGTTGCCGAATTTGAAGCTCCAAAAATGGTGAGTTCTTTTTTATTTTTCGGTGGTACATGAAAAAGATGATAGAAATTTTCTTTTTGTTTTATTAATTTTTAATTAATTTACTAAATTACAAATTTATCTTTAATTATAACCTTATAAATCAACAATTTAAAAGCCTATTATTGTCCATCAATAACCTTATGGACTAATTATTGCTTAAGTCCCTTTTCATTTAATAATTAAGCTATCAAATCAATAGAATTCAAAATTTACTAAATTTTGTACCTTTTTTAATTTAGTCCTTTCCCTTTAATTGATTATCTAAACTTTAAAATTTCTTAACCAAATTTTAATACGACCTTAGTGATTTTATAAATATTCTGTAGATAATATTTACAAGTCAACACGATGGAAGTTTGGAGTCCCAAAACCACTATTCTATCACCACTGAAAATTGGGTTGTTACAATTTACTTTTCACTTTTTACCCCTAAATCAAAACTTAAAATTATCCCAAAAAAATTCCTAAACCTAAATAGTAATAATTTTATTTATATCTACTATTTATATTATTAAATTAAATTTCACATTTTGTACTATTTATATTATTGAATTGTTAATTTAATCATATTAAATTTTTATAGATTTTTGTTAAAATTGGGTTATTGGTGATGTCATAAAATATTCGTGTTAAAATTTTATGTTGGTATTAATTTTACATTTCATCTTTAAGATAACTTTTATTAAAAAAATCACATTTTTTAGATTTAATATATTTTTTAATTTCAAAACACATAGAGACAAGAATCAGAAGATAATTGATGAAGCAAAGAAGCTAACCTGTATATAAAATATTAATAAATAAATTATGAGGGGATGAAAGTTAATAACAAATTTGATTACGGTGGGTGACAATGATTATAAGGACTCAAAATCATTTTTTTAATTTAACTCGAACAAATACATTCGACTTGATTCGATCTAAATTCTATCTCACTCGACTCAATTCGATAAAATTTTAAATCGAGTTAGGATGATAAAATAGGATTCATCAACTCGATTAACTCAAAATTTTTTCATTCAATTCGATTTGATTCGATCGAACGCTCACCCCTAGTTACAATCCTCCTATTTATGGGTTGGGGGAGGGGTATGGGTAGTTTTAGGCATTGTGTCAAAAACAACAGATATGATTAGAACTTATAATGAGATTGTTCAAAAAATAATAATGATATTTGAAATAATTAATTTTATAATATTAGAAATTATCATACCCACAATGTAGGTGAAAATATAATGATATTTGAAGCAATTATTTGAAATATTTCACATATAAAAATAATGATATTTGAAATATTTTTACATATAAAAATAATAATGATATTTGAAATAATCTTAAAACAATGGTCTTGCCCTGATTAACTGCCATTGATTTCAATAGTGTCACTGCATGAAGAGCTGAAGCAGAATCCAACCCTGAAGTTGGTTCGTCAATCAAGATAACAGCAGGGTCATGAACCAAATCGACCCCGATCGATACTCTTCGCCTTTCTCCACCCGAAATGCCGTTGCTCGATCCCTCACGGATCCTGGAACCCGCCACATGTTCCAATCCTAGCTCCTTCATTAGCTCTTTCACTCTAGAACCAGCTTCCTTCCTCCCTCCTGGTAGCCTCAAAAGTGCACTATACATCAACGTTTCTTCCACTGTAAGCAACGGAAATAGCGCGTCGTCTTGCGTAACATACCCCGAAACTCTCCGAAAAACTTTAACATCAATAGGATTGCCATTGACAAGAACTTCCCCTGATGACACTTCACAAGGTGGTATCTTCCCAGCAAGAATATCTAGCAATGTAGTTTTGCCTGCACCACTTGGTCCAGCTATTGCAGTAACCTGTCCAGGCCTAGCTTCACAGTTCACACCCTTCAAAATGAACTTAGCAGCAGCTCTACCTTCATTCCCACCACAAAAATCACACCTGAAATAGTCTTCACATTAAAAATAATAATGATATTTGAAATAATTATTTGATTTTATGATATTAGAATCTACCATACCCGTAATGTAGGTGGAATAAAACAAATATTTCACATATAAAAATTATATTTACTGAAAATAATTATATTTGAAACAATTAATTGATTATATATATTAGAATTTATCATACCCACAATGTAGGTGAAAATATAATGATATTTGAAATAATTATTTGATTTTATAGTTATTTGAAAAAATAATTTTGTTTCACAGTTTTTGAAGCTTTTACATAAGTTTTATCATTCACTCCTTTTTTTTTTTTTTACTTTGTTTTTATTTTTCTACTTTTAAAAATTATACGACAATGCTTTACATTTCTTTAAAATTTTCATTTAAAATTACGTCACATAAGATTTAGCATGTCATTTGACAATTAAATTAAGGATTTTGATAATGAAAGGGCTTGATTGATATAAATCGATAGTTAGAGGTGCAATTAGAACGTTTTGAAGTTTAAGGACCAAGTTAGAATAAGGGCGATAGCTTGAGAAGGTCTAGTGAAATTAACCCTTGAAAAAAAATTATATTTAAAATAGTTAACCTAAGTCCATTTTAGGACTGACCATATTTTTTTTTTATTTTTAAAAAAAATTATATTTATATTATTTTTTAATTTAATATTTTTTATTTATTAAAATTTTATGTAATCATCTTAGCATTTTTTTAATGTTTAATTATGGTCATATTATATATTTAATTTTTATGTGTTATAAATTACATAATATATAAAAACAACTTAATATAAAACATAACAAATTAAAAATATAGGTTAGGTTGAGCTCAGGATTTGAATGTTCAAGTCTGAGCCCTATTCATATTTTAAACGAGCCTAATTTTTTACCTAAGCTCATTTTTCGGATTTAATATTTTTATCTAAACTCTCACAAATTTCAAGTGGTAGCGGAACCAGGTCAAGTAATGAGTGGTTGGTTTTTTTATTCTTCAACTCAAATTATACTTGCCATCTAAGGAGATAATTTCTATGTTTAAATTCTTCCATTTGAGTTCCCTTGCTGGACCTAGGCGTCCCCAGCTTTAATATTGTATAGAGCTTAGTGGATTTTTAAAGAGCCCAAGTTTACTATCCGTACCAATGTGCTTCATACTAACTGAGTCTGCAAGTGATTCTGATTCTACTGATGGAAAGTATAATTCTTTAATTGAGGCAGCAGGTGAAGTTTTGAAGCAGATGCCAACACGTAAACATGTTAAACGTTTTATGTTGTTTGATTCCAGTTTCTTCCCCCTATAAAATGGATGTGATTTTTTCTCAGGAACCAACCAACCATTGTATTAATCTGTTGAATACCCGTTGACTAAGGAGATGCATCTCTTCTTGTCTCTGCTTCTTTTATCTGAAATGACTCTTCTTTTTGCGCTTGTCTTCAGTTCTTCTAAGCTAAGGGAACTGATAACGAAGATGTTAGACAAAATAGTAGAAGGGAAAGGTGGTGCGATTTCATTGCCTGTTGTGGCAACTTTGACTGTTGTTTTCATCTCCATGGTATACGATGCGAAAGGGATATGGACAGAAGATGTTGTTCTTAATGCTGCCGATGAGGTTCTAATGGTGAATCTAGTTCTAAAAGCAACCCTAATGGGTAATTTACACTCCTCAACTTAGTTTATAAGTTCCTGAAACTTCAGTTTTTAATTATACATATATATAGAGATAGATAGATATCAAGCGTAGGATGTAACTTATAGTTTTGATACTAAAATATTATCTATATATTTCAGGGTTTGCTTTATACCTTGCACTGCTTACATATGGATTCCACAAATATATCAAAGGATCAAGGCCATGGGAGGCTGCTAAAGAGAAGAATTAAATCTATATAAAGCTTCGTACACCAAAATATTGCAATAACTGAAATGTTAGGACATGAAGGTAGGAAGATTCCTCTTCATGGCCTAATCTTTTATACCTTGTTTACTTCCAAATAACTGAAATGTAGAGTATAACATCCACAATAAGACAAGGTCATATGTTCTAATAAAATAAACATATGCAATCTGCATTTTAGATTTCAGTATCTCTCTTTTTGCCTTGCAATGTAAAATTTGAACATCATCCGATAAGCTTAAGTTATTATTACTATCATCGTTTCAGTGTGGCCTAATGATCATTTGCGCAATTGGATAGAAATTTATTGTTATGTTCTTTCGTAGCAGTGTTCTTAATAACTAATATGGTTTTCATACATTTTGCATTAGGTTAATTTTTATTGAGTAAATTATAAACTACTGGTTAAAATATGCTTTTGGATTTTAATTTCCATATTTTTATTTTCAAGAATTTAATTCTTTTACTTTTTTGAATTTAAAAACTCAAGTTTAATTATCATCACCATTGAAATTCTTCTACTAAATTTGTAGGGGTATACTTTGACATTAAAAAAAAAAAACTCACTTAGTAGCCATGTGATAAAAAATAACAGTGTAATAGGCCTAAATTTAACAAAAAAAATTAACGATGCTAACAGTTATTAAAATCACGGAAACATTTTAATTAGAATAAAATATTTATACCGACTAATGAAATTGTAAAAGTTGAAGTACTAAATTACGTCAAAAATTAAAATACAAAGATTAAATTTTAAATTTGAGCGTAGGATAAAAACCAAATAAAAAATTTGACCATTGTTATATAATCTTAAAGAAAAAATAAAAATGTAAATTTTGAAATTTAACCATTATTTTATAATATCAAAAAAAAAAAAAATACTTAGACTCCTTCCAAGGAAGGCCTTACGTTTAGGGGTGAGCAAAATCCAATTCGATTCGAAAAACTTGATAAAAAGTTTAAATTTTGAATTAAATAGTTCGAGTTATTTGAGTTAATCAAGTTATTCGAATCAACTCGAATAAAAAATTAAGTTTTTCAGTTTAACTCGAATATGAATTACACAATTCGAATTATCCGAAAATCTGAATAAGAAAAGACAAAACTACGTCGTTTTGATAAATGTTTACTTTTTTAAAAGTTAAAATTCAAAATAATTAAGTTAAAAGGCAAAACTACGTCGTTTTGATAAATGTTTACCCATTAAGTTAAAAGACTAAATCATTATATTGTTCATGTAGTTAAATAATCTTGTACTTCTTCTACTAGTTAAATAATCGGTTCATCTAAACGCTACATTAAGTATAAATAATAGGATTCGTTAACTCGACTCGATTTGACTTAAAATTTTTTGACTCAATTCGATTTGATTCGAAAAAAATTCAAATTGAGTTCAGTTGCTAAAATAGGATTTGTCAACTCGACTAACTCGAAAATTTTTAACTCAACTCGACTCGACTCGATCGAATACTCTCCCTTACTTACATTATAAAAGTAATTTCTCTTTTGCCAGGACTTTATAAAAGTTGGAGTAGTACCAAATTATATCAAAAAGTAAAGTAAATAAAATAAATTTTGAGTGTAATATAGAGACAAAAACTAAAATTTAGTTATTGTCATATAATCTTAAAAAAGAAGTAAAGGGTCATAATTGAAATTTAATCATTACCTTATAATGTAAAAAAAATTATTAATGCAAGAGATGGCTTCAGGCATTCCTTTTATATATTTATACATATTAAAGAACTTCTAACTAAGTTCGTGTCACAGATTAATCATGTACCAACTTAATTGAAAAAAGATTAATATAACTTTTTCTTTTAAATGAAAACTAATAATATTATAATGGTACTTTTGTCTTTCCATACTTTGACATAATTTTTAAATAAAATAATTAAAAACTACACATCTATTTGAACGAATGTTTAATAAAATTTATTTAAAGTTTTTTCCACTTCGCTTACAATTATTGTTGAATAAATTTTAAAAGAAACATACTTTTCTTACACATAAGGTTTTCTCCTACCCCACATTATGAGTATGACATAATCTAAGTAGTTTATAGAATCTCCCAACAATTAAAAAAATGAAGACATTGTAAAGGCTAATGTTGAGTCTTGATTTCTCGTTAATTGACTCAAACAAAAGTTGGTAAACTGCAACAAACTGGTTTTGTTAAAACTTCGATGAGAAAAATCTTGAACACAAATGAAACATGAACAACAACTTGAACAAAAATATGAAGTAATAGGATAAGGATCCAAGGCATGTATCAAACCACTATTTTTAAGGTTCTATTTGCCCCACCTATATTCGGTGTACAAATGAGTTTCAAGCAAATGAACCTTGAGAATACAATGAAGCCTAGTGACTATTTGCATTTTGCTTTGATCACTTAGTACTTCCCTTGTTATTCATGAAATTGAAGGGGTGGAGTTGGCATTTATCTCATAAAAAAGGGGGTTAAATATGAGAATTTAATATCTAATTTCAATTTTATGAATTCATATATTCTTAAGAGGAGTTCTGCATCTCTCTTTTTATTTGGAATGAAAATTTGAAAATTTTATAATGATTACCTATTTATTATGTTATCTAGATAGAGTTTCTACATTTAAAGTTGAGGTTTCTCCATATGAGATAGTATATAAAATCAATCTTAATTGGACAATGTCTAGAGTCATATTTTGAGACAGTCTTATCTTCTTGGTAGTGGCCTGAAATATGGGTATCTTCTGCCGTTATGATTTAATTTTGTGATGTTTAAATGCTAACTTTTTCATTATTTTTTTTATCTTGAAGTTGGTACATTTTAACAATTTCCATTGTCGCATTAAGCCTTATATTATGGAATAAGATATAATTGTCTTGTTGTTACCTTTTTTTAAAGTTCCTGTGATGTTGCTTTGTATTCTAGATTTATGGAGAAGCATGATATTTTATATAACTTGTGATTATTCTCCCCATGCTTTTGCTCTAACAGGCTTTCAGTTATCATTTTAAAGGACCCCAATGCTGCATTGCAGGCTTCCATTTTGTTTTGCTTTAATCCAGCGTCCATATTCTACTCATCAATGTATGTTCTCATTTTTTTCTTCTTGATTTTTAGAGAGTGAAATTGATTGTGGATTATCTTTTTTGTGTTTTCTTGTGATTGCAGATATTCTGAGAGCTTGTATGTCTTGTTTTCAGTTGGTGGATGCTACTATTCAGTATCTCGTGTAAATAATATTGTAGTGTTTTGGCTTGCTCTTTCCGGTTTTGCAAGATCTAATAGAGTGCTTAATGCTGGTTATTTTGGTTTTCAAGCAAGCATTAGGCTTGTTGTTGAAAGTTGGCAACAATGCAGTAGCAAGCAAATGTCCAATGTGCAATTTGGTTGTTAAAACTTTTTGTAACATGTGACTTATGTTTAGTTTGATTATAATTTTTGTTTTGCTAAGGTTAGTCATGTACTTAGCCGATTTAGTAGCCTCTTAGGTTATCATTAAGTTGATTTTACAGCTTGGATACTAGCACAAGTAATGTTTTATTTTTTTCCAATATAATAAAGCTACTTATGTATATTGTAATGTTGCTTATTGTAGTAATATAAAGTTTTTCATTTTTTTCCTCTCAACAGATTTGTTTTGCTTCTGTTTTTCATCTTTCAAACACAAATTTTTATTATTTTTTATCTTTGGATGCTGAATAACTCAACAAATGGGTCATTTTTGAGGGCCTTTTGTAGTGTATTGTTCATTTGAGTGTTCCGTACTTGAAAGAAAAAAACAGAAGCTGTTTTGTTGGTTTTTTGGTTGCTGCAAAAGAATGAGTTTCTCACCACCACTACCACTTGTTTTTGCTGGTGAAAACTACAACATTTGGGCTGTGAAAATGAAAACATACCTATAGACTCATGATCTGTGGAGTGTTGTTCAAACTAACACAGAGCCACCACATTTGAGAGCTAATCCCACCATAACTCAAATTAGGCAACACAATGAGGACTGTGCCAAAAAGTATAAGGCTATGTCATTCCTTTAAAATAGAGTTTCAGATGTAATTTTCACAAGGATAATGGCTTGTGACTCTCCAAAGTAGGCCTAGGACAGACTCAAGGAAGAGTTTTAAGGGCCAGATAAAACCAGGCAGTAAAAGTTGATCAACTTAAGGAGGGACTTTGAGAATATGAAGATGAAGGAGTCTGAATCCATTAAGCAATATTCTGACAGGATTATGACTATAGTTAATAATATTAGGCTTATTGGGGATGATGTCAGTGACAAAAGAATAGTTGAAAATGTCATTACAACTCTTCCAAAGAAGTACGAGTCAAAAATTTCTTCCTTGGAAGACTCTAGAGACCTATCAACTATATCTTTGACAGAGTTGATAAATGCTCTTTATGCACAAGAGTAGAGAAGGGCAAACAGGATGGAAGAGTATTTTGAAAGAGCTTTTCAAGCTAGAAGTAAAGAAAGCTCAAGCTTGAACTCAAGCTACAAGGGTAAGAAACTTTGGTCTGAAAAAAAAAAAAAAGGAAAAGAATGATGTTGCTAAGAGGAAACTTCCACCATGCACTCACTGTAAGAAGTCCACTTATTTAGAAAAGTACTGCTGGTTTAGGCTTGGCATTCAATGTAGAAGTTGCAAGCAACTTGGTCACGTGGAAAAAGTTTGTAAAAACAAGGCAAAAACACAGTCACAGCAGCAGAATCAAGTTCAAGCTGTTGAAGATGTTCAAGCTCAAGAGGAGTATGTTTTTACTACTTCTTGTTTTGCAAGTTCGAACAAGGTCAGAAAGAATTGGTTGATTGACAGTGGCTGCACTCATCACATGGCATCAGATGAATGCATGTTTAGGGAACTAGATACCAACTTTGTGTCCAAGGTCAGAATTGTGAATGATGAGTTCATTGAGGCCAAAGGCAAAAGCAAAGATGTGATCTGCATTTAATCAGGTAACAAAATAATTTTTGAAGTTCTTTTTGTACCTGATATTGACCAGAATTTACTTAGTTTTGGTTAGTTGTTAGAGAAGGATTACTCCCTTATCTTTGAAGATAAAACTTGTGTGATTAAGGATCTTTTTGGTTAAGAGCTTGTGACAATAGCTATGTATGACAGATTCTTTACTTTAGATGTGAATCAGTTAGAAGTAAAGGCATATACTACTTTGATTGATGAATCATGTTTATGGCACAAGAGGTTGAGGCATGTGAACTATAAGTCACTCAGTTTGCTGCATAATATGAGTCTAGTTGAAAACATGTCTAAGATTGAGCCTAAAAATAAAGTATGTGAGGTTTGTTAGCTTGGCAAGCTGACCAGACTACCTTTTCCAATTAACAAAGCTCGAAGAGCTCAAGAGAGGCTCCAACTGTCCATACTGATATTTATGGACCTATGAAGACCTCTTCATTGAATCAACATGTATTTTGTGTTGTTCATTGATGATTGCACCAAATTCTGTTGGGTGAATTTTTTGAAATAGAAGTTAGAAGTGGCTAATTTCTTTTGCAAGTTTAAGGCCTTAGTTGAGAATCAAGCAAGTTGTAAGCTGAAGGTATTGAGGTCAAACAATAGGAATGAATATGTGTCTCAAAAGTTTTAGAAGATTTGTGATGAAGATGGCATTCAACATCAGTTAACCACCATTTACACATCATAACAGAATGGTGTTTGTGAAAGAAAGAACAGAACTATTCTTAATATGGCTAGGTGTTTGTTGTTTGAAGGGAAAATGCCTAACATTTTTGGGGTTGAGGCAATAAATACCTCAGTGTATTTACTCAATAGACTGCCAACAAATGTAGTCAAAGGCAAAACACCATTTGAAGCTTGGTTTAGACACAAGCATACTGTTTCACACTTGAAAGTGTTTGGTTGTTTATGCTACACACTTGTACCAGCTGAAAAGAGAACTAAGTTGGAAAGAAGGTCTATGCCTGGAGTTTTTGTTGGCTATAACAGCACAAAGAAAGGGTATAGGGTCTTTGATCCATCTACTAAAAGGATTGTTGTGAGCAGAGATGTGAAATTTAATGAGGCCAGCTATTGGAAATGGGATGGAGCAGATGCAAGCTTGTCTTAGCAAGTCTAGCAAGATCTTGACTTGCAACATGTTGAGAATGAAGTTGAAGTTAAGGAAGGATATGATGATGTACCTGTCAGAGGTACAAAGACTATCATTGACATCTATAAAAGATATGATATGACCATTGTTGAGCCTTCCAACTTTGATGAGGCTACAAAGAAGGGCTACTGGAAAGAAGCAATGGAGGTAAATATGGAAATGATTCACAAAAATGGTACATGGGAGCTAGTTGATAGGCCAACACACAGAAAAATTATTGGTGTGAAATGAGTGTTCAGGACTAAACATAATGCAGATTGGTCACTAAACAAGCACAAAGCGAGGCTAGTTGTAAAGAGGTATAGTCCACAGTATGGCATTGATTTTTTAGAAACCTTTGCACCAGTTGTAAGGTTGGACACCATAAGGCTGTTATTTGCCTTAGCTATTCAAAAGTTGTGGAAAATGCACCAGTTGGATGTCAAATCTACTTTCTTGAATGGATTTCTCAAGGAAGAGATCTTTGTTAAGCAGCCAGATAGATTCAAGGTTCTTGGTGAAAAGCACAAAGTTTACAAGCTTAAGAAGGCTTTGTATGGTCTAAAACAGACTCCAAGGGCCTAGTATGACAGAATTGATGCTTACTTATCAAAGTTGGGGATTGAAAAAAGCATTAGTGAGCCTACACTCTATGTGAAGAAATTTGAGAAAAAAACCTTGTTGATATCATTGTATGTGGATGACTTGCTTGTTACTGGTTGTAAAAGTGAACTGATTGAAGAGTTCAAGAAACAAATTAAGACGTTTTTGAGATGACTTATCTAGACTTGATGACTTATATGACTCATCTAGACTTGATGACTTATATGACTTATCTAGACTTGATGACTTACTTTTTTGGCGTGAAAGTAAATCAGAATGAGCATGGCATTTTTATAAGCCAACAAGCATTTGCATTGAATGTCCTAAGTAAGTTTTGTATGACAAATTGCAAACTTGCTAGCACTCCTATGGCACAAAGAGAAAAACTTTCTAGCAATAGTGATCATGAACGAGTGGATGAGAAGGGCTACAGAAGCCTTGTAGGTTGTCTGCTCTATTTGACAGCAACAAGGTCAGACATCATGTATGTAGTTAGCCTTCTATCAAGGTTCATGTATTGCTGTAATGTTGCTCACTTGAAGGCTGCTAAAAGAGTTTTAAGTTATGTCAAAGGGACCTTGAACTATGGGGTGAAGTTTGTGAAGACTGAGGAGCTAAAACTGATTGGCTATTCAGATAGTGACTAGGTAGGCTTAGTTGATGATATGAAGAGCACATCAGGTTATTTTTTCACTCTAGATTCAGGAGTCTTTTGTTGGAATTCTAAGAAATAATAAACAATAGCTCAATCCACTACAGAGACAGAGTATATTGCAGCTGTTACTACTGTTAATCAAGCCGTTTGGCTTAGAAAACTCTTGAGTAACTTGAATGTTGATCAAGAGAAAGCAACAGAGATCAAGGTGGACAACCATTCAGCTGTTGCTATTGCCAAAAATCCTATACTTCATGGCAAGACCAAGCACTTCAAGATCAAGTATCATGTTGTAAGGGACGCAAAACTATTAAGGGAAGTCAATTTGATTCATTGCAGTTCAGAGGTTCAGCTTGCAGACATTCTAACCAAGCCACTAGCTAATGCAATGTTTGAGTATTTGAGGAAAAGAATTGGTGTCTGCTGCTTTGTAGCCAAGGAGGAGTGTTGAAAGTTGGCAACAATGCAGCAGCAAGCAAATGTCCAAAGTGCAATTTGGTTGTTAAAACTTTTTGTAACATGTGACTTATTTTTAGTTTGATTGTAATTTTTGTTTTGCTAAGGTTAGCCATGTACTTAACTAATTTAGTAGCCTTTTAGGTTATTATTAAGTTGATTTTACAACTTGGATACTAGCACAAGTAATGTTTTGTTTTCTTCCAACGTAATAAATTTACTTATGTATATTGTAATGTTGCTTATTGTAGTAATGTGAAGTTTTTCAATTTTTTTCCTCTTAACAGATTTGTTTTGCTTCTGTTTTTCATATTTCAAACACAAATGTTTATTGTTTTTGATCTTTGGGTGCTGATATAACTCAACACTTATGATGCTTTTTATCTAAAAAAGCATGCTTTTGTAAGTTTCTCGTTTTCTTATGTTACAATGCTCTATTTATAGGTTGTGTTTATTTTCCCACAAGGCTTCATCCTTAAGGAAAAGCTGAAAGGGCTAGATTTCAGTTATTTGACTACTTATTAATTGTTATCTTCCATTGATGTTTAATGGGTTGCAGAAGCATTGTACATAAAACCCATTCTTAGGTGAATACATTAGTGGAAATGGGGTGATAATTAATGGAATCAAAGTGAAAATTTATTCTAATACCATGTTGTCAATGAGATAGTTAGGGAACCAAGTCTAATATTTAACTTGCAGCTGTCTATTTTTTGGTCTTCATGTATTTTCCATTTACACATATTCCCACAAGGCATTTGCAAGTATCTTTTGTGCATGTCTATCTTGTTAATGTCTTTAATGGGACCAGGATCATTTTGCTTATGTCAAAGTGGATATATTAGTTAGTTAGCTAATTAGTTAATCATTCATTAATATTGAGCAAATTAATATGATAACATTTTTTAGCTTTCTATTATGGTATGTGATTTTACATTAAACATTGATTTGTGAAAAGGAATATTGTATTATGCATCGCTGCTGGAGTTTTTTTATTCTACCAGGGCAGTTAGAGAGTTGTCACATTCCCTTTTTAAGGCATATTTTAGTTGTAAAGTTTAAAAGTTTCACTTTAAGAGTATAGAGAATGAACTTTTTAGACAAATGTATGGTTTCATAAACAACTTTATGTTTCCGTGCTAGTTGGCATTGTGGAGCACTATGTTGTATCTGCATTTTTGTTCCCTTTATGACTTTTCAAGCATATGGCTACTACAATTTGTGTCTTGGACGTTCTTCCGATGAAATAAGGCCTTGGTGTAAAGCATGAATACCTTTACTATACAATTACATTCAAAGTCATTATTGGTATGTTCTTTTGCAACTAGGCATTGTATACCATTCATTTCATTTTATTCAAGCATGGTATGTTAATAATTATCAAGTTCTCTAGGTGCTAGTTTAAATAATCCTGTTAGAATTAAGTGACCTGAATCCTTATTTAAATAAAATACAGTGGTGAAATAAAATCTAAGGGTAGATTGAAGTCTTCAAACAGAGGTAAAACTTGTAACTTCTGCAAGAAAAAATGACACATTAAATCTGAGTGCTATAAGCTACAGAACAAGATTAAAAGAGAGGCTGCGAATCAAAAGGGAAAACAACTAGAAAATTCTGGTAAAGCTGATATTGTAGAAGACTACAGCGATGGTGAACTTCTAGTTACTTCTATCAATGATTCTAAAGTAAGGGAAGAGTGGATACTTAATGCAAGCTACACCTTCCACATGAGTCCTAATCGGGATTGGTTTACAACTTACAAAACAATGTCTGAAGGTGTTGTTTTGAAGAGAAATAATGTTTCGTGTAATCGTAGGTGTTGGAACAATTAAAGTTAAGATATTTGATAAAGTTGCCAAAACACTTAGTGATGTGCGACATATTCTAGAATTGAAGAGAAATTTAATTTCGTTGAGTACTCTTGATTCAAAAGGGTACAGATACACAGATGAAAGTGAGGTTTTAAATATTTCCAAATGTTCCTTTGTTGTGATGAAAGGGCAAAGAAAGACTGCCAAGTTATATATTTTTCTGAGGGTTCATCATTCATTTGGTGATGCAGTTGTCGCTTCCTCTTCCTTGTCAGATGATGATATTACTAAACTTTGGCATATGCGCCTGGGGCATATGAGTGAGAATGGCATGGTAGAATTGAGCAAAAGAGGACTTCTTGATGGGCAAGGAATTTGCAAACTAAATTTCTGTGAGCACTGTGTTTTTAGGAAGCAAAAAAGAGTTTGATTCACTAGAGGAATCCATAACACGAAGGAAACATTGGAGTATATTCATTCTGATCTGTGGGGGCCATCTAGAGTGCCTTCGAGAGGTGGAGCTAATTATATACTAACCTTTATTGATGATTTTTTCAGAAAAGTTTGGGCGTTCTTCCTGAGGCAGAAAAGCGATATGTTTTCCGCATTTAAGTCTTGGAAAATTTTAATTGAAAAACAGACGGGAAAACAAATAAAATACCTCCGCACAAACAATGGCTTAGAGTTCTGTTCTGATGAGTTTAATAGATTGTGTAAGTCAGAAGGGATCATGAGACACTTGACAGTTCGTCATACTCCACAGTGAAACGGCGTTGCAGAGCGAATGAATAGAACGATCATGGAGAAGGTTTGGTTTATGTTGTCAAATGCCAACTTACCGAAGTCGTTTTGGGCAGAAGCAGCCTCTACTGCATATTTTTTGATCAACCGATCTCCATCCGTTGCCATTGAGAAAAAGACTCCACAAGAGGTATGGTCTGGTAATCCTGCTAATTATTCTGATTTAAAGATCTTTGGGTGTCCTGCATATGCTCATGTTGATAATTGAAAATTAGAACCAAGATTCATTAAATGTGTTTTTCTTGGTTATAAAGCTAGTGTAAAAGGGTATAAGTTATGGTGTCCTAAAAATAGAAAAGTTGTGATTAACAGAGATGTTATTTTTTATAAAACTGCTATGCTACCTAACTTATCTCTTAAAAACTCTTCCAATAAAGAAAATCAAAAGCAGGTGGAGCATCAGATTAATACAAAGTCGACTCCTCAAGCCAGTACAAAAATTGAGAATAGACTTGTTTCTTCACCGCAATACTCTATCGCCAAAAACAGAACTAAAAGAGAAATTAAATCTCTAAAGAAGTATGCTAAGGCTGATCTAGTTGCTTATGCTTTAAATGTGGCTAAAGATATAGATACAAACCGAGAGCCATCTAATTATTCTGAGGCGATTAGCAGTGAAGACTCAGAAAAATGGATGTTTGCTATGCAAGAGGAGATGGAATCACTCCACAAAAACAAAACATGGGATCTTGTGAAACTTCCTAAAGGTAAGAAGACTGTTCGTTGTAAATGGGTGTTTAAAAAGAAAGAAGGGACTCCAGGAGTTGAAGAACCCAAATATAAAGCAAGGGTTGTTGCAAAAGGTTACAGTCAAATTCCAGGAGTGAACTTCACAGATGTGTTCTCCCCAGTTGTGAATAGTTCGATTCGAGCTTTGCTTAGTATTGTGGCCATACATGATTTGGAGCTTGAGCAGTTAAATGTAAAAACTGCATTTTTGCATGGAAAACTTAAGGAGGACATTTACATGCAACAACCAAAGGGTTTTACAGTCTTAGAAAAAGAAGACTATGTTTGCTTGCTGAAAAAGTCCCTTTACAGTTTGAAACAGTCACCAAGACAGTGGTACAAGAGGTTTGAATCCTTTGTGACTTCTCATAATTTCAAAAGAAGTAGTTTTGATAGTTGTGTTTACTTTAAGAAAAGCAGTGATGGTTCTTTTGTGTATCTACTTCTTTATGTTGATGACATGTTGATAGTAGCAAAAGATAAATGAGAGATAAGAAAGGTCAAAGCCCAACTAAGTAAAGAATTTGAGATGAAAGATTTAGGACCAACAAAGAAAATACTTGGTATGGAGATTCCCAGAGATAGAAAAATAAGTAAATTGTACCTAAGTCAAAAGGGGTACATTGAGAAAGTTCTTTGCAGGTTCAATATGCAGAGTGCTAAGCCTGTTAGTACTCCTTTAGCATGACCATTTGGACTTTCATCATCTTTGTCTCCACAATCAGATGATGAGGTTGAGTACATGTCACATGTTTCATACTCTACAATCTTTGTGGGATCTCTCATGTATGCTATGGTTTGTTC
This sequence comes from Gossypium anomalum, assembly GCA_025698475.1. Taxonomy (NCBI): domain Eukaryota; kingdom Viridiplantae; phylum Streptophyta; class Magnoliopsida; order Malvales; family Malvaceae; genus Gossypium; species Gossypium anomalum. The sequence goes on from CM046956.1 coordinate 13,104,022, forward strand.
CGTCCAGATTTATCATATGCGATCGATGCGATTAGCGAGATATATGGCGAATCCGGTAAAGAACAACTGTAAAAAAGCGATTCGGTGGATTTTAATATACTTACGAGGTACTACTGATGTTTGCTTACAGTTTGGAAGAACTGAATATGGAGTTATTGGGTATGTTGATGTTGATTTTGTTAGAGACCTTGATAGAAGAAGATCTCTCACAGGTTATGTCTTTACAATCGTAGGTTGTGCAGTCAGTTGGAAAGCCAATTTGCAAACTCCAGTCGCTTTGTCTACCACTAAATTTGAGTACATGGCGATTATTGAGGCTTGTAAAGAAGCTATTTGGTTGAAGGGACTCTTTAGTGAACTCAATGAAGACCTTCAAATCAGCACAGTATTTTGTGACAGTCAAAGTGTCATCTTTCTTACAAAAGATCAAATGTTTCATGAGAAAACAAAACACATTGATGTTCGATACCATTTTGTTCGTGATATTATTGCTTGTGGTGATATTGTTGTGACAAAATTAGTACTAATGAAAATCCTGCAAATATGATGACTAAGTCACTTCCTATAACCAAGTTTGAGCATTGCTTAAACTTGGTTGGTGTTCATTGTTGAAGTTAAACCCTTAAAGGGTTTTATGGAAGAGGTGGAGAACTTGTTCGTTGAGAGTTCACAAAGAAGAACTTGTTCATTGAGAATTCGTGTCAAGGTGGAGATTGTTAGAATTAAGTGACCCGAATCTTTATTTAAATAAAATACAGTGGTAAAATAAAATAAAAGAAGAATCCATATAGAATTACACTTCTTTTATTTTATTTTAGAATAAGGTTTTTTAAACCTTATTAAATTCCATCTATTTGATACTAATTAGAATAAGGTGTTTCAGTCTTACTAGAATATGGTTTTACAAGCCTATAAATAGACATAGTCTATTCCTCTTGTAATCATTCGAATTCGACATAGTAAATTTTTTTCTCCTCTGCCCGTGGTTTTTTCCCGAAAGGGTTTCCACGTAAAATTTGTATGTTCTTTATTTTATTTTATTTTTTTTTCACAAATCCTACTTACAAGAAATCATTAATGTATTGAAATCTACTTTTTAGTTTCAAATTTTATACGGATTAGATTTTGTTGTGATTGGTTTCTAAGATGCATGCTTTTGTATTTTACTTATATTCTAGGGGAGTGGGATTCTTGAGATACTTCCAATTTAAACAACTGCCAAACTTTCTATTGGCATCCAATACTGTCTTTGGCAGTTTGTTCAATCATCTATTATGTGAAGTCAAGACCTGAAATAGTTCGATCATTGGGTTTTCAAGCTTCAGTTGAGAAGAAAAGTTCCATGGCAGTAATATTTTCTTCACAGAAACCACAAAGATCAAACGACACCCAATTTTCAGAGAAATATTCTTCTAGGAAGCAAGGTGAATTATGAATGATGCCGCATATTTCTCTGCATGGTTGTTGGATTGGTGGTTTTAGTACTATATTGTGCATGTTTGTTTCTGCTTCTATGTGAAACCTTTCTCTTACAAGATGTTATATTAAAAAAAATTTGTGGGAACAGTTCGACCACATGTTAAAGCAATTATTATCTTTGTGATGGAAAATCATAATCTTAAATCGAGGAAGAAAATAAGCCAAGAAGAGGATATTGCCGAGTGCAGAACGGTACACGGATCATTAGAGAAGCTAAGATGTACATCTGCTTTCGACAAAGGCCTTATACATTTCAACCTCCTAAAATTGTTCATCATGCTAGTATGCAACACAATGTAAACAAGTAATGCAACACTAAAAGCATTAAAAGCTCGTATGATTCGTAAATTCGATGTAAAATTCAACAATGCAAGTAACGTTTTACCAGTTTCCTTGAGCTGTTGTGCAATCATCTTATCGTAGAACAACATACGCTCGCAATACTTTTCGGAAACAGCATTGAATCCATCCGACCATTGTCGACCTTCGGCTTCAACATTCCTCCATTTACTCGAGCATGTCTCACCACCGGCCTCCTCTCTATCATCCTCGTTGTACAACTCTTCTTCTTCTTCCTCAGGAATCAGTACCATAAAAATTGTTTTTTCTAAGTTCTTTTAATCTCCTTTTCACTTCATTGGTTATAAAATCATAATCATCATCATCCTCAACTTCAACACCATTGTCAACTTTGGATGGTTTCTTCACATCATTGTCACCACCATCAGAACCGCCACCGCCACCGCCGCTACCACAACCACCACCACCACTATCATTGATATTCTCCAAATCCTTTTCAGGGTCTGACTTATGAGCTTTCCTAAACTTCTTAACTTTCAAGAAATCCATCTCCTAAATAATCTTTTTTTTTTCTTTGGATCCAAATTGCCAAATTGAGACATAAAATTGTTCTTTAATAGCTAAAAAAATTCAGACCCTTTGAAATATTTCAAGAAAGCATTTGATACACAGAAAATCATGAAGATCTCACCTTAAACATGAAAGATGAACTGAAACATCAGCTTTCAATGTAGTTTATAAAAAATCAAAAGCTTTAAAACAGTAAAAAAAAAAAAAAAGAGTCACTTCAGCAGAAAGTGAAACAAAAAAGAAAGGCCATTGAAAGTGCATTTCTTTTAGAATCAACCATTAAACCCCATTAAAAAAACCCAATGATCTTTAAAAAATGGGCTTCTTTTTTAACTAAAACCCCAGAAAGAGCATTTACAATAATGATTCACAAGTTTTTTGCTCTTCTATTTTAGCATTTACATAAAATGCTTAGAAATATTAATTAAATTTAAACAGAAACAATTTTTTTTATAAGGAATAGAGAGATTATTTGAAAATTTAAAATATAATATGATTACATAATATATAATAAAAATATATTATATTAAATATTTTAAAATTTTACATTTTCAAGATTTATTATTAAAAGTTAGGTTTTTTAAATGGTACTATTTTTTCAACAACCTAACCTGGATACACCTTTTTTTTCTTCCTTATTTTATTTATAAATATATAGAAAAAATGACAATTAAAAAAATAATGAGATTGTCTAAGAAGTATGAATTTTAAAAAAATTAATTTTCCACCTATTAAATAAAAACTTTGAATTCCCAAAATTTTCATGCTTTAAAAAATAGAATTGGTGGAAATAAAAAGAAGGAATTTAGGAAACGTGAAAAAGTAAATAAATAAATAAATAAATAAATAAGAGAGAGCACGAAACCAAAGGAAAACACAGTAAGCATGGACAGAAAATTTTGAATTTTGTCAGAAATAAGAAAGAAAAGCACTCATCCTCTCTGCATTAACCCAAATCTACCCTCTCTTTTATTATTATTATTTCTCCTTCATTTTTAATCTATTTTTATAGCCCCACAGCTTAAATTTACCCTCTCTTTTAAAAGAAAAAAATACTAAAAGTATTTTTATAATTAAATAACTTTTTATTACTAAATTAAACTCAATTTGCAGCGATGTATACTAAAAGTTGAATTATATTATAAAAAATAAATAAATTAATCGTTATATATCAAATCAAAAAATATATTGATACTTCTTATTAAAAATTTCATTTATTTTTATTTCATATTAATTATAAAATTAATTTTTTTAATTGTAAAAATGAATAAAAATTAATTTGCGCTTTAACCTAAACTAATGTATCTATTTTTTGAATAAAGAAAATCTTTTACTTAATCAAAATTTTCCTCTAATTTAAAAATTACAAATAAAAATAGGCATTTTATAAAAAAATAAATAAAATTGAAGCCCGAAAAGCAACGGCCTGGATAAGTATGTTAAGAAGTATCAAAATAAAAATAAAGAATGAAAATGGTTTGATTTCATTTTATAAAACATATAAAATTTAATAAAAAAGAACATGCAATTGTCGTCATGACATATATCTTGGCATTAACACCTTATTCCTTTCAACAAAGTTTTAAACATACAATACCAACTTGATAATTCCTACACATGAAAATATACTTTCAACATATGAGATTACAAAGCTACGTAAAGTAAATAAATTGCTTGAAAAGATGACAAACATTTATTTAAATTATAAAAAAATAAAGTAATACGTTTAATTTGTTTTCTTGCTAGAGAAAATTTAAGAAAAGTGACCTGAAAAATCTTCCAATGCAGCCAAAAACAAAATCTTGAGCTGCTAATAAAGTTTTTTTAGCTCTACAAAAAACTGTCATGTATCTCTTTTGTTATTTTTTTTTATTTTTTCAAATATAATATAAAAACATGTTGGATTTTCAAGTTAAAAACTATACTGACAGTAGATACTAATATATATGTATGGGCTCAAATTTACCCGGCCCGTTATAAACCAAAATTAAAAATCATGAATTAAAATAAACAGTCCATTTTTACAATGGCCCAAAAGCCCAAAACTCACTACTCAATTTTGCAAACCCTAAGCCCAGCCCGAAAACTTAACATTTTTGGAGGCACCCTAGGGTTCCCCTTTCCAGCGCCGCAGCTCCCCCCACGTGCCTCGAGTGCACCGCCCGCGCCTGGCCCCGAGGCCTGACCACCTCTGCTCGGCCTTGTGCCAGCCCTGTCCCATCGCTTCACTGTCACCTGCAAACAGACCAAAGAAGAGCAGAGACAAACACAACACGCAAATACGCATAGACAGTAAATGAATCAGTGTAATCAGCTATAAAGCCGAAAAGAACCAATTGTATCAGGGGGATTTTTTCGAAAATACAAAAAAAAAAAATTGTATCAAACGATTTTAGCAGAAATCAAAAGAAAGAAAAGAAGTTTAAAATGTTTTGCTCTTATATATATATATATATATATATATTGGTTTTAATAAAAAAGCTTGAAATAAATAAAAAGGGGAGGGAAAGGAACTTACTCGAATCGCGTCGCCAGAATTCCTCCCTCCGTCGTCGAGTTCGAACTCCAAAGGGAGAGGGAAGCCTCCCGATCTCGTTTTCCTAGGCCTTGAAGGTTTGGCCTTCAAATGCGACTTAATCAAAGGCTGGAAAGCCCGTTTGTTGCTGCCACGACCACCGTCAACGGTGGAGGAGTGAAGGACCGACCGCGGCGCTAAAAGGGGTCTGAAACCCTAGTAGAGAGAAGAAAGTTTCTAAAACTTTCTTAAAAATCGGCTGGAAATGAAGCAAAAAAGCAATTTTTGGGGTTTTTGTGAAGAAGCAAACGGCGCTGTTTTGATGTGTGGGTTCAAGGGGCCAAAACGACGTCGTTTTGGCCCCTGACCCGAAATCCGACCCAAGAAGGCCTAGGATCCGCGTGTTTTAGACCAAATGGTCTATTTGCCATCTAGGTCCTTCAGCATTTTTAAATGTTTTAAATTCAGTTTTTTTTCTTATTTTTAATTTATCCCTTTAATTTTGTTTCTATTCCATTTCGGTCCATCTGATAGTCATGCGCATGTGGACAAAAGGGATATTGTCCCATTCAGTCCCTGTCCTTTTAGCATGCCTTATTTTGTGCCTTGCTTCTTTTAATCATTTGCAATTTATACCCCGTATTTTATGTCGATTTTATTTTCATCCTTAGTCGGTTTAACTCTTTTTTCATTTCACTTTATTTTTAGTCTTAATTTTTTTTTTAAAAAAAGGTTGTTTTATTTTTTTATATATCTGCTTCATTTCATTTTTAAAATCGAATCTACATTAAATTTTTTATTTACTTAATTATTTATCTTTTATAGCTCGTTTTTATAGGTATTCTTTTATAAATGTTTTTATATGCATACTTTTATTCCATTTATCTATTATTATATAGGTTCTTTTAAAAATATAATTGTTTATAACCTCTTATTTGGTCCAAATTTTACTATTATCATTATTATATTCTTCATTGTCACTTATTTCTTTTGATACTTTCACGTTTGTCATTTTTTTATATATCATGCGTATTCTACTTTCTATCTTTATTCTTTTCATATTATTATTTACATTGTTGTTGTTATTATTATTCCTAATTCTATTATTATTCACGTATTATCATCATGCTTCATTTTCATTATTATTATTATTTTTGAACATATCATGTATTTTAGATTATTATCAATTTTAAGTGTTTTACATATATTATTTCTTTTAAACTATTATGCGTATTATTCATTTTAAAATTTTTATATACATCTTTGTATTTAAACCATCATGTATTTATACATATGTATTATTTATTTTAAACTTCTTATATGCTATTTAGTTATATTATTTTATATGATAACTGTGTTAAACTCTTTTATTATTTATTATAAATCTTTCTACTACTATTAATTTTAAAATTGCATGTGTTATTTATATTAAACTTTTGTGTATATCTTTTATATGTTAATGATTTTAAATTCTTTTTATTGTTATTTATTTTGAACTTCCTATATATTACTTATTTTAGGTTTTTATCTTAAAATTTTACTTTATATTATATTTATATATAAATTTTCATTTAAGCTGTTTTTGCATATCGTTTATTTTAAATTTCTCATTTATACATTACTTATTTTAAGCTCTCTTATATGTATTTGAAAGGGACCCCTTTTTTTATTTTACTTTGTGTATTATTTATCTTAATTTATTTAACATATTATTTATTTGAAATTTGCTTTATAAACTATTTATTTTAAATTGATTTATACTTTATTTTTAAAATGCATATATTATATATTTATCTTGAACCATTTTCTATTACTCATTTTAAATTTCTTCTATAAGTAATTTCTTTAAAATTTATATTATTTCATGTCAAACGGTTACATATAGCTCTAATTTAAATTGTTTTACACTCTATTGGTTTTAAGTTGTCACATATATTATTTTAAGTCATTTTCATGTTGGTTATCTTAATTTGTTCCATGTATTATTTCCTTCATCATGTTTTACAATTGTTTCTTAGTTTCTTTTTATTTCGCCTTTGTGTTTATTTATTTTAATCGTTTATTAATTTAGATTTCATCGTTGTTATCATCGTTGTTCTTGTTCTTGTTATTATTATTTTTGTGTCATTGTCTTATGTTAGTTGTTTATTGTTTGATTGTTCATATCAATAGTTAAAAATCAAGTGATTACTGTGAATTGTTTTCTTATTAGTATATTCATATTCTCATTACTTATCAACATAATAATCTTATTCGTAAATTACCATTCTAAACAAAATAACTCACGTCGTTTAAATATCGTACTCGCTATGGTTCAAAAACAAAAATTTTCCAAAATAAGGCAATGTTTCGCGTTTTGGAATATCGATAAATTGTACCCTAACTTATGGGGCTTCGATTTTCTCATTGATTCTAAATAGCTAAATATCCTTTTGAGTTTTAAAATATACGGAATTCCAATTAAAATTAAAGACAAACTTGCGTTCGGGAATTCATGGTATTGTGTCCTAACTTACGGGATGTGATACTTTGATATCTCAAGACGAGGAGATCTTTAGCAATCGTTTTGCTCTAATTCAAGCTTTTTTTAAATCAACGTTAATAAAAAGGGGATCGTATTTTAAATTCGTGCTCGATTTTTAACTTTCGACATTAAAACACTAACTAATCAATTCGGTACCAATTTTGGACGTGACGAAGGTGCTAATCCTTCCTCGCACGTAAACGACTTCCGAACCAGTTCTCTCGAGTTTCGTAGACCAAAAAATAAATAAATAAATACCGTTTTAGTAAACCAAAACGTTTTATTAAAACAAAGGTGATCCGATCACACCCAATAAAGATTGGTGGCGACTCACGTTTTAATTTTCGCTTTCAAACAAAGTCGATTCCCTTTTTCTTAAAAAAAAAAAAAGGTTTCGACAATATATATATGATGGGTATCACTCACCTAAGCATCGCTGCTCCGACTCGCTTGAGTGATTCACATGCCTTAAGCAGGTCAGACTCTGAATGGGCGGCTGAAACGAACAGTCTAATTCCGACATGAAGGGGGCATTTATCGAGAGTTGATCTTTTTGAAGCCACTACAAAAATGGATTCTTGTTTCAAGGCCTGTAAAATGTAAATGTTTTCAATTATCCATATCCACTTTTCCTGGACTCGAGAATGTCAGTCACATTTTGATATATGTCTGAATTATATGTTGTCTCATCTTTTTTATTTTTCTTGAAATATCTGTAACTGAGACATTTGAGTAGGAATATGGAAATATGACCCTCCATAGATCTTCCAAATGTATGAAAAAAGTTGAACATATCCATGTTGGAAACAGACCCATATCCGCAACTCACAATCGAGTTAGAGTAGCATAGACTTGTATTACTTGGATTCAGATGTGTTAGATACAAGTATGTTCCCGATACAGGTATATTGAATTTTTCCTATGTGCTTTGGTCTTTGGAAAGTCAAGTCATCTACATATCTAGAAATGTGTCGGATAAAGGTATTTTAAGAAAATGAAGAGTTAAAGCAACAATGATTTTTAAGTTGTATATATATTTAAAAAATCATATCTGCAGACTCATGTACGAATATCAAATATTTCAAGAAAAATAAAGATTCAGAATAATATAACTCGGCACTACTAATAAGAAGGAAACATGAGAATGGTGTACTTACACGATGGGCAATGTCTTCAAGGAGCTGGAGGTCACTTTTCACCCAACCAGTTGATTTTTCAAGCACAAGGAAAACAGTTGGTGATTCTGGATTACTTGCTATTGAAAGCCCCCGGATATCGGAGAGTCCTGTGTTTTCACAACAAGCTCAGAACCGGAAGTGATTAGATCAATTACACAATAACCACCTAACAAAGGATCGCACTACAAAATACAACAACGTGCTTTTTGATCCGATGTTAGCATATTGCAGAGATTAACCAGAAAAAATATAAATTCCTATCACAAGTTCAGAACCGGAAATGGTTTGGTCAAGTATACAATGATCATCAAAAAATTATCTGTATTTTTATCTACTAAAAAACAAGGGCTTGCACTAAAAGATACACCGATGTGCTTAGTTACAAGATGTTAGCATGTTACAGAGGTTAATGACATATCGACTTCTATTTAGAACCAGAAAAGGTTTTGTCAATCATAAACATTGTCTTTTATCTACTATGGACTACTGACCAATGTAACAGACAAGTTGAAACCAGAGGACAAGAGCATCATCACAGAAACAAAGGAAATCCTTAAAACCATACAAGAAAGAAAATATTAAGCTCGAAACCAACCTTTTGCATAAAATGGCAATGTTTTCCTTCAGCTTTGATGTCAGGTCAGGATTTTGCTCTAGGATGTCAATAGCAGTAATTGCAGCACTAGCCAAATATGGTGGTAAAGATGCGGAGAAGACGTAGCCAGAACTGCTCAACCGCTGCCACCAATCATAGAATTACCATTAGCATTTTACAAGTGTATTAGGAGTCTATCCAAGGGTGGTTGGTACCATACAAACATAAACAAATAAATATATATATGAAGAACATTTGAAAGATACTCGTATAAAAGATGGTATGCCTAAACACAGCCATATACACGTACCAATACCAGAACAGAAAAGGTAAATCCACTGGTATAGTCTTGACTATTTTGAGTGTATCTATTATAAATAATGTTTATGACGAGTAAAACTAGGTAGAGCTTCCAATATTCAACACTAAAAGGTCCAAAGACTCCATAGTTATGATCAATGACTCGAGCACCTCCAGTGCATAATCCTCCTCCTGTTGCTAATGCATGTCCCATGGCAGCAGTAACAATGTCTATCTTCTCTATATGCAGTACGTTCAACTGTTAGTGACCAACAAAACCAAAGCAACTACAAAATAGTAACTTAAACAAATTATAAACACACCGGAACCCCGCAGTATTCAGTGAGAACCCTTCCAGTACGACCAAGTACACCAAATGAGTTGGTCTCTGTTGGAAATTGGCCATCCATGCTGCTGTTAAGTTTTTGTTGAGTGCATACGGCTTGTATGCATGCTGCATGCTGCAGCAACATGTTGTCTGTTGTAGTTGCAATTTAGTTTAGTTTGGTTGAAAATGAACTTAGTTGTTGATGTTTTGATGTGTTTAGGTGCTGATAGAGCTGATAATTCAGCTTATTGATGTGTACAAGTAATGCTTAGCAAGTCCCTAGGCTACTAAGTGGGAGTAGGTAGTATTTGGTAATGTGTTTTCTCTATAAATGTATTGTTTCTTTATTGAATGAGCAAGCATATCAGTAAGAAAATCAGTTTTCTTAGCTGAAGCCGATTGCTTCCCTTGCTACATTTGTGAGCAAGTAATTTGTTCTTTGTTTCTTGCATTTGGTTCATTGTTCATTGTTCTCTGTTTCCTTCTTTTGTTGCTGATTTTCCTTTAACTTTAGCTCAAGTTTGTGCTCATTTTTGCTCTTGGTTTCACTTGATCTTCTTGAGCAAATTTGTTGTTTATTTTGTGTTTTGTTGCTGCCAATGTTCCAACAAATGGTATCCAGAGCTTTTATGATCTTAAAGGGCCTTTGGAATTTTGCTTCTACTGCTAGAATGGCAAGGAGCCGTTGAAGCCTGTCATCTTTGAAGGCTTGTCTTTGCTTCTGCTACTTGTTAAGAAAGAAGCTGCCAAAGTCTAACATCTTTGAGGGCTATTTGTTAAGGTAGCAGCAACTCACATTTGTGAGACTATAAGTTGAAGGAGGAGAAGACAGTAGCAACTCACCCCTGTGAGACTCTCAAACAAGCTTAGGATAAGCTGAAGGAGGAGTTTCAAGGAAGACAGTATGTGAAGAGCAAGTCTGTCAAAGGTGAAGTTCAATGCAAGTTGTAAAGTTGCAAGCCTGTTGAAGACAGTAAACCAAGTGCGAGCCTGTCAAAGTGAGAGCCCGTCTAAATGCAAGCCGAGTGGGTGCAAGCCAAAGTGTGGCGGACGGTCTAAATGCAAGCTCGAGAGGGTGCAAGCTGTAGATTGAAGGCAAGCAAACTATACTTGCAAGCTGTTTGTGTAAGAAGAAACAGGACAGTAATGAACAAATGAACAAGCTAGGCAAGATGTGTTGTCAACCAAGGCTATGAAGGAGGAGAAGACTCCATTTGATGAGCAAATGTTTGGCACAAAAGACTGGGATAGTCAAGTGTGCAAGTCATATTTGCTATGAAGGAGGAAAAGACTCCATTTGATCAACGAATATTTAGGCACAAAAGACTGGGATAGTCAAGTGTGTGAGTGAGATTCTGTTGATAATGAGGCCAAGGTTGAAGATAAGTTGAGAATGAAGTTCTTGTGCAGGGTCAGCTTGAAAGAAAGCATCTAAGGACTGCCAAGTTCAAAAACTTGATGAATGAATGACATTTGCAGCATGGAGTCCAAGGAGGAGTGTTGGAAATTGGCCATCCATGCTGCTGTTAAGTTTTTGTTGAGTGCATACGGCTTGTATGCATGCTGCATGCTGCATGCTGCAGCAACATGTTGTCTGTTGTAGTTGCAATTTAGTTTAGTTTGGTTGAAAATGAACTTAGTTGTTGATGTTTTGATGTGTTTAGGTGCTGATAGAGCTGATAATTCAGCTTATTGATGTGTACAAGTAATGCTTAGCAAGTCCCTAGGCTACTAAGTGGGAGTAGGTAGTATTTGGTAATGTGTTTTCTCTATAAATGTATTGTTTCTTTATTGAATGAGCAAGCATATCAGTAAGAAAATCAGTTTTCTTAGCTGAAGCCGATTGCTTCCTTGCTACACATTTGTGAGCAAGTAATTTGTTCTTTGTTTCTTGCATTTGGTTCATTGTTCATTGTTCTCTGTTTCCTTCTTTTGTTGCTGATTTTTCCTTCAACTTTAGCTCAAGTTTGTGCTCATTTTTGCTCTTGGTTTCACTTGATCTTCTTGAGCAAATTTGTTGTTTATTTTGTGTTTTGTTGCTGCCAATGTTCCAACAGTCTCATCCAATAAGACACGGAAGCGATACTTCTCTTTCAACTTGATGATCTTGTCCAAAGGAGCTATTTGACCCGAATTCTACATATTTAACCAACAAAATGTTAGATATGGTGAAACTACAATTAGGAAAATCAGTAAGAACCAACCAATACAAGGTATCATCAACTTTGAACCATTGGACCTCACAGTTTTTTACTCAAAAGGACTCTCCCTACATTTTTTTCCAAGTTTCCTCATATGTACCACTATTTTACAAACACGCTGCCGGGTAAAAACAAATAGTAAACAATTAACAAATTTCCATTAAGAATGATTCCCTAAGACCAAAGAATGATATTTTCTTTTTGGTAAGTATGTAATTCTAAGCAATTTCATTAAGAAAGAATATATATTCTGTTCGCATCACTATTGATGTATTATAGCACTCACTCATCCTATTTTGTTCTGATTTTGATGTATTAACAAAAGATGAGCATGGTTTAGATGAGAATGTCGTAATAGATCATAATTATGCAAGGAAAAATATGTCTGAAATGAATTTACAAAGTCCACTGCATTGACATGCAATGCCACAAGCATGTTTATTTAAGAAACTTGCACCAAACAATTTCTTGTCATACAAATTTTATAAGTAGTCTATTGCAGACACCATAGAAAGACCATTTATAAATAGTCTATTTCTGACACAAAACAAGTTCTTGTCAGACAAATTTATAAATAGTCTATTGCTCCGCATTCTTCTCGACAACTTTCTTGGTCAATCTAACAAGAAACCTAGTAATGCTTATGGCTTAACTGCCACCTTCATGCATAGCTTTTTGAAGGCGGCTGTAAAGGCTCTACTTGACAAATAATGGAGAATTTGCTCCGTTTTTGCAATGTCAAAGACAGTGAACAAGAAAGTTATGGCTCATGAGCAGTACTTCAAGGCAATAACTGTATTTATTAGGCGCCAAATCCTACAAACACGGCTATTTTTGTACAACATGGGCACGCTTAAGGATACAATCGTTGAAGGTTGTGAGAACTTGACATAACATACCTGATACACAAATTCAACCACAAAGTAGCGCCGTAATTTCTTAGCCCGCATATTCTGTGCTGTAATTTTCTCTAGAGTTCTTTCTAGAGATTCCATATCATTGTGCTTGAAATAAACAATGGTTCTTCTAGAAAGGTAGAGGCCATTTTGTATTCCCCAATGGACTCCCTCATCCTGGATAACCAAAAACAAAAAATAAAAAAAACCATGTTACTAATAAACAAGATACAAATCTACGCCTTAAATTTTCTAAAATTGTAATATTAAAAGAAGAGGTACAGATTTATGCTAAGGAAGGTGCAATAAAACAAGACAACTCAAAAAGCAATTTGGGCCCCTAAGCACCCTTCAAAATTCAGCAGCTCTATTCTGACAAAATGCACACAAAGGACAATAAACCCAATCTTCATATGGTTTCCTCCAAGCATACAAGAATGCATTCTACCTACGGTAAAAATTTTTATGAATTTGCTTAACAATTCTAAACCATGCATCACATTAATCAATTTAGCTTTTAAAATATTGTAGAGGTGGGCCTCATGTATCAGGAGGCCCATTACAGAATATATCACAATCTAACTTGTGAATAACATCTACTAGTAAGATGATCTAACTGTTAAGTTTAGTTTTTAAAATATTGTAGAGGTGGGGCTTCACGTATCAGGAGGCCCATTGCAGAATATATTACAATCTGGCCTGTGAATAACATCTACTAATAAGATGATCTAACAATTCTAAACCATGCATCACATTAATAAATTTAGTTTTTAAAATATTTGTATAGGTGAGGCCTCACGTATCAAGAGGCCCATTGCAGAATATATTACAATCTGGCTTGTGAATAACATCTACTAGTAAGATGATCTAACTGTTAATTTGATAAAAGAAAAAGCTCCACAAAATACAAAAAGTATGAGGAATCTAATTTTTATTCTTAAGAATTTCAAGTGCATCATGCGATAGAAAAATAAGAACAAAAGACAGAGTAAAAACCAAAAATTTCATAAGTTATCCATACCATAGCTTACAATGTCAAATCCAGGATAATAGCTGTAACACCCCTTAACCCCTATTCGTCGCCAGAACAGAATTACGGAGCATTACCGGATATTTCAGATCAATTATGAACAAACATTTAATAATATAACATACATATCATGATTTAATCAAAATGTCCCTTTATTAAGCCCTCAAGGTCCAAATCTGGTGTCAGAAACAAATCGGGACTTAAGCGGAAACTCAGAGAATTTTTTGCAAAATTACAAAATTTTTCCTAGATGCAGGGCACACACGCCCGTGTGGTCAAGGGACACGCCCGTGTGATCCTATGACACGCCCGTGTCCTAACCTATATGATCTATGACTTACCTCACACGACCAAGCCACACACCCGTGTGTTAAGCCGTGTGGTCAATTTATTTTTCAAAAATTAAGTGTAGTTTTCACACGGCTAGGACACATGCCCGTGTACTAGGCCGTGTCCCTCACACGGTTGAGACACACACCCGTGTCTCTGCCCATGTGGAGATTCTTGGGCATTCTGTTTTAAATATTTAAATTGCAGAGGACACACGACCTATCCACACGCCCATGTACAAGCCGTGTGTCTCACACGGTCTGGTCACATGCCCGTATGCCAAGCCGTGTGGACTCAAAGTGAGCCTTTAACATCAAATATACTAACCTTGCAAACTTTAAATCATAGGCAACACAAAAACCAATTATTCAACCAATTCAAAACACATTCAAATACCTTTAATACATGCCAAATTCATCAATCTAAAGACCTAATTAATATAATAACATAAGTATTTTACATATATTAATCAATTCAATTCAATTAGAACTCATTCAAACCAAAATTTTAATTTCATACAAATTTACTACTAAAACTTGTCATTTGATAACTTTAACATTTATATATATATTTAACCATTATCATATTATAACATCATTTACAAGCATTTCCCAAAATGACAAATACAACATCCCAGGTACATGCCATTTACCAAAAAGGAATGTACTTCACCACTTTGAGTTCGGGATCGGCTTTGGATGCTAAATCAAACGATTTGTCTTTAATCTAATCTGTACATGGAAACAAACCGTACGCTGAGTATAAAACTCAGTGGTATTTCTATAATTCGAATACCTTAAATATAAAACTTATAACATTTATATATATATATATATATATATATATATATATAATCATACATAATAAAGATCATTCAAGTAATAATTAATTTCATAACATATCATTCTTAACACTTTCAATTCTCATCTCTTGCTATATCAATATCATAATTGCTATTCAAATAGACTTTTCTCAATAAAATTCACATATCAATTTCCAATAACAATATTCTTTTCATGAACTTTTAGTCCATGTATTAAAATTGTACAATCCAAATCAATATCCAATTTCAAATTCACATTTATTGTCATTCAATATCAATCTTATTGCCAATTTATTTATTTACCCCTATTAACAAGACTCGGACTTTGCCGGATACACGAATCCAACCAAAACACATCAGTATGGCGCCCAATGTCTCATCGGATAATTCAAAGTAATATAGTGACACCCAGTGTCTCATCGGCCATGCCGAAATAAGTTGGTACCCAGTACCTCATCGAATTCATCCGAAATAATAATATGACACCTAGCGTCTCATCGACTCGTTGTCAAAGTATCCCTGAACACTTCCAATCCTATGGCATGCCAACTATATCTGACTCAACCCGATACAGTTAATAGGGTTTAATTCCATAATTCAAAAACAATCAATATCCAATATCCACATTTCATATTAATCACAAATTCACATTCATTCCATTCAATCTCATAATGCTATTTACTTACCTTATTCATGCTATTTACTTACCTTATTCACTTAAAATAGTCATTAAATTAAAATACAACAAATAATAATTGCTAGATTCGGATTATAGAAATACAAATTGTAATTTCTGAGCTAATCCTCGTTGACTTTGTCTTTTCCTTTCCTAGCAGAGGTCTCCGGCTCAATGTTTGCTATGAAATTAAAATAATTGAAAATCATCAACAAAACACAATTTAACATTGAATATTTCAATTTACACACAACTTTTGCCTAAATTCCAATTTAGTCCTTAAATTAAACTAACTCTTTTTCTTACAAAACTAATCCCCCATCTCAATTCAACTTCTACTTTAATCTAATTTCAACTCCCTAATTTCACCATAAAACCCTAATTTTGAAATTCTCTCAATTTATTCCATTCCCCTACTAAAAAAATTTTTCGTTGAAATAATTTAATTTAAGAAAATCATCAACAAAACACAATTTAACATTGAATATTTCAATTTACACACAACTTTTGCCCTATATTTAGTCCCTACTACTCAAAAATTATAATTTAACCTATAGTTCAATTAATTTCTAGTCCCTACTACTAAAAAATTATAATTTAACCTATAATTCAATTAATTTCTATATTCTAACTTGGAATTTTATCAATTTAATCCCTAATTCTTCAATTTATTCAACATGAACAACTACTAAAAATTCACTAACTTTTAAATTTTCAATTTAAATCAAGTAGTATTGTATTCTAGGATTCCAAAAACATCAAAATTACAAGAAAATGGGCTAAATTGACTTACCAATTTGAATTTGAATCCTTAGTGTAAGAGCCCAAATTCGTCCGGGCCTTAAAAAACTAAACAAATATTTATTTATTAAACAGTCCAAGTCCAGGTTACAAAGCCCAAACAGTAGGCCCAAAATCAAATACCTCAGACCCATTACCCGGTTACTACCTAGCAGGCCTAAAACTACCCGGTAGACCCATTTACACCCTACCTAGCCCAATACTAAACCAGACCCAAATAACAAAGGCCCAAAACCTAAAATTACCAGCTAAGGTTTCAAACCATAGCTCTTTCTCCTCGCGCCGCAACAAGTTCTGGAAAGTTCAGGGAGCGTCTGTCCAGCTCCCTAATCGAGGCTGCCATTCAAGGCTTTGCCCCCGTAATCAGCGGCGCACTGTCACCACGAGACTTCAGGCCTCCATCAACGCCAGCAACCTTTCCATCACCGAGATCTTCGGGGTACCTGTAAGAAAAGAAAAGAAATCACAGCAAGATTGTAGTAAATGGAGAAATCTTTCGATTTCTTTCCAAAATAGGTAGTAAATCAAGGCTATAAAGCCTTTTTCTCGAGTCTGTAAAAAGAGCAAATACACATAGAGACAGAGAGAGAGAAAATTTCAAACAGTTGTATTCATAAAAAGCAGAAGAAATAAAAGACAGTTTTTTTTAAAAAAAGGTAATCGAATCATTTTTTATTATTATTTCCCATTTACTTGTTTGTTTTCTGTCGTAAATACACAGATCTGAGAATATAATCAAGGATAAACAAAAGAAAACGGGATTACCTTTTTGATTTGTCGTGAAAAATAGGGTTTGGAAAACCCTAACCGCCGTGCATGACGGCGCGTGGGCGCGTGTAGGACCTATGACCGGAGCGTGGACCACGGAGGCCAAAGCCCGAAGCTCCTCTCCTCCCTCTCTCTTTCAGAGAAAATTTTTAAGTTTTTTTTTTAAAACTCGGTTACAAATGATTTTAAAACTAAAGATTTAACTTATATAGCATAAATGAAACGACGCCGTTTTGGCTTAATCCAATAAGCATAAAATGACGTCGTTTTTATGCACAGGATCGCGTGTTGAACCGATTACCCAGGGAGGATCCGCGTGTTTTTTTAGGATTGGGTTAATTTCCCAATTAGTCCCTCCACCCTTTTTATGTTTACAATTTGTTTTATTATAGTTATGATTTAGCCCTAATACTTTGTTTCAGTTTTAATTTAGTCCTCGCAGTAACTGTTTTAAGCCCTGGATTAAAACGATGCCGTTTAGGGACAAGGGAAAATTTCCCCATGAGTCCCTAGGGTTTTAATGGCCGTTTAAATTAAGTCTGATCTCAGTTATTTTCTTATTAAATTAGCCACTGACTTTTATTTGTATTCAATTTAGGCCCTTTTATTCCTTTTAATCTATTTATGGCTTATTTATTTTAAATTTTATACATATACTGTTATATTTTAATATGTATATATGTATTATATATCTTATAATTATTTACTTACATTTATTTATATTATATTACTTTATATCTTTTTATTATCATATTAATTAACATATATCATTACTTATTATTTTTATTTTTATCCCATAATGTTTATATATCTTTATATTATATATTATATAATTATTTTTATATTATTTATATTATTGTCATTTATTATATATCACTTTTCACAAAATATTATTATTTCACATTATTATTTATATATTATCATTATATTTTACTTGTATTATATATTATTAATTATTTATATATATATACTTTCATATTATATATTATAATTATTTTATATTATGTCATTTTATATTATTATGTTTTATCTATACATTATTATCATTAAAGATTTTAAATTGTATTATATACTTATTTTTATTTATATGGTTAATAATTACTTTATTCACATTCTATTATTACACATTTTGAAGATATTATAATATTATAATAATATTTCATCATTAATTGCTCATTTTATAATATTTTAAACTTATGTTTATATATATTATAATTATTTTATTATAAACATAAATTCTTCTACATATTTAGTATTTTATACATCATTTTTCTAAACCAATATATTTTTGTTATTTTATATAATTATTATCCTCTATTAAAATTTTTGTTATTATTTATATTGTATATTAAATACTATTTTTTTTAAATATCATATTTTTATTTGTATATTTCGTTAACAATTATTCACTTTATTTTATATTTTTATATATACTAATTCTTTGTGTATCTTGTATAATCATTTATGTATTAAATGTTATGTTACAATTATTATTTAATGTTATATTTGATGAACATGTATATTGATACTATATTTCATTTTAATTGTGTATCATGCATCATTTCTTAATTATTACTATGTATGTATGTTTTGCTTATCCATTTTCAATATAAGCTATGTGTATCTTTGTATATATGACGTTGTGTAATTTTAAACATGTATGTATCTAGTATACGATTTTTGTATTATTGCCATTGTATCGTTTAAATGCATGTTTTGTTCACTTATTATTGCAATATTCTATTCCATAACGATTGTAGCGACGTAAAAATTTTAGCTTTCGTTCGGTCGCTAATTGTGGCGATTTATTGAAAACAAATTAGAAATTGAAATTTGGTTTTAAAATAAACCGGGAGTCGCCACCGATCCTTTTTCTAGGTGTGATCGGACACCTATTAGATTTCCTTTTTTAAAAGCAAGAAAAAGGCCGAGTTAAGGTCTACGTTAAAAGCCAGAGAAAAAATTAGGGTTCGGGAGTCGGTTACGCGCGAGGAAGGTATTAGCACCCTCGCGACGCCCAAAATTGGTATCTCATAAACATGTGTTGTCTCGATTTTCAAAATACGAGTTCAATGTAAGACTTAGACATGATCCGATTAAAAAGACGAGAATTTTTAGTTTATTTCGATTTTTGAGGAGGGTATATCGCTTTAACACGAGTCAATTAACGTTCACCCAACATAGCGATGAACTCGATGACTTAATGTTAAATCGGTATATTGCCTTATGTATTTGAAATGGATAAAACACGAAGAAATCTTTTAAAATGATGAACAACGGGGAAATATATAAAAATGGGCGGGAAACAAAAGATAATAGTCGGAAACACATCAAGGCATATAATACATACAACAAGAATATTACAATGACAATGCGTGATATTAAACATAATAAGAATTAAACATGAAGTAAAAACAACGAATATATCTAAATATATAATAATGATATTGAGAATATGTATGATAATATGTGCATAAGATTGTATGAAAATATATAACTTCGATATTGAAATATACATAATATATGTAAACATAATATATTAAAACGTATATACATAACGTATGTGAGAAAAATATATATATACATAGTATATTTAATATGAACATATACGATATACATATATAATAATATACATGAAATGGTAAAAAAATACATAACTAATAATATAAAAGATATACACATACAAAAAAAAGTATGAATAGTAAAGAAGTATACAATAAATAACATTAAAAATATATATATGATATATAAATATATACAATATATACATATATTAGAAATAATAATATGAAAAGAAAACCATTAGTACATTACATAAGTACATACATGCATATATATGTATAAATAATGATATTAGAAATATAGTATAATATTAAAAGTATACATATAAAAATATAATTAATAATTTTAAATTATCTATAATAATATATATAAAATATAATATTAAAAACTTATATACTTAACATATATGAAAAATATATATAATAATATTAACATTTATATAATATATGTACTAGAAATAAATAACGACTAGAAGTAATAATAATAATGTTAGAAATAATAATTGAGTATATAAAAAAAAAAAATACAATAGTAATATTAAAATAAAATAATTAAAATAGTACTATATATGTAAAAATATATATACATACATATATAATATGCATACATTAATATTAACAATAATAAACCTAAAATAATAATCATTAGTAGTAATAATAATACTTTTAAAATAATTAATATGTTAATAAAAGTAATAGTAATGAAAATAATGCTAACAATAATAATGAAGATAATAATAGAACTAAAATGATAGTAATAATATTAATAATAAAATAAAAATAAAAATAAACAAAAAAAGGACTAAATCGAACTAAAAATAGCATTTCGGGGCAAATTTAAAAGAAATAAAGGAAGGGACCTAATCGTAACACGCGTGCAAGTAGTGGGGACCAAAACAGCAAATACTCCTTCCAATCAGAACGCAGCACATGATTGGGGACTAAATTGAAAATCGCGACAAATTTCGGGGCCAAATTAAAAATAAAGAATGACTTAATTGCAAAGTAATAAAAAAGCGGAAGGGCTAAAAGCGCAATTAGCCCTTCCTTTTAAAAAAACACGCGGATCCTAGGCGGGTCGGGTCGGGTCGAACCGGTCCAAGTCAAAACGACGTCGTTTTGAGGCTTAAGTATAGCCCCCAAAACGACGTCGTTTTGGTGGACTATAAATAGGCCTAAATTTAGAAAAAAAAATCATTTGTGAAGTGGGAAAGAAAAAAGAAGAGAGAGAGAGAGAGAAGGAGAGGCGAGGAGACGGGAGCGATTTCGGTGGGACTCGGCCGAGGGTCGATCACCGGCCGATCATGTGTACTGGCTGCCACCGTACATGGTGGCCGGAAAAGGTAAAATCTTTAATTTTTTTTTTTTTTTTTACTTGCTTATTTTATTATTTTATTATATTTTAGCATATATTGGTAGCTAAAATGGGGTTTAAAATGTAGTAGAAAAAAAAAATCACCTCTCGATCTTTTTGACTTTGACTCGTTCGTTGATCTTTTGATTTTTTTTTCTTTGAATGCTATTTCTATGTTTAAATCTTTGATTGGATCACTTTGTATTGGCTCTGCAATTGAATGTTTTATTTCTTGTTTCGTATTTTTTCCTTGCTACCGAATGAAAAAGATAGCCCCATTTTTTACATTCTGATTTGGGTTTTATAACCCCTTTGTCTCTATTTGTTTATTGCTTGCGTGTTTCTCTTGTTCTTGCAGGAGCAGTTGGAGTAAGTGGTGGTTGAGCAGCGGTCTTTGAGGTGGCCAGGTGGTGCGGGGATGGGGTTCCTGGCTGGTGTCAGAGGGTAGGGTGATGGGATTAGGTGGTTTAGGTCAATGGGCTTAAGTTAGTGGGTTAGGTGTTTGGGCTATTGTAAAAAAATAATTGGGCTTTGTAGTGGGTATGGCCCAAAATTGGGCTTCACACAGCTGCCCCTCTTTGCTCATTGTCGTGTAACGGGAATAGAGCAAAGACAAAATGAAAGGCCAATTTTGCCCCGTCTTGCTGAGTCTTGACCTCTTTAGCGCTTCTCTTCTTCAGGTAGTCTCTTTCCAGTCCACCGTATCTTGTAGTTTTTGGTCCAATCCACTGCATCTTCTAGTATATGCCTTGTAACTTCAATCTTCTTCAATGTAGCTTCGAAGATATGAGATTTGTGGCTTCGATCTGCTTCACTTGTAGCTTCAAAAAGATAAAATCTCTGACTTCAATCTGCTCTCCTATCACTTGTTGAAATGAGATTTGTGATCTTCTCTCTTTGCTGTAACTTCAACCAAATCTGGTGTCTTCCATCAGCTTCGATCTTTATCTTTTGCTTGGCATGTGATCCTAGGTTCAACTCATTTCTCATAATATGAAATGACTCTTTCAAAACAGACATTTAGAAACAGAAATTGAAACTAGCTCAGCACATGAGCTAAGGCTCAACTCATTTCTCGCAATATGAGTTGATTTTTTTTTAAAACAGAATTTGAAAGGCGCAACTCACCTCTCGCAATGTGAGTTGCTTTTTTTTTTTGAAAAGCAGAAATTAAAAGGCTCAACTCACCTCTCGCAATATGAGTTGATCTTTGAAAAATAAGAATTAAAAGGCTTAACTCACCTCTCGCAATGTGAGTTGATTTTTTTATTATTATTTTTTTTTGAAAAGCATAAATTGAAATTACCTCAACGTGTCTTGAGGCTCAACTCACCTCTCGCATTATGAGTTGATTTTTGAAGAACATGAATTAAAATTACCTCAACGTGTCTTGAGGCTCAACTCACTTCTCGCATTATGAGTTGATTTTTGAAAAACATGAATTAAAATTACCTCAACGTGTCTTGAGGCTCAACTCACCTCTCGCAATATGAGTTGATTTTCTTGAAAAACATAAATTAAAATTACCTCAACGTGTTCTTGAGGCTCAACTCACTTCTCGCATTATGAGTTGATTTTTGAAAAACATGAATTAAAATTACCTCAACGTGTCTTGAGGCTCAACTCACCTCTCGCAATATGAGTTGATTTTCTTGAAAAACATAAATTAAAATTACCTCAACGTGTCTTGAGGCTCAACTCACCTCTCGCAATATGAGTTGATTTTCTTGAAAAACATAAATTAAAATTACCTCAACGTGTCTTGAGGCTCAACTCACCTCTCGCAATATGAGTTGATTTTCCTTGAAAAGCGTAAAATAAAAATAAAAAAAATCAAAATACCGAAACCTGTCATCTGGTAGAACTCAGGTGTCTTTTCACTTGATTCAATGTGACTCTCCTTCCAGATTTCTTGCTCTGCTGGAATACCTGTATATGCCATGCATGAGGTTATCATGATATGCACATGTTTGTCTTAAATGCTTTTATGTCTACATGATTATGCAGTGCTCCTTAAGCATGTTTGTCGCTTGTCCTTTTTGGTCACGAATTTTCATGATCTGCGTCCGTTGCTTTGGCTCTTGACTTCCTTTTTAAGCCATGTACCCATTTTCAAGCTTTACAAGTAATCGACGTTTCTCGGATATCACTCTTTTGCCTCTGGTTGAACTCCGTTCTTGCCTTGAAGCTCTTGTGCTTATCAAATTTTCATCCAAGTAATGTTTAACATTTATTTTGTTTAGAGCATGTCATTTTACCATTTATCATGTAAATAAACACATAATGAGATGCATGAAAAAGGTCAAGTAGGGACAAAAATGATATCTCATATTCATTTATTTCAAGTGTGGTAAACAAATGAAGTTAACCAATGAGAGTAAAAATGTCAAAAAGAAAGAAAGGATCGTATTCAACGGATACAAATGCTCTAGATATTCAACACATGAACTCTTCCACGTTCCTCAATCAAGAATCTTTTCGAGTCTGGCTCCTTGCGTAGAAGATTTTGAGCTTTCAGAGATGCTTCAAATACTGTAGTCTCACTGTTTGTCATACGGTTTAAAACATCTTGCCTTGTAAGCCGAATGTTTACTTTATTAGAATGCCCTCTCGGGTTTTCATCCTAATCTTTTTTTTTAATCAAAGCGCCCTTTTCGGGTTTTCGCTCTGATCCTTTTTCTTTTTTTTTTTTAAGATGCCCTTTTCGGGTTTTCATTTTGACTTTCTTTTTTAAGCATAGTATTTCTTCACCGCATCTGAGTTCACTGGATTCGGTAACTCCTTCCCATCCATCTCGGTAAGGATCAAAGCTCCACCTGAAAATGCCTTCTTTACGACGTATGGTCCTTCCCAGTTTGGTGCCCATTTTCCTCGCGAGTCTTTTTGTATCGGAGAATTTTCCTCAACACAAGTTCTCCTTCATGGAATTCTCTTGGTCGTACCTTCTTGTCATGGCGGCGATCATTCTCTTTTGGTACATCCGCCGTGATAAATTGCCCTTGGGCGTTTTTCTTCTATGAGGTTCAAGCGATCATATCGACCTCGAACTCATTACGCTTCTTCTAACTTTGACTCCATTAAGACTCGCGAGAGGGATCTCTACCTCGATAGGTAGCACGACTTCCATTCCATAGACTAGAGAGAAAGGAGTTGCTCCGTAGATGTTCGCATGGATATGCGATATGCAAACAAAGCAAATGGAAGTTTCTCGTGCCAATCTTTATACGTCTCAGTCATTTTCCCAATGATCCTTTTAATGTTTTTGTTAGCTGCTTCAACAGCCCCGTTCATCTTTGGGCGATAGGGCGAGGAGTTATGATGCTTTATTTGGCATTGCTCGCACACTTCTTTCATCATCTTATTGTTCAGATTCGTGGCATTATCTGAAACGATTCTTTCGAGCAAAGCGTCATCGGTAAATGATTTCCTTTTGAAAAAACACGCAAAGCTGCGATCCTCGTCACATTGGCAAACGAAGCGGCTTCTATCCATTTTGTGAAGTAATCGATGACCACAAAAATGAATCGATGTCCATTTGACGCTTTTGGAGAAATTGGCCCTATAACATCCATGCCCCACATAGAAAAAGGCCATGGAGAAGTCATGACATGAAGGGGCGAAGGGGCTACATGAATTTTATCGCCGTAGATTTGACATTTGTGGCATTTTAAGCGAAATTGATGCGATCACTTTCCATTGTCGACCAATAATAACCGAGTCTCATGATCTTTTCGGCCATATTGAAACCATTGCCATGTGTTCCATGATTCCCTCATGGACCTCTTCAAGTATTTTTCTAGCTTCAACATCATCCACACATCTCAAGAGCATTTGATCTTTTCCTCTCTTGTACAAGATATCCCCATCAAGAACAAATCCCGCTGCCATTCTTCTGATTGTTCTTTTGTCGTTCTTATTCGCTCGTTCAGGATAGCTTTGATTCTTGACATATTCTAATATATCATGGAACCATGGGCGTCCATCCGCTTCTTTCTCAATGCTACAACGATTAATGTGGGGACTTCGTATATGCTCATTTTGAGGGCATTATACGCTTCTTTACTTGCTTTGAACATTGAAGCCAAAGTGGCCAGGGCATCAGCCAATTGGTTTTCTTCTCGTGGGAAATAATGGAAAGTTATTTCCTTGAATTCCTTGATCAATTCAGCCACTAAATTACTGTACTTAATCAATTTTGGATCCCTCACTTCCCACTCTCCACGGATTTGGTAAACCACGAGGGCTGAGTCCCCGTACACCTCTAAGATCTCGATGTCTCGATCAATAGCTGCACGAAGCCCCATGATACAGGCCTCATATTCTGCGATGTTATTGGTACAGAAGAAATTCAGTCTTGCAGTTAACGGATAATGATTCCCGTCTGGTGATACCAAAATTGCTCCAATTCCATGTCCCAAGGCATTTGACGCACCATCAAAGCACATCCTCCATGTCTTCTCTTTTGATGACTCGGTTTCTATTTCTGAGATGCATATTAAGTCTTCGTCTGGGAAATCGAATCTTAAAGGCTCATATTCCTCTGTTGTTCGAGTTGCTAGAAAGTCGGCTATTGCGCTTCCTTTTATTGACTTCTGACTTACATAAGCAATGTCATATTCCGAAAGGAGGATCGCCATCGGGCCATTCTTCACGATAGTGCGGTAATTCCATCATGTATTTTATCGGGTCGACTTTGAAATCAACCATGTCGTATGGTACAACATGTATTATGCGAGTCTCCGAGCTACCCAAACCAGAGCGCAACAAAATTTTTCAATGGGCCGAATACTTTGCCTCATATTGAGTGAACTTTTCTTTGAGGTAGTAGATCGCCTTTTCTTTCTTTCCCGTCTCGTCGTGTTGCCCCGATCGCAACCCATTGAATTTTCGAACACGATCAAATACAAAATTAACGGTCTTCCGGAGTTGGCGGTACGAGCAATTTGGAGGACTAGACAAATATTGCTTTATCTTATCAAAGGCTATCGGCATTCCTCATTCCATTCTCGAGATTATGTTTTGAAGAAGTCGAAAGATAGGGTCGCATTGGTTGGTAAGTTGAGCGATAAATCGGGCGATGTAGTTTAATCTCCTAAAAATCCTCTAACTTCTTTTTGCGTGCGTGGGGCGGTAACTCTTGAATGGCCTTTATTTTATCTGGATCAACCTCGATACCTCTTTCACTGACAATGAAGCCTAGCAACTTTCCTGAGGTCGCCCCAAACGTACATTTGGCTGGATTAAGCTTTAATTGGAATTTTCTCAACCTGTCGAATAACTTCTTCAAGTTCACTACATGCTCTTCTTCCCCTCGGGATTTAGCAATCATATCGTCGATGTAGACCTCTATTTCTTTATGCATCATGTCATGGAATAACGTTACCATAGCCCTCTGATATGTTGCCCCAGCATTCTTCAACCCGAATGGCATCACCTTGTAGCAGAACGTTCCCCACATTGTTATGAAGGTAGTTTTCTCCATATCCTCAGGGGCCATTTTGATCTGATTATACCCCGAGAATCCATCCATGAAAGAAAACAATGAATGTTTTGCTGTGTTATCCACCAACGTATCAATATGTGGCAAGGGAAAATTATCTTTTGGGCTTGCTCGATTCAGGTCACGGTAATCCACACACATTCGTACTTTGCTATCTTTCTTTGGTACCGGGACTATGTTAGCCACCCATTCTGGATATTTGGAGGCTTGTAGGAAACCAGCATCAAATTGCTTCTTGACTTCCTCTTTTATTTTCAGTGACATTTTAGGTCTCATCCGTCTTAATTTTTCTTTGGATGGGCTTACATTCGGCTTTAATGGGAGCTTATGGACCACTAAATCTTCATCTAGCCTGGCATGTCACGAGTGCGACCATGCGAAAACATCTTTGTATTCGCGAGTAGAGCGATCAAATTATGCCTGGTGCTCTCTGAAATAGAAGTCCCAATCTTCACTTCTTGTTTCCTTTCTTGATTGCCCAAGTTTATTGTTTCCACTGATTCTTCATGAGGCAAAATCATTTATCCTCTTGTTCACCATTCTTAACAATTCGAGAGGCGAGACATAATCTTGACATTTTCTTGGCTTCAAATTCTCCTAAACAAACGACCTTCTTAAAATCAATTTCAAGACTCATGAACGGGTTTGTTCATGCCATCGATATCCGAGCACTGAAAGTTGAATGGAAAAGGAAGCTATAGAGGGCATCCGAGTATGGGAAACAACAGACAAAAATGTTATGGCATGGAATGTGGCAAATGTGAGTATAGGCTATGAAATGAGAAAATGATCATGAAATTAGCGATAATGCGAAAAAAATCGTGACAAAATGCATCTTCATTGATATTCATTTGAATGAAGAGCGAATGCACGCTCTTACAAAAGAATTCTATTATATCTAAGGACACAATAGAAGGTTAATGTTTGGCATTACTTTGAAGACTTATAAACTACAAGAAGCTCCTCAGAAGTCCAATTGTTCAACATGAAACCAGGAGGGCAATGGCGTATCCTCTAGACATCTTTACTTGTACCACCCCTTTGTCAATGACATTTATATCGACATTACGAAAACTCCTTTCAATTATCCTCGGCATGTTTCGTGGATCGTCTTGTCAGGTATATCATTCCATGAGATGTAAATATTTTTGACAAAGGAGGGTATTCTATTGGTTCCCATTCGGTTCTCGGCCCAAAGTTCTTGCGATCCTTCTTTCTTGATCTTTCTTCCTTTGTCTTCTTCTTTGGCGCATGTCAGTGGAATCCCAAACCGAATCGGGCCTTGTGGTGCTGCTGGTTTTAAAGCCACGACTATTCCTTGTAGATATATCTGCCTAAACCTCTTCTTGCTCGAGCTCCTCTTCCCACGGTCAATTTGACACCCATTCTCGGTATTTCTCGGCGGTTTGGCGTTGGAATTTTGTTTCCTCAAAGAACGAAAGTGGCATTGGTAATTCGAGGATCGGAAGGAACATTCCACTGCGTCTTTGCTTACTTCAAGATATGGCGCATCTCTGAGAGATAGATGCGGCGATGTCTTTTCTCCTTCAAGCTGTGACGACGACCATTCATGATAAATTTCATTTTTTGGTGGAGGATGATGGGACCGCTCAGCCAGAATGAATCGTGGTCTCCCAAAAAGGCGATTACAAGAGGGTGTAATGTCCATGACTTGGAACTCGACATCATAAATGTAAGGGCCTACTTCTAGAGGATCTCAATCTTTCCCATAACTTCACGCCTCGTTAGTCGAATGCTCTTCTTTGTGGAATAGCGACAGCCCTTAAGTAGGACAAATCCATTGGTATTACGGAAAGTGTGGCCAATGGCATAACATTTAATCTTGACCCATTGTCGATGAGCACGTTCGGTATTATGTAGCCCTTGCAATGAGTCGTGATATGCGGCGCTTTCACCGAGCCTCTACCGTTTGGCGGTATCTCATCATCACTAAAAGAGATGAAATTGTCCGCATTCAAATTGTTTACCCACCTAGCAAGCTTTTCAACGGATATGTTATTGGCCACATAAGCTTGATTTAACACTTTCAATAAAGCATTCGGTGTGGCTCTGAATTTATGAGAGAGATAAAGCGAGATTCGTGACTTGTTGCTTGCTCAATTGTTCCACCACACTATATTCATTTGTGCTTGATAAATTTCAAGAATTCTTGAGCTTCTTCCTCATTTACAGGCATTTTAGTTTCTTGCACAGGTGGAATTTCTTGCTCGACTTCGACTTCGTGTATTACTGCTTTCCCTTTTTGCTTCAAGTCACTACTTTTCTTTACCGGTTCAACTTCTTTAGAATAACACCGTCCACTTCGGGTAAAATGACCTACCTCCCCAACATCTTCAATTATGGCTTTGGACTTTCCAACTTCCGGCGTGACGATATTGACATCATATCTCCACGGTACTGTTTTATTGTCCTTATAAGGGAAAGGAGATGGTACTTCGATTATCATTTTTGGTTTCACCGGCTCCTTTTTCGCGTCATAATAAATCACCAATGGTCGATCCGCGCTATAAGGAGGACCTGATGATTGATTGTCAGAGGCACATATTTCTTCACTATCGGCCTCTTTGGCTTTACAAAAAATCCCGATCTCCTTGTTATCTATCATACTTTGCAATAATCTTCTGAATTCATCACAGGACTGAATGTCGTGTCCTTCGACGCCATGGAACTCGCAAAAACTGTGACTCTTTGCATCCTTTCCTTCGCGTACTCCGTTAAAACGACAAAGCAACCTTTTTTCAACTAGTACCTCCCAGATTCTCTGCAGAGGTGTTTTTACTTCAGAAACCCATCTTCTACTTTGTCGTTTATCCTCCTCTCCTATTGCGCTCACATTACCTTCGGTGTGGTTTGGGAATGGATTCCCAGCCATACCGCCAGTACCATCAAATCGCAAAATACCCGCATCGATGAGCCCTTGAACTCTCCTTTTGAAAGCAAGACAGTTCTCAGTAGAATGCCCCTGGTTCCCGGCATGATATGCACAACTAGCGTTTGGATCGTACCATTTTGGGTATGGAGGTTTAAGGGGTGCCATGTAATGGGGAGAAATCAGTTGTTTCTCCAAAAGTTTTGGGTATAATTCCCCATACGACACAGGGATGGGAGTAAACTGCGGTCTCTCGGGATTAGGCCTTGCTGGTCTTGGCTCATTTCTGGGTTGGTTTTGAACAGGTGCAGTGTTTTGTGAGAAAGTGGTGATGGGTCTTTGGTTGTTCATGGCGTATACGGGGTAGGAGGGAGGTGGTGTTTGGTAGTAAGGGGTTTGAGGAGGATAATGGAAATTTAAAGGTGGATAATTTCGGGGTCGGGGCTGGTTAGGATATGAATTAGAGGCATAGCGGTTTCCCATCCCGACCATGTGGGTTTCTGGTTCCTTCTTTTTCATAGGCGCTGCCCTTTTCGAACCCTCTGAATCTTCCATTCTACCGCTCTTAATGACGTTCTCTATTAGTTCACCGGATATTACAATATCTGCGAACTCCTTCGTGGCACTTCCCACTAATTTGTCATAAAACGGCGCCTTTAAGGTGTTGATAAAGAGAACGGTTATCTCCGTTTTTGTTAGTGGGGGTTCCACTTGGGCTGAGACGTCTCTCCATCTCTGCGCATATTGTCTAAAGGTTTCTGACGGCTTTTTCTCCATCATTTGTAAGGTCATCCGGTCTGGCACCATGTCTGATACATGTTTGTATTGCTCGCAGAATGCAGACGCCAAGTCTTTCCAAGATCTAATCTTTTCTCTGCTAAGTTGGTTGTACCAACGGAGGGCTGACCCTGTTAGACTATCTTGGAAGCAATGTATAAGTAATTTATCCTCATTCACATAACCAGTCATTTTTAAATGAGAACATGATGAGATGTGCTTTTGGGTACCTAGTCCCATCATACTTCTCAAAATCAGGCACCTTGAACTTCGGAGGCAAAATTAGATCAGGTACCAAACTGAGTTCCTTGGCACCTAGCGCGGAGAAGACCTCAGTGCCTTCTATTGCTTTGAGTCTTTCCTCCAGACTCCTATATTTTGCGTCATGGTTATCCAATTTCAATTTGGCTACTTCTGCGGGGTCGTCTAGATCTAGAACTAGCGGATCAGCAGGGCTGGCCCCTGGGTTCGACGCGAATATTCCTTGCCCCAAATTAGTGGGTGGAGCAGGTGGCATAGGTTGATGTTCCAAGCCTGTAGGTTCTCCTTGAGTATACCCTCTCTGTGTTGTATATGCAGGTGGTGAAGTGAATCCCGGAGGATAGAGTGGATCCTGATCGTGGTGAATTCTTGATTGAGGTTCCATAACATCGGGGTTCTGCATGGGTCCTTTTCCTTTGACCAAAGTTGTCATCATCTCCATCATTTTAGCCATCTGATCTCTTTGCTCGAGTGATTCCTCTCGAGATCTTACCATTAGATCTCTCGTCTCTTGTTGCGATTTGGCCAGTTACTCTTGTAATTCCTTTTGAGCCCTTTCCATCCTTTCGATTCTCTCATTGAACTCAGCTTCCATTGCCCTAGTTTGTCGACGCGTTCTGTATAAATGTCGTGATTCCAATCTTGAGGTCATGCGACTGCAGATTATATGGTTCTTTTAGTTTCGGTGGATGATTATGGTGATATGCACATGCGATGAATGAGTGAATGGATGAATGTCCAAAGAATAAATGATGCATAAATGTTAGTTATGAATAAATATGTAAGAATTTGGTGTTGATTTCAAGATAGCCCCATATGTAGGCATTTCATTTATCAGAAGAGTACGTTATAAAAAGTTTTCATTTTTCCAACAGTTACACAAATTTTCTAGCCACATTGCCTTGTTTCTTCACTTGCTCTAAAAACTCGATATACTCGATCTTTGGCTCGGAGGAATTGCAAGCGAGAACTTGAGCTTCATCTGATAATTAAACAACTTGCATAGCCACTTTGCGAATTTCATTGACCAAGAAGTTGAGTTGCATTTCTTTTTCTTGAAGAGTTCCTTCATATGCGTGCATGTCCCTATCGTCTTGATCATTTTTTCTTCTAGAGCCTTGAGAGGTTATCTAATTGTTGTTGTGAGATTGTAGCATATTTTCTAAATCTCGTACTCTCCTTTTTAATTCTTGATGTTGAGGTGACTATTTGCAAATTCCGTAGTCACCATTTCATACTCGGCATTCTTCTTTCTTAACTCTATTGCAGTGCATGTGTGACCCTTTCCTCTCTTCTTTCTTTGCTTTTCCCTTCCAAAATTCCATTCCTCCCTTGATGTTGCTAATTTCTTCCTTCCACTCATTTATCGACTTGCCCAATCCACTATTCTTTATAGTGTTTCTTAATTTCTTGTTTTCCAAATGAAGGTCCCTTAAGTCGTTTCTCACGATCTCGGCCTCCTTTGTACTTTTGATTCTGGACTTTTCAACCCGAACTTCAATCTTTGGTGATAGTTTTCTTCTTGAAAAGTGCTGAGGTCCACTGGACATCTTAGCTTTTTCTCGCTCGAATTCTTGTCTAGCTATTTCCAATTCGGATGGCATTTCCTCCAAAAAGGGATTTAGGCGGTGTAATTTGTTGATGAGATTTTCTTTGACTACTTACCCGTTGCTTTCTCCATATGTCATAGTCTTGGGTAAAGGGTATCAAAGATCTGAGCTAATTCCATGAAATGAATTTCCTTCCAAGACTTTGCAATGTCTCGGACTCTCTTCATATATCCCCCACCCGCAAAAGTGAACTCGAATTGTGCTAACCCTCCAGTTGCAGGTATAAATTATCGCGAAGAAAATTGCCTTTGGACTAATAGCGGGCGTATCCAACTCCTCCCATAACCCGAGTAAAGGTACCCAATCTTGGCCTCCACATTTGTATAGCGGGGGGTGAAGGACGGATCCGGGTGTGCTCTACGTTATATCTTGGTGTGAAGATTACGAAAAATTGATACCCAATGTTGCTCGGTGACTTCTTTCGGCCATTCTTTCTTGAGGTAAGCTTCAGCGGGGCGAATGTTTTTGAAAACATATGGAATGGAGTGCGCTCTACTTTCCAAAAATGACTCAAAATCCAAACATTGAGCAGCTGTGCACATCCGATAAATCGTCCCTTTCCAACCCTTCGACAAGTACTTAAGGACCTGAACGTCTCGGCTAAGGTAGTCGGGATAGGGTTGACTCCTTGTTTTAGCCTTTCGAAGAAATCAAATACTACGACTTCAAGATGTCCGAGAACTTTCGGGAAAATGACCAAACCATAAATGGCCAAGGCGAATAGATTTACTCTCTTCAATATGTCAGGATGGTTCAGAACCAATTCTCGTAAGGAAGACCATGGAATGCAAATGGTTTCATTCTTCTTTTTTATCTGTTTTTCGGCCCATGCATCAGTCATGTCTGTCAGTCTTACTAATTTCTTCTTGAAGGTCATTGGCTTAGGCTCCTTCACGTATATCTTGCCGAATTGCGCATTGTCGATGCGGAGTAAAGCAGCATACTCTTCTATGGTTGGAGTCATGTCCTCTTGATTGAAGGTAAAGCACTAATAAACTGGGTCCCAGAATCGAACCATGGCTTGAATCAACTGTTCGTCTACACGAATGGTGATCAAGTGAGCTATATCTCCATACCTCTCAGTGAAAATGCCCCTAGTGTCTGAATCCCATTGATTCCAAACTCGCACCAAATCCTCAAGGTTATTTTGGCGAACATTCACAGTTGTATGTTTGGGCAAATTGGCAACACATCCTTCCTAAAGGCTGTCCCCCTTCTCTCTACGAGTTTTTAGAGACCAGTCTCGAACCACGGCATTCTTCTCGATTATTTGTGTAATTGACTCCTCCATCAGAAACCCGTTCTTTGGCAACTATCCTTTAATCAACACCTTCCTAACGTGATGCCTATGATGCATGATGAAAATAAAAATAAAAACAAACAAACTTGGTTAGTAAACACAACACAAATATAATTTGAGAAACAAATTAAACTACTCAACCCAATTTTTTTACATAAACAGTGTAAACGAAAGGCAAAAGGCATTTTCCCGTGTACTTATTTTGGTGATTATAAGCGGACAGAGGTTCGGTATGGCTCTAATTGGATGGCTCGTATGGTTCATTATATGCAGGTCTCGGTTCTAGATAGGTACTCGAATCGTTCGTACCGTCATCTACTAAGACTAGTACGAAGCCTCGGTCGTAGCTCATCACAA
This sequence comes from Gossypium anomalum, assembly GCA_025698475.1. Classification (NCBI taxonomy): domain Eukaryota; kingdom Viridiplantae; phylum Streptophyta; class Magnoliopsida; order Malvales; family Malvaceae; genus Gossypium; species Gossypium anomalum. The sequence continues at coordinate 13,137,946 of CM046956.1, forward strand.
GCTCACGAGTTCAATTCGAGGGATTACATTTACTTATGCCTATGCGGAGGGACAAGTTAACTCACGAAAGCATAAGTCATATGCAACCCGAAAGTATTCACTAGCCTGTGCGGAGGGACGAGTTAAATTCACTAGCCTGTGCGGAGGGACGAGTTAACTCACGAAGGCGTAGCGTTTACTTTCACTTAAACGGACGGAGCCCGGGTATAGAACTCATGTTATGCAAAATACAAGTGCATGGTGTGTGGGGAAAAACTCATAAACCTTTACGTTTTATTTAAAAACTAAACCTAAAGTAACCATAAAAAAATTTAAAGCTGAAAAATAAAAGGACAAAAACGAGTTAGAAAAAATATTTACAACATGATACAAATGCATGAATTTTGAAAGTGAGATTTTCGGATCACGGCCAAATATTTATTTTGAACAAGGAAATTTGAAAATTTTGACAAAACGTGTTTAATTCGACTCGACTCGCAAGACTACTCCCCAGTGGAGTCGCCAGCTTTAGCGACGTAAAAATTTTAGCTTTCGTTCGGTCGCTAATTGTGGCGATTTATTGAAAACAAATTAGAAATTGAAATTTGGTTTTAAAATAAACCGGGAGTTGCCACCGATCCTTTTTCTAGGTGTGATCGGACACCTATTAGATTTTCTTTTTTAAAAGCAAGAAAAAGGCCGAGTTAAGGTCTACGTTAAAAGCCAGAGAAAAAATTAGGGTTCGGGAGTCGGTTACGCGCGAGGAAGGTATTAGCACCCTCGCGACGCCCAAAATTGGTATCTCATAAACATGTGTTGTCTCGATTTTCAAAATACGAGTTCAATGTAAGACTTAGACATGATCCGATTAAAAAGACGAGAATTTTTAGTTTATTTCGATTTTTGAGGAGGGTATATCGCTTTAACACGAGTCAATTAACGTTCACCCAACATAGCGATGAACTCGATGACTTAATGTTAAATCGGTATATTGCCTTATGTATTTGAAATGGATAAAACACGAAGAAATCTTTTAAAATGATGAACAACGGAAATATATAAAAATGGGAAGGGAAACGAAAGATAATAGTCGGAAATACATCAAGGCATATAATACATACAACAAGAATATTACAATGACAATGCGTGATATTAAACATAATAAGAATTAAACATGAAGTAAAACAGCGAATATATCTAAATATATAATAATGATATTGAGAATATGTATGATAATATGTGCATAAGATTGTATGAAAATATATAACTTCGATATTGAAATATACATAATATATGTAAACATAATATATTAAAACGTATATACATAACGTATGTGAGAAAAATATATATATACATAGTATATTTAATATGAACATATACGATATACATATATAATAATATACATGAAATGGTAAAAAAAATACATAACTAATAATATAAAAAGATATACACATACAAAAAAAAAAGTATGAATAGTAAAGAAGTATACAATAAATAACATTAAAAATATATATATGATATATAAATATATACAATATATACATATATTAGAAATAATAATATGAAAAAGAAAACCATTAGTACATTACATAAGTACATACATGCATATATATGTATAAATAACAGTATTAGAAATATAGTATAATATTAAAAGTATACATATAAAAATATAATTAATAATTTTAAATTATCTATAATAATATATATAAAATATAATATTAAAAACTTATATACTTAACATATATGAAAAATATATATAATAATATTAACATTTATATAATATATGTACTAGAAATAAATAACGACTAGAAGTAATAATAATAATGTTAGAAATAATAATTGAGTATATAAAAAAAAATAATACAATAGTAATATTAAAATAAAATAATTAAAATAGTACTATATATGTAAAAATATATATACATACATATATAATATGCATACATTAATATTAACAATAATAAACCTAAAATAATAATCATTAGTAGTAATAATAATACTTTTAAAATAATTAATATGTTAATAAAAGTAATAGTAATGAAAATAATGCTAACAATAATAATGAAGATAATAATAGAACTAAAATGATAGTAATAATATTAATAATAAAATAAAAATAAAAATAAACAAAAAAAAGGACTAAATCGAACTAAAAATAGCATTTCGGGGCAAATTTAAAAAGAAATAAAGGGAAGGGACCTAATCGTAACACGCGTGCAAGTAGTGGGGACCAAAACAGCAAATACTCCTTCCAATCAGAACGCAGCACATGATTGGGGACTAAATTGAAAATCGCGACAAATTTCGGGGCCAAATTAAAAATAAAGAATGACTTAATTGCAAAGTAATAAAAAAGCGGAAGGGCTAAAAGCGCAATTAGCCATTCCTTTTAAAAAAACACGCGGATCCTAGGCGGGTCGGGTCGGGTCGAACCGGTCCAAGTCAAGACGACGTCGTTTTGAGGCTTAAGTATAGCCCCCAAAAGCAGCGTCGTTTTGGTGGACTATAAATAGGCCTAAATTTAGAAAAAAATCATTTGTGAAGTGGGAAAGAAAAAAAAGAGAGAGAGAGAGAGAGAGAGGAGAGAGGAGGAGACCGGAGCGATTTTGGTGGGACTCGTGGGGTTAGGTCACCGCACGATCGCCGGACCCTCGCTGTGGCAGCTTGCGTGCACACCACCGCATACTGATGGCGGAAAAGGTAAAATCTTTAATTTTTTCTTTTTTTTTACTTGCTTATTTTATTATTTTATTATATTTTAGCATATATAGGTAGCTAAAATGGGGTTTAAAATGTAGTAGAAAAAAAAAATCACCTCTCGATCTTTTTGACTTCTGACTCGTTCGTTGATCTTTTTGATTTTTTTTCGCCTGAATGCTATTTCTATGTTTAAATGCTGATTGGATCAGTGTATTGGCTCTGCAATTGAATGTTTTATTTCTTGTTTCGTATTTTTTCCTTGCTACCGAATGAAAAAGATAGCCCATTTTTTACATTCTGATTCGGGTTTTATAACCCCTTTTTCTCTATTTGTTTATTGCTTGCGTGTTTCTCTTGTTCTTGCAGGAGCAGTTGGAGTAAGTGGTGGTTGAACGGCGGTGCTGAGGTGACCGGTGGTGCAGGGGATGGGGTTACTGGCTGGTGTCAATGGGTAGGGTGATGGGATTAGGTGGTTTAGGTCAATGGGCTTAAGTTAGTGGGTTAGGTGTTTGGGCTATTGTGAAAAAAATAATTGGGCTTTGTAGTGGGTATGGCCCAAAATTGGCCTGCTACAACGATAATGTGATTCCTCATGCATTAACTAAAACAAAATTCCAAAGTTTTCAAAAAACATAAAGGCAATGCTTGGTGTTTGGAAATTTCAAGAAAAGTAGTGCCCTAACTTATTGGGTTGCGACTCTTCTCGTTGAGTTCGAATAATCAAGTACCCTTCTAAGTTTTTAAAAGTTTTTTAAAATGCGAGCAACTGTCTTGGAATTTCAAAGCTATATGTCCTAACTTACTAGATGTGGCGTTTTGTTGTTTCGAGATAGGGATTTCCAAAAGCTAACTTGGTGTCAATACTTTGATACAAGTGAATTCCAATTTTCAAAATCAAAATATTGTAAAGAGGATTACATCTTAAATTTTTGTTAAATTTTCGATATTAAAGACATTTTGATAATCAATTAGGTACCAATTTTTGGGCGTTACGAGGGTGCTAACCCTTCCTCGTACGTAACCGACTCCCGAACCCATTCTTTTGATTTCGTAGACCAAAACAAATGACTTTAAAACATAATGTTTTAAGGGTGATCCAATCACACATAAAAAGATTGGTGGCGACTCCTGTCTTCGTTTTTTAAAAGTCGATTCCCATTTTCCAAAACTCGATTTTAAAAATGGTTTAGACACTTAGAACCCTAATTTCTTTTTTCTTTTTGTTTCTTTTGTTTCATTTATTTTAATATAATATAATAATATAATAATATATTATTTTAACATTTACTTATATTATAAGTAAATATATAATAATTACTAATATATGTATATAATTATTCCACATGTATTTCACTATTACCATACATTTGGCACTTATGGCTTAATTACTAATTTAGTCCCTTAAATTTTCTCCATTCTATAATTAAACTTTCACCCTTTATTCAATTTAGTTCTTACACCTAATTACCCCCAATTCAAACTAATTCACCTAGTTAAAACCTAATTAACCACACAACTAACTTCTAAAATTTTCGTTTTATGAAAACGGAGACCCGAAAATATACTTTTCGATTACCCGTAAATTTCGAGTCGTTACAATAGCCATATATGTATCCATTTAAGGTAATGACATTTTTCACTTACACAACAATTATGTCATCCTTTTTTCAAAAACATGGGATTGCATTGAACAAGGTGGAAAAGCCCATAAGAATAGAGGATAGAATTATATGTTCCCAAAAACTTTGTTATTCTGAACTCACAATCAAGGTGGACATCTGAATAAGAGAAGGTTGTCACAATCTATATCTTGTTCTTATAGAAGATTTAGAAAGAGAGTCCAAAAACACACCATTCAAAATTGTATAGGTATTGATGCTTACCAATTGTGCCATAGAATCCACGAGGACCACAAGAACCAACATCATATTTCTCCAACGCAAAACTACATGATTCCTGGTAAACACATTTTATTTCATGGCCAAAAGAAACAAAACCTTAAGAGCTAGTCATTATAACTTACCCAAAATTTTGAAAACATATGTTTCTCCTTTGCGAAACTACCTTTTAATATTACTTAACAGCCTACATAAACATCTTTTTGATAAGGTAAATGGAAGAAAAGTGTATGTTTCAAGGAATACTTAGAAAGGATTATAATCATGCTATCTTGGTATGGTTTATTTATTTATTCTCTCTTCCTGTCGACTAAATGGTAGAATAAATTAATAATTGCAATGAAATCCTTACAAGCAACTTATCATGCCCCACAAATCTGAGATAATTTACAGAAGCAAAGTTCACAACTTCTTTCCCATTGATTATAGTATAGGGCCCTGCAGCACTGCATAAAGATGAACTAATAAGCTATGCCACTTCAGAAAAGAATCTGCCTTGAGTATTTAAACTACTATAACAAATCATGAGTATTTGCCAAAATTCTATAAAATTTATTGTAAAAGCATACATTGGTAAATATAACCTAAAGAATAACTAATAATTATGATTCCAAATGAGAAGGAAATTTGAGAAGAGAGTATAAAAGGCTGAAAAAGGAAATGTCACACATTTTTTGGAAAAAAAATAAAATAAATATATTTGGTTGAAATGTGTATCTCCCAAATCTTCAAAGCAAAGCTAAGCATATTAAGTCGAACCATATATTTTTTCAAGAGTCCAATAAAAGTCATGTAAAATTGACAGTTATACTCACATTTCCAACACTGGGTGTTCACACAGCATATCTTGCGTGATAGAAGGAATAAGGGATTCTAGGACCCATTCATCACAGAGCTCATCTATGTCCTACAAACAATGATGAGACCTTTCCGAATGTTAGGCTAATGCAACGTCATCTACATAAAATGAATTATAAGTAAAAAGTAAAACACTACAAGGATGAAGAAAGCATATCAATAGTAGAAAAACACAGCAAATGCATCATATCTAACTTAACATAGAATTAAAAAAAAATATCAATTGTTAAAAATTAAAACATAGGAAGGGCTTGATCCAACATAAGTCATCAAACACTTAAGAAGAAAGTTTCAAGCTCAAACATAAAGCTCAAAGTGTATATGGCTACCCTTGTGACAATCTTTGATAACATGTGTATTCAAACTTGAAACTATTTATTTAATAAAATAGAATTTGTGGAAGATTGAAAAGACAATTTGAACAAGTAAAAAGAATTAAACATTACAATGTATCTATATACATGTTAAAGTAGGGATGTTATCGAGCCAAGCACAACTCCAAATTCAAGGATGGGATTTTGGTTTAAAATTGATTTAGTTTTACTTCTAAAGCTCAAGCTTGTTTCAAGATAAAAATCAAACTGCTCAAACTCACTTAAGTAGGCTTGATTAAGCTTGTTTATCTAAAAAAAATAAGTGTGATTCCCAAGATCGGCTTCAAACTCAATTATATATGCTCAAGCTCGAGATAAAATAGAGATTTTTTAGTGTCAATTAAAATAGAAAAAACTGATTAGGCTCGTTAGTTATTCGAGTCAAGCATTAGGATATTCGAATTTAATTAGCTCGATAACTCAAGCTTGAGCTTTACTCAACAATGTCCAAGTCAAATTTGAGTAGTTTACAAACCATACCGAGCAACTTGCAAGTACAAGTGTCTCATTTAGATCCCTATGTTAAAGTAGTAAAAAATAATTTTTTATTGTTGAACTTTTGAGATATAGCTTTTAATCGAATGTGGTCAAAAAAAGATTTTGGTTACAAAAGGTGCCTAACAGTTCTTACAGGCATATTGGCCCAAATCCTAGGTAAAAATACTTAATAGAAATATAGCAGTCGTAAATTTCGAGAATTATGACCTGAGCCTACATAAACTTGAAGCAATATCTATCCAAGAAAACATTAATTTGAAGTAGAATTGCAACAAAACCTTTTTTTGTTAATGGTCGCTTAGAAGGCTTGCAACTTTTCTGAAAAGCAGACAAGAATGACCACTAAAAGAACTTCCACAAATAAATGCCCTGTAATAGAAAAATAAAATAAAAGATAATGTATACATGTCAAGTATGAATGAAAGAAAAGATTTATGTTGCCTCGACTTTTTTTCTTGAAGCAATCATGTCTAACATGTATTTAGACATGGTTATTGGGAAATGGTTCTCAAGGATCTTCCAAATCATAGAACTCTAGGAACAATTAACATTCTTATGCCAGACACTCATCTGTTCTAATATTTACATTGGAATCCAACATAGAAAAATATAGCATGATGTAAACAGAAGTAAAAGAGTGTACCGCCTATGTGAACTCCAAACACCACAGCTTGTGCAGAAAGGCATCCAAAGTAAAAGTGATCCGATTTAACGTGGCATTAACTAAGTTTAATGCAGCTAATTCCATTGTTGTTGATAAGTCCACTACACATATAGAAAAGATTAGATGATGAACTTTGTTTTCTTTTAAAGCAATGAGAAATTGTAATGACCCGAAATTCACGGGCACCGAAAAAGTGAGTTATAGGGCCTCCGTCTTAGTGGAATAAGTTCAAAAATAATTATTAAAAATATTAATGAGCCTAGTGGTGTGTCTAATTAGGATTTAATTAGGTGAAATTAGCTTAATTTAGAATAATTAGCAAAAAGAACTAAATTGAAAAAGGGGTAAAAGTTTAATTCTAAAGTAATAGAAAATAAAAAGGATTAAAATGGCAATTAAGCCATTGACTACAAATGAGGCGGCATATTGGTGAAATAAAATCAAAGATTTTTTTTAGGTTTTATATATTATAATGATTATTATTATGGTTTTATATTAAATTATTATAATTATTAATTAACATTATGGTTTTATATTAGATTATTATTATTAGCATTATTATTAATTAAATAAATTAAATAGTAGATAATTGTATGGTAACAAAAATATACATGTGTAAAAATTACATTGGTACATTTGTAATTTAAATACTTAATCACTTATAATTTAAGTAAAAAGATATTTGTTAAATAAATAATTAAATTATTAAAATTATGAGATTTTTGTTTGAGAAACAAATTAAATAATGACAATGGTAATAAAATTATTGGTACAAATGTAAAAATAAATATGTATCCAAATGTAATATTAGTATTTGTTATGAAAATAGATATTTATTAAATTAATTAAATATAAAATATAACATAAAACAAATAAAACGCAAAAGAAGAAAAAAGAAAAAGAAAGTTACAGAGAGCATTCGAAACAGAGGAAGGAAGAGAAGAAAAAGAAAGAAAAAGGGAAAATAGGGTTTTTGAAGCTTGGAGTTAATTTGGTAAGTCAATTAAGTCCTTTTTAGTTAATTTTGATGTTTTAGAAGCTTTAAAACAAGATTTTGATGAAATTAAATTGATAGTTCAAGAGTTCATATGTTTCCAAATATGGTTCATGTTGGACAAATTATGGAATTAAGGATTTAATTGAATGAATTCTAAGTTAGAATTGATTAAGGGATTAAATTGTAAACTAGGCTATAAGTTTTATGTTGTAGGGACTAAATTGAAGAAATTTCGAAATTAGAGAAATATGCTGGAAATTTTATAGTTATATATAAGTTTAGACAAATTTTGAATAGAAAAAGAGAGTGAATTGGATTAAGAAAATAATTAAGATTAGTTAGGATTAAATTGGGAATAAGGTAGGAATTGTTTAGAAATTTAATTATTTATTATAATTAATGCTGTAAATAATAATGTAAATTACTATTATTTTAAGTAGCCAACAAAGAACCTGAAGCATCAACATCGAAAGGAAAGGAGAAAGTCATCGAGGACTAAAACGGGAGAATTACGGTGTGTATTACTATAATTCGATTTTAATTATTATTGATCGATGAATTTTTAATTGTTATGTATGGTAAGTAAGACTTGAGGTAAGTATGTGAAATTGATATGAATATTGAGTGAAAATGAAAGTGAATTGAATAAGTGAATTATGGAATATGTGATTATTTGAAAAGTGTATTGATTGAAAAATGAATGGTGATTTGAATTGTGAATTGAAAGTGATATAGAATTGAGAAAGTGAATTGAATACCCTATTAACTAGTCGGGCTGAGTCGGATATAGTTGGCATGCCATAGGGTGGAAGTGTTGGGGATACTTGACCTCAGTCGATGAGACACTTTGGGTGTCACTATATTTCTTTGGATAGATTCGATGAGTACTGGGTACCAACTTTACTTCGGCTAGGCCAATGAGACACTGGGTGTCAACTATTACTTCGAACTATCCGATGAGGCACTGGGTGCCATATTGGTGTGTTTGGTTGGATCCGTGTATCCGCCAAAGTCCGAGTTACATTAATAGGGTGAAAAATTGAAATGTGAATTTGAGGCATTGAAATGAGAAAAATAAATTGAATTACGAATTGAAATTGGAATTGTGATAGTAAGAGAAAAGTATGAAATGTATGTTCATAAGTGATATAAATTTAAGTTTGAGAAAATACACTGATTTATGAATTAGTACATATGACATTAATTGTTTGGTATTTTAATATTTATGTTTTTACTATTGTTGATATAATTTGAATTATGGTAATACCACTTGAGTATATCCATACTCGGTATCGACGGTTGTTTCCGTCGCGAGAGTTAGTAGAAGTCAAGTGTCTCGACAAACATCCAGAACATTCCGACTCCAACACAAATTTGGTGATGTATATTTTTCTTTTGGGTAAAGGTGGCATGTACATAGGTGTTGTTTAGTCACTTGAATATGTATATTACTTTGGGTAGTGAAGGTTGAATTATAAGATTTACATGGTTAAATGAAATGGTAAGGAAAGTATATGATATTTTGATACATGAACATTAAGTTGTTAAATGAATGAAGTTTTTAATCAATTTGGAATGAAGCTATGATAGTTATTAAGTTAAAATTATGTTAATGATATAATTATTAGTTATATGAATGTGAAACATTGGTGCTGGTTGTTTTAGTTTGAATTTGCAGGAGGTTTTCGGTAAAAATAAGCAGAAATCTTTGTAGAAATTTTTTATAAAAAAATTCAGAATACTCGAACAAGTTTCGTTCTACTTTTAATACGTGTTTGAACTTCGAGAGTTCAATATAGGGACTAAATTATTATATTATACTATAAAAGTTATATTAATTGTAAATTATTCGTAAGTTGTTTGATACGTTCGGTAATGCCTCATAACCTCGTTCCGGCGACAGTTTGGGGTTAGGGGGTGTTACAGAAATCCAACATTAATTTATTTATTTAAAAAGTACCTAAGCTAATCAGAATGAACGAAAAAAAAAAACCAAATAGTTTACTAATATAAATCAACAATATTAATCACACAAAAATAGAAAATGATGCAAAATGTTGAAGGATTAATCAACAATACAACAAACTTATATATTACATGTTGAGATACAGGAAACAATTTGGTGTGTTAGATGGACGAGTTCTGGGGAACTCAATTTTAGTACGTAGCAGAGATGGGTAGGACTGTTTTTATAAAATTTGCATCATTTTACGAAATGTGCATCATTTTATGAAATGTGCATTAACATGATCATGCATAGTATAAGTGTGAAATATTGGGTTATATGAAATTGGTATGATGATTATGATTGTATAATGTATATGTTTATATGTATGTGATTGTGTTTATGTTAATCTCACATTAAGCTTTATAGCTCACCTTGATTGTGTTTATGTTAATCTCACATTAAGCTTTATAGCTCATCCCCCCTTTAGTTTTTTGATTTTATAGATAATCCCAAGGTTAGGATTCGATGACGACATTTGGAGGAGTTTCTCAGAATTCTTTTTAAATTAAAGTAATTAAATTTTATTTTGATATTTTGATATTTTGGGTTTGTCATAAGTTTGAGTATGGACTGTGGCATGAGACTTTATTTTGGGGATGTTTCATTCTAATTTGCATAAATTACTTGCATGACATTAAATTTTAAAAAAAATGCATAAATTAGTATTTGATAAGATTTCGCTTGAAACTCGGTTTTTAAAATAGAATCTGTCAATAACATATTTTTTCGCTGCATTTCTGAAAAATGAGTTTTTAATAAAATTAGACTTAGTTTTCAAAATTCTTAATGTTTACAAATGAAATTTCTAAAGACATTTGATTGATGCAGTTAATATTTTTTTTATTTCCAAAATAATGACAAATAACCAAGTTCTCCAATTTTGAATAAAAAGACAAATAAATTAGAAGTATAATTGAAATCTGAAATAGTTTTAAATAAATGATTGAATGTTTACAATTGAGATATAATTTATTTCGATTCTTGAAATTTGCACGGCTTTTATGAAATTAAAATAAACGATTTATTTCATTTGTTTTGAATTGATAAGACAATAGTTTTAAAATATTTTTTTAATTCTAAAAGTTTATTTCGACCATTATCATGGACAAATTGTTTTTGAAATGAGATTGAAAATATAATTGAACATTCGATTTTACTAGTTTTGAACGAATTGCGCAATGGTTTAGAAAAAGTACTTTTGAAATCAAGAAAAGTTTCTGTAGGCCATTCCGATGGCCAATGAAGCTTTCCGAATTCATCAGCCATAACGGCTGGGACGAGTTTGAGGTGTTACACCTGTGAACTAGTTTTACTGGAGTGTTGCATTGGGCCATCAAGGCTTCAAATAAATGGACTTCTCCATATGTGCCACAAATCGAGCTAGCTCAAGTGGGTCAAATGAGCCCCATTTAATCAAATGACCTTTATGGGACGCTCCGTGTACATTTTTCATGAGCTTTCATCCGAGACCCGTGACATTCTCCCCCACACATTCTCACGAAACCCTCGCCACGTCCTCAAAATAACACTGGCTTGAATTGTCTTGGAACTATCTCAATGCCTTAATCAATTCCCAATTGTCTCTTTGTCAAGTTGTTCCGCCCCTCGAAACATTTGCCTTAGCTTATGTCTCTACTGTCGCCTAACTTGGATCTTTTCTCTCTTTTGTACATATCATTCTTAAGAGCCCATTACTCTTACTTGCCCCCACCGTGACTTGAATCGATTGGGATCCCCTAGATCCAAACAAATAGGCTTAGGTGTTTTCACATTGAACACTAGGTTAACCTTGAGTATAGGCATCAACTCTGGTTTGTAAGTCCTTCGACTTACTCACTTCAGAACTTTAAAAGGGCCCCTATATCTTTGCCAAGCAAACGGTAAGTCATAATGTGGAACACTAGGAAAGTGTTTGATATCTACTTGCCTCATTGCATTTGCTCGTTTTGTCTGGCTAGTTTGCATCCTCACTTTTCCCAAAAAGTTTGATGCACAACCCACATCTCTTATAGGTTGTAGCCTCATTGATAACTCAACAAGCTTTATATTAGTTTGTCACACCTCTAACATTTCCAAGGGGGTCTCATTAATACTTCGATCTACCAAGTCAATGTTCTTCCCACAATGAACATCTTTCGACAATAACTATGAATGGAATGATTACAAATAAAGGGGGAGGACTTTATTTATAGTTGAGCTTCCCTAGATCCAACGGTAAAGATTGAGTTACATTAATGACTGAGATTAATGCCTATCTACAATATGAGAGATCTAAAGGATTTAACCTCTATATAATCTTATCCCTTAATATTACAAAATTTTTACTCTGGTAACTTTAGTTTTACTAGAGTGTTTCCACTAGGCCATTAGAGCTTCAAGTAGATGAGTTTCTTCATATGTTCCATAAATCGAGTGAATTCAAGTGGGACAAATTAGCCTTATTTAATCAATTAACCTCCATGGGATGCTTTGTGTACATTCGTCATGGGCTTTGATCTACGGCTCGTGACACTAGACTTAACATTGCATTAGCACTAAAATGTTGAGAAGATAACAAAGCAATATTGTATTAGACAGTTGGGAAGTTGCAAATAAAATAATGATATCTCTAAGGAACCAAAGTCACATGCTTACATATGGAAGACTTAACATTCTAGAAGTCGTCAGATCTTCAAACTCAAATTTTTGCTAGTTGTATTGATTCTTTGTAATCAATATCAAGGTGTATCTTATGTTTCTTGCAGCAATCATATGTTAGAGAAGTGTTAAACAAACATTGGTGGGCCTTTATTCTATAGAAGTTGAATTTGTATAATGTTTTGAAACTACTTGATAAGGTATTTGACTGAGAAGTTTAATTACGAGATTAGACTTATTGATTCCATCAGTAGGCGCTTGCGGATATATTGTGACAATACAACACTTGTGTTCTTTACTAAGAGTAATAAAAGTGGAAGTTAAAGCAAACAAATCAACATTAAGTACTTGGCTATCAAATATCTCATTAGGCTCATGAAATTGCTCATTGAACACATAAATAACAAGCTAATAATAATAGATCCTCAAATAGAAGGCATGCTACTAAAGTCGTTGAAGGATCATGTGGTTGAAATGGATTGTTCTCAAACAAGTCACTATAAGATACTTTGTTCATTAATTTGTTTTCTTATTCTAATTTTATACATTTAGTTGAAAAAACAACCATCAGGATAAGACCTGGAGCAAACATGGAAGGTTTATTCATAACGTGATTTCCCACATGTATGAGTTTATTTAGAAAAAGGAAAATTGCATAGTAATACGTAAAAGGGAATACTCAATTAAATAAGAACTTACTGCCACGACTTATGTAACTCTACTTTGCTACTTAAACATATGGTATTTAAAATTATTATTGAGGACAATAATATAAAATTTAGATTAAATGGGAGAATGTTGGAATATTTATTATTAAATAAATATTTTACTCATTAATAGTCCTTAATTTTATAATAAATTAAATAATTTTATTTCTTTTGGATAATTACTATTAAATAATTACTTTTACTTGATAATTACTATAATTAAGTAATAATTTAAATAAAAGAGGTTGAGTTTAATGGTAACTCCTCCCACTTCCTAACCTTTTCTTTCCAAAATTGTACCTAAAATTCTAGTGAGGTTTTCACTCTTCAGACAACCCTTGGTTATTCAACTCCTAATCTAACTAAAATTGCTTATATGTTATTAAAAGGGTGAATGTATTTGAGAGGTTCTTTTATTATAGGGACTTGATCAAATTAGTTTCTCTAAAATTGCTTACGTGTTATTTAATCTTTATACTATTAAAAAGAATTAAATAAGAAAAATTTGAAATAAAGTTAATATTTACTATATAAAAAATATCATTTACTTGTTCATAGAGTTATTATTTTTTAAGTTTTTTTTATGATTTTGTAAATTAAATATTTTATTTGGAATTGAATTGTAATAGGAAAAAATAATTTTTAAGATATTTTTCATACAGTAAATGTTAATTATGATAGAATTTGGTTTTATTTTATGCTTTTTAATAGTATAAGAGACTAAATTATTCTATTTAATAATAAATGGATTAATTTGGTCTTGTCCCTATATACAAGGACCTCCAAGTACTTTAACCTAATTGAAAGTGATTTTAAATATAGCCTACAATGGGACCCACGGAGTCACAAACTAAGGCTTTGCTTAATGTGAAGGAAAGAAAATTGAAAAGATGGAAATTGAAAGGATGAAAACTAGAAGGATGAAAAATATTTTTTTTAATAGGTGTGCGTGGTAGAAAAAATGCAAAAATAGAAAGAAAATACCCCTTCATTGATTGGTGGAGTTGAAAAGTGAAAAGAAAAAAAATAAAACAATTGAAAAATGTATAATTTGAACTAAAGTACACTTTTATCTCATTTTCTTTCTCTCATCATTCTAATTTGAAAGAATTGATGAAAAATGATCACCCGTACTATTTTCTTTTCTATCACTTTTCTTTCATTTTAAGTAGGGGTTAGCGTTCGATCGAATCGAATCGAATCGAATGAAAAAATTCCGAGTTAATCGAGTTGACGAATCATATTTTATCATCCTAATTTGATCTGAAATTTTCTCGAATCGAGTCGAGTGAAATGAAATTCGAATCAAATCGAATCGAATATATTTGTTCGAGTTAAATTTTAAAAAATAATTTTGGGTCCTTGTAACCATTGTCACCCATCGTAATAAAATTTATCCACCGTAATTAAATTTTTTATTAACTTTTATCACCTCATAATTTATTTATTAATCTTTTATATACGGGTTAGCTTTTTTGCTTGCTTAGTTGTTTCAGTTATCTTCATATTCTTGTCACTATGTATTTTAGAATTTAAAAATATATTAAATGTAAAAATATGATTTTTTAATAAAAGTTATTTTAAAGATAAAATGTGAAATTGATATCAATATAAAATTTTAACATGAATATTTTATGGCATCATTAATAATTCAATTTTAATATAAATATTAAATATGACTAAACAATTCAATAATATAAATAATATAAAATGTGAAATTTAATTTAATAATATAAATATAGATATAAATAAAATTATTACTATTTATGTTTAGGGATTTTTTTTGGATAATTTTGATTTTTTATTTGGGAGTAAAGGGTGAGAAGTAAAAGCTTAGGGGGAAAATAAAAAGTTTTGGAGAGTAAAAGTTTGAGGGAAAGTAAATAGAGGGAGTAAAATTTTGGAGGAAAAATATTAAAAAATATATTGGGGGGATAGGTTTGGGGTAGAGGTGTGCATGGGCCGGGCGGCCCGGCCCGGCCCGAAGGCCCGCCCGAAAAATGGGAGGGTTTGGGTAAAAATATAGGCCCGAAAAATGGGCTTGGGCAAAAAAAGAGGCCCGTTTAGAAAACGGGCCGGGCCTTGGGCAAGATTTTTTTGGCGGGCGCTGCCCGGCCGACCCGATTTTAATATTAAATTATTTTTAAATTTTTTATTTTAAATTTTAAGTAACTTTTTTTTTTCTTTAGGTTTTTTTATTGTTTTTAATGTTATTTTGATATTGTAAAATTTTTGTTATTAATATAATTTAGTTCTAATTTATTTCAATTTTTAATTTTAATATAATTATTTTTATTATATTTTTAATTTATATATTATTTTAAGAATTATTTTAGTCCCATTTTTTTAATATTTTTTTATGTTTTAAATGCATTTGATTTATTATATTTTAAAGTTTTTATTTAATAAAAAAGTAAAAAAATTTTAATATGGCTAGGGGCGGGCCGGCCCAGCCTATCATTTTTTCTCGGGCCGGGCTTGGACAAAATTCTAGGCCCATATTTGGGCCGGGCGGGCCGGGCCCGGCCTTGAAAACGGGCCAAAAATTTTTTATGGGCCCGGCCCGGCCCGGCCCATGCACACCTCTAGTTTGGGGTAGATGGGGGTGGGATGGAAAGGAGTAAAAGTTTTAGGCGGAAAGTGAGAGAGAGTAAAAATTTGGGGGGAAAATAAAAAGTTTTGAGGGTTTTTGGGAGTAAAATTTTGAGGAAAAGTAACTGGGAGAGTATAATTTTGGTGGGAAGTGGCTTTTGGGTAGATAGGGGGTGGGGATAGGAGGGGAGTAAAAATTTTGGGAGGAAAGTGGGAAGGAGTAAAAGTTTTGAGAGAAAAATAAAAAAGTATGGGAATTTGGGATAAAAATATAAAATATATAATTTGATATTCGAATTATTCGAATTATTCGAGTTATTCGAATTTGAAAACTCAACTCGATTCGAACTCAAAATTCAAAAAAAATTTAAGTTGACTCGAATAACCCGATTCGTTTAACTCGCAATTCAAATTTTTTCGATTTTTTCGAGTCGAATTGAGTTTTGCTCACCCCTAATTTCGAGTACACTCTAAATTTATTTTCTTTTCACTTTTTCACTTATTCCTTCGTTTCCTTCACTTTTTGAGTTTCTTTAATTCCAACCCAAGCTTAGTTCTATAGAGCTTAGTGGATTTCTAAATAGCCCGAATTCACTTCCGTCCCATGTGCGCTATACTCATGTTTGAATGTGCCAAAGAGTTGCAGTAACACAACTTATGTTGCTTCAAAACTGAGGATGCAAGTTATTCTATTTCTCCTTCTTCATCTTTCCTACACTAATGGTAAAGCACAATTCTTTAATTGAGTCACCAACATTTCCTGGTTTTTTATTCCATTTTCTTCACCATATAAAAAGTAAACTGATTTTCTCTTTCTCACAAACCATTGTAGTAATTTGTTTAATACTAGTTGATTGAGATCATGTACCTCTTGACTATGCTTGTTTTAGCTGAAGCGGCCCTTGTATTAGGGCTTATCTTCAGTTCTCCTCTAAGGGAACTGGTGATGATGATATTAGACATAATAACAGTAGAGAATGCCAATCTGATTTTAAAGACTGTTGCAGCAACTTTGCTTCTTGTTTTCACCTCAATGTTATACGATGTGATAGAGATCAAAAAATGTTGGTCGGAAGGCGCTGTTCCTAATCCTGCCGATGCGAAACAAGTTTTGAAAGCATCCATGTGTAATTTCCTAACATGTCTGAAACTTCAGGTTTTAACTATATATATGTTTTGATCCTAAGATATTATGTATATGTTTCAGGGTTTGCTTTATTCCTTGCGTTGGCTACATATGGATTGCACTACTGTATAAAAGGGCTAGAAGGATCGAGGACACTGGAGGCTGCTGAAGATAATAAACAATTGAAGTTAGAACCCCCAAAGAATAATGCAACATGTTCAAAATGAACAATTGATGTTTGAACTTTTAAAAAAATATGAAGATTCCTCCTCTTCATGTAAGGTACAAAGACAAGGTCATATGTTGTAATAAAATAAGAAGAAATAAGAACGTAATTGTGTAATGATCATTTGCTCAAATTTGAACTACCTAATTTGATTTACTTGGTCTTAACAACTAATGACCTAACAATTTAAAGAAATGAAGACATTGTAAAAGGCTAATACCGAGTCTTGGGTCAATTGACTTGAAACAAAAGTTGGTAAACTGCAACATATTGGTAAACTCCATTGTTGTCAACTAAACACCTCCTTTTTTGGTTTCACATGGGAAGCCTAAAGCTTTAACCAAAAACTGTGATTAGTTGACTTTTCTCATAGCTTGACTTTGTTAAAAGTCAGTGCCCCATACATTAAAATAATGGAGTCAACCCCCCCTTGCAGTCTCCCCCAAGCACCCACTCCGTCACTAGAAGGAACTGATGCAACTAATCAAATATCTAAGGGAATAAATGCAAGGGTTTTTATTTTCTATGTTTGCTTCGATCCTTCATTCTTTTTGAAATATTCGTTTCTCAACTCGTATCTATTTAATGTACTTAAATCCTTGTTATATGCAGGTAATTTGGCCTTCAACTTGCAAAGTAGAGCAGTAATGAACTGAGTTAGCCATATGCACAATTGGCTATTGGATTGAACAATATGTTAAGATTAATTAATGCTCATTACCTAAACCCATAAATGTAAGGAGAAGCCAAAGTTGACTTCTTTTTTCTGATCTGATCTGCCTAACCGGCCTTTAAGTCTCCTCTATTCACACAATGAATAGTCAATAGATAAGTTAGTCATCACCGGCGGCGGTGGTGGCATGCTACCGGCCGGTCGTCTCTGCCGGACGTTTTGAAACCAAGGAAAACAATTGGATAAACTAACAGCTACAATGGGGATTTGATTCGAATATGAAAAAGATGGGGTTGGATCATTGGATTAATAGAACAAGAAATTTCATTAACTGTCTCGAAATTGAGATTGTCTGATACAAAAAAATCATCCGTTACACTGTTAAATGCAAAAGTACTGCTGAAATAAATAGTGTTTTCTGCAGAATTGACTGAGAAGAAATCCTCATCTAAGATTGAGGTTTCAGTTTCAAGTTGTTCTTCAAATGACTCCATGAGTGACACAGTTGGAGATGAAAAGTCATCTTCTGTGATATTATCGCTTCTTACTGTCATCCAATCTTCACTGAATGTCCAATTGGAAGCATTGGAAGAAGGTGGTGACAGACTTGATTGAAGCAATTTCTTGATCCTATCAGTGGGGGAATTCATGGAAATCTCTTTAGGAATCAAATTCTTAGGACTTTCCACCACATTAAATGAATCCCAGAAACCTTGATCCAGCACAGTATTTGGAGAATCCATGGTGGATTCTTTTACTTCCTTCAAAAGGGTATCTGATTCTTCCAAAAATGGATGTTGAAGCAATTCTTTAGCTGTCCATCTCTCTTTCAAATCCCTCTTCAAACATTTTCCCAGAAAATCCTTTCCTTTCTCAGATAACCTACTTGGAATCTCAGGTACCTTGCTTGAAAATCCAATCTTATACAGAGCCGACACTGGATCATTCAGCTCCGGCCATGGGGAATTCCCAGTGCTCATCTCTATAATCGTACATCCAAGCGCCCATATATCAGCCTCAAAACCCTGCTCCTCCCCACGTGCCACCTCCGGTGCCATGAAAGCTGGTGTACCGGAAATTGCTGACGTGTCAAAACCTTGATTTTCTCCATCTTTTCCCATTAATTTAGCACACCCCAGATCAGCAATCTTCGCACCTTCTTTACCGATCAAAATATTTTGGCTCTTGATATCACAATGTGCCACCCCATTAACGTGAAGATAACTCAAACCTTGTAAAATCTGTTGCGTATACAACCTAACTCTCTCTTCACCCAATCTTCCTCCAACTCTTTTGATTTCCTCGGAAAGCGTACCGCCGGTGACGTACTCCATGCAAAGATTGTACGTCGGCTTGTTGTTCGTTTCATTCGTAACATCGTACCCTATGTACTTAACAATGTGAGGACAGCTTAATTTTGACAAGACATAATTCTCTCTCTGTAAGAACATAGAGTGACATAACTCGGTTGACTTAACGGCAAAAAGCTCGCCGGAAGGGACTGCTGTGGCTAGAGACACGGTGGCGGTGGATCCTCTGCCTATGGCAGGCCCTCTGATCCACTCCATTAGAGCAAAAAAAAAGAAGCCACCAAGAAACAAAGAAAACAAAAATATGGGTCTGGTGACTAATGCTATGACATGTAAGAATATATATACATATGAATAAATAAATGAACTTTGGGGTAACCCTTGGTTTTGGTGACTTAATCCAAATACCAAAGCATATGCAACAACTTAGGAAAGATTCTTAATGACAAAAATCTGTCATGGCTTTTTTTTTAGTACATAGAGCAAGAATGTACCACGTGGCGTGAATTTAGTGAATGCTGACCGCCTATGGACGGCGCCATGGCGGTTTGCTTATGCTTGTAATAAAGCCATTCACATGAAGACACATGAGCACGTGCCGAGATTGCGGGTTGTTAATTACAATTATCCTATTATTGGTTAATTTTAATCTTTTTTAATCCATTAACATTGTGATTTTTTGCGGCGCAAAGATGATTAATCTTCAATTTTAACAATGTGAACACAATTAAGTACTTTCTAGTTTTTTTGTGTGTAGCTTAACTTACAAGCTGTAAACATATATATATATATATATATATTGCTTATAGTTGATGGCAAAGGATAAAACAGAGGGTACCCATTGTATTTTACTATGCTTTTCTTGGGGGGCTTAATTTGATAGGCGTGGATGTGAAAGCATGCATGAATCATATATGTATTGTGTTATTTTTATTTGTTAAGTAACTTAGGGAACTATTCTAGATCATACTAAAAGAGTAGCTATTAATCATTGTCCTAAAATATATTTAATTGATAAAGTTTTTAGTTTGATTAGCATAAAATTTCATCCTTTTTAAAATAAAATTTTCATCTTTTGACCTATGAAATTTTATAATTTTATTTCGAGCAGTTTAATATCAAAATTTTAACCTTGTTTTATTTCAGAAATTGATTTAAACTTGGATAAATAAAAATGGTTTTAAGTAGGTAGAAGGACAAATTGAAAATATCAATATTCGTTTTGCAATGTGAAAACAACAAAAGCTTTTTTTTGGCATAAAGGCTTAAAAGCATGTTGTTGTTCCAATGGCAATCAATATTCAAGAGTTGGCCTATTGATTGGAGGAATCAAAGCAAAAGTAAATAAGGCCAACAAAAGAGGTTGCAACCAACATCAAGAAAAAAAATTTGATTTAAAGTTAAAAAAGAGCACACACTGTTATTTTCATTTTCCAAAGTCTGCAAAGTTGTGTTGAATAAGGTGTTTGGAAGAAAAGAAAATTTAGGGGTTTTTAATGGAACACTTGAGTGAGGTTCAAGCAATTCCAAACTATATATGAAAGTCAACTTTTCTCTTGAAATGATGAAATCCCATCTCTAATCTGAACTCAAAACTTAAACCCTTTTGTCACTTTTGGGTTTAGAATAGTAGTATAGCGCTCTTTCTTTGCATCTTGTCGGTGCTGACATCGTTTACTGACCTTTCAAGCTCACCCTTTACAGCTAGGTGAACACATGAGTTTATGATCCATTCTTTTACTTTGATCTGAATTTGGTAGATACCAACAATGCCACTTCCACTCTTCTTCTCTTTTTTAATCTGCCAATCAATTTATTACCACTTAAACGAAGAATAAAGTTCAAGTTTCATCAACAGTTTCATTTAAAGAGTGATTTGTACGTAACTCTTTCAACTTTTTATAAAGTTAATGGCATATCTTGATCCTAAACCGAGATAGTCTCCTATTATCTAAACTTTTCTTTAAAAGTATCATGGAAGCCCTTGTATTAGAAGTCACATTGTATATTGCTTCCTATACCCAAAAAATAGATAAATTAGTCTCTATACATTAGATCAAAGAGTAAATTGGTCATTTTGGTTAAAATTTTTATCCATTTATAATGCTAAAAACTGTATAGCAGACAAATAATCAGATAGTGACACATAGTATGCTACATGTATCTCATGCTAATATGTAGAGACCAATTTTTAACAGCAAAAATAGATGAAATTTTTAACAAAAAGACTAATCTATTCTTTAATCTAATATATAAAAAATTAATTTATTTTTTTAAATACAATCCATAAAATAAAAATACCTATAAGTTTTACTTAGTTGCTTAATGATAAGGGAAATTGGTTGTACATTGAACATTGTCCATTGCCAATTTTAGTCTTAGCTGTACAAACTAACACCGAAGGAACCCAAAATTTAAAAGACTACTGACAATGAATGTTGTTTTAATAATCAAAAACAGCTATGAAAAATCAATTTATTTGTGTTTTGATTGGGAGCTACCTTTTTTTTCCAGATTGGCTGGCTGTATAAATTCCCATTTACATGATGACAGTTGTATTTAGACACTGAGGACTCAAATAAAAATAATGACAGCCTAAACCTTATCTAACATATTTTTTGCTAATCATTGTTCCAATCAATGTTTTCGATCGAATCTATATTTATCTGTTTGGATAACTTTTATCCTATTAAATGGAAATTCAGTTTAATTCGATTGTTTTGGACCCAACTACAAGTGAAAATTAAAATGGCACATCCATTTCATCATGCCAGCTATCTATTTTAGTATGCTTAGCTGGCTAATATTATCCTAACAGTTAAGTACCTGACTGCAATAACTTCAATTAATCACTTGTTTTCATGCCATCATGCATGCTTTAAATTAGACATTAATGTCCTGCAACGGGAAAGTATACAATTAATAGTAAAATTAGATATGCATGGATCGGGTGAAACTCATTCAATTAAAATTACTGAAGCTGATAATTTTTAAGTTTGGAGGATCAATCAACTTGTTATATATATATATATTTTATGGGATCTAACCATTTTTTAGTTGAGACGTCTTCATACCAATCAAAGTTGATATGAATGTCTAAGATGATTCATGTTGGAACCAAATAAAGTATTAAAGTTTAAACCCAAATACACTTTACATTCGGAAGCCCAAGATATGATCACTTTAGTGAAGATTGGGCAAGCAACATTTTTTGAACGGGATTAAAACATAAACTTTTGACTTGGGATAAACTATTGAATCATAGGAGATAAAATTTTAAAGCTTTAACTTTGCTTATATAGAAGTCTGATATTGCATTATTAAGTGTTATATTTATATATTTATTTATTTCAAATTTTAAGAGATTTTAAAGTTAGTTTTAGAGTCTTTATGTTTCTTGCTCATCAAGAATGTTGAATTCAAGAAGGATACATTCCTGAACAGCCAACTTTTAGAATTCTATGTTGAGTTAGGAGTTTGCTTTCTATTCAATTAGCTTTTTTTTTTTAAGCAAGACATTATGTATCTTTGATTTTTATTTTCATTCAATAAAATACTTTTTGAATTTTTTTTTTAATTTGAATGATTCATTTGTGTTATTTTTGAAAAGTTTTTTCAACTTAATTGTAATCAAGATTGTTAATAGCCAATAGGAATTCTTCCTACTTCAAATTTTCAAAAATATTCAATTAGACACCCTTCACTTCAATTTCCATTTTTCATCAGTTTAATCATTCCATCCTCCATCTCTATTTGCTTTTCTCTAATCCACAGTTTCTTGAAGCTTAAGAAACCTTCTTTTCAAATTGAATTAGACTCATTCTCCTTGGCCAATTCTTTTCCTTGGTTTCCATTCATTCTTTTCTTTCTTTTTCCATTCAAATTATTATAATTAATTCGTTCAATTTCGAAAGTTCTACTTCAAGTCCAATTCAGTTTAAATTTTATTATTTCTAGTCCAATTCCAACTTGAATCATCCTGGACATACTATATCAATTCCAACTTTTGTCAATACTAAAAGTGTTGCCTGCAGTAGAAAAAGTCTACTTTGGTTCATTTTTCTTTTTCTTCACAAGGTTTTTAGTTTTCTCTTTCATGTTTGTTTGATGAGAACATGGTATATAAGATACGAAACCAAATCAAAAATTGAAAAGAAATCCAATTAAATGTTAATCTAATGATGAATTTTCCTTTTATTATTCTAGAATTAGAATTAGTTTAATACAAAACACAAAGATCCGAAAAGTAAAATATATGCAAACAAAACTCACACATAAACCTAAAATAATTTAAGGGCAAAACTCACACATGATATTTATACATGGTGAGACTTGGACCTAAGAACTCAAGGTCCCAAAGCTAAGTCAATGTCTAATTGACAACATAATTTGATCTTTTACGTTTGTAATATTATTATTAGATCCAAACTTATAAGATTGTTGTCATTAAAGTGATTACATGAATTTCTTTTTACTATTAATCGGTCATACAATTAAATCATGTGAAAATTCAACCAATCATGTTCAACCAATAATAAAATTAAATATCAACCAAATGCTAACACTTGTTTTAAAGAAAATATATTATCACTTAAATGGAAACAATAGTATTATATATTTGGACCAATTTAACATTGTAAAAGTAAAGAAAGCAAATTATGCTAAATTAAGATGGAGAGACTAAATTTCTAATTCCAATATAGTAAAAAAAAATTGGTTACAGGTTATTTTGCAATAATGGAAATATTGTAACTCTTTCTTATTTGTTTAGTGGAAAGTTTTTGAAAACAGTGTTGTAGCGTTTAGTTGTTATAATTGGTGTCACTGCACAATAGCTGGTAATAGAATTGTAACTGCTTCCTAACCAACATTCTTTAATAAGAATCAATGCTAGAAAAGGAAAATCATCTAGATGTTCTTTCTCAATTCGTTTTCTCTAACTCTTTTTCACAATGCCACTTGTATCAATTTTGGTATTAGAGCTGCGACTTGCCCATGACTGTAGAAGATGGTGTGTGGACAAAGCATTTTTTGAAGCTTTTCTAGGTAAACATGAGACCATAGCGACGACTATTAATACTGTTAAAGGGAAGGGCATTTTGGGTCCTCCTCCGAGTTCTAATAAATTAGAGAGACTTCTAAAGGGACAGAGAGTGGTGTGTCACCAATGATAGGGGAATTGGCTATAGTAAATTATGCAGACTCCAATGACTAGTATAATCACGCCTATAAGTTGAAGTGCCCTAAGTTTGATGGTACTGATTTTCGTTGATAGTGGGCAAAAATGGAGCAACTTTTTTAAGTTGAGCCAGTACCTGTCAGTGCCAAGATACGCACGGTTATGTTGCAGGGATGTGCCCTACCATGGCATCATTTGAATGATAATAACAATGGTGGTATAAATCAGTTGAATTGGAAAAGATTACTAGAGGAATTTGCAAGAGAGGTTTGCTCTAGTGGATTTCGAGGATCCAATGGCAAGCTGGTATCTTTAAAGCGGGAGAGCAAGTTAGTTGAGTAGTTTCATAAGGAGTTTGTAAGTCTCTTTAACCAAATTTCTTTATCTTCTCAACATGCTCTTAGCATATTTGTCGGTAACTTGAGGCTAGATATTGCTCAGTGCCTTTAAGTCTTAAGAATTTGTTAGAGGCATTGCATATAGCTAAGCAATTGGAGGTATTTCCTTAGCCGAGTCAAAGGAAATCTTTTGCTTAACCCCAGTTTGCTAGATCAAATGCTAGTTTTCTTTCGATTTCTTATAACAAGTCCTCACTTTTTTCTTTCGGTCCTAGAACTGCTAACGCTCCTGAAGCAATAGCTAAATCTGTTAACCAGTTTGTGTCACTAAGTGATAGTAAACTAGGCAACAAACTTCCTTCCCAAGCTGAGATTGAATATAGGAGGACAAGAGGCTTATGGTGTTGGTGTGGGTCCAAGTATGTTCCTAGTCATAAATTTACAAAGCCATAGCTCAAGAAGCATGTAAGAAAAGTACCGGTTCAAATTTAATGGAGCTGTCACTTAGGTGCTGGTTCGAAGGGCAAACTCCTTCCTTGAAGACGCCACGTGGGAGATTCTACATGACCTATAACAACAATTTCCTCAATTTAATCCTTGAGAACAAGGATTTTTTTTTTTTTGGGGGGACACTTTGTTTAAGTTATTTTGCAACAATCGCAGTATTGTAATTCTTTCTTAGTTGTTTAGTGGAATGTTGCATTTGCATCTATTTTTCAAGTTTTTTATCAAGAAAATCTAATGCTGACATTAGGATGAAGATAAAAATTGAACTCAAGTTCATAGTTTTAATAAAATAAAATAAGAAAGTATTGACCATATCATATCTTGACTTGTATGATACAGTAACAAAAATTCTTGTTTAGAATTATGTTACCCTTGTTCTCTATCGTATAAAAAATACAATTTATTAACTAAAAAAATGCATCATTTTTTAAAATCAAATTTCACTTTGAACTAACGCCTATGACCGCAGAGAATTATAAGGTACATTTGACCCAATGATCAAACAGACTTGAGATTTACCTCCCGCAACATACATTTAAAACAAGAAGCAATAACAAGCAAATATCACGTTTTGAGATTTAACCCCTCCCCTAAAAAAAAAATAATGTCCGGCACTCCTAGTTTTCATAGCCCCCGAAATCATCTTTAGCTCTCTAACAAATGCTAATAAAACCAATTGCATCATTATGCTATTATAGGTAAAGAGAGGAACGGATGCCGTGAAATCCTTTCTTAGTCAAAATGCCATAATACGATACAATCCGGATTAAATCACAGTTCATGTTTTGCACAAGTATTTACATACAATCATCTTTGATACTTAATCCCATAAGTTTAGGAGTGTCCTACTTGAACAGCGTGGCACTCGGGTGTTCTGATTTAGAAAAGGTTCGCTTATGCAGCCTCAGCAAATCCAATTTGCATGTTCCCATAGTCAAATACTGTATGGAACTGGCCCATAAATACATCACCCAGGATCCTGTACATCAATGAATACTAGTATGATTATCATAGCATCAAATGTTTTCCAGCCTAAAAGTAAAAGTCTAGTGTGAATATAAATTAATTGTAGAAACCATAATTATCCTTCAATATATATCTATGAACCAGTAAAATGAATACCAGAGAGGTCCGCGAGGAGGTGGTACATCCAGAGCAGTGAATCCACTAATGCATTGAGCTCCATCTCCCTCGCCCACTTTCATGACATACTGATTCCCAACACCAAAAGGACAGAGGTCAGGGACAAAGAAAGAATCACCAAACACCAAGGGCAAAGGCAAGAATTTTAAACTTGGGGGCCAAAACAAAATTATAACATCTATGGGGGTACCAACGGTAAAAATTTTGTATCAATAAGCTTAAATTAAATTATTAATTTTTTGGAAGACCAAAATCATTATTGTTCCATTTAATCAAGAGGGCCCAAGGCCTCTGCTTTCCCCTAGCTTCGCCCCTGCTGAACACTAACATTGCAATCAACTCGAGATACTTAATATTTTATTACTTAGACCCATCCAAAACATATAAATATTAATATCCATGATTTTTTTTTCTTTTTTGAGAGTGAAATGATGACAACCAGGATTATCATGGAATCAGATCAAAGGAGACCAAAGTACCGTAACACAAATTCAGCATTGTATATCATACCTGCTCAGGACGGAGCTCAAATAACTTTCCAGCAATTGTGAAAGAGACGCTGGGCATAGAAGATAGACTTTTACAGTCAATACTTGATTCTCCCATTGGACTAGGCAATCGATCACAGAGCTGCAATTATCAATTTGGGAAAACATGAGTCCAAAAGTGAACTTGCCGAAATATACTCAGAGGTTGTCAAAGGGGATGCTTATTCACCTCATTGACATAGTCAATTATATGGTCCTCTGTCTGGTTCTGCTTAAGCTGGTTTTGCATCCATATAACTGCCATCTCACAGGTAGAACACATAGCATCGCGTAAACTGCCAGAGGCTTTTCCAGCATTCTCATTCACAATGCTTTCAATCCCCATACTGAACAAGATAAATTTACAAAATCAATTAAGCAAGAGAACACATTATTCATTCAGACAATTACAAATATTTCTAAGCTCACTGATTTGAGTTAAAGCAACGTCACTCTAGGGAAAAAATCAGGGGGAAAACAGAAGAGACTTGTGTACAACCTTACACCTTGAGTTCCATCAAATAAGCATAGACCAATTTGTGAGCAGATTTTCTTTGGTTCATCCTGTCAATGCAGAATAATAAATAGAATAACGAAGAAGTCCAGCAAGAAACTACCAGATCATACTCTAAAGTTAACCATCTCCAGATACCATTTGCATTACAATTAAAGCATGTTAAAACAGATCATGTACCTTCGCTAATAGCATATCAAGTATCTTCTCTCCATATTCAGAAACTACAGCCTTGCATTCTTGACTTACAACCCCAGAAGCTCCAATAGCATGATTGATTTGAGTAATAATACCCTGAAAACATGGTATGAAAAACAATCACTGACAAAAGACCAGGACTAACAGTCCATTTTTGGCAGCAAATAGACAATGCATGCACAGGATCAATTAAATGACTTCTATTAGCACTTGCCAAGCACTTATAATCATAGACATCTATAATCAGATCGTCCTACTACATATCAAGGTAAACATGTACAAAAGGTCCTGAATACATGCTCTCACTATAGCAATGACACTAGGGGGATAAGCTGGAATATGAACTTCATAAGATAAAAAACAACCTTATAGAGGTTACACAGTGAAACTTGAATGAGTAACAAACAATATCAATATCCAAATTAGGAAGGAGCAAATTGTTACTTCAGTCATGAACATCGGTACAATTACATCCAGATAATTGTTTAGTGGAAGGATAGGAGTGCAACTATATGCTTAGAGTTGTTAGTCAAAGGACAGATTTGCGTATGGGCAGAATGATACATCCAATGTTTCCATGAGAAACAATCATAGAATGGACAAAACATGGTTGATACTTGACAGCAACTTGCTACAGAAGCACGGCTACGGAAGAATGCATACACACATAAACAGACACAAATTAATACAAACCGTAGGACCAGCCAACAAAGAAGTCCCTGAATCAGCAATAGCACTGCAGCCACCGGCACAAAATCCTGTGAAGGAGTAAGACTATAAGGAAACAAATAAAGGACTACAAAATATTTGCATGTCCTTATCAATTATATTAATCCAGTTAAGCAGAATATTGTGGAACAGGTTCGACAATTATTTCCAGAAGATAACTTTGAGGACTTCTCACCTGTTGTTTCGTTACCAATCAGGAAATCACCCATATCAAACTGCGAGCCAAAGAAACAGTAGCATTATAAAAGGAATACATGAAGTCAAATATATTGTATAAAACAAGGAATGTTTGAAATCCTAACCTGCCAGTATCCTTTCCGTGTTACAGGAACATAAGTGTGATTCCCCTTGAAATGTTTAGGATCCATCCCGCCAAATACCAATTCCCCACCAAGATTATCTTCGGGGTTGCGGCTAAGCCAAAATGAAAAAACCAGTTCCTTAACAAGACCTTGGTTGACCATATTGTACCTGGAGCACTTACAGAATCAAAATCCTAAACCAGTAGCAGTTGCATTCTTAATACTCACAATATAAACATCTTACGCCAATAAAACTGAAACAAAAAGCACAAAGAAACAAAAAAGAGGCTTTTATATACCACACAGGCACAGCATTTCCTACTGAAATCTCTTGAAATCCAAGACCAAGTATACCATCGAATTTGGCAAGCAAGAATGTTAAGCTGGGCTCACTTGTTGCCTCAATAAATTCCTAAACAGATGAAAGAAGAAAAGTTATTGAGCAACATGGACCATCACCAACAGCTATGATGGTGAATTACACTGCAAACATATATAATAAAAAAATTATTGAAGATACCTGATTTTTAACTACAAGATCACCAACTGTTACATGGTCCTCACTAAAGAATCCAGAAATTTGTCCAGTACCATATTTAATATCCGCAGGTTTACCTGCAAGTGGAATCATTTAAAAGAAAACATATAGGCAGCTACTTTATTATACTCACTTTGACTGAAATGAACAACAGTTAGTTTTAATATCCTTCCGGTCACCTTTATCAAAGTTTCTCCAATCTAAAGCACATTAAACTGATTATGAAAAACAACAAGCAGACATGAGTTTTTCAAATGCAGGAGATGAGGCTATATATATATATATATATATATATATATAAAGCAGTTAAAAGAATGCATAAGGAAAAGAATAATAACACCTAAATCAAACTAATGAATTTGTTCTAAGCAGTACTTATAGATTGATCAAAAGACAATACCCAATTTATGAATGGAAAAAGAAAATCATAATCATAATCAAGAAAACATGGATTTCAGGAAACCTAGAATGAACCAAGAAGCAGAAACAAACCATTAGCATTGTAGGTACTTGAGTGGCTTGATTTATATCTTGAATGGAAATAGCAAGCTATCTGCACCCAGACACCAGTAAAACCTTAGAAATATTCCAAATTTACACAAATCCAATCTTTAAGTACACCAATAACAATTTGAGCAATTAAACTCACCGAGAAATAACACTTAGATGAAGGCACCCACAAATTAGAACTCCCAGTGTCAAAAATTACAGTGAAGTTCTGTGGAGGCGTGCCAATACCAATTTCACCAAAGTACTGAGCATCCATGTAGTTCTTTAGTGCCACTATATCAATATCCTTTGACTCTTGTAAGTTGCCATGAAGATACTTTCTAAAAGAACCTCTCAACGCTTCTCCTTCTTTGGAATCAAGTTGGGCAGCTAACAGATTGTTGCGATCAAACTTTCTCTTCTTCAGTCCAATTCTGAACAATCCGTCATTGGATGTGGAAAAGACAATAGGAAACAGAAGACAAAGAAAAACAGTGACAACAGTAGTTTTAACTATCTTTCCCATTCAGAAAACTGCAAGTCTGCAATTGAAAGGCAATGATTCAACGATTTTTGTCAGATACAGTTAGAACTAGAAATCGCAAGCTGAAAAAACAAGATACCAACACACAACTAGATATAGTCTTTTCTCATAACAGGTAGGCAACAAGCCACTTTTCAACTACATGGGACAAAAACCATTGACGGTTTACCTAAGTCTAGAACATTTATTCACTGCCAAGTAAAGTTCTGTCCTCAAAGAGTAAACAGATGCTCAATTTTAGTGACATCATGGCCATTCCACTTTTTTTTGTAATCAAATTTTCACATCACATAATTTTGGTGCCGAGAAAACACAAGAAACATACATAAACACATCTATAAATACTACTAAGGTCAAAATAATTTGATTCGAGCTATGAGGAATCTTAATTAGGCTCACATGTTTACTCCATCCAAATTAGTTAAAAATAATTGAAATCAAAAAGGATGCCAAGCGAAGTTAACTAGTTAACCTTCACTTTTCTCAGGTAATAAACACCGAAAATCCCCCAATATCTAACCAACCCAACAGGAAAAAAAACTAAAAAAAAATTATTAGAAACTTAAACGGATAATCCGAACTTCGAATGTTACACGGTCAACTCCAAACTACTATCAATCAAACTAGATATTCACTCAATAACCCTTTTTTTCAGGCAATTTCAGTTTTCTACGAATGTTACACAGTCAACTCCAAACTATTATCGATCAAACTAGATATTCACTCAATAACCCTTTTTTTCAGGCAATTTCAGTTTTCTACGATTCTAAAACCTAAATACCACACAATATTCCTGCCCAAGAAATGCAAAATCACTACCAAAAGAACACTCAAAAAGTAAAGAACAAATAATAAAGAAAAGTAAAGAGAAATTACATAATAAGCCAAGGTCAAGAATTTTTACAAAAAAGAAAAGAAATTTCTTACGTTTTTGTTTATGATTTGAATTTTTAAGGAGGACAGACTGAGCAGAAAAATTAGAGTACGAACCTGAACTCTTTATTCAGAGTGTTCAATTAGATTAGCGGGATTCTTGGTGGATCGTATCCGTACACGTGGAGTCGTGTTAGTTGAGATGATATTTTTAAATTTGTTGACCTTTTTTTCTTATCGAGCAAGAAAATTGAGGGTTTAATCTGAATCAGATGAATGTATAATAAGGATGGTATTGAGAGCTAAATCACACCGTTGATCTTGTGATGAGAGGTTTGGAAGAAGTGAGTTTAAGATGATAGATCCAGTAACACTGGAAGTTTGAAGGGTAGTTTAAGATGTTTCTTGTTCCTTTTTCTTCTACATTTAGGCTGCGTATGTTGTTTTTCTACTTTCTACGTAACAATCATTCAAAAACCGGATCCCTCATGTGTGCCATGCCTAATAAATGGATCATAATTTATTGCTTATTTTTTAAAACAAAATTAGTTCATATTAATTTATTTCAGGAATAAGATCATATATTTCGAGAGAGACAATAAATATTTGTCGTAAGTAGTGAAGGATAAACTTCATCAACATAATATATGTTCCAGTCTTATTATCAATAAAATATTATGGCATGTTGACGATTGACTTTATCACAACTCAAGTACAACATTTGTGGAGTGATTGCAAACACTTAATACGATAAGGAAATCAACCTCGGATGGTGCAAAGCGGTGAGCAAAAAATTGGCAAAAGAACTGAGTATTAACCAAATCGGAAGGGACGTCAACAAAACCATCCCTAAAATCACTTGCAAAAGCAAGACTACATGTATAAGCAAATGTCACAGGCCACAGATCAAAGGCCGTGACCATTGCGCACAAAACGTCCCATGGAGGTCAACTTATTAAATGAGACTCATTTGACCCGCTTGAATTTGCCCGACTTGTAGAACATATGGATAAACTCATCTAGTTGAATTCTTGGTGGCCCAAAGAAACACTCCAGTAAAACTAAAGTTACTTAGGTAATTAATGTAAATACTAAGTGATAAATATGTATAGAGTTTAAATCCCTTAGGATTCTCATTTTGTAGATAGGCACAAATTGTAACCATTGATGTAACTCAATCTATATGGTTGGATTTGGGGGAGCTCAACTATAAATAGAAGTATTCCCTTTTATTTTATTCACTCAATTGTAAATCTTCAAAGTAATAGAATATTTTTAAGAGTATTTACTCAAACACTTGGTGTGTGCTATTTTTCTGACTTTTTTATTTATTTTTTGCTCTTTCGTTTCGAGTTTGCTTCCACTTTGCCACATCAGTGAAAATGCTATATATTAAAAAAAAAGTTCTACTAATTTTAAATAAAATAGCCAATGGATTAAATTTGAAAGAAAAATAAAAGAAAAATAGGTGATTGGATTAAATTTGAAAAAATTAAGAAAAGTTTAATAATTTTCTGAAACCCGAGAATCCCAAGATAAAATTTGCAGATCTTCTCATCATTTCCATGGCAGAATTTTTAGGTCACAAGAATACTCAGGAATCTTGGGAAAGAAAAACTTTTCAAAAAAATTGTATTTTGTTAGAAGCATTTTTTTGATTTGTGAGTCATGTCCGATCTTTTTCGACAATTTGAAAAATGTTTCATATATGGTGGTAGAGTTTTTCTATAAAATGAAGATTGATATGGAGAGGTTTTCACGATTAAATCTTGAGTAGAAGATTTGCATGTTGAGGAGAAGATTGTTGATGTTAAAAATTTGAAGTTAGAAAATCGACCAAACAAACTAAATTAGTTCAAGTAAATAAATTTGGTTTGGTTGTTTAAATTTAGTTAATGAGTATTTATTTTTTTGTATAATGTTATCGTTTTAATTTTTTTATTAAACTTATTAAACATGTTTTTTTGGCGAAGATGAGTAAAAGAATTAGAGTCATTATTTATTATGACGGTCAAATTTGTGACATCGAAATTGGGGATCGTTTTTGTACTAGCCCAATCTACAAATTTGAGTTTCAATGGAAGCATCAAACAAAATGAGCTTTTGTTAAAAATAAAAAGGAAAGTATCGGTTTCAAGCCAAAGGAGAATTTCACGCTTGAAATATAGATACCTAATGTCCATGAACCCTATAAGATATGATACATTGAGCTCAAAAGTGATGCGGATGTCAAATTAATGCTTAAGGTGCATTGCTAGACTGGAAACGATGTAATAGAGTTATATGTCTAATTTGTCGATGTAGAGAAAAGTGGTTTGAGTTCGACAACAATTCCAATTAATTTGTTTCAGGACCAAGAAGCAAAAGGTCCAACCACACGGTTGTGCGGTGGTTTCACAGTATTGTTGCAAAGCTCGTATCAGGGAATGTCGGTATCATCAATTAGAAGGCATTCCTCGGTTTCAACATTCGATCGCAACTTTGGCGTATAGTTGAGGTTAGTTGGTAACCCGAACATGGAGATCCCGACACAACATTCTATGAGCGCCTTTGATTTGAACATCGAAACGCAAATGTCCTATGCTAGAAACTAATAAAGAATTGGAGTAGAGGAAGTGGAAGAAAGATTGAATTCAAGTTGTTTGACTCAAAAAGGAAAGATTTAGATGTAACCTAAAAGGAAAAAACCAAATAAATTTAGAAAATAACAAAGGAAATAAGAAAAATAAGAAAACTTAAAAAAAAAATAAAGGATAAATATTCAAAATAATAACTAAATAGTGAAAATATATTTTAAAGTAAAATAGAAGATGGAACGATAAATCGATGGACATGATGGATAGAAGGATAAATGTCCACTTGAACCCTTTGAGATATAAATCCCAATAAACTTAATTAATGGCTCTAATTAACCCTCCAATAAATAATCTTTGGCAAATTGAAAGGTGAAGAATGAATTCCCACGACTTCTTGAAGAAAATCGAGAAGAAAACTACTTCTAAAAATCACAAAAAAAAATCTTGCACAAGAAACAAATTTTGCATAAGAAACAAACTCTCAGAGTAGAAAACTTTATTAATAAAAATAATTGTCTGCTTAATGAACAATGAAGAAGCTTTTATATAGGCTAACTAAGTACATCCAAATAAAACTCTAAAGTATACTGAAACTCTAATTAATCTAAATAAAAAAATTGGAATAAGAAAATAATAAGAGTTAATAAATACAATATTTGGCTCATATATAATAAAAATTAAGTCTATAATCCAAATCCAATATGATTTAAACTCGAATTAAAAGCCTGAAACTCTCAATTCTCATCATAATCTCGTCCAGAAATTTCACTTCTGCAATCTTCACTAAAATAGTAATAACTTGAGCTCCCGAACCGAACTCAAAATCGAGTGATTCAAAGTGCGCTTTCTAAGCCGTTCAAGTTTTTTGATTGTTGGTTGCAAAGTAAAGGATTTGTGAAGATGGTTGCAAATAAGTAGGTAGATTTTGATGTGCAAGGGAGGACGAATAGTTTGATGAAATTGATGAATTTTTTGAAGGTATGGAATAAGGAAATGTTTAATGACCTTGATAAGAATATTGCTTTTGTTGAGAACACTATTAAAGAGTATGAAAATTTAGGTGATACCTATGATATGACTGAGGTAGGATTGGCCAAAAGAAATGAAGCTATTCATAGAATATGGAGGTTAGGAAAGTACAACGAGATGCTTTGGAAGCAAAAATATAGAGTTAGAACTATTAAAGGATGGAGTTGCAATACAAGATTTTTTTTATACGAAAGTAAAGTTTTGAGCTCGAAGAAATTGAATTGATGGATTGACGATACAAGGGGAGTGGATTTTTTTATCTAGTTAAGAAGGAAATTTGGCAACATTTTAAGGTCCACTTTTCTGATGTGTAGTGCCTTGGTTTGTATTTGAAAAATAGTTTTGCTCCATTTGCTATTTGAACCGAAACAAATGGAAAGGTTAAATGCAACGTAACACAATGAGTAAAGTAAATAGAAAATTAACACAAGTATTTGTTAACATAGAGTAGTTTGGATACAACAGTCCTACGTTTGCGTAGCTATAACAACCCATTTTTCAGTGGTGTCGGAAACGATGGTATCGGGGCCACAAATCCAATGAGTAAGTCCATAATAATAAGTATTTAAATTATATGAGTCAATAATAACTTTATATTGAATTTTGACTTGATGAATTTTAGCTAATTGAATAAATTGTTAAGTATAGGTGGTTGGCTCAAAAGTCAAGTGGTTATAAAAAATGAGGTATCGAGATCTCGTTTTTGTAAATCGAGTTTATAAGTTACTATTTAGGTATGTGAAGATTTGGTTCAAAAATTTCATTGTTTAATTAGTTAATTAATTAAAAGGGATTAACTTGTACAAATCATAAAATTTAATCATTATTGATTAAAATTGGTTAAATGAGCATAGAAATGGTTTTAAAGGGTTTTATATGATAATTTAACCATAATTAAATTATGTGGACGGTACATAGGTGGTTTTTAAGTAAATTATGTATATGTGATAAAATATGTTAAATTAATAAAAAGTAATAACAATAAAAGAAACATAAAACAACATCATCTTCTTCATTTTTATTTTCTTCATCGAAAAGTCATGGATAAATAAGTTGGGAGGTTCGACCATTTATGTTCCTTTGCATGTAAGTCCGTTTTGAGTCTGTTCCTCGTAAATTTTATGTTTTTGAGTTCGTTTTAACTTAATCTAGCTAACTCGAGAATTAATTCGTAAAACTGTTAAAAGTTTAAGGACTTACTGTGAACAATTTTTAGGTTTTGTGAACCTTGTTGTTAAATTCTTGAGTTTAATAGTTAAATATAAAGATTTTGTTAAGTGATTTTTAGTAATTTTAATGTTTAAGGATTAAATCGTTAAAATAGGAAAACTACATGAAATTTTAGTGAATTTTGATAAAAGTGGGTTGAGTAAGGACTAGGTAAAAATCAACTAGTATGAGCTTTCTTTAATTATGGTTAATTATTGAGTTTCGGGTTTAGGGATTAAATTGTAAAAAATATAAAATATTAGGGTAATTGTGTAAAATGATAATAAAAGGGCTTATATGCATAAGTTGAAATGTTTAATTGTTTTAAACTGTTAATTTAATTAAATTTATTATATTTAGATTAAGAAACGAATCGATCGGGCAGTAATCATGGAAAATAAGGGTTAGCAAAGTAAATATCGTGTCGCATTCATAGCTATTTTTTATTAGGTAAGTTCGTATGTTAATAACAATAATTATTTGATTGCTGTTTTGTAATTTAATTTTTATCTATATACGGTTGGTTCATCAAATTCTTTGGATTGAGAAATGAAAAGGACAATGGTTGAAAGATACCATGGCATTATACCCGAAATGAGAAAGACCATAGTTGAAAGATACTATGACATTAAACTCGAATGAATAAGACCATAGTTGAAAGATACTATGACATTAAACTGGAATGAATAAAACCATAGTTGAAAGATACTATGACATTGTACCAGAAATGTATAAGACCATAGTTGAAAAATACTATGGCATTAAAT
The DNA here is from genome assembly GCA_025698475.1 of Gossypium anomalum. Classification (NCBI taxonomy): domain Eukaryota; kingdom Viridiplantae; phylum Streptophyta; class Magnoliopsida; order Malvales; family Malvaceae; genus Gossypium; species Gossypium anomalum. The sequence continues at coordinate 13,174,655 of CM046956.1, forward strand.
CCGATACAAATAAAACCATAGTTGAAAGATACTATGACAATACATCGGTAATGAATAAGACCATAGTTGAAAGATACTATAGCATTACTTTATAAATGTGTAAATGTGGTTGGAAGATACCACGACATCCTCTAAACAATGAATTATCCGGAAAGGTACACAAATTAAATGAGTATTATATTAATGTTCGAAGTTTATTGTGCAAATAGAAGGTTGAATTGAATTTTAAATATGTTTACTTATAATGTTTTATGCTATAACAAAGTCATTTGTTTCATAAATGTTTGTCCTTTAATCGTGGTTTATTGAGTATAAATGGATATATGAGATGGTTATGTGAAATTTAATATGTAAAAGGGAAAAATTTTTAGATGGATCGTTCAAATGGTATGTGATATGTTAAATGAACATATGACGGATGAACTGAGATTATATGCGTGTTTACTTATAAATGTTATACTTGTGAATTTACTAACCTTGTGAGACTTGTGATGTGTATGGGCAATTAAATGAACTCATGACCTTAATTATAATTCTTTGTTATGAAAGATTTAGGTTAAGTCATTTATGGTAAGTTAAATTTTATGTTCAATATGAACCTTGAATTTGAATTAGTTTGGTGTATGAAATTTGGTGCTAATGAAGGTGCATTGGTTAGGCACTTAGGTTGGATATTTTGGTATGTTTTAAATGTGTTTTGAAGCCATGAAAATAGTTGATATTGATTTGACTTAGTACTTAAGAAAGGGTTAAAAATTTGGCTTGCTTAGGAAGTTTTTAAGCTGCACACGGTTTGGGACATGGGTTGTCAACAATTTTCCGAGTCACTTATTGGCTTAAATCCAACCTACCTTAAACAAAGAAATAATTGTAGCCCTAGTACCGACCCTAATTGTCACAAATTACTTACCCTAATACCTCACAATATAATTAATAAACCTTTCCAAATAATATCTAAAAAATGTTGCAAAATAACCAGAAGAATAGAGCAAAGTTGTCGATAAAAACACTAAAAAAACAACACTTTAAGTGACGCCACAAGCAACCTATTTATAGGCTAATACAAGAGTCCATCCAATAGAATTTTGATAAGCTTTAAACTCCTATTTAGAAGTTAAAATTATCTCATTAATTATGTTGATTATTTATCAAATAAAAATATTCATAAATCGGTTTTTTTACTACTCCAAAACTCTCTAAAAAGATAAAGATAAGAATAAAGATAAAAATATTGTTTTCACTTAAAACTCTCAATATGACCAGTTAAAGAGTTCTAACCAAAAACCAATAGTTGTTTTGTCAAAATGTTGCTCCATAATTGGCAAAAAAAAAAAAAAAAATCAAACACACATGGTGATGCAATAGCCCACCGCCTAAGGAAAATTTATTTTCGTTCTAACAAAACATGGAATGAGCAGGTAAAAAAACTCCAACAATCACCTAGCAAGCCAACTAGAATATGTCTCCCCTAAGGGGCAGAACATGCTTGATCACAGACTCCCCTATTTTGGACTCTTTTAAATTTAACGTGTACGAGTCATCTAAAGGCAAACTAGGTTTGCAGCCTGTGGTTGTGTCTTGCGAGATTTTGAAGGGTTGATCTTAGGTATGTTTTTGGGTGTTCATTTTTTCAAATAATGCAGAGTTATGGGCAATCAAAATAGATCTTCAGTTGTTTGTTAAGCTTCCTTGGTATCTTGTTATGAAGCTTGTTATTGAGTCAAATTCCATTTTACGATTTCGTGGGTTACTAAAAAGGGTTCTAGAACATGGAGGATGTGGGACATTCTTATTGAAATTGATAGTTTAGTTGAAGTTATTAAAGAGTTATTGTTTGTGAATGTGCTTAGGGAGGCTAATGGTTTTGCAGACTCTTTGGCAAAATCGGGTGTTTGTAGGGATTCACTGTTTTCAACTTGGCTTTAGGACTCTGGGATGAGATTCACAGTACCAAGCTAGAAATCTAGATATTAGTCATAAGACGCATTTAGCGCCGGTACCAAAAATTGTGTCTCAAATTTGGATGGGTTGCAGGCCACTTAAACTACTGTCGACGTGATTGCTTGATATGTATGGCTCAAGTAGCAAGTCAGGTTTCTGAGTTTAATTTGCGTATAGAGGATTTCGGAAGTGATTTTTGCTAATGTCTGGAGTGAGGCAAACAATATGGAATATGTAATGGACAAGGCATATGTGGAGAGGTCAACAATGTTCATTTTGAGGTGGTTAACTGTTTTAGGTTTTTCCATGTGGAGTTGTTTTGGTTAGCTGTTGGCTGTGCAGGTTGAAGTTTTATTTGTCTTTGCTCTTTAACATGTCGGCTTGTCCAAGTCTGTAGAGTTTTTTTCTTTATAGCTTGCATAATGATTTCTATTAATAAATCTTTTAATAGTTTAGAAAAAAAATGTAAACAACATTTTTGTTAACTTCATAAAAATTGGATAAATTTGATTTTTTTTAATAATATAAGAATTAATTAATTTAATATTTGATAGATCAATTTACTTCGATCTCTATAATAGAGAGACTTGATCCTTTCTTATAACTCTAATGCTCCAATATGAAACATACCAAAAGTTATATCACCTTGTTTTTGGGTATATTCTAAGGAAGTCAATTCCATACCAATACTGTTCATACCAACTGAAACATTGTGTTTCAATGGTAGATCTGAATAACAAATTCTAATTTCCATTCCGATGTAAATTCCGATAGCACCAATGTGTTTTGGTCCATTTTAATTAGTATCAGTGCATATCAGGTATTACTTTAAACTAATTTTTAATAATTTTTTTATCTTAACTAATATTTTTTAATTAAATTTAAAAATAAAATATAATCATTTAATCAAATTATTCAACATAATTAATAATTTTATAATTAATTTTTTCATATAAATATATTTATATGTATGTAATTAAGTTATATTCATATGTATATAATATATGCGTGAAAAATATTTAAAAGATACTGATAAATTTAAAATGGTACATATATACACACTAGTATGGATATGTACTAGGTTTAGTATAGAAATATATTTACCTAAGAACTTGAATATTTGTCATATGATTTGTCACATTGGATATAAAATGTATGCCTTCATTTTTCTCCTAATTGTTGGTGCAGGATTTTTAAAATGTTGGTGAGAAAAGTCTTGAACACACAAATGGAACACGGACAATTACTCAAACAAAAAAAATAATCAATAGGACAAAACTCTAAGGTGTGTATCAAGCCACTACCAAACCAATCAAGCTTGAAAAAGATGGAAGTTAACTTCATTAGTATTCCATTTTCATGTGTTATAGTAGTCATCATGAAAATGGATTAGAAACTTCAAATTGTTGGAGCGTGGGGACAAAAATAAACTTATGAGAAATCAACGAACGCTTCAAGGTGTCTAACTATGTCACTCTCTTTAAGGTTCATTTGTCATCACCTATATTTTGGCGTGCAAAAGAGTCATTGACAAAAAAATCTCAAGGATACAAGGAAACTAAATGATTATTGTTTTGGACTGACGAAAATAGTCTACTGAGCATTGAGTAGAGTATAACAAAATTATCAAATTCTGTAAAAAAAAATTTGTACAAATAATTTTTAGAGAATAATCTAGAAATATTAGAAGATGGAGGAGAAGAGAAACACTTTTAGTTTTGTGTTTTTTGATTTGTCTCCATATTTTTTAGTATGAAATTTCACTCATATTTATAAGAGATCTCATGTCTTTACGAAGAGACATAACTATATAAATTGATAGTTATATCTTTTAACAATAAACATAATTATTTCATAGATGTCTAATTGAATAATCATTACTCTTTTTTAATAATCAAGTGACATGATTTTTTAATTTAAGAGACTTAACTCATCACTATAAATAGTGATAACTCTTGGTTAATAATAAAGTAATCTAACTTTTAGATCACTTGTAACTTTTCAATTAAAAATATTTAGAATTTAAGGTAACTAATGAGTTTTAAACATGCAATTTATAAATTTATTTTGTAACAGGCCAATTTTTCCGGCCAAGAGAAAAACAAACAAAACAAGTAAATTAAAACATAAACAAGTCCATCTTACAAGCCCAAACCAAGCCCAAAGTATATCACCAAACCCAAAACCCTAAAAGCCCAATGCTACATCAACCCAAGCCTAAAACCCTAAAAAACTAACAAAAACCCTAGTGTCACCCTAAGAGCTTCAGTGTTGCTCCCTCGCCACGTCAGTCGACGCACCGCCCGAGGCCTTTCCCCCTCCTTTCACCAAAATGGCAAGGCACAGCTCCCCAGCGTCGTTGACCTTGCTATGAATACCTGCAAAGGAAAAAGAAAAAGCAGAGGATAGAAAGGAAATAGTAGAAATAACAACAAATGAAAAAGAGATAAAATATTCTGTAATATTGGCTATAAAAGCCATAACAATGGTATGTAATCGTTTACGGAGAAATACAAAAAAGAAATGAGATTTTGAAATAATAGAGAACAAAGAACAAAAGGTAGTTTATTTTTTTTTCTTATTTCTTATTTTTTATTTTTAAAAAAGCATAATAAATAAAAAATATAAGAAACTTTTACTTGTCGTTTTGCTTTTTCCCGCCATCGGATACCATCTTCGACCCCGAATACTTCAGAGCCCACTAGGGTTCTGCTGAGGGTTCGATGAGCGTGCAAGAATGAGAGTTTTTTTATTTTTATTTTTCCATTCTTTCTGATATTTAGAAGGCATTAGCCTTTAGATCTGGCTCTTAGGAGGTTAAATAAGGCCAAAAAGCATTTTTTTTGTAACTCCGGCCACCGGAGGCAATGGTCGCCGTTACCGATGACCGGTGGCCATAGTGGGGCGACGACGGCCCTATGGCCAGACTCAAAGATGCGTTCAAAGAAAAAAAGGAAAGAAAAGGATTTATTTTTTAAAACGTAGAAGAGAAGTGAAATTTTTCAAAAAAATTTGACTTATAAAGGGTCTCGGTGCCACGTCATTTTGGCCTGGCTTTAGAAGCCCCAAAACGGCATCATTTTAGAGCCGACCGATGGCTCGATCCTGATCTATCCAAGATCCACGTGTTTTCAAGGGAAGGGTTTAATTGGCATTTTGGTCCTTCCACTTTTTTTCTTTTTTTTTTAATTTCATCCTTTTTTTATTTGTTTTAATTTTTACCCCATAATTTTAATTTCTCCACAAATTAGTCCATTAACCCACTGTTGACCTACCAAGGGAATAACACGTATGTTGATTAGTGGGAAAAGAAATTCCAATATGCTCGAGTCCGAGAAGATGCTCTAAAAAGGGATTTGTTAGAAAGTCGAAATAAAAAAGGTTAGATTAAAAGCCCAGATAGCGGAATTAGAAAGGTCACTGCATCAACATTGTAGTCGCAACTCTATGATTGAGTTGAAAGCAAGCCTGACTAAGATTGAAGAGTTGAAGGGAAAGATAGAAAAACTCGAGGTTGCACTGTAAAATTGTGAACTTCGAGTTTAGCTTCTTAGAATAAACAATGAACATTGGAAAGAGCAACTCCAATGCTCTCAAAGTCAAATCAGGGATAGAGATCACATCATGGGCGAAGCTTTGACTCAAGTACGGGAAGTAGCCGACCATTTGCAAACCCTAGCAGTTCAAGCTGACATGCTAAGCTTGAGATACGAATCAGAATCAGATCGGGGCCGAGAATTAGCTTGGCTTCTTAGGAAAGTCAAGGCTTTGAGTATTAAGTCAAGGCCGTATATGTAAAATGTACCCGTTTTGATTTAAAGAAATTTTTTTTCTAGTAAAATTGTTCTAATAGAATTAAATCAGAATTAATTCCTCTTTTTACATTAATTTTTCATTCATCAATATTACATTTCATCACATGCATTAAATTTCATAAAAGGACCCTAATTAATCGAAATTATGATAGTTACCTTGGAAACCAACAAGAATCTGCCAACCGAATATCGTTACAGTACCCGCGATAAAAAAAAAGCCATGGATCAAATGTTAGAGAGACTATAACAAATTTAGAAAGACATGCAAGATCAGTTGCAAGCGCAACTGCAGGACCAATTAGCTAAGGTACAGCAAGACATGAATGACCAAATACAAGAGTCACAACGAAGTACAATAAGCCAGTTGACCCAATTACTGGCCGGAGGGATTGAAAAGGGAAGAGTACTATGATTAACTCTGAGGATGATAATGAATACCTTACATACCCCCAGGCTTTACTCCAGTGAATGTCCAAGCCCAACTGGATACATATCCACGAAAAGTACCCGTTACCATAAAAGCACAACAATACCAGGCCGACACTTCAGGACTGGTGAATTACCCAACGGGTTCAGGTTCCAATCCCGGAGATAATCCGACCAACCCCATTGTTCCAAATTTGGATGACATGGCGGAAATGGATAGAGCAAGAATAAAATTGCCAAATCAGCTAGAAGATTGGTGTAAGTGGTTGGAGGAGAAATTCAAAGCTATGGAGAGTTCTGACTACCTTTGTGAGGTCGATGCCAAGGAATTGAGTTTAGTCCCGGATCTAGTGCTCCTACCAAAATTCAAAACTTCAGAATTCAAAAAATACAATGGGACTAGTTGTCCTAAAGCCCAGATCACAATGTTCTGTCGAAGAATAACGAGATACGTCAATAACGACCAATTGTTAATGATAATTTAATCGGGTTGGCTACCAAATAGTACAATCAGCTAAGACATGCCAAAATCAATTCATGGAAAGACTTGGTACAAGCTTTTATGAAACAGTACAACCATTAGACTAACATGACACCTGATAGAATTACGCTGCAAAACATGGAGAAGAATAAAACTGAAAGCTTTAGGCAATATGTTCAAAGATAGAGAGAGGTGGCAACACAAGTTCAGCTACCTCTTCTGGAAAATGAGATGAAAATGCTTTTCATAAACACTTTGAAAGCCCCGTTCAATAACTATATGTTGGGTAATGCTACCAAAAGCTTCTCAGATATAGTAATGTCCGGAGAAATGATTGAGAATGCAGTAAAGAGTGAGAGAACAGACGCAGGGGAAAACACTAAAGGGTTTGCCTCGATAAAGAAAGAAAATGAAATAAACACGATGAGTGTGTATAATAAGATTTATTCAAAATCAGTCACTGTAGGCCAATCAAGGACCATGACAACTAGCCATCAAGGCCTTTCGAGGTAAGAACCTAACTGATCGTGATTTACCGTGATAAGTTTTATAAATTTATAATTAATCGTTCTTGAAACTAACTATTATCATGATGTAGGAAAATGTACCTATCGAACAGTAGTATAGCTCTAGCAAGACCAGATTGTCGAACCCAAAGGAACTAAAAGTACTAGTAATGACTGTCTTTTTATTATCTAGCCTAAGAATAAAGGGGTTTGTTTAAATTAACTAATTAACTAAACCAAGAAATTGCAGAAAATAGGATTGGGAAATTACTTTTGGAAAAACGATTGATTTAGGACAATACCTAAGGAAAAATTCACCTAGACTTCACTTGTTATTTTGGCTCTGAATCGGACGATTTATTCATTTAACTTGTTCCGTAGAAATCCCTAAGTTATGTTATTATCCCTATTCAAGACTAATAACATCTAATCCCTAAATTGAATAATTGAGACTTTTCTCTAATTAACACCCTAGGGTTGCATTAACTCGATCTATGGATCCCCTTATTAGGTTTCACCATAATCTGGCAAAATCTTGTCACCCTATCTCTAGGCGCGCAATCAACTCCGCTTAATTATGATAAAGTCACTCTTAAACAGGGACTATTCATCCTCCAACTAAGAACATTAACTTGAATCGATATCCTGAAATATCAAAACAAGAATTAAGAACACATAATTAAGAACAAGTTAAATATTTATCATACAATTCAGAAAATAATAACAAGATTCGTCTTAGGTTTCATCCCCCTTAGGTATTTAGGGGTTTTAGTTCATAACTAAATAGGAAAACACCTCAGAAGAATAAAGAATACAAAACATAAAGAAAACCCAAAACTTCTGAAGGGAAATTGAGGAGAGATCTTCAGTCTTGATGATGAATTCAGGTTCTGAGATGGATCAATCGGCTTTTTTGGAGTAATTCCTTGCTCCCTACTCTCTGTCCCCCTTTAGTCTTCCTCTAGTGTGTTTAAATAGTCCTTAGAATGCCTAAAAGCCCTCAAACTTACCCTTTTTCGAATGGAACTTAGCTAGGGCTCGGTAGGGACACGCCCGTGTGACACGCCCGTGTGTGATTACTTCAGGCCGTGGTCGAGGCTGAGAGATCAACACGTCCGTGCTTGGATTGTTTTAGGCCGTGGTTGAGCCTATTAGAATGGCACGGGCGTGTGTTCTGCCCGTGTGATGAAGTCCAGGCCGTGTTGTTTTCCCACGTCGGCCCGTTTTCTCTGTTTTTGGCCCGTTTCTTGTTCTTTTCGCTCTCCCATGCTCACCTAAGTATAAAACATGAAATTAAAGGATTAGGAGCATCAAATTCACCAAATCTAAGGAGAATTGATTCTTAAACGTGTTAAGCATGGGATAAAAATATGTATAAATTACAATTTATCATTAACTCAGCGCCAAACACGGAAAAACTCTAATTCACACCTATCCCGATGACATATGAAGAGTTATATCAGAATTTGTTTACAACGTATGTAGTATACCTGTTTTACTTAAAACCCATGCAACCTTCATTCCTAAAGTGGTATTATGTGAATGCTCAATATGAGTACCATGCAAGAATAAAGAGACACTCGATTGAGAACTGCACTGCATTCAAGAAGTTGATCAAGAGGTTCATCATGATGGGGATTGTAAGGCTCGATGATTCCTCAAGACCTAATATGGCAGGAAATCCGTTACCCAGTCATTCTGACTAAGGGGTAAACGCGATAATCCAGAGTGGAGGTAAGAGGACCAAAACAGATGTTGCGGAAGTGAAATCCCCATTAAAATGCGTTTGACAAAAAATGATAGACGTGAGACTAATCATTCAAGATTCAGAGGAGATGCCCAAAAGACTGAGGAGCTACCGTGAGTTCCACACTAAATAAGGTCATGAGATCTGTGAGTGCACTGAATGCAGAGCTCTAGTGCAAAGTCTGATGGATAACAAAAAATTGAAATTCTTTTAAGATGTCAAGGGCTCAGAAGTAGGAGATGTTTGCGCCTCAGAGGAAGGATCAATGGAGAAAGTCTACAAGGTTAACCACCCAGTGGTGATTATTTCACGATCAAGAAGTAATGAAGTCAGAGAACAAGCTACGCCAATAGTCATAATTGAAAAACCCATGGCTTTTCCTTATAAGGATAGCAAAATTGTTCCATGAAATTATGATTGCAACGTGATTATCTTGAGAGAGGAGAACTCGATTGGCACTTCAAAGGGGGCCAGGATATTGGTTTCTTCACGCGCAGTGGGAAGCGCTATGACCCTGCAACTACAAGAACCGAACCCCTTAAGGAAAAAACCCTGGCAGTTAAGCATAAGAAAGAAAATATGGCTAGACTGGAATCACCAGTCAGTGAGCCAGTAACTGAGAACAAGGCTAAAGAATTCTTGAAGTTCTTGAAACATAGCGAGTATAGTGTTGTAGAATAGCTATACAAACAACCAGCTCGCATATCAGTATTAGCCTTGCTCTTGAGCTCAGAGACACATCGTAACCCATTGATAAAGGTGTTAAATAGAACTTATGTCACTGATAATATCTCTGTAAACAAGCAAGATTGTTTGGTTAACAATCTGAGTGCCGACAATTTCATCTTCTTCAATGATGATGAAATACCTCCAAGAGTCATGGGATCCACGAAGGTTCTACACATCACTACCCGTTGCAAAGAATATACATTGTCAAGAGTGTTAATCGACAATGGATCTGCGCTGAACGTCTTGCCTCTATCCGAGCTGAATAGGTTACTAGTGGATAGCTCTCACATGAAGACGTGCCATAATATAGTGAGAACATTCGATGGTACAGAAAAGAAAGTGATGACGAGGATTGAAATACCACTCTTAATTAGTTCGAACACATATAAGGTGGACTTTTTGGTAATGGATATCAAACCCTCCTATAACTGCTTGTTAGGTGTAATAGCCCATTTTTTTCAGTAAAATCAGAATAGTAGTTTCGGGACCACAAATCCGACCCAAAAATAAAATTTATTTTTATTTTACTAGATGGTTCGTATTATGATAGACATGTCATGTGAAAAATTTGATAAGAAAATTTTATCAATTAAGTGTTTAATTACGAGAAGGATTAAATCGCATAGAATGTAAAAATTGAATTTTAGTAGCTATAAGGATTAAATAGCTATGGAATTCAAATATAGAGGTCTTTATATGGTAATTAGACCATTAAAGAAAAGTATGTAGATTTTTGGTAACTCATCCATGGAAAATTTAGAAAATAGTAGGGACTAAATTAGAAATTGAAATAATTAATTAATTAAAAGATGATAAAAAGAAAATATCATCTTATTTTGTCATCTTTAACCCCAAAATTATATGGAAACCCTAGGAGAGAGAGAAAAAATTTCAATACTTAATTGGGTAAGTTTCCTTGTTCCAATTTTAGTAATTTTGATATTTTTGAAATCGAGATAGCTTAAACTGTCTATTTGGGGGATTAATTTGAAAAGTTATCAAAGTATGGAAAATGAGTCATGGATGTATATGCTGAAAATTAGAAATTTATTGTAGAAAATAAAAGGTTGTTGATAGATAAAGAACATTTACAAAGTTATTTTTGATGAAAACATGATTTAGGGACTAAAATGTAAACTTGTGAAATTGAAGAAAAATTTTGAATTTTTATGAATACATGTGCTGTAAATTTTGTAATGGGATTTTGGTTAGGCTTGGAATAGGGAGTAAATTGCACAAGTTTCATTTTTCGAGCCTTGGGACGAAATTAAAATTTATGGAAAAGTTAGGGGACAAATGGTAATTTTGCCTAGGACGTAAATTGAGTCCAAATAAATATGAAATAGGTGAAACTTATGATTAAAGCTATTTATATAGATCCGGACAACACAAATTCGAGGTTAGACCGAGGAAAATAAAAGGTTTCGAATTAGTAGATTTTGTAAGTGAACAAGTGTTGAGGTAAGTCCGTGTAACTTAATCGGGCATGTAAATATGTTTAATTGAAAGTTGTGTTGTATGGAATGTGACTTATATTTATGTACATTACTTGAATGCTATAATGAGAAATTTAATATATGCTTGATTATGGTGAAAAAGGGTTAAGTCCCGATTGAACGTTAAATTTCGATGAATATATGTGCTTTCCTGAAACAAATAAGGTCCTGTATTTATTGCGAATGGGATTTAGCTCGGACGAGTAATCCTATTGACCTTTTTATATAAAGGATTTAGCCCAGACGGGTAATCCAGATATAATACCTCTCGAGTATACGTTATGATTAGGGTTTAGCCTGGAGTAGTAATCCTAATTGAGTTCTTCTGAGCATACGTTACATAAAGGATTTAGCCTGCACTTGTAATCCTGTAATACGATATGTGACTCGAGAGTGCGTTCTTTGATTAAATACCCTAAAGGGTACCTTTGAATAAGAATTGACGGTTTATGGAACCATACACCTTGAGTGTACTACTTGAGTATCCATCGAAATTTCAATGATTCAATAGATATAAAACTCTTGACATGGTACGAGAATTATGAGATGAAATGATAATGACTTGAATAGTAATTTACATAGATTATTTAAAAATTATTTTGAAAGTTCGGTAATGCTTTGAAACCCTTTTCTAATGACGAATACGGGTTAGGGGTATTACATTTAGTGGTATCAGAGCTACGGTTTAGCCGATTCTCAAGTTTGACGTAGCAAACATGAGTTTAGCTATACATGCCATTATATAAATTGTGATAGTGTGATAAGTCCTGATCATTTTAAATATGTTTTTCATATATAATGTCATCTAATCGAGCCAGAGCTGAATTCGAGGAAGCTGAGAGCAATGCTTCAGCTTCAGTTCAAAGAGTTGCATCCGCGCCTGGTAGTGAAAGGCCCGTATCTAAGAGCCGAAGTGAGGAGGCAAAATAAGCCTTCTTTCAAATGATAAATGAATAGTTTACCCAGTATCTGAGAACAAACCTTACTGTACAATGACCTCCCCCACCTGCTCCCCAACCGATTCTGAGGTACCACAAGGTGCTGAACCTGTTAGAATTGGTAAGCCTTTAGTAGATAAAATTTGCAAGCATGGGGCGGAAGGATTTAGAGCTACCACTGATGATGATCCAGAAAGGGCTGAGTTTTGGCTAGAAAATACTATCCAGGTTTTTGATGAATTATCCTATACACCTGCTGAATGTCTGAAATGTGTAGTATCCCTATTGAAAGATACAACTTATCATTGGTGGAATACCATAACTTCATAACTTCAATGGTACCGAAAGAGAACATTACATGGGAATTCTTCTAGGCTGGATTCAGAAAGATATGTTAGTCAGAGATTCATGGATCAAAAAAAGAAAGAATTTTTAGAGCTCAAACAAGGAAATATGACTGTATCTGAGTATGAACGAGAATTTGTACGGTTGAGCAAGTATGCCAGAGAATGGGTTTTAACTGAGGCTGAAATGTGTAAATGCTTTAAAGAGGGTTTAAATGAAGATATCAAGTTATTTATTAGAATTCTCGAAATAAGGAAATTTATGGTGATAGTCGGTCGAGCATTCAAAGCCGAAGAATTAAGTAAAAAGAAGAAACAAGCTGAAAGAGAGGCTCGGGTCTCTAGAAAAAGAACTATGAGTAAGTCAAAAGTATTTTCTTCTAAGAAATTAAAGAAGTATTATAATCGTGTGATTACCTCTACGGGATATTCTGGAAGAGAGCAGGGCTTTTAACGTTCTAACCCGGGGTCTTTATGTCCATCTGTGACCAGTGTGGGTAGTGTTAATATTCTCAAACTGAAATGTAAACATTGTAGCAAATTTCATCATGGGGAATGCCGATCTAGAAGTGGAGCTTATTTTGGATGTGGTTCACTTGACCATTTTCTAGAGATTGTCCCGAAAGAGTTGAAAAAGAAATAGAACCAGCTCCAAATCCTAGTAATCCTATTTCGAGAGACAGACCACCCCGTTACCCCGACAATGTTAGTGGTAGTTGAGGTACTTCCAGGGATACAACATTTAGATCTGAGGCACAAGCACCTGCAAGAACATATGCTATTCATGCTAGAGAAGATGTCTCTGCACTAGACGTTATTACTGGTACATTTTCTCTACTTGATACTGATATGACTACTTTGATTGATCCTGGTTCCACACATTCATACATATGTACGAACTTAGTGACTGCTAAAAATTTACTTGTTGAATTTATTGAATTTGTGGTTAAAGGTTCAAACCCCCTGAGCTAGTGTGTTATGGTGGATAAAGTTTGTAGACTGTCTGTTGATGGCAAAAGGTTATTATTTTTCGGCTGACTTGATGTTATTTCCATTTGATGAATTTTATGTGATTTTAGGAATGGATTGGTTACCCAATATGATGCAGTGGTGAATTGTAAGCAGAAATATATTGTATTGAAATGTGAGAGTGGTAAATTACTTCATATTGGATCTGATAAACTGGATGAATTACCTAATGTGATTTCAACATTATCAGCATACAAATATGTCCAAAAGGGTTATGATGCTTATCTTGTATATGTGTTGGATACTAAAGTATCTGAGTCAAAGATTCAGTCTGTGCCGGTTATATATGAATTTCCTGATGTATTCCCAGAAGAATTACCTGGTTTACCACTAGATAGAAAAGTGGAATTCTCTATAGATCTTGTTCCGGGAACAACACCTATCCATAGCACCTTACAGAATGACTCCTACTGAATTGAAAGAGCTGAAAGTACAGTTGCAAGAATTGATTGAAAAAGGTTTCGCTCGGCCTAGTTTCTTACCTTAGGGAGCGCTGGTTCTGTTCATAAAGAAAAAAGATGGATCGTTGAGGCTGTGCATTGATTACAGACAGCTCAACAAAGTTACAATAAAAAACAAGTATCACTTACCTTGTATTGATGACTTGTTTGACCAGTTAAAATGTGCCACTGTATTTTCCAAGATTGATCTTCGTTCTGGCTATTATCAATTACAGGTAAAAGATTCGAATGTACCGAAGATAGCTTTTAGAACCAGGTATGGACACTATAAGTTTCTTGTGATACCATTCGGCTTGACAAATGTACCTGCAGTGTTTATGGATCTAATGAATAGAATTTTTAACCCGTATTTGGATAGGTTTATGGTGGTATTTTTAGATGATATTTTGGTTTACTCCCGAGATGAAAATGAACATGCTGAGCATTCAAGAATAATGTTGCAAACCTCGCGAGAGAATAAATTGCATGCCAAATTTAGTAAATGTGAATTTTGGCTACAGGAAGTTAGTTTTCTTGGGCATATTATATCTGCTGAAGGTGTCAGGGTAGACCCAAATAAAATTTTAGCCATTGTTAATTGGAAGCCACTAAAGAATGTGTCTAAAGTCTAAAATTTTCTGGGACTAGCTGGTTATTATCGGAGGTTTGTAAAAAGTTTTTCAATGATAGCTTCTCCGATGAACCGTCTATTGTAAAAAGATGTAAAATTTGAGTGGACTGACAAATGCCAACAGAGTTTTGATAGATTAAAAGATTTATTAACAGAAGCTCTAGTGTTAGTTCAGCCAGAATCGGGTAAGGAATTTATAGTTTACAGTGATGGGTCATTGAATGGTTTAGGTTGTGTTTTGATGCAAGAGGGTAAAGAAGTAGCCTATGCTTCAAGACAGCTAAAACCACATGAAAAAAACTACCCCACACATGACCTTGAATTGACAGCCATTGTGTTCGCATTGAAAATCTGGCGGCATTACTTATTTGGTGAAAAATGTCACATATTCACTGATCATAAAAGTCTGAAATATTTGATGTCACAGAAAGTTTGAATTTGAGACAACGCAGATGGCTTGAATTACTAAAAGATTATGACATTGTCATTGACTATCATCCGGGAAAAGTCAATGTTGTTGCTGGTGCTTTAAGCAGAAAATCCCTGTTTTCCTTATAGGCTATGAATACTCGATTGTCACTATCTGATGATGGTTCAATCATAGCTGAGCTAAAAGCTAGACCAATATTTTTTACAACAGATTCCTGAAGCTCAGAAAAATGATAGTAAGTTGCAAGCAAAATGGATACAGAGTGAATCGACTCCTGACTTAGAATTTTAGATCAGGACTGATGGTTATTTGTTATTCAGAGGCAGGGTATGTGTACCGAAAGGTTCAGAACTAGTACAGAAGATTATGAATGATGCTCATAACGGTAACATGTCTATACATCTTGGTAGTAATAAAATGTATAATGATCTGAAAAAGATGTACTGGTGGCCAGAAATGAAACGGGATATTTCTGAGTTTGTATCTAAATGTTTGATATGTAAGCAAGTAAAGCTGAACATCAGTTGCCTTCTGGACTACTACAGCAGGTTACGATACCAAAATGGAAATGGAAAAAAATTAATATGGACTTTGTATGAGGGTTACCCCTGTCTCCAAAGAAGAAAGATGCCATTTGGGTAATTATTGATCAGTTGACAAAGTCTGCACACTTTATTCCAGTATGTATGGATTTTTTCTTGGATAGATTGCCTGAATTATATGTTTCTGAGATTGTCAGATTGCATGGAGTGCCTGTCTCTATTATTTCAGATAGAGACCCTCGGTTTACATCTCGATTCTGGAGCAAATTGCAAGAAGCTCTGGGTACTCAGTTACACTTTAGTACTACATTTCATCCCAAGACAGATGGTCAATCTGAGTGGGTAATACAGATCTTGGAAGATATGTTTTGATTTTGTATACTTGAGTTTGAAGTTAACTGGAAAAAGTATTTGCCTTTAGTGGAATTTTCTGACAATAACAGTTATCAGTCCAACATCAAAATGGCACCGTATGAAGCTTAGTATGGTCGCAAATCTAAAACTCCATTGTATTAGACAAAACTCAGTGAGAAAAAGTTACACAGAGTTGATTTAGTCCGAGAGACTGAGGAAAAAAGGAAAGTAATTCGAGACAGTTTGAAAGCAGCCTTTGATCGTTAAAAGTCTTATGCTAATCTGAAACGGAAAGAAATAGAACTTCAAGTTGGTGACAAAGTATTCTTGAAAGTATCGCCTTGGAAGAAAGTTCTTTGGATTGGTCGTAAAGGAAAACTGAGTCCACGGTTCATTAGACCATATGAGATTATAGAAAGAATCGGATCGGTTGCATATCGGTTAGCTTTACCACTAGAACTTGATCGAATTCATAATGTTTTTTATGTGTCTATGCTACGACGGTATCGATTTGATCCTTCACATGTTATCTCTCCGATAGAGGTAGAGATTTAGCTTGATATGACATATAGTAAAGAACCGATTAAAATCTTAGCTCGGGAAACAAAAGAGTTAAGAAATAAAAATGTAGCTTTAGTAAAAGTTTTTTGGCAATGACATGGTATTGAAGAAGCTACTTGGGAACCAAAGGACACTATGAGGAAGAATTACCCGAATCTTTTTACTAGTAAGATTTTCGAGGACGAAAATCCCTAAAGGGGGGAGAGTTGTAACATCCCTTTTTTTTTAGTGAAATCGAAACAGTGGTTTCAAGACCACAAATTCGACCCAAAAATAAAATTTAATTTTGTTTTAATAGATGGTTCGTATTATGATAGACGTGTTGTGTGAAAAATTTGATACAAAAATTTTATCAATTAAGTGTTTAATTACGAGAAGGACTAAATCGCATAGAATGCGAAAGTTGAATTCTAGTAGCTATAAGGATTAAATAGCTATGGAATTCAAATCTAGAGGTCCTTATATGGTAATTAGACCATTAAAGAAAAATATGTAGATTTTTGGTGACTCATCCATGGGAAAATTAGAAAAGAATAGGGATTAAATTGGAAATTAAAATAAATAAATAATTAAAAGATGATAAAAAGAAAATATCATCTTATTTTGTCATCTTCAACCCCAAAATTATATGTAAACCCTAATAGAGAGAGATGAAACTTTCAAGGCTTAATTGGGTAAGTTTCCTTGACCCGTTTGTAGTAATTTTGATATTTTTTAAACCGAGATAGCTTAGACTATTTAGTTGGGGGATTACTTTGAAAAGTTATCAAAGTATAGAAAATGGGTCATGGATGTATATGCTTAAAATTAGAAAGTTATTGTAGAAATGAAAGTTCATAGATAAACAACATTTACAAAGTGATTTTTGATGAAAACATGATTTAGGGACTAAAATGTAAACTTGTGAAATTGAAGAAAAATTTTGAATTTTATGAATACATGTGCTGTAAATTTTGTAATGGGATTTTGGCTAGGCTTGGAATAGGAAGTAAATTGCACAAGTTTCATTTTTTGAGCCTAGGGACGAAATTGGAATTTATGGAAAAGTTAGGGGACAAATGGTAATTTTGCCTAGGACGTAAATTGAGTCCAAATAAATGTGAAATATGTGAAATTAATGATTAAAGCTATTTATATAGATCAGGACAACACAAATTAGAGGTTAGATCGAGGAAAAAAAAATGTTTCAGATTAGTAGATTTTATACGCGAACAAGTGTCGAGGTAAGTTCGTGTAACTTAATCGGGCATGTAAATATGTTTAATTTCATGTTGTGTTGTATGGAATGTGACTTATATTGATGTACATTACTTGAATGCTATAATGAGAAATTTAATATATGCTTGATATGGTGAAAAACGGTTAAGTCCCGATTGAACATTGAATTTCAATAAATATATGCGCTTTCTTGAAATGAATAAGGTCCTGCATTTGTTGCGGACGGGATTTAGCTCGGATGAGTAATCTTATTGACCTTGTTATATAAATGATTTAGTCGGATTGGTAATCTGGATATAATACCTTTCGAGTATACGTTATGATTAGGGTTTAGCCTGAACTAGTAATCCTAATTGAGTTCTTCTGAGCATACGTTACATAAAGGATTTAGCCTGAACTTGTAATCCTATAATATGATATGTGACTCGAGAGTGCGTTCTTTGATTAAATGCCCTAATGGGTACCTTTGAATGAGAATTGACGGATTATGGAGCCGTACACCTCGAGTGTACTACTTGAGCATCTATTGAAATTTCAATGATTTAACAGACATAAAAATCTTGACATGGTATGAGAATTATGAGATGAAATGATAATGGCTTGAATAGTAATTTACATAAATTATTCAAAAATTATTTTGAAAGTTTCGGTAATGCTCTGAAACCCTTTTCGACAACGGATACGGGTTAGGGGTGTTACAGTTGGGTAGGCCTTTGATTTATTCAACTGGGCAGTGCCATCATCACTGCACCAAAAACTGAAACTGGCAATAATAAACGCTGAAGAAGATATCATTGCACCTGTAACTAGTGACACGCCAGACATAGGAGCGGATGAAGAGGTAGTAGAATGTTCTTTTTTATCACTAAAATTTGTTAATACAATTTTCATTGTTGAAGGAAACAAGATTCCAGTGCCAATAATATGCAAAACCACGAGGATGGGTCTACAGTTGATGGTCGGGAAAGGAGCCTTACCTGGAAAAAGACTTAGAAAATACCTTCAAGAAAGAGCCAAGGCACCAATGCTTATGGACAAACAAGACCGCTTTGGCTTAAGGTATCTTTCTCCATATATCTAAAACATTCGTGTTAAGAGAAATAATTTATCTTGAACAAAAAATGGTAGAAAAAGAGAGCCTATTAACCAAAACTTCGGAAAGAATATTGGGAAACTTGAGCATTAATGCCATATCCGAAAAAGGAATCGGAGAAGAAAACTTATCAGGTATTTTTCCTTATATCCCCGTAAGTTTTCTGAATAATTGGACTGCAGAAGAGATCCCTGTAATTTTTAGAACTAATTTAGAGTAATGTTCAAAAGACACTTATTGCTCTAAGCCTGGGAGTAATAGGAATCCTTTTGTGAAAAAGTTTGTGCCTCATTTGGCAAATATTCTTCTATCTTTTTCATTTCATTCATACTCGTACCACATAAATAATTATTCTTAAATTCATTTGTTCTTTGGGTCTTCATTTATTCTTATAACAGGTCTCCGGATATCAATGATACGAGCGACGTTGCTACTAACTTAGAGTCTCCTTTTGAGCAAGTTATGTGTCCAGAAGAACCTCAGGACTTTTAAGATGATCGAGATTGTAACTTATCTCCTGATTTGTTAAGGATGATAAAACAAGATAAGAAGCAAATCCTACCT
Source organism: Gossypium anomalum (assembly GCA_025698475.1). Taxonomy (NCBI): domain Eukaryota; kingdom Viridiplantae; phylum Streptophyta; class Magnoliopsida; order Malvales; family Malvaceae; genus Gossypium; species Gossypium anomalum. Next base: position 13,193,940 of record CM046956.1, read on the forward strand.
CACAAAGAGTTAGTAGAAATTGTGAGCTTAGGACACAAACAAGAAAAGAAATAGGTGAAGATCAGATCTTGCATCATTGTAGAGACAAAGCAAGACCTCATTGAGTTATTCCAAGAATTCAAAGATGTCTTCGCATGGTCGTATCATGACATGCCTAGTCCAAGTACCGATATTGTGGTAAACCGCCTTCCCATAAAAGGAGAATGAAAGTCGGTCAAACAGAAACTTCGAAGGATAAGACCCAACGTCTTGTTAAAAATAAAAGAATAGGTCAAGAGACAATTCAACGCTGGTTTCCTACAAGTGGTTAAATACTCAGAGTGGGTAGCTAATATAGTCCCTATCCCCAAGAAAGATGGGAAAGTGCGAATGTCTGTAGACTACAGGAATTTAAACAAAGCCAGCCCGAAAGACAATTTCCCATTGCCTCACATAGATAACTTAGTAGAAAACACAACAGGTTATTCACTGTTCTCCTTCATGGATGGCTTCTCCAGATACAACCAGATAGAGATGCATCCTGCTTACATGGAAAAAACCACATTTGTAACAATGTGAGGAACATTTTGCTATAAAGTGATGTCATTCGGACTACAAAATGCTCGAACAACATATCAAAGAGGCATCGTAACTTTGATTCATGATATGATGCACAAAGAAATCGAGGTTTATGTCAATGATATGATTGTAAAATCCCGAATAGAAAAAGAGCATGTGAAAGTCTTGAGGAGATTGTTTTTAAGATTGAGAAAATTCCATCTAAAGCTGAATCCAGCAAAATGTACATTTGTGGCCACGTCGAAAAGATTGCTAGGATTTGTAGTTAGCGAGAAAGGGATCAAGATTGACCTGGATAAAGTCAAGGCTATATGGAGTTGCTTCTGCCGCGCACTCAAAAGGAGGTCCAAGGTTTCTTAGGGAGATTAAATTACATTGCCTGGTTCATTTCACAACTAACCGAGAAATGCGACCCCATATTCCATTTCCTTAAGAAACATAATCTAGGTGTATGGGATGAGGAATGTCAGAAGACCTTCGACAAGGTTAAACACTACTTATCCAATGCCCCAGTACTGATGCCACCTAGCCCAGATAAGCCATTGATATTGTACTTGGCAGTATTTGAGAATTCTATAGGATGCGTGCCTAGCCAACATGATGAGTCAGGGAGGAAAGAAAGAGCGATATATTACCTCAGTAAGAAATTTACTGAATGTGAGACAAGATCCTTGCCAATTGAGAAGTTGTGTTGCGCCTTAATCTGGACAACCCTGAGATTGAGACAATACATGTTGTATCATACAACTTGGCTCATCTAAAAAATGGATCCTTTAAAGTACATGATTGAGTCAACTGCGTTGAATGGAAGAATGTCTCGATGGTAAATTTTGTTGTTCGAATTTGATATAATATGTGTAAACCAGTAAAAGGGTGTGCAATAACAAACTTCCTAGCTAGTAGAACTCTAGAGGATTATGAGCCTTTAAATTTTGATTTACCAAATGAGAATTTGATGTATGTTGCGACCACTGAAGAAGGTACTCTAGAAGAACATCCCTGAAAACTAAATTTTGATAGGTCCTCAAACGCTATGGGTAACGGAATTGGGGCAGTCTTGGTATCCGAGACGGAGATCATTATCCTTTTACCAGAAAAATTGATTTTGATTACACAAATAACATGACAGAATACGAAGCATGCATCATCGATATCCGTGCAGCCATGGAACGCAAGATCAAGGTACTAAAGGTATATGGGGATTCTGCACTAGTGATATATCAACTCAAAGGTGAATGGGAGACGAAAGATCCCAAGTTGATCGATTATTGAAGGCTGGTCCTTGAATTAATTAAGACGTTTGATGTCATCACCTTATACTACCTTCCACGCTATGAAAATTAGATCGCCGATGCCTTGGCTACCTTAGCTTCCATGGTCAAAGTAAACAAATAAGAGGATGTGAAACCTATCCAGATGAGTATATATAAGGCTCTGACCCATTTTTACAAACTTGAGGAAGAAGAAAAGGATGATCGCCTTTGGTACCACGACATATTACACTATGTAAAGAACCATGAATACCCTGAGCAAGCAACTGAGAATGATAAAAGGACACTAAGAAGGTCGGCTAACGAGTATGTCCTAGATAGAGAGATCCTATACAAAAGAAAAAAAGATCAGGTGCTACTAAGATGTGTGGATGCTGTTGAGGCTAGGAAAATCTTGAAAGAAGTCCATGAGGGCTTTTGTGGAGCACATGCTAATAGTTTTACAATGGTCAGACAAATCATGATATTCAGATATTATTGGTCTACCATGGAAGGGGATTGTATCAATTATGCCAAGAGATGTCATAAATGCCAAATTTATGAAGACAAGTTCATGTGTTTCATTCACCTCTTCATGTTATGACTTTCTCATGGTCTTTCTCTAGATAGGTCATAAATGTCATTGGGCCGATCTTGCCAAAAGCTTCCAATGGATATCGATTCATCTTTGTGGTTATCGATTACTTCACCAAATGGGTAGAAGCCGCTTCTTATGCCAATGTCATAAAGTCGGCATTTAGCAAATTCTTGAAGAAAGAGATCATATGTCGAAATGAAATGCCAGAAAGGATCATATTTGACAATGAATTAAATTTGAATAACAGCACGGTAGTGGAGGTCTGTAGTCAATTCAAGATTAAACATCACAACTCGTCACCATATTACTCAAAAATAAATGGTGCAGTTGAGGCAGCCAATAAGAACATTAAAAAGATCATGAGAAAAATGACGGTGACTTATAAAAATTGGCATGAGAAGTTACCATTTGCCCTTTATGCTTATCGAACGTCTGTTAAAACCTCCATTTGGATAACAGCTTTCTCATTGGTTTATGGAATGGAGGCAGTCTTGCCCATTGAAGTTGAGATTCATTCTCTCCAAGTTTTATCAGAGTTGGATTTAGATGAAGCAGAATGAATCTAATCTCGATATTATCAGCTAAACTTGGTAGAATAGAAGAGGTTAAAAGCTATCCGTCGTGGTCAGATGTACCAAAAACGGATGATGTAAACTTATGACAAAAAGGTTCGCCCTAGGGAATTTCATGAGGGGGACCTGGTATTGAAAAAGATCCTGCCCATACAAAAGGACTTCAGAGGAAAATGGATGTCGAATTGGGAAGAACCTTATGTAGTAAAGAAAGCCTTTTCAGGAGGAGCATTGATTCTCATTGAGATAGATGGAAAAAACCTGCCCAACCCCGTGAATTCAGATTCAGTCAATAAATACTTCACTTAAAAAAAAGGAGGAGAGGCCAAGGCAAAAACCCATAAATGGCGTCTTGAGACCAAAGAAATTTTGAGTTGAAAACCCAAAAAAAGCGGCTCAAATTTCGACCAAAGAATAGACATGTAATAGTTGTTTCCCCTCAAAGGTAACAGGAAGGAGAAAAGTTGCATCTGGGGGCATCAACAAAGTACTTTGAACTTCTTAGACACATATCAAGCTCAATATGGTCCTCAAGAAGTTTGTGCATAGAAATTCATGCTATGATATTTGAGGCACCTAATTTCATTTTACTCACTTTGTGTTTTAGCAAATGTTTGCTATTTTGATTAATCTTTTCATTTCGAGTTTTGATCCTAATAAATTTCAATCTTGTCCATTGCTACGACATTTTTCAATAATTTTTACATTAAAATAATAATTAATGGACTAACAATATTCAAGTAAAATGATTTTTGCATATTGCTCTGAAAGGTTTCTAAATAGTACAAGGACCTGAAACAAGACCACTAGTTAGAACTAACCAAATCTAAGGGTTGGAAATATCTAGGAACGAATAGTCTAAATTATGATTATTTCTTTGGGTTTCCTATCAAAGATATCAGATTTGAACATGAAAACATGGTAACACATCAGTGATAAAACCTTAACGAACAACGAGCAATGTCAACCTAAACACTAAAAGGGGATCATTCTAAAAAAATGACATTCTACATTCATGTAAATATCATTCATATACATCTAATTAGGAGCATTTTATTCATTTTGATCATAACATCCTAATCTCTTGGCATAGAATATAGGCCTATGAAATGGATTCTACAGGTCTTGCTCCATAGGGAACGGTGTAACAGATCAGTGAAACCACAAATCCTATACCCTTCCTATACCCTTACAGTTGTAGTGGGTCAGATTAAATCTACCATAGTGAATCTTATCTCTTTAAAGTTGTAGTGGAACAAGATGAAGCTACAAACCATATATCCTTGAAGTTGCAGTGGATCAGATTGAAGCTATAATTTCTACACCCTGAAGTTGCAGTGGATCGGATTAAAGCTATAATTTCTATACCCCTGAAGTTACAGTGGGTTGGAATGAAACTACGATGGTGAATCTTATCTCCCTGAAGTTACAGTGAAGTAAGATGGAGCTACGAATCTTATATCCCTGAAGTTGCAGTGGATCAAATTGAAGCCATAATTTCTATACCCCTAAAGTTACAGTTGTAACACCCTTAACCCGTATCTGTCGCCAGAATAGAGTTACAGAGCATTACCAAAATTTACAGAACAATTACAAACATTTCATGTCATTTACTATTCATATCCAAAAATAATCATACCGTCCCTTGAATGGACCCTCAAAGCCCAATTTAAGCTTTAAAAATAAGTCAGGACTAAACCGGGATCTCAGAGAATTTTTCACAAAATTTAAATTTTTTTCTCATATACAGGGGTCACATGCCAGTGTGAGTAGGCCGTGTGAACCACACGGCCAAATGACATGCGCATGTCTCAGGTCGTGTGGGCATTCGATATGAGGTACAGGTCATGTTCCAGCCCGTGTTCTTACTTGTGTAACTCTCTGACTTGTGCCACACGGCCTGTCACACGCCGTGTGCTAGGCCGTGTGGTCAATTTAATTTTCACAAATTAGGTGCAGGTTTCACACGGCCAAGACACACCCTCGTGTTCTAGGCCGTGTATCTCACACGGCTGAGACACACGCTCGTATGCCCAATTCTGAGCATTCTGTTTCTCAATTTTAGGATGCAGGGGACATACGGCCAAACCACATACCCATGTGCCAGGCTGTGTGTCACACACGGTCAAGACACACGCCCGTGTGTCTACCCGTGTGGACAAAATAAGGTCATTTCCTAGCCTTATTTCTCACCCAAGTTTGCCAATAACCTACAAGAATACTTGTACATATATACTAACCAATTTCAAGCATGAAACTAAGCAAATATCATTAATATGTATAGTATAATATTACATACATTCATATAGCCAAACTCACCTTTTTGCAAGAATATATATATTTTACCCTAATTCAATCTAACCATACCTTAAACATGTATGTATTAAACATGATATAACTTTATATTATCATACCAAAATATATCATTACTAGCCATTCCAATGGCTAAATTACAAACATACATTTACATATCATCATTGGTAAAATTAGTTTATACATGCCATTATGTCAAAATAAGTTTTCTATTTATACCAAAACAAGCTGGAGGATAGTGTGATGATACTCCGACCGATCTCCAACCTTTATGACTTTCGAACACTATAAAACAGAGAAAAGAAAACCTAGTAAGCATTTAATGCTTAGTAAGTTTGTATAATAGGAATTTAACTTACCATATATTTATATTTAAGATAAGCATACAATAATGCGTCCAAGCAATATGATTTATAGCCTAAAACACAACTTCACCAATCATGTTAGTCAAGTAATTCACATAATACCAAGAACATGGATAAGTTTATCATTTAATGTCTTTCATATACATATGCTTTCCATATCATTATTCCATATTACATGTACACTTTAATGACAAATCATTTCATGTTCAGTTTAGCCATGTTAGAACTTTACCCGTTAAATTTATTTGAAATATCGATGGATACGCTCATCTAGTACACTTTAATGTACACTACTATAATTCGTCAATTCATTTCCAGGGGTACCCAATTAGGGCACATAATCGAGAAGCACACTCTCGAACCTTGTAACGAGAAGCTCACACAGAGCCATTTTAGGAAGCTCATAAAGAGCCTATTGGGAAACTTATCTGGGCTATATAACGGGAAGCCCATAAGAGCCATAATCAGGAAGTTCACAAAGAACCATATCGAGAAGTTCTGGATAGCTAATATCTAGAAGTTTCAGATAGCTAATATCGAAAAGTTCAAGCGAGCACTATCGGGAAGCTCACAAAGAGCCAATTTAACTGGAAGTTCACAAAGAACCTTTAATTGGGATGCTCATAAGAGCTAAGGTGTATCCACAACAAATGTAAGACCACAACCTATCGGGACGCTTTGAAGAGCTATTATCGGGAAGCTCACAAGAACCTTATACGAGAAGCTCGAGAGGGCTTATAACGGGATGCTCATAGGAGCTGTGGTGTGTCCGCAACATATGCTGGACCACAATCAATACGGAAATCCTGTATCCATCGACTTTCATTTATTCAAATGGGATTTGACATTTTTCTAGCATTTTCAAATATGTGACCATTTCATAGATTTATGACATTTATACAATTCACATAAACACATTCAATTCAAGCATATAAATATACACAATTTAATTACACGAACTTACCTCGATACTTGTTCGTATACGAAATCTACTAATCCAAAACTTGTTGTTTTTCTCGATCTAACTCAGTATTAGGTCTTTCAGGATCTATATAAATGAATTTAACATTGATTTAATCCATTTCATACAATTTAATTCAATTCACATCCTGAGAAAAATTACTATTTTGCCCTTATACTTTTCATAAATGACAATTTCGTCCTTAGGCTCTGAAAATGAAATTCATGAAATTTAATCTTTATTTCAAGCCTAGTAAAAATTTTCATATAACTTTTACAGCACATGTATTTTAAAAACTTCAAAATTTCTCTATAACTTATACATCTTTACAATTTAGTCCCTAAATCATAATTTCATCAAAATTCACTTTGTAAAAGTTGTTTATCTATCAACAACCTTTCATTATCTACCATAAATTTCAAAATTTCAGCATATTCATCCATGGATGAACTTCTATACTTTGATAACTTTTCAAATTAATCCCCAAAATATATAGATTAAGCTATTCCGATCTCAAAAATATAAATATTACTAAAAACGGGACAAGAATACTTACCAAATTAAGCTAAGAAAGCTTGTTTTCTCTTTCCTATGGTTTCCATAGAAATTTTGGGGAAGATGATGAAAATAAGATGATATTTTCTATTTAATTTAGTTATCATCTTTTAATTTTTCCACTTTCCAATTTAGTCATCGCCTTTTTCTTATTTTCCATGGATGATTCATCAAAAATATCTACTAAATTTTCGTTAATTATCTAATTACCATATAAGGACCTTAAGTTTTGAATTCCATAGCTATTTGGTACTTATAGGTACTAGGACTCAACTTTTGCATTTTATGCAATTTGGTCATTTCCATAATTAAACACATAATCGGTAAAATTTTCTTATCAGAATTTTCATATGACATTCCTATCATAATGTAGACCATGCAATAATATTAAAATAAATTTTCTTTTTGGCTCGGATTTGTGGTCTCAAAACTACTATTCTGATTTCACTGAAAATAGGCTGTTACAGTAGTGGGTTGGAATAAAACTACGATGGCGAATCTTATCTCCCTGGAGTTGCAGTAGAGCAAGATGAAGCTACGAATCCTAAATCCTTAAAGTGGCAGAGGATCGGGTTGAAGCTACAAATCCTATATCCCTGAAGTTACAGTGGATCGGATTAAAGTTACAATTTCTGTACCCTTGAAGTTGTAGTGGGTTGGAATGAGGCTACAAATCTATTAGCCCTAAAGTTGCAATGGATTAGATTGAAACTATAACAACAAATCTTATCTCCTTGAAGTTACAATGGAGCAAGATGAAACTATAACACTAAATTTTACCTTCCTAAAGTTATAACGAAGCAGATACAGTGAAGTAGAGTAACCAATGGATTGAAAGAATGAGCTACTTGAAAAAGAGAGCACCAAAGAAGTCGAGATTCGACAAGACCAAACAAAATTGGCCTTTATTAAAGACTTTACTCCATTCCCGCTACATGACAACGAGCACAGAGAGGCAGCTGTAACAAACCAATTTTATCTGGCCCAGAGAAAAACAAACAAAATAGGTAAATTAAAAAATAAACAAGTCCATCTTACAAGCCCAAAACAAGCCTAAAGTATTTTATCTAACCCAAAACCCTAAAAGCCCAATATTACATTAACCCAAGCCCTAAACCCTAAAAAACCTAACAGAAACCCTAGTGCCACGCTAAGAGCTTCAGCGCCGCTCCGTTGCCACGTCAGCCGATGTGCCGTCAGATGCCTTTCCTCCTCATTTCACTAAAATGGCAAGGCGTGGCTCCCCAGCGTCGTTGACCTTGCCATGAATACCTGCAAAAGAAAAAGAAAAAATAGAGGACAAAAAGAAAATAGCAGAAACAACAAAAAAGGAAAAAGAGATAATATATTCTGTAATATTAGCTATAAAAGCCATAACAATGGCATGTAATCGTTTACGGAGAAATACAAAAAAAAAAAAAAGAGATTTTGAAATAATAGAGAACAAAGAAAACAAAATGTAGTTTTTTTTCTTATTTTTTATTTAAAAAAAGCGTAACAAATAAAAATATAAGACCCTTTTACCTGTCGTTTCACCTCCTTCCGCTGTTGGAGACCATCTCCGGCCCCGAATACTTCAGAGCCCACTAGGGTTTTGTCGAGGGTTCAATGAGCGCACAAGGATGAAAGTTTTTTTTTCCCTTCTTTCTGATTTTTAGAAGGCATTAGCCTTCAAATTTGGCTCATAGGGGGTTAAATAGGGCTAAAAAGCCTTTTTTTTGTAACTCCGGCCATCGGAGGTGATGGTCGCCATTGCCGGTGATCGTTGGCCGTGGCAGGGCGACGACGGCCTTATGGTCGAACTCATAAACGCGTTTAGAGAAAAAAAAGAAAATAAGAGGATTTTTTTTTAAAACGCAAAAGATAAGTGAAATTTTTCAAAAAATTTTAACTTATATAGGGCCTCAGTGTGACGTTGTTTTGGCCTGGCTTTAGAAGCCCCAAAACGGCGTTGTTTTGGAGCTGACCTGATGACTCGATCTTAATCCATCCAAGATCCGCGTGTTTTCAAGGGAAGGGTTTAATTGGCATTTTGGTTCTTCTCTTTTTGGCTTCTTTTTAGTTTTGTCCTATTTCCTTTTTATTTTTTTAATTTTTACCCCATAATTTTAATTTCTCTACAAATTAGTCCCTTAATCCACTGTTGACCTATCAAGGGAATGACACGTATGTTGGGTTGCGGAAAATAACACCCTGGATCCTTGTACTTTTTATTTTGTTTTGATTTAATCCTTTGTTTTGCCTTTGTTTTGTTTTTTAATTTATACTTAGAATTTCTTTTGGATTTCAATTTAGTCCTTTGCCTACTTTTTTTTTATTTCATTATTTTATTTTATCATTTTGGGCACTTTTATTTTATAATTATTTATATTTTTCCTCTTGTCTAAATTATGCAATTTTATTTACATATAGTTATTTTTTATTTTATTTTTATTTTTGTCATTAGTTATTATTATTATTATTATTATTATTATTATTATTATTATTATTATTATTATTATTATTATGTTATAGTCATTTACAATTTTTCCCTTAAATTTCCCTATTTATTTTATTTTGGTCCTTTACTTTTAAATTTTGATACTATTAATACTATTAGTATAGTTTATTTTGGATATAATTATATTATCACACATTTTATATTATTTCACTATTATTATCATTATTATCATATAGTATTATTAATTGAATATTTTTCATTATTGTTATTATTATTTCTTATTATTGTATTCATTATAATATTGTCATTTTATTTCATTGCTTATGTTATTATTTTTTAATACAATAATTTTGCGATCTTCGTACATTGTAAATATTGCTACATACACTCATCCGTTTTTAGGCACAAGCGCATGAAAAATAATTAAAACCGAGACAATGTTCGTTATTTTTGAAATTCGAGGAGTCATGTCCCTAACTTACGGAGTATGGACTCTTCTTAGAACCAAAATAACCAAACATCCTATTTAAAATTCAAGACACGTAGGATTTAGGTAATAATCAAATGACGAGTATTCTTGTTTTAGAGGATTCGAGATATCGTGCCCTAACCTACGAGACACGATTTTTTTCTTGATTAATTCAAAATAAGAAGGCTCTTTCATAAAATTTAATTTAGTTAGGGATATTTTAATCAAATAACATTATGCAAAAAAGGGGATCGCACTTTAAATTTTCTTTGAATTCTCAATTCTCGACACTAAGACATTAAGTAATCAACTAGGTACCAAATTTGGGTGATATGAGGGTGTTAATCTTTCCTCATGCGTAACTGACTCTCGAACTCATGTCCTGGATTTTTTAGACCGAAAATCATTATTTTAGTAAATCTAACATTTTATTAAAATAATCAAATTACGAGGTGGTTCGACCACACCTAATAAATTAAAAAATAAATTAACTGACTCGATCTTCGTTTTTAAAAAATAAATTAAAAGTTGAATCGCCAAAAAGGTTTCGACATATTTATTATTTCATGCAATATGTAATTAATGGAAAAAACATAAAATCTTGTTAGCCTTCGCATGAACAAGATACACATGCATGTAAACAGAAAACCCTAGAAGATAATGTTCAAAAAGTAGGAAAAAAAAGAAGAAGTTATAACTAAAATGTACCCCACTTTCTAAGGAAAAAAAAAAGTTACAAACTGCCCATTAAATACATTAATGTTCAAACAAAATGTTTTTTTTTCTATAATATAGTTTTAAGTATTGTTGTCTTCGGTGTTTCTTGAAGTTGTGCTATTGTTATTACCACTATTGTCTCGATGAGAATTGCCGATAATGGAAGTAATGGCGGCAACCAGTGCTGCAGTGAAGTTGGGATCGGCTGTAATGGCGGCAGCTGTTGCAGCCGTATCAACCATGGGATGCCCCTGCATTTGATTTTGAGATAAATGGACGGGGAGTTCATTCTTTCCTTGAGAGCTAAGGTAAGTGCCCAAAAGCTTGGATTGGTTGTAAATTGGGTGGCCAAGCAGGTGAGCCGGCAAACTTGAAATATTGTGAGGCCAATTTGGAGAAAGGGGTTGAAGCTGGTGTAATGGCCTTTGATTAGGGGGGTGAGTGAGGTCCAACGTGACAGTAGGAAATGGTGCTGAAGCTGAAAGGGTGATCAAATTTGGGGAACCAGGAAGCATCCCTTTTGGGACGATATTCGAGTTCATAATCCCATGATCTGCACTAGGCATTGATCCAGATAGTAGCGTCGATGCTGCCGCTGATGTTGTTGATGCCATTGCCATGGCAGCTGGTGGTAGTGGATGGTTATGGTTTCCTTCATATGTTGTAACAAGGATGGTTCGATCCTCCGCACACCTTTGCACCTGTTTAATGCATGCATTTCAAAGCTATCATTGGTAAGTGAAACCATTGAACCCTAATCACTTAAACTAAAAATTCCAACATACTTGTTTGCGAACTGGACAACCAGTAGCCATGGTGCAACGGTAGTAAGCTCGAGGGCAAGGGTTTCCTTTTGCCATCTTCTGCCCATATTTTCTCCATTGACAACCGTCAGATATCTGCAGCCATTGAAGAAGTACATAAATAAATACAAACCCTAAACTTGCATAACTAAACTCCTAAGAAAGGGAATTTTATGGTAGGGTAATGGAATGCTAGAGTTGATGATCCCTAAGGACCTAGCTAGCAACCATATAGATATAAACTGAATGTACTGTGAAGGAAATTAAATAAAGTTCTTGAAAATGTTGTATTTAACTTTACAACTTTTGCTACTTTCTTAAAAACCTACTTCAACAAAAGTAGGCGGGTGCCAACCTAAAATTGTGTGCTCCGTCACCGCCATGTTTTTCTTGCACGTGAGGGAGTTTGATTCTTTTGCTATGTTACTTGTTAGAAGTAATTATCAAACTGGATTTTCTTTTTAATAGTTGAAAACCGAAATTGAATAAATTTCAACACTCAATTAATAGAAAAAATTGAATAAATCTAAGAGCTTACCATTGACGCTTCGGATCGAGCTCGAACCGAGACACGAGCTTTTCTAATCATGGCCATGGTCTGTTGTGCTTGTTCATTATCCTTTGAGGTATTGAACTTGGGACCTTTGTTAGGTAACCATCCTGCAGGATGAGGAAGGCCTTCAGGGGTATCTTCTCTTTGATTCCTGCTTTTATTGTTCTTTTGTCTTCTCTCCATAGACTCAACAATGGTGTTCCTAGGCGAACCTGATAACTCCTGACATCGATCCTCTGAAGAAGATTCTGAAAGCTCATCTTTTTCGGCCTTTGTTTCTGTTTGAACCAGATCCATGAATTGCCTTGCCACCATACCTTCACCATGTGTTTTCTCTTCTGTTGGTCTATTCATCTAATACAAACAAGATCAAGGAACACACATAAAATATATTACTTTACATGGAAACTCAACTTGTGTTTGGTGTAATTCTGATTTCTGCTGCAGTTTTACCTGAGTATTAGCTTCTGAACTTTCAGCTATTCGGTTCCGGTGTCGTTGCGTCAATGAAACGAGATGCATCTGTAAAGCATAGTAGTTGCTATTCACCTGATTAAGAGTGAGTTTCAAACGTTGATTTTCTGCGTTTATTCGATCTAATTCAGCTCGGACATCTGCTAACTGCACCCATGAAAAATTTCGTCTAATATTAGCTTCCAAAACCATTCAAAAATCCTCATCAAATATGTTGTTATAGGCATCATTCACCAACCTGATTTACCCTTTGTTTCTCTTTCAGATTCTGTGATGATGTAATTCCATCACCAGCAACTGATGATTTCTCACTTGCAGTATTAGTTGTCAAGAGATTTAAACCAGTCTAAAACAAAATAATCAAAAGTTCAATAGCTTGTTAGTATGTCTGTTATATATATGTGTGTGTGTGTGTATATGACAATTCCCTTACATTTACATCATCATCTTGGTCTGCTCCATGATGTTCACTTTCTGTCTTCACATGATGATGATGATGATGATGAACATCATCATCAGCCTTATCGTGTTGTTTGGAAGATCGGTCATCGGCAAAGAAGTCCATCTCGTTGACTACTCGTTTTATCCCATCTGATGACTGAACCAGAGAAACGATATGATGATCAACGGGCTCCATATATAACAGCTTATTTCCGGGCAAAGGGTTTCCACAAGATTTAACTTGGAATATACCAAAAAGTGATGATTCTTTGGGAAGAAAGAGAGGATATAACGATGAGTTTCATCAACAACAGTAGGTGTATCGAAGGAGAGTCATGCTCCGGTGTCCATAAATGGAGAAAAAGAAAGGGGATAAAGGGATTATATAAGCAGTATTTTATTAAATTAATTACAAAATAAAAGAGAGAGGTGGCAAATGGCGATGGACTCGGCATTTAAAATGGGGTTTGGACTAAGACCAAATGTGAAAGGAGTGAGGGGATCACATTTTCTCAAAGCATCAATGGGGAAGAGTGAGGTAAGATGGTGCGTCAAGTGGACACTTGTCTCAACCTCATACCCATAGCTAGCTATGGTTAATTTCACCGAGAAATTTATGAGAAAGAGTCTTCAAAAAGTTTTGAAAATTAAAAATATATAAAAATTTTAAATATTAAATATAGAGGGAAAATGACTTGCGCAAAGGTCTTAACTAGTGACCCCGTTTCCCCTTGGTTTAACAATCATGCAACATATTTGCCCACATGACTATTTTCGTATAAAATTTGTGAAATTTTCTTTTGTTTTATAAAACGCAATAAGATTTTCATACTTTTTTCTTTTTTTAATTTCAGAATAAATAAATAAAATTCACTATGAATAAACCACATTTAGTTTATGCAAACTATTTAAACTTACTTAAATCTCAAATATTATAAAACTTCAACTTTATCATTACAACAAAATTTTATTACTGCATCACAGCAAAAAAAATATATAATGTAATATGTATGATTATTAACCCTAAATTTTTAATGTTATTGTGATTTTTTTTTGTCATTACAATATTAAAGGAGAGAAAAATAATAAAGTTTAAATTAATTTCATTAAATATTTAGAGAAATATTTTAATCACTACTTACCTATAACTATTAACAATTTCAAATTTCAAATACGTCAACAATGTTTTATTTTTCTACCAATGAGATTAGACAATTAGCATATAACTTGTTAAAGTATAATAAATAATTTCTAGTGATGTGCCGAGGAAGAGGAAAAAAAAAAAATCGAATGATGTACTACCAAACCTTTGATTATGAATCTTTAAAGAGTTGGTAATAAGCCTTCATAATTGGAATTCATAGTTTATTTTAATGTTATTATAAAATTATTTTCGAGTGTTTTGAAAATTTTTAAAAGTTTTAGTTAATCATATCCTTTAGAGAGAAAATGAATGTGAATAGACTAACAAGCTTTTAATAATAATACTAATAATTATTATTATTATTATATTTATATAAAGATTCCTATCCATTGTATGTAACAAAGGAAAGATAAAAACAGTAACAGTGGTGTAATAATTTATGCCTCAACAATGAGAACTAATAAAAAACCTTGAAATGGTTTAAGTATTGTAGGTGATAAATTTTACATCCAATTTAAGGGTGGGTTTGGATGGGTAGTGCAGTATATTTAGTTTACTTTTTGTCTCAATTTTTATATTAATCATAGGTAAACGCACTATCTATTCAAACCCACCTTAATAAATTGATGAATACCTCATATAAATTACTTAGGGCAGATTCAATTTTGTGTAATATAGTGTCTAAAAGAATATACCGTAATCCTATAAGTTAGCATTTCTAAACGAATTTTCTTAAATAAAAGCTAGACAGAGAAAACTATGGACTACTTATTTCTTTTAAAATTAGAAAAAAAAAAAAAACTCTTTTCTTTTTTGTGAAAAAAATTCAAGATATATAGTTGCAATGTGCCCTCAAAATAGAGAAATAATTTACCACACACAAAAAAAAAAGTACTAGTTCAATGATGCCTTAACGATTATTTAATTATTATTTTTTAAAATAAAATAAAAATAAAATAAAATATAATTTTGTATTTTAAATAGATTTAACTCCGAATTTTTTTCCTTATTTTATGAAAATCGATAAGTTAATCCCTATACCTTAATTTGTTAAATTTTAATCCGTATACTTTATTAAAATTGAAAATTGAAAAGTTAAATTAGTTGTTAATAACACATAAATTTCAAAAAATTTTATATTTTTCTATTATTTTGAATATAAATTATTATCAATAATGTTTAATATTTAATTCAATTAGATTAAATTCTCAATTTTCTTAAAACACGAAAACTAAATTTAAATATATTAAAATAGTTAAACTAATCTTTTTTTTTTAATAAATTACAAGAAGAAGGTAAAACCCTAATCACAACATAATTAGCATAACTCGAATCCAAATTATACCTGAAACAATAAATATCTTAACTATCATACTAACATACAAGATTCGATGAACTTAACTTGTTAAATTTTTTATAAAATACAACTTTTAGATATCACTTTACTTACTAATACAATTTCCATTTAAGAGTGGTACTGTCTTGGACTGGTTCTAAAAAGGCACCGCTGCAATTGGCCAGAATTGGATTCCACGTGAGGGTAAAAAGGTACATAGTCAACGATATCGACGGACAGGATTCTCTACTAGAGATGTGAGTCCCACTTTTTATTTGACCAATCCACGTTAAATAATCGTGCCGGCAGCATCTGTTTCTATGACGGCGGCCCCACTCTCTTTTCTGTTTTTCACGATAATTTTATTTATTACAGCAAGTCATCAACAAAATGCTAATAATTTATGGAAGCGTTAATTTGAAGTTCAGTAAATAAGAAAAGAAAAACATATTGTTTTTTCTTTAATATTAAATATAAAACATTATTACTTGAGTGTTCGACTTGATGACATTAAAGTCATAAAATCAATTTTCACGAATTTTGATTTTTGGAAAATGAAAGATTAAACAAGAAATTCTATTCTTACACGAAACTTTTCCCTTTATTCCTTCTTAATGCCTTTTCCACAAAGTTAGTCCACAATCTGGATAATTAACTATAATTGTGAACATTTCTATATAAATTTTTTTCATTTTTATTAATTAGCTTTAAATAAGTGATAAATCAGGTTACCTATGCAGCTACATTTCAATAAGATTTTTTTTAATTTTTTTTTATAGTGAAAACTAATCTTATTCAAATAATTATGAAAACTACAATATTTATCTAATACATAAATTTTAACTTACAAAAGGAGTTAAAAAAACCTTCATAAGTTTCATTTATATATATATTTGAAATATGACTAAAAGACACTTGTTAATCTTACTTATTGAATTAAAAAAATTCTAATACTCGTGTATCAATAACTTATCTGTAAAAATATTATTTAAATTTAATAACAAAAGTATTAGCATTAATGAAAATTTTAAAAATAATAACACAAATTTTTGAGCACATATAACTCATAGAGTAATACAAGTCCTTAATATAGTTATTAACAAATATTAAATAAATCTAAGTTATTCATTTCCAAGTGAAGATGTGTTTTATAATATGTATATATATATATATATATACTGACCATTTTGCATAAATTAATTTTAGTGATATTATAGTCAAAACTAAAGAAAAAGTGTTTTTTTTTTTTTATGGGGCTGCTTCAGTTGGTCACATTTATTCTTTGATTTTTATTTTCTTCATAATTCATGAACTTCATACCTTCTATTTCCTTTGCTTTGTCTAAAATGTTCCAATATCACGTAAAGGAGAGTGACCTTTTTCCTTCTTGTTTTGTCTAGGACACGTGAGCTGAAACTTGGACTTCTAATGTACAATTTTTTTGTAATTCCCTCAATATTTGGACATCAATAGTCCCCTAATTTTGTTTCATTTTTTATATTTATCACCAAATCATTAGTGTTTTGGGGTTCTTATGAAAAATTCACTCTACCATTTTCTACTGCTATTGAGGTAACCTGTGGCATGTTAAATATCTAACTTATTTAAAAAATATTTTCTTTTTTTTTCGTATTTCTTCTTTTTTTCCCTTGCACATTTTTTCTATTTCTTTTTTTTTTTTTCCTATTTTTCTCTCTTCTTCTTCAGCAAACCCTAGCTATCGTCGATTCCACCACCATCAATGGCTTTCCTCGAACACTAGACCCACTGAAATGACCCTCTTATTTCTCTCCTTCAACCTCTCTAATCAAATCTCCGACAAACTTCCCCAAAAACCACCAAAATTGGAACCCCGAACCCAAAAAAGATCCACTTTTGTTTGTTGGTTTCTTCATTCAATCTTCACACCACTTTGACCATAGCTTCCTCGTGATCGAACAGATCTCCTTATCTTTGAGATTGTCAATGTGAAACCTCTTAGCATTAGATACCCATTGAATGTTTACTTTTGGTTTCACCAAAAGTCTGACTCTTTTTTTTTTTTTTTTAGGATTTTTCAAATTTTTTCTCCTTTTCTCTTTGTTTATTTTTTGTATTTGAAAATCTCTCATTCTTTTCATTGGATATGTTTATATATATATATATATATATATGAGGATATTGTACTTTGTTTTCTCTTTGATCTGATTTCTCGTTAGTTTGTGTAAATTTTAAAATTTTGAATTTAAAAGAGTTAGCTCAAAACAACTCAAAATAATAATAATAATAATAATAATAATAATAATAATAATAATAACTCACCCAAATTTCTTGAACTCTGTGTAAGCTCAAAGCAAAAAATTAGAGGGCTGTATCAGTGGATGAAAACATACCAAATTTTATAAGTGTTATTATAGATAAACTCAATGAGAATAAGGTTTGGGAGTAATTGTAACGCTATCAATCCTACCTGAATCACTAAGTCTAGATTTCGAATGTTATGATATACAAACACTTAAGCATAAATTTTAATAAGCATAAAATTTAAACTATTTGTTGATAATCCTTGTTCAATTTATTTCATATTATTTTAATAAAGGTTTTCTGAACAAAAGATAATACATTAAACTCTTAAAAATAATATAATACATTACAACATAAAAGTTTGTTATAAACAGACTCTCTTTTGGTAGAGAACTATATGTCATACTCCTAAGATGTTCTTTGTATGCATAATATCCTAACTCGCCATTTCCTTGGCACATTCCTGGCTTGGTCTCTCCTAGAGAACTCATTCATGCAACAACACTTGAAACATGAACAAAACACTTGTAAGTTCACACAAACTTAGTGAGTTCTAGTACAAATACCTTGGAGCCTTTCTAGTTGAATTCTTTATCTTAGAGATATTGGATTACCACTATGTATTTGTCAGATACATTCATAATATTGAATATATACTTATATGCCAACTACCATACTTAACATATCAACTCTCACTTCACTACTTGGTTAACTCCAAATCTTACCAAACGATATTTATATCTTTTTTCTCTTAGAACAATAAAGGTACTTCTTAAAAGAATATCTATATCGAGCTCACTTTCTTCAGATTTCCTCTTCAAACAACATTTAACATATTTCCCTAGAATGGTTGTTTACAGATGGTATTCTTTGGTGGATATGTATTAACTGATTTTACATTTGGCGAATTCCCATATTGAGTTGGATAACTATCAGACTACCAATCAGATCATACCGTAATTCAAACCCAAAACAAGCTCATGCTGATGATGAAACGTTCCAGATCATTCAAAAGACTTCCAAACGCCTATGTCACATAGCACAAGAACGTCCAAATTGATAAACAACTTAGATTCCAATTAACCCCAGAACAAGACATAATACTACTCATATATGGCAAATACCCGATAACTCAAATTTCAATCTTACATAACGTAGACAAGCTTAAACCAACTAACACTTATACATTTCATAATTATGAATATGTCCATATCCTATACTGACAAATTACTATGTCAGATTCCCTCTTTAGAAATACAAATACATATTTTCTTACAAGAATCGTCCCTTGAGGCTCATTCAATTTCATCACAAGACTAACTAAACCAAGTTAATTTCAAACGTATCAGGTCCTTATCATAGATTTATCTATCGAAGATACCTCAAGACTTACCCAGATCTTACTACAAAGGTGAATAACTAGATTCTGTCACATAGACATCCCTGAATACGCTACATAGGCATTTCACAAATTGCCATAAAGGTAATATAGAATATGCCCACAAAGGTATTTACAGGATATGCCACTAAGGCATTTACAGGATACACCACAAAGGCGTCATAGATAACCTGCCTAAAAAATCTCTATCTGTTATTACCAGGGCACCACATGAATTGCCATGTTTACGATATGGATTTGCCTAAATTCATCATCGGGTGAGGTTTGCCCATCATCGCATTGAGACACGCAGAAACCCTAGTAGATAAATGCGAGTCATCTGCCCTTTCCAGAATATATTGTAACGCCCCTAACCCGAATCCGTCACCGAAATAGAGTTATGGAGCATTACTGGAGTTACCGATTTATTTATTAGATATTTCATTTTATCTAACGTTCATATTTGGAACCAATTAAAATCAAACATATTGTCCCTTAACGTACTTATTTTTCTCGATATGTTTTACTTGAATTTATTACTCGTCTCAATTTAATTAATTTCCTTGTATCAACGTATCAAAAATAATCACCTATTTACATGTCATGATAAATATCATTCTCTTGCCATTTCTTCATAAACATAAAATCAGGGAATTCATTATATCGATATTTCATGCATTTAAAAATACAATTTAAGTTATACTAACTTACCTCGTTACTTGTACATGTTTATAATTTCATTAATCCGATATCTTTTCTTTTCCACGTTCAAGTCTCGTATTCGAGTTATCCTGATCTTTATAAAGAAATTTGATCGTCGTTTTCATTTATTTCATGTTGTAATACATTCAACTAATACTCTAAACAAAATTACCATTTTACCCCTAAACTTTTAATTAATGACGATTTCATCCTTAGGTTAAAATAAAATAAAATTATTGCAATTTAATCCTTATTTCCAGCCGTTATTCTCAAACAAATTGATAATGATCCATGAATTCTATAAAATATTAGAATTTTCCATAATTTCAACACTTTTCAATAAAATCCTTAAAACATGTTTTTCCCTGATCTTGAGCTAAATTAATAATTTCATTCAATTTTGTAATTTTAAATAATAAAATAATTCATTTCATGCAATTTAGTCATTTCTGACATTTTTACAAAATTGCCCATAAATTTTTACTTTTAATTCAATTTAGTCCATGAGCCTAAAACATGCAAATTAGCCATGCTAGCTGAATATTCATACATATTTTCCTCATTCTCCTCTCCATTCCACATCCTTTATTTATATAACATGCAACAAGTAACATTATCAATAATTTCACTATTTACTTATATGTATATTCAAAACTGTCCATTTGCATCATAGTTACTAAATTATTTATATCTTAAGGTACAGAACTCGAAATTAAGATCCGCTAATTTTCCCTGAAACTAGACTTACATATCTTATTACCATAAAATTTTCACAATTTTTGGTTTAGCCAATAAGTACAGTTTATTCTTTAAAATTACCCTTGTTCTGCTGTCTGACAGTTCCGACCCTTCTTCACTAAGAATTAATTCTCTCATCGTACGAGATTTGGATGATGTTCCCGCTTATTTCTATTGAAAATAGACTCATTAAGGATTCTAAACATATAAATTTAAGCCCATAATTATTTTTATCCAATTTTTGATGATTTTCTAAATTCAGAACAGGGGAACCCAAAATCATTCTGACCTTGTCTCACAAAAGTTATTGTAGCTCATGATTTACAATTCCATTGCTTACATAATTTCTTTTATAAGAAACTAGACTCAATAAGCTTTAATTTCATATTTTATTCATCCTATAATTCGATTTATACAATTTTTGGTGATTTTTCAAAGTTAGGCTACTGCTGCTGCCCAAAACAGTTTTAGTGAAAAATATTGATTTCCATTTAGCCCCAAATTTCATAGTTCATACAATTCAATCCTTGTTCAATTAACTCCTAAATTGAGATAATTTTTCTCATTTAATACTTTATTCCATCATTTTAAACTACTTCATAACCCTTGAAAACCAGAACTTTAACACTAGACCTTAATTCCAAACTCTTTCACAATTAGGTCCTAAACCAATTTTCATCAATTTTACTTGATAAAATCACCATATGTCAAAATTAAAACTTCAATTCTATGTTTATTCATCATATTCTTCCAGTAATCATCCATAAAAACTTCAAAAATTAGCCATGGAATCAAAAACTAATGAAATAGTAAGTTGGACCCAATTGTAAAAGTCCAAAAACATAAAAATTTCAAGGAGAAAGCAAGAATTAAACTTACATGAAGCTAGAGTATGAAAACCAGCTTGAACCCTCATCCATGACCTTTTTTCAGCTGATG
Organism: Gossypium anomalum; assembly: GCA_025698475.1. Classification (NCBI taxonomy): domain Eukaryota; kingdom Viridiplantae; phylum Streptophyta; class Magnoliopsida; order Malvales; family Malvaceae; genus Gossypium; species Gossypium anomalum. Next base: position 13,215,529 of record CM046956.1, read on the forward strand.
AATATGAAGAGAAATGAAGAGAATTCTAGATATTCCAATTTAGTCCCATTTTTATTTAGTTAATTTTGGCAATTTTCCAATTTTTCCCTTATTTCATCCATTTTCTATTTTTCTCAACTATTGCCGCCCAAAATATCTCCTTTGGGCTTATTTTCACTTTAGGTCCTTCCTCATTTGACAATTAAGCTATTTAATCATTTTAGCAACTTTTACACCTTTTTCAATTTAGTCCTTTTTATTTAATTAGCTATCAGTACTTTAAAATTTCTTGACGAAACTTTAATACTAACTTATTAACACTCCATAAATATTTATAAAAATATTTATGGCTCGATTTAAAATTTTCGAGGTCTCGATACCTCGTTTTCGATTCTAATTATTTTAATATATATATATATATATATTTTTGTACACTATTCATTATTTCAAAATTTTTCCTAACTTAACATTTAACTTATACTCACTAAATTAATAATATTTCCTACTCATTTGTCGGATTTAGTGATCTCGAATCATTGTTCCGACACCACTGAAATTAGGCTGTTACAACTCTCCCCCCCTTTAGGGATTTTCGTCCTCGAAAATCTTACCAGAAGAAGTTACTTTCAACACTCATAAACACTTTTACTAACTTCTCAGAATCACAATTTGATTTAACCTCGAATATCTTTTTCCTGTCACCTTTGAACTCTAGAACACAATGTTGGAACATACTGTCAAAATTCTAAATTACCCTCTCGAGGGGACACATATACTCAAATTTGATTCACAAAGGAAAACTCAGACTTCATGAAATGATCATACAGATCTTTCTTTGTCAAATGAACAACCATAAACTAAATAACATTTTCCTTTCCGATGTTAATGACAATCCCAATTCGAAATCTATAGTCATTCTATCTCATAACACACTAGTATTATCACTGACTGCAATAATCCTAAATGTTCTTAATGTTCGGCTTACTTGCTAACAAATAGACATCTGAATATGAACTCAAAAATATTATGCAACGCTCATACAATCACTAGTACATCTAACTCACAAAAAGATAATAAAGATCTTGATAATTTCTCAAAGAAAGCCAAAAGAAAAACATTGCTTACCAACTCTGGACTTCCATCATAACAGAGATAATATATTCCTCGCATGTATAAAACAAAATCATGATCAGTAGAAACATAAGAATAGTCTCACATAAATTTTTACCATTAACTTCATTTCCAACATATTAAAATAGAATTCCAAAAAGATGAAGAAATGACGATCATAAACCGACTAGACCAATAGAGCTTTCGTCTAACATTATAATTAACTAGCATTCTCAAAACATCAGAACTCCACCAGAGACTGAATAACCACACACATATCTCTGAGGATAAAAGAATATATAGAATACCCAGAAAAGATGATCATATTCGTTTCAACTGTAACTATCACGCACAATCATCTTTACTACTCAATTATCATTTTTCTGACTAATTCTGTCATCATGAACCCCGCATCATTCCATTCACTAACGAAAACCAATTCGGGAAAAATTTCAGTAAACACATTCTTCATATATCATATCTGAATAAGTCGACTAGCCGAGGTTAACTTTTTCTTTAACCGTGTCATTACGTAATCTGAATGATCTTTAGAGTAATCGATATCTTTTTTCAAAATGTATTTACTTGTCAAACTATTTTCAACTCCGACTACATTATTAATTATTCCATTATTGTACTCTTTAGTTTCCCATTTGTGAACTTATTCAACATTTTTTTTTTTTGTAAATTTTCGTTATAAATTACTACATTGGTAAGAGGGTGAGGTCGTAAGGCCTCTAACTGAGCTCTCATAAATACACACATATAACTTAGCATTTATCATCAACATCATATCATCACAATTACATAATTCACTTCAAACAAATTAACATACATAATTATGTTACACGAACTTTTCAGTTATCCATTTCAAACTAGTGTAATTAAACATACATTTCATGAATTTTGAGTAAATTTACTCATAGCATTTACTTAACCAAACAAGTCAGACACATAATATCATATGAATGCCATACAAACATAGATAAGCTTATCACAATTTAAACTTTCATTTCATTCACGTTTCATCATTTCTCAACTTTTGATTATCTCATTTCGTACATTATCACATACATATCATGAACTTCTATTCATACCTTTCTAAGTTCCTTCTCATCATAAACACATTTCAATTATCTCAATATCACTAACTCATACTTCTCTTACCATATACATAATTTAAATTTAACATTTAATAATAAACAATTTGAATTATAGTAATACAACCATACGTTGAGTACGTTTATACTCAGTGGTATTGCCATAATTCAAATTATAAAAACTATAATAAATAATAAACATCAAACATGTAACAATATAAGTCATATGTGTTAATTATGCTTTAATTTCATATCTCGACAATAGTCTTTCATCAAATAGCATCATATATCATCTGTACTATCTTTAATCAATTCATGAACCTTTGGTTCAAGCTTCCAATCTCATATCTCAATTTCAATTCACATTTCAATTTTTAATTCCACTTTTTTTTTTCATACTTTCAAAAGTTCAATCGATCAAATTCATTTGATTTTCTCATTTCATTTATTCAACTGATTTCAATATCAATAATTCAATATTTTAGCAAATTCATGAACCTTTCCAAATCTCACATTTCATTTCAATTGAGAATTCAACTCATAATTTATTTCTCATATATATATATATATTTTAATGGTACGAGCAACCAAATTTATTTAATTTTCTCATTTCAGTTATTCACCCTATTAACAATCCGGACTTTGACGAATACACGGATTCCAACCCAAACACACCAAGATGGCACATAGTGCCTCATCGGTCGGAAGCGAAATAGAAACAAAATATGATGGCGAGCAAAGATGCGGTACGAGTACCTCATCGGAACAAATCCGAGCGATAGCTTGATATGATAAAGACGGTAACAATATCCGACACACAAAGTGCCGAATCGCTAACGGTAATATAAGATAACAACACATAAGTGCACGATCGGTAAAGCCGATAAATCCCGTACTCTTCCAATCCTATGGCATGCCAATTATATCCGATTAGCCCGACAAATTAATAGGAATTTAATTCTTATTTCAATTTTACTTAATATTCATATTTACCCCTATTAACAAGACTCGGACTTTGGCGGATATGCGGATTTCACCCAAACACACGAATATCCAGCCCAAAAACACACCGGAATATTATAAATCCTTCATAACACACCAGTATAATATAGCCTCCCAAACACACCGGTATATCATATCCTCCCAAACACACGAGAATGTTCAACCCAAACACACCGGAATATTATAAATCCTCCATAACACACGTAAAGGCATTTAATGCCTCTTTGGATAAACCAAGGTTATAATAATGAAACATCTTCTCTCACTGAACTACAAATCTCCTCATCACATCACAAATCCAATGGCATGCCATTTGTATCCAATCTAGTCCGATCATCATTAATAGGGTATTTGATTCACTTTCTCAATTTAATAGTTCCTTTATCAATATACCAATCTAATATTCATATATATTCACACATTTTCATAATTTCATACATTTTCATTTAATTCAACAAATATATTTCAATTATTCACATAAATTCATAATTCTATACAATTCAATTCACTTTTCAATAACAAATATTCAAATATCACAAATCTCATATTTAAAATTTTCAAACAATTTATATTTCAATTCAAATAATCAAATATACTCATAATTCAATTCAATTCAAATAATCAATATATATTCAATATATATATATATACACCAATTCAATCAATATAAATTCAATAAATTCATCACATACTATATCAATCCATTTCAATTGCAAAACACAATAATTTTTACTTACCATACATAACAATTAAAAATTCAGCAATCAATAATAATTAAAATTTGAATTATAGTAATACACACTTCAATTAATCATAATTCCATTCCATTCCATTCAATTCAATTCAAATTCACTTTTCCACTTTCTAATCAAGATACAATTCAATACCAATACATATTTGAGATATTCACATATAATCATACTTCACATGTACTACATTCGGTCCGAGAACCGACTAAACCTTAGCTACGATACCACTAAATGTAATGCCCTAACTCGAATCCGTCACGAAATAGAGTTATGGAGCATTCACTGGAGTTACCGATTTATTTATCGATATTTCATTTTATCTAACGTTCATATTTGGAACCAATTAAAATCAAACATATTGTCCTTAACGTACTTATTTTTCTCGATATGTTTTACTTGAATTTATTACTCGTCTCAATTTAATTAATTTCCTTGTATCAACGTATCAAAAATAATCACCTATTTACATGTCATGATAAATATCATTCTCTTGCCATTTCTTCATAAACATAAAATCGGGAATTCATTATATCGATATTTCATGCATTTAAAAATACAATTTAAGTTATACTAACTTACCTCGTTACTTGTACATGTTTATAATTTCATTAATCCAATATCTTTTCTTTTCCACGTTCAAGTCTCGTATTCGAGTTATCCGGATCTTTATAAAGAAATTTGATCGTCGTTTTCATTTATTTCATGTTGTAATACATTCAACTAATACTCTAAACAAAATTACCATTTTACCCCTAAACTTTTAATTAATGACGATTTCATCCTTAGGTTAAAATAAAATAAAATTATTGCAATTTAATCCTTATTTCCAGCCGTTATTCTCAAACAAATTGATAACGATCCATGAATTCTATAAAATATCAGAATTTTCCATAATTTCAACACTTTTCAATAAAATCCTTAAAATATGTTTTTCCCTGATCTTGAGCTAAATTAATAATTTCATTCAATTTTGTAATTTTAAATAATAAAATAATTCATTTCATGCAATTTAGTCATTTCTGACATTTTTACAAAATTGCCCATAAATTTTTACTTTTATTCAATTTAGTCCATGAGCCTAAAACATGCAAATTAGCCATGCTAGCTGAATATTCATACATATTTTCCTCATTCTCCTCTCCATTCCACATCCTTTATTTATATAACATGCAACAAGTAACATTATCAATAATTTCACTATTTACTTATATGTATATTCAAAACTGTCCATTTTGCGTCATAGTTACTAAATTATTTATATCTTAAGGTACAGAACTCGAAATTAAGATCCGCTAATTTTCCCTGAAACTAGACTTACATATCTTATTACCATAAAATTTTCACAATTTTTGGTTTAACCAATAAGTACAGTTTATTCTTTAAAGTTACCCTTGTTCTGCTATCTGACAGTTCCGACCCTTCTTCACTAAGAATTAATTATCTCATCGTACAAGATTTGGATGATGTTCCCGCTTATTTCTATTGAAAATAGACTCATTAAGGATTCTAAACATATAAATTTAAGCCCATAATTATTTTTATCCAATTTTTGATGATTTTCCAAATTCAGAACAGGGGAACCCGAAATCATTCTGACCTTGTCTCACAAAAGTTATTGTAGCTCATGATTTACAATTCCATTGCTTACATAATTTCTTTTATAAGAAACTAGACTCAATAAGCTTTAATTTCATATTTTATTCATCCTATAATTCGATTTATACAATTTTTGGTGATTTTTCAAAGTTAGGCTACTGCTGCTGCCCAAAACAGTTTTAGTGAAAATATTGATTTCCATTTAGCCCCAAATTTCATAGTTCATACAATTCAATCCTTGTTCAATTAACTCCTAAATTGAGATAATTTTTCTCATTTAATACTTTATTCCATCATTTTAAACTACTTCATAACCCTTGAAAACCAGAACTTTAACACTAGACCTTAATTCCAAACTCTTTCACAATTAGGTCCTAAACCAATTTTCATCAATTTTACTTGATAAAATCACCATATGTCAAAATTAAAACTTCAATTCTATGTTTATTCATCATATTCTTCCAGTACTCATCCATAAAAACTTCAAAAATTAGCCATGGAATCAAAAACTAATGAAATAGTAAGTTGGACCCAATTGTAAAAGTCCAAAAACATAAAAATTTCAAGGAGAAAGCAAGAATTAAACTTACATGAAGCTAGAGTATGAAAACCAGCTTGAACCCTCATCCATGACTGTTTTTCAGCTGATGAATATGAAGAGAAATGAAGAGAATTCTGGATATTCCAATTTAGTCCCATTTTTATTTAGTTAATTTTGGCAATTTTCCAATTTTGCCCTTATTTCACCCATTTTCTGATTTTTCTCAGCTATTGCCGCCCAAAATATCTCCTTTGGGCTTATTTTCACTTTAGGTCCTTCCTCATTTGACAATTAAGCTATTTAATCATTTTAGCAACTTTTACACCTTTTTCAATTTAGTCCTTTTTATTTAATTAGCTATCAGTACTTTAAAATTTCTTGACGAAACTTTAATACTAACTTATTAACACTCCATAAATATTTATAAAAATATTTATGGCTCGATTTAAAATTTTTGAGGTCTCGTTACCTCGTTTTCGATTCTAATTATTTTAATATATATATATATATATATATTTGTACACTATTCATTATTTCAAAATTTTTCCTAACTTAACATTTAACTTATACTCACTAAATTAATAATATTTCCTACTCATTTGTCGGATTTAGTGATCTTGAATCATTGTTCCGACACCACTGAAATTAGGCTGTTACATATACCATGGCCATGGTCTTTCCTCAGAATTGTCATATTGAATTTTGTGTTTACTGTCCCGATAGACTTCGTTGCATACCACCATAATGTCAAAACTCATATCACATAATCTCCCAACACTCTGTTAAACCTCCATTTCTCTAATATTTTCAATCATGTATCGTACATCTAACATAAGTACACATTAATGTAGACTATACTCATTTTCCTAATTGAGTCATACTTCGTTACATGTTTCACCCACATCAACACTATCATGTATCACAGTATATGTTGCATGTACACATATAAATTTGCTTCACAAAATCTTCTACACCCATACGTACAACATATCACACATTTAAACTCACATGGATACTATATGAATATCATATATACACATTCAACATTCACTTAAGGACTCATGCATATTTACTAAAACATCAACATAAGAAGAATCGAAATCTAAAGGTTTCAAATTTTCAACCAATTGATCTTATTCGCTATTCTCAAACTTACGATTATTTAGACAGTGGGCTCTTAACTTAAAGAACTGAACACATAACAAAATCAATACTATTCTTAGAAAAGAGCCTTGCACAATCCTTTATATTCAAACCGAAAATTTTCTACTCTCTAGATCCTAATTATAATGACTAGATGATTGCAATTATGATTACTCCTAATCTAGAATCCAAAATTAAGAAAAATAAATTTTATTTTAGTATAAGAAAAAGGGGATCCAAAATCAAATTTTGGTAGAATATTCATCTCAATGCTTCACGTGCCTATATTTTGAGCTAAGTGAAGAAAAATGGGATCCTTAGGTCCTCACCATTGATGCGGGTGAACCCTTAAAGAAGGCAATCTTCAACAAAGTGCTAGCCTCATAGAGACATTAGGTACAAAAAGGAGGACAATGTCTATTTAAAATATGTAATTGAAGTGGTTGGTAGATGAGGACAACTTAAATAGTTTATTAGATAACATACTTGGTGCTCACCAAGAAGAGCAAAATGTGCTTAGGACTTGACAATAAGACAAACAAGCTAAAGCACTTGGAAAAAGGTTCGTCAAGGGAACAATAAATATGATAGTTGATAACACCAATGAGCAACTAACCTCCAAATCAAAGAGAAATACTCATTTGAGAAATTTAATGTCAATAACTTCCTCGGTAAAAAAAATTCTATGCAAGAGAAAGATGGCAAATGAATTTTGATGAGAAAAACTTGAGATGGTATTCAATGATAATGGCAATGACCCTTTGGTGGTGACAACGACATTGAGGATCATGGGGTGAAAATAATTCTTCTATATTTTGGAAGGGCAGAAGAAGTTTTGCACTATGATGCCCGTGAAAAATTGAACGTGGATAATGATAATGAATCTCAAAGAAAAAGAGAAATATAGAACACACAAAATTTTACATGGAAAACCTTTCGGGAAAAAACCACGAGTAAAAGAGAAGAAAATTTATTATGTCGAATTCAAATGATACAAGAGAAGAGACGATTACATCTATTTATATGTTTAAAAACCTTATTCTAATCAAAGTCAAATAGAAGTAATGTGGTAAGATTAAAACACCTTGTTCTAATCAACATCAAATAAAGTAAGTAAACTTCTATACAGATTTTACTTGTGCAGCTTGTACCGTACTTATTTTTGCTTATTGGGGATCTACGATGGGTTGCGGCCTTCACCCTCATAGATCCCCCTATCTTGGCACTTGTATTTTATTTTTAACAAGAATTTGGGTCACACAACTTCTAACAATGCTTTATTTGGATTACCATTTATAAGAAAATCTAAGCTTATTTTAGCTGAGTTTTGTATGAGGTTGAAATTTCATATTCTAACAAAAGTAGGATATATGAAATCAAATTAGTATATAGTGAGAAAGTGTCAAATTATGCAGAGACAAAGCCAAGGGACAAGCAGAGGCCCTGGCCTTCCTTGGTCAAATGAGAAAATATTAGTAGTAGTCTCTCTCAAGTATTAATCATTTATTTTAAGTCCTTCAATCATTCAATAAAATAAAAAATTTGTAAATTTGGCCCCTCCTAAAAATTAATTATATAATCTAAATTCTTTAAGAATAAAATTTTTAGCTTCGACCCTTTAAAATTTTAAAATTTTATCTCGACCCCTAAACAAAATTTTTAACTTTATCCTTGAGGTTATGTCTCTTTAATTGACACAACATCCTATCAAAAACGATATTATTTATTAGGTGATGGTACCTAATAAACTTATTTAAATGATATTATCTCAGATTTATATTATAATATATCATTAATTATTAATTTTAAGCTAAGTGTTTATGACTAAAAGTTATAAAAAATTTTAAAAAGTCAAAAACTAAGGTACATACAATTTTTGACTGGAGGACAAAATGCCTAGTTTTTTTAATAAGAAAACAAACTCGATCGATAAATAAAAGAGTTTAAAACATGCACGTTGGTTAACGTTTTCATTTACCAACTTAAAATCATCTACGTTGAAAGTGTGGTTTCGAATATGTCATGAAAATAGACTTTTTTAGCTTTACTTTGTCTCAATGTATGCTTTTGACACTTAAATAATGATATACATGCCCTTACTAATTTTTTTTAATAAACTTCATCGGATATCACTAAACTATTATTAAATTTATATTTTAGTCATTTAACTTTAAAAAATTACAAAATATTCATTAAACTATTTGAATATTTTCATTTAAGTCACTGGGGCTATTAAGGAATTTTTTTTAAAAAAATTAGACTAGTGAGTTTCAAGTGATGATTCAATGATCATATGATGGATCAGTATCTATTGACGAGTAGAAACACATACCTTAGATCTAAGTCGATCTGACGGTCAGTGTTGGAGATCGGAGAAGAAAGCTATTTGGATTTTGGTTCATAGATTCGTGATGTTTAAAGTTATTTTATGTAAAGAAAACTAAACTATAGAAGATAAGGGGAATGAGAGCTTTTAATTGGTGTATATGATGCGTACAAAAAAAGCCATACAATAACGATTTTAACAACCTAATGAATTAAATGAAAACTTTTAAATAATTTAATGATTATTTTGTAATTTTTTTAAAATTAAGTGAACAAAATATAAAATTTTAAAATACAAGATACTTTATTGATTCTAAATGGAATCATCTGAGAGGACTCAAAAATCATTGCAAATATCAAGGAAAGCCAAAATAACCATCCCCCAATTACAACCTGAAAAAATAAAATAAAATAAAAATGGCTATCAATTGCACATAGACGCTCTATTAACAAACATTTAAGACAAGATGAGACAATATTTTTTAACGTAACAGCAACTGTATCATGATAACGAAACCAATTCACCGCATTTTCAGTCGCTCTCAATAATAATATCAGCACTTGCAGCCCATTTCTAAGCTTGATTTTTTTTTTTTTTAAATTATATGAACCATATGATCCTTTTTTTTATCGATCATAGAGTTTAAAAAATAAATTAGTATATGAATATCAAATAATAGACATTTCCATATAAAATTTAACCATAGCTATTAAAGTTTTATTAGCATATACTATATTTGGATTTTTATTAGGTAAACTGATAGCGAAATTTAAATACTTTGTTAATAAAGTTAGAAAACTGTGACGCCCTTTTACCATACTTGTCCTATAATGTATTAATATGAATTTTGTTTCTTTCTTCCTCTACCTCTATCTCCAATTCTCTATGCACTAAGAATGGGGTAGTTCAAAAAATCATGAATGTTTTTGCTTCTTTTCTTTTTAATTTCTTTGATCGTAGCATAGGAAATTAAGGCTTAAATTACTTTTATAGGGATAGGCTTGGGCATGGCTAAACAACCAATAAGTGCTAAGTCAAAACGTGCCAACTTTCAACTTTGCTTATTACCAATTTGAAAAGATTAAACCCTACTTTTGCTGAATTTAGTTTTTGTATTTTAATTTCTATCACTTTTAGTTGATATAATTTTTAGTTTTAAAATTTCATTACTCATCAAACAATAGTTATTAAATTCATTAAGTTCTTTTATTTCTAAAATTTGATGCTACACATATATTAATATATGTGTAATGCCTTGTCTGCTTGTTTTTTCCACTTATTATTCATTAAAAATTCAATTAATGCATAGAATAATGTTTGTCGTTTGTGTCAAAATTGAACTTTCAGATTTTGAAAAGTATAAGGATTTTGAATGATTCAAGGGTAAACTACACTAGTAGCAACTCAATTACTAGAATTTTTTTTTTTATTATCCAACTATGAAAAGTTACAAAATGATCGCTCAACTATTCAATTTTACCTTTTTTTTTTATCATCAACCGGCTAACAATAGTTAGCTTTGAAATTTGACATAATAGCAACTTTAACCCTCAACATTTATACATTGTGTCAATTTAGTCTCGATTTTGAAAAATCTAACCCTTAACATTTACACATTATGTAATTTGGTCTCCTTTTTTTTTTTTTTTTTGTAGTTTTACTTTTGTTTGTGACCCTTTCACCTAAAAAACTAAAAAAACAAACTTAGTAGCTAAATTTGATTGCAAAAATCCAAGATAATATTTATTTTTTTATTTCCTCATTCTCTTTTAAAATTAACCATTAATGTCACAAAGAAAAGCAAAACTGCAAAAAAGAGAGACCAAATTACGCAATGTGTAAATATTGAGGGTTGAATTTTTCTAAAATCAAGACTAAATTGACATAATTTATAAATATAGAGGGAAGGTTGTTATTATTTCAATTTTAAAAGTTGGCACCATTAGCTAGTTGATGACAAAAAAAAATTGAATAGTTGGATTGTAACATCCCGAAATATGGGGTTAGAAATTTTGAGGTTTGTGGTTAGGGTCAGTGAGTGAGTTGAACGTTTGGGTTCAGTTTCGCATTTTAATGTTAGAATGAGTATGCTGGTCTGGTGGTTAGTTATGTGTTAATATATCTCTGGGTCTCGTGTTTGAATCTTTGTGAGTGCTTTTGATATTTATTTGTTTTTTGGTTATTTTATTATATTTTGAAAGGGGAAGTTATTTTTAAACTAGAAAAATTAAAGTTTCACGTTCTTCTTCATTTTTTTTCTTCCCCCAACTGCTCATCTTTTTCTATTATTTTCAATTTCAATTTCGTTTGTTCTTGCTTCTTCTGTTTTACGCAATTGTTATTTATTGTTCTATCAAAGGAGATTGCTTTTGTGTGTTTCGTGTAATCTAATGTGAGTCAGAATAGTCTTGTGGAGGTGAAGCGGTTAATCTTTGTTGTTTGTAATTCCGATTTAAGGTATGCTTTCGAAACTGTTGATTTTAAGTGTTGAGTTTTTGATGGATTGCATGATATTCTGTATATTTCAGTATATTTCTAGATTTCCAAAGGATGAGGATCTTTTTGGTGTTAAAAACACGAATTTCAGGCTGTTTCGGTGTGGTTTCGTGACCACACGGGTGGCCACACGAATGTGTGCCACACACGGCGATCCACACGGCTATGTGCAATCGAGAATTTAAGGTTTTCGATGGTTTTTGGTTCCACACGGCCTAGCCACACAGGAGTGTGAGATCTCCACACAGTCATGTTTCCTCTGCTCTTTGTTTTTGGTATTTTTGGACAGTGAGTTACACGGGCTACTCACACTACCGTGTAACTTGGTCACACGAACGTGTGTCTCCTCCACATGGGCATGTAGGCCTCCATACGGCCTAGACACTTCCACATGATTGGGGTACACGGCCATGTGGCCCTATTTTGCAAAATTTTTATTTTGAGTCATAAACTATGTGTTTTATATTTCTGTGTAATTCGACCTTCGTTCAAGCCTCGATAAGTGTGTTTGGGACTCCATTTAGTTTGGTTCGTGTATATATGTGTGTTTATGGGCTTTAATTTTATTGCTCGTTTATGTGATGAATAAGTATGAGTTTATTATTTTTGTCGTAACTAAATATTAGAATACAACTGTAATCAAATCTAAATCTGTTCAAACTGGAAATGTTAATGTCCATTTCTGTATATTGTCGGCATAATGTGTGCATTGTTGCATAGCATGAAAGTTTTGGGATCTGGTTATGAAGAGAAGGAAGACAGACTTAACAGTTTTAACTGTGATACTTTTGTACAGCGATTTACCGCACTATCCTATACGTATATTAGCTTAGCTGTATACAGTTACTCAAGTGGCATAGTTCCACATTGTGGTGTGTTGGGTGGATGAACCTATTATGGTTCTATGTGGTGTGTATAGTGGACGGGCCTACCATAACCCTTATGTGGTGTGCTGGATGGACGAAGTAGTGTTTGGTTGGTGGGGTGGGTGGGATTTTGATTTGTGCATCCATCGCATCTGAATATATGTCTGTTTGTCAGAACATTTTGTCTGTTTGTGTGAACTTTTTGTTATTGACAATATAGTTAATGTCATGTAATATGTTCTGATTATTACATATGATTGGAACATCATTTTTGTGGTTTGATATTGTATTTGACATACCGATTGAGACTTTCGTAAGTGATATTTTTATGCATATACTTGCCTAAGTATTTGTTGTGTCACTCCGTCTTTTGTCATCTGTTCATGTTTCGGACTCACACTGAGCTCGCGTAGCTCATCTCTGTAGTGTTTTTCCTTTCAGGTTTATTCCATGTTTTGGAGCTAGACTCGTTATACCGGAGGTCTCAGAAAGATATGGTTTGATTCGGTTTAAGTAAAATCTCTTAAGTTTTATACGGTTAATTTTAAGTCAGTTTGTAAAACGATTATATAAACTGTGGTACAAGTTTTTATGATGGACTTTCATAAGGTGTTATTTGGACTGAACTTTAGAAACTGTGAATTTTATTTCCGAATGTTTGACGTCGGTTTAATATTGTTTCAAACATAATGAACAAAAAAAATTTCTCGGTTTGAATTAAAGTTTTTGTTTCCGCCACATTTGGTGGCCAATGTAACCTCCGAGATTCGGTCTAAACTTCTAGGTCGGGTTTTGGGGTGTTACATGGATGACCATTTTGTAGCTTTTCATAGTTGGGTGATCGAAAAAGAAATTTATAAATATTTGGGTGACTACTAGTGTAGTTGACCCATGGTTCATTCGGATAAAAGGGACAAGGGTAAATATGGATGGGCTATGAGATTGAGTTCACTGAGATTAAAAATAATAGTGGTGGTGGTGGTGGTGGTGAGATTAGACTTGTCCAAGGGCTAGACTTGAACAAGGATTTTTGTACATCGGGCAAGAATTCAATTTAAATAATAAAATGTATTTTTTAGACTTAAAATTACTTATAAAATATATAAAATAGAAAATACTTTTTTTAATAATTTATTAATTTTTGAATAGTAAAATAGACTTTTTGAACAGGACGTCCCTTTTATGGGCCTGGGGATGAATTTTTTTTGGAACCGGGCCTTAGCCTAGCCCATGGAAGCTCTAAGTGATATTAGTTACTGTAACAATGAGATTAAAATTAGTAGTTAAATATGTGTTTGGATACAAATGCAATAGCGGTTGTGAGACAAAAATGAAAATGACTATTAAGTACATTAATATAAATAAAAATTAATAAATTATTTTTGTATATTTTTAATAGTATTTAAATATTTTAAATATATTTTATTTTATAATTTCATTTAAATATTTAAATCAATTAACTAATTATATATATTAAAATTTTTATAATATTAAATAAATGAAATTCTTAAAATGAAAAATTTAAACGACGTAAAAACTTAACCATAATTAATTTAAAACATTTGAAATAATATAATAAAATTAAAATAATTAAAAGCTAACAACTAATAAAAAGAGAGAAAACATTCAAAGTAAGGACAAAAATGAAATTTTCAGCTTTCTCTAATGGTTCAGTTCGCAACTGGACCCTCCCCATCCAATCGAAAATTAAAAGATCAGTGGAGAAAAGTCCCATTGCAGTGGGTTTCCAAAAACCTTCTCCAGTGCGTTTATTCTTTCCAAGAACGTAAATAATACTAATGGTGGGTTTGAATGACGATGCATTTAGCTATGGTTAATATAAAACAATGGTGACAATGAAATTAGATATATAACAATACTGTAGCATGAGACAAAAAGTAAGCTAAATGCACCGCATCGCACCTCACCGCCATCCAAACCTCATCTTAAAAATTCAATGAAGAGAGAGTTAAACGTTCATATGTGTGAAAACCAAGAAGAATTCGAAAAGTATAAAAATTAAATTAATTAAATTAATATATATGGATTAATTTATAATTTTCGTAAACAATAAAAATTAATAGCATTCTAAATTTTGAATCTAATGATTAAGAGATATAAATTAAAAAACGAAAACTTAAATTTAAGGATGGTATAATTTAAAATTTTCAAACCTCACTGTAGAAAAACATGTCTATAGAAATGTTGATTTTGGTTATAATATTTTGAATTCATTACTTATTAATTGTTATTATGAATGTGCCATGTAACATTTTAAAAATCGGGTTAGAAAAAATTGGGTTTTGAAATTAAAAGTGGTCATCCTTCGATTTTGAGTTTAGATTTTGGAAATTTATGATAAGTAAATTAATTTGGTTCAGTGGTTAAGTGTTCAGGGTGTAACACCTCTAACCCGTTTCCATCGCCGGAACAGGGTTTCAGAGTGTTACCAAAACATTCAGAACATTTTACAATCAATTCATGCAAGTTACTATTTAAATTCTGAAATCATTCATAACGTCCCTAGATTAGGCCCTCGAGGCCCAATATGAGCATTAGAATCAAGTCGGGACTTAATCGAAACCTCTAAGAATTTTTCGCAGCTTTTCAATTTTTTTCCAAGATGTAGGGCTTACACACCCGTGTGGTCCAAGGGACACACCCGTGTGACCCTGGGACATGCCCATGTTAGAGGCCGTCTTCGACCCCGTGTAACTTTCTGACTTGCACATACGGGCATGCCATACGCCCGTACGCTAGGCCGTGTAGCGACGGAGACGAGTTAAGGGTGTTACACAGGGTATGTATGTGAGGTTCTGGGTTTGAATCTTGTTTTTAGAAATTTTATTATTTTGCTTAAACCCTTACATTTGAACATTAGGTTTATAAGTTAAATTCTGTCAATTGATGTTAAGGTAAGCTTGTTGGTTTAATTGCTAAGCTTTTGTATACTCCTTGGTCCTATGTTCAAATCTTGGTGAAAGCAATGGGAAATATTTTATTTTGAATTTCGTTGTATGGTAGTTAGTTTAGGTTGGTTACCTAAAACCTTCAAGAAACCTCTGGCAGGTTTTTTTTTTTCTTTTCATTTTTTATTTCTTTTTTTGCTATGTTTCTTTTATTAATCGTTCTCAATATTTAGTTCTTTGTTTTGGTTTTTTCCATTCAAAGTGTTCTTTTCTTTTGTTAAGTTACATTGCGCTGATTCTGTACGGGATTTGACTTATCTTTCTAGTTCAATTCTTTAGCCGGTAAGTTCGATTTAAAGTTTTGGTGTCGAAAGTTCTTCGACGTAACTTCAAGTTTGGAATGTTAGTTTTTAGCGATTTGACTATGAGTTAACCATTTGTTAGGCAATTGCTTGTCTTTTAGGGATGAGACCTCATCCTTGTTGTTTCTGCTTCGAATATGTATCAGGTGCGTATCGAAAACCCCTGTTTTTGCAAATTTCAGACTCTGGAAAACGTGGTTGTTGGTGCCACACAGCCAGGGACATTGGCATGTGCCCAGGCCATGTGAGCCACACGGGCAAGGACATGGGCGTGTGCCCAAGCCGTGTGATCCACACGGGCAAGGACATGGGCATGTGCCCAGTCCGTGTGAGACACACGGGTCAGGACATGGGCGTGTGCCTAAGCCATGTAAGCCACACGGGTAAGGACATGGGCATGTGTCCAGGTCATGTAACTTACTATTTAAGAATTAAGACCACACGGGCAAGTGACACGAGCATTTGTTAAGCCGTGTGGGACACACGGGCAAGCATACATGCGTGTGAATCTATATTCGGAATTTATCCTTGGGGCCACAAGCGTCGTCCGAAACTGGCGCAAACCTATTCTGAATTAGGCTATATAACTTGATATCTGATGATCTGATAATGAACAACTTGTGATCTGTACGTATATCTGTTATGTTTGAACCTAAGTGAGTAGGATCTGTCAAAACGTAATGTGTTATTGTTTATGTGCACGAATTATCTAGGTATAATCTGTATTCCGTTAAGTTGTTGGTATGCCTTTGCGTTACTCTGTTAATGAGAAATATACGATATCTGAACATGTTAGACTGATTGTTGTTGATTCTGATTTATAACAGTGCACGTGACTTCATGGCAAATTTGATATGGTCTATTGATGATTGATAAGTCTGTTTTACAAAACATGGACTCCCATATTTATTGATTCTGTTATTGAGAGATAGCATGACTTACATGCTCATTACTCTGATTCTGCAATAGCATGCCATGACACATTGCATGAGACTTGGGTTGATGTAAAGGAGGAAATTTCTGGCAGTTTAATGATCTACATTATCTGGTGGTTAATTCACACTTCTGTTCAGGCAGTTCGACTGTACTGTAGTGGCTTGACCACATGTATTTGATCTGGTAGTTTTAACTGCAAAATACTAGTGATATTGTCCACAGTTATCTATTGGTGTGATTTAGCTGGACAAGTTCTGGAGAACTCTATTTCGATGCGTAGCGGAGTTGGGTAGGATATTTTTGATAAATCTGCATTATGATTTGTTTGAAAAATATTGCATTTGCATAAAACATGCATGCTCTATTCTGTTCTGTTCAGCATTGCTTTCCTCTGTTCCATTCTGTTCTGTATTGTTATATTCGGTTCTGTTCTATTTGAATTGCATTGTTCTACTCTGTTCTATTTTGCTTTGTTCTGTTGTAGAACCTCTATTGAAATCTCTGTGATACTCTAGATCTGTACTGTACTGGTTATACAACTGTTATCAAATGCTTGCATTACTACGAATTATATATTATGCTCTGTTTATTTGTATTTGAGTTTGGTTATACGCGGTGCTTGGTGACTCACCTTTTGTCTTACTTTTATCTGTCAGGAAAACATAGCTTGGATTGTTTTGCACTGAGATCACTATAATTTAATTCTTTGGATTTGTAATCTATTTTGGGCTTGTCTTATTTTTCTTTTCATAACTCGTCAGTATCTACCAAGTCTAAAACGAAACTATAAAATCATCTAAATTGGTTAAAATGAATTTCCAGATTTCAAAGTTAAAACTCTTAAAAGAAGTACGTTTTTACTATCTTAATGTAACTCGTCCAGATTTAGCTTAAATTTCTAGGCCCGATTTGAGATGTTACATGCCATTTCTTTAAAAAAAGAAACATGAAATTTAAAGAAAAATGCAAACTAAAAAAAATCAAAATCTAAAACAGCTTGAACCCACTCAATTTGTCCGTTTACCACCTAGCTACTTATTAGGGACTAGTTGTTTAAATAAACTTAATTGAAAGCAATTAATTATTAATTACTTACTGCTAGTTCATCTTGAAAATACACTTTTAATTACCTAATTAGAAAAAATTAATGCATTGAGATTAAACCTAATTCCCACGCCCAAAAGCAATCCCATGTCCATGCCCTAAATTGACCATAATTTACTCATATTCTAATCTTTTTCTCCTTTTAACTATATCGGATATTTTGACCCTCTTTTTATATGTTCCTAATTTAATTTATATTTTTGTAGAGATTGAAATTAAATTATAATTTTTTATGAGAGTTTAAATATAAATTTTTATCGTAAACTTATAACTTTATAATTTTAGACAGGCTAAATCACAAATTTATCATTTTAAGAAAACTAAAATAAATTTTATTATATATAAATTTATAATTTTTCAAAATTTAAAGGGGCTAAAGCACAAAAATTCCATTATAGGTTCGCTCCTGTATTTTTGTCCTTAACTATATGGGTTATTTTGCCCGCAATTTACTCATATTTTATGTTCATAATTTACTTATGATACAAGAATATTGATTAATTATAAAAAAAATAATTTAAATTAGCATTACCTAATCTTCAATTAATATTATATTTATTTTAACTTTATGATTATTTTGAGTAGAAGCATGGGTTTAGAGTAGAGCTGGCAATATTAAAACATTATTGTAATGTACAAATGTCTCAAAATTTGTATAAAAAAAAACTACTATAAATTATACGAATACAAGATAAATTACTATATCTAATTTAGAAATGTTACTCTGAAAAAAACTTATAAATGTTGTTATCGTTAGTGTAGATATATAATAGATTTATACGAGATTAACAAATGTTTGGGTGTAATAGTAAAACACATTACACTCTTAAAAAAATTACGAGTTCAAACTATTAGGAGGGATAGCTACAAACCCGAATATGAATCAGAAAACAGATTATTAAAAAAAAAAAAAAAAACAGGGAAAATGAAATGACTTTGCTGATTGGTACACGAAAGTTATTAATTTGTAGTAAAGTATGGTAATGAGTTGAAAAACTGAGGGAAGTTACATCCAAAGTCTCAAGTTCAAATGACGTTTGCAAGCCAAGATTTTGGTTGCTATGCATGGCTGTATGGAAGATTTAATTGACAAAGACTTGTTTTTACTTTTGTTCCATGTTATTAAAATACCCCATCACTTTTACCATCTTAATATAAAAGATTTAACTTCAGAAATAAAAGCATAGATTCCAGTCATTTTTATTTTTTGGCTAAATTATTGATTTGAGTCTTTAAAAATATTAAAAGATAAAACAAAATCCAGACAAAATCTGAACATGTATTATCTTAAGAAATATTGAGATTATAAATATTAATGTGACATGGTTTCTACCAAATTGAAATACATACTTTAAAGTTTCAACCATCTTATACCCAAGAATTATTAAATGAAAGAAATACCGATAGAATAACAACTTCAAAATGATAAATCATTTTGGGGATCATCTTATGATCTGACTTTGACTGCTTCACCAACCCATCATTTATGTGCTGTTTACATATAAAATCAAGCTTCTAATTTTTGCTTTAAAAATTATGTTTATAGTTTAATTTAGTCAACATTGTAAAAATTGATGATAGAAGATGAAATTATAATTAAACCTTGACTGAAAATTATTGATATTCAACGTGGCAATCTTTGTAACCGACCTACAACGTGGAAAACTTATGGTTAATGAATTATATGTTTAAAGAAGAAAGATAGCAGACTTTGAAAATATATAAATTAGTGGGGAAAATGTTAGGTTGGAATTTTGGGTATTTAAGATCAACATTGGACAATGAATGAAAATGACAAGAAAATATCCCATATTTCTTATTACTTTGATTCAGAAAATGGATTCGGAGGCTCAATTACAAAGCTAAATTATTGGGAACTCCCAATTTTGTTTTACTTTGTTGGAGTCTAAATTATTGGTTATTCACTACTATTAATTTTATGCTAAAATTGGATATACTACAGTATGTTTGCTTTTCAAACCCTCTCCAAAAATCTAAATTTTCAACTTTTTAGTAAGAAATAAACAACTATCTTTATACTGCTGCTAACAATTTTAAATCTATTAGTCAATAATCCCTTAACCTAGTTTTGACATAAGAGCTTGAATTCAATCTCAATAATTTTACCTCTATTTCAATTATCAATATATAACATAATCTTCATTATCTCACCATTATAATTTTGTGTAAAATAATTGTGCGAAGAACAAAAGTTAGAGAAAAAATTGCAATTCTTCTCCCAAACTGTGGCAAATAAAATAAACCAAACTCAATTAAAAACCTAAACCTACCAAGTCATTTACATTCCTAAAATCATAGCTTTCCCAAATTTCTCAGGCTATTTGTGAAAAACTGAAAAACAAGTGAAATTCTTCCCACGTTTGTGGTAGATTAAATTTTTAAAAAATCAATTATAAAACCATAGCCTAGGGACTTTAAATTCCTAAGGTCATAGCTTGCCGAATTTCTGAGACTATTGGTGAAAAATATGTGATTATATATGTGTGTGTGTGCATGTGTCTTGGCTTTACAGCTAAGCCATTTGGCAGCAAAACAATTATTCCATTTTTTTCAATATCAAATTCAAATCCAATTCCATTTGACGCATTCTTTGAGATAAAACAAACAAAAAAAAAAATTATTGTCATAAATTAATAGAAAATTATTGCTTCAAATCCCTATTTTCTTCCATCTCCACCTTACTTCCCGAGTTAGCTTCTCATTTTCCGCACTACTGATTTTTAATAATTATCATCATCATCATTATTATTATTAAGTTTTCTCTTCTAGGGTGGTTAAATTCTATCATGAAAAATGGAAAAAGAATAAAGGTTTTCTAAAGTCAATCCCATTTCCCAAATAATAAGGAAATGATGTTTTTAATAATTAAAAAATCTCTTTTTTTGAAATAAAAAAATGTAAATGTTGAGGGTTTTTTTTCTTCAGCTAATAGTTGGAGAACCGAAGAGTTGTTTTTTTTTCTTGTCAAGTTGAATTCAAAATAAAATTTTGAAAGAAAGGGTTTTCTAAAATTGCTCAAAGAGGGAATTAGGTTCAACAAAAAATGAGAATATAATATTTCATTATATTTAGCAAAAAATGAAATTGTAGTTCCAATGTAAAATATTATGAGATAATGTGTGTTTGTTTTATATTTGAAGGAGCCTAAATTCTAAGTATTTCAATGTAAAAAAAAAAAAATTGTACTTCCCATGTAAAATGACTTGAGATTTGCAAATGACATGAATTCGATTAGAGAACTAGAAAGAGCAAATTTATAGTAAGAACATTAACTCGTCTAATTAAGAGCTTATTACAAGGTCCTCCTCAACATAGTTTAAAGTTTGGCTCTTACATCATTGGAAACTGTTAATACCGTCACTTGCATCCTAATTTGGAGTTCACTATACAATTGGGCATTGTGTAATCAATTTGTGCGTCCATCTATGATTTATACTCTTTTAGATATTCCTTTAGCTGTAATTTAACATACAACTAACAAACAACTTGAAGGTTTTGAGGTTTATCTCTAACCAAGATTTTGCTTTTACTTAGAAGTATTCGAATGCTAAGTTGACCCGGAAGGTTTTAAGGTTTCTCCCCGAACGTTTTGCGATCAAGGTGATTGTTATAGAAAAGGCCAAAGATATTGACACAATGATCATTGGACCATTGCAAACCTTCAAACTGAATCTAAAAGAAATTAAAAAGAGTAAGGGCAAGTCAGAAAAGAACATTACTCTATATGTTGCGTCCTCAATTGCCATTGTATAAGAAACTACCATTGAGGATAGTTAGCCCTTCTCACCAAAAATTTAATAGGGAATCAAAAAGAATGCCAAGGAAGAAAAAAGTGTTTGAATGGGATCACAACTCCAACAAAAATAAAAGGATGGGTGTTGTTATCAATGATGAAGGGTATAAGGAGAAATAGAAAGACATCCAAATCTATAAGAGCTGAGGGTATGGACAGATCCAAGCTGAGTGTGCCAATACACTCAAGAGAAGAAGAAATCCTTTTCTGTGACTTATAGTGATGATGATTTTTCAAGTGAGCTAGAAAAAGATGAGAAACACTTGAGTAATTATGTACCTTCTACCTTGAAAATTGTGATTGCAGTAGCAATTGATTTAGACAACTGCAATGACTGTGAGGCTAAGTCTATTGAAGATTTCATGGAGACCTACAAGCATCTATTAAATAAGTGGGATTAGGCATGCAAGATAAATAAAAGGCTTAATAATAAGAACTAGAAGCTGAAGTAGGAGAATAAAAAACTATTGAAGAAACTCCAACAGAAGTACTCACTACTAAATGTTAAAACAACAGGGAATGATTTAATAGCCACTCTATCCATTTTGGAAAGGCTAATATCAAGAAGTGAAATGTTGAACGACATTCTTGCAATTAGAAGAAAAGAACAAAGCAAAGATAGACTAGGATATGTTGACAAAGGTGACAAGGTAGTGAATCCTATAGTTTTTTGTCAAAACCAAGTTATAAATCAAGTTAAATGCTCCAAAAAGCCGAACATTATTCATACTAAAAGGGGTCATAAACACAATAGAATAATGTGTCATTATTGTGTTAACTCGGGTCATATAAGTCTCAAATGTTATGAGCTTTTGAAAAATATTAGGAAAAGCAACCTATTGTAGCTATAGTTGCAACTCAAGTTCCAACTAATTGGAGCTAGAAGAAGAAACTTTTTTGGAAGAGGAAAGATCAAAAGTGTTTCATTGTTGTACACAACTTATTGAAGGTTGCCGCTAAGCATATGTAGTACTTTAAAAATAGGTGTTCTAGACACATAAAAGGAAATAAATACTACCTCAAAGGATTCCAAGAAAATTATGAAGGCAAAGTGATATTTGGCAACGATAAAAAGGGAAAAACTCTTAGCAATGGGATTCTCAATGTAGAAGCAATGTCACAATTTCGGAACGTGTTTCTTGTGAAAGGTCTGAAAACTAACTTAATTAGTATTAGTCACTTTTATTATCAATGCATGCTCGTGAATTTCACAAAGGAGAAATGCAAGGTGACTAATAAAGTAGATGAACTAATAATAGAATGTGATAATGTCATGGGGTTAGAACTTAAGTTTGGTAAACGGCGCGACCTTAGGTGATTTTTTTACTTCAAATCCGCCCAAGTCAGCCTAATTCTCGAAATATGAGGATTCTCACGGAAATTCTCTAAGGTATTGAAATAAAGCGAAAGCAAACCTAAAGCGAATGAGTAATGAAAGAATTGAAAAAACCACAAGAAAGAAATGCACACAAGATGTTTGAGTAAAGCCATGTGCTTGGCCGTGTGGTAGGTCGTGTGTGACACATGACCTAGGCCATTTTAGGCAGTGTGGGCCACACGGGCATGTAGGCCGTGAGCTAGGCCGTGTGGTCCACACGAGCAAGGCCATTTTGGGTGTGTGGGCCTAGTTGGGATGTAGGCCCAAATTTTAATTTTTTTTCCTAGGGTCGTACATGCCGTCTCGGCCGACTGTGGGCCTTTCATAGGGTCGCTATGTGTGGTATAAGCATTAAAGCATGAAATCTGCCACTCTGTTAGATTGAAATTGAAGTAAATCATATTATTATGAGTATTATGAAATATGTATGTATGATTTGTTTAGTTATGTATAAGCATGTGTACTATCTGTTGTACAAGCATGCATGATATGATAATTCTAATATCTGTTAATCTGTTTTATCTGATATTTTGTTTGTATCTAGCTACGGGGCAAGATTTGTATTATGAGGAGGAAGTATTCAATGTGAGGCGATATCTCGCTATTATACTGGCAGCATTACTACGATTATTCTGAAAAGTGTCGTATAGACACTTTGCGGTGTGTAGGGCTGTGTGGGTGTTTTATACCCCACATGGTGTGATGGGATGGTCGGAGTTGGTGTGTAGAAGATGGGGGTAGGATTTTTCATATTTGTATATGTATAATTCTGATTCTGTACACGGTTTACATCTGTATCTGTTCTGTATAAGATTGAATATGAATTTCTGTTTATATACGCGTTAAATACTGAGTTTCAAAACTCACTCTCTGTTTGTTTGTTCTGTCCAGGTAACCCTCAGATTTAGGCGGGTCGATGCGACGAAAGCTCAGTGGTGACCACATTTCCGTAAAAATTTATTATTTTAAAATTAGTTTAAACTTTTCTGTTTTTGAGAGTTTTGTAATTTTGGGACTCTCCGGACTTTTTGGGACTGTTTTTGGTTTTGGATTTATTTTTGGTTTTCTAAGCGTAACAACTGATAAAACAGTTTTTTTCTGAAAACTACTGCTTTTATGAAATAACTATTTTCAAGAAACAATTTGAGTTGCCAAAATATGACATTTTTAAAGAAACTCTACTGCAAAACATTCGGTTTAATAGAAAGGGGTAAATGAGTAATGATTTTAAATCAAATAAGTATATCAATAAGTTTTCCAAACAAATCAGACATACTAAGTAACAAGGATTACGATGATTTGCCAAAAACAAGTAAGTCGTTTTATAAACTTTCTTCATAACACATCCAGATTCGGCCGTAACGTCTAGGTTAGGTTTAGGGTGTTATAACACCTCTTTGCCCACAACAACTCTGCACACACCAAAGGTGACATGATATCCCTTAATCTTCTATTTTTCTTGCCCCTCTCATGAGTCTTTCTAGGCTCAATCTGCTCGTCTACTCCTTTCGTTATCTCAACTGGTGCCTTCAAACTTTAGCTCAAATACCAACTATCATGGGGCTAGAACTTAAGTTTGGAAACCATGCTAGCTTAAGTGATTTCTTTGCTGTAAATTCGCATAAGTCAACTTAACTCTCGAAAGATGAGAATTCTCACGAAAATTCTCTAAGGCACTAAAATAAAACGGAAGCAAACTCAAAGGGAATGAGTAACAAAAGAACTGAAAAAGTTACAAGAAAGCAATGCACACAAGGTGTTTAAGTAAATTCTCTCAAATATACTCAATCACTATGAATGAAATTATTAAAAATGAAGAGGGAAAGCTCTATTTATAGTTGTGCTCCCTCATACCCAATGGTACAGATTGAGTGACATCAATGGGTGAGATTAGTGCCTATCTAAAAGATGAAAGTTCTAAGGGATTTAAACTCTATACAATCTTATCCCTTAGGATTTACAATATTCATTGGAGTGTTTCACTAGGCCACCAAGGTTTCAAGTAGATGGGCTTCTTCACATGTTCTACAAACTGGGTCAGTTCAAGTAGGTCCAATGAGCCCTATTTAATGAATTGACCTTCATGGAATATTCTGTGTGAATTCTTCACGGGCTTTGATCTATGGCTCATGACACTAGAATGTTTGATAATTTCTATAGGATAATAGAACCAATCACTTGTAACCAGGCTAGCTCTTCAGATCTTGAACTATCGTATGAGAGGTTTAGCCATGTACATTTTAGAAGATGGCAAAGGCTTATGAGATACAATGCTATAAGAGGATTGTTAAAGTTGGAAAAAACAATTCCCAAAGCCTATAAATAATATTTAAAGGGAAGAAGCATCGTGAGTCGTATCCCTAATTACAACTGGTTTAAATAATTAGACCACTTGAACTACTGCATATGGATTGAGACTATGCAAATAGAAAGCTTGGGTGTAAATGTTATGTTCTAGTTTGCATTGATGATTATTTCAAGTTCACTTGGGTGAAATTCTTATGAGAGAAATTAGACACATTTACTGCCTTCAAGAAGTTATGTAAGAAGCTAATAAACGAGAAAAGTCAATTCATTAGAAAGATAGTTCGAATACGAAGTGACCATAAAAAAGAATTATCTTAATTTTATGAAAATAAAAGCATCCAACATGAGTTTTTTCTCTCCAAAGACTTCACAGCAAAATAGGGTTATTGGAGAGAATAATATAATCTAAGACATGGCTAAGATCATGCTGAATACTAAGAGTCTCCACCTAGATTCTGGGCAAATTTTGTTAATAGATCATGCCATGTGATCAATTTATTATATATATTCTTGCTTAAGTGCATGTTGTTATCCTTATTAGACAACAGACATTTCACATGCTTCAATAGGGTAAACTAACAAAAGCCCTTACAACCTGACATGGTTTAGGGCACCAATTTTAGGCTGTTAAAGTAATTCGTCATTGTAGGTTCAACTCTTTTAGAAAATTCTAAAAAGAAGTCTATTAAATTTCACTAGGATATGTTATACAATTGGGTAAAAGCAATATTGAAATCCTCCTTTAATGTTGGGGAAAATGAATTGTTGCCTTAAATACATAAAAAGGGTATATAAATTCCCTTCCATTCTTCTCCACATCACTTAGATGATGTGTGACACCCCTAATTTGACCCTAGTCGGAAAGTGGTTTCGGGACCACAAAACCGAGTTACAAAAATAATTAATTGTTATATTCTATGCTTATTATTTGTGAATAAGTATGTGTGAAAATTTCATGCTTTAATTTTGTCATTTGGATGTGAAATTAGCTAAAAAGGACATATTGAAGAACTTTAAAAATATGATAGGCAAATGTCCAAGTGATTAAAATGTTAAACTACTAAAGTTGTGGACTTGCATGTCAAATGGCCCACTTTTAATATTAGTGGACGGTAATGATGTATGATTTTGGCATTATGTGTATATTATATTTAGTAAATAATATTTAATAGTTTATATTATAAAATACATAAATTTTATTAAAGAGGACTTAGTTGTAAATTGTTAAAAGGGTGATAGATAGATTTTGAAGTGACCAAACCTTAAGGTTTATTATTGTGGAGGATTTGCATGCTTATTTGACCATTTTCTATCCATGTTCACGGTAGTAGGGGTTGTTATGATACATTATGTGTTTTAAATTAATAAATTATATATTTATAATATGTTATAATTAAAACTTGATAAAATAAAAGTGAATATGGTGACAAAAACAAGGTGAGCTTCATAGCCTTCATTTGAGCCGGAACTAAAGAAAACAAATAGGAGAAGAAGCTTTGGATATTCGGTCTATGTAAGGGCTAAAATTCAAGGTGAATACTTGTTAAATTGATATTAAATTTGATGTTTTGAGTTCCTAGCTTGATGCTACCTTAAACCCATGGATTTATTCTCTTGAATTGGTTATGTGGCATGTTCGGTATTGGATAGGAAATGTCAATTTTGATAGCTGAAAATGGATTTGGAATAAGGAGTGTTTGATAGACTTAGAAGATGAAATTGTAAGTGATTATGAGCTTATAATCTTAATTAGGAAAATTTATGTTTAATATGACTTAATTGCTGAGGATATCATTCGGCCATGGAAATTGAGCATGGAAAAAAAAATCTGGTGTGGAATATATGAAGCTGAAAATTTAGTTTGAAGTGTGGTAATTGTGTTAAAGATGAACATTAAACCTTTATGTTTTATGGTCTTGTAAGTTAGGTGTAAAACCAATGGCCTTTTTTATGCTTGGCATGGAATTAGTGGTTAAATGATTTATGAACTTATTATAATTTGAAAATTTGATGGTTTTATGATGAAGGGGCATTCGAAATAGAGGTTAAATTATAATAACCTCACCTTAGTGAATTGAAGTAAAATTTGACTCTTTATAGGATTAAATTACCTATGACCGAATGTGATGAAATTGTCAAGAAATAAATTTGATTAAATGAGATTCGGTTAATGGTGGGTGTATAGAATAATTGAATGCTAATTTGATTAACTCTCTAATGGTCAAATGTGTTAAACCTTAAAGCATGATTTAGTTTAACCAAGGGAGAACTTGTATATTTGTAGGAAGGCATGTTTGAACGTGTATTGATAATTGATTTTGAAGGTTCGGCTTTATGCCTTGATAGTTGGTTTTGAAGTATATGATGTCTTGGTATAAAAATATGTGCATTCGGTTACTTTCATAACATGCATTTAAAGTGTCCTTTGGATGCAATTGCTTATGCACTTGAGGGTATATGAGTTAATTTTCTTTATGGCAAATTTGGATAAGACGCTAACTAATAATATGCTAAGGTAGTCATGTGGATAATTGGCTTTGTGAATATTATTAAAGGTGTAATTAGTTATATGCATAGGTCATCGGTAAAATTGACCACATAACTAGTATATGTATATAAGGCGACACGGTGATACCTAGGTAAATGTATTTGGGATGGTTTTAATGAAATACCGAATGTGTGCAGATGTATCGAGGTGTTGCCTTATGTATGAGTTTCATTGAGAAGATTTACCTTGTTGTTTTTAATGATATAACAAGGTGATTAAAATAGTTTAAATTTTGTTAATTAAGCTCAAGAGCGTAGAGGGGCAATTTTGGATAAAGAGAAAGTAAACGGATAGCTGTGGATATCTTGTGAAAAAAAATAAAATAAAATAAAAAATAAAGAACACAAAATTTTACGTGGAAACCCTTTCGGGAAAAAACCACGGGCAGAGGAGAAGAAAATTCACTATGTCGAAAATTTGAATCAAATACAAGAGGAATAGACTATGTCTATTTATAGGCTTGCAAAGCCATATTCTAGTAGGATTGAAACACCTTATCCTAATCAATATAAAATAGATGGAGTTTAATAAGGTTTAAAAAACCTTATTCTAAAATAAAATAAAAGAAGTCTAGTTCTATATGGATTTTACTTTTATTTTATTTTCCATCGTATTTTATTTAAATAAGAATTTGGGTCACTTAATTCTAACAATCTCCACCTTGACACAAATTCTCAATGAACAAGTTCTTCATCGCGAACAAGTTCTCCACCTCTTCCATAAAACCCCTTAAGGGTTTAACTTCAACAATGAACACCAACCAAGTCTAGGCAATGCTTAAACTTGGTTATAGGAAGTGACTTAGTCATCATATCTGCAGGATTTTCATGAGTACTAATTTTGCTCACAACAATATCACCACGAGCAATAATATCACGAACAAAATGATACCGAACATCAATGTGTTTTGTTCTCTCATGAAACATTTGATCTTTTGTAAGAAAGATGGCACTGATCATCATCACAAAATATTGTCTTTGATTTGAAGGTCTTCATTTAGTTCACTAAAGAGTCCTTCAACCAAATAGCTTCTTTACAAGCCTCGTGAATCGCCATGTACTCAGCTTCAGTGTAGACAAAGCGACTGTAGTTTGCAAAGTGGCTTTCCAACTTATTGCACAACCTCCGATTGTAAAGACATAACCTGTGAGAGATCTTCTTCTATCAAGGTCTCCAGCAAAATCAGCATCAACATACCCAATAACTCTATCTTCAGTTCTTCCAAACTGTAAGCAAACATCAGTAGTACCTCGTAAGTATCTTAAAATCCATCGAATCGCTTTCGGTGTTCTTTACCGGATTCGCCATATATCTGCTAACTGCACTGACTGCATATGATAAATCTGGACGTGAACAAACCATAGCATACATGAGAGATCCCACTGCACTAGAGTATGGAACATGTGACATGTACTCAATCTCATCATCTGATTGTGGAGACAAAGCCGATGAAAGTCTAAAATGGGCTGCTAAAGGAGTACTAACAGGCTTAGCACTCCGCATATTGAACCTGCAAAGAAGTTTCTCAATGTACCCCTTCTGACTTAGGTACAATTTACTTGTTTTTCTATCTCTAAGAATCTCCATACCAAGTATCTTCTTTGCTGGTCCCAAATCTTTCATCTCAAATTCTTCACTTAGTTGGGCTTTGACCTTTCTTATCTCTCCTTTGTCTTTTGCTGCTATCAACATGTCATCAACGTAAAGAAGTAGATACACAAAAGAACCATCATTGTTTTTCTTAAAGTAAACACAATCATCAAAACTACTTCTTTTGAAATCGTGAGAAGTCATAAAGGAATCAAACCTCTTGTACCACGCCTTGGTGATTGTTTCAAACCGTAAAGGGACTTTTTCAAGCAAGCAAACATAATCCTCTTTTTCTCAAATCAAAACCCTCTCGTTGTTGCATGTAAATATCTTCCTCAAGTTCTCCATGCAAAAATGCGGTTTTACATCTAATCGCTCAAGCTCTAAATCATGCATGGCCACAATACCAAGCAAAGCTCGAATCGAACTATGCTTCACAACTGGGAGAACACATCTCATGAAGTCCACTCCTGGAACTTGATCAGAACCCTTTGCAACAAGCCTTGCTTTATATTTAGGTTCTTCAACTCCTGGAGTCCCTTCTTTCTTTTTAAACACCCATTTACAATCTAAGCAGTCTTCTTACCTTTAGGAAGTTTCACAAGATCCCATGTTTTGTTTTTGTGGAGTGATTCCATCTCCTCTTGCATAGCAAACATCCATTTTTCTCGAGTCTTCACAAACTAATCGCCTCGAGAATAATTTGATGGCTCTTGATTCGCATCTATATCTTCACCACATTTAAAGCATAAGCAACTAGATCACCTCAAAGATACTTCTTTGGAGGTTTAATTTCTCTTTTAGTTCTGTTTTTGGCGATAGAGTATTGAGGCGAAGAAGCAACTCTATTCTCAATTTTGTATATCGACTTGAGGAGTCGACTCTGATTAATCTGATGCTCCACCGCTTTTGATTTTCTTTATTGGAACAGTCTTTAAGAGATAAGTTAGGAAGCATAGCAGTTTCATCAAAAACAACATCTCTCGCTAATCAC
This sequence comes from Gossypium anomalum, assembly GCA_025698475.1. Lineage (NCBI taxonomy): Eukaryota > Viridiplantae > Streptophyta > Magnoliopsida > Malvales > Malvaceae > Gossypium > Gossypium anomalum. The sequence goes on from CM046956.1 coordinate 13,246,379, forward strand.
AACTTTCCTATTTTCAGACACCATAACTTATACCCTTTTACACCACTTTATAACCAAGAAAAACACATTTAATGGATCTCGGTTCCAATTTTCCATTATTAACATGAGCATACGCAGACACCCAAAGATCTTTAAATCGGAATAATTAGCAGGATTACTGGACCATACCTCTTGTGAGTCTTTTTCTCAATGGCAACGGATGGAGATCGGTTGATCAAAAACATGCAAGAGAAGTCATACGCCCAAAACGACTTCGGTAAGTTGGCATTTGACAACATACATCGAACCTTCTCCATGATCGTTCGTTCATTCGTTCGCAACGCCGCTTTTGTGTGGAGTATGACGAATCTGTCAAGTGTCTCACGATCCCTTCCGACTTGCACAATCTATTAAACTCATCGAACGTAACTCTAAGCCATTGTATGCATGCGGAGGTATTTTATCTGTTTTCCGTCTGTTTTTCAATCATAATTTTCCAAGACTTAAATGCGGAAAACACATCGCTTTACGCTTCGGAAGAACGCCCAAACTTTTCTCGGAAAAATCATCAATAAAGGTTAGCATATAATTAGCTCCACCTCTCGAAGGCACTCTGGATGGTCCCCATAGATCGAATGAATATACTCCAACGTTTCCTTCGTGTTATGGATTCCTCTAGTGAATCGAACTCTCTTTGCTTCCCAAAACACAAAGTGCTCACAGAAATTCGGTTTGCAAATTCCTTGCCCATCAAGAAGTCCTCTTTTGCTCAATTCTACCATGCCATTCTCACTCATATGCCCTAGGCGCATATGCCAAAGCTTAGTAATATCATCATCCGACAAGGAAGAGGAAGCGACAATTTGCATCACCAAGAATGATAGAACCCTCGCAAAACATATAACTTGGCGCTTTTTCTTTGCCCTTTCATCACAACAAGGGACCCTTTGGAAATCTTTAAAACCCCACTTTCATTTGTGTATCTGCCTTTTGAATCAAGAGTACTCAACGAAATTAAATTTCTTTTCAATTCGGAACATACCGCATACGTCACTAAGTGTTCGACAACTCCATCAAACATCTTAACTTTAATTGTTCCAACACTGCGATCTTACACGAAGCATTATTTCCCATCAAAACAACACCTTGAGATAATTGTTTCGTAAGTTGTAAACCAATCCCGATTGGGACTCATATGGAAGGTGCGGCTGAATCAAGTATCCACTCCTCACTTACTTTAGAATCATTTGTGAAGCGACTAGAAGTTCACCATCATTTGTAGTCTTCTACAACATCGCCTTCACCGAAATTTTCGGTTGTTTTCCCTTTGATTCGCAGCCTCCTTTTAATCTTATTTTGTAGCTTATAGCACTCAGATTTAATGTGCCCTTTCTTCTTACTGAAGTTACAAGTTTTACCTCTATTTGAAGACTTGATCTACCCTTAGATTTACCACGATGATTTCTTTTCTGTGTCCTACCACGATCATCATCAGATATTCGATCTTGTCTCCCACGAACAATGAGACCCTCTCCCAGAGAGTCGAGTTTAACCACAAGATGTTTCATCTTATCATACGAGGTTAAAGAATCATAAACCTCATCAACCTGTGAGAGACTCGCGGCTATATAAAATCGTGTCTCTAAAGGTTGAATAAGACGGAGGCAACGAACAAAGTAGAATCAACCCTAGATCTTCCTTATCATATCGAACCTCCATGGCCTCCAAGTTTGAGAGAATTTCTTTAAACATCTGTTAAGTGTTCGTGTCTGTAAGCACCTTCCTCCAAACGATGAGCATAAAAGACGCGCTTCATATGCAACTTGCTTGTTAGAGTTTTCGACATACATATTTGTTCTAGCCTCTTCCATAATGCGTGGCGGTCTTCTCTTTCATCACATCTCGCAAAATTTCATTGGACAAATGCAGATGCAATTGTGTTAATGCCTTTCGATCCTTACGCTTCTTCTCTTCATCTGTTAATGTCGAAGGCATCTTATCTATCCCTAGCAGGGCATCCTCCAGATCCATCTGCGCAAGAACTGCTTGCATCTTAATCTGCCACAACGCAAATCTGGTGTTGCGATCCAACAACGGAATTTCATATTTCAAAAACGCCATTACCGTGATCGAGATGAACAACCCGGAAGCTCGGATACCAATTGTGAAAAAAAATAAAATAAAATAAAAATAAAGAACACAAAATTTTACGTGGAAACCCTTTCGGGAAAAAACCACGGGCAGAGGAGAAGAAAATTCACTATGTCGAAAATTTGAATCAAATACAAGAGGAATAGACTATGTCTATTTATAGGCTTGCAAAGCCATATTCTAGTAGGATTGAAACACCTTATCCTAATCAATATAAAATAGATGGAGTTTAATAAGGTTTAAAAAACCTTATTCTAAAATAAAATAAAAGAAGTCTAGTTCTATATGGATTTTACTTTTATTTTATTTTCCATCGTATTTTATTTAAATAAGAATTTGGGTCACTTAATTCTAACATATCTAGTCATCGACCACTTCCAAGGTAAGTTTTAAGTGATTAAACTTTGAGTAAATTCAATCATAATAGGACATAATGAGTTGATTTAATAAGATATGATGTGGCCATGATATGTTTTAAATTCAAATGGTAAGTTCATAAGTGTTTGGACTTGGAAATTTAAGAGCAAATTGTAATAATTTGCTTAGGACAGCAGCAGTAACATGATTTTAGAAAATCACCATAAATTGTTGGTGTGGAATTATAAGCTGAATAGAATATGTAATCAAAGATTAATTAGTCTAGTTTCTTATAAAAGAGACCGTGTGAGCAAATAAATTTCCTATAAAGAGATATTTAAAGTTGTGTGAGGCGGTGTCAGAATGACTCCGAAATCCCCTGTTCTGTTTTTAGAAAATCATTATAATTTGTACAAAAATGGTTATAAGATAAAATTTATACGCTTAGACTCCTTAATGAGTCTAGTTTCAAATGAAATCAAATAGAACACATTTTGAATTCTGTACAATGAGAAATTTAATTCGTAGTGAAGAGTGGTCAGATTATCAAACAGTGAAACAGGGGAAACTTTAAGAAAAAAAAATCTGGTATTGATTGGCCAAACCTAAAATTCTGAAAATTTTATGGATGGAAGATATATGAGTCTATATTCAGGGAAAATTAACGGCAATTGATTTGGAGTTTTGTAGCTCCAGTTATAAATAATTTAGTGACTATTGCTTAGGAAAAACAGCTTGTGCTGAATTTGTGATTATGTTGTAAACCTTGATAAAACTATTTGAGTTGCTTATTAGCTATCGATTAAATATTGGCAATCAAGTACCAAATCCGTACTAAAGTGAAGCTATGAGCCGTAAATGACTAGTATACCTAGTCAATTTTGTTACGATGAATGTGAAAGTGTATGTATGTGATAAGGCCGAATGGCCAATGTGATGAATGTGGAAGTGTATAACTGTGATAAGTCCCGAAGGACATTTGTGTCAGTACTATATCCGGGTTAAAACCCCTCAGGCTTTATGCGAGAATATTATCCTGATTAATGTCCGTAGGCTTCGTGCTTGTACTATATCCGAGCTTTAAAGACCCGACGGCTAAATGCTAGGATTCAAGTAAGACTTTGATATTGACTATCCGCAGTAAGTTACCCTCAAATAAGTATTATGTATTTAAGATGTTCAGTATCGATTACTTACTCATTGGTGGATTGATTTCGAGGTGAATTATTAGTATCAAGGAGGTATGTATATGTGATTAATATTATAACTCCAAATATGAGAATGATCTAATTGGTAATGGTATGCTTGTATAATGAAGTATGTGATGAAATATTTTTATGTATTAATGTATATTCTGCCCAAAGGCCTTATGATTTGAGTATGGGTTGTGTTCAGCTAGATGTGCCAATACAAGATAAGGATCATGTTCGGTTCTTTATGTGCCAATACGGTAATTTAGTACTTATCATGTGAAATACTTGAAAATATGGAGGTGATTATGAACAAGTGGATGGGATTTTTGAAAGTTGTAAAATTGGTGAAGAATGTGCTTACCATGTGAATCGAACTTCAGTTGATGAAGAATGTGCTTTGGAAATATTCGACCGTCTAAGTCATTATTATTCGAAAGTATATATATGTGATAGCTAAGTAATGCGTTTATTGATATTATGGTTCGAGATGAAGCTCTAGATTAGTTTCATCGAACAGTTGAAATGAATGACCAATGATATTGAATGAAAACACTTTGTGACTTAAAACTCAAGGCTAAAGAAAGGTGTATTAAATTATGTGAAATTTTGGCTAGGTATATTGGGTCAAATGAGATTTTACCTAGACTAAGTATATGTGAAAAACGTCATTGATTCAACAAAATTATTGTTTTGCTTAAAACTTACTAAGCTTACGAAAGCTTACTCTGCTCGTTCATGTTTTGGTCCAGTAGGTTGTGGATTCGACTACCACTCGGGGATCGTCAAGATTGCCGTCATACTATCTACCATTACGGCAACCATAAGATGGGATTATCTTATGGCATGTATAGGATAGACAATAAGTAGAATGATACTTTGACCTTCGTGTAGAAGTCATGTGATTACGGTATCTTATGGAACTTACTTGTATAAGTGTTAAATTCGAACTTTGTTGCGTCTAGCAATTTAGTAAATGAATGATCTTTAAAAAAAAAAATGTGTTCAAAATTTTACTACTGATCGGATTCCTAGTTTTCGTAACGCCTCGTTCTATTTCTGTGACGGTTATGGGATAGGGGTGTTACATTTTATTGGTATCAAAGCCACGGTTTAGTCGATTCTAGGACTAATGTAGCACCTGTGAGTCTAGTTATACATGCCGTAAAGTGATAAAAATGATAGTATGATGATTTCTGATAGTTAAAATGTGTTTTTCATATTGTAATGAATTCGATCCGATCGAGTTGTAGCAGATGGTATTGAGAGGACTGAGACATGCTTATGATGTGTCAATATTGAGAAAGGTATAATATAAGTAAGTTTTGAGTAACTGAATTTGGTATTTAAATTAAAATGACATGATATACATGTATGATAGATAAATGAGGTCCTATTGTCCTTACTATAATAAGGTTATTGAGAAAGAAACCTTATACATGTTATGTAGTGAATGGCTATTAGAGAAATAAACAAGAAAGAGATTGGGGATATATGCTTATGTGTGTTTGCTTATTGAGCTGAAAGTTTAGTAAAAGAAGTATACATATATTAGATTTGAATGATATTTACGACTTAAAGTCAAGAAGCATGTTATATGTTTATATGCGAATGAGTTGATTGAATTGCAAATGTGATTTGTGCTATGTGAAATATGATAACATGTAAATAAATATGTATGAGACTCAGTGATGTGAATCCGAGTTTAAAACCCGCTGACTATATGCAGAGATTATGTCCGGATTAAGACCCACTGGCAAGCCGTATAGAGATTTCATCCGAGCTAAAGGTCTCGACGATGATCGGGCTAAGTCCCGAAAGGGCATTCGTGCCGGTGTTATATCCGGGCTAAATCCCGAAGGGCATTCGTGCCGGTGTTATATCCGGGCTAAATCTCGAAGGGCATTCGTGCCGGTGTTATATCCGGGCTAAATCCCGAAGGGTATTCGTGCCGATGTTATACCCGGGCTAAGTCCCGAAGGGCATTCGTGCCGGTGATGTGTACTCGGGCCTTTGTGCCTAGCACGCTTAACGCTGGTGATTCGAGCAAAGTTTAAGTGTTCATTACTATATGAATTCAAAGTTAAATGAAAGTATACGTTTAAAGTGTACATATGAGATGTTTTATAGACCTGATTAAGTCATTTCAATGTGTAATAATGAATGAATAAGAGCACTAAGTGTGTGAAATGGAATTCATGTAAGACCTCGTCTGGGATGAAGGCATTGATTTGAGATAGTGTATAAAACCATGTCTGGGACATGGCATCGGCTCGATATGTGAGAATATGTAAGACCATATCTAGGATATGGCATTGTAAGAGCTATATGTGCTTAATGAGTATCCGTAATGAGTTCGAATGATTCCACGGGTATATTTAAGATGATAAATAAAGTAAGATCAGAATAAGTGATACAGGTATGTACGGAAGGTATGTGAAAATCAAATGAAAGTAAAAATTTGTGTGTTCATATTATATTATGTTATGTATACTAAATAAGTGAATACGTAAAAAGATGGTGGATATGTTGTTAAGAAATGGATTCATGTTATAAATGTGTTACGGATTTAGTCTATGGGATGCTTGGTATATGAAGTCATATGTGCTATTGCTAAATGACCCCTAATTTTTTTTGTTAATCATGTTCAAGAAATTATTTCGATTAAGTTCGACATTTGGAAGTCTGTAAGAATTTTTGATGAATGCTGATAATTTTGGATATATGGGTTATGTGCTAAAATAAATCCCATGCCGGTGTACTATACGAGGCTTCATGCCTAATCGATCAGATACGGGTAGCGTTAACGGTGATTGAATGTCTTTGAATGAATTAAATGTTCAGGTAGGTGGAAGTTGATTTTCACGTCGGAAATAAGTTAAGTGAATATTGAGATACGATGGAGTTATAAAAGATATTTATTGGGATCTTTGAGTATATGTGTATTTTTGGTCAAAGTTCTGACTTATACATGAATGAATACGTGGGTTGACGATATGAATTATACATGTTAATATGTGCTTTATATGTGTTTGAAATGCAATTGTGAATTAAATTAAGTGATTATTACTTATGAAATCAAGGAAATGAGATATATGTGCATACTTGTAGAACTGTTTATGTATTTGTTTTAAGATAAGAAAATGATTTTATAGATCGATGCGAAATCAATAATGAATTACAATTGCTATAAATGAGCTAATGTCCTTGTGGATATAATTCAATAAGAGGACGTTATCCTAACCTATGCATCGGTGGAAATTTTCGGGGACGAAAATCCTTAAAGGGGGGGAGAGTTGTGACACCCTTAATTTCACCCTAGTCGGAAAGTGGTTTCGGGACCACAAAACCGAGTTACAAAAATAATTAATTGTTATATTCTATGCTTATTATTTGTGAATAAGTATGTGTGAAAATTTCATGCTTTAATTTTGTCATTTGGATGTGAAATTAGCTAAAAAGGACATATTGAGGAACTTTAAAAATATGATAGGCAAATGTCCAAGTGATTAAAATGTTAAACTACTAAAGTTGTGGACTTGCATGTCAAATGGCCCACTTTTAATATTAGTGGACGGTAATGATGTATGATTTTGGCATTATGTGTATATTATATTTAGTAAATAATATTTAATAGTTTATATTATAAAATACATAAATTTTATTAAAGAGGACTTAGTTGTAAATTGTTAAAAGGGTGATAGATAGATTTTGAAGTGACCAAACCTTAAGGTTTATTATTGTGGAGGATTTGCATGCTTATTTGACCATTTTCTATCCATGTTCACTGTAGTAGGGGTTGTTATGATGCATTATGTGTTTTAAATTAATAAATTATATATTTATAATATGTTATAATTAAAACTTGATAAAATAAAAGTGAATATGGTGACAAAAACAAGGTGAGCTTCATAGTCTTCATTTGAGCGGAACTAAAGAAAACAAATAGGAGAAGAAGCTTTGGATATTCGGTCTACAGAAGGGCTAAAATTCAAGGTGAATACTTGTTAAATTGATATTAAATTTGATGTTTTGAGTTCCTAGCTTGATGCTACCTTAAACCCATGGATTTATTCTCTTGAATTGGTTATGTGGCATGTTTGGTATTGGATAGGAAATGTCAATTTTGATAGCTGAAAATGGATTTGGAATAAGGAGTGTTTGATAGACTTAGAAGATGAAATTGTAAGTGATTATGAGCTTATAATCTTAATTAGGAAAATTTATGTTTAATATGACTTAATTGTTTGAGGATATCATTCGCCATGGAAATTGAGCATGGAAAAAAAAATCTGGTGTGGAATATATGAAGCTGAAAATTTAGTTTGAAGTGTGGTAATTGTGTTAAAGATGAACATTAAACCTTTATGTTTTATGGTCTTGTAAGTTAGGTGTAAAACCAATGGCCTTTTTATGCTTGGCATGGAATTAGTGGTTAAATGATTTATGAACTTATTATAATTTGAAAATTTGATGGTTTTATGAAGAAGGGGCATTCGGAAATAGAGGTTAAATTATAATAACCTCACCTTAGTGAATTGAAGTAAAATTTGACTCTTTATAGGATTAAATTACCTATGACCGAATGTGATGAAATTGTCAAGAAATAAATTTGATTAAATGAGATTCGGTTAATGGTGGGTGTATAGAATAATTGAATGCTAATTTGATTAACTCTCTAATGGTCAAATGTGTTAAACCTTAAAGCATGATTTAGTTTAACCAAGGAGAACTTGTATATTTGCAGGAAGGCATGTTTGAACGTGTATTGATAATTGATTTTGAAGGTTCAGCTTTATGCCTTGATAGTTGGTTTTGAAGTATATGATGTCTTGGTATAAAAATATGTGCATTCGGTTACTTTCATAACATGCATTTAAAGTGTCCTTTGGATGCAATTGCTTATGCACTTGAGGGTATATGAGTTAATTTTCTTTATGGCAAATTTGGATAAGACGCTAACTAATAATATGCTAAGGTAGTCATGTGGATAATTGGCTTTGTGAATATTATTAAAGGTGTAATTAGTTATATGCATAGGTCATTGGTAAAATTGACCACATAACTAGTATATGTATATAAGGCGACACGGTGATACCTAGGTAAATGTATTTGGGATGGTTTTAATGAAATACCGAATGTGTGCAGATGTATCGAGGTGTTGCCTTATGTATGAGTTTCATTGAGAAGATTTACCTTGTTGTTTTTAATGATATAACAAGGTGATTAAAATAGTTTAAATTTTGTTAATTAAGCTCAAGAGCGTAGAGGGGCAATTTTGGATAAAGAGAAAGTAAACGGATAGCAGTGGATATCTAGTCATCGACCACTTCCAAGGTAAGTTTTAAGTGATTAAACGTTGAGTAAATTCAATCATAATAGGACATAATGAGTTGATTTAATAAGATATGATGTGGCCATGATATGTTTTAAATTCAAATGGTAAGTTCATAAGTGTTTGGACTTGAAATTTAAGAGCAAATTGTAATAATTTGCTTAGGACAGCAGCAGTAACATGATTTTAGAAAATCACCATAAATTGTTGGTGTGGAATTATAAGCTGAATAGAATATGTAATCAAAGATTAATTAGTCTAGTTTCTTATAAAAGAGACCGTGTGAGCAAATAAATTTCCTATAAAGAGATATTTAAAGTTGTGTGAGGCGGTGTCAGAATGACTCCGAAATCCCCTGTTCTGTTTTTAGAAAATCATTATAATTTGTAAAAAATGGTTATAAGATAAAATTTATACGCTTAGACTCCTTAATGAGTCTAGTTTCAAATGAAATCAAATAGAACACATTTTGAATTCTGTACAATGAGAAATTTAATTCAGTAGTGAAGAGTGGTCAGATTATCAAACAGTGAAACAGGGGAAACTTTAAGAAAAAAAATCTGGTATTGATTGGCCAAACCTAAAATTCTGAAAATTTTATGGATGGAAGATATATGAGTCTATATTCAGGAAAATTAACGGCAATTGATTTGGAGTTTTGTAGCTCCAGTTATAAATAATTTAGTGACTATTGCTCAGGAAAAACAGCTTGTGCTGAATTTGTGATTATGTTGTAAACCTTGATAAAACTATTTGAGTTGCTTATTAGCTATCGATTAAATATTGGCAATCAAGTACCAAATCCGTACTAAAGTGAAGCTATGAGCCGTAAATGACTAGTATACCTAGTCAATTTTGTTACGATGAATGTGAAAGTGTATGTATGTGATAAGGCCGAATGGCCAATGTGATGAATGTGGAAGTGTATAATCGTGATAAGTCCCGAAGGACATTTGTGTCGAGACTATATCGGGTTAAAACCCCTCTGGCTTTATGCGAGAATATTATCCTGATTAATGTCCGTAGGCTTCGTGCTTGTACTATATCCGAGCTTTAAAGACCCGACGGCTAAATGCTAGGATTCAAGTAAGACTTTGATATTGAGTATCCGCAATAAGTTACCCTCAAATAAGTATTATGTATTTAATATGTTCAGCACGATTACTTACTCATTGGTGGATTGATTTGAGGTGAATTATTAGTATCAAGGAGGTATGTATATGTGATTAATATTATAACTCCAAATATGAGAATGATCTAATTGGTAATGGTATGCTTGTATAATGAAGTATGTGATGAAATATTTTTATGTATTAATGTATATTACGCCCAAAGGCCTTATGATTTGAGTATGGGTTGTGTTCACTAGATGTGCCAATACAAGATAAGGATCATGTTCGGTTCTTTATGTGCCAATACGGTAATTTAGTACTTATCATGTGAAATACTTGAAAATATGGAGGTGATTATGAACAAGTGGATGGGATTTTTGAAAGTTGTAAAATTGGTGAAGAATGTGCTTACCATGTGAATCGAACTTCAGCTTGATGAAGAATGTGCTTTGGAAATATTCGACCGTCTAAGTCATTATTATTCGAAAGAAAGTATATATATGTGATAGCTAAGTAATGCGTTTATTGATATTATGGTTCGAGATGAAGCTCTAGATTAGTTTCATCGAACAGTTGAAATGAATGACCAATGATATTGAATGAAAACACTTTGTGACTTAAAACTCAAGGCTAAGGAAAGGTGTATTAAATTATGTGAAATTTTGGCTAGGTATATTGGGTCAAATGAGATTTTACCTAGACTAAGTATATGTGAAAAACGTCATTGATTCAACAAAATTATTGTTTTGCTTAAAACTTACTAAGCTTACGAAAGCTTACTCTGCTCGTTCATGTTTTGGTGCAGTAGGTTGTGGATTCGACTACACCACTTGGGGATCACAAGATTCGTCATACTATCTACCATTACGGCAACCATAAGATGGGATTATCTTATGGCATGTATAGGATAGACAATAAGTAGAATGATACTTTGACCTTCGTGTAGAAGTCATGTGATTACGGTATCTTATGGAACTTACTTGTATAAGTGTTAAATTCGAACTTTGTTGCGTCTAGCAATTTAGTAAATGAATGATCTTTAAAAAAAAATGTGTTCAAAATTTTACGGCCCTGATCGGATTCCTAGTTTTCGGTAACGCCTCGTTCTATTTCTGTGACGGTTATGGGATAGGGGTGTTACATTTTATTGGTATCAGAGCCACGGTTTAGTCGATTCTAGGACTAATGTAGCACCTGTGAGTCTAGTTATACATGCCGTAAAGTGATAAAAATGATAGTATGATGATTTCTGACAGTTAAAATGTGTTTTTCATATTGTAATGAATTCCGATCCCGATCGAGTTGTAGCAGATGGTATTGAGAGGACTGAGACATGCTTATGATGTGTCAATATTGAGAAAGGTATAATATAAGTAAGTTTTGAGTAACTGAATTTGGTATTTAAATTAAAATGACATGATATACATGTATGATAGATAAATGAGGTCCTATTGTCCTTACTATAATAAGGTTATTGAGAAAGAAACCTTATACATGTTATGTAGCTGAATGGCTATTAGAGAAATAAACAAGAAAGAGATTGGGGATATATGCTTATGTGTGTTTGCTTATTGAGCTGAAAGTTTAGTAAAAGAAGTATACATATATTAGATTTGAATGATATTTACGACTTAAAGTCAAGAAGCATGTTATATGTTTATATGCGAATGAGTTGATTGAATTGCAAATGTGATTTGTGCTATGTGAAATATGATAACATGTAAATAAATATGTATGAGACTCAGTGATGTGAATCCGAGTTTAAAAACCCGCTGACTATATGCAGAGATTATGTCCGGATTAAGACCCACTGGCTTCATATAGAGATTTCATCCGAGCTAAAGGTCTCGACGATGATCCGGGCTAAGTCCCGAAGGGCATTCGTGCCGGTGTTATATCCGGGCTAAATCCCGAAGGGCATTCGTGCCGGTGTTACATCCGGGCTAAATCTCGAAGGGCATTCGTGCCGGTGTTATATCCGGGCTAAATCCCGAAGGGTATTCGTGCCGATGTTATACCCGGGCTAAGTCCCGAAGGGCATTCGTACCGGTGATGTGTACTCGGGCCTTTGTGCCTAGCACGCTTAACGCTGGTGATTCGAGCAAAGTTTAAGTGTTCATTACTATATGAATTCAAAGTTAAATGAAAGTATACGTTTAAAATGTACATATGAGATGTTTTATAGACCTGATTAAGTCATTTCAATGTGTAATAATGAATGAATAAGAGCACTAAGTGTGTGAAATGGAATTCATGTAAGACCTCGTCTGGGACGAAGGCATTGATTTGAGATAGTGTATAAAACCATGTCTGGGACATGGCATCGGCTCGATATGTGAGAATATGTAAGACCATATCTAGGATATGGCATTGTAAGAGCTATATGTGCTTAATGAGTATCCGTAATGAGTTCGAATGATTCCACGGGTATATTTAAGATGATAAATAAAGTAAGATCAGAATAAGTGATACAGGTATGTACGGAAGGTATGTGAAAATCAAATGAAAGTAAAAATTTGTGAGTTCATATTATATTATGTTATGTATACTAAATAAGTGAATACGTAAAAAGATGGTGGATATGTTGTTAAGAAATGGATTCATGTTATAAATGTGTTACGGATTTAGTCTATGGGATGCTTGGTATATGAAGTCATATGTGCTATTGCTAAATGACCCCTAATTTTTTTTGTTAATCATGTTCAAGAAATTATTTCGATTAAGTTCGACATTTGGAAGTCTGTAAGAATTTTTGATGAATGCTGATAATTTTGGATATATGGGTTATGTGCTAAAATAAATCCCATGCCGGTGTACTATACGAGGCTTCATGCCTAATCGACTGTATACGGGTAGCGTTAACGGTGATTGAATGTGCTGAATGAATTAAATGTTCAGGTAGGTGGAAGTTGATTTTCTGTCGGAAATAAGTTAAGTGAATATTGAGATACGATGGAGTTATAAAGGATATTTATTGGGATCTTTGAGTATATGTGTATTTTCGGTCAGGTTACAGCTTATACATGAATGAATACGTGGGTTGACGATATGAATTATACATGTTAATATGTGCTTTATATGTGTTTGAAATGCAATTGTGAATTAAATTAAGTGATTATTACTTATGAAATCAAGGAAATGAGATATATGTGCATACTTGTAGAACTGTTTATGTATTTGTTTTAAGATAAGAAAATGATTTTATAGATCGATGCGAAATCAATAATGAATTACAATTGCTATAAATGAGCTAATGTCCTTGTGGATATAATTCAATAAGAGGACGTTATCCTAACCTATGCATCGGTGGAAATTTTCGGGGACGAAAATCCTTAAAGGGAGAGTTGTGACACCCTTTAATTTGACCCTAGTCGGAAAGTGGTTTCGGGACCACAAAACCGAGTTACAAAAATAATTAATTGTTATATTCTATGCTTATTATTTGTGAATAAGTATGTGTGAAAATTTCATGCTTTAATTTTGTCATTTGGATGTGAAATTAGCTAAAAAGGACATATTGAGGAACTTTAAAAATATGATAGGCAAATGTCCAAGTGATTAAAATGTTAAACTACTAAAGTTGTGGACTTGCATGTCAAATGGCCCACTTTTAATATTAGTGGACGGTAATGATGTATGATTTTGGCATTATGTGTATATTATATTTAGTAAATAATATTTAATAGTTTATATTATAAAATACATAAATTTTATTAAAGAGGACTTAGTTGTAAATTGTTAAAAGGGTGATAGATAGATTTTGAAGTGACCAAACCTTAAGGTTTATTATTGTGGAGGATTTGCATGCTTATTTGACCATTTTCTATCCATGTTCACGGTAGTAGGGGTTGTTATGATGCATTATGTGTTTTAAATTAATAAATTATATATTTATAATATGTTATAATTAAAACTTGATAAAATAAAAGTGAATATGGTGACAAAAACAAGGTGAGCTTCATAGCCTTCATTTGAGCCGGAACTAAAGAAAACAAATAGGAGAAGAAGCTTTGGATATTCGGTCTATAGAAGGGCTAAAATTCAAGGTGAATACTTGTTAAATTGATATTAAATTTGATGTTTTGAGTTCCTAGCTTGATGCTACCTTAAACCCATGGATTTATTCTCTTGAATTGGTTATGTGGCATGTTTGGTATTGGATAGGAAATGTCAATTTTGATAGCTGAAAATGGATTTGGAATAAGGAGTGTTTGATAGACTTAGAAGATGAAATTGTAAGTGATTATGAGCTTATAATCTTAATTAGGGAAAATTTATGTTTAATATGACTTAATTGTTGAGGATATCATTCGGCCATGGAAATTGAGCATGGAAAAAAAAAATCTGGTGTGGAATATATGAAGCTGAAAATTTAGTTTGAAGTGTGGTAATTGTGTTAAAGATGAACATTAAACCTTTATGTTTTATGGTCTTGTAAGTTAGGTGTAAAACCAATGGCCTTTTTATGCTTGGCATGGAATTAGTGGTTAAATGATTTATGAACTTATTATAATTTGAAAATTTGATGGTTTTATGATGAAGGGGGCATTCGGAAATAGAGGTTAAATTATAATAACCTCACCTTAGTGAATTGAAGTAAAATTTGACTCTTTATAGGATTAAATTACCTATGACCGAATGTGATGAAATTGTCAAGAAATAAATTTGATTAAATGAGATTCGGTTAATGGTGGGTGTATAGAATAATTGAATGCTAATTTGATTAACTCTCTAATGGTCAAATGTGTTAAACCTTAAAGCATGATTTAGTTTAACCAAGGGAGAACTTGTATATTTGCAGGAAGGCATGTTTGAACGTGTATTGATAATTGATTTTGAAGGTTCAGCTTTATGCCTTGATAGTTGGTTTTGAAGTATATGATGTCTTGGTATAAAAATATGTGCATTCGGTTACTTTCATAACATGCATTTAAAGTGTCCTTTGGATGCAATTGCTTATGCACTTGAGGGTATATGAGTTAATTTTCTTTATGGCAAATTTGGATAAGACGCTAACTAATAATATGCTAAGGTAGTCATGTGGATAATTGGCTTTGTGAATATTATTAAAGGTGTAATTAGTTATATGCATAGGTCATCGGTAAAATTGACCACATAACTAGTATATGTATATAAGGCGACACGGTGATACCTAGGTAAATGTATTTGGGATGGTTTTAATGAAATACCGAATGTGTGCGATGTATCGAGGTGTTGCCTTATGTATGAGTTTCATTGAGAAGATTTACCTTGTTGTTTTTAATGATATAACAAGGTGATTAAAATAGTTTAAATTTTGTTAATTAAGCTCAAGAGCGTAGAGGGGCAATTTTGGATAAAGAGAAAGTAAACGGATAGCAGTGGATATCCAGTCATCGACCACTTCCAAGGTAAGTTTTAAGTGATTAAACGTTGAGTAAATTCAATCATAATAGGACATAATGAGTTGATTTAATAAGATATGATGTGGCCATGATATGTTTTAAATTCAAATGGTAAGTTCATAAGTGTTTGGACTTGGAAATTTAAGAGCAAATTGTAATAATTTGCTTAGGACAGCAGCAGTAACATGATTTTAGAAAATCACCATAAATTGTTGGTGTGGAATTATAAGCTGAATAGAATATGTAATCAAATATTAATTAGTCTAGTTTCTTATAAAAGAGACCGTGTGAGGAAATAAATTTCCTATAAAGAGATATTTAAAGTTGTGTGAGGCGGTGTCAGAATGACTCCGAAACCCCCTGTTCTGTTTTTAGAAAATCATTATAATTTGTACAAAAATGGTTATAAGATAAAATTTATACACTTAGACTCCTTAATGAGTCTAGTTTCAAATGAAATCAAATAGAACACATTTTGAATTCTGTACAATGAGAAATTTAATTGTAGTGAAGAGTGGTCAGATTATCAAACAGTGAAACAGGGGAAACTTTAAGAAAAAAAAATCTGGTATTGATTGGCCAAACCTAAAATTCTGAAAATTTTATGGATGGAAGATATATGAGTCTATATTCAGGGAAAATTAACGGCAATTGATTTGGAGTTTTGTAGCTCCAGTTATAAATAATTTAGTGACTATTGCTCAGGAAAAACAGCTTGTGCTGAATTTGTGATTATGTTGTAAACCTTGATAAAACTATTTGAGTTGCTTATTAGCTATCGATTAAATATTGGCAATCAAGTACCAAATCCGTACTAAAGTGAAGCTATGAGTCGTAAATGACTAGTATACCTAGTCAATTTTATTTACGATGAATGTGAAAGTGTATGTATGTGATAAGGCCGAATGGCCAATGTGATGAATTGGAAGTGTATAATCGTGATAAGTCCCGAAGGACATTTGTGTCGATACTATATCCGGTTAAAACCCCTCGGGCTTTATGCGAGAATATTATCACGATTAATGTCCGTGAGGCTTCGTTGCTTGTACTATATCCGAGCTTTAAAGACCCCGCGGCTAAATGCTAGGATTCAAGTAAGACTTTGATATTGACTATCAATAAGTTACCCTCAAATAAGTATTATGTATTTAAGATGTTCAGCACGTATTACTTACTCATTGGTGGATTGATTTGAGGTGAATTATTAGTATCAAGGAGGTATGTATTTGTGATTAATATTATAACTCCAAATATGAGAATGATCTAATTGGTAATGGTATGCTTGTATAATGAAGTATGTGATGAAATATTTTTATGTATTAATGTATATTACGCCCAAAGGCCTTATGATTTGAGTATGGGTTGTGTTCACTAGATGTGCCAATACAAGATAAGGATCATGTTCGGTTCTTTATGTGCCAATACGGTAATTTAGTACTTATCATGTGAAATACTTGAAAATATGGAGGTGATTATGAACAAGTGGATGGGATTTTTGAAAGTTGTAAAATTGGTGAAGAATGTGCTTACCATGTGAATCGAACTTGATTGATGAAGAATGTGCTTTGGAAATATTCGACCGTCTAGGTCATTATTATTCAAAGTATATATATGTGATAGCTAAGTAATGCGTTTATTGATATTATGGTTCGAGATGAAGCTCTAGATTAGTTTCATCGAGCGGTTGAAATGAATGACCAATGATATTGAATGAAAACACTTTGTGACTTAAAACTCAAGGCTAAAGAAAGGTGTATTAAATTATGTGAAATTTTGGCTAGGTATATTGGGTCAAATGAGATTTTACCTAGACTAAGTATATGTAAAAACGTCATTGATTCAACAAAATTATTGTTTTGCTTAAAACTTACTAAGCTTACGAAAGCTTACTCTGTTCGTTCATGTTTTGGCTCAGTAGGTTGTGGATTCGACTACCACTCGGGGATCGTCGATTGCCGTCATACTATCTACCATTACGGCAACCATAAGATGGGATTATCTTATGGCATGTATAGGATAGACAATAAGTAGAATGATACTTTGACCTCGTGTAGAAGTCATGTGATTACTGGTATCTTATGGAACTTACTTGTATAAGTGTTAAATTCGAACTTTGTTGCGTCTAGCAATTTAGTAAATGAATGATCTTTAAAAAAAAAAAAAATGTGTTCAAAATTTTACTACCGATCGGATTCCTAGTTTTCAGTAACGCCTCGTTCTATTTCGTGACGGTTTTCGGATAGGGGTGTTACTTTTTATTGGTATCAGAGCCACGGTTTAGTCGATTCTAGGACTAATGTAGCACCTGTGAGTCTAGTTATACATGCCGTAAAGTGATAAAAATGATAGTATGATGATTTCTGACAGTTAAAATGTGTTTTTCATATTGTAATGAATTCCGATCCCGATCGAGTTGTAGCAGATGGTATTGAGAGGACTGAGACATGCTTATGATGTGTCAATATTGAGAAAGGTATAATATAAGTAAGTTTTGAGTAACTGAATTTGGTATTTAAATTAAAATGACATGATATACATGTATGATAGATAAATGAGGTCCTATTGTCCTTACTATAATAAGGTTATTGAGAAAGAAACTTATATACATGTTATGTATAATTGAATGGCTATTAGAGAAATAAACAAGAAAGAGATTGGGGATATATGCTTATGTGTGTTTGCTTATTGAGCTGAAAGTTTAGTAAAAGAAGTATACATATATTAGATTTGAATGATATTTACGACTTAAAGTCAAGAAGCATGTTATATGTTTATATGCGAATGAGTTGATTGAATTGCAAATGTGATTTGTGCTATGTGAAATATGATAACATGTAAATAAATATGTATGAGACTCAGTGATGTGAATCCGAGTTTAAAGACCCGCTGACTATATGCAGAGATTATGTCCGGATTAAGACCCACTGGCTTCATATAGAGATTTCATCCGAGCTAAAGGTCTCGACGATGATCGGGCTAAGTCCCGAAGAAGGGCATTCGTGCGGTGTTATATCCGGGCTAAATCGAAGGGCATTCGTGCGGTGTTACATCCGGGCTAAATCTCGAAGGGCATTCGTGCGGTGTTATATCGGGCTAAATCTCGAAGGGTATTCGTGCCGATGTTATACCGGGCTAAGTCGAAGGGCATTCGCACGGTGATGTGTACTCGGGCCTTTGTGCCTAGCACGCTTAACGCTGGTGATTCGAGCAAAGTTTAAGTGTTCATTACTATATGAATTCAAAGTTAAATGAAAGTATACGTTTAAAATGTACATATGAGATGTTTTATAGACCTGATTAAGTCATTTCAATGTGTAATAATGAATGAATAAGAGCACTAAGTGTGTGAAATGGAATTCATGTAAGACCTAAATGCAGGGGACGAAGGCATTGATTTGAGATAGTGTATAAAACCATATGCGGGACATGGCATCGGCTCGATATGTGAGAATATGTAAGACCATATCTAGGATATGGCATTGTAAGAGCTATATGTGCTTAATGAGTATCCGTAATGAGTTCGAATGATTCCACGGGTATATTTAAGATGATAAATAAAGTAAGATCAGAATAAGTGATACAGGTATGTACGGAAGGTATGTGAAAATCAAATGAAAGTAAAAATTTGTGAGTTCATATTATATTATGTTATGTATACTAAATAAGTGAATACGTAAAAGATGGTGGATATGTTGTTAAGAAATGGATTCATGTTATAAATGTGTTACGGATTTAGTCTATGGGATGCTTGGTATATGAAGTCATATGTGCTATTGCTAAATGACCCCTAATTTTTTTTGTTAATCATGTTCAAGAAATTATTTCGATTAAGTTCGACATTTGGAAGTCTGTAAGAATTTTTGATGAATGCTGATAATTTTGGATATATGGGTTATGTGCTAAAATAAATCCCATGCCGGGTGTACTATACGAGGCTTCATGCCTAATCGATTGTATATACGGGTAGCGTTAACGGTGATTGAATGTCTTGAATGAATTAAATGTTCGGGTAGGTGGAAGTTGATTTTTCATCGGAAATAAGTTAAGTGAATATTGAGATACGATGGAGTTATAAAGGATATTTATTGGGATCTTTGAGTATATGTGTATTTTCGGTCAGGTTACAGCTTATACATGAATGAATACGTGGGTTGACGATATGAATTATACATGTTAATATGTGCTTTATATGTGTTTGAAATGCAATTGTGAATTAAATTAAGTGATTATTACTTATGAAATCAAGGAAATGAGATATATGTGCATACTTGTAGAATCATTTATGTATTTGTTTTAAGATAAGAAAATGATTTTATAGATCGATGCGAAATCAATAATGAATTACAATTGCTATAAATGAGCTAATGTCCTTGTGGATATAATTCAATAAGAGGACGTTATCCTAACCTATGCATCGGTGGAAATTTTCGGGGACGAAAATCCTTAAAGGGGGGGAGAGTTGTGACACCCTTAATTTGACCCTAGTCGGAAAGTGGTTTCGGGACCACAAAACCGAGTTACAAAAATAATTAATTGTTATATTCTATGCTTATTATTTGTGAATAAGTATGTGTGAAAATTTCATGCTTTAATTTTGTCATTTGGATGTGAAATTAGCTAAAAAGGACATATTGAGGAACTTTAAAAATATGATAGGCAAATGTCCAAGTGATTAAAATGTTAAACTACTAAAGTTGTGGACTTGCATGTCAAATGGCCCACTTTTAATATTAGTGGGCCTGGTAATGATGTATGATTACGGCATTATGTGTATATTATATTTAGTAAATAATATTTAATAGTTTATATTATAAAATACATAAATTTTATTAAAGAGGACTTAGTTGTAAATTGTTAAAAGGGTGATAGATAGATTTTGAAGTGACCAAACCTTAAGGTTTATTATTGTGGAGGATTTGCATGCTTATTTGACCATTTTCTATCCATGTTCACGGTAGTAGGGGTTGTTATGATGCATTATGTGTTTTAAATTAATAAATTATATATTTATAATATGTTATAATTAAAACTTGATAAAATAAAAGTGAATATGGTGACAAAAACAAGGTGAGCTTCATAGCCTTCATTTGAGCCGGAACTAAAGAAAACAAATAGGAGAAGAAGCTTTGGATATTCGGTCTATGTAGGGCTAAAATTCAAGGTGAATACTTGTTAAATTGATATTAAATTTGATGTTTTGAGTTCCTAGCTTGATGCTACCTTAAACCCATGGATTTATTCTCTTGAATTGGTTATGTGGCATGTTCGGTATTGGATAGGAAATGTCAATTTTGATAGCTGAAAATGGATTTGGAATAAGGAGTGTTTGATAGACTTAGAAGATGAAATTGTAAGTGATTATGAGCTTATAATCTTAATTAGGGAAAATTTATGTTTAATATGACTTAATTGTTGAGGATATCATTCGGCCATGGAAATTGAGCATGGAAAAAAAAAATCTAGTGTGGAATATATGAAGCTGAAAATTTAGTTTGAAGTGTGGTAATTGTGTTAAAGATGAACATTAAACCTTTATGTTTTATGGTCTTGTAAGTTAGGTGTAAAACCAATGGCCTTTTATGCTTGGCATGGAATTAGTGGTTAAATGATTTATGAACTTATTATAATTTGAAAATTTGATGGTTTTATGATGAAGGGGCATTCGGAAATAGAGGTTAAATTATAATAACCTCACCTTAGTGAATTGAAGTAAAATTTGACTCTTTATAGGATTAAATTACCTATGACCGAATGTGATGAAATTGTCAAGAAATAAATTTGATTAAATGAGATTCGGTTAATGGTGGGTGTATAGAATAATTGAATGCTAATTTGATTAACTCTCTAATGGTCAAATGTGTTAAACCTTAAAGCATGATTTAGTTTAACCAAGGGAGAACTTGTATATTTGTAGGAAGGCATGTTTGAGCGTGTATTGATAATTGATTTTGAAGGTTCGGCTTTATGCCTTGATAGTTGGTTTTGAAGTATATGATGTCTTGGTATAAAAATATGTGCATTCGGTTACTTTCATAACATGCATTTAAAGTGTCCTTTGGATGCAATTGCTTATGCACTTGAGGGTATATGAGTTAATTTTCTTTATGGCAAATTTGGATAAGACGCTAACTAATAATATGCTAAGGTAGTCATGTGGATAATTGGCTTTGTGAATATTATTAAAGGTGTAATTAGTTATATGCATAGGTCATCGGTAAAATTGACCACATAACTAGTATATGTATATAAGGCGACACGGTGATACCTAGGTAAATGTATTTGGGATGGTTTTAATGAAATACCGAATGTGTGCGAGATGTATCGAGGTGTTGCCTTATGTATGAGTTTCATTGAGAAGATTTACCTTGTTGTTTTTAATGATATAACAAGGTGATTAAAATAGTTTAAATTTTGTTAATTAAGCTCAAGAGCGTAGAGGGGCAATTTTGGATAAAGAGAAAGTAAGCGGATAGCAGTGGATATCTAGTCATCGACCACTTCAAGGTAAGTTTTAAGTGATTAAACGTTGAGTAAATTCAATCATAATAGGACATAATGAGTTGATTTAATAAGATATGATGTGGCCATGATATGTTTTAAATTCAAATGGTAAGTTCATAAGTGTTTGGACTTGAAATTTAAGAGCAAATTGTAATAATTTGCTTAGGACAGCAGCAGTAACATGATTTTAGAAAATCACCATAAATTGTTGGTGTGGAATTATAAGCTGAATAGAATATGTAATCAAAGATTAATTAGTCTAGTTTCTTATAAAAGAGACCGTGTGAGCAAATAAATTTCCTATAAAGAGATATTTAAAGTTGTGTGAGGCGGTGTCAGAATGACTCGAAATCCCTGTTCTGTTTTTAGAATATCATTATAATTTGTACAAAAATGGTTATAAGATAAAATTTATACGCTTAGACTCCTTAATGAGTCTAGTTTCAAATGAAATCAAATAGAACACATTTTGAATTCTGTACAATGAGAAATTTAATTCGTAGTGAAGAGTGGTCAGATTATCAAACAGTGAAACAGGGGAAACTTTAAGAAAAAAAAATCTGGTATTGATTGGCCAAACCTAAAATTCTGAAAATTTTATGGATGGAAGATATATGAGTCTATATTCAGGAAAATTAACGGCAATTGATTTGGAGTTTTGTAGCTCCAGTTATAAATAATTTAGTGACTATTGCTCAGGAAAAACAGCTTGTGCTGAATTTGTGATTATGTTGTAAACCTTGATAAAACTATTTGAGTTGCTTATTAGCTATCGATTAAATATTGGCAATCAAGTACCAAATCCGTACTAAAGTGAAGCTATGAGCCGTAAATGACTAGTATACCTAGTCAATTTTGTTACGATGAATGTGAAAGTGTATGTATGTGATAAGGCCGAATGGCCAATGTGATGAATGTGGAAGTGTATAACTGTGATAAGTCCCGAAGGACATTTGTGTCGATACTATATCGGGTTAAAACCCCTCCGGCTTTATGCGAGAATATTATCACGATTAATGTCCGTAGGCTTCGTGGCTTGTACTATATCCGAGCTTTAAAGACCCGACGGCTAAATGCTAGGATTCAAGTAAGACTTTGATATTGAGTATCCATAATAAGTTACCCTCAAATAAGTATTATGTATTTAATATGTTCAGCACGTATTACTTACTCATTGGTGGATTGATTTGAGGTGAATTATTAGTATCAAGGAGGTATGTATATGTGATTAATATTATAACTCCAAATATGAGAATGATCTAATTGGTAATGGTATGCTTGTATAATGAAGTATGTGATGAAATATTTTTATGTATTAATGTATATTACGCCCAAAGGCCTTATGATTTGAGTATGGGTTGTGTTCACTAGATGTGCCAATACAAGATAAGGATCATGTTCGGTTCTTTATGTGCCAATACGGTAATTTAGTACTTATCATGTGAAATACTTGAAAATATGGAGGTGATTATGAACAAGTGGATGGGATTTTTGAAAGTTGTAAAATTGGTGAAGAATGTGCTTACCATGTGAATCGAACTTCAGTTGATGAAGAATGTGCTTTGGAAATATTCGACCGTCTAGGTCATTATTATTCGAAAGTATATATATGTGATAGCTAAGTAATGCGTTTATTGATATTATGGTTCGAGATGAAGCTCTAGATTAGTTTCATCGAACAGTTGAAATGAATGACCAATGATATTGAATGAAAACACTTTGTGACTTAAAACTCAAGGCTAAAGAAAGGTGTATTAAATTATGTGAAATTTTGGCTAGGTATATTGGGTCAAATGAGATTTTACCTAGACTAAGTATATGTGAAAAACGTCATTGATTCAACAAAATTATTGTTTTGCTTAAAACTTACTAAGCTTACGAAAGCTTACTCTGTTCGTTCATGTTTTGGTTTGTAGGTTGTGGATTCTGACTACCAGCTCGGGGATCGTCAGTACTTCGTCATACTATCTACCATTACGGCAACCATAAGATGGGATTATCTTATGGCATGTATAGGATAGACAATAAGTAGAATGATACTTTGACCTTCGTGTAGAAGTCATGTGATTACGGTATCTTATGGAACTTACTTGTATAAGTGTTAAATTCGAACTTTGTTGCGTCTAGCAATTTAGCAAATGAATGATCTTTAAAAAAAAAAAATGTGTTCAAAATTTTACGGCCCTGATCGGATTCCTAGTTTTCGATAACGCCTCGTTCTATTTCTGTGACGGTTATGGGATAGGGGTGTTACATGATGGAAACCTTTCAAAACTAAAAATTCATATTGATAATAAGGCAAAGCAATAACCCTTCTCAACAACACCAAGATCATCTCCTCAAGCTTAGTTGTGAACCTAAAACAATCGTTCTCAATCTCACTATCAAATATCCTAACCTTACTTCCATTAGCCATTTATCACACTATCAAAAAGCTTAGTATTATTATTGGTGTGTGGGGATAAAAATAAACTTATAAGAAAGTAACAAAGGATTCAAGGTGTGTATCGCTGTCACTTTCTTTAAGGTTCTATTCACCCTTACCTATAATTTGGTGTGCAAAAGAGTTACTGGTAAATGAACCTCGACGATACAATGAAGCTCAATGATTATCGACATTTTGCACTAACAGAAAGAATCCACTGAGCATTGAGTAGAGTGTAGCAAGAATATCAATTTCTAAAAAGAATTTTTGCTGTAATTCTTTATAGAAAAATTTAGGAATATTAGAAGATAAAGGAGGATAGAAAAAAACTTTTTATGTGTTTTTGATGTGTCAAACAAATAAAATGTAACTCCTATTTATTTGAGTTCTTATGTCTCTTCATAAATATGTAACTATTCAAATTGATAGTCACATCTATTAGCAATAAACACAATTATGCAATAAATATCTATTTGAATAATTATGACTCTTTGTTTATAATTAAGTAACATAACTTTTGATAACAAAAGATATAACTCATCACTATGGATAGTGACAACTTTTGATTAATAACAAAGTGACATAATTTTTGATTACTTATAACTTTTAATTTGCAATTATCATAACACCATACCACACAAGTTGAGTCTGTATAAAACTATACTTCTACTATTTGACTTTGATTAGAACAAGGTTTTTCAACACTTAAATAGATGTAGTTGAAACTCCTCTTGTATCATTCATTTTTCAACATTAGTGAATTTTTTCTCCCCTGCTCGTGATATTTTTCTCGAAAGGGTTTCCACATAAAATCTGTGTGTTCTTTTTCTTTTCTAATTGCTTTACGATTGTTCTACCGCTATTATCGACATTTATTATAACAAATTATGTACCAATCATAACTATGCATCTAAAATATCAAGTTTATTATAACTATACACCTAAAATATCATGTATATAATAAACTAGTATTTGACTTTATAAAAAATGAAACTCATATATTTTTGTCATAATATGATTAATCTCAATAAAATATAACCATGAAATTCAATTCATGCAACAATAGTAGACTAAAAGTTTGATATACCTTTTATTGCAACAAATTTTTTTTCTAAATTGAGAGTTAGATCACTAACCTCATTGTTTTCCCATTACTGAATGTTATCTCATAGTACCATGATTATTGTGGCATGTGAATGCATGATGAATAGACTTATTTAATCTCATAAATTGTGAAAATAAAACTTTATAATTGTTGGTATAGGGTGATAAAAATAAACTTATAAGAAATTAACGAAGGCTTCAAGTCGTGTATCAATACCATTTTCTTTAAGATTCAATTTGCCCTCACCTATATTTTGGTGTGCAAAACAATCACTAGTAAATAAACCGTGAGGATACAATGAAACCTAATGATTGTTAATGTTTTGTACTAACGGGAGCAGTCCGCTAAGCATTGAGTGGAGGATAGCAAAAAAATAAATTTTTATAAAGAACTTCTGTAGTAATTCTTTATAGAAAAATTCAGGAATATTAGAAAACGGAGGAGAATAGAAAGAAACTTTTTGTGTGTTTTTTGTGCGTCAAACAAATTAAATTTGACTTCTATTTATAAGAGTTCTCATGTCTCTTCGTAAAGATATAACTATCCAAATTGAAAGTCACATCTTTTAACAATAAACACAATTATTTAATAAATATTTATTTGAATAATAATGATTCTTTTTTAATAATTAAGTAACATAAATTTTGGTAACAGGAGACAACTCATCACTATTGTAACATCCCTATCCCGTAACCGTTATGGGAATAGGTAAGGGGAGTCACCTAACAGACAAAATATTACAGAACAACACAGATTCACAGATATCATATAACATTAATACATCTGCATTCATCCTCAATTCATCCATTAAGATGATCTACGAGACCTAAAACATACATTTAGGGAAGGTCGGGACTAAACCGAACCCGTTCAAGATTTTCAGAACTTTTTAAAATTGAAAAAATCACACGCCCTTATGGCTAGGCCGTGTGACTCACACGAGGACAAGGCACGCCCATGTGGTCCAACCGTGCTAAAAAGAGGTCCTATACTAACTTTTTAACACAGCTAACAGACACGACCGTTTTCCATGGCCGTGTAAAATTTAGCTAGCTACTGACTTTTTCACACGACCATAGGGCACGCCCGTGTTCCATGACCGTGTGGCACAATGCATGCTTGGTTTAAGCCAATTTGCCACCCATTAAGGGTCCAATCCTACAAGCATTAATAAGCAAAAATTATACCAACATTTCTAGCCAATTCCATGCTCAAAGATGACCAAAACACCTTAGAATATAACACATTTCAAAACATACATCAAAACTATGCTCAAACTCATCATTTGTTAGCCAAATTCAAATGGCATAACTTATATACATATAAAGCATACAAACTTAAACATTCTAGCCTATACATGCCATACTTATAAATATGTACATTTCAAAAGTACCAAAAAGAGTTTGACAGTGTGATGACTATCCTCGACTATCCCGAGCCTTCAAAGAGCTACGATAAATCAGAAAGCAGCATGAAATTGCCTGAGTAAGCTACAAAGAGCTTAGTAAGCCAAATACAATTGGTCTAAGTACTAAAGCATAAATAGTACAAAACAACCATAAGAATTCATAGCTATTTCTCATAGTAGTTCATAAACTTAACCATGTTCTTTTGCTTATATGCATATCATATTCATTTCCATGATTCCGAACTTACTTCGCATTCGCTATTTCGCAGAAACAGAGTCTTTCATATTCAGAAATTAAGTACGATACAAACGTACCTGTATAGATTATATATTTCACATATTCATTTTCATATCTCATACTTTGTCATCATACGGTTCAGAAATGATACAGATATTCATAAACGAGTATAATGCCAACGTCCCGGACATGGTCTTACATGTAATTCATTATCGATGCCTCTGTCCCAGACATGGTCTTACACGAAATCAATTACAATGCCGATGTCCCAGGCATGGTCTTATATGTAAATCTCCATCGAGGCATGTGTCCCAGACACGGTCTTACACGATGTCTCCGACAGATGTCAACTTTTCTCAGAAGCATATAGAGCTTTTCAGATATAATCATATTATCAGAGTTTACTCAAAATCTAATCATCAGGCTCTCAAGGCCGTCCAATACAGATTACAATTTATATACACAAAATTTATTCAATTAACATGTAACTGTAATTTGACTTACCTCGTACAGATTTCGGACGAACCGAGTCAACTATTCAACTACTTTAGACTTTCCTCGATCTAAATCCGATTTTCTTTGTTCTTGATCTAGTACAATAAAAATTCAACCATTCAATCATTCATTTCATTCAATTTAATCCATATTCACATATTTTGGGCACTTTGCACTTTAACCCTTACATTTTTACACTTTGACAATTTAGTCTATTTTTCACAAAATCATCAATATGTAAAATTTATTTGCAACAAAGACTAACCAAATTTTCATGGCTTCTATATAAGCCCATACAACATGTTTAATTCACAATTTAGTCCTTCAAAATCTCATTTTCACAAATTAGCCCAAATAGCTCATTTCATCAAAATTCAAGAACAAAACATGATAATCTAACATATATCTTTCATAATCCAAATAAGAGCACTACCAAGCTCATATAATCATCAATGGCACATTTCATAATCTTCAACAAAAACAGAAATTTAAACATAGGTTTTGAAGAACACAAAGCAACAATCACAGAAATGTAGAAATTGTCAAAAACCGAACAAAATGGACTAACCTATTTACTCATGCAAGGGCCGAAAGTTTTGAAGCTTCAATGGCTTCTTATTTCTCCCAATTCGGCTGAACATGCATGAAAATGGCTTCATTTTCATGATTTCTTTTATTATAATTAACATATTTTACCTAATTACCTAACCATCCTTTAAAATTTTATCTATTTATTATATTGCCAAACCATGTCTCCCATTATCACATAATGGTCTTATTGACATGCAAGGGCTTCAACTTTAACCAACCATAGCACTTAGGCACTTTAGCAACTAGTAGGCAACTTTTACAACTTACGCGATTTGGTCCTTTTTGCAAATCGAGCACAGAAACAGACAAATTAAATCACAGAAATTTCACAGATGTAAATTCACACATCACAGACACAGATAATAATATTAAAATATTTTTTAGACTCGGATTTGTGGTCCCGAAACCACTATTCTGACTAGGGTCAAACCGGACTGTTACAACTATGAATAATGACAACTTTTGATTACTAACCAAATGACGTAACTTTTATTACTTACAACTTTTCATTTACAGT
This sequence comes from Gossypium anomalum, assembly GCA_025698475.1. Lineage (NCBI taxonomy): Eukaryota > Viridiplantae > Streptophyta > Magnoliopsida > Malvales > Malvaceae > Gossypium > Gossypium anomalum. The sequence continues at coordinate 13,275,167 of CM046956.1, forward strand.
TATTGGAACACTATATATATATTGAAAAAGCTCCAACAATTAATTTCTTACAAACTAGGAACATTTAGCAATCATAGAAACTATAATACAGTAAAGGAACTCATAATTAACAATCAAATTGAACAATTAGTATTACAAATCAAGAAAGAGAGATTCAAAGGCACTTACCTAAAGAATGTTTTTGATGATTGCATAGTAAATTGCTTGAAGTAATTTCGATGAGTTTTCCCTAAATTTTGAAAAAAAAATAGTTAGTTTTTTTTTCAAAACAAATGATATTTATAAAACGTCAAAAGAAATATCTCAACAAGCCTCAAATTACGAAGATCCACCCTTCAATCAATGGCAGACACGTGACAACCTAATTATTAACACTTTTCTTCATTTACCATTCATGCGATGACACACATTATTCACATTAACACAAAGCTCCAAAACCTCAAAAGACAGGCCATTAAAATTTTGAAGTGGTACATTGTTAAATAAAATTCTCCTTAAATATCATTGATGGTTGCTAAACTGACTAAAAATTCGACTAAGGTAAGCGCACCTATCAAACAATAGTATAGTTATGGTGAGACCGGAAATATCATATCCTCAAGGACTAAAAGTACTAATAATTACTATCTTTTTATTATCTAGCCTAAGAATTGAAGGGATGTTTTTAAACTAAGATTAAATATTTAATTAACTAAGAACACGACAGAGGTGAAAGTTGGAAAATACTGTTGAAAAACTGATGGAGAAGACAATACCCAAGGAAGAATCCACCTAGACTTCACTTATTACTTCCAAATTAAACGATTTATTCACTTGACTTAATTGGTAGAAATCCCTGATTTATGTTAATATCTCTCTCAAGACTAAAAACAACTAACTCTAGGTTGATTAATTGAAATCTCTTTCTAATTAAAACCCCTATTATCACATTAACTTGATCTATGGATTCTCTTATTAGATTTGACTCTAATCCGGCAGATTTACGTCGTCTTATGTCTAGGATTGCATTCAACTCCGCTTAATTATGCTAGATCTACTCTTAAACAAGGACTTTTGCTCTATTGAATAAGCACATACGACTTGAATTAATATCTTGAAATATTAAAGCAAGAATTAAAAATACATAATTAAGAATAAGAACAAGTATTTATCATATAATTCAAATAGTAATAAGATCTGTCTTAGGTTTCATCTCCCTTAGGTATTTAGGGAGTTTAGTTCATAATAATGGGGGAAAACATCTCAAAATTGGGAAAACAACAAAATATAAAGAAACCCAAAAAACTTCTAAGGAAATTGAATGGAGATCTTCAGTCTTGAAATAGATTCTGCTTCCGAGCTGATTCCAATAGCTGTCTTCGAGTATTCTCTGCCTTCTACTCTGCGTCTCCCTTTTGATCCTCTTTTGGGGTATTTATATAGACTTTGGAATGCTTCAAAACCCTCAAAATTAGCCTTTTTCGAGTAGGATTAGTCTTGGGCTCGACAGGGACACGGCCGTGTGCCACGCCCGTGTGAATGTGCTTAAGCCGTTCTGAGTTAGTTTTTAGTCAACACGGCCATGACACACGGGCGTGTGGTTTAACCGTGTGAGAGTGCCTAGGCCGTGTGAAATACTAAGGTAAACCCATTTTATCCGATTTTGGCCTGTTTCTTGCTCTTTTCACCTCCCTATGCTCACCTAAGTATAAAACATGAAATTAAAGGATTAAGAGCATCAAATTCACTAGATCTTATGTTAAATCATCCAAAAATATGCCAAGCATGGGATAAAAATATGTTACTTTTGAGGTTTATCAATCATAAAGTCATTTTATATGTAACTACCTCACACAAGTTTTCAAGAAAGGATTGTATGAAACAGTGATTCTATTTTATCTCTATCCATTTCCAATAGGAGCATGACAAATAAGATTTTTACTTCTGATTTTCAACTTTTTCCTCCTGAAAAAATTCAAATCCAACTAAAAATGCTAAAAATCGAGAGGAAAAATCTGATTGGTCATGCTTGTATTGAAAAGGGATAGGGATGACGTGGAATCACAGTTTCATTTAATCCCTTCCCCAAGTTTTCTTAACTAAAGAAGTAGACAAGGAAAGATTCACCAAACATACAATCAAGGATTTACCTAACTGATATCTTACTGAGCAACATATAACCACCACACCTACAAGGTTCAGGTCAAGTCTCTCATAAACACTTGTCTCCTGCATATTCCATAGATGTACAAACACCAAGCTTATTGAATTTTACTTGGGGACTCCTTAACAGGACAAAAAAAAAATCTTCTAGTCTCATCCTAATACACATGTGGGGAGCTCACCATGACTTAGTGGAGAACTTTCCTTGACATGTCAACTACCTAGAAGACTCATGTCATATCATATAAACCTAATTCCTTACTAGATCAACACTTAGCCAAATTCACCAAATAACCTTCTATTATTCTCCTTGAACAACCGTAGATAATCTTCGATATTTCTATGTGAACCGCCATTAACCTTTATCATCAAATCTTATATCAACAAAAAATAGTGAAACATTTACATTAATTAAATAGTAAACTATTTTCAAAAAACATAAATAACTTTTATGGTTTTTCACTTTATTGATTACATGACAAGGGAGGAGTAGGCAAGTCAATGTGTTGTTTGTAATTAAGCTTCAACTCCAAAGCATCATTGATAGTTTGAGGAGGAGAGGATTGTTGGTGCCGTCTTTTTCGAGACATAAGAGGTCCAAAAAGGAGGTGTAATATGTTGTATTGATTGATGGAGATAAAGTTCTACTCAACAAGAGTTGTTGAGAAGTTGATGAAAGACAATGTAGCATCATCATTGAAGAGTGAGGAAGAGAATGCTTTTAAAGGATAGTCTTTCTCTTACTTTAGCCTAAAACATAATTTGTTAGCTAATGAGGCCTTAATATTGTTGGTAAAAATTGAAGCTTAAGATTCTGTGTATCTGGATTCGAGCCCCTTTATACATAATTGAAATATATAAATCCCTAGTCTCACCATATATCGTTGCCATGTGTGGGTTTTATAGTAAGTGATGCTTAGTGCATTTAGATATGTATTTGTAATTGTATTATGATTAAACTATATTTATATTTATGAACTTAAAAAAACTTAATATGTTAATACCTTTAAGGTTTTTTTTTCCTAAAAATATTAAAAAAATTTCTTTACAATTACATTTAAAATTTTATTTCAAAAACAAGAATAAATGTATAAATATAAATTTTAATAGTACATGATTAAAGATACCATATTCACTTTGATTTTAAAATAAATATCAAATAACTATGCAATTAAGTCCTTACATCAAATCTCAAATTCATATATTGAATAATCCCTTCTCTATTCCTAAAAGAAAATTGCTCACAAGCCATCACATTTACAAGTCTACATATTTGTCTCCTCTACCTTAATATATACTATATATAAAATAAATGACTGAATTGATATCACAAATCAACTCCATACCAACTCAGTTGTAAAATTATTAAAATACCTTTACTTTAAAAGATAATTAATATTATTTTAAGAGTATTTTGTTATTTCATACTTTTATGTAAAATTTCAAATAAAAATCGCACACAAGAGTAACAAATTCAAATGAAAAAGAAAATGACTTCCCCCCACTTCAATCTAGTTGTAATAATGGTATACAACTTACATCAAGATAAATGAATGATCTATAAAAAAGACAAAAGGCTTTTCTTTTCAAGAACTGTATCCAAGTCTAACAATCAAGGAATGCAAAGAATATTTCCTGGCCTATTTACCGGTTTTCAATCATGTTACATGGACTCCATGATGAACATCCAATACAAGCATAATTAATTTTTTTTCTATGCTTTTCTACAAACTTTTCATACCATCATGTCAATTCATGTGTCCCACATGAATAATTCATAGAAAACGAAGGGTCCAATCCGATCAACATTGTTATTGAAAACCATTTTCATGTGTATCAGATAGCAATAGACGATGAGACAGCTGCAGCAGGCAAGTTCTTGTCCAGAAAACTAATGGTGGAAGTGAGATACTTGTCCTTCGTATTCAAACACAATTTGCCAGTTTCAATCAGTTTCGAGCAGACAGATAATACATGTTCGTTTATCTGCATGAACACGTGAAAGACACAAGTTAGTGGTGCCGATGAAATTATACGATATAGGCCCCGCCTGTGAAGGCAACATAAGAATTTCATAAGATTTCTATAAGATCAAGCTAAGATTAAGGAATTCAGGTTAGTTACCTGAAAAAGATAAGAGGAACCTACCTTGAAAGATGATGCTATGCAGTTACAAGCTTCAAGTGACAAGCTTCCACGTGCAGCCTTAAGCCAACATGACAAGTCAGTCATAGAAAAGGTGAAAAAAAAGGATCTATCAATTAAGTACCAGTAAAGTTTTTGAAATAGATTTACCCGGGAAGGCTCTTGTTCAATAACGTCAACAAGGTTTTGAAGAACAGATTCCGTCAATGAGAGAAGTTCACGCACATATGAATCACCAAAAAATAACAAATCATTGCCCATAATCTGTGAATAAGGGAAAAAAATGTTAAAGTTATTTTAGACCTAAATATTAAGGTTTCTAGAAATTGGTTTGATGCTGATTCTATTGTTCTGAACAGATCATGCTTGAATCTATGAATTTCCAAAAAACTGAAACCCAGTAGAAGATAAATTTACAGACCTCTGGATGATCTGCATGGTATGGGAGCCTTTCTTGAGAAAGTGTAGCTGATAAAGAAATTATTGCGCATAATATTCTTGCCTTCAGTCTTGGAGACCTAAAAAAAGCCTACAACATTAGATAACAGACCAAAGGATACTGAATAGAACATATATTTATTGGGAAGCATTTAACACTAAATAGAAGGGCTTACCATGACCGGGAATGAACGATCAATAATATACTCTTTGGAATATGCAAAATTCCTACTTCAGGATTACCTACATGAGTAAAAATAATCAGAAACTATTTATTTACTAAAGTGATAATTTAGTAGAAATTAGCATCGGGGATCTTGATAAACTGTAGTAGTTAAATTCATACAAGGATAAGGTGTTGACGTTAAGGTATGAAGCTGCAAATGCTGTACATACATATTTCCTTAACTCATTCCTTTTGTCCTAGATGAAAAATAATTTATAAATTTATCATATTTGTTAGAAGATTTGATTAAGAAACAGTAAAAACTAATCAAATATTCATCTATTAGACAACTTTAAAGCCAATATTTCAACAAATAATTCATTTGTAGCCCCCAGCTCCCCAAAGGAAATGCTAACATTAATCAAACTGGTATTGGTATATGAATGAAACAGTCAAAACCTAACATAATCTAAGTGGCTCTTTCAACATAGGTTATATATTAATAGAAAGTTCAGATAACATTAAACCAATAAATAACCTGGAACCATAATCAAGAGGCTGCATAATTTTCGAATGGAGGAAAGCATCTCATCAGAATCAAGTGTTCGAGAGCCTGAAATACAACATTACAGATAAATTACAACTTGTAAATAATTAAAATAACAAAGTGAAAAGACTAGTAGCAGTGGTCTAACTGAGAAAGAAGACATCTTAAAGAAAACAGGCACACTAAATCGAATTCAACCTTTGTTTCATTGAAGGAAATTGAAAGTTGGGGGTACTTAAATTTGTTCAGCAGACTCTCCAGGTAGGATATATTCCAGATGAATTCTGGAAAGCTCATATTACTCTCATCTCAAAAGGAATGAACCCAAGTACTCTAGCCAATTTTCGTTCTATCATGCTATTAAATACTTCTAATAAAATTCTGTCAAAGGTGATTGTTACTAGGATGAGACCTATTCTTCAAAAGATGTGCATTTTTAGATAGATCCTGGCCTGGTAGGAGCAACATAGATAATGTATCGGTCATGCTTAGGTTGTTCATAAAATGAAGCACTAGAAAGGACGAAGGGATCAATGATTTTAAAAATCAACTTGCTTAAAGCTTATGATAACATAAACTAGAATATTTTATAGGATCATTTGGCTCACTTTGATTTCCTAGTACACTTAATTGTATCATGTTTTGTGACCGAGCCTCTTCACTTTCAGTGTTATAGAATGGAATTTTTTGCCTCCTTGTGCTCCTCGGATTTGGAAAGCAAGGAATAAAATGGTTTTTGATGGAATGCACTTAGGTCTTTGATACTAAATTAAGAGGGATGACTATTGCCGTGAAGTTTTCTGGTGTTCAAAAGGTGTCCTCTTCCAAGGGTTACCTAGACCATAACATAGAAGATATGTGACCAAGAAGGTTAGTGGATAACCAGTGTTATGGTTAACATTGGCACTACAAACAGCCTGCAGGTGGAGCTATGAGGTGCTACAATTAATTTGTTGAAATTGATGCTTCTGTGGCAGTGCAGCCTCTTAATTATGGTGACAGATTCACACCTTTTCATGCATTAGTGAAGGGCTGTTTAGAGTTGATAAAGGAAAGATGGGTAGTCACATTTTCAGAAAAGGTAACCAGTCTGCAGATTGGCTTGCTAACTCAGCTCGTGAGGCTGTTTTGGTGTTACTGGGCATCCTGATCCTCCAACTACTTCTTTTGCTTCTCTTGGACACAAAAGAAAGGGTGTGATTAGGTTTTAGTTTTCAGTTTCATCATTTGTATTAGAAATGAGAACAGGCACAAAATCAGCAAAACAGTTCAAAAGAAGGCTAACCAATTACCTTCCATCCAATCAGAACTCTGTAAACAGTTGATTGCTGAATCTATCAGTCCATCAGAATGAGAAACTAAACCACCTAACAATGCAACCTAATATATACCCATGTGAATAAGCTCAGATTCATAGTTAAGACACAATATTACATACTTTATTAGAGAAAGGGAACCTTACCTCAGCCGTTCCAAGATAAAGATTTAATTGCTTAATGTGACCCGGAATAGAAGGAATTGTGATTTCACTAAATGCTACGCAAGTCTTTACAAAAGCAGTATGCTTTTTCCCAACTTTTAGAGCTTTTGTAGCTAAACAATTACTAGAATGAACAAGAATTTCCTGCAGAATTAATGGAAAACAACAGGCCAACATAAGCTTCTGGAAACCAATACAAATATGTTTCACTAATGGAATAATACATTTACAAAATACATGAACTACTAGTAACTGTTGTTACGCATTGAAGGCATGATCATACCCAATGCTACGACTACATTCTGGCCCCCACAGAGAAAAACCATTGCAACTGTTATCGTTCTTTAATATTCTCCAATTAAGTTGTGGACTGAGTTTAAAAGCAGCAGATGGTTGCATTTATCAACTATTTCCTAATAATGAGCCATATTCTCCTGATAAGTTTGATTGAACCAAACAGATTTATGAATCCTTCCACCACATTATCTCTATTGTTCAAATGGCTAACAAAATTAAATCAAAGAGAAATAGAAAGATAAATGTATACCTTGAGTTCAATAATGCTACCAAGGGCCCCACGACATTCCATAAGAAATGCCAAATGTCGTTCATACTCTACTCCATGGTCTACCTAAACATAGAGCAATAGCTGTCAACAAGTCGCATTGATAGTCAAAAGTAATCACAACCTACAGGAACATAACAGAGAAAAAATACCATTCGGACAAAACGAGAAATCAGCCGTGCTTGCTGTTGGTTATCATCATTTTTCATGTTTACAAGATCAGTATCACTATGTAAAGCCTGTGATATTTCAAAGAGCAACTGTATGGTTGTTGGATCATGTACATAACCATTCCTGCTCAATAACACAAGCATGAGATAAAACTCTAGCTGGATGTGCTTCAAAAACACAAAATACAAATACCCTTCAACAACAAACCAAGAATGCAGCATAACCTACAAGAAACTTAACAGATATCCCCAATAGCAACAAGTTTTCAAGTTCCTGTATATTGCTGAAAACTACAACCACACCTATCATGGAATTTCAAAGGTTTTAAACAATTCACATGCGGATGAACTTGTTCCAATCCTGAACCAAAGTAGCTAGCAGGTCACATCTAGACCCCTAGGTGTACAGGGCTACCTAATTGTTATAAAGCATATGAATGCCAGCCTCAGTGACTAGGTTTCTAGAATTTTCTGCCGCTGCACTGCTTTGAATGTCACATCACAGAAATTATTGTGTTAATACCTACAAAATATTTGGCATGCATTCCGACAGTATAGAAACCTCAACCTGCTCCATGTACATATGACAAAAAATTCCAAAGGATGCATAACCTATGCCTGATGCTATCTTTAACACATAATAGGGATATTGTCATAAGAATCTTGAGGTGAATCTTTGGTTTTCACTGAGATATTATGTTATGAGTAAATAGTAGATGAAAACAAGTCCAAGTGTCTCATGCAGCAGTGGCTGGGCAGAGATTATGACAGCATCAAGGAAAGCAAAGTAGCCATGACAGCAATAAACAGAACCAAAAAAAATAAAAACAAAAGGGCAAGGCCTTGGCTGCATGAACTAGGACCATAAGACAAACAAAAATTACCTTGTAGCCATATCAAGTATATGCATATTGACAATGACCCGAGAGTTCCCATGCATCATATCTAAGATCTGAAGAAAATGATTCTACAAAACAACAAATTGCAGCCACCCACTCATTAGTGATGTGATAACTCAGTTCTATAATTACACCAAGCTACGCTAGTACACAAAAACATGAAACGATTAAAGTGTTACTAGGTATTCTCAGCATATCTGTAGGGCAATTTCCATGTAAAATGGTAAGGAAAAGCCGAAGAAGGAAGAGAGAGAGGAACCAACCAAGATTGAAGCATATTCAATCTAGAAAATAGTTTAGAAAATTACCAAAGAAAACACATGTTCCAAGTCCTTAAAATGAGAAAGAAGCTTCACCAAGATGGATTGCAAACTTGCTAGTTCATCTTCAGCTAACACTTTATCAGATGCCAACTTTGAGATCCCTTCCAGAATAGTATTTAGATGGCCATCCTGCATAACCAATGGATTCGGAGGATTGGATCTATTACAGCAAATGAATACCAAAAATGAAACTACTCAAAACAGGGAAAGAAGCACTCTGAGCTAGAACATAAGATACAAGTCAAGTAACAAACCACTTCTATGAATTTTTATTATGGTTCTGCTAGAACTGAAGATTTCCATCTATCATGAAAAGTGAAATTCAAATGTCTGTTTGCCTTTTAATTTTCCTTCCAGAGTCAGAACATATTTCTGTATGTAATTTGGCAACAGAAAAGTAAAGAAACAAAGATCTGTAGTTTCTGAGAATTACAGAATTGAAATTTTAATAACTTGGCAACTTTTTGGCACAAAACTCTTCTAAGTTTCTTCATTAGTGCAACTAAGAAAGGAGAGTCCCAATAGGGACAAAGCAAAGAGCACCTCCACACTTACCATCTGATTTTGAAGAACAATATCAAGATAAGCATCTACAACCTTCACGTACTCATCAAGCCCATATTCAGAAACCACCTTACATTGCATTTTATATTAAAACATAAATACACCAAAAAAATAAACATAATCAGTACTAAAGCTTAGGAAAAATATCTACATAACAAAACTTAAGACTAGTTTATGAAAACAAAGATGCAAGAATGGTAATTTTCATCATGGAATTCGAACTTTGTGCGAGTAAACAGAACAGTGCATACCTGAATAACTTCATTGACAACAGCCTCAACACTGCCAATTTGAGATATCTGTTCAGACAGCCTGAGTCCAACCAACCTATAATTCAAACACTGCTCCAAGAAAAAAGAATATAAATAAATATTCAACAAGTACACATCTAAAAAAATAATAATTAAAAAAAGAAAGAGAAGTGAGGAGAATGGAAACAAAAAGATCTATCTGCTCTAAACGAATAAAAAGGCACATGGCCTAGGTCTCTTCACCAAATGAAAGTTACCTGATCATAGGAGTTATCATTGCTGCACTTAATAAGATGAAGGATATCCACAGCATGAAAGCTAACAATGTCAATAGGAAGTTCCTTCAGTAAATGATGAAGTACAATTGAGACACATGGGGAACCACCAAACAATTCCTCCCGACTTCTCCCTAGTCCAAGCTCAACAAGTACTTTCCCTGCCCACCTCTTTCAAAAGATAATGGAAACATTATAATCTCAGTGTATTACAAAGAAAAATTGATCATGGAATAGCAATAACTCAGAACATTGTCACAAAGCAATGGCGACAATGCAATCAAAGAATCCCTAGACAAGTTAAAAAATTACAGAAACAGCAATCCAATGCTCTGCTTAAGTTTTGACTTGTACTAGTTCAGACCACTTCTATTAGATACAAACAGCACTTCATTGTTGTGGAAATCTTATTGATGAATATGGAACTTAGATATGCAGATCAGAAAAGTTATAAGGGCATTACTGACCTGAGATGCACCATTTAATATGCATTTCATAATAAACTCAACAGATGGTTCCATCAGACTGACAAGTGACCTCTTACTGTCAGCAAAACATCCATGTGCAGATTCCTTTGTTGATGATATCCGTGTAAATATGAGTGTGATGTCATTAAGACATGTAATTAGATATCCTGAAACAACAGTATCAAACAAGTCGTGCCAACTAATAAATAGAAACTAGAGTGCAGGAAGCAAAAGCAAGTTGAGCCAATCCATACTATTTCCTTGGTCAGATTAACATAAGCTGGCAATTTTAGAATCAATGCGTCAAATATGCATGCACAAACTGATGATTTATAACGTTGGCATAAAGTTGTATAAAAAAAAATACAAAAGCACCTGTATCATGTGAGGGCAACTTCTGTGCACGATGGGCAATATACAGGCGACAATAGGCAGATGCTAACGGATCTCCTATCCCTCTAGTCATCATGACCAAGCGCTGAAGAGACTCTGATGGTTGTTCAATCAGAAAACGCCAACAAGGGAAGATAGCCAGCTCCAAATAACTGAAACACAATACCAAAGTGCCATGTGGTAAAAAACCTTGTTTACAAGCAAGAAAGAGATAAAGAAGGAAGGGTAACTTCAATTACTGTACAAAAGAAAAGGAAAAGGTTAAAAGTAAATATAACATAGCAACGGCAAGCAAATAAAACTAAGCAAATATGAGAAGTACGATATTGCATCAACAGCATCACCTAGAAATACTAAGCCTAAAAGGAAAAAAAACATAATATGAAATGATCCTCACATTCGTGGAAGAAGTTCTCGAATGGAGCCAACCTTGCAAAACCAGTTATAGCAAGTTTCCTTGGCATCAATAGGAACATCACACGCTCTAAAATTCTCTGCTATAAAACCAGAAAAAGTTTCAAAAATCAACCCAGTTGCTACATTAAGAAAACACCAAAAATCTACAGCAAATCTAGGTTTAAACCCAACAGTCAACCAAACAGATGAAAACTGAAAGTAAGAGTGTAAGCACTAAAGAAATTCTATGGCGCTTTGTTCTCTAATTTAATTTTATTAAGAAATAAAAACACCATCCAATATGTTCTTGGTGAAGTGGACACCGAATAGCAACTAAGAAAGATTACAAGAATGTTCAAACAGATTAACGGTATACAAACCTCTCAAGGAGCAAAGTCTGGCTCCATCTTCAGCAAATTCAGCTTTCTGCCTAATGCGTTCCCATACCATGTCCCCAAGCATGTTCAGTACATCCGTAACTAGGACAAACAATGTTGGATAAAAATTTGAAACTGATGTATCCATTAGAAGCCTTGCAACCTGCAAAATGGAGAATTTAATTAATTGAAAGACATAGTTCCATGAATCCATATGCAAGCAAAATAAAAGAATATATACCCCAAACTCAAATTTTCACATCATATTGATATTAGTTGCCAAGTAAATCAACTTCATAAAGACAAAAAAGTGCATAACATTATTTAACTATTTCATATAAATGAACAAGAGTAATCGAATCCCCTCATCACCTACATGAAAGTGTTAAAGCTCGGTTTATTAAGTTGATTATATTCAGAATTTAAGACTCTCATATGATGAAACATCAATATAACTAATTGTATGAGCTAGAGGATAAAGACAAAAACTTAGCCAACCATGCAGACATTCTGTCCTTTCTAGACCTGTATTTTATTAGCTATTAGATGGAGCTAAAAAGTTAAAATTAGGGAATTTTTCACCTTTATAGATAACTTCAAAGATTTTACACGATCTTCACTGTGCCAAGCACGATTTATTTCATCTTTCAGTTCATGTAATCGTGATACATATTCCTGCTGAGTGATAACCTTGGTATCCGTCTCTGAAAATTTTTGTGGATCATCCAGTTCTTCCAGATGTGTGCTACTTGAAGATTTCTCATGTGCTACAAATTAGTCTCATGAAATAGCTACAATCAGAACATAGCTCAAGTAAATGGAAAATAAACAATTACAGCACCAAGCTGACTACTAAAGCCTAAAGGTACATAACTAAACTAATAACAAAAACAAATTAAAAGGAATAGAAACTTTATACCTTTTCCACTTCTCACTATTGTATTGGACATCTGTGAGAAGAAGAATGTCTCAATGTCATCACCAACAAAAAGAAAAAGAAACAGAAAGTGGTATAGTTTCAAAATCTAATTACTAGGTGGCACATGAAAGAGAAACATATCAGAAACACCAAATATTCTCTACAAATCTCATACAGAAGCCAACAGATATTCCCCTAACTCACATTGGAGTTCAAAAGCTCCACAACCGAGATCATATGCTTGTCACATGTCAATTTAACTATAAACAAGAATTTTAATACTGAATTATGACCATCTTGATCTTATATACTAGGTACGGAGCTTAAACTCCACGAGCAGATTATATGCTTGAGTGACACCAAAAGAACTGCTTAAATAATCAAGTCACAAACATATACTCGCTTCTGCCGATTTTAAATTCCACCATAGCATAACAATTCATCAAATCATTAAGTTGCCATAATTACACAAATTTACACGTTGCAAGTATTTAGTGATCCAAATTTTAACATAATGCCGCCATAACTAAACCTAAGGTCTTAGATTATCAACTTAGAAATATAAATTCGCAAATAAAATCAATTTGCTTACAGAAGAAACTGAAATCATTTTGGAAACAGGAAATCTCTGCATTAAGAATCTCTTAAAAGAGGTCCACTCCTTTGTTTGAACTGGGAAAGAATCGTCGTTTCCATTAGAACTACTCTCAAAATCGTGTCCGTCGACAGTTTCAACCGATGCATTAGAATCAGGTGCTCTAAGCGGATCAAAGAACTCCTCGTTGTTTCTATTTTCCTCGTTATCATCAACCTAAAATCATGGATTCTAAAAATATAATTAAATAACTCTAGAAATGCTAGAGGTTTTGGTAAAATCCGAAATACAAGAAAAAACGAAAACGAAAATTAAGTAGAGAATTTGAACCTGGCGGAGGATAGACTGAGGAGAGGAGGAAGAGAAAGGGTGGATATCGGCGCGTGATCGAGGAAGCGAGTGGGACTGCTCTTCTGCGATGTAGTTTCGAGGTCTGAACTCCATTGAAATACTTGCTCTCTCAGCAGAGCTAAGCGAAGCTTAGAGAACAACGAGATCAATTTCTTTTCTTCTCTCTCTTTCTCTCTCTTTTTATGAGACGCTAGGACATTAAATTCGGTTTCAGAGTTTTCCAACCACTTGAAACGCATCGTTTTATGTCCATCCTGGCAATTTTAGTGGGAGGCATTTAAAAGTGTTTTTGGAAAAAAAAATTATTAAAAGGTAAAGTAAAATTTTTTAGTTTTTGCTCCAAAGTACTTTTTAATTTAAGAACATTTTTAAAAAATTATTGTTAAACTAGTTCTTAATATTTATGAGTTTTTTGAGTGGGCCGTTCTGTCCATTTTAAATTTTAATAATATTAATAATTAATTTTTTATCCCGTGCAATACACAAATAATAAATTTAAGTATATCTATTAATTAAAATTCACACAGGTTTAAATTTATCTATTAATTGAATTATATTATATAATTTGTTCAAATTTTATGTCAATTACTTTAATATTTCAATATTACTCTAACTATGAAATTAATACATAAAAGTATAAATAAATAAGTTTTAAGTATTTGATGAGACATCCTGATATGATTATTTTAAACTATATCTTATTTACATCTGCATGGTTTCCTGAGATTTTTTATATGTTTTAAATTTATTTTTGTGATTTGATTTTTTTGTTTATATTGTAAATATTGTGTATTTTAATGTTTTTCATGCAAAAAATATTTCATGTGGAATTTCCAGGTAAAATAGGTTTGGGAAGAAGATGTCAATACATGGAACCATGAGATGAGATTCAATGCACTAAGCCTAAAGTTGACCCAAGATGATGAGTGAAAGTTCAAAGCTCAAAGATTAAAAATTTGTAATTTGAACACATTCAGGACTTTTAGTCGGAACACTTCTTAGTGTTTCGATTTGGGTGTACCTTATATTGTCGGAAACGGATTTGAAGATCTATTCAAATATTGGAACACCAACACCAAAATGCATCAAGAAAAGATCCAAAAGTAAAGATAAAGTTACAAGTTTCACATTGATGGACAGTTTTAACGCATTTTCGTGTTTAGCTCATATCTCCTAGCACAATTAGAGTCTGTAGTTGAATTTTTTACAGCATATAGACAAGATGCAAACCATCAATCAACTTTCTTGGATTTTCCCATTGAGAGACATTCACTTGGACAGAAAGAGTCATTTTCACAAATCTCTATAAATTGTCTTTGGTTTCAGCATAAGAGGTATCTTAAAGTTGTGTTCAAGATCATTTGCTTGTTAAGTTTTTATTTGTTTCATTATTCATGTGAAATTCTAAGTTTCTTATATCTAATGTCTATTTCATTTAAGTTTGATTTGTTTACTTTTGTTATATTATTTTAAGTTTTCAATGCTGAGGTGAAAGGGTGAAACTCTTGGGAAATATTAAGGCAAATTCCATACACATCATTTGAGTTAAAATTAATTATCAATCATTTGTTATAATCATTTTTGTAAAGTAAGATATTTTATTTGTTATAGACAGTATATGACACAATGAATGCTTGGATAAATTAACATTGATTTGTTGTAGACATAAAAATTGACATAATAAATATTTGAATTGTCTTTAATAAGTCTTAAAGTTATCAAGTGATTATAATATCATATGTTATATTTTTGGATTGAACTTAAATAGTTGAACTGTCATCTTGCACCATCCTTTGCTTATGGATTCATTTGCTAAACTCTTGGACTTTATTGAACAATCATTTTGGACACTCCATTGCCTTTGCTCATGGATTCATATGTTTAATTAGTGGATGTACATTGCTAGATCATTCGATTGGGACTCCATTTATTTGTGGATTCTAATTTAGTAATAACATTCAGTATTAAAATTTAATCATAATATGACACCAATAGTTGATCCTCTAACTCAACATATTTTCTTCCTGGTATTTGCTTTTTATTATTTTTAGTTAATTTATTGCGTTGACTTTTTATTTCTAGTGTTTCTAGCTATTACTTTTGTCGAAACCATTTTTTTGAAAAAAGGGTCTACTTTATCTTTTGAAAAGAAAACGAAAATTGAGAGTGGCCACCATTCTTTTTTGTTTAAGTGTTATCGGATCACCTAGAAATTTGGTCATTTTAATAAAACATTTCGATTTACTAAAACAATGATTTTGGTCTACGAAATTTGAGAAAATGGGTTCGGGAGTCGGTTTCGTACGAGGAAGGATTAGCACCCTCGTAACGCCCAAAATTGGTACCTAATTGATTAATTAATGTCTTAATGTCGAAATTTAAAAACTCGAAAAGAATTTATAATATGATCCCTCTTTTTATTAATGTTAATTTTGCAAAGATGTTTAAATAAATCGAAGCAGATGTTAAAGACCTTCTCGTCCTGAAGTAATAGAATGTCACATCCAACACGTTAGGACACAACACTTTAAACCCTCGAGAGTAAGCTGGTCTTTGGATTTTCAAAACTCATGCACCTTAATTTTAAAAGGTTATTTGGTTATTTGGGTCAAACGAAAAAATCAAAACCCAGCACGTTAAGGCACTATCTCTCGAATCCCAAAAAAAATAGAATATTGCCTTTATTTTTAAATTTTTCTTCTTAAATAATTATCAAACATAAGCTAAAACGACATGGGCTTATTCGAAATGTGATTCAAAGATAGCCAATTATATTTAAACATAGTTCACGGGGAATAATAATGCAATAATATAAAACAACTATACAAGTCAAGAATATAGGATAAATAAATGATATGATAATACTAATGTACTATGATAGTCATAGTAATATTAACAAACAAATTACAATAATAATAATACGTATGAATATGAATAAGTAAAGATGAAATAATAAATAATAGTGAGGACAATAATGACAAAGTAATAAATAAATAAATATAATGGAAAAGGTTTAAAAATATTGAAAGTAAAGAATCAAATTAAAATAAAATTTAAGGCACAATTTATAATAAAACATATATAGAAAATAATAATGTCACGATGATAATAATAATAATAACCATATAATAATAGGGATGACAATAATAATACTATAAGTGAAAATCTAAATAATTTGATTTTTAAAAGTATATAAGGAATGTGTATAAATAAATAGATGATTAAATTATAATGATAGTAATAATAATGATAATAATAATAATGAGAACAATATATGTAGTAGAACATAAATAATCCAATTTTAAAAGAATATATAAAAAGGTAACAAATAACTAAGTGAAATAATAATGATGAATAATAAAACAGTAGCAATAGTAAAGGTATAAGTAAAATAAATAATTAATGAGGAAGTAAAAAAGAAATGAAAAAAGCAATAAATAAATAGACGCAAGAATTAGAATAAAATACGAATGAATAATGTATATAAGTTAGCAAACGAACAAACTGATAAAATAAAGGAATAATGAACATATAAGCAAGTAAACAGATAAATAAATAAATAAATGGATTAAAATAAAAATGGCTTAATTGAAACTTAAACAAAGTAAAAAAGGGTGAGTTGAAATTAAAATGAAATTTAAAGTCTTAAATAATAGTAAATGAGTGAATAACCATAAAAGGGATTAAATTGAAAATTTAAACAAAACTTGAGTATAAATCATAATAAGCTAAATAATAAAAACCAAAATAAGGACTAAAATTAAACGCGCGTAGAAGCGGAAGGACTTGATCCGCAAATATTCCACCAAAGTAAAAACACGCGGATCCTCTAGCATGGGGGTCGGGTAATCGGGTCGGCCCCCCAAAACGACGCCGTTTTGGGCGTTTGGGGGCTGATCAAAACGACATCGTTTTGATATTGCTATTTAAGCAGATTTTTTTTTAAAATTTCATTTCTTCCGAAAAAATAAAAAAAAAAACTTAAAAAAAGCTTCTTGTTTTTTCTCTCGAGGTTTTTTCGGCCATAGCCATAAGTCGGCCAGTGCGCGCCAGTGGCGACCACCGGTCTGACGGCGCTACCGTCCACGGTGGCCAGAAATTTCAAAAAGAGCCATTTTTCTTGGCTTTTCAAAATCGAGCCCCCAAGACGCCATTTTTCATCGGAAATGACAAACCTCAGCCGCCTAGGTCAGGTGATTTTCTGCCCCTTTTTTGTATTTTTTGTTATCTTCCTTTAAGATACTAGTAAAAGACAATAAAAAATAAAATAACACAAAAAGAACCACCTTTAAGCTCTTGCGACTCGATTTCTAATCTGTATTTTCTTCTATTCGAATTTTTTTTTTTGTATTCAATCTAGTGTTTTTTATTTCCGAAAAATCCCCCTTTTACATTGGTTTCTTTTCGGCTTTATAGCAGATTACAAAATATATTACTTCTATTTTGTTTTCTGTTTGCTACTGTTGCCATTGTCTCTGCTTTTGTTTTGCTTGTTGCTTTGGTTTTGCAGGTGCTGTCAGAGGCGTGGAGGAGGCCGGTGGCAGCGTTGCAGCGGAGAAGGTGCTGACACCACGTGGGGAGCGGCGCACTAAGGTTTCTGCTTCTATCTTTTGGCTGAAATTTATTTAGATTTTGGGCCTATCGGGCCATTAGGGTTTTTGTTAGTTTGGGCCGTGTTAGGCTTGGTTTTGGGTATTTGTAATTGAGTTTTAATTTTGGTTTTAGTTGGTTTGTAAATGGACATTTGGGCTTGTTATAATTTGGTTTTATTATTTTTTAATTTTGGTTTATAATGGGCCGGGCAAATTGGGCCTGTTACAACTTTCATTTTCAATGCTTATTCCAAAGTCAAGTGTTAAATTTCTGTTCTAGCCTAATACTTGTAATCTTATAAATTCTAATAAGCTTCTATGTGGATCGACCTCAGACTTCCGATATTTTATTACTTGAATATAATCTGCACTTAGGTTGTAGACCTAGAAAGCCATTGTCTAGTTTTTGGCATCGTTACCAGAGAAGGTAAGATTTAGATTACAAGTTTATAAGTATTCTTTTTTCTGTATAGATACTTGGCTGGCTATACATATTCAAAATTTCTTGAAAAATTCAATTGAACCATTTTCAATGTTGGAAACGTTTCAAAGATTTGTTAAATAGTGTTTAGGAATTAAAATAGGGGGTTTTAAAGGTTAAAATCAGATATAATGAGGTTAACAACCGGCGGGTTGCGCAATCAGGTCGAGCCAACCCTGCAAAAAATTGCAGTGATGTCGCGACACAGAGGTTTCGTGTCACGGCACTTCTGGCAGTTTGTCGTTGTCGTGACATTGGGGTTCAATGTCGTGACACATTATGAAATTTTGGAATTCTAGGTATATTGTCTTTGGTATCGCGACACACGGAGTCTATCTCGCGACATCGAGTCGGTTTTCTCAATTTCTTCAATTTTGGCTTTGGTGTTGCGACACGGGACTACCATGTTGTGACATTAACCCTATTTTTTCTCAAAATTCCAATTTCTAGAACGTCACAGTTCCTATAAAACGTAGATTTGATACAAATCAGAATCTAGACTAAACGGTTAGTTAGATATACAATAATTTACATAAAATTAAATATTAATCTAAATTGTCAAGTTTTACTGTCAGATTCATCCGAAAATTCCATTAACGTATGCGAGGACATGTTTTTGTTTCTTTTAATGTTAGTCCATCGCCCGTCGTACCACTCCACCTTCTTCCCTTTGTCCCTTTCTTTAAACTGTTCTTTCGACTTGCATTAATTACTAAAAATATTTCCCTTACTTCAGGGTAATCATATCTATAAATAGATATTTCATTACAATATTCTTTTAGTTTTTCCTGATTTTCCCCACTCTGTTGGTGACCACATTTAAAAATTTATGTTTAACCATTAATCTTCATGGTTAATTCATTTTTTTTATAGATCAATGGTAGGCCTTGACGTAGCTAGAAAAGGTCTGCCTAACAGAATGGGTATCTCTCGATCTTATTCAACGTCTAAGACTACAAAATCTGTCGAAATGATAAAGTTGCGTTCTTTGACTAACACATCTTCCAGCACTCTTTGCGGATGCACTGAGGATCTGTCAGCCAACTGTAGTGTAATTTGTGTTTTCTTAAGGTCCCCTAACCAAAGTTTTTCAAATATAAATAAAGGTATTAAATTGACGCTGGCTCCTAAATCACATAAGACTCTATTGAAATGGATGCTCCCTATTTCTATGGGAATTGTAAAATTTCCCGAGTCTTTTAGCTTTTGGTGAACCTGTTTAGATACAATAGCATTATAGAAAATACTCATATTAACTTGTTCACCTATTTTAATTTTCCTACGCGGTTGGGTCTGTCCACTAATTATTGATATCTATCATCCTCTTAGATAGCCTTCACCGTAGATGGTCTTTGGCCATATGTATATCATTTAATTAGCCACTGACAGGATTTCATTGCCATATTTTCTATTAATTTATACGTATCCTCGTACGTTCGGTTCATTAAGGCTCCTCCTACAGCTCCATCCAATCTTGACCTTGCCTGTACATCCAACCCATTATAGAAGATTTGCAGTTGTAACCACTCAGGCAATGATATTGACATTTCTGAATCAGTGTCTTAAAACGTTCCTAAGCTTCGTGAAAACTTTCTCCCTCTAATTATTTTAACATAGCAATCTCTCTTCTTAGTTGAACCATTTTGCTAATAAGGATGAACTTTCATAGGAACTTTCTTGCAAGTTCATCCCATGTCATGATGGACCCTGGTGCATGTAAATCTAACCAAGAAAAAGCGTTATCTATTAATGAGAAGGGGAACAACTAAAGATGAATAGCGTCATTTGTGACCCCTATTATATTTAAAAGTGTCACAAAACTGGAGGAACTGTTTTAAATGCTGACTCAGATCTTCTGTCATCATTCCTCGAAACTGTAATTTTTTTTTGGATCATCTGGATTATAGCTGGCTTGATCTCAAAGTTATTGGTCGTGATGGCTGGTCTTGTTATACTCCCTTGAACCATATCTAGATTTGGTAGCGTATATTCCCTCAAATTTCTTTCGTTACGCGCCATATTTGCGGCTAGTTGTGGTGGTGGTGGATCTTCTAAGTTATTATTGTTAACTTCGTTAAACTATGGATTATCTCATAGTGGTAAATTACCTACAACAGGTGGTTGGTTCTACATTTTTTGTTACTGTTGTTGCTATTGCTGTCGATGATTCCTACGAATTATTCTTTCTGGATCTATGACTGGTTCTATAGGTGTTCCCCTACTACGAGTCATACACTAAACCCAAAGAAATTAGTAAAAATAAGAAAATAAAATTGTAGCTATAATTTAAAAAATTCCTAATTATTCTATTAAAATGCAAACAATAAAGCCAAATTAATGACGTTGCCTCCCCAGCAATAGTGCTAGCAACTTGACCGCTCTAGACATACCAACATCTGGAGTAGAAACCTTACACAAGATATATTAAAAATGTGGTTTCCACAAGTATACGGGTCAAGTTGTAATATAGTTACAATATAGTGGGTGAGTACTCCAAGGATCGTACTTAAGGGAGGCAAGCACTAAGTTAACTCTAACCTAAGGACAAATAGATCTAATTAGTATCTTAGATAAATTATATTATGATAAAATATAAAGAAAGGTTTTTAGGATTTATAGTAATAGTAAAAAGAAAATAAATAAATAAAGAACGAGAAATCAAATAGTAGAATCTGTCAAATCTGAGCATGGGCGATTAGCTGGCTTTGGTAACCATAATCAACTGTTGCTTTGGGGTTTTTTGTTAAATCAACTAGTTGATACCCCATAATGATCTTCTGATCTTTCACTAGAATAACGAGTTGACAAGAACTACTTATCTCTCGACCTTATGGTCCAAACTGGTTCAGGGTTAAGGTGTTCACGAATTGACCATCCCAATTTTGGGTCAATTCCAACCTTAATGTCTTCTTAGGGTTTCCAAGCCTAGAGTTTAAGTTCTTCTTTTCCTAAACAGTTGATTCACTAAGAGAACCCTATAAAATAGTTAATTAATCATATCTCCACTCGCTAATCCCCCACAGGAGGATTAGTTCCTCATGGATCTCATAAACAATATAAACTTGATATATAGAATAGACATGAATAATAATTCAATAATATAAAGTTTAGAAGAGTCCTGATTTGTATTGAATAGAATGTCAATTCCTTACAGAGTTTGATCAAGTTCACAAATTTGATCACTTCCGCAAAAGTAAAAAATAGAACTGAAATAAACCTAAAACCTAATAAAATAAAAAGACTAAAGACTAAAACTAGGAAGAAAATTATACATTTTGAAAAGCTGTCTATAAATTGTGTTAAATGAGCCTATTTATAGACTTAAAGTAGTCGTTGTCTTTAACCCTAGGTCAACTAACATCCTCGTGCTTAATGTTTAATTGTGCAAACCAAAATACCCCTGACTCGTAATTATTTCTTGTACAGAGTTGATGTTACGACACACCAGGTCCTGTGTCGCGACATCAAAGGTAATATGATCATCTTCAAGGTATCTTCAAGGGTGTATCGCAACATCCTTAGGCTGTGTCACGACACTGAAGACAATCTTGAAATTCTTCTATTTTACTCTCTATGTTGCAACATCCAACTCTCCGTGTTGCAACACAGCGACCAGTAACGAGTTAACACACCTTCTAATGGTCTTCTGCATACTCAAAAAGCATATTAGCTCACCTTTAAGCCTCATTCGGCCCGTAAGGTCAATAAAAGACTCAAATTACACATTTTATTAAATGTAAATAGAATTACAAAAACTTAACTAAAACTTAACCAAAGTACTTATATTCAAGCTCCTAAAGTGCAAAAACTAGTTCAATCTGCTACATCGAATTACGATAGATCAGAGACACATGTGGAAAGAACACCCTAAATCTAGGATCTACTCGGACGTAAGCTCAGAGCTTTCACTTTTTGACACTAACAAGAAATTATCACTCTTGTCATTGGCCAAATTAGCACAAGCTAAATCTTCCTCTTTGCTCTCAGCAACCCTTTTATTTTGCAGTTTATAACAATCTACCTTGACGTGACCTAACTTCTTGCAATAGCGACATCTCTTGTCTCGCTTGCTTGATGCTACCAAAATTAAGGCTTGCCTATCTGACTTACTATTCAAACCGAACTCATTTTCGAGTTTGTTTTTGCTCAACAGATGACCTTTCACATCCTCGAATAGGAGATTATCTCTGTCATAAATAAGAGTTTTCTTGAAAAACTTGTATGAACGGGGTAAAGAGTACAATAATAGCATAGTTTGATCCTAATTGTCAATCTGAATCTCAACAATTTTAAATCATTCAAAAAAGTACTATATTGACTGATGTGACCTCTAAGGTGTTCATTTTCGTCCATGCGAAACGTTTATAAGCATTGTTTCAACACTAATCAATTAGCCAGAAATTGTCGTGTAGAGGGTTTCTAACCTTGTGCATAAGGTGAATGTCGTTTTCTCCATCAAAACTTCCTACAACATATTATTTGTTAGAAATTATTAAATCGTGGATAGAGCTTTTTTGTCTAACCTATCTTATTCTGATTTATCCATGTCTGTAGGCTTCTTCTTTGTAAGGACCTTCTCAAAATCGCCCTGAATCAGGATTGTCGTCCTCTAAACTTGCCACAGATTGAAATTTTTGATGCCATCGAACTTATCAATATCAAACCTTATTGCTTCCATCTTTGAGCAAGTTGATCGCGAAAATCGATTAAGCTTTAATATCAGTTTATTAGGGTTAAACCTGATTAAGTAATGAATAAGTAAAATAAAAAAAATTGAAAAAATAAAACAAATATATTTTACATGGAAAAACCCTCCTAAGAGAATAAAAAATCACAAGTAAAGATAAGTTCACTAAAACGACAAAAACGAAGAGTATAAAAGATGGAGATAAAACTAAACCCTGAAACTCGAAATAATAAACTTTAAAACGTAAACACAAAATTCTCTAAAAACTTGTTTATGATGGAAAAATGTCTATTTATAGACTAAATTTGTAGGTTAAATAATATTAAATTAATCTACGTTAATCAAACTTTAAGTAGAAAATTAAAAACGAAATTTACCTAAAAAAAAACCTAAAAAATACGATGTAACGCCCCAAAATTCTTATTTTCTTTTGTCATTGTGAAAATGTGACACAAATGTATATCTGCTTCTGTGTTTAAGTGTTTTGGGTGTGAGTGAAAGGTTCCAAGCTCAAGCCCTGACTTTGGCAAATTCTAGTATTTTTCTGACTTAACCCCTATTTCTGGCTACTAGGCTTTTAATTAAAAGTTTGTAAGTACTTGCCAGAATGGGCTTGCTGGTCTGGTGGTTAAGGGGAGTGTTGGTTGGCAGAGAGTTAGGAGTTCAAATCCCTGTGTAAGCGTAAGGAGAAATATTTTTATTTGCTCGTCGGTTGGAGAGTTTGAGTTGCATTGGAAATCTGGGTAGTGGGAGTTTGGTAGAGAGAATTTAAGGGAGTGGATTTTGGGGTTATTAGATTTTCGAAGCATTATTGTTTCTTTTTTGCAAAATTTCAGTTTTTCCAAAACTCCCCACCTTTCTGACGCCATCTATTTTCTCTTCTTCTTCTCCTTTCATTTTTCTATTGTCAAACCCAAATTCTTCTTTCCTTTTTTCTTTCTGTTTTCGTCTCTTATTGTTGGCTGTAAAAAATAAAATAAAATAAAATAAAATAAAGAACACACAAATTTTACGTGAAAACCCTTTTGGAAAAAACCACGGGCAGAGGAGAAGAAATTCACTATGTCGAATTCGAATCAGTTACAAGAGGAATAGACTATGTCTATTTATAGGCTTGTAAAGCCATATTCTGGTAAGACTGAAACTGTAACAGCCTAATTTCAGTGGCATCGGAACAATGTTTCGAGATCACTAAATCCGACAAATGAGTAGGAAATATTATTAATTTAGTGAGTATAAGTTAAATGTGAAGTTAGGAAAAATTTTGAAATAGTGAATAGTGTACAAAAATATATATATATTAAAATAATTAGAATCAAAAACGAGGTATCGAGACCTCGAGAATTTTAAATCGAGCCATAAATGTTTTTATAAATATTTATGGAGTGCTAATAAGTTAGTATTAAAGTTTCGTCAAGAAATTTTTAAAATCTTGATAGCTAATTAAATAAAAAGGACTAAATTGAAAAAGGTGTAAAAGTTGCTAAAATGATTAAATAGCTTAATTGTCAAATGAGGAAGGACCTAAAGTGCAAATAAGCCCAAAGGAGATATTTTGGGCGGCAATAGCTGAGAAAAATCAGAAAATGGGTGAAATAAGGGCAAAATTGGAAAATTGCCAAAATTAACTAAATAAAAATGGGACTAAATTGGAATATCTAGAATTCTCTTCATTTCTCTTCATATTCATCAGCTGAAAAACAGTCATGGATGAGGGTTCAAGCTGGTTTTCATACTCTAGCTTCATGTAAGTTTAATTCTTGCTTTCTCCTTGAAATTTTTATGTTTTTGGACTTTTACAATTGGGTCCATACTATTTCATTAGTTTTTGATTCCATGGCTAATTTTTGAAGTTTTTATGGATGAGTACTGGAAGAATATGATGAATAAACATAGAATTGAAGCTTTAATTTTGACATATGGTGATTTTATCAAGTAAAATTGATGAAAATTGGTTTAGGACCTAATTGTGAAAGAGTTTGGAATTAAGGTCTAGTGTTAAAGTTCTGGTTTTCAAGGGTTATGAAGTAGTTTAAAATGATGGAACAAAGTATTAAATGAGAAAAATTATCTCAATTGAGGAGTTAATTGAACAAGGATTGAATTGTATGAACTATGAAATTTGGGGCTAAATGGAAATCAATATTTTTCACTAAAACTGTTTTGGGCAGCAGCAGTAGCCTAACTTTGAAAAATCACCAAAAATTGTATAAATCGAATTAGAGGATGAATAAAATATGAAATTAAATCTTATTGAGTCTAGTTTCATATAAAAGAAATTATGTAAGCAATTGAATTGTAAATCATGAGCTACAATAACTTTTGTGAGACAAGGTCAGAATGATTTCGGGTTCCCCTGTTCTGAATTTGGAAAATCATCAAAAATTGGATAAAAATAATTAGGGGATTAAATTTATATGTTTAGAATCCTTAATGAGTATATTTTCAATAGAAATAAGCGGGAACATCATCCAAATCTCGTACGATGAGATAATTAATTCTTAGTGAAGGAGGGTCGGAACTGTCAGACAGCAGAACAGGGTTAACTTTAAAGAATAAACTGTACTTATTGGCTAAACCAAAAATTATAAAAATTTTATGATAATAAGATATGTAAGTCTAGTTTCAGGGAAAATTATCGGATCTTAATTTCGAGTTCTGTACCTTAAGATATAAATAATTTAGTAACTATGGCGCAAATGGACAGTTTTGAATATACATATAAGTAAATAGTGAAATTATTGATAATGTTACTTGTTGCATGTTATATAAATAAAGGATGTGGAATGGAGAGAGAAGGAGGAAAATATGTATGAATATTCAGCTAGCATGGCTAATTTGCATGTTTTAGGCTCATGGACTAAATTGAATAAAAGTAAAAATTTATGGACAATTTTGTAAAAATGTCAGAAATGACCAAATTGCATGAAATGAATTATTTTATTATTTAAAATTACAAAATTGAATGAAATTATTAATTTAGCTCAAGATCAGGGAAAAACATGTTTTAAGGATTAAATTGAAAAGTGTTGAAATTATGGAAAATTCTGATATTTTATAGAATTCATGGGTCGTTATCAATTTGTTTGAGAATAACGGCTGGAAATAAGGATTAAATTGCAATAATTTTATTTTATTTTAACCTAAGGATGAAATCGTCATTAATTAAAAGTTTAGGGGTAAAATGGTAATTTTGTTTAGAGTATTAGTTGAATGTATTACAACATGAAATAAATGAAAACGACGATCAAATTTCTTTATAAAGATCCGGATAACTCGAATATGAGACTTGAACATGGAAAAGAAAAGATATCGGATTAATAAAATTATAAGCATGTACAAGTAACGAGGTAAGTTAGTGTAACTTGAATTGTATTCTTAAATGCATGAAATATCGATATAATGAATTTCCTAATTTTATGTTTATGAAGAAATGGCAAGAGAATGATATTTATCATGACATGTAAATAGGTGATTATTTTTGATACGTTGATACAAGGAAATTAATTAAATTGAGACGAGTAATAAATTCAAGTAAAACATATCGAGAAAAATAAGTACGTTAGGGGACAATATGTTTGATTTTAATCGATTCTAAATATGAACGTTAGATAAAATAAAATATCTGATAAATAAATCGGTAACTCCGGTAATGCTCCATCACTCTATTTCGGTGACGGATTCGGGTTAGGGGCGTTACATTTAGTGGTATCAGAGCTAAAGTTTAGTCGGTTCTCGGACCGAATGTAGTACATGTGAAGTATGATTATATGTGAATATCTGAAATATGTATTGGTATTGAATTGTATACTGATTAGAAAGTGGAAAAGTGAATTTGAATTGAATTGAATGGAATGGAATGGAATTATGATTAATTGAAGTGTGTATTACTATAATTCAAATTTTAATTATTATTGATTGCTGAATTTTTAATTGTTATGTATGGTAAGTAAGAATTATTGTGTTTTGCAATTGAAATGGATTGATATAGTATGTGATGAATTTATTGAATTTATATTGATTGAATTGGTGTATATTAATATATTTAATATATATAGATTATTTGAATTGAATTGAATTATGAGTATATTTGATTATTTGAATTGAAATATAAATTGTTTGAAAATTTTAAATATGAGATTTGTGATATTTGAATATTTGTTATTGAAAAGTGAATTGAATTGTATAGAATTATGAATTTATGTGAATAATTGAAATATATTTGTTGAATTAAATGAAAATGTATGAAATTATGAAAATGTGTGAATATATATGAATATTATATTAGTATATTGATAAAGGAATTATTAAATTGAGAAAGTGAATCAAATACCCTATTAACAGTATCGGACTAGATTGGATACAAATGGCATGCCATTGGATTTGTGATGTGATGAGGAGATTTGTAGTTCGGCCGAGAAGATGTTTTTCGTTATTATAACTTCGGTTTATCAGAAGAGGCATTAAAAATGCCTTTCGGTGTGTTATGGAGGATTTATAATATTAGGGTGTGTTTGGGTTGGACATTCGTGTGTTTGGGAGGATATGATATCTTGGTGTGTTTGGGAGGCTATATTATACTTTGGTGTGTTATGGAGGATTTATAATATTCAGGGTGTGTTTGGGCTGGATATTCGGTGTGTTTGGGTGAAATCGCATATATCCGCCAAAGTCCGAGTCTTGTTAATAGGGGTAAATATGAATATTAAGTAAAATTGAAATAAGAATTAAATTCCCTATTAACTTGTCGGGCTAGTCGGATATAATTGGCATGCCATAGGATTGGAAGAGTACGGGATTTATCGGCTTTACCGATCAAGCACTTATGTGTCAATATTCTTGCTACCGTTAACGATTCGCACTTTGTGTGTCGGATATTGTTACCGCATCTTTATCTTAGCATCGCTCCGATTTGTTCGATGAGGTACTCTGTGTAATCGCATCGCCATCTCTATCGTTTCTATTTCGCCGACCGATGAGGCACTATGTGCCATACTGGTGTGTTTGGGTTGGAATCCGTGTATCCGTCAAAGTCCGGATTGTTAATAGGGTGAATAACTGAAATGAGAAAATTATATAAATTTGGTTGCTCGTACTATTAAAAAAAAATATGAGAAAGAAATTATGAGTTGAATTCTCAATTGAAATGAAATGTGAGATTTGGAAAGGTTCATGAATTTGCTAAAATATTGGATTATTGATATTGAAATCAGTTGAATAAATGAAATGAGAAAATCAAATGAATTTGATTGATTGAACTTTTGAAAGTAAAAAAAAAAAAAAGTGGAATTAAAAATTGAAATGTGAATTGAAATTGAGATATGAGATTGAAAGCTTGAATCAAAGGTTCATAAATTAATTAAAGATAGTATAGATGATATATGATGCTATTTGATGAAAGACTATTGTCGAGATATGAAATTAAAGCATAATTAACACATATGACTTATATTGTTACATGTTTGATGTTTGTTATTTATTATAGTTTTTATAATTTGAATTATGGCAATACCACTGAGTATAAACGTACTCAACGTATGGTTGTATTACTATAATTCAAATTATTTATTATTAAATGTTAAATGTTAAATTATGTATATGGTAAGAGAAGTATGAGTTAGTGATATTGAGATAATTGAAATGTGTTTATGATGAGAAGGAACTTAGAAAGGTATGAATAGAAGTTCATGATATGTATGTGATAATGTACGAAATGAGATAATCAAAAGTTGAGAAATGATGAAACGTGAATGAGAAATGAAAGTTTAAATTGTGATAAGCTTATCTATGTTTGTATGGCATTCATATGATATTATGTGTCTGACTTGTTTGGTTAAGTAAATGCTATGAGTAAATTTACTCAAAATTCATGAAATGTATGTTTAATTACACTAGTTTGAAATGGATAAATGAAAAGTTCGTGTAACATAATTATGTATGTTAATTTGTTTGAAGTGAATTATGTAATTGTGATGATATGATGTTGATGATAAATGCTAAGTTATATGTGTGTATTTATGAGAGCTTAGTTAGAGGCCTTACGACCTCACCCTCTTACCAATGTAGTATTTTATAACGAAAATTTACAAAAAAAAATAAAAAAAATTGTTGAATAAGTTCACAAATGGGAAACTAAAGAGTCTGAGAATGGAATAATTAATAATGTAGTCGGAGTTGAAAATAGTTTGACAAGTAAATACGATTTTGAAAAAGATATCGATTACTCTAAAGATCATTCAGATTACGTAATGACACGGTTAAAGAAAAAGTTAACCTCGGCTAGTCGACTTATTCAGATATGATATCTGAAGTATGTGTTTGCTGAAATTTTTCCCGAATTGGTTTTCGTTAGTGAATGGAATGATGCGGGGTTCATGATGATAGAATTAGTCAGAAAAATGATAATTGAGTAATAAAGATGATTGTGCGTGATAGTTACAGTTGAAACGAATATGATCATCTTTTCTGGGTATTCTATATATTCTTTTATCCTCAGAGATATGTGTGTGGTTATTCAGTCTATGGTGGAGTTCTGATGTTTTGAGAATGCTAGTTAATTATGATGTTAGACGAAAGCTCTATTGGTCTGGTCGGTTTATGATCGTCATTTCTTCATCTTTTTGGAATTCTATTTTAATATGTTGGAAATGAAGTTAATGGTAAAAATTTATGTGAGACTATTCTTATGTTTCTCCGATCATGATTTTGTTTTATACATGGGGAATATATTATCTCTGTTATGATGGAAGTCCGTGAGTCGGTAAGCAATGTTTTTCTTTTGGCTTTCTTTGAGAAATTATCAAGATCTTTATTATCTTTTTGTGAGTTAGACGTACTAGTGATTGTATCAGCGTTACATAATATTTTTGAGTTCATATTCAGATGTCTATTTGTTAGCAAGTGTTTTAACATTAAGAACATTTAGGATTATTGTAGTCAGTGATAATACTAGTGTGTTATGAGATAGAATGACTATAGATTTCGAATTGGGATTGTCATTAACATCGGAAAGGAAAATGTTATTTAGTTTATGGTTGTTCATTTGACAAAGAAAGATCTGTATGATCATTTGATGAAGTACTGAGTTTTCCTTTTGTGATCAAATTGAGTATATGTGTCCTTGAGAGGGTAATTTAGAATTTTGACAATATGTTCCAACATTGTGTTCTAGAGTTCAAAGGCGACAGGAAAAAGATATTCGAGGTTAAATCAAATTGTGATTCTAAGAAGTTAGTAAAAGTGTTTATGAGTGTTGAAAGTAACTTTTCTCGTAAGATTTTCAGAACTAAAATCCCTAAAGGGGAGAGTTGTATGACCTAATTTTGGTGGTGTCGGAACAATGTTTCGAGATCACTAAATCCGACAAATGAGTAGGAAATATTATTAATTTAGTGAGTATAAGTTAAATGTGAAGTTAGGAAAAATTTTGAAATAGTGAATAGTGTACAAAAATATATATATATTAAAATAATTAGAATAAAAAACGAGGTATCGAGACCTCGAGAATTTTAAATCGAGCCATAAATATTTTTATAAATATTTATGGAGTGTTAATAAGTTAGTATTAAAGTTTCGTCAAGAAATTTTAAAGTACTGATAGCTAATTAAATAAAAAGGACTAAATTGAAAAAGGTGTAAAAGTTGCTAAAATGATTAAATAGCTTAATTGTCAAATGAGGAAGGACCTAAAGTGCAAATAAGCCCAAAGGAGATATTTTGGGCGGCAATAGCTGAGAAAAATCAGAAAATGGGTGAAATAAGGGCAAAATTGGAAAATTGCCAAAATTAACTAAATAAAAATGGGACTAAATTGGAATATCTAGAATTCTCTTCATTTCTCTTCATATTCATCAGCTGAAAAACAGTCATGGATGAGGGTTCAAGCTGGTTTTCATACTCTAGCTTCATGTAAGTTTAATTCTTGCTTTCTCCTTGAAATTTTTATGTTTTTGGACTTTTACAATTGGGTCCAACTTACTATTTCATTAGTTTTTGATTCCATGGCTAATTTTTGAAGTTTTTATGGATGAGTACTGGAAGAATATGATGAATAAACATAGAATTGAAGCTTTAATTTTGACATATGGTGATTTTATCAAGTAAAATTGATGAAAATTGGTTTAGGACCTAATTGTGAAAGAGTTTGGAATTAAGGTCTAGTGTTAAATTTCTGGTTTTCAAGGGTTATGAAGTAGTTTAAAATGATGGAAAAAAGTATTAAATGAGAAAAATTATCTCAATTGAGGAGTTAATTGAACAAGGATTGAATTGTATGAACTATGAAATTTGGGGCTAAATGGAAATCAATATTTTTCACTAAAACTGTTTTGGGCAGCAGCAGTAGCCTAACTTTGAAAAATCACCAAAAATTGTATAAATCGAATTAGAGGATGAATAAAATATGAAATTAAATCTTATTGAGTCTAGTTTCATATAAAAGAAATTATGTAAGCAATTGAATTGTAAATCATGAGCTACAATAACTTTTGTGAGACAAGGTCAGAATGATTTTGGGTTCCCCTGTTCTGAATTTGGAAAATCATCAAAAATTGGATAAAAATAATTAGGGGCTTAAATTTATATGTTTAGAATCCTTAATGAGTATATTTTCAATATAAATAAGCGAAACATCATCCAAATCTCGTACGATGAGATAATTAATTCTTAGTGAAGGAGGGTCGGAACTGTCAGACAGCAGAATAGGGTTAACTTTAAAGAATAAACTGTACTTATTGGCTAAACCAAAAATTGTAAAAATTTTATGATAATAAGATATGTAAGTCTAGTTTCAGGGAAAATTAGCGGATCTTAATTTCAAGTTCTGTACCTTAAGATATAAATAATTTAGTAACTATGGCGCAAATGGACAGTTTTGAATATACATATAAGTAAATAGTGAAATTATTGATAATGTTACTTGTTGCATGTTATATAAATAAAGGATGTGGAATGGAGAGGAGAAGGAGGAAAATATGTATGAATATTCAGCTAGCATGGCTAATTTGCATGTTTTAGGCTCATGGACTAAATTGAATAAAAGTAAAAATTTATGGACAATTTTGTAAAAATGTCGAAATGACCAAATTGCATGAAATGAATTATTTTATTATTTAAAATTACAAAATTGAATGAAATTATTAATTTAGCTCAAGATCGGGAAAAACATGTTTTAAGGATTAAATTGAAAAGTGTTGAAATTATGGAAAATTCTGATATTTTATAGAATTCATGGGTCGTTATCAATTTGTTTGAGAATAACGGCTGGAAATAAGGATTAAATTGCAATAATTTTATTTTATTTTAACCTAAGGATGAAGTCGTCATTAATTAAAAGTTTAGGGGTAAAATGGTAATTTTGTTTAGAGTATTAGTTGAATGTATTACAACATGAAATAAATGAAAACGACGATCAAATTTCTTTATAAAGATCCGGATAACTCGAATACGAGACTTGAACGTGGAAAAGAAAAGATATCGGATTAATGAAATTATAAGCATGTACAAGTAACGAGGTAAGTTAGTGTAACTTGAATTGTATTCTTAAATGCATGAAATATCGATATAATGAATTCCCTAATTTTATGTTTATGAAGAAATGGCAAGAGAATGATATTTATCATGACATGTAAATAGGTGATTATTTTTGATACGTTGATACAAGGAAATTAATTAAATTGAAACGAGTAATAAATTCAAGTAAAACATATCGAGAAAAATAAGTACGTTAAGGGACAATATGTTTGATTTTAATCGGTTCTAAATATGAACGTTAGATAAAATAAAATATCTGATAAATAAATCGGTAACTCCGGTAATGCTCCATCACTCTATTTCGGTGACGGATTCGGGTTAGGGGCGTTACAGAAACACCTTATTCTAATCAATATTAAATAGATGGAATTTAATAAGGTTTAAAAAACCTTATTCTAAAATAAAATAAAAGAAGTGTAATTCTATATGGATTTTTCTTTTATTTTATTTTACCACTGTATTTTATTTAAATAAGGATTCGAGTCACTTAATTCTAACAATCTCCACCTTGACACGAATTCTCAATGACAAGTTCTTCATCGCGAACTCTCAACAAACAAGTTCTCCACCTCTTCCATAAAACCCCTTAAGGGTTTAACTTCAACAATAAACACCAACCAAGTCTAAGCAATGCTCAAACTTGGTTATAGGAAGTGACTTAGTCATCATGTACTAATTTTGCTCACAATAATATCACCACGAGCAATAATATCACGAACAAAATGATACCGAACATCAATGTATTTTGTTCTCTCATGAAACATTTGATTTTTTGTAAGAAAGATGCAACTCTGACTGTCACAAAATACTGTGCTGATTTGAAGGTCTTCATTGAGTTCACTGAAGGGTCCCTTTAACCAAATAGCTTCTTTACAAGCCTCAGTAATCGCCATGTACTCAACTTCAGTGGTAGACAAAGCGACTGTAGTTTGCAAAGTGGCTTTCCAACTTATTGCACAACCTCTGATTGTAAAGACATAACCTTTGAGAGATCTTCTTCTATCAAGGTCTCTAGCAAAATCAGCATCAACATACCCAATAACTCCATCTTCAGATCTTCCAAACTTTAAGCAAACATCAGTAGTACCTCGTAAGTATCTTAAAATCTACTGAATTGCTTTCCAGTGTTCTTTACTGGGGTTCGCCATATATATGCTAACTGCACTGACTGCATATGATAAATCTGGGCGTGAACAAACCATAGTATACATTAGAGGTCCCACTGAATTAGAGTATGGAACATGTGACATGTACTCAATCTCATCATCTGACTGTGGAGACAAAGCCGATGAAAGTCTAAAATGAGCTGCTAAAGGAGTACTAACAGGCTTAGCACTCTGCATATTGAACCTGCAAAGAACTTTCCCAATGTACCCTTCTGAGTTAGGTACAATTTACTTGCTTTTCTATCTCTGAGAATCTCCATACCAAGTATCTTCTTTGTTGGTCCCAAATCTTTCATCTCAGATTCTTCACTTAGTTGGGCTTTAACCTTTCTTATCTCTCATTTATCTTTTGCTGCTATCAACATGTCATCAACGTAAAGAAGTAGATACACAAAAGAACCATCACTGTTTTTCTTAAAGTAAACACAACTGTCAAAACTACTTCTTTTGAAATCATGAGAAGTCATAAAGGAATCAAACCTCTTATACCACTACCTTGGTGACTGTTTCAAACCGTAAAGGGACTTTTTTAGCAAGCAAACATAGTCTTCTTTTTCTGAGACTGTAAAACCCTCTGGTTGTTGCATATAAATATCCTCCTCAAGTTCTCCATTAAAAAATGCAATTTTTACATCTAACTGCTCAAGCTCCAAATCATGCATGGCCACAATACCAAGCAAAGCCCGAATCGAACTATGCTTCACAACTGGGGAGAACACATCTGTGAATTCCACTCCTGGAATTTGACTGTAACCCTTTGCAACAAGCCTTACTTTATATCTGGGTTCTTCAACTCTTAGAGTCCCTTCTTTCTTTTTAAACACCCATTTACAATGAACAATCTTCTTACCTTTAGGAAGTTTCACAAGATCCCATGTTTTTGTTTTTGTGGAGTGATTCCATCTCCTCTTGCATAGCAAACATCCATTTTTCTAAGTCTTCACAGCTAATCGCCTCAGAATAATTAGATGGCTCTTGATTCGAATCTATATCTTCAGCCACATTTAAAGCATAAGCAACTAGATCAGCCTCGACATACTTCTTTGGAGGTTTAATTTCTCTTCTAGTTCTGTTTTTGGCGATAGAGTATTGCGGTGAAAAAGCAACTCTATTCTCAATTTTTGTACTGGCTTGAGGAGTCGACTCTGTATTAATTTGATGCTCCACCTACTTTTGATTTTCTTTATTGGAAGAGTCTTTAAGAGATAAGTTAGGTAGCATAGTAGTTTCATCAAAAACAACATCTCTGCTAATCACAACTTTTCTATTTCCAGGACACCATAACTTATACCCTTTTACGCCAGCTTTATAACAAAGAAAAACACATTTAATGGATCTCGGTTCCAATTTTTCATTATCAACATGAGCATACGCAGGACACCCAAAGATCTTTAAATCAGAATAATTAGCAGGATTACCAGACCATACCTCTTGTGGAGTCTTTTTCTCAATGGCAACGGATGGAGATCGGTTGATCAAAAAACATGCAGTAGAGGCTACTTCTGCCCAAAATAACTTCGGTAAGTTGGCATTTGACAATATACATCGAACCTTCTCTATGATCGTTCTGTTCATTCGTTCTGCAACACCATTTTGCTGTGGAGTATGACGAACTGTCAAGTGTCTCACGATCCCTTCTGACTTGCACAATCTATTAAACTCATTAGAACAAAACTCTAAGCCATTGTCCGTGCGGAGGTATTTTATTTATTTTCCCGTCTGTTTTTCAATCATAATTTTTCAAGACTTAAATGTGGAAAACACATCGCTTTTCTGCTTCAGGAAGAACACCCAAACTTTTCTGGAAAAATCATCAATAAAGGTTAGCATATAATTAGCTCCACCTTTCGAAAGCACTCTGGATGGCCCCCACTGATCAGAATGAATATACTCCAACGTTCTCTTCATGTTATGGATTCCTCTAGTGAATCAAACTCTCTTTTGCTTCCCAAAAAGACAGTGCTCACAAAAATTTAGTTTGTAAATTCCTTGCCCATCAAGAAGTTCTCTTTTGCTCAATTCTACCATGCCATTCTCACTCATATGCCTTAGGTGCATATGCCAAAGTTTAGTAATATCATCATCTGACAAGGAAGAGCAAGTGACATCTGCATCACCAGTAACAGTAGAACCCTACAAAATATAAAACTTGGCAGTCTTTCTTTGCCCTTTCATCACAATAAGGGAACCTTTAGAAATATTTAAAACCCCACTTTCAGCTGTGTATCTGTACCCTTTTGAATCAAGAGTATTCAATGAAATTAAATTTCTCTTCAATTCTGGAACATGTCGCACATCACTAAGTGTTCTGATAACTCTATCAAACATCTTAACTTTAATTGTTCCAACACCTACGATTTTACACGAAGCATTATTTCCCATCAAAATAACACCTTCAGACACTGTTTCGTAAGTTGTAAACCAATCCCGATTAGGACTTATGTGGAAGGTGCAGCCTGAATCAAGTATCCACTCTTTTCTTACTTTAAAATCATTGACAGAAGCGACTAGAAGTTCATTATCGTTATAGTCTTCTACAACATTAGCTTCACTGGAATTTTTTTGTTGTTTTCCCTTTTGATTCACAGCCTCCCTTTTAATCTTGTTCTGTAGCTTATAGCACTCAGATTTAATGTGCCTTTTCTTCTTGCTGAAGTCACAAGTTTTACCTCTGTTTGAAGACTTCGATCTACCCTTAGATTTACCGCGAAGATTCTGTTCCTATGTCCTTCCACGATCATTATCAGCATTCTGACCTTGTCTCCCACGAGCAATAAGACTCTTTCCTTGAGAGTTGGGTTTAACCACAAGATGCTTCATCTTATCATATGAGGTCAAAGAATTATAAACCTCATCAACTGTAAGAGACTCTCGGCTATATAAAATCGTGTTTCTAAAGGTTGAATAAGACGGGGACAACGAACAAAGTAGAATCAACCCTAGATCTTCCTTATCATACTGAACCTCTATAGCCTCCAAGTTTGAGAGAATTTCTTTAAACACTATTAAGTGTTCGTGTACAGACGCACCTTCCTCCAAACGATGAGCATAAAGATGTTGCTTCATATGCAACTTGCTTGTTAGAGTTTTCGACATACATATTTGTTCTAGCATCTTCCATAATGCAGCGGCAGTCTTCTCTTTCATCACATCTTGTAAAATTTCGTTGGACAAATACGAATATAATTGTGTTAACGCCTTTCGATCATTACGCTTTTTCTCTTCATCTGTTAATGTCAAAGGCATCTTATCTATCCCTAGCAGGGCATCCTCCAGATCCATCTGTGCAAGAACTGCTTGCATCTTAATCTGCCACAACGCAAATCTGGTGTTGCGATCCAACAGCGAAGTTTAATACTTCAAAGACGTCATTATCGTGATCGAGATGAACAACCCAGAAGCTCTGATACCAATTTGTAAAAAATAAAATAAAATAAAAAACACGCAAATTTTACGTGGAAACCCTTTCGAGAAAAAACCATGGACAGAGGAGAAGAAAATTCACTATGTCGAATTTGAATCAATTACAAGAGGAATAGACTATGTCTATTTATAGGCTTGTAAAGCCATATTCTAGTAAGATTGAAACACCTTATTCTAATCAATATCAAATAGATAGAATTTAATAAGGTTTAAAAAACCTTATTTTAAAATAAAATAAAAGAAGTGTAATTCTATATGGATTTTTCTTTTATTTTATTTTACCACTGTATTTTATTTAAATAAGGATTCGAGTCACTTAATTCTAACATTGGCTACCACACCTTCGTTTCGTTAGGTTAATTTTCGTTATATGTTCCGGTAAGTGGAGTTTTTGCTTTCTTTAACTTATGATTTTTCCAACTTTGATTCTGGGGTTTTTGACGTTTGGCAATAGCATCTTGCCTGGATTAAGGGTCTCATCGTGCTATTGCGTAATCAACTATTTCGAGGTGCTGGGTAAGCTTTTCATCGCTTAAGGGATACGTTTCTCATTTCGAATTCGATTTTAGTTCGATCGATTAAGAGGTAAATTGAGTGAAATTAGTCAATTATAGGTTCTGGAGTGCTCGAGGATCGTTGTAGCATCAGGAGAAACTAGGTGTGTTCTCGATTGCACAGAAAATGAAGTTACGGTGAAAGCTAAAAACCCCACTGTCGATATTATACGAGTGTGTGGTCACCCATGTGGTGGGCCGTGCGATGGGACACAAGTTTGTGATCGATGAGGCTAGGCCGTGCGCGCGGGACACGGCCGTGTGATGGCCAAGTAGGCTATGTGGGACGCACGGGCTAGACTGATTTGGGTCGTATTGGCCACACGGGCATGTGGGTCCACATGGGTAGTCCATTCAGGCGTGTGAAATTTTTGGCCAGGCCGTGTGCAAATTGGGTCGTGTAGGCCACAGATGCGTATGGGCCCATTTAACTGAAAAGTTTCTTAAGGTTGCACGGGTCGCCCAAGTCGACTGTGAAGCTACTGTGGGGTCAGTAAGCACTACTTGGACCCCTATATGCATAAATTGAATGCATGATGCTTATATGCATGTATACTGAACTGTATGTGTAACTGTTAATCATGTAATAGCATGTCATTTATTATATGTTTGGATTGCATTGGGTTGGGATGATGATATATAGAGGAAGTGTACTGAAAGGCTCTTAAGCCTAATATCTGACAGCTCGACTGCAAATCTACTAATAATGTGTCGTATTCGGTACTATTTGGAATGTAGAGGTGGGTAGGAGTTTTTAAACACCACATGGAGTGTAGGGATGGACAAAATTAGTGTGAAGAGGTTAATGGATAGGACTCTATTACTGGTTACTGTATGCATGACTGTTACTGTGATGGGCTAAGGCCCTAGTGCATAAATCGTCTTTGAATACGTCATCGAATCTGAAAAATCGAATCGAATCTGGGCTAAGGCCCAAATCATTATCGAACTGTAATAGGCTTAGGCCCAGATTACATATGACTGTTAACTGCTAATTAACTATATGCATGTTTTCGGTAGGGATTACACACTGAGTTTACGTAAACTCACCGCATTCTATTAAACTGCGCAGGTAATCCCTAGACTTGACGGTTCGGTGTAGCAGATGACTCTACAGTGACCACTAGTTTATCACACTGTTTAATATCATTTACGATTTTATTCTCTATTTTTATGGGTTGTTTTGATGTAATTTGGACAGTTTGCTTTTGTTTTGGGTTTAAACTGTTTTCATGAGATTTTGAACTGTAATGAAAACTCGATTTTATTAAAATTAACGTTTTTCTTAAATGCGAATGGTTTTCTTCAAATATCACAGTTTAAAAGCTTCCGCTACGAGATATGTTTTTAAACGAATCAAATAAGCGAGGAAATAAGTTTTGAAATGGGCGAGAGATAAATAAAAGCTAATAAGCGGAAACAGTTTTAACTTGATGAATTTAATTTTCAAATTCCATTCCATGTGACATTGCCAGATTCAGCCATAACGTCTATGTCGGGTTTAGGGTGTTACATACGAAGCATAACTCCACACTCAAAATTCATATCCAACCCCACTGCCGCTATCTCTAGTAGCCGCTCCCCGCTTTGCAACTTCCTCGATGTTGCCAATAATGGTGACAGATTTGTCACCAATGATACTGAAATGGTATAACGATACTAATTGATGAGAATGCTGTGATAGTTCTCGATAAATGTGGCCATTCATGTGATTATGTTGCTATTATAGAATAGAGTGAATCCAGTTTGTGAAGTCGACAAAGAGAAAGAAGAACCAATGATCAATGAATTGTCTGAGAATCAATGGTGCTGATGATTTTTTTTCTTGACTAATATTTATAGTGTTGAGCTTCAATATTAATTTTTTTTTAAATTGACTGAGAGAGATTTACGTTATTAAAATTATTGTTTTTGACAATAATTCTATCATATTAAAATTAATTTGAAAGATTTAAGCTATTAAATAGCAATGCAATTAGTATAATTAGAACCAAATGTCTAGAAAATTTTATTTACATAATAAATATTTTTCCAATAAAAATAGTATACGTAAAAATTATGAAAATATATCTATTTGGAAGATTAAAACTTTCATTGCATATAGTAATAAATTGTAGTATACGAAATATTCTGGCTGATTGTATGTACAATCAATTTTTTTTTATTTTGAAAATGAGGTAGGTAATCGATTTTAGTCACTCTCAAGAGAACATTTTTCCTCTTGTTCTGTAATCTTGAAACCTGGTCCTCTTCCGTCTTTCTTGTCCTTCACGTAGCCAGAAGCTTGGTCAATCACTATAACTCTCCATTTTCCTTCAGGCTCATTGCCTTACTGTTCCCTCTCTCCTTTGCGTCATGGTTCATTTTTCTTTTCCTTCTCATTGTGTAAAGCCAGGTTAATGCCCCTTTCTCTCATTTTCTTCGGAGGACATCATGGGTGGAATCTAGAGTTGAAAGATATTCCTCTTTGAGGCCTTTTCCAACAATCACTTTGCCAGTCACTCCCAATGGGGTGTTCTCCTTGATAGTGGGGATGGGATTTTGTAGTGGACAAACAGCGGCCATGTCTTCTCTTTGTGGTGTTAGGCTAGAGATCACACCAGTATTTTTGTATTTTTTTTGTCTTTCGCACTTTTCTGAATTCCCTATCATCGGGTAAGCAAGGTTTGGGCAACATGCTCTTACATATCATGGTACACAAAGATGCCATGACCACACAGTCGAAGTTATGGGCGAGGATCTCCTCTCTCACTCATGATTAAAAGAAATTGCTAAAGGATCAAAAGAGTCATCTCTCATCATATATTTGCACCCAATTAAACTCTTATCGATGAAAAATTAATTAATTAACTCCTTCAATTAATATTAATTGTGCTGATTGTTAAATTATGTTGACATAGAAAACGACAGCATATGACTGACACTTCGCATATTATCTGGAACTTATGCTAACATGACATATTATCATATTGACAAATATTTTTAAAAATGTAAAAGTTAGAAAATTAAAATATTATAAAAATTAAATGAAATTAATATAAAACTATAAAAAAAACCACTAGTCCTGTTTGTTTTCCCTCGTACACTATCCTACATAATACCTCAATCATCCTTATCACCTTTCTTTAAATGAAATTAATATAAAACTATAAAAAAAACAAAAAAAAACACCAATCCTCTTTGTTTTCCCTCATACACTATCCTACATAATACTTCAGTCCATCATTATCCCCTTTCATTGTATAACACCCCAAACTCAGCCTAGACGTTATGGCTGAATTTGGTGACGTCACAAGGAATGTATTTTGAAAATCGTGAAGACTTGGTAAACCATCATTATTTAATATTTGCTAAAACCGCATTTTAGTCAGTCTCTTTACCAAACTTAGTACCGCGAAAGCCTTAATCGTTTAAAGTTTAAAAACGCAGTCGTGTTTTTAAGAAAACTGTTGTTTGCATAAAACTATCGTTTTAATAAAACAAATTTACCAAAGCAATCAAATTGACAATCAATCCAAAAATAAACAGTTAAAAAAATAAACAGTCTAGAGAGACCCTAAAAATTACAACTCCCAAATAAGTCCAGAATTCAAAATAAACCAAAAATACTAAATTTAACTATTCTACAATATAGTGGTCACTGTTGTGTCTCTGCCGCACCGATCCATTTAATCTGTGGATTACCTAAAAGAATAGACAAACAGATGTGAGTTTACGTAAACTCAATGTGTAACCCAGCAGAATTAGACATGTAATACAAACAAAATCAAATACTCAGTCTCATACAGATACAGATTCGGGCTCAGGCCCTTTTCAGATACAGATACAGTAAACAGAATCAGATAATCAGAATCCTACCTCAATCCTCTACTCACCATCTTTGACCATCCTAACACGCCATGTGGGGTTTAAAACCCCCACTCATCCTTACACACCACGTTGTGCCAATATGACATATATCGGATATAGTGTAGCCAAGATGCTAGAAAAATAGACGATGATTGCCGTATAGTACACTTCCTTCGTAAATACAAACCCACCCCACAATTATATACAAAAAAGATACAAAATACATAGACAGAATTAACAGATTGAATCATGCTTTTATATATACAGATATCACATATGCAGTTAACATAGTATTCAGACATGCATAATCATACTCAGAACAGTGTTTCAGACTATCAGGTCACATAACTTTAGAGTATAGTT
This sequence comes from Gossypium anomalum, assembly GCA_025698475.1. Taxonomy (NCBI): domain Eukaryota; kingdom Viridiplantae; phylum Streptophyta; class Magnoliopsida; order Malvales; family Malvaceae; genus Gossypium; species Gossypium anomalum. Next base: position 13,317,276 of record CM046956.1, read on the forward strand.
AGCCCTTACTGACCTTACAGTAGGCCCATAGTCGATTGGGACGAATCGTGAGACCCTAGGAGAAATTTCAAAAATTTGGGCCCACACGGTCGTGTCTTGCACATGGCCATCTACACAGGCAACCACACGCCCTTGTGGCGTCGACAGTGTATTTTTTTACTTTTGTCGTAGCCTCATTTTCTGTGTTTTGGGTACACACCTGGTATCGTTTCGATGCAAAAAACTCCCAAATAGACCAACACCTAAAACTGATACCACAAACCTTCCAAAATCAGTTTTAATTCACAATAAACAAAACCCACGAAACCGATAATAGTTCAAACAAGCATTCCTTACTTACCCCAGAACTCCGATCACTTTGGACTACAATTCTGCAAGAGAAAAGTCTCGTTCTTCTCGATTCGCTGCTACCAAGGCACGAGTACATCATTAACAGAAAATTTGGCAAAACCAAACGGGATAAACAAAGACTCTCTCCTCGGAAAAACATACTATCAACTTACCAAACAAATAAATGCAATGACCTGAAAACCAGTGACAATGAAGCATGATTTGTCAAAACGAGTAAAGAAAAGAGAAAAATTTTCATTTGAAAAGGAAAAAGAGAAAATAGTAGAGGAGGAGGAAAATAACGTTAGAATTTGGGGATTTTAGAGGTGAGAGAAAAATAAAATAAAATAAAAGATAAATTAAAAGATTTCAAAATCCCCCTTAATCCCACTAAATCCACTACTAACTGATAACTACTCACTCACACAGACTTTTAACTCCATCCAGACTCCTACTGCCAACCAAATCAAAAATTAATTCCTACACTCACGTAGGGATTTGAATTCAGGACCTCCAGCATTCCTACCACTCGAACCAGTAGGCTCATTCTAATGTGAAATTTTAGGCAATTTAATATAAGTCCACTAATCAAGGATAAGACTTGATCCAAAAAAAATAACAAAATTTGCTAAAGATAAGGCTTGAACTTAAGACCTCTTACACACACCCAGAACGCTTAACTACTGAAGCAAATGCACAATTCTATAAAAATTTTACAGAAGCAGGAATAAGAAAATTGGTGCATTACATATTGCATCACGTCTCCTTAACTAGAATCATCACCCATCACTCACCCTAAGCAACTGTTATATTATACGTCAATAATGGCAGTAGGAATGATCACAAAGCAATAAGAAAGAAAAATAAGAATATATATATTTTACATGAAAACTCTTATCGAGAAAAAACCACGGGTAAAGGAGGAGAAATTCTGTAATTCCCTAAAAATCTCTTATGTATTTATTTTCGTATGCTTGTGACACAAGTGTATATCTGCTTAAGTGGTTAAGTGTTCTGGGTGTGTGTGTGAGGTCCTAAGTTCAAGCCTTAGCTTAGGCAGATTTTTGTTTTTAAATGAATAAACCCCTATCTCTAATTAGTAGAATTATAAATAAATGTTGGCAAAATATGTCAGAATGGGCCTGCTGGTCTGGTGGTTAGGTGGAGTGTTAAGTGGCTGGAGGTCTAAGGTTCGAATCTCTGCGCGATCAAGGGTATTTATTTTTACTGCTTGAGTCGTATGAGTGTTGTAATTGATCGAAATTCTGAGTATTTGAGGAGTGTGAAGATGTTGTGGCACACTTTTAGGAGGATAATGAGGGTGTTTTTGGTAGTTGTGGGATTGGTAGAGGAAAATAAGGAATTTGAGGTATAGTGGGAAGTGGACGATTTGTGGAGGGATAGTAGGAGAGTTTTTAGAAGCGAATTAGGGAAGGTTAAGGATTATCCAAATCTGATTTCTTTTCTTTTTGCTATTTGAAAAATCCCCAAAGTGTTCATCTTTCTTCTGACGGCTATTCTACCTTTTCCTTGCCGAAATATTGTGATTTTCTTTCCTTTTTTATCTTTACTTGCTTTTTTTCCCACCTTGTTGCCGAACTTTGGTTCTTCTTGCACCACTCTCCCTTTCGTTTTCTATATTCATATAGTTCTTCAGCGCGACATTGAGTATTGCACATGCGGTGAGTCCAATTTTAGTTTTGGCTTTTGTTTCTCTTAATTTTTGGTCGAGTATTGTTAGTTCTTTGGTGCCGATTTTTGCTCTTCGACTTTCTACTGATTGTTTTCCCCTCTCCATCTTTTCTTCTTATTTTGTTGTTTGCAGCTAAAATTCCCCACTTGCTACCGTTTTCTCATTTTTACTCTTAAGTGTGTTTCATTCTTCCCTTTTGTGTAAATGTTAGCTACTCGTGCGGTAAGTGGTAGATTGTTAAACATTATTTTGATTGAGTAATTTTCGATAAACTAACTATGGGGTTCTGGCAGCATCATATCGTGTGGATTGAGGCCCTATTCGTACTATTTCTTAGTAAGTGGATTGGAAACCTTGTAGTAAGTGTTCATTACTTTATAGATGAGACCGTTGGTTTTGGGATTTATTGTTTAATCGTAGAGAAAGATTGATTATGGTGTTGGATTGCTCAATTGTAGGTATTAAAGTGTTCAGGATGGCTTAGGTATCGAAAACACTACAAGTGTGTAACCGTAACACTGTGAACAAAAATCGGTGAAAAGTCAAAAAGTGAGGTTGTCGATACCACACGGACGTGTGGTCGTCCGTGTGGTAGGTCGTGTAATCGAACAATGGTATGTGATCGACGAGGCTGGCCATGTGCGATACAAGGGCCAAACTGAATTGGGGCATATGGGCCAACACGGGTGAACCACACGAGCGTGTGAGATTTTTGGGCGGATCACACGACCAAAGCCAATTTGGGCCATGTGGGCTATACGAGCATGTGGGCCCACACATGTGAACATCATGGGCTTGTAGGTCCATTTTCACTGTTTTATTGCTAAGGTTGCACGGGTCGCCCGAGTTAACTGTGGACCTACCGTAGGGTCGATAAGCTTACCTAAACCCCTAATTGACTGAAATGACTGTATGACTAATATGATTAATCATGATGATGTCCAACTGATTTAATACTTTATGCCCTGTTTACATGCATGATATTATGTTATAGTATGTCATATTTGTATATTGCATTGCGTTGGGTTGGGTTGGGGGAATATAATGTTTAGAGGAAGTGTACTGAAAGGCCTCGAGCCTAACTTACTGGTAGCTTAGCTGCACTCTACTGTCTAGTGCTGCATTCGGTACTTTTTGGAGTGTAGGGATGGGTGGGTTGATTATATCCCCACATAGAGTGTAGCGTTGGACGAAGTTGGAGTGTAGAGGCTGGCTGGGTAGGATTTAATACTACATAACTGTTACTGTATTGAATATTAATACTATAATGGGCTAAGGCCCTATTTGAAACTGAAACTATTACTGAAATGGGCTTAGATCCAGACTATGAATGCATTCTGACTGCTAGTTATATGAGGATTACACACTAAGTTTACATAAACTCACCCCTTATGTTTAATCTGTACAGGTAATCCCCAGACATAAGCGGGTTGGTGCGACGGAGGACTCAGTGGTGGCCACACGTTTTATGCTGTTTATTACCTATTTATAATTTTACTTTTAATTAGGATTCTTTTGTTGTAATATGGCCTCTATAGATTTTTACTTAATTTGGGATTTGAATTTTTTGGTTTATTACTGCTAGCAGTAGGAAAGGACAGGTTTTCAAAATGATAGATATTTTATCAAAAATATCACAAATACGCAATCTGTTTTAAAAGCTTCGACATTGAATAAACGTTTTGAAAACACTCGACTGATTAAATAACACGATATTAGAAGTAATAGATACTAATACAAAGTTTCTAAACGAAAATTATTTTTAGGCAAAGTTATGGTTTTCAAACATTCTACCATGTGACATCACCTAATTCGGCCATAACGTCTAGGCCAGGTTTGGGGTGTTACATTTAGTGGTATCAGAGCCAGGTTATAAAACTCGGCTGTGGATTTGGATTTTAAAAAAGAAAAACTTGTTTTTAACTGATTTTTGAATACTGGAATATTTTTACTGAACATGTGGTATATCGAGTCTCCGTCGTCGATTCTGTAAGTTCTCTATAACTGTTATATGTTTTTGACTGAAACTGCTATAGGTAATATATACTGAGACTACTATAGATGGACTGTACTAAAAACACTCAAAATAGTGTACACTGAGACTGTAGTGAAACTGATAGACACTGCGTTGTACGAAAATGAACTCCAAATTATTGATACTATTCTGCATAAAACTTTTGCTAATAATTACTAAAACTGTAAACTAATGCATGAAACTGTTAATACAGATAAACATGGTTAGATAATGAGCGCAGGAGGTACTCGCGGACGAAGTACAAGAGGCCGTGGTAGAGGCCATAGAGGGGCCCGAGCTGAGTCCTCTTCACTAGGCGATATGCCAAATTTAGACACTAGTGAGATGCCAGTGTCGCCTGTTACAGAGATTGGGTCTGGGTCTGGGTCTCATGATCGAGTGGCTAAGGACGATGCACTGTTCCAGGCTATGTTGAGGATTTCAGAGAGAGCTGCTGGGCCTAATACTGTCAATTTTAAATAAATGTATTTTTTAAAAACATTTTGCATGTTATTCAATTCAAATGTCTTCTTTTTGTAACATCTATTTTAAAAATTATTTATATATTCTTAGTTTTTATAAATTATTTTAAGTTCTAGCATGTGTTATTTGCTCATCAATGCATCATTTTTTAAAATTGTTTTGTATTATATTGACTTCTAATTTCTATTTTGTTTTGTACATTTGGTATTGATTGTTTTATATTATTCCATACATTATTGTTGCATGTTATTTATTCGTTTTCTGTATTATTATATTAATTGTTCTCCGTCCATGCTTGAAAATTTGGCTGAATTTTTCTTGGATTAGTTATATGTAATTGTTTGTTGTGTTAGTTGGTTAGATAAGGTTATATTATCTTCATTTACCAAGTATTGTACTTTATTTGTGCATATTATCCCATGTTTATCATTCCTCTTTTTGTACAAATGCCGCTTTGTAATTTCCAACTTTTTAAAATTAATTATTCCATTTTATTTCAAGTCAAATTAATGTGTTTTGAGCTAGTTTTACAATTATTTTTTTAACTCTAAAACAAGGCAATGTTCAACGTTTGGAAATTCGAGGAATCATTCCCTACCATGCTGGGTTTCGATTTTTCGTCGGACTAAATAATTGGGTATCCTTTTGTAATTTTCATTGCATGAGCTTTTGGAAGTCAAAATTAATCGTGTTTTCGAAGGTATAAAGGATCGTGTCCTATCGTGCTAGATGTGATGCTGTATTCCTTTGTAATAAGAGAATTTTGACAACTAACTTGAGCCATTCAAATGTTTTAAAAGGAACCATATTTCAAAATATTTTTTAAATCTTGGACATAAGGACAGTACTTAATCAATTTGGTACCAATTTTGGGTGTAGCGAGGGTGCTAATCCTTCATCGCACGTAACCAACTCCCGAACCTGTTTTCTCAAATTTCGTAGGCCAAAATTGATATTTTCATAAAATATTTTATTAGGTGATCCGATCACACCTAAACAAAAAAAGATTGGTGGCGACTCTACACCTCGTTTTAAAAAGTCGATCCCCGTTTTTATCCAAAAATAAAAAATGGTTTCGACAGCTTGGCGACTCCACTGGGGATTGAACAAGAGAGTCAAGCCATAAAATTGATTTTTTTTGTCCTTTTGTCTAAAATTGAAAATCTAATTTGAAAATCATGATTCTTTGTTGCATTTGTTGGCATGGTTGTTGTGATCCAAGTCTGTTCGAATAATATTACATGGCATTGCATGATCGTTATGGTTATACCTTTAAGTGGGAGTGAGAAACTATGCTTTCATGAGGTTTTCACCTCTGCATGGGCTAGTGGATTACTTTCGGGATACATTCGTACCTATGATTTCGTGAGATTTACATCTCTGCATGGTCATAGGGAAATCCCTAAGCTGAACTCCATCCATATGAGCCTATAATGGGTGAGGATTGAGGAATCTGCTAGCTGAGGTACCCTTTTCTATAGAACCGAATCATATATAGTGAACCTTAAGAGCCATCCTTAGGTAGAGTTATGTTAAACCTTAGCTGTTTCCAATATATGTGTTTTGATTATTTTTGTTTTGCTTGTATTTTATCACTTATATTTGATACTGACTTGTTATGTTTTGTTTTGATTGTGTTTTGCATAACATTGCATATTAAAGGAGGTGTTGATTCGAGTTCGATTACTAAGTTAGAAGATTTAACATGGAGAATGAATTTTTTGATAAAGTCGAGGATAATGCGGCCATCCGTATGTGGTCAGAGAAGTTACAATCAAAGAAAGGAAATAGCCTAACAGATGGATATACATCAGGGTTACAGAACTTCACCAGCATCAATGTGACACAGAATGAGTTGCAAGAATTGAGAGATATATGGGCTCATTGGGATGAGGGAACCAAGCAGTTGTTCTATCAAAATTATGGTGATATACCCTATTTGTTCGATATTAAGGTAGATAAGCAGTTGTTTCGAGCTATGGCTCAGTTCTGGAATTCTGTCTATAGTTGCTTCACTTTTGGGGAAGTGGACTTGGTGCCTACTGTGGAGGAATATACTACCTTGCAGCGATGTCCAAAAATTCAAGTCAGCAAAGCTTATGCTAAGGTTTTTAATGCCCCAACTTTTGCTAAGAAATTAATGAACATTACTGGGATGAGCGAGCCTTGGGTCACGGCTCGAATTCAACAAAAGGGAGATAGTAAGTGTATTCCTTGGGAGAATTTAAGAGATTTGATTTTAGCACATCCGGATGAGAGGAAGAGGGTCAACATCTTCACCTTGAGCATCTATGGTTTGGTGATTTTTCCTAAGGTTTTAAGGCATGTAGACGAAGCAGTTACTGATTTATTTGATCGTCTTGAGAAGGGAATCACACCTGTACCTGCAATACTAGCTAAGGCGTTCAGATCCTTGAGCGTGTGTCAGAGGGCAGGCGAAGGTAAATTTATTGGATGTGCGCAGCTGTTGATGGTGTGGTTTCATGGGCATTTTTGGAAGGTGAACAAGGTCTCTTACTTGGTTTTTTCCCACAGTTACTCCCTATTAAAGGAAGAGACAGTTATGCAAAGAAGAGATGATATTTCAAAAAAATGGATGGAAATTCTTTAAAATCTTAAAGAGGAGGATATAGAGTGGAGAGCCTTTTAGATTGTCCCAAATGAGATCCTTTATAGATGTGAAAAATTTGATTGGGTACCATTGCCAGGAATTTGGGATGCCATTGGATATACTCCTTTACTTGCATTAAGGCAGTATAAATCGAGGCAGTTAATACCCACGACTTACGGGCTTGCTCAGTGTGAATTCTCATATAAAGGTGATCACTATAAGAAGAAGGTTCGGGAAGTGTCTGATGCTTGGAAGTAAGCTCGCTGGATGAAGAGGTTGGTCGTTGGTTTCATGATGACACCTGAATATATGGGATGGTTTAATAGAATGGTCAATGATAATGTTCCGAGGCTAAGGGTAGAAGGCACTCGACCAGTGGGGGAATAATTACAAGCTGCCCCGTCAGAGTTGGAAATTATAAAACAGAACTTTGAGAAGCAGAGCTCTGAGCTCGAGAAGAGGGTTGAGCAGTTGGAGGAAGAAAAGATGCACCTGAGATTAGATATGGAGATTTAGAAGTCAGAGGCAGAACAATTAAGGAAAAGGAAGAAAGAGGTTGAGGAGGATTTGGAAAAACCTCAGAGCTAGGAAAAACCTCAGAGCAGTGGCGTCATGAAATTTGAGAAGAAAAGACTAAGACTGATCAATGGGAAAAGAAATTCCAGGAGGTTCAAGCTAGAAATGAAGCTTTAGAGAAAAGTCTGTTAGAGAGTAAAAATGAACAAGTTGAGTTAAGGGCTAGAGTGGCGGAACTTGAGCGATCTCTTTGTCTGTATCGAAATCGCAATTCTGCGATGGAGTTGAGAGAAGCTTAAGTAAGATAGAAGAAATGAAAGGGAAAATAGAAGAATTGGAAGCGGCATTGCAGAGTTGTGAAATGAGGATCGAGTTCTTGGAAGCACGTGAAGAGCAATGGAAGGGACAGCTTTATCATTCTCAAAATCAGGTTAGAAGCAGAGATTACATTATGGGAGAAGCCGTAACGCAGATTCGGGAGGTAGCTAATTACTTGCAAAATTTGGCGGTACAGGCAGACATATTATGTGTGAAGTATGAGTTGGAGTCAGATCGAGGACAGGAGCTTGCTTCGTTGCTTAGAAAAATTAAAGCTTTGAGTATTAGGGCGAAGTCTTATTTGTAACTCGGTTTTATGTAAAGAATTTTATTTTCTAGTAAAGTTTTCTAAATGGAATTGAATCAGAATCAATGTCTCCTTTGCATTCATGCATTTGCATTACATGACATCATATGCATTAAAGGCCATTAAAAGATCCTAATTAATTTAAAATTATTTTAGTAATCTGGAAACCAACAAAAACACACCAAATACGCATCCCTCTGGCACGAGAAAAAAAACAAAGTCAATGGATAAAAGACTTGAAAAGTTAGAACAAATGAAAAGGGATATGCAAGAACAAATACAGGTGCAGATGCAAGAGCAGTTAGCTAAGATTCAGTAAGAAATGAAGGATCAAATGATGGAGTCCCAAAGAAACATGATGACCCAGTTGTCTCAGTTGCTGGCATGAAGAATGGATAAGGGGAAAGATCCTATGGACAATGTTAGGGAAAATAATGAAGACCCTCATTATCCTCTCGGTTTTACTCCAACACATGTACAGATGCAACCTGAGATCAATTTACAGAAACCATCTATTACGATCAGGCCTCAGCAGTTTAAGGCTGGAGTTTCAGTACCAGTAAATTTACAAGTTGGTTCAGGCTTTAACCCTGGTAATAACTCGAATAATCCAGTAGTGCATGATCTGGATGAGGTTGTGAAAAAGGAAAGAGCAAGGGCAGAATCGCAGAAATAATTAGAGGAGCAGTGCAAATGGTTGGAGAAAAAGTTTAGGCCAATGGAAAGTGTTGATAGACATCCTGGAATTGATGCAAAAGATCTGAGTTTAGTTCCGTACCTAGTACTTCTATACAAGTTCAAGATGCCAGAATTCGAGAAATACAATGGAACGAGCTGTCCTGAAGCTCATATTACCATGTTTTGCAGAAGAATGACAGGATATGTTAGTAATGATCAATTGCTGATTCATTGCTTCCAAGACAGCTTGGTGGGGGTAGCATCTAAATGGTATAATCAGTTGAGTCGAAGCAAAATTAGTTCATGGAAAGATCTAGCACAAGCATTTATGAAGCAGTACAACCATGTAATGTATATGACTCCTGATAGAATTACTTTGCAGAATATGGAGAAAAAACCAAATGAAAGTTTCAAATAATACGCACAGAGGTGGAAGGAAGTGGCTATTCAGGTTCAGCCGCCGCTCTTGGAGAAGGAAACTACGATGCTCTTTATTAACACTTTAAAAGCTCCGTTCATAACTCACATGATAGGAAGTGCTACAAGGAGTTTTACAGATGTGGTAATGACTAGAGAAATGATCGAGAATGCAATAAGGAATAGAAGGATAGATGCAGGAGAAAATGCCAAAAAGTCTGCTTCGCGGAAAAAGGAAAACGAAGTAAACAATACAAACATGGGGTACTCAAAATCTGTTACTATAAGCCAACCAAAAGCAATAACTGCTGGTCAGGGCTCATCAAGATAGGAATCTGGAGCAAAACAAAATAGTGAGAAACTTCAATTTACACCAATCCCTATGACGTATAGAGAATTATATCAAAGTTTGTTCACTGTGCATGTGGTAGCACCTTTTTATCTAAAGCCTTACAACCTCCATTCCCTAAATGGTACGATGCCAAAGCTCAATGTGAATATCATGTAGGGATCGTAGGGCATTCGATAGAAAATTACAATACTTTTAGGAAGTTAGTTGAAAGATTTATTCAAATGGGCATTGTGAAGTTTGATAATGCGCCCAATACAGAAAATCCATTACCTAATCATACCGACAGTAGGGTAAATACGATAGATGGAAGTATGGGAAGAAGAATCAACGCGGATATCACAGAAGTAAAAACTCCTTTGAAGTAGGTCTGGAAGGAGATGGCAAAAAGCGGGTTAATTATCTCAAATTCAGAAAGAAGTTGTGATGAGATAGAGAACTATTACGAGTTCCATATTGAAGAGGGGCATGAAATTCAGGAATGTGAAGAGTTCAGAGCTTTTATCTAGGGCTTGATGGATAACAAAGAGATAGATTATGAAGAGATTAAAAAGGAATGGTATATATGCGCATCAGAATCCACGATGAATGTCCCAAAAGTCAATCGTCTTGTTGTCATTATTTCACGTCCCAAAAATGAAGTAGGAATTCAAATGACACCGAAGATCATAATTCAGAAACCAGCAGTTTTCTCTTACAAGGATAACAAAAATATCCCTTGGAACTATGATTGTAATGTGACAGTCCCGGGAAAGGAGAGTTCAGTCAGCCCATTAAAGGAGGACCAAAATATAAGTTCTTACACGCGTAGTGGAAGACGATATGATTTGACAAATGCCCGAATAGAGCTTGTAAAAGGAAAAGATTTGACGATCGAACAAAAGAGGAGAAAAACGCTTGAACCTGGGATGCTTGTTAATGAACCAGTGAAAGAAGAGGAAGCTAAAGAATTCCTAAAATTTTTGAAGCATAGTGAGTACAGTGTGGTGGTACAATTGCATAAGCAACCAGCTCGTATATCCATATTGGCTTTGCTCTTAAGCTTAGAGGTATGCCGATGTGCATTAATGAAAGTACTGAACGAGACATACGTGACCAATGATATTTCTGTCAATAAATTGGATCGGTTGGTTAATAATATAAGTGCTGACAACTTTATTTTCTTCAATGATGATGAGATACCACCAGGGGGTATGGGATCTACTAAGGCTTTACATATAACTACCAAATGCAAAAGATACACATTGCCCAGATATCTGGTAGATAATGGGTCGGCATTGAATGTCTTGCCCCTGTCTAAATTAAATAGGTTACCTATGGATAGCTCACACATGAACAGATGTCAGAATATAGTGCGAGAATTTGATGGCACAGAATGAAGAGTCATGGGAAGAATAGAAATACCTTTGTTGATTGGCCCAACTACATATCAGGTAGACTTCTTAGTGATGGATATTAAGCCCACTTATAACTGCCTACTAGGGAGACCGTGGATACATTCAGCAGGGGCAGTGCCCTCGTCACTACATCAGAAGTTAAAGCTAGTATCAGAGGGACGACTGGTAACGATAAATGCTGAAGAAGATATTATTGCAGCCGTAAGCAGTGATGCGCCATATTTAGGGACAGACGATGAGGTAATTGAATGTTCTTTTCAGTCTTTGGAGTTTGTAAATGAAACGTTCATCATTGAAGGAAGCAGAATTCTAAAGCTGAAAATATCCAAAACTACGAGGATGGATCTACAGTTGATGGTAGGAAGGGGAGCTTTACCAGGAAAGGCACTTGGGAGATGTCTCTAGGGAAGAGTTGAGATTCCTACGCTGAAGGACAAATATGATCACTTTGGTTTGGGGTTCAAGCTAGATGCCAGAGAAAGGAAAAATGAATTGGAAAAAAGGCAAGAAAGAAGAAGAGCACATATGAGTGGTGGAGAAATTAAGTGGGAACCCATGGTAATCCCTCACATTTCCAGGACTTTTGTATCAAGAAGGATTATTTATCCTAAACGAGGGGCACTAGAGTAAGGAAATATGGAAGGAGCGTTGGGAAATGTTCATGATCGCGTGATTCGTAATAAGTAATAAATATTTATAATAAAGATCAAACCTAGACTAACTATTATCACGACGAAAAGGCAAGCGCACCTATCGAACAATAGTATAGTAATGGCAAGACCGGGATATCGTACCCAAGGGAACCAAAAGTACTAGTAATAACTATCTTTTTATTATTTAACCTAGAAATAAAGAGGGGTTGTTTATTAAACTAATTAACTAAACTAATTAACTAATTAAACTAAAGCAAAGAAATAATTTAGAAAAAGGACTTGAAGAAAGGTAATTGATAAAGATGACACCCAAGGAGGAATCTACCTATATTTTACTTGTTATCTGACTCTGAATCAGACGATTTATTCACTTGACTTGATCCGTGTGACTCCCTAACCTACATTATTATCTCTTTCAAGACTAATAACGCCTAACCCTCAGTTGAATTAATTGAAATCTCTTTCTAATTAAAACCCCTAAGGAAGCAGTAAATCGATCTATGGACTCCCATATTAGGTTTCACCCTAATTTTGCAAAATCTCGTAACCCTATCTTTAGGCATTCGATCAACTCCGCTTAATTATGCCAAATCTACTCTTAGGAAGGGTCTATTCCTCCTCTGCATAAGCACATTAAATCATGAGTCAATACCCAGAATATTAACTCAAGCATTAGCAACACATAATTAAGAACAAATCAAGTATTTATCATATAGTTCAGATAATAATAACAAGATCCATCATAAGTTTCATCCCCCTTAGGTATCTAAGGGGTTTAGTTCATAATGAAATAAGAGTACATCTCAAAAGTATGAAAATAACAAAACATAAAGAAAACTCTAAAACCCCTGAAGGAATTCTGCGAGAGATCTTCAGTCTTGGAGTAACTCCGGCTTTTAGGATGGGTCGTCTGGCTTCCTTCAAGTAATTCCTGGCGTGTGGTTCTGTGTTCCAGAAAAGTTCTGGAAGCGCCCCCCTTAGTAGGTCATACTTAGGGTGTTTATATAGGCTTTGTATTGGCTTTCTTCTTCCCTAAGTATCTTTTTTCATGTAAAATACAACTCATTGAAAAAGGGACACGCCCGTGTGCCACGGCCGTGTGACGTGTTTGCCAGGCCGTGTTCGTTCCGCTAAATTTCACATGGCCATATGGGTCAATGGCCAGGCCGTGTGAATCGTGAAATCCTTAGACGACACCCTCGACAGACACGGGCGTGTGAGCAGCCCGTGTGGCAAGGCTTAGGCCGTGTGATCTTCTTGATTTGGTCATTTTTGTCTCTTTTAAGCTCGTTTTTGGCTCATTTTGACTCTTGGTGCTCTCCTGAGTACAAAACATGAAATAATCGGATTAAGAGCACTAAAATCCACAAATCTAATAGTAAATATCCATAAATATGCTAAGTATTTGGGGTAACAATATGTATAATTTGGCGTTTATCAAATACCCCCACACTTAAGCATTTGCTTGTCCTCAAGAAAAACTCTCATTTACTGCTAGAATTCATTCCTTTCAATAACATAATCATTACCGATAATGTTAAAAATTATTCCGCGGAGAATCATACAGTGAGAATTCAACCATAGGGGCATTAAAAACCTCAAACAATCTAACTAGAATATTTTGATAATAAAATTATAGGTAATCTCCTTCCTCTAAGTAATTAACTTTAGTCCTAAATATACAAGAGATGACATCCTCACTAAGGATTCACTCAAATCACTCAAAGTTTTTAAGGTTCAAAATTAAGCACTCGATTGTCTAACATGAGATGTTATCACTATAGGCTTGCATGAAAATCAAATCTCCACCACTTGTAAATGATATGATACACAAATCAAAAGGTTTTTGCATGGTTGTAACGGGGTTTAGGTTACGGGTATGGATACATGCTAAAGAAATAAAGGTTAGAATCAAGATGATTTCAATATATCACCCCACTATCAAAAACTTAATTACTGAATGACAACAAATATCTAGAACTATATGACATGAGCTGTCTTTTTCATGACAACTTTAGCTTGCTAAGAATTACAATAATAATACTGAGGTTAGTTTTTTTTTAAAGAACAAATCAAGTCAATACAATATTGAAGTTATACCCCATGATTCAGTAACAAAAATTGGTGATCATAGTGAAGTGACAATATTAAAATTAATCTCGATATAAAGGGTCAAATTAAGTAAGGGGATTTCAATAATAATGGGTTAATGGGTTATTGATGAGGGTTAATCAATAAAGAAAAAGGGTTAGTAGGCTCAAAAAGGGTTCACTAAGGGTTTAATTATGTGGGAAGGCTTTTTATGGAGTAAATGGGTTAAATCCTAAGTGCTTTATCATCTCAGTATATCAAATCATACGTGTGATCTTAACATGTATAATCGAAGCAAGTTTTAGAATAACAGTTCAATGTTGACACACTCAAACCACAAAAGAAGTGAGCAAGAAAGAAAGCTATATGCTCAAAAAGGCTCAAAGATCTCACCAAAAATTTGGGTTTTTGATGTCATTCCTATATACTTAAGATTTCAAGATAATACCTCAACTCAGGAAAATAATCTAAAAATTTTAGTTCTCAAAATATCAACTTATCATGCTTGATTCTTTAAGGTCCTACAATCAAATAATCATGCATAATTCCCTTGGTCTAATTCATGACATATCAACGATAATTATAGATTAATCAGAATTCATTCTATCAATTTATGAGAAAATCACTTAAGCACAAGACCATATTTAGGGATTTGAGAATAATGCAAAAAGTTAGGTTTCATGTTTATGTTCACTCCCCACACTTAAGATGTACATTGCCCTCAATGTACAAAGATAGACTATTCAAAATAAAGAAAATCATAAGAGGGAAGGAGGTGAATCTCCTTGTTATATGGGTGCGGAGCTTGATTCTGAGGCTATAGTGTTTGGGGAAAGTAGTAGCTACTATTGTTCTTAGCTAGATGAAGAAATTGGGTCATTGAACATGGCATTCGTTTTGTATTATTCCCTGTTTGTTTCCTCATTTCGTAAAATATTCCTAGCAGCTTGTTTGGAAATCTGTAGAATCATGAAGAGCTTATTAAGAGTTGGTGTGGAAGAGAGTGTAGTAGGATTACTTGTTAGAAATACCAGAAAAAAATGAAGAAAGTAAAATTTACTAATATAGATATGTCTTTCATAAAAAAAATAATAAAATTTAAATGAAATTAAAAATTAAGAATAAAAATAAAAATAAAGATAAAAATAAAAAGATAGGAGGATTCAATGATCCTCGTCAGTGGGGGCCTCAGGTGGTGGTGCTGGAGTGGCGATGTGAAAGTGCTGGCATTTTGAAAAGAGGAAGAAGATGAACAGTGGTTTGCTTATATAGGGGAGGGTCACACGGCCTAGGGATATGGCCGTGTACTCTGAGAATGAGCCCGTGCTTTTCAAATTTTTTTCAATTTGGGTCTAGCCCGGCTACTATCCCACGCCCGTGTGTCCTGGGCGTGTGTGGTACACAGCCATATCGCACGGCCGTGCTTAGCTTCTTTCGCTTCTCCCACGCCCGTGTATATGGTACCACGCTCATGTATTGTTGTTCATGGTTTAATGGCATGGGCGTGTCGCATACTCGTGTTAGAGAAATAGAATCGAGCCTTGCCCCTAACACACCCGTGTTTTTCCATTCCCACACCCGTGTTCATCTATCAACCCTGCCCATGGCCATGTCGCACGGACGTGGGGATTTATCGCATCCCGTGTTTTGGGGAAATCTTTGCCCTGTTTCCACACGGTTATATCGCACGGTCGTGTCTCTTTCCCCTGTTTGGCCACGGCTATAGGCACGCCCGTGTGCCTGGCCGTGTGTGCTGAAAAACTTTGTAATTCAAAGACTAAATTAATTGATTCGAAGTGTGAGAAGTTAAAGATAAAGAAATCAAAATATGTTAGTGCTCGGGTTACCTCCCGAGAAGCACTTATTTATAGTCTAAGCTCGACTTACCTCTCTGTTGATTTATCATGGTGGTTTGAGGAGTTCATACTCCTCGCTCCTACTGTCAATCTTAAAATAAGGTTTTAATCGGGTGTTGTTTACCTTAAAAGTGCCGAACTTGGGATGACTCACCTCAACCGTACCGAATGGGAAAATACTGAGTACCGTAAGAATGATCTCTTCATTTGGTGTGGTAGTGACAATGTGGGGATCTGTGGTACCTTAAGTTGATTAGTAGAGGTATTGGGCTTGTTTTGGCGAAGTTTCAGTTTGTCATATATTCTCGGTTTGTGTTCTTGCCATTCGTCTAGCTCCTCTATTCGTAGCCTTCGTTCTTCATAGATGTCTTTGTTCTCTTCATGATAGTAGTGCACTGTCTCTGTTGCCTTGGTTCGAGGAGGTTTCTGCAAGGATGATTGAATATTAGTTTTATCATCGACAGGTTTTATAGCATTATCCTGAGTCTTAGAGGTTTTGACTGAGTCACGTGCTTATAGTGTTACTGCATCGCCACCTGCACGAAGTGTTAGCTCTCCTGTGCCGACATTAATAATTATTCTGGCAGTTGCTAAAAAGGGTCGTCCTAAAATTAAAGGTACCTCGTTATCCTCATCCATATCTAGGACGACAAAGTCTACTAGGTAAATAAACTTATCAATTTTAACGAGAACATCTTCAATAATACCCTTAGGAAATCTAACTGTTTTGTCAGCCAATTGTATGCTCATCCTAGTCTATTTGGGTTTACCGAGACTTAGTCGTTTAAACATTTTATAAGGCATAACATTTATACTTGCCGCTAAATCAGCTCAAGCATTATTCACAGATAAACTACCAATTAAGCAAAAAATTGTAAAACTCCCTAGATCTTTTAACTTGTTAGGTAGCTTATTCTTTAGAATAGCTGAGCAGACTGCATTGAGTTCCACATGTGATGTAGCGTCTAATTTTCTTTTATTGGTCAGAAGTTCCTTTAAGAATTTTACTGAGTTGGGTATCTGCGAAAGAACTTCAATAAAAGGTAAGTTAATATGTAATTTCTTTAAGAGTTTGACGAACTTACCGAATTGTTCTTCCGTTCTGTCTTTCGTCATCGCTTTAGGATATGGCACACGAGATTTATAATTCGTACTAACCATTTTATTATGACTTACCTCACCATTACCTTTGCTTTCCATATTTTCTTGCCTTGGTTCTAGCTCAGTCTCATCGCATCTTTCTTGAGTATCAATTGCATTGAACTGTTCCCTTGGGTTTGGTTCAGTATTACTTGGTAAACTATCTTGTGGTCGTTCAGAAATTAATTTGGATAGTTGGCCTATCTGAGTTTCGAGTCCTTAAATTGATGCTTGTTGATTTTTGAGTGCTGTCTCAGTATTCTGGAAACGAGTTTCTGACACCGAGATGAATTTGGATAGCATCTCTTCAGGTTTGATTTCTTCTCTTGTTGATAAGGTGGCTGTTGAAAACCTTGAGGATTCTGTGGCCTTTGATTCTGTTGACCACCCCAAGAGAAATTTGGGTGGTTCTTCCAACCTGCATTATAAGTGTTACGATAGGGGTTATTCTGAGATCTAAAATTATTGTTACCCATATAGTTGACTTGTTCCTCTTCGGTTGTAGGATTGAATGGTGGGTATTCTGTATGCACGCCTCCGCCACTTGAGTCACACCTCATTACTAGATGTACCTGCATAGAACCAAGTAAACCATCAATTTTCTTATTTAAAAGTTTTACCTGATTGGAGAGCATGGTGACCGAATCGATGTTATAAACGCTGGCTGTTTTCGTTGGCTTTGTCCTCATAACTTGCTACTGATAGTTATTCAGTGACATCTCCTCTATAAATTCATAGGTATCTTCTGGTGTTTTATTATTGATGGTTCCGCCAGTAGCTGTGTCAATCATTTGTCTTGTCGAGGGATTCACACCATTGTAGAACGTTTGAACTTGCAGCCATAGAGGTAACCCATTGTGAGGGCACCTTCTCAATAGATCCTTGTATCTCTCCCATGCATCGTAAAGTGTCTCCAAGTCCATCTGCACAGAAGAAGAAATATCATTACGCAACTTAGCTATTTTTACCGGTGGAAAATATTTTAATAGAAATTTTTCGGTCATTTGCTCCTAAGTGGTAATGGATCCTCGTGGTAGTGAGTTCAACCACTGTTTAGCTTTATTCTTCAGTGAAAAAAGGGAATAATCGAAGGCGAATGGCATTATCAGAAACGCCATTAATTTTAAAAGTATCGCACAGTTCTAGGAAATTTGCCAAGTGCGTGTTGGGGTTCTCATCCTTTAAACCATCAAACTGAAAAAATTGCTGTATCATCTAAATCGTGTTAGGTTTCAGTTCAAAATTATTAGTAGCAATAGCAGGTCTAGCTATACTTGACTCAGTTCCTATAACATTAGGTTTAGCATAATCATACATAGTATGAGCAGGATTCTGATTTGCTAATTTAGCGGGTATGGCTGGCGGTAGTGGATTGTCTTGATTTTCAGCCATCTCTTCAGTAGTAGTTTAGATATCGTCCTTTTACTCTTCCTCTGTGTATCTTAAGCTGCGCCTGATTTCTCGTCGATTTTTACGAGCTGTACGATCAATTTCCTTGTCAAAAAGTAACGGTCCTGACGAGTTTCTTCTAGTCATACACTACAAGAACCTGCCAGGAGAAAGAAGAAGAAGAAAGTTAGTAAAATAAAAATAGAAATAAAGTTAAATTGCAAGAAAAATAAATGGCTAAAGTAATAAAAATTAAGTGTTCCTAATATTTTTGGTTTCTCAACATGGCGCCAAAAACTTGATCGCGTGATTCGTAACAAGTAATAAATATTTATAATAAAGATCAAACCTAGACTAACTATTATCACGACGAAAAGACAAGCGCACCTATCGAACAATAGTATAGTAATGGCAAGACCGGGATATCGTACCCAAGGGAACCAAAGCACTAGTAATAACTATATTTTTATTATTTAACCTAAAAATAAAGAAGGGTTGTTTATTAAACTAATTAACTAAACTAATTAACTAATTAAACTAAAGCAAAGAAATAATTTGGAAAAAGGACTTGAAGAAAGGTAATTGATAAAGACGACACCCAAGAGGAATCCACCTAGATTTCACTTGTTATCTGACTCTGAACCAGACGATTTATTCACTTGACTTGATCCGTGAGACTTCCTAACCTACATTATTATCTCTTTCGAGACTAATAACGCCTAACCCTCAGTTGAATTAATTGAAATCTCTTTCTAATTAAACCCCTAGGGAAGCAGTAAATCGATCTATGGACTCCCATATTAGGTTTCACCCTAATTCTGCAAAATCTCGTAACCTTATCTCTAGGCGTTCGATCAACTCCGCTTAATTATACCAAATCTACTCTTAGGCAGGGTCTATTCCTCCTCTACATAAGCACATTAAATCATGAGTCAATACCCGGAATATTAACTCAAGCATTAGCAACACATAATTAAGAACAAATCAAGTATTTATCATATAGTTCAGATAATAATAACAAGATCCATCATAGGTTTCATCCCCCTTAGGTATCTAAGGGGTTTAGTTCATAATGAAGTAAGAGTTCATCTCAAAATTATGAAAATAACAAAACATAAAGAAAACTCTAAAACCCCTGAAGGAATTCTGAGAGAGATCTTTAGTCTTGGAGTAACTCTGGCTTTTATGATAGATCGTCTGGCTTCCTTCAAGTAATTCTTGGCATGTGGTTCTGTGTTCCAGAAAAGTTCTGGAAGCGCCCCCTTAGTAGGTCATACTTAGGGTGTTTATATAGGCTTTGGATTGGCTTTCTTCTTCCCTAAGTATCCTTTTTCCGTGTAAAATACAATCATTGAAAAAGGGACACGCCCGTGTGCCACGGCCGTGTGACGTGTTTGCCAGGCCGTGTCCGTTTCGCTAAATTTTACACAGCCGTGTGGGTCAATGGCCAGGCCGTGTGAATCATGAAATCCTTGGACAATACCCTCGACAGACACGAGCATGTGAGTAGCCCGTGTGGCAAGGCTTAGGCCGTGTGATCTTCTTGATTTGGTCTTTTTTGTCTCTTTTAAGCTCGTTTCTGGCTCTTTTTTACTCTTAGTGCTCTCCTGAGTACAAAACATGAAATAACCAGATTAAGAGCACAAAAATCCACAAATCTAATAGTAAATATCCATAAATATGCTAAGTATTTGGGGTAACAATATGTATAATTTGGCGTTTATCTGTTTACATCAATGCCATATCTGAAGAAGCAATTGAAGAGGGGACTCTGCCAGATATTCGTCCTTATGGGCCTGTGAGTGTTCTAGACAATCGGACTGCAAAAGACCTTCCTGTATTTTTTAGAGCTTACTCAAAGTAATATTCAAAACAAACTTGTTGCTTTAAGCCCAGAAGCAATAAGAATTTCTTTGTGAAATAGGCTCATGTTCAAACATCATTATTTCAATGAAGTATATTTTTGCTATCATTTTGAGCGAATATTCTTTCATTCTTTCCTCAAGCAATTGTTTTATTCTTTCTGTTTAAGTAATTATCCTGGTCCTTTTTGGACTTTCTTCAACCATTCATTTATTTCATTCATAATCATACCACACAGACAATAATTACCAAATTCATTCATTCTTTTTATATTTTTGTACCCATAATAGGTCCCTGGATATCAATGTCATGAGTGACGCTGTTACTGACTCAGAACCACTTTTTGAGTAAGACATGTGTTTAGAGGGATCTCAGGACTTTGAAAATAACAGAGACTGTGATTTATCCTCGGACTTGTTAAGGATGGTAGAACAAAAGGAAAGACAAATTTCACCTCATAAAGAAGCAGTGGACATGGTGGCTTTGGAAGAAGGGAAAGTTGTAAAAATTGGAACCTGCATAACTGAAGAAATAAAACGAGACCTTGTTGGGTTGCTTCAGGAATTCAAAGATGTTTTTGCATGGTCATACCAGGATATGCCCGTGTTGAGCACTGATATTGTAGTACATTACCTTCCCATAAAAGAAGATTGCAAGCTAGTTCAGCAAAAACTTTGAAGAATGAGGCTGGACATTGTGTTAAAAATAAAAGAGGAAGTCAAAAAGCAATTTGACGCTGGATTCCTTTAAGTGATCAAGTACTCAGAATGGGTGGCCAACGTTGTGCCTATTCCTAAGAAAGACAGAAAGGTGCGAATGTGTGTGGATTATAGAGATTTAAATAAAGCTAGCCCAAAGGACAACTTCCCCTAGCCTCACATTAATACCCTAGTGGACAATACGGTTGGCTACTCGTTGTTTTCCTTCATGGATGGCTTCTCGGTGTATAATCAAATAAAGATGCATCCTGAGGACATGGGAAAGACTACCTTCATAACCTTGTGGGGCACGTTCTGTTACAAGGTGATGCCATTTGGATTAAAGAATGCTGGAGCGACATATCAAAGAGACATGGTGACCTTATTTCATGATATGATGCACAAGAAGATCGAAGTTTATGTTGATGATATGATCACTAAATCTGAACTGAAGAGGAACATATCTAACTGTTGAGAAAGCTATTCATGAGATTGAGAAAATTTCGGCTAAAGCTTAATCCAACAAAGTGTACCTTTGGGGCTAGATCGGGAAAACTGTTGGGCTTTGTAGTCAGTGAGAAAGGAATTGAGATTGATTCAGACAAAGTACGGGCTATACAAGGATTGTTTCCACCACGCACTTAAAAAGAAGTTCGAGGTTTCCTGGGAAGACTAAATTACATTACTCGGTTTATTTCTCAAGAAACAGAGAAATGTGACCCCATATTTTGTCTTCTTAAAAAACATAACCCAGGGGAATGGGATGATGAGTGCCAGGGAGCTTTTGATAAAGTTAAAGAGTACTTGTCGAGTCCTCCAGTGCTATCACCTCTAAGCTTAGATAGGCCGTTAGTACTGTATTTAGCGGTGTTTGATAACTCTATGGGATGTGTACTTCGTCAGCATGATAAGTCGGGAAGAAAAGAGAGGGCGATATATTACCTTAGTAAAAAATTCACTGAGTGTGAGTTGAGATATTCGCCAATTGAGAAATTGTGTTGTGCTTTGATTTGGACAGCTCGGAGATTGAGGCAATACATGTTGTACCATACGACTTGGTTAATCTCGAAGTTGGATCCTCTAAAGTATATGATGGAGTCAAATGCTTTGAATGGAAGGATGGCAAGGTGGCAAATTTTGCTTTCTAAATTTGGCATAGTTTATGTGAGCCAAAAGGTCGTGAAAGGGAGTGCAGTAGTGGATTTTCTGGCTAGTTGAGCTTTAGAGGATTATGAGCCCTTGAATTTTGATTTCCCCAATGAAGAGATAATGTATGTGGCAGCTACTGAAGAGGATGTTACAAAAGATCACTCTTGGAAATATAATTTTGACGGAGCCTCAAACGCTGTGGGTAACGGAATTGGAGTAGTCTTGGTATCCCCAAGTGGAGATCATTATCCATTCACATGTAAATTGGATTTTGATTGCACAAATAATATAGCAGAGTACAAGGCATGTATCATGGGACTCCGTGTAGCCATGGAACGCAAGATCAAGACACTAGAAGTATATGGAGACTCTGCGCTAGTAATTTACCAACTTAGGGGTGAATGAGAGATAAGAGATTCCAAATTAATCAACTATCGAAGGTTGGTGTTGGGGTTAGTTGAGGAGTTTGATGATATTACGTTCAATTATCTCTCGCGAGATGAAAACCAGGTGGCAGATGCTATGGCCACTTTGGCTTCTATGATTCAAGTGAGCAAACAAGAAGAGGGAAAGCCCGTCCAGATGAGTATTTGCGAGGCCCTATCTTATTGTTACAATATAGAAGAAAAGGATGGAGATGATCACCCTTGGTATCAGGATATATTGCGGTACGTAAGAAATCGTGAATATCTGGACCAAGCAACGGAAAATGACAAAAGGACATTGAGAAGGCTAGCCTATGATTATGTCTTAGATGGGGAGATCCTGTACAAAAGAAGAAAGGATCAGGTACTATTGAGATGTGTGGATGCTGTGGAGGCCAAAAAAATTTTGGAAGAAGTTCACGAAGGCGTTTGTGGAACACACGCTAACAGGTTCACAATGGCCAGACAAATTATGAGGTTTCGATATTATTGGTCTACCATGGAAGGAGACTGCATCAATTATGCTAAGAGGTGTCACAAATGTCAAGTTTATGGTGATAAGATTCATATACCCCCTTCACATTTGCATGTTATGACTTCTCCATGGTCGTTTTCCATGTGGGGCATGGATGTCATAGGGTCAATCTCCCCGAAGGCTTCAAATAGGCATCGTTTTATCTTTGTGGTCATTGACTATTTTACCAAATGGGTGGAGGCTGCTTCATATGCCAATGTAACTAAATCGACAGTCAGCAGATTTTTAAAGAGGGAAATCATATGTCGATATGGGATGCCTGAGAGGATCATATCTGATAATACACTAAATCTAAACAATAGCATAATAGCAAAGGTTTGCAATCAGTTTAAGATCAGACACCATAACTCTTCACCATATCGCCCAAAAATGAATCGGGCAGTGGAGGCAGCCAATAAAAATATCAAGAAGATTATGGGAAAAATAACTAAAACTTATAAAGATTGGCATGAAAAGTTGCCATTTGCTCTATATGCTTATCGAATGTCTGTTAGAACTTCTACTGGGGCAACGCCTTTCTCATTGGTCTATGGAATAGAAGCAGTTCTACCCATTGAGGTAGAGATATATTCTCTTTGAATTTTGTCAGAATTAAAGTTAGATGAAGTAGAATGGATACAGTCTCGATATGATCAGTTGAATTTAATTGAGGAAAAGAGGCTAAGGGCTATTCAGCATAGTCAGATGTATCAAAAACGAATGATGCGGGTTTATGACAAAAAGGTTCGCCCAAGAGAGTTTCATGAGGGAGATTTAGTTTTGAAAAAGATCCTTCCTATACAAAAGGATTTCAGAGGAAAATAGATGTCAAATTAGGAGGGGCCTTATGTGGTGAAGAAAGCTTTCTCCGGAGTAGTATTAATTCTGGCTGAAATGGATGGAAAAGACTTGTCTAATCTAGTGAACTCAGATTCAGTCAAAAAGTACTACACTTAATGAGGGGAAGAAGCCAAAGTGAAAACCCGCAAAGGGCGCTTTGAGACTTTTAAAAAAAAAGGCCAAAGTGAAAACCCGCAAAGGACGCTTTGAGACCTAATAAAAAATAGAAAAGATAAAGAGCCAAGGTGAAAACCCGCAAAAGGTGCCTTGAGACCTAAGGGGATTTGAGTTGAAAACCCGAAAAGGGCGACTCAAATGTTTATCTCAAATGGGGAAGGCGATGATCTGGCTATACCTGAATTAACAAGGAAAAGGGTATATTGCATCTTGAGGCATTGACAAAGTACTTCTGATCTCCTAAACACATGTCAGGTTAAATTAGTCTTCAAGAAGTTCGTATACAGAAACTCAGTTTGCGATATCAGGGGTACCTAGTCTTCATTTTATTCCTAATAAACTGGCTATCTTTGAAATAGTCTTTCCTTTTCAAGATATATATTCCCAAATCAGTTGTCATTTTTGTTCTTTTGATGATTTATTCACTTTGAACTCAAATCCAATTCCATTCTTATTTATTATTACGATTTGATTGCAAGCATGTTGCATTGAAATAATGATGAATGAACTAGTAATGTTGTCACAATAGAAGTTTCGCATATTACTCTAGAAAGTTTCTAGAAAATACAAGAACCTGAAACATGACTATTGTTTAGAATTCATCAAAGCTGAAGGAAATCACCTCTTTGGATTTTTGTCTAAAATGATGATTGAACAAAAGGACAAGATATGGCATCGGTGATACAATTTTGAAAAGTGATCAATATAAGGAGAAGATATTTTCGGGAAAGGGGAAATGATATTTTGTATTCATGCAAATATCAAACATGAAGATTTAGCTATAACACTCGAGGAGTAAGGTAACAAATCAAACAGATAAAAATTCAACTATGAGTTGCAATGTTTTTGTCTCGGAAAGAACAGTGGAAGGGATATTGAAATTACAGCGGGGCAAGCTTGCTGAGCAGAATATGATTGTTTCTTTGGGATACTCTGTCAAAATGTTGATTGAGCGAGATGACTGTGTAATACATCAGGGACAACATACTGATGAACAACAAGGGATGATGCCTTAAGTTTTTAAAAAATGGAATCATTCTTATTTCTGCATATCTCATTCATATATCATTTAATTAGGAGCATTGGATTCATTTCAATCATAGCATCCTAATCATTTGGCATAAACATGCGCATATAAAATCAAGCCTGCAGGACATGTTCCCCGAGGACAGTGTAGCGACATTGGTGAAGTCAGATTTTATTTCCCTGAAGTGGCAGCGGAATAGATCGAAGATTACCAACCTTATTTTCCTGAAGTTAAAATAGAACAGACTAAAGACGATAAATCTTATCTCCATATACTGGCAATGGAGCAAATTTAAGTCACTAGCCTTATCTCTCTCAAGTTGTAGTGGAGCAGGTTCGATGTACGAGTCTTATCTTCCTGAGGTAGCAAGGAAGTAGACTGAAAGTTAAAGATCTTATCTCCCTAAGAAGTAGTGGAGCAGATCTTATCTTCCTAAGTGTTTTTATATATATTGGTACTTGTATAATTCATGGTAAAATTAATTTGATCCTATATATATATATATTTAATTCTATGTTATTTTTTCATATAGTTGCTTTTAAATTATTTATATATATATATGTGTTTTTTTTAAACCTATTATGTATATAATTTATTTCCTAAAATCATATTTTATTATATACCTTTGCTTTCCTTTTTATATTTCATGCGTTATTAAATTTATCTTTATTTGTGCATATTGTCAATTTTAAATAAATGTATTTTTTAAAAACATTTTGCATGTTATTCAATTCAAATGTCTTCTTTTTGTAGCATCTATTTTAAAAATTATTTATATATTCTTAGTTTTTATAAATTATTTTAAGTTCTAGTATGTGTTATTTGCTCATCAATGCATCATTTTTTAAAATTGTTTTGTGTCATATTGACTTCTAATTTCTATTTTGTTTTGTACATTCGGTATCGATTGTTTTATATTATTCCATATATTATTGTTGCATGTTATTTATTCGCTTTCTGTATTATTATATTAATTGTTCTCCGTCCATGCTTGAAAATTTGGCTGCATTTTTCTTGGATTAGTTATATGTAATTGTTTGTTTTATTAGTTGGTTAGATAATGTTATATTATCTTCATTTACCAAGTATTGTACTTTATTTGTGCTATTATCCCATGTTTATCATTCCTCTTTTTGTACAAATGCCGCTTTGTAATTTCCATTTTAAAATTAATTATTCCATTTTATTTCAAGTCAAATTAATGTGTTTTGAGCTAGTTTTGCAATTGTTTTTTTAACTCTAAAACAAGGCAATGTTCAATGTTTGAAAATTCGAGGAATCATGCCCTACCGTGCTGGGTTTCGGTTTTTCGTCGGACTAAATAATTGGGTATCCTTTTGTAATTTTCAATGCATGAGCTTTTGGAAGTCAAAATTAATAGTGTTTTCGAAGGTATAAAGGATCGTGTCCTATCGTGCTGGATGTGATGCTGTATTCATTTGAAACAAGAGAATTTTGACGACCAACTTGAGCCATTCAAATGCTTTAAAAGGAACCATATTTCAAAATATTTTTTAAATCTTGGACATAAGGACAGTACTTAATCAATTTGGTACCAATTTTGGGCGTAGCGAGGGTGCTAATCCTTCCTCGCACGTAACCGACTCTCGAACCTGTTTTCTCAAATTCCGTAGGCCAAAATTGATATTTTCATAAAATATTTTATTAGGTGATCCGATTACACCTAAACAAAAAAAGATTGGTGGCAACTCCACACCTTGTTTTAAAAATTCTGTAATGGGCCAAATCTGCCCAGGCCCAACAATTAAAAACCAAAATTAAAAAACAAATAAATAAAACAAAATAGTCCAGTCCAAGTCCGTTTACACATAAAAAAAGGGCCCAAATTAACCCAATTACAACCCAAGCATTAGCCTAGAAATACAAGGCCCGAAAAGCCCAAAATGTCAATGTTTCAGAAACCCTAGGCTTTCTCCCACTTTGTGCCGCAGCCAAGCCCCCCAACGCCTCCGTACACTCCAGCCTCCAGCAACCACACCAAGCCTTCAGCACCGTACAACCAACGCGCAGCCCTCGTATGCCACGCCCGCACCTCCGTACGATGCCAACGCATTCCGTACCTGTACACCAAACACAAAGAGACAACAGACCTAAGAAAATAGCAGAAAAATTATGTATTTTTATTATTTTATTCTCTCAGCTATAAAGCCTTGTATTTTTTTCGATTAAGGGGCTTCCTTTTTTACGCACAATACAAACAGACACTATTCGCATACTGAATACAAAGAAAAAGCCACCTATATTCGAAGGTGATTTTTCTATTTAGATTTGCAGGCGTTCTTTTTTTTTATTGTTCTTCATTTTGTGTCATTTTTTTATTCGAAAGCAAATAAAGTGAAGGGGAAAGGACTTACCTTCGCATGCGAGCCATTAGAGACCTCATCTCCTTCGCTGAAATCGAAGTCGAAGATGGGATTTCGGGGCTTAAATCTACGAACATCACGCTAGAGTAAACAGAGGAGCAAAAGGGGGTCACCGAAGGTCATCATTCATCGTCGCAGTGATGAAGTGATGGCCGAACGGCGCAGAACCTTTGGGTTCCCTCTCTCCCCATTGTTTTGACTGAAATATCTAGGGTTTTCAGGGGCTTTGTCCTCTTTTATTCGATGATGTGAAACGGTGCCGTTTAAGGCATGGTTTGTAGCCTTAAAACGACACCATTTAGACAGCCTAACCCGATCCATTCCCAGGTGCCCCAAGGACCCGCGCGTTTTGCGGTGAGGGTTATTTGCAAGCTTGGTCCTCCCCTTTTGTGTACGCATCCAATCGTGCCCTTGCTGTTTCACTTCTTTTTCTTAAATTAGCTCGTCAATCTACACGTGTTTGCAAGTTAGTCCGCGTTTTAATGCTACGTTGTGAGGACTAGTATATTTCCAGTTTAGATCCTTCTGCATTTGTGCGTATCGCGCATTGGTCCCTTTTTTTATTGTTTTGTCTTCAAATTATCCCTTTTGTTTTGGATTGATTCTAATTAAATCCTTTTAGTTTATAGCCCTTTTTGTTTTTAATTATTTTTTTTAATTTTTAAGCAACTTTGGTAATTGTTTCTTAATTGTTGTAAATTCGTTTTTGAAATGTTATTATCATACTTTGTATACTTTGAATGTTTATCTCCTTTATATTATTATACATATACATATTTTATAACAAAGTTAACGTATTTTCATGCATATAATTTTTTTTATTCTAACCATGTATTTTAGCATATATTTTTGCTATGATAATATGTTCGGTATATATGTTTTGCATAAAATTATTTTTCTATTTGCTTATATTAGTGCACATATTTGCTTTATATATATTATTAAACCTATACATATTATCATTTCTATATAAATTTCCATGTACTCACTTTTAAATTTATATGTATATATATTAATGCATTTATTACTTTATTAGATTCTTCTATTTTAAAGCACTTATTGCTTCATGATTTGTCAAGTATTTTCTCTATGTATATATGAAATAATTTTAGAAACTTCATATTTTTTGTAATTATAAAATTATTATTTTTTTGAGTATATCTTTATATTATACTGCTTTTGTATTTATATAGTCTATTATTTGAAATGTTGTGATATAAGGATATGTATAATTTTTAGACTAATTTAAAAAACTATATATGTCTTATTATTAATCTCATGTTTTTTTACAATAGATTTACATGTACATATGTCTTTTAAATCTATTTTGTGTGTTATGTCTCGCCTTGTATCCTTATTATTCTTTTGCATTATATATAATTAAAGTTAGCATGTAGTTTGTCAACTTTTAAATATATTTGTGTTTAAAATATTTTACATGTAATTTGATTCAAACTTTCATTCTATAATATCTATTTCAAAAAATTATATATCTATCCCTAGTTTTTTATATACAAATTTGTCAACCTACATTTTATGTGTCCATTTATTCGTCATTATTTGAAAATAGTTTTATACCATATTGCTTCTTCGATTTGCATTTTGTTTTGTGTATCTAGTAGTAATCATTTTATATTATGCCATGTATGTTGTCGTTGCATATTATTTATTCGTTGTTTTATATTGTCATGTTAATTATTCTCCACGCATGATTGAAATTGAGTTATATTTCCAAGTTAGTTATATTTAGTTGTTTACGTGTTTGTTAGTTGATTAAATAAATTGTATTGTCTCCACTCCTCCATTGTCGTCTTTTATGCGTACATACATATATTACCCCATATCGTCATTTTCCACTTGGTTTTTGAAATGTGGTTTTATAAAGTCCAAATTTTTATGATTAATTTCGTCTTATTTCAAATCGAATTAATGCGTTTCAAGCTAGTTTCACAATTATTTAAGAATTCTTTAAACTGAAGGCGATATTCGATATTTGGCAATTTGCGGAATCGTGCCCTAACGTGTTGGGTTGCAATTTCTCGTTTGCTCAAAGTAATTGAAGGTCCCTTTAGAATTTCACCCATGCTTTTAAAAATTCTCCAAAACGAGGGCAATACTCAGTGTTTGGCAATTCGGGAATCGTACCCTATCATGCTGGGTTGCGATTTCTCGTCTGTTCATAACAATCGAATATTCTTTTGGGATTTCACTCATGCTTTTGAAAATTCTCCAAAACGAGGGTAATGTTAGATGTTTGGCAATTCGAGGAATCGCGCCCTATCGTGCTGGGTTGCGATCTCTTGTTTGTTCAAAATAATCGAATATTCCTTTAGAATTTCACTCATGTTCTTCAAATTCTAAAATAAGGCAATGTTCGATGTCTAGAAATTCGAGGAGTCGTGCCCTATTGTGCTGGGTTTCGATTTTTCTCGTTGGACTAAATAATTGGACATCCTTTCGCAGTTTTTTAACGTATGAATTTTTGGAAGTCAAAGTTTATCATGTTTTCGAGGATATAAAGGATCATGTCCTATCGTGCTGGATGTGATGCTATACTCTTCTGAAATAAGAGAATTTTGATAACCAACTCGGGTTATTCAAATGTAAATAAAAGGAACCACATTTCAAAAACATTTTTAAATCTTAGACATAAGGACAGTATCTAATCGATTTGGTACCAATTCTGGGCGTAATGAGGGTGCTAATCCTTCCTCATACGTAACCGACTCCTGAACCCGTTTTCTCATATTTGCGTAGGCCAAAATTGATTTAATAAAACAAAACATTTTATTAGGTGACCCAATCACACCTAAATAAAAGATTAGTGGGGACTTCACGTTTCATTTTTCATTGAACATAAAATCGAAACATGGTTTCGACAGCTTGGAGAACTCGAAAGTCGAGCCATAAAATTGACTGTTTGCTGTCCTTTTGTCAAAAACCAAAAATTTGTTTTAAAAATCATGCTTCTTTCAAATGCATTTGTTTGTATGGTTGTTATGGTTCGGGTCCCGTAGAGCATTGCATTGCATGACCGCTGTGGTCACACCTCCTAAGTGGGAGTAAGAAACTATGCTTTCGTGAGGTTTTCACCTCCGCATGGGCTAGTGGATTGCTTCCGAGGTACATTCGTACCTATGATTTTGTGAGATTTTCATCTCCGCATGGTCATAGTGAAATGTATCCCCCTAAACTGAACTCGATCTATATAAGCCTATAATGGGTGAGGATTGAGGAATCTGCTGGTTCGGGTACCTTATCTCTAGAACCAAACCACATATAGTGAACCTTAGGAGCTATCCTTGGGTGGAGCAGCGTCAAGCCCTAGTATTTGCCCGTATACGCACTGTAATTATCGTTTATGTGCCTGCATTTTATCACTATTATTTGATACTAACCTGTGTTTTGTTTTGATTGTGTTTTGCATGACATTGCATACTAAAGGAGGTGTTGATTCGTATTCAATTACTAAGTTAGAAAGTTTGACATGGAGAATGAATTTCTTAGTAAAGTCGAGGATAATGCGGTCACTAGTGCATGGTCAGAGAAGCTACAATCAGAGAAAGGGGATAGCTTGGCAGAAGGATATATATCAGAGTTACAGGATTTCACTCGCGTCAATGTAGCACAGAATGAGCTGCAAGAGTTGAGAGATATTTAGGCTAGTTGGGATGAAGGGACCAAGCAGTTGTTTTATCAAAACTATGGTGATATATCTTACTTGCTAGACATTAGAGTGGATAAACATCTGTTCCGAGTTATGGTGCAGTTTTGGAATTCTGCTTACAAGTGTTTCACTTTTGGAGAAGTGGATTTGGTGCCTACCATGGAGGAATACACTACTCTACTCAGGTGTCCAAAAATTCAAGTCCGAAAGACTTATGCCCGAGTTTTTAGTGGTCAGACTTTCGTGAAGAAATTAATGAGCATTTCAGGGATGAGTGAGCCTTGGGTCACTGCTCGGATTCAACAAAAGGGAGATAGTAAATGTATCCTTTGGGAGAACTTGCGAGATTTGATTTTAACGCATCCAGATGAAAGAAAGAGGGTTGATATCTTTGCCTTAAGCATCTACGGCTTGGTAATTTTTCCTAAGGCTTTAAGGCACGTGGACGAGGCAGTCATTGACTTATTCGACCGTCTTGAGAAGGGAATCACACCTGTACCGGTAATATTAGCTGAGACGTTCAGATCCTTGAGCACGTGTCGAAAGATAGGCGAGGGGTGATTTATTGGATATGCACAATTATTGATGGTATGGTTTCATGGGCACTTTTGGAAAGTAGACAAAGTTTCTTATCGGGTCTTTTTCGAAGGTTATTCCCCACTAAAAGAGGATGCGGCCATACAAAGGAGAAAAGATATCTCGAAAGAGAAGTGGATGGAATTTCTTCAAAACCTCAACAAGGGGGATATCGAGTGGAGAGCTTATTGGATGGTTCCTGATGATATCATGTACTGATGTGGTAACTTTGATTGGGTGCCATTGTTAGGAATTTGGGGTACTACCGGGTATACTCCATTGCTTGCATTGAGGCAATATAAATCAAGGCAGTTTGTACCCACGACCTACGGACTTGCTCAGTGTGAATTCTCCTTTAAAGGTGCTCACTATAAGAAGAAATTTCGGGGGCTATCGGATACTTGGAAGCAAACTTGTTGGATGAAGAGGTTGGCCGTCGGTTCCATGGTAACGCCCGAGCATGACGGATGGTTTAAAAAGAGGGTTAATGATAACGTTCCTAGGCCAAGCTTGGAGAATTCTCGACCTATAGTGGAACAATTACAAGTCGCCCCGTCAGAGTTAGAAATTATAAAGCAAGAGTTCGAGAAGAACAGTTCAGAGCTTGGGAAAAAGATTGAACAATTGGAGGAAGAGATAATACACCTAAGATTAGACGCTGATGTCCAGAGATTAGAGGCTGAAAAGTGGAGAAAAGGGAAAACTAAGGCCGAAGAAGATCTAGACAGCTTGAAGATTGACTATAAGAAGCTGCGACTATCTATGAGGACTGTGGGGTTAGGTAAGACTTTCGAACAATGGCGCCATGAAATTCGAGAAGAAAAGAGCAAAGCCGACCGATGGGAAAGGAAATTTCGAGAAGCTCAGGCACGAAATGAAGATTTAGAAAAGAGCCTGTCAGAAATCAGAAATGAACAAGGTGAATTAAAGGCTAGAATGGCAGAACTCGAGAAGTCTCTTCATCAGTACCGAAACCACAACACCGCAATAGAATTGAGGGCAAGCTTGAGCAAGATAGAAGAAATGAAAGGAAAAATAGAAGAGTTAGAAACGTCATTGCAAAACTGTAAGATGCGGATTCAATTTTTCGAGGCAAATGAGGACCGTTGGAAAGAGCAGCTTCACTATGCGTAAGACCAAGTTAGAAATAGAGATTACCTTATGGGGGAAGCCATAACCTAGATTCGGCAGGTAGCTGACTACTTGAAAGCTTTAGCGGTACAGGCGGACACACTGAGCATGATGAGTTAGAGTCAGATCACGGACAAGAGCTGGCCTCTTTACTTAGGAAAATTAAGACTTTAAGTGTCAGAGCAAAGTTTTATTTGTAACTCAACTTTATGTAAAAGAATTTTATTTTCTAGTGAAGTTTTCTAAAGGGAATTGAATCAAAATTGATGCCTCCTTTGCATTCATCCATTTGTATTACATCATATCATTATGCATTAAAGGTCATAAGAGGTTTCTAATTAATTAATTAAAAATCATTTCAGTAACCTGGAAACCAACGAAAACCAACCAACTACACACCCCTACGGTAAAAGGAAAAAGTCAATGGATAAAAGACTTGAGAAATTAGAGCAAATGCAAAAGGACATGCAGGAACAGATACAGTCACAGATGCAAGAGCAGCTAGCCAAAATTCAGCAAGAGATGAAAGAGCAAATGATGGAATCCCAAAGAGAGATGATGAGTCAGTTGTCCCAATTACTGATGGGAAGAAGGGATAAAGAAAAGGATCCCATGGATAATGTTGAGGAAACTAATGAAGGTCCTCAATACCCCCTGACTTCACTCTGACACATGTACCGATAAAGCCCGAGATTAATCTATAAAAATCATCTGTTACGATCATGCCTCAGCAGATTCAAGCAAAAGCTTCAATGCTAATAAATTTCTAAGCCGGTTCAGGCTCTAACCTCGTTAATAACCCAAATTATCCGCCCGTTCCCGATTTGGATGAAGTTGCTGAAGAAGAAAAGGCGAGGATAGATTCGCAGAAACTATTGGAAGAACGGTGTAGGTGGCTCGAGGAGAAATTCAGAGTTATGGAAAGCGCAGATAATTATCAAGGGATTGATGCTAAGGACCTGAGTTTGGTCCCAGATTTGGTCCTACCCCCCAAATTCAAAATGCTCGAATTCGAGAAATACAATGGAACGAGCTGCCCTGAAGCTCACATCACTATGTTCTGCAGGCGAATGACGGGATACGTTAACAATGACCAGCTATTAATCCACTATTTTCAAGACAGTCTGGTTGGGGCGGCATCTAAGTGGTATAACCAATTAAGCCGCACTAAAATTAACTCATGGAAGGATCTGGCTCAGGCCTTTATGACACAATACAATCATGTGACGGACATGACCCCCGACAGAATCACTCTCCAGAACATAGAGAAGAAGTCAAATGAAAGTTTCAGACAGTACGCACAAAGGTGGAGAGAAGTGGCCATACAAGTTCAGCCGCCGCTTCTAGAAAAGGAAATGATGATGCTTTTTATCAACACCTTGAAGGCCCTTTTTATCACTCATATGTTGGGAAGCACCACCAAGAGCTTCTCAGACATAGTGATGACGGGTGAAATGATCGAAAATGCTGTGAAGAGTGGTAAGATAGAATCGGGGGAAAGTTCCAGGAAGTCAGCCCCGAGGAAAAGAGATAATGAGGTGAACAACGCTAGCGTATTCGGTAAGGGTCAGTCCAAGTCATTCACCGTAAATCAACCCAAGACGGTGACTACCAATCAACATAGTACTGTGAGACAAGAATCCAATGCGAGGGAGAACACAAAAAGGCCACAGTTCACCTCTATACCCATGACGTATAGGGATTTGTACCAGAACCTGTTCAGCGCTCATGTGGTGTCCCTTTTTTACCTGAAGCCACTGCAGCCCCCGTATCCCAAATGGTATGACACAAACCTCCAATGCGAACACCACGCGGGAATCACCCGTGTAACACCCCTTACCCGTATCCGACACCGAAATAGGGTACGAGGTATTACCGGACTTGAGTACTTGTAATCATTTAAAACCGATACATAAAATTTCATCAATTTTAAACTTTTCAAACATATTTCCAATATTATTATAAAATATCATAATACAAGTAAAATTGATATATTACTTACATCTCATTTAATATCAAGGCAATAACATTAAATTACACATTGCATTATTAAAAATCATATGAACTTACAATTACTCATAATATCCATAATCATAGAAATCACATTTATGTATGATAATTCAATGCACTTCATGTACCATAGACATTTTTTTAAATCAATTCATAAACTTAGCACCATAACATTTAATTTAACATAATTCAATTAATTCACTAAATTTAACTTTCAAATATAAATTACAACATTATTGCAGTATTATTATCATACCAACTTACCTTGATCCAGAAACGGCAATTTACTATTTTAGTCCATAACCTTGTATTTTCCCGATTTAAGCCCGAATCTCTATTTCCTTCATTATTGAGCTTGGAAAGCTTGAAAACCCTAGCCATGGCTTCCCCCATGCTAATTTCGGCCTCTATGAGAAAGATGAGTCAATTTTGGCTTTATTTTCCCTTTTTATTTCTTTTAATTACCAAATGACTAAAATGCCCTTAAGGCCTTTCTTTAAAATTGTCCTATTCATGCCCATTTTTGTCCAAACGAATTATAATGGTCTAATTTACATTTAAGGACCTCCTCTTTAAAACCGCATTTCAATCAAGTACTTATGAATTAAAACACATATTTTGCAACTTTTGCAATTTAGTCCTAAAAGTCCAATTAAGCACTTTATCAATAAAATTTCTTAACGATATTTTTACACAATATTTTAATCAATAAATAAACCTTAAAACTTAATCGAAATAAATTTTTTTTGACTTCAAATTTGTAGTTCTAAAACCATCGTTCCGTTTAGGCCCTAAATGGGGCTGTTACAGCAACTTCTGCAAATAAGCCCTAATAGGCAAATTAAACATGCAATCTATAAAATTTCTTATCAATACTCTAACACATGCATCTAATCACTCGATAAATCATAAAAATTAATTGAAATAAACTTTTCTATCTCAGATTTGTGGTTTCACAACCACTATTCCATTTAAGCCCTATTTCGAGGTGTTACAACCGGGCACTCAATCGAAAACTGCACTGCGTTCAAAAAAATAGTTGAAAGACTCATTAAGATGGGGATCGTGAG
Organism: Gossypium anomalum; assembly: GCA_025698475.1. NCBI lineage: Eukaryota > Viridiplantae > Streptophyta > Magnoliopsida > Malvales > Malvaceae > Gossypium > Gossypium anomalum. The sequence continues at coordinate 13,353,049 of CM046956.1, forward strand.
ATTTGACGACCCAGCAGCACCCAATGTAGCAGGAAACTCACTCCCTAATCATACCGACCAAGGAGTGAATGGGATAAGTGAAGGTGGGAACAAGAAGATGAAATATGAGGTTACAGAAGTCAGGACCCCGTTGAGACGAGTGTGGAAAGAGATGGTCAAGAGAGGGTTGATCGTGTTAGATTTAAGAGAAGCATCTAAAGAAGGGAGGAACTACTGCGAGTTCCACAATAAGATGGGGCATGAAATCCAAGAGTGTGTGGAGTTCAGGACCCTAGTACAGAACATGATGAACAATAAGGAAATAGAGTTTTATGACGAAGATAAAAACCCCGGAGAGGGAGACATATGCGCCTCAGAGGGAGGATCAGCGGCGCAGAATCGAACAGCCAACTATCCTGTGGTCATCATATATCGACATAAAAGTAATGAAACTGGAATACAAATGCCACCGAGGGTCATAATTCAAAGACTTGCAGTCTTCCCTTACAAAGACAGCAAAAGGGTCCCATGGAACTATGATTGTAACGTGACAATTCCGGGAAAGGAAAGCCTGGTGGATGCTTCAAAAGAGGATCAAGACATGGGCTCCTATACACGTAGTGGGAGACGTTACGATACAGTAAATGAGGAAGCACAACCCGTAAAAGGAAAAGCCCCAGTGGTCGAAGAGACGAAGGAAAAAGCGACTAAATCTGAACTTCCTGTCAATGAGCCAGTTAACGAGGAGGAGGCCAAGGAGTTTTTAAAATTCCTAAAGCACAGCGAATACAGTGTGGTGGAACAACTACGTAAACAACCAGGTCGTATCTCGGTGCTGGCCTTACTTCTAAGCTCGGAAGTTCATCGCAACGCGCTGATGAAGGTCTTGAATGAAACATACGTTGCCAATAATATCTCCGTTAACAAGCTGGACCATTTGGTTAGCAACATAAGTGCCGACAACTATATCTTCTTCAATGACGATGAGATACCACCCGGTGGCATGGGGTCGACTAAAACTTTACACATTACCACGTGCTGTAAGGGGTACATGAAATATCCTGATTTTGGGCTTAGTCGGAATAGTAGTTTCGTGACCACAAAATTTGAGATAGAAATAATTATTTTATGATTATTTTGATGATTATGATATGATTGCATGACTGTGTGAAAATTTCGTGATGAAATTCTATGCCTAAATTGTTTAAATTGAAAGTAGGGACTAAATCGAATAAGTTGCAAAATTTGCATTCTAGAAGTTTTTAGTATGAAATTGCATTGAAATATTAATTAGGAGGTCTTAAATAGTAATTTGACCAATTTTAAGTTCATGGACAAAATTAGGACATGGAAGGAATTTTTGAAAGTTTAGTAGTAAGGGCATTTTGGTCATTTTAGGGTAAATGAATTAAAATACAAAATTAAAAGCCAATTTTGCTCATCTTCTTCATGGAGGCCGAAATTAGCATGGGGTAAGCCATGACTAGGGTTTTCAAGCTTTCCAAGCTCAATAGTAAGTGATTCCAAGCCCCGTTTTTAATGTTATTTACGTTTTTGGAATCCCGGTAGCTCGATTAAGCTTATTCTAGCAATAATTTAAGCTAGGGTTCATATTTGGAAAAATACCCATAGGTGAAATGTGTTTATTTTGATGTTTTATGGTAGAATATGAAGCTTGAAATTGTGTTAAACAACTTTTGCTAAGTGATTTTATGTAAAAACGAGTAAAACGACATAATCGGTAAAAATACCTAATGTTCATAAGTACATGTTAGAGTGAGAATTTTATGTTGATATAGAAGAAAAAAATGATTATAATGTCATAAAACATAAGAAAATAGGCTGAAGCTTAATTTACGAGCTTTGGGGCAAAAGTGTAAATATGCAAAAGTTTAGGGGCAAAATTGTAATTTTGCAAAAATATGATTTTGGGTTAATTTGAATAATGTGAACCCTAATTAGACTATATTTTAAATGATAGAGCAAGGAAAACTAAAATTCGGACTAAAATGGGGAAAATACCAAGTTGTGGACGAAATGGTAAAAGTAGCCATTTTCGCATACGAGGTAAGTTCATGTGTAAATAATGTAGCATAATTGTTATTTTTAAGTTATTGATGTTAATTATATGATATGCTGATTTTTAATCGTGAAATATTATGCTTTGTGGTTAATGTTGAGTAATATGCAAATTATGTTTACTACTTGATAAATATGAATTGCTACCGAGTATCGGTTTCGATATTCCGTGGAAGACAGCAAATGTCAGATCGAGAGAAAAAGCCCGTTTGAACCTTAGGAATAGATTAGGATACAATTGACATGTCACTAGGATGGTTGAGCATCCGAACTCGTTGAGTTGAGTCCGAGTTCACTTATGGATGCGAATGTCCGAACTCGTTGAGTTGAGTCCGAGTTCGAGAGATGTAACTAGGCATCCGAGCTCGTTGAGTTGAGTCCGAGTTCACTTATGGATGCGAACTCCCGAACTTGTTGAGTTGAGTCCGAGTTCACTTATGGGCGGGTTACATGATTGCTTGATTACATATGTGGCACTTATGTGCAAATTATCCGTGTATCCGAATTATATTCCGATGTGTTCAACGGGTAAAGTTCTACTCAAATGGAGGAATACTAGAGATGAAAAGGACATATTGGTAAGTGTTGTGAGATGGATACTTTGAACAGGTATGTACTTAACCCTCGGGTTGAAAACTCGATATATCAATAATGTGGTAAGATGATAAATGAAAATATGACATGAATGTCTTGATGATGATTATGCAAATGATATTTTATGTTTGCTTATATGGTTATGTTACTTGCTATTTGCATGTGAACTTACTAAGCATTTATGCTTACTCCCTCCTTTTCACTCCTTGTAGTTTTGACAAGTCAGCTCGGAAATCGGGAACAGTCGGAGGCTCGCTCACACTATCCGTATACCATCTTGGCATAATGGCTTGTATATTTTGAGTATGGCATGTATAGCACTATAATCATTTTGTATATATGGTCTTATGATATGGTTATTGAGTGGTATGAAAATTCTTGGTAATGATTAGCCATTGGAATGGCTAATCATGATCGTATTTGGTGTTATGTATGTCAAATTGCTAGCTAATCCATGGAAACCATGAAATAGGTAAAATTTACCATAAAATAGATTCAGACAATGTGAGTGACGTGAATTTGAAAAATCACTAAAAATATTAGAAATGGAATTAAATAATGAATAAGTTATGGAATCGAAGCTTGATGAGTCTATTTTTATATGGAATGAACAAAATAGGCATATAAATTATATTTTATGAGATATTTAAACTTTTGTGAAACAGGGCGAGTGATTTCTGGATCCCTGTTTCGACTTTAAAAATTCATAATAAATTTTACAAAATTAATTAGAAGTTTTTCTTTATATGTACAGATTCCTTATTGAGTTTAGTTTTAATAGAAACAAACCTCATAGTCATTGAAATTTTTTATAGAGAGATATCTGATTCGTAATACACAGAGGTCAGAGTAGTCGAACCCTAAAATAGGGGAGATTTTAACTAATAAACTGTACTATTTGGCTCAACCAAAAATTCTAGAAAAAATTATTAGATATAAATATGAGTCTAGTTTCATATAAAATTTACGGATCTTAATTTTGAGTTTCGTAACTTGAGATATAAATTTTTAAGCGACTGTGACGCAGATTTTCAGCTTGTCTGAAAATTTTAAAATTAAATTGTTTGAGCTGTTTAAGTAATGAATTAAGTCTGTTAACACCTCGTATTCGACTCCAGCGACGGTCTCGGGTACGGGGCGTTATAGTACACGCTGCCACGCATACTGATTGACAATGGATCGGCCTTGAACGTCCTACCATTGACCACGCTAAACAAATTACCAATAGACAGCTCTCACATGAAGGTGTGCCAGAATATAGTGAAAGCATTTGATGGCATGGAGAGAAGGGTGATGGGAAGAATTGAGGTACCTCTTCAGATCGGGCCAAACACATATGAGGTGGATTTCCTAGTAATGGATATCAAGCCCTCATACAATTGCTTATTGGGAAGGCCCTGGATACATTCAGCTGGGGCAGTGCCTTCATCGTTGCACCAAAAGTTGAAGTTGGTATCAGAGGGGCGATTGATAACGACCAATGCTGAAGAGGATATTATTGCAACTGTAAGCAATAATGCGCCCTATTTGGAGACAGATGACGAAGCAATCGAATGCTCATTTCGATCTTTAGAATTTGTTAATGCGGCGTTCATCGCCGAGGGAAGCAAGATTCTGGTGCCAAAATTGTCCAAAACTACGAGGATGAGTCTACAGTTGATGGTTGGAAAAGGGGCCTACCCGGAAGAGGACTTGGGAGACATCTCCAAGGAAGGGTTGAAACATCAGTACTGAAGGACAAGAGAGATCGCTTCAGCTTAGGATTTAAGCCGGATACGAGACAAAGGAAAAAGGAGTTGGAAAAGAAGCAAGAAAGAAGGAGAGCACAGTTAACGGGGGAGGAAATCAAATGGAAACCAATGATATTCCCCCACATATCGAAAACTTTTATGGCCGGAGGAATCATGCATCCCGAGAGAGGCACGCCAATAGAGGGAGCCATAGGAAAAAGGTTGGAAAGCTTAGACATCAACGCCACATACGACGAAGAGACTGAAAGAGAAAATTTGTCGGGCATTTGCCCCTACATACATGGAAGTGTTCTAGATAACTGGACTGCAGAAGAGATTCCTGTAGTTTATAGAACTGATTCAGAGTGATGTCCAAAACACACTTATTGCTCTAGGCTTAAGATTAATAAGAATCTTTTGTGAAATAAGCTGATGTTTAAAAATGTTATTTTAATGAAATGCACGGTTATTATCATTTTTGAGCAAATGTTCTCTCATTCTTTCAATTTCATTCATAAACATATTATACAAACGATTACTTTCGGATTCTTTTATTCTTTAAACATTTTTTTAAATATTCTTTCATTCGTCATTCATAATCATACCATACAGATAAATATTTTTGAATTCTTTTGATTCTTTGTATCTGCCTTCATCCTCATAATAGGTCCCCAGATATTAATGATCCAAGTGACACTGCTAGTGACTCAGAATTTCCTTTTGAGCGAGATATGTGTATGGAGGATTCTCAGGATTTTGAAGATGACCAAGGATGTAACCTATCCCCTGACTTGTTGAGGATGGTAAAACAAGACGAGAAACAAATCCTACCTCACAAAGAATCAGTAGAAATTGTGAGCTTAGGAGAAGGACAAGAGGTGAAGATCGGAACTTGTATCACCATGGAGATGAAGCGAGACCTTATTAAATTACTTCAAGAATTCAAAGATGTCTTTGCATGGTCATACCAAGATATGCCTGGGTTGGACACTGATATCGTGGTACACCGACTCCCCATAAAATAATAATGTAAGCCAGTTTAGCAAAAACTCCGAAGAATGAGGCCCGACGTTTTGCTAAAAATAGAAGAAGAGGTTCGAAAGCAATTCGACGCTGGATTCCTGAATGTGGTAAAATACTCAGATTGGGTAGCCAACATCATCCCCGGCCCTAAGAAAGATGAAAAAGTGCGAATGTATGTGGACTACAGAGATTTGAACAAAGCCAGCCCGAAGGATAATTTCCCACAGCCTCATATTGACACCCTAGTGGACAACACTACAGGACACTCACTGTTTTCATTCATGGACGGTTTCTCCGGATATAACCAGATCAAGATGTATCCTAAAGATATGGAGAAGACCACACTTGTAACCATGTGGGGCACATTCTACTACAAGGTGATGCCGTTTGGACTAAAGAATGTGGGGGCAACATATCAAAGGGCCATGGTAATCTTTTTTACAACATGATGCATAAAGAAATCGAAGTCTATGTCGATGATATGATCGCAAAGTCCAGAACTGAGAAAGAGCACGTATAAGTCCTGAGGAAGTTGTTCTTAAGGTTAAGGAAGTTCTAGCTAAAACTCAATCCATCCAAATGCACCTTCGGAGCTAAGTCTGGAAAATTGCTCGGATTCATGGTTAGCGAGAAAGAGATTGAGATTGATCAAGACAAAGTCAAAGCCATACAAGAGCTATCCCTGTCGCGTACCCAGAAAGAGGTTTGAGGCTTTCTAGGAAGATTAAATTACATTGCTCAATTCATCTCACAATTGACCGAGAAATGTGACCCTGTTTTTGGCCTCCTCCAGAAACACAACCCAGGTGTATGGGATGAAGAATGCAAAAGGGCTTTCGACAAGGTCAAACAGTACTTATCCAACGCTCCGGTGTTGATGCCACCTAACCCCGATAAGCCATTGATATTGTATTTGGCAGTATTTGAGAATTCCATGGGATGCGTGCTGTGTCAGCATGATGAGTCAGGAAGGAAAGAAAAAGCTATTTACTATCTTAGTAAAAAGTACACGGAATGTGAGACAAGGTACCCGCCGATAAAGAAGTTGTGTTGTGCCCTAATTTGGACAGCCCGAAGGCTGAGGCAATATATGTTGTATCACACTACTTGGCTCATCTCAAAACTGGACCCTTTAAATTACATGATGGAGTCAACAGCTTTGAATAGAAGGATGGTCCGATGGCAAATTCTGCTATCTGAATTCGACATAGTCTATGTAAACCAGAAAGCAGTAAAAGGGAATGCAATAGCAAATTTTCTGGCTAGTAGAGCTTTGGAAGACTACGAGCCTTTGAACTTCAATTTCTCGAATGAAGACCTGATGTGTGTCGCTACCACTGTAGAAGGTGCTCCGGAAGAACTTCCTTGAAAACTAAACTTTGATGGGGCATCAAATGCCGTGGGTAATGGAATCGGGGCAGTCTTGGTATTCCCAAATGGAGATCATTATCCATTCACTAGTAAATTAGATTTTGATTGTACGAATAACATGGCGGAATACGAAGCGTGCATCATGGGTATCCGTGCAGCCATAGAACGCAAGATTAAAGTGCTAGAGGTGTATGGGGATTCTGCGCTAGTAATTTATCAACTCAAGGGAGAATGGGAGACTAGAGATCCCAAGTTGATCGATTATCGAAAACTGATCCTTGAATTGATTAAAGAGTTCTATGACATTACTTTCTGCTACCTTCCACGGAACGAAAATCAGATGGCCGATGCTTTGGCCACCTTAGCTTCCATGATCAAGGTGAACAAACAAGAAGATGTCAAACCCATCCGGATGAGCATTTATGAAACTCCGGCCCACTGTTACAATATTAAAGAAGATGAAGAGAAAGATGATCACCCTTGGTATCACGATATATTGCAATACGTGAAGAATCGTGAGTACTAGGACCAGGCAAGTGAGAATGACAAAAGGACGCTGAGAAGACTAGCCATTGACTATGTCTTAGATGGTGAGATCCTATAAAAAAAAGAAAAGATCAAGTGCTATTAAGATGCGTAGACACTGTAGAGGCTAAGAAAACGTGGAAGAAGTCCATGAAGGCATCTGTAGGACATATGCTAATGGCTTTACAATGGCCAGGCAAATTATGAGATTCGAGTATTATTGGTCCACTATGGAAGGAGACTATGTCAATTACGCCAAGAGATGTCATAAATGCCAAATCTATGGAGACAAAATTCATGTGCCTCCTTCACCGCTGCATGTCATGACTTCCCCATGGCCTTTCTCTATGTGGGGCATGGATGTGATTAGGCCAATATCGTCGAAAGCTTCCAATAGGCATCGGTTCATCTTTGTGGTTATCGATTACTTCACCAAATGGGTAGAAGTCGCTTCATATGCCAATGTTACAAAGTCGGCAGTGAGAAATTTCTAAAAAAAGAGATCATATGTCGATATGGGATGCCGGAGAGGATCATATCTGACAATGCATTAAACTTAAACAACAGTATGGTAGCGGAAGTTTGCAGTCAATTCAAGATTAGACACCACAACTCGTCACTCGCCCGAAAATGAATGGGGCAGTGAAAGCGGCCAATAAAAACATTAAGAAGATTGTGGGGAAGATGACTGAGGCCTACAAAGATTGGCATGAGAAGTTACCATTTGCCCTTTTGGCTTATCGAACATCAGTCAGAACCTCAACTAGGGCAACCCCTTTCTCTTTGGTCTACGGAATGGAGGCAGTTTTGCCGATCGAAGTCGAGATCTCATCCCTTCAAGTGTTGTCAGAGTTAAAGTTGGATGAAGCAGAATGGATCCAGTCTCGATACGATCAATTGAACTTGATTGAAGAAAAGAGGCTAAGAGCTATCCGTCATGGTCAGATGTACCAAAAACGAATGATGCGGGCTTATGACAAAAAGGTTCGCCCTAGAGAATTCCATGAGGGAGACCTGGTTTTGAAAAACATCCTTCCCATACAGAAGGATTTTCGAGGAAAATGGATGCCTAATTGGGAGGGGCCTTACGTGGAGAAGAAAGCTTTCTCCGGAGGAGCATTGATTCTAGCCGAGATGGATGGTAGAAACTTGCCCAATCCTATAAATTCAAATTCAGTCAAGAATTATTTTACCTAAAGAAGGAGAGGCCAGAGTGAAAACTCACAAAGGGCGCTCTGAGACCAAAAAAAAAGATGGAGAGGCCAAGGTGAAAACCGGCAAAGGGCACTTTGAGACCAAAGGGGTTTTTGAGTTGAAAACCCGAAAACGTGCAGCTCAAATTTTGAATGTGGGGCATGTGGTAGTCTTGTCCTCCCAAAATTAATAAAAGGGAAGAACAATATGTCTTGAAGCATTAACAAAATACACGGGATCTCCTGAACACACATTTAGTTCGAAAGAGCCTTTAAGAAATTGGAATAGTGAAGCTCGTGCTTTGATATCTGGGGCACCTTTTTCTCATTTTATTTTGTGCCTTAGCAGATTTGCTATCTTGTTTAATATATTCACTTCAAGTTTTACTCAATAAAATTCCATCTTGTCCATTATGATAGTCTCTTTTGAGCATTTTTGTTGAAATCACGATTTTTGGACTTATAACATTCACATAAAAGAAGTTATGCATATTACTCTGGAAGGTCTCTAAATAGTACAAGGACCTGAAACAGGGCCACTAGTCAGAACTAACCAGACTCAAAAGTGGGAAACATTAAAAAAAAGAATAGTCCAAATTGTGACTATTTTTTCAAATTTTCTGTCAAAGATAACGGCTAAGTAAGAAGATGTGATAGCACATCAATGATAGAACCCTGAAACTATGAGCAATGATACCTTAAGCTTTTAAAAGGGGATCACTCTTATGACATTTATACATTCATAATCATTCATCTAGTTAGGAGCATCTGAATCATCTTGATTATGGCATCCTAATTATTTGACATAAACACAGATACAGGAAACCAATTCTACAAATCATGTTTTTAGAAGATGGTGTAGCGACATTAGCGAATCCTACAGATCTTGTCTTCCTGAAACTGCAGTAAAGCAGATTTAAGCCACCATCCAAGCTCCCTAAAGTTGTAGTGGAGTAGGCTGAAGATTGTAGATCTTGTCTCCCTGAAGTTGCAGTGGAGCAAATCGAAGACGAAGAATCTTGGCTTCCTGAAGTTGCAGTGAAGTAGATTTAAGCCACCATCCTAGCTCTCTAAAATTGTAGTGGAGTAGGCTGAAAATTGTAGATCTTGTCTCCCTAAAGTTGCAATGGAACAAATCGAAGACGACGAATCTTGGCTTCCTGAAGTTGCAGTGAAGCAGATTTAAGCCACCATCCTAGCTCCCTAAAGTTGTAGTGGAGTAGGCTGAAGATTGTAGATCTTGTCTCCCTAAAGTTGCAGTGGAGCAAATCAAAGACGACGAATCTTGGCTTCCTGAAGTTGCAGTGAAGCAGATTAAAGCAAGCCTTAACTCCTTAAGCCGTAGGGTAACAGGCTGAAGATTATAGATCTTGTCTCCCTGAAGTTGCAGCGGAGCAGTTGCTGTAGAGTAGAGTAGATTAAAAGCTACAAGGCTAGTCTCTATAGATTTACAGCGGAACAGATAGGAGCGAAAATTCCTATGTCCCTGAAGTTGTAGAGGATTGGAACAAGGCTACCTCGAAAAAGAAGAAGCACCAAAGAAGTCAAGATCCTGCAAAACCATACAGATTTGGCCCATTTTAAAGTCTTTGCTCCATTCTCGTTACACGACAATGAGCAAAGAGGGGCAGCTGTAATGGGCCAAATCTACCCGGGCCCAACAACCAAAAACCAAAATTAAAAAACAAATAAATAAAACCAAATAGTCCAGTCCAAGTCCGTTTACACATAAAAAAAAAGGGCCCAAATTAACCCAATTACGACCCAAGCATTAGCCTAGAAATATAAGGCCCGAAAAGCCCAAAATGTCAATGTTTCAGAAACCCTAGGCTCTCTCCCACTTTGCGCCGCAGCCAAGCCCCCCAGCGCCTCCATACACTCCAGCCTCCAGCAACCACGCCAAGCCTTCAGCACCGTACGACCAATGCGCAGTCCTCGTACGCCATGCCCGCACCTCCGTACGATGCCAACGCATTCCGTACCTGCACACCAAACACAAAGAGACAACAGAACCAAGAAAATAGCAAAAAAATTGTGTATTTTTATTATTTTCTTCTCTCGGCTATAAAGCCTTGTATTTTTTTCGATTAAGGGGCTTCCTTTTTTACGCACAATACAAACAGACACTATTCACATACTGAATACAAAGAAAAGGCCACCTATATTCGGAGGTGATTTTCCGATTTAGATTTGCGGGCGTTCTTTTTTTTATTATTGTTCTTCGTTTTGTGTTGTTTTTTTATTCGAAAGCAAATAAAGTGAAGGGGAAATGACTTACCTTCGCATACGAGCCATCGGAGACCTCATCTTCTTCGCTAAAATCAAAGTGGAAGATGGGATTTCGGGGCTTAAATCGACGAACACCACGCTAGAGTAAACGGATGAGCAAAAGGAGGTCACCAAAGGTCATCATTCATCGTTGCAGTGATGAAGTGATGGCCGAACGGCGCAGAACTTTTGGGTTCCCCCTCTCCCCATTGTTTTGACTGAAATATCTAGGGTTTTTAGGGGCTTTGTCCTCTTTTATTCGATGATGCGAAAAGGTGCCGTTTAAGGCATGGTTTGTAGCCTTAAAACGACACCATTTAGAGAGCCTGACCCGATCCGTTCCCAGGTGCCCCGAGAACCCGTGCGTTTTCGCGGTGAGGGTTATTTGCAAGCTTGGTCCTCCCCTTTCGTGTGCGCATCCAATCACGCCCTTGCTGTTTCACTTCTTTTTCTTAAATTATCTCGTCAATCTACGCGTGTTTGCAAGTTAGTCCGCGTTTTAATGCTGCGTTGTGAGGACTGGTATATTTCCAATTTAGATCCTTTTGCATTTGCGCGCATCGCGCATTGGTCCCTTTTTTATTGTTTTGTCTTCAAATTATCCCTTTTGTTTTGGATTGATTCTAATTAAATCCTTTTAGTTTATAGCCCTTTTTGTTCTTAATTATTTTTTTTTAAATTTTTAAGCAACTTTGGTAATTGTTTATGCATTGTTGTAAATTCGTTTTTGAAATGTTATTATCATACTTTGTATACTTTGAATGTTTATCTCATTTATATTATTATACATATACATATTTTATAACAAAGTTAACATATTTTCATGCATATAATTTTTTTTATTCTAACCATGTATTTTAGCATATATTTTTGCTATGATAATATGTTTGGTATATATGTTTTGCATAAAATTATTTTTCTATTTGCTTATATTAGTACACATATTTGCTTTATATATATTATTAAACCTATACATATTATCATTTCTATATAAATTTCCATGTACTCACTTTTAAATTTATATGTATATATATTAATACACTTATTACTTTATTAGATTCTTCTATTTTAAAGCACTTATTGCTTCATGATTTGTCAAGTATTTTCTCTATGTATATATGGAATAATTTTAGAAACTTCATATTTTTTGTAATTATAAAATTATTATTTTTTTGAGTATATCTTTATATTATACTGCTTTTGTATTTATATAGTCTATTATTTTAAATGTTGTGATATAAGGATATGTATAATTTTTAGACTAATTTAAAAATTTATATATGTCTTATTATTAATCTCAAGTTTTTTTACAATAGATTTACATGTACATATGTCTTTTAAATCTATTTTGTGTGTTATGTCTCGCCTTGTATCCTTATTATTCTTTTGCATTATATATAATTAAAGTTAGCATGTAGTTTGTCAACTTTTAAATATATTTGTTTTTAAAATATTTTACATGTAATTTGATTCAAACTTTCATTCTATAATATCTATTTCAAAAAATTATATATCTATCCCTAGTTTTTTATATACAAATTTGTCAACCTACATTTTATGTGTCCATTTATTCGTCGTTATTTTAAAATAGTTTTATACCATATTGCTTCTTCGATTTGCATTTTGTTTTGTGCATCTAGTAGTAATCATTTTATATTATGCCATGTATGTTGTCGTTGCATATAATTTATTCATTGTTTTATATTGTCATGTTAATTATTCTCCACGCATGATTGAAATTGAGTTATATTTCCAAGTTAGTTATATTTAGTTGTTTACGTGTTTGTTAGTTGATTAAATAAATTGTATTGTCTCCACTCTTCCATTGTCATATTTTATGCATACATACATATATTACCCTCATATCGTCGTTTTCCACTTGGTTTTTGAAATGTGGTTTTATAAAGTCCAAATTTTTATGATTAATTTCGTCTTATTTCAAATCGAATTAATGCGTTTCAAGCTAGTTTCACAATTATTTAAGAATTCTTTAAAATGAAGGCAATACTCGATATTTGGCAATTCGCGGAATCATGCCCTAACGTGTTGGGTTGCAATTTCTCGTTTGCTCAAAGTAATTGAAGGTCCCTTTAGAATTTCACCCATGCTCTTAAAAATTCTCCAAAACGAGGGCAATACTCGGTGTTTGGCAATTCAGGAATCGTACCCTATCGTGCTGGGTTGTGATTTCTCATCTATTCAAAACAATCGAATATTCTTTTGGGATTTCACTCATGCTTTTGAAAATTCTCCAAAACGAGGGTAATGTTAGATGTTTAGCAATTCGGGGAATCGTGCCCTATCGTGCTGGGTTGTAATCTCTTGTTTGTTCAAAATAATCGAATATTCCTTTAGAATTTTACTCATGTTCTTCAAATTCTAAAATAAGGCAATGTCCGATGTCTAGAAATTTGAGGAGTCGTGCCCTATTGTGCTGGGTTTCGATTTTTCCCGTTGGACTAAATAATTGGACATCCTTTTGCGATTTTTTAACGTATGAATTTTTGGAAGTCAAAGTTTATCATGTTTTCGAGGGTATAAAGGATCATATCCTATCGTGCTGGATGTGATGCTATACTCCTCTAAAACAAGAGAATTTTAATGACCAACTCGGGTTATTCAAATGTTAATAAAAGTAACCACATTTCAAAAACATTTTTAAATCTTAGACATAAGGACAGTATCTAATCGATTTGGTACCAATTCTGGGTGTAATGAGGGTGCTAATCCTTCCTCATATGTAACGGACTCCCGAACCCGTTTTCTCATATTTGCGTAGGCCGAAATTGATTTAATAAAATAAAGCGTTTTATTAGGTGATCCAATCACACCTAAATAAAAGATTGGTGGTGACTCCACGTTTCGTTTTTCATTAAACATAAAATCAAAAGATGGTTTTGACAAAGTCGATCCCTATTTTTTTCCAAAAATAAAAAATAGTTTCGACACACGCTGAGCGCTAGAATCGAGAGAGGATTAGGAGTAAGAGGGACTCGGAGCCCTCAAGTTCTGTTTAGAAGCCTAGAAAAAGGCCAGAGTTGATGGGCCAATCAGAGTTGGGGCTCCTATTGCTATTACTGGATAGCCGCCTTGTACTAATTGTGGTAGACGCCATCTGGGCGAGTGTTGGAAAAGGACTGGGGCATGCTTGAGGTGCGGTTCTTTGGAGGACCGTATTTGGGAGTGTCCGCGAAGGGCCGATCAGATGCAAGCTCCAGGTAATAATACTACACAGCCACCGAGGGTTGTTCAGCAGTTAGTGAGAGGCCGTGGTCAGGCTAGAGGTGGCAATGGTTTCGGCCTTGGTCAGAAAGTACCGAGCAGAGATGCTGGACATAATGGGGCGAGGCAGCCGACTCTAGTTTATGCTGCACATCACCGAAAGGATGGAGATGCTCCAGACGTCATCACGGGTACGTTCTTTATTTATAATGTACCTTATACTACATTGATAGATATAGGATCCACTCACTCCTATATAGCTTGTACTGTATCTACAAACTTGGGTGTACTAGTTTTGAGCACTACAAGTGAGGTCACTGTGCTGAGTCCGTTGGGGCAATCAGTAAAGGTAAATAAGTTGTTTAGAGACGTTCTTTTAGAGGTTTAAGGGGCTATTTTTCTGGCTGATCTGATGGAACTGTCTTTCAGAGAATTTGATCTGATACTGGGAATGGACTGGTTGGTCAAGCACTGAGTGAGCTTAGATTGTGCCATAAAAAGGGTTGTACTGAGAACTGCGGAGGACATCGAGATAGTCGTAATTGGGGAGCGTCAGAACTACTTATTAAATGTGATTTCTACATTGAGGGTAGAAAAGTTGGTTCGTAAGGGATGTGAGGCGTATCTGGCCTACATCAGTGTTTTAGATTCAGGGGATTCTTCGGTTAAGGATATTAGGAGGGTTAATGACTTTCCAGACGTTTTTCTTAAAGAGCTACTTGGGTTACCTCCGAATCGCGAAGTAGAGTTTGAGATTGAACTCCTTCCTGGTACAGCTTCGGTGTCCATCACTCCTTATAGAATGGCACCGAAAGAGCTTGTGGAGCTTAAGGCTCAGATTCAAGGGTTACTGGATCGTGGGTTCATCCGTCTTAGTGTGTCTCCGTGAGAAGCACCAGTTCTGTTCATAAAAAAGAAGGATGAATCCATGTGTATGTGTATCAACTATCGGCAACTGAATAAGTTGACCATCAAGAATAAGTACCCCCTATCGAGAATAGACGATCTGTTTGACCAGTTACGAGGGGCTTCAATTTTTTCCAAGATTGACCTTCGATCAGGATATCATTAGTTGAGGGTTAAGGAGACTGATGTGCACAAGACAACATTTAGGACTCAATACGGTCATTACGAGTTCCTAGTGATGCCATTTGGACTGACTAATGCACTAGCAGCTTTTATGGATCTGATAAACCGAGTGTTCCAGCCCTATTTGGATCAGTTCGTAGTAGTATTTATTGATGATATACTAGTGTATTCGAGGACGAAGGATGAACATGATAAACACCTCAGAGTGGTTCTACAAGTTCTGTGAAAGAAACAACTGTATGCCAAGTTCAGTAACTGTGAGTTCTGGCTACGTGAAGTAGTGTTTCTAGGACACATGGTTTCTCCTAGGGGGATTAGAGACTCGAAAGATTAAGGTTATCTTGGATTGGAAGTAGCCTAAGACTGTATCTGAGATCAGTAGTTTTCTGGAACTGGCAGGGTATTATCGACGTTTTGTAGAAGAGTTTTCACTGATTACGGCACCCTTGACTAAGCTGCTACGTAAGGGTGTGTCGTTTAACTGGACTGATGCGCAAGAAGAGAGCTTTGAGAAGCTCAAAACTGTACTGACTGAGGTTCCTGTTTTGATACAGCCAGAGTCTAAAAAAGAGTTTACTGTCTATAGCGATGCATCACATGTCGGTTTGGGATATGTATTAATACAAAAGGGTAAGGTGGTAGCGTATGCGTCTTGTCAGCTTAAGACTCATGAGGCAAATTATCTAACCCATAACTTAGAGTTGGCCGCAGTGGTGTTCGCATTGAAAATCTAGAGGCATTACCTATATGGTGAAAAATGTATCATCTACACGGATCACAAGAGTCTCAAGTATCTCTTCACTCAGAAGGAGCTAAATCTTAGGCCGCGTAAATGGATTGAACTACTTAAAGAATACGACTGTACGATTGAATACCACCCAAGTAAGGACAATGTGGTGGCCGATACACTGAGCCGTAAGGTTATGACTGATTTGAGGGCGATGTTTGCTCGCCTCAGTTTATTTGATAATGGAAGTCTACTAACTGAGCTTCAGGTTAAGCCTACATGGATTAAGCAGATTAAGGGTAAGCAGTTGGAAGACGAATCTTTGGGTCTTCGTTTTCAACAGGTTGAGAGTGGGTATACTGGGGACTTTGGACTGAATAGCGAAGGGGTACTCTGTTTCTGTGGGAGAATCTGTGTATCCAAAGACACTGAATTGAGGCAGTTGATATTGAGAGAGGCGCATAGTAGCCCCTATGCTATGCATCCTGGCATAAATAAAATGTACCGAGACCTTCGTGAGTTATACTGGTGGCCAGGACTTAAACGAGAAGTTACCAATTTTGTGGGTAAATGTCTGACTTGCTAGTAGGTTAAAGATGAACATCAGTTACCTTTGGGTTTGTTGCAGCCAGTTAAGATTCCACTTTATAAGTGGGAGCGAGTGACTATGGACTTCGTCAGTGGGTTACCCCTCACACCTGCTAAGAAAGATTCTATTTGGGTCATCATGGATTGATTGACCAAGTTCGCCTACTTCATACCTGTTCGTACTAACTACTCTCTGCAGAAGCTGGCTAAGCTGTATATGTCTGAGATAGTGATACTGCATGGGGTACCGATTTCAATAATATCTCATATGGATCCTTGCTTCACGTCTCGATTTTAGAAGAAGCTACATGAAGCTCCGGGTACTAGATTGGACTTCAGTACTGCGTTCTATCCTAAGAATGACGGTCAGTCAGAGAGAATGATTCAGATACTAGAGGACATGTTAAGGAGTTGCATGATTGATTTCCGTGGCAGTTGGAAGGATTACTTGCCGCTAGCAGAGTTTGCTTATAACAACAGCTATCAGTCTAGCATTCAGATGTCACCTTACGAGGCATTATATGGTCGTAGGTGTCGCACACCTTCATGTTGGATTGAGTTGGGTGAGCGGCGTGTCTTGGGCCCTGAACTGGTTTTTGATATTGAGGATAAAGTTAGACTGATTCGGGACTGAATGAAAGCGGCATCTGATAGGCAGAAGTCCTATGCAGACATGAAGCGACGTGAAATTGAGTATTCTGTGGGAGACCTAAAAATCCTCTGTTTTCCAACTGGTAGGCAACTGGTCTTATATGCTTTAGGACACGATAAGGTCTAATGAATCTAGGGCTCAATTTGCCCTTAAGATCAATGTTGGTTCACGTAGCTTCTTTGGTAGTTGTGGCCGATTTTTAGGAGGATAATGAGGGGATTCTTTGAAAATTGTGAGATTAGTGGAGGAAAATAAGAAATTTGAGGTATAGTGAGGAGTGGACGGCTTGTGAGGGGATAGTAATAGATTTTTTAGAAGCAAATTAGGGGAGGTTGGGGATTATCCAAATCTGATTTCATTTCTTTTTGCTATTTCGAAAATCCCCAAAGTGTTCCTCTTCCTTCTAACGGCTATTCTACCTTTTCATTGCCAAAATATTGTGATTTTCTTTCCTTTTTGATCTTTATTTGCTTTCTTTCCCACCTTGCTACCGAATTTTGGTTCTTCTTGCACCACTGTCTATTTCGTTCTCTCTATTCATATAGTTCTTCAGCGCGATATTGAGTATTACGTACGCAGTGAGTCCAATTTCGATTTTTGCTTTTGTTTCTCTCAATTTTCAGTCGACTATTCTTAGTTCTTTGGTGTTGATTTTTGCTATTTAACTTTCTACTGATTGTTTTCCCCTCTCCGTCTTTTCTTCTTCTTTTATTGTTTGTAGTCGAAATTCCCCATTTGCTGCCTTTTCTCCTTTTTTACTCCTGAGTACGTTTCGTTCTTCTCTTTTGTGCAAATGTTAGCCACTCGTGCGATAAGTGGTAGATTGTTAAACATTGTTTTAATTGAGTAATTTTCGGTAAACTAACTATGGGGTTCTGACAGTAGCATATCGTGTGGATTGAGGCCCCCTTCGTACTGTTTCTTAGCAAGTCGATTGGAAACCTTGCAGTAAGTGTTCATTGCCTTATAGATGAGACCGTTGGCTTCGACATTTATTGTTTAATCGTAAAGAAAGATTGATTATGGTGTTGGATTGCTCAATTATAGGTATTGAAGTGCTCAGGAGGGCTTAGGTATCGAAAATACTACAGGTGTGTAACCGTAACACTGTAAACAAAAATTAATGAAAAGCCAAAAAGTGAGGCTGTCAACGCCACACGGACGTGTGGCCTTCCGCATGGTAGGCTGTGTGATCGAACACGTGCGTGTCATCGACGAGGCTGGCCATCTGCTATATACGGGCTGAACCAAATTGGGTCGTGTAGGCTATATGGGCGTGTGGGCCCACATGGGTGAACCACACGAGCGTGTGAGATTTTTGGGCTAGGCTGTGTGATTCACATGGCCAAGACCAATTTGGGCCATGTGGGCCACACGGGTGAACATTATGGGCTTGTAGGCCCATTTTCACTGTTTTATTAGTAAGGTTGCACGGGTCGCCCGAGTCGACTGTGGACCTACCGTAGGGTCGATAAGCTTACATAGATCCCTAATTGACTGAAATGACTGTATGACTAATATGATTAAGCATGATGATGTCGCACTAATTTGATACTGTATGCCCTGTTTACATGAATGATATTATGTTATAGCATGTCATATTTGTATGTTGCATTGCATTAGGTTAGGGGAATATAATGTTTGGAGGAAGTGTACTGAAAGGCCTTGAGCCTAATTTACTAGCAACTCAGCTGCAAACTACTGTCTAGGGCCGCATCCGGTACTTTTAGGAGTGTAGGGATGGGTGGGTTGATTATGTCCCCACATGGAGTGTAGGGTTGGACGGAGTTGGAGTGTAGAGGCTGGCTGGGTAGGATTTGATACTGCATAACTATTACTATACTGAATATTGATATTGTAATGGGCTAAGGCCTTATCTAAAACTGAAACTATTACTGAAATGGGCTTAGGCCCAGACTATGAATGCATTCTGAATATGGGGATTATGCACTGAGTTTACATAAACTCACCCCTTCTGTTTAATCTATACAGGTAATCCCTAGACATAGGCAGGTCATGCGATGGAGGACTCAATGGTGGCCACACGTTTTCTATTATGCTGTTTATTACCCATTTATGATTTTACTTTTAATTGGGATTATTTTGCTGTAATATGGCCTCTATGGATTTTTACTTAATTTGGGATTTGCATTTTTGGTTTATTACTGCTAGTAGTAGGAAAGGACACGGGTTTTCAAAAAGATAGATGTTTTATCAAAAATACCATAAATACGCAATCTGTTTTAAAAGCTTTCGCATTGAATAAACGTTTTGAAAACACTCGGCTGATTAAATAACACGATATTAGAAGTAATAGGTAATAATACAAAGTTTCTAAACGAAAATTATTTTTAGGCAAAGTTACGGTTTTCAAACATTCTACCATGTGACATCGCCTAATCTAGCCATAACGTCCAGGCCGGGTTTGGGGTGTTACAAATTCACTAATGTTGAAAAATAAGAATACATGAGCTTTTCAGCTATGCGTAGTTTTTTTTATACAACCTTTTTTTAATCAACGTCTAATAGAAGAAAATATAGTCCTATACGGGTTCAACTTTACCCCCACAGATTCCCAATTTTGCCTCTCTATTTTATTTCTTTATCAAGTTAGTTGCACATCAAACTTTTCAGACCGGATCAAACGAAATTCAAATCACACAACTCTAACAGCAACTAATCACTAAACTTATTATCACTCAAACCCCTTGCTTAACACCTTTCACAAGTCCAACCACAATTACACCTAAAGCTCCCCATTCTTTATTTCCGAAACCATCATCCCTTTTAACTAACTCACCACCCAACAACCTTCCCCCAATCAAAACCACCAAGAGACACCATGCTGCATTCACCATTCAAGCCCTCACATGTCCTTTTTTCATATAATCCACCAACAAACTTAATAATCACACAAAACCTTCCCAAGCCTACAACCTAGTATTCTTCAGTACCGAAGACTCTAGGCCTACAAAATAACAAATAGAAATAAGTGGTCAACAACCCACTAGAGAAAACAAAAATAGCAAACCTAGCCACAATACCTTTCCTTATCACTTTTTTGAAACTTGAGAGATTTTGGGCCATTCTTCGAAATCTTTGACGGTAAAAAGATGAGGTTCAACAACTAGTGACAATGGAAAGGCTTTAGTACATTTTCACAAAACATGTTCAAGTTTGAAAGTTCATCCGTGTCGATTAGAGTTTGCAACGATCTCAGTTTGAGAAAGTTTAAGCTCGTAACAAATTTAAGTTCAAGAAAATTTGAGCTAAAAAAAGCCCAAGCCCCTAACAGACTCGAGCCCGAGACCGATATGACTTGAAATCGAGATAAATTCGACTCAAATCTCGAAAAATCCGACTTTATAACTGAACAACCATAATAGACATTAATAATTAATATAATTTACTTAAAATAAAAATAAAATAATAATAAATAATAATAATTCTTTATTTTTTTGAAAATGTATTCATACGCATAGCATATTTATATTAAAATTTTATTAATAGGAAAAGTAATTAATAATAATTTTTTATTTTACATTGTAATATAATTGTTAAATTTTAATTTAACCCTTTTTCTTTTTTTAAGATTATATATTAAATTTAAGTTTTGGTCACTATATTACACTCAAATTTTAGACTTAATCTCTATGTTTTATTTTTTTTTTTACATAATTTGATGACTCAATTTTACAATGTCATTAGTTAGTCTAAATACTATATTCTAATTAGAATGTTGACATGAATTTTAAGAATCATTAACATCATTAAAAATCTTTGTTAAATTTAGGTACATTACAACGTCAAATTTTTATCACATGACTATCAAGTGGGTCCTTTTTTTAATTTTAAAATGTCACACCAGTAAATTTAATAGAATTTTAATGGTGTTAACAATTAGATCTAAATTTTTAAATATGAAAAAAAAATAAAAAGACTACATTCATAAAAATAAAAATACGAGGACTAAAATTTAAATATATAAAAATAAAAAAATATATAATCACCTTTAATGTTGACTTTATAATTTAACCAATACAAAATAAAATCCATATTATAAATAAAATTTCAGTTTTTGAAATCTAAGAGGTGATTTAAGACCAAAAAGAAAAAAAAAAGGAGTCTTATTTAGCTGCTCTAAATAACATTTTTATATAAAAAGTTAGAAGAAATTATGTTTCGACAAAATCTTGATTAGAGGAGAAGTAACCGTGAAAGGGATTATTAAATGATTAAAGTGCATGAAATAGCTTCAAATCAAATCCCAAATTGCCTTTCCTCTATTGAAGTAATACCCAGCTCACCATCCTCTACAAATCATATTTGTCACGTTTTAAAGGTTTCGAGATTCAACTTAATTTAATCAAATCTTACGAATCAAGAGAGTAACCATCACAATTAAAAGATTTACCAAAATTCATCGCACAAAATGAAAAAAAATCAAACTAAACTTCTTTTAATAAAAGAAGTGCAATAATTGGCATGAAAAAATAATTAAAAACACACACATATAGTTGTTTAAAGTAGATAAAATTTTAATCTTTAAAAAAAATAAATTATAAATATAAGTTATATCTATATATATATATATATATATATAATTGAGTTCATATCCCCAACAAATTTCAAGTCAATCATGTTTCAACATCATCACAAAGTGGTTGACATTTTAACCAAGCCATATGTTCTTTGTAAAGCTGTGACATAAAATTTAGAGTGCTCTCAGCTAAAGGTTGCTCATATAGCACAAATAGAATAAGGGAAAAAAATAGGGAGATAATGTGTTGTTAAAAGAGTTCAATAGTATTAATTAATATTAGTTATGTAATACCTCAAAAATTTTCGATAATGAAAATAATATTATTTTAAGAAAATGTATTAGTAAAACTTTTAAGGAAATGGATTAGAATAATTTAATAATTTTTTGAGAAAATGATTAGACACCGGGAAAGGATGTTATCAAGGGTAAATATGTGAATTTTAAATCTCGAGTATGGACTAATTCGAATAAAGGTGAAAAATACATAAACTAAAGTGTAATTTTGTCATCTTGTGAAGCAGAGACTTAATTGCAATTTTACCATGATCAAATGATTTTATGGGATATAATGATTTGTTGGGACACCAAAGTATGCTAGGTGTACATATATGGTGAGAATGTAAGCTGATTAAGGTTGAAAAGTGGGTTAATGTGATTGGTTAGTAAAAAAGCAAGGAAAAATTCCAAGAAAATGAAAAAAAAATTTGGACTAAAAGTCCTTAGGGTGCCCGGCCAAGAAAAAGAGAGAAGGATAGAGAATATTCTATATTTTTGCCATAGGAAAAAAAAA
This sequence comes from Gossypium anomalum, assembly GCA_025698475.1. Lineage (NCBI taxonomy): Eukaryota > Viridiplantae > Streptophyta > Magnoliopsida > Malvales > Malvaceae > Gossypium > Gossypium anomalum. The sequence goes on from CM046956.1 coordinate 13,375,422, forward strand.
AAGAACAAGGAGAAAAGAAGGAATACAGAAACTGACGATTTCAAGCTTAAAATAAGAAAGAAATCATGTTTTCTCATAAAATTTGATCTTGTTTTTGAGAGAGAAGCTTATATTCAAGTTGTTTACATCTTTTCAATTTAGTATTAGAAAGGAGAAGAAAGTGATGAAATAGCTTGTTTAAGTGTAGAGAATTAAAAGAGCAATGTAAGAAAATTAGATGTTCATCTCTTGTTCACGTTTTAATTGAGTAAATGCCTTAGTAGTTATTTCAACTTGTTATTGATTATGGTTTATGTATGTATGTATGTATGTATGTATGTATGTATGTATGTATGTATGTATGTATGATTAAAGATAAAAGAGGAAGAAGTGGAAATTGATGCAAGTAGCAAAGGAAAGGAGAAAGCTATAGGTTGAAAGATAAGGTGTTGATTTCAAGAGTGAAAGTTGTATGTAATCTTTGAAATCTATTTACCTTGAGTGTATGAGTAATTATGTTAAATAAAAGTTTAAATTATATTAATGAAATTGTTTAATTAAATATAAGGAACATGATCTTAACATTCAAGATAAAAAGTCATGTTAGTAAAAAAGTTTAAACAATTAGTAAGAAAAAAAATGTAACGCTCCAAATATTCAATATAGTAAATGGTACTGTTCCAAGATTGAATACAATAAATTTCGAGGAAATTGAAAATTAAGTGTTATAAATGAAGTTTTAAGGAATTAATTACATATTTAGAGAATAAAATTTGGGAGTACTGGAGTGAACTTGGAATATTGGAAAAAGGATTAAATTGAAAAAAGTTAGAAAATTGCGAAGACTAAAATTTGATTTGACCACAAAAAATATGAGTTATTAATGATTATTTGGCATGATAATGATAAATAGTATGAATTAGTCTCAAGGGAGTCTTGGTTGAACTAAATTGAATGAAGGTGAAGAGTACAATGACTAAATCACAATTTTTCATTTTGTCAAAAAAGTTCATAAATGCAAAATGTTGCATGTATAATTAATAATCATGAATGATAAGTATGACTTCTAGAAATTTTGATGCGTTAAGTGCCATGAATGGAAATAAAGAAAGGTAATAAGTGATAAAAGGTTAAAGTGCATGTAACGATCTAGTTTCCTTTGGCGTCGAAAAATATAATTCCGGAACCCCATTTTTATAAAAAAAAGTGCGTAAATATTAAATAAGGATATTTATTAAATTATTATATAGATGAATTGAAATCTAGTTAAGTAATTTAGTCGAAATTGTAGTTAATTAAGGCCAAGGGACTACATTGTAAAAGTTTAATCATTATATATTTTTAATTAGGAAAATAATTATCTCAAGGACTAAAATGGTTATTAGAAATTTTTTTCATATAGTTAGTGGACGGTAATGATGAATTGGTTAAGATTAAATTATTAATTAAAATAGTTTCATTAAAGAATAAATTAAGGTTGGTTAAGATTAATTAAGGATTAATCTTTGCATATAAAGAAAAACTTAGTCGAAAGTTGTCATCTTCCTCCCTTAAGCCATCAAAACCATTAGAAAGAAAAAAAAAGGAAAGCTTGGTTCTTAGTATTTTCATTTTGGTCAACCATTTGTTAAGGTAATTAAGCATTTTTCATATAATTTTTATAGTTTTTTTTATCATGGGGGCTTGATTTAGCTATCCTATGTATCAAAAAATTTTCAATTGGATGAATTAGGTGTTGAATTGATAGAAATTAAGCTTAGATTATGAAAAGGACTAAATTGTAAACCTTAATTGTTAGTTTTGTACATTAGGGACTAAATTGAATAAAATGTAAAATTGTTATGAAATTTCAATAGGAATAGAAAATAAAGGGTCCCTAATGAATATGTGCAAAATTAGATTTTAATCCGAAGCTCTAGATTAGAAGTTATGTTTGTCTCGATTTTAGGGACTAAATTGAATAAATTGAAAAATATGTGTAAATTGATATTTGGTTATGAATTGGCTGGAAATTGATAATGTGTTATGTTTTGTGACTATTCGTACCTAACATCGACATGGATCCTTTAAAAGGGAAAGGAAAAACGAGAGTTGTTGACAAGTGATGCGAGACAACGGTTTGTACATTAATGATTTAGGGTCGTATTGATTGCTTGCATCTTCATGTTAACAGCATTTATAAATATTGAGTATCTAGTGATAATATGAGATATTGAATTGAGCTTAATTGTGAATTGCCGAAATAAAAGACTAAATTGAATAAAATGTAAAATTGCATGAAATGTTTGAATTATGATATGTGCTATGAGATTGGGTGAAAATGTATTGAATGACATGAAGTATATATGATATGTTAATAAATTGGATTTGTGATAGTGAATATGTTTGATAAATGGTAATCGTACTAAATTGTAAATGAGTTGAATATTGGTACCCTATTAGCTATTTGGGCTGTGTTGGATATAGTTGGCATGCCATAGTATTGGTTTGTTTATGGGATTATGCGCTTATGCTCTAGGGCCTAGGAAAACTTAGTGTGCCAGGATGCACTTCGTGTGCTAGTATGTGCTTTGTATGTCAGGATGCATTTTGTACGCCAGTATGCAGGTTACATGCTAGTTACCCTACTTCAGTTTATCCGATGATGCACTTCGGTGCCAGTTTAATGTGTTTTTTGGATGATTCGAGTATTCTTTTGAGTTTGAGTCAAGTTAATAGGGGTTTCAAAATGTATAATTGGTAAATGATATAAATGTGATATCAATTGATGCTATTGGATTGAATTATGTACAATACTGCAATTTTATTGCTAATTGAGTAAATGAAATGAAAACGAGCCCCGGTGGCCGAAAAAATGGGAATGAGTCGATGGAAATAAGTTGAGCGATATGAAATCAAAGTAAAATAGGTTATTTCCATGAATTATGAATAGTATAGTGTTAATAGCATGTGGTTAAGTTACATAATGGTATGTTTAAATGATTGGAAAAGGGCAAACAAGTTGGAATTGATCATTTATGTGCATTGTTATGTCTTAGCATGCTTGCACATATAGATTGATGATGAAAAATGGTTGACATTTTGGAAACATGGTTTGTCTAGATATTGAGTACACATGTAACATTCCGCTCAGCATAGTCCTAGTGATTCGATTACTGTCTATCAAAGTATAATGTTTAGAGAAAGTTTTGAGTGGGTAAGGTATTAATTGTAAATAAGTATGTAAGTTTGTGAGTGCACCCTTGGGCGAAGCCTGTGATGGGTGAGCTTAATAGTTTGGCGGACTCTTCTGAAAAGTATACGCCACCCCAACTGTTAGATGAATATGTTAAGCCCTCAGTTTGATAGAATCATTTATTATATTATTATATTATTATTTTGGTTGAACAATTTAGTTAGACAAATGAGAATTGGTTAGAAGAAAACTAAGTTACCGTAGTCAATAAAGCTCGCATTTATGTTAAGAGAGAAAGTTCTTAGTCACACAAATCGAGAAGGTTAGTGGGATAATCAGATTTATCCACTAAACCTAACTTCTGTGTCTATTTGTATAAAGTTGGTATTAACTTCTTGATCAAGTTTTTACGTCTTCTCTTGTATTCACATTTCTTCTCAAATTTCTTTTCACTTTTCTTTCAGAAAGCCTAAGACCAGAGACCTACTTGAAGATTTGGGTTTACTATACTCAGCCAACTCTTTCGTTATTTTATCACCTGGTAAATGTCAATGAAGCTTAGGTTATTTTCATGGTTATTTATGTGGCTTTAGGGCTGCACGCTTAAGCGTCTGTTTTGAGTGTAAGGAAGGAAACGTCCTGAATCTAGGTTTTGTGATGTTTCTTGTAAGTTTTTTTAGTTTTGTAGTATACAATCTAATAAGTTTAACTATTTATATTATATAGCTCAAGATACTTCTGAAGGTTCTCGTGATAAGGGCAAGAGTCCTGTTGTTTGAACTTGTTGCATTTTCTAATGAGTTCCTTCTTACTCTATGTGTGCGTGTACTGTCTTTGTTTATGTTTGGTTTGAGGTAAGTATACATATTCTGTAAAGATGAAATGTTTGTACAAGAGTGATGAATGCTTGTTGTAATCAATCTGGTTTAGTTTGTTCGTGTTAAGATGTAAGAACCTTCTTTCGTGTTTAAACCACTACCCCTTACTTCTAAAATGAATAACATGGTCTGATACATGGAAATGAATTCATGGCGTTGCCTCCAATGAAATGAGCATTGAACTGGCAAATCGTGATACATGAAAATGATCGTGTAGCCTTTGGTAGGGCAAGTGTTATTGCAAACCAGATTGGCAAATCATTTCAAAAGAAAATGAATGAAAAAGTAATGCTTATATTCTAGCAAAATATATATTTAAATATAATATAATATCATTAGCGGGTCTTACACTTTTAATTCATTGCAATTTAATCCCTAGGCTCGGAAAATGACTTTCATGCAATTTAATCCTTACTCAAGCCTAGTCGATTTTTATACATATTAATAGCAACCCACATAATTCACAATGTCACAATTTTACTATATTTATCATCTTTTTCAATTTAATCCTTAATTGATAATTTTATCAAAATTTTCTTTACAAAAGTTGTTTATCTAACAAGAACCTTTTATTTTCTATCATAAAATTTCAAAATTCAAGCATACTCATCAATGTAAAAACCTTAATACTTGTAGGGCCCAAAATTTGCCCAAATACAACAAACACTACCCAAATAACCCAATTGTGACCCACCTAAAATTTAACCCAATAGAAACCTTCAGCCCAAATACCCATCCAGCCTAACCCAATAGAAGCCCAAATACATTTCAATTAAAACCCAACTAACCTACCCTAACTAAAAAAAAAAAAAAAAAAAAAAACCCTAACAGCCACTGACCCACTGCCTCAGCGCCGACAACGGCCACTTGCCCCTGACACCCCTGTGCACCGGCCACCAACTCGGTCAAATCCACTGTCCATGCCCATTCCCTGCACATAGTAGAGAGATAAGACAGAAGCAATAAGAAAATGAATGTAAAGGGTATATAAACCCGAATGAAATAATTGTAAGGGGGGATTTTTGAAAAATCAAAAAAAGAAATCTAAAGAGCATTCAGCAATCTATTTTCAGCAACCAATTCACAAAAGCAAAATATACTAAAAAGCTTCCATACGTACCAAAATCACAGCAAGGTATATCAAAAAAGAGAAATCAACATTTATTATTATTATTTTTTCTTCTTTCTTTTCATTTTTTCCATCTGTATATACATAATTTTTTTTACATTTCAAGCAAAAACTATGCATATATACATATATTAAATAAAATAATAGCAAAAAAAAAAATTTAGAAATTTACCTTTCACTGTGGTGGCGTGTGTGTGTGTGTGCGCCATGTGAGGCTCCAGCGATCGGATCGTCCCCTCCCCCTGGCCGGAAATCGCCTATGCCCAGAGCCCCTCAACTCATTCTTTTTTTTTCTCTCTCGAAACACAAATGAAATGAAAATCAAAAAATTTTGACTTTTATACTAATATCTAGGGGTGAGCATTCGATCGAATCGAATCGAATCGAATCAAAAATTTTAAAGTTAATCGAGTTTTCGAATCTTATTTTATCATCCTAACTTTATTTGAAATTTTCTCGAATCGAGTCGAGTGAGATGGAATTCGAATCGAATCGAATCGAATATATTTGTTCGAGTTAAATTTTATAAAATAATTTTGGGTCCTTATAACCACTGTCACCCATCGTAATAAAATTTGTCCACCTTAATCAAAATTTTTATTAACTTTCATCACCTCATAATTTATTTATTAATCTTTTATATACGGGTTAGCTTATTTGTTTGCTTAGTTGTTTCAATTATCTTCAAATTCTTGTCACTATGTATTTTGGAATTAAAAAATATATTAAATGTAAAAAAGTGGTTTTTTAATAAAAGTTATTTTAAAGATAAAATGTGAAATTGATACTAATATAAAATTTTAACATGAATATTTAATGGCATAATTAATAATTTAATTTTAATATAAATATTCAATACGACTAAACAATTCAATCATATAAATAATCTAAAATGTGAAATTTAATTTAATAATATAAATAATAGATATAAATAAAATTATTACTATTTATGTTTAGTGATTTTTTTTGGATAATTTTGATTTTTTATTTGAGAGTGAAAGGTGAGAAGTAAAAGTTTAGGGAGAAAATAAAAAGTTTTGGGGAATAAAAGTTTGAGGGGAAGTAAATAGGTGGAGTAAAATTTTGGAGGGAAAATATTAAAAAAAAATTGGGGGTGGATTTGGGGTAGATGGGAGGTGGGATGGGAAGGAAGTAAAAATTTTAGGGGGAAAGTGGGAGGGAGTAAAAATTTTAGGGGAAAATAAAAAGTTTTGAGGGTTTTGGGAGTAAAATTTTGAAAAAAAGTAAATGGGAGAGTAAAATTTTGGTGGGAAATGGATTTTGGGTAGATTGGGGGGTTGGGATGGAAGGGGAGTAAAAGTTTTGGGGAGAAAGTGGGAAGGAGTAAAAGTTTTGAGGGAAAAGTAAAAAGGTTTGGGAGTTTGGGGTAAAAATGTAAAATATTATAGTTTGATATTCGAATTATTCGAATTATTCGAGTTATTCGAATTTGAAAACTCAACTCGATTCGAACTCGAAATTCGAAAAAAAATTTGAGTTGACTCGAATAACTCGATTAACTCGAATAACTCGAATAACTCGATTCGTTTAACTCGAAATTCGAATTTTTTTCGATTTTTTCGAGTCGAATCGAGTTTTGCTCACCCCTACTAATATCGGAACGACGCCGTTTTGACCTTGGGATCCAGGGCATGAAACGACGTCGTTTTGCCCTGGATCGGGTCGACCCGACCCTACCCTCTGGGATCCGCGTGTTTTTTCGTTGGAGGGGCTATTTGCGTAGTTGGCCCCTCCGCTTTTTCAATGTTTTATAATTAAGTTATTTATTTATTTTAATTTGGCTCCATCGTTTTGCTCCGCATTCGATTTAATCCCTCCGTACTGCGCTGCGTTTTGGTAACTGGGGATATTGCTATTTTGGCCCTTCCATGTTGCGCGCTTGTTGCAATGTAATCCTTTCTTTATTTCCCTTTTAGATCTGCCCCAGAATTCTATTTTTCATTCAATTTTAGTCCTTCCTCATCTATTTTTGGTTTCTTTATTAAATATTATTATTATTTCTAATATTATTAATATTATTAATATTATTTTTTTATTAGAGTATATTTTCATATGTATACGGTATTATTTTTAGTTACTTTAATTTCATATTATTATTAGTATTATAATATTATATTTATTATTAATATCAATTTATATTTATTATATATGTATATATGTACCTTTTATATAATATTATCGTTTCTATTATCATATTTATTATTATATTTATTATATGTATATATATATATAGATGTTTTTAGATGCTTATTAAATACATTATTTTCTTATTACGTTATTATGTATATTATTTTCACTCATTTCTTCATTGTTTTTTTATACTCTTATATTATGTATATATATTTTTTTAAGAAACATTATATTTTTATGTATTACATATATTTTTTAATATCCTATTATTTATATACTTTATTATCTCATGTATATGTTTTAATAATTATATTATGTACATATATATATATATATATATTTTTTTTTCCGTATTGTGCGTATATTTTAATATATATATGTATATACATATAGCATTATTAGTATTTTTAATGTCATGTTATCATCACCTTACTTACTATTATTATATGTTTACATACATTCGTTTTTATTTCGTGTTTAATACTATTATTTTCACATTTAATATCACATGTATTGTTATTGTTTTTAATATTATCGTTATATTCATTATTTGCTCCAATGTATTTTACCCTTCTATTTTTATTCCAATTTGCTTTACATTATTTCAAAACCCTATTCTTGTTTTGCTAAGTAAATTCAATAATCAAGGCAATGTACCGATTTAACATTAAATCATCGAGTTCATCGCTATGTTGGGTGAACGTCAATTGACTCGTGTTAAAGCGATATACCCTTCTCAAAAATCGGAAATAAACTAAAATTTCTCGTCCTTTTAATCACGACTAAATGTTACATTGAACCTGCAATTTTGAAAACCGAGACAACACGTGTTTATAAGATACCAATTTTGGGCGTCGCGAGGGTGCTAATACCTTCCTCGTGCGTAACCGACTCCCGAACCCTAATTTTTCTCTGGATTTTAACGTAAACCTAAACCTAGCCTTTTGTTTGTTTTTAAAGAAAAATCTAATAGGTGTCCGATCACACCTAGAAAAAAGATCGGTGGCGACTCCTGGTTTATTTTTAAAACCAGATTTCAATTTCTAATTTTCTAATAAATTGCCACAATTTAGCGACCCGAAAGCAAATTTTTACGTCGCTACAATACTTTAATGGTTTTGCAAATTAATCTTCGAGCTAGCTAGATTAAGCTATTACGTTCTCGGAAACATAGAAATCATCAAAAAGGGGACAAAGATACATACCTAATTGAGCAAAACAAGCTTGTTAATATCTCAAGCTTCCATGGCTAGGTTTTTTTTTTTTAATTTTTTATTTTGGTGGTAGATGATGATAATAGATTATTTTATTTTATTTATTATAACTTTAATTGTTAATTTCCAAAATTACCCTTAATAATTTATTCAATTTCCAATAATGACTATTCATGCTTATCCACTAACAACTCTAAATGACCTATTTACTATATAAGGACCTCAGTTATTTAATACCAATAGCTATTAGAACTCAACTTTTGCACTTAATGCAATTTAGTCCTTTTCATCAAATTAGGCATGTAAACGGTAAAATTTCTTAACGAAATTTTTGTACTGTATTTCTATCATACAATAGACCATACAATAATAATAAAAATAAATTTTTTCGACTTTGGATTTGTGGTTCCAAAACCACTGTTTCGATTTCACTAAAAATGGGCTGTTACAATCTATCCTATGGCATGCCAGTTATATCCAACTCTGCCTGAACAGTTAATAGGATAATCGATTATCCAATTCTGAATATAGCTCAATTTCACAATTCATCATTTTCAATTGTTCAACAAAATCATCAATTCATATGTATCATAGGATGAATCAACTCAATTCAAAGTTAATTTCATATTTCCATCAAGTTACAATATTTTCAATTCTATTCAATTTAGTCCTCTATCTCAATAATCAATCAAAACCATATCAATTCAATTTGATCAATCAATTTCCACTCACCTCATAATCTTACCATGCAAAATAGAATAAATATGCAACAATTGAAGTAATTTGAATTATAGAAATACAAATTGAAAATTTTGAGCTATTCGTCGATAGCTTTAGCTTTTCCTTTCCCTCTCGAGGAATCTGGGTCGACGTTAGCTACAAATTAACATAAACATACAATACCATCAATATTCAACCAAATTCACAATTAATTGCCATTTTATACAAATTTTGTATTTTATTCAATTTAGTCTCTAAAATTGGGACTAACATAACTTTCAATTTAAAACTCCAAATTAAAATCTGATTTCACTATTGTCCATTAGGGATCTTAAAAACATAAAAATTACAAGAAAAATACTAAATTGCACTAACCAATTATCGGTTAAAAGCTTCGAAACCCCTTTCAATGGCATCTTCTTCTTGCTTTTATCTTTGGTTAGGTTGAAAGATATCAAAATTCTCTCTCTTTCCACCGATTTTACTTTTAATTTTATTAAATTTTACCCATTAAGCATAATGATATTATATCGTCCACTAATCTCAACTACATAGGGTCTAATTGCTATTTTGGGCCTTTGGTTAATTTTAATTTAAGTCCTCAATCCAAGTTCTAATTAAAAACCTCTAGCTATTAGACTTTACAATTTAATCTCTGGGTCCTAATTAAATATATTTTCGGCTAAATCACTTATCCGAAATTAAATTTAATTATCTAATAATTCTGTAAATATTTCTATTAAATATTTACGGGCTCGATTTACAGAAATGGGGTCTTGAAACCATATTTTCTAATACCATTAGAAACCAAATCGTTACATCAAGTGTCCATATCAATTGCCACGTCAACTACAACGCCATCAATTTTTAACTTTAGTTGCCACATTAGCTGCTACGCCAACTGCCACGTAATGAATTTGCCATATCATCCATCATATTGGCTACTATTTCATCACTTAATGAGACATTAGGAGCTTCAGTGGAAAAAAATAATTTCGAGGATTTAATTAATTGTTAGTTTTCGATTAAAACTTCTATCAAGTGCTATTTCAGATTTTATTTTTATGAGGAATTTTTTTTCATTTAAGCTTCCTTCATAATTAATACATGGATTATATAAAACTAAAACTTAATTAAACAATCATCCAAACCTGTTTTATTATAATTAATTAAGCTTTTAGATATTCATTTTCAGTTATTTGAGTCATTAATTCAATGAAATTTGATTAAATGTCATCACTAAATCTCATTAAGTCGAGACTCAGTTAGATCATATTTGGAGTTAAATTGGATGAAAATAAATATTTGGAAATTTTAATGATAATTTTAATTATTATTTAATTTAACTGTTTAATGATAATTTAAATTATTATTTGAATCTCATATTATAGCTTGATGATTAAGGTATTCATCGCCTCTAAGTGTGACACGGATTCGAATCGCGTTAATCGTGTTTGTTATTCACACTATCTTATTCTTGAATTTAAAAAAAAAGTATTTCTCAATTGTTTTGATTATCGTGGCACTTGGCACTCTCCTGTTTTATTTTCTTAAAATAACAATTTTTTTTTTACTTGCTACACAGTTAACACATCCACGCGCGTTGATAGGTGGAATGGTAATAATTAATGACTTCAATCCACCTCTCTTGGATTTAAATTGAGTAAATAAAAAATAATAATATTTGAAGAATTTTATTTTTAATTTAAAGATTTTATTTAATTACACTCTAAATTTGGGTATTTGGTGTCGAAAATATCAAATAAAAAATATCTGTACACCAAATATGATTCATTGCTAGCTAACTTACATTTATGTTCATAAGATCAACATTAAGCTTTGAGCTCAAGTATAGGTTTTTCTAATCAACACTTTCAAGTAACAGCTAGCTGTCTAGGGTCCTTTTTGTGGCTTAAAATTCTTAAATGGGAATGCTCCAACTTTGCTTGGCCAAACGGCAAGGCAAAATTTCATATTAGGAGCACCTTTTAGTTGAATCTTTTCACTTCATTGATGGTTCAAAAAGGGGTGTTTGGGGGCTTTGACTTTTCACATACCATGTGATTGTACCTCTAGCACATGCTTCAAGCTTAGTGTTACAACAAAACAATTATTTAATTATAGATAATAAGCTTGAATCACCTCCCTAAAAAAAATCTTAATTTACACTTAGAGCTAAAAAAAACATAAATGTATGCATTGAGGCAATATTGAAATACCATATATTAAGGTTCTTTGCATATTTCCAAAAACGATACTTTGAAAAATGAAAGTGAAAGAAAGATATATAAATGTCTTTACTTGTATTTTTATCTTAGTTTACAAGTAATTTTATTAGATCAAAAGTTTTAAACATTGAAAATTAAAATATATATAGATGTAAATGAATTTGATAGGTTGTTGAATTTGATTGGTGTCCAAATATTAATTACCAATGTAATTTTTTTAAGCTTAAAAAACCTATATTATGACATACCCATGGGTGAAAAAAATGTAATAAATATATTTATTAAAAGTTTATATAAAATTTAAATGATGTTTCGGTTTAGATTATAAAGTAAATTTTTAAAATTTATTGTGTCATGGGTTCAAATTTTATCATAATTGAATTTTTATTGATTTATAAAATGTAAAAGGACAAAAATATTATTGTAATAATATAAATTGCTTTGTACATAAAAGAATATTTTAGTAATTTGTCAATTGAGTATAATATAGGGTAAACTACACCATTAGTCACTAAATTATTTGTAATTTTTTATTTTGGGCACTGAACTATTCGAAAATTTTCATTTAAATATTGAACTATTTAAAAAATTTTATTTAAGTCACTGAGCTGTTAAGTTTAAAAAAAAAATCCATCAACGAGCTCCAAGTGATGATTCAATAACCAGTGTAGTAGATTAGTACCCATCGATGAGTAGAAGAGAATACCTTAGATCCAAGTTGATCTGACTGCTAGTGTCAAAGATCGAAGAAAAAAACTATTTAAAATTTGGTTCGTAAATTTGTGATGACCAAAGCTATTTCATAAAAAAAAAAAAACTAAACTATAGAAGAGAAAAGGAAAGAGAGTTTTCGATTGATGTAGACAGAGCAAATAGAGAAAGTCATATAACATCGATTTTAATAGCTCAGTGACTTAAATTAAAACTTTTAAATAGTTCAATTATCAAATTGTAACAAATTTTAAAATAAGTAACTAAAACGAAAACTTACCTATCATTTAATAATTAATGATGCAGTTTACCTATAATGTAAGTATAAGTATAGATACTCCAGGAATGAAGGGTCGTGCCTATTCGAATCACCAAAATCAAAAGAAAAAGTGACCAAATTACATGTTTTTGTATCAATAATTTGTTTACTAATTTTAAAATATAAAAATATCTAAAATTTTCAATGCCAGGTCCAGACTTGCTGCCTCTAGGGGCGGCACCGAGGGTAAGAAGCAGCTTTAGCTTGCAATAAAATCTTTTTAAAAGAATATAAAATTATAAATTAATATTGTGCTAAAATTATATTTTAGTCCCAAAAATTTATAATTGAATTTTAATCTTAAAATAAAAATAAAACTTTGCCCCTAAGCGCCCCGCTATGCCCTAATTAATTATTATATTTAAAACACGGTACTATAAGTGCTAATATAATTAACTTCAACAAATGTCTAACTTGGGATGAATGCAACAATAATTTGATTAGCTTACCATTTACCAAGTATAAAACCTACATTTTCTAATGTATTTCATTTCTTAAAAGTTGATTAGTCAATTAATTAAGCTTTAGAATTCGACCATACTCTTTGCTTCGAATCCCAAAGAGCCTCGCCTCCCATGCACCTTACCTATTTTTCCCGTTTCTTTGGTCAACCCCTCCCTTTATTTCCTTTATAAACCCCAAATCCCTCCCATTTCCCTTCACCAAATACCTCCAAACTTGTCCCTATTTCCTTCACAAATACAAGGAGGAGAACCCATCAAAAAACTCTCTTAAAGAACCCAAGACCCAAACACACACACACACACAAAAAGAAAAAACAAGATGGAAGCTGCCAAAATTTTCGTTACTATAGCTCTAACCTATGCTGTAACAATTGCTTTAGCGATGAAAACCATCGGTGCCGTTGCCGAAGATAACTCTCTGATTCCATCAACGACTTTCAGAGACGCTGGACCACCCGTACTACCAATGGGGAGTCCCAAAAGGGTAAGTCGTTTCCTCCAGCAAGGATATAGAAACCCTAGAGCTGCCGACCATTGCCACAAAGATGAAGAGGTTTGTTACGTCCTAGAAGGCGCCACCTCCACTTGCTGCAACAACAAATGTGTCTTTTTGGCGACGGACAACCACAACTGCGGTGCATGCAAGAGGAAGTGCAAGTTCACCCAGGTTTGCTGCCGGGGAGAGTGCGTCGACATTGCTTTCGACAAAAGACATTGCGGAGCTTGTAACCACCGGTGTAACCGCGGCGAGTATTGCGTTTATGGCATGTGTAACTATGCATGATTTTAAGACTTCTTTGTGAGGGTTGGGATTTATTCATACACACAATAAAAAAGAAGCCACATTTAAAGTGGTTCTTAACTATTATAATATATATGATATGAAATTAATTACTAATCTTATTAAAATGTAATGGTATACAGAAAAAAAAAGTTTAAGCAAAAATTTTATGAATACTTCATGTTGTTATATATACCTTTATACATTTTTTGCGTTAGGGAGAAAGGGGAGGGTATTTCGTTGTATACTTGTATCATTGTTTTATAAAACAAAAAGATTATGTCTTTTAATTTACGATTATGCTAAATATCATTATGTCCAAATTATATGGATTGAAAATCCCAAGTTTTTCTTTTCAGTTCAATAAGTGATATTAAATTGGATTTTTAGCTAAACTACATTAAACATTTCAAGGCTGTTTTTTCTCATCAGCAACAAAGAATTTCTTCTTTTTTTTTTTTTTGGAAAAGGAACTAGATTTCATTACACACGAATTTAAAAAGTAGTCGGATATATAACACACCTATGCTATTATTAGGGGTTTAACAACTAGGAGGAAGAAGAAAGTTGCAAATACAAAGCAAATTCTGGAAATTTAAATCACCCAAGGGCAAGGTGGATTGAACAATGCTCCCTAACTGGGCTAATGAGTGCCAATATTCAAAGAGTGGAGCCTGCACTCATCAATCAAAGGTGATGGTAAAATATTAGAAGTTAATTTAATTTTCATTAAGTAAATGATGGTGATAGCATCAACTTCGATCTCAAGGTTATCGAGATTTAGGCTAATAGCCAACTAAAGTTTATTCCTGAGGACCCTCAGTTCAGCTTCCACAGTAGTTGATCTTAGGATATGTAAATAAGCTCCAATAATCCAATTCTCGTTGTGGTCACGAATTAGGACTCCCACCCTCGCTTTTCCTCGGTTGCTTTAGGATGATCCATTCGTATTGAGTTTATACTAATTCATAGGGGTGGTTTCCAGGACACTGGAGTAAAAGATGGAAGGTGAACTTTTTTAACCAAAGAGGAAATGGCCAAAAATTTCTCTGTTGCTGAAAGGACTCTGACTAGAAAATTCCCTATAAGACAGAAGTTTCCAAGAACACAGGCATTCCTAACCAGAAAATTTTCTCATAAAGCAATGCCAAAGATGGTAATCCACAACTTAGATGAAAGATTCAAGGAGATCAAATCTTACCATCTAAAAGAGGTCTAAGGGGAGTAATTGTAGTTTCAAAGTTCTCTCAGAGGCGTTTTGTGGCAGGGCATTCTCGAAACAAATGGTTGATCTCTTCTTGAGTATTAGAATAGAGAGGAAAAAGACTCTCCACATTTAGGTTTCTTGAACAGAATAAGGCCTGTTCATGCGGTCAAGTTGGTTGTACCCAATGTGGAAGCATTTGGAATTGCATGAAATAGTTTGGGATGGTAGCCATCGTAGATTCAATAAGAATAAGTCTCCGATAGGGGAGAGGAGATTCGCTTTCTAGGCTCTTTGCTTACTCCTAACTTTCTCAATTATGAAATCGTAATCGCCCCGAGTCACCCTCCTGGAGTGTATAGGGAAGCCCGGATATTTCTCAAGATCTCAAGTCTCTCTAATACCCAAAAAGTTTGCAATCCAATCCTAATGCATTGATGTGATACCTTCATGCAGTTTTGAAGAGTCTTTCCAATGGCTTCTATCGTTTTGGAGTTTGTTTTGGCAAAAAGTATCATCTGCAAACATTAAGTGAGAGAACCAAGGACCACTTCTTGAAACACGAATCGGTTTCCACATTCTTTGCTCCAGTGCTTGGAGAATTTACAGATTTAGGAATTCCGTACACATAATGAAAGCATGTGACAACAGGGGATCCCCTTGTCTAATTCCTCGAGAAGATCGAAAACTTTGGAGTTAAGACCCATTCAGAAGAATCGTGGTGACGGTAGTTGAGATGCAACTCATAATTAAATTAATCCATTTTCTCGAAAACCCAACAAAAATTAAGTACCTTTCTATATTAAAAATTATTTAGAATTTTATATATTAAAAATTAATTTTTATTAAATTCAATTTTAGATTTGGTTTTTAATTTTTACAAATTATATTTGGGTATTAAATTTTTATATATTTATTTTGGAGTTGATATTTGGGGATATAATGAGTTTATTTTGGTTTGAGTTTGGGATATTTGGTTTTGGAAATAAATATTTTAGATTATGAGTTTAAATTAATTTTTAGAATATGAGTATTGAGTTTATAAAATTAATAAAATATTTTTTAATGTTTAGAATTTAATAATAAAAGTAAAATTATTCAAATGTCTAATAAAATAAATAATAAAGAGTATTTTTATTTGTTTAAAAGCTTTTCCAAATCAGTACTTTATATTGCAGATAATAATTCAAATATATAAAATTTATATGCATATCATATAATAATATTAACTATATTTATAAAATTCATATATTATATAATCATAAGCTTTACATATAAAAAACACTTTTAGTTATGTTATATAAAATGTCTCTATTATGATAAAACATTTATATAAAATTTCTACTTTGGGTTAGTATTTAGTACATTGAGAGTTTACTTTTATTTTTATTTCACAACTAACCTTAATAAATTGTCATGTAATTTTTTTTAAATATTTATTTTTTAAAATATTTTTTTATACATCTATAAGACATTTGTCAACCTCTTAATATTACTCGTGGAGTCAAAAAATTTTACTAGTAGTGTACCAAATATTTTCTTAATTTTTATTGTGTTATAATGTAAAAGTAAAATTAAGGGTAAACAACACTATAGGTTGCCCAACTATGCCTAGGTTTCCTTTTTCGTGGATGGAAGAGTGAGGTGGAAATTTAAATTTTAGTATAATAACAAATTTAGCCCTCAATTTTTAATATGGTATCAATTTAGTCATAAATTTTTAAATAAATTAACCATCAACATTATAGATTATCTCAAATTGGTCCTAATTCTAAAAAGTCCAAAATATAAAAAAAATATATTCTCAATTTGACTCATGTGGATTATATATATATATATATATATATATATATTTGAATTTTTTTAGAATTAGGACCAAAGTGAGATAATTTGTAATGTTGAAAGCTAAATTTAAAAAAAAAAAAAAGTATGACTAACTTGACACAATATTAATAAGTTGAGGGCTAAATTTATTATTATACCATTTTTTGAATTGCCACCTCACTTTTCCATCAAACACTTAATGGAGATAGATAAAAAAAAAAGTTGAGTGACCGTTTTAAAAGTTGAGTGACAAAAATAAAAACTTAAGCATAGTTGAGTGACCCATAATATAGTTTACCCTAAAATTAATAATTACATTCGAAAAAAATTAATAACAAAACATTAAAATGATTTAAATTTGTCAAAATTTGAGCAACCTAAATTAATTTGGATAAAAAACAATTCGAGTTTAAAAAAAAAAATTGAAAAGATTTGAGCCGATAATAACCCAAACTAAAAAAAGATCAAGAGTAAAAAAATCTGAAATAATCTAAATCCAAAAAAAACCTACACGAGTCCAGCGGTTCACCACTTCTGTTGCCAAGACTGTAAAGTCTTCATTTGCAAATTATTCATCTATTATTAAACAAATAAAAAGTGAAGAAAACCCAAATTCATATGATGACGATGAGCTTGTTTAAAACAGGAAAAGGAGTACTGGTCCAATTTTACTAAATGCAGTTAATTGGAATGAAAAGATAAAATGTCTTAATTCTAAAAAAAAATCTTTAATAATCATACATTATGTCAAATTAGTTATTACTCTATCAATGTTTCCCAACAACATTGTAACTTGTTTACCCAACCAAGTCATCCAACAAGACTCAACACACACCACCTCACACCTTAACATGTATTATCATTTTTAAAATTATAATAAAATTCACATTCATCTCTTTACTCTTTGAATATATATTATACATATTCTATATGTATAATATATATTTCTGCAAATTAATGTTTCAAATTTTAAAATATAAAATTTAAATATATTCGTATTAAATAAATCTGGCTTAGTGCTCCGCTGCTGCAATTGTATTTTTAAATCATGGTCGATTTCAGTGCTCCAGATGAAGTTAAAACTAACGATTTTATTCTTCAGGAACTTCTAAGGAAATGACAGGTTACATTAAAGGATCTTAATTATGATCCCATTAAATGTAAATCCTTGGACGCGTGGCAGTGATTTGTAGCTATCACATGGTACTAATAATTTAATATAACCCATCGTTTTGGGTTTGGTTATTTATTTATGTAAACTTTGAAGGATGAAATTTAAGTTTTTAAATATTTTGTATATTTTAAATTTATTTTTTTATTTTTATTTTTTGAATTTAAAAATTCAGATTTAGTTGTTATTAGGTTTAATGATAAATTTGACTACTAATATTTACATGTTTTGTTAATAAAAGTACGAAAGATTAAAATTTTTTAAAAGAAAAGAAAGATTAAAATATTAAATTTATTCATTAAATTTGTTAAAAAAAAGCAAATTGAAAAAAGAACAAAGGTTAATGCCAAAAAACGATTCAAAAATATAATTAGAGCCATTTTGACAAAACGTGTAAATATTAGTGACCAAATTTATTATTAAATTTTATTTTTGTTAAAATTATTTAGTGTGACATTTAGAAATTAAAAAAAAAAGATATTCACGATATAAAAATAAAAATAATGTTGAAAGATTTCTTAAAAACTCTCATACGAAATCATCATTGTATAATAAATATTTTTTTAGTAAAATAATATTATTAAGAAAAATTATTCCAAATGGTTAACAATATTTCTTAAAAACTCTCGTATGACAGATTAGTGAGATCCATAGGTGATTATTGCGGCTGCAAGATTGGTCAACTCCCACTTAAATATTTAGGCTACCATCTTGGTGCCAATCTTTGAAAAAAGGAGTGATGAGAACCTATAATTAAAGGGGTGAGATTTAAGCTTCACTATCGTTAGTTATGAGAAACGTAAACTCCTTAGTTCTGCGACTCGCCTCAATATCGTTAATGCTGTCCCTTCTGCCCTCCCACTCTATTATATGTCAATTTTCCAAGCCCCTGTCGAGGATTGTTCAGGGTCCCATAACTCCTTTTTTCGAGGATTGGCACCAAGATAGCAAATTTAACGTAAATTCATTTATCTCGTGGATTGTTCAGGGTCTTCGAAATACATCATTGCCCCTTCAACTTTAGTATATATTTTCATGTTGATTTTTTTTTTTTGTTTTATATTCAGTGTAGTGCTCTATAAGATTCGAATCCTATTTATTTCTTTCGGAGTATGATGTGCTTTGCTACTACTAATAAAGTGGACTAGTTAAAATTTTAACTACTTATAAATAATCGATTTAGTTTTTTAATTAGAATAATATTTAAAATCGATATTTTAAAAATTATTCGCAGCTAAAACTACTTTAAAAAAAAATTCAATGATATTCATTGAAAGAACTACAAAATTCTTCTGATAAACAACAACCACAAAAGAATATAAAGAAAATAAATTTCTTTCTAAGCGTAATTGCACAGACCAAAAACACAAAACTCTCCATTGCTGCACCTATTGTTGCATCCACCACAATGTTTCCTATTGAAAGATGGATTCACACATTTTCCCTTACAGCATATCTCATTGTACTTGCATTTCTTCCCACACTTTCCACAGTTATGCCTGTCTGTTAATATGTTCACACATTTTTTCTTGCAGCATTGAGGTCCAGGGCTCCCCTTTGCATCACAAATCCCGGGAAACTTCTTGCAAGTAACCCTACGAGTTCGATTGTTTTGCAAGAGCCAACGACCTTGTGCTGAAGAGTACTCTGATGAATCCATTACTGCATCATTAAAATCAGCAGTATCTTGTTGATGGTCAAGATTTGATGCTGCTGAAGTGCATAGGACTAGAACCACGATGAGAACCGATACGAAAACTAGCTTTGTAAACTTCATAGTGATTGTTTGTAAGAAGGGATAGAGAACTTAGAGATGGTGAAGACTTGAAGAGAAGTGAAAATAGAGAGCTCTATGGGATGGGGAGTTGGGTGACAAAGAAGAAGGGTATTTATAGAGAACTAACTACGAGACGTAGGGGGTTGGACTTTGAACTTTTTTGCTAGGTCTTAGTGGAAGGGTCAGCCCTGTGCATAAAATAATAAACTAAGTTGAAGAAAAGCAAAATCCAAGTTCGGAAAAGTTACTACATTCCTCAAATTCAAATGCTTATCAAATATGATATTATATATATCAGACACGCGTAGGAAAGGGTGGAATTCATCAATAAAGTAGCTGATTAATGGTTTTAATAAATAAATAAATAAAAACAAACCATTTTGTTAGTCAGATTTTGGCAACTTTGCAAACTCGCTAGCTGGATTAGTGAAAACCCAACATATTTCTGAGCCGGAAAGTCAAAATTTCCACCCTAAATTAGGTGCTGCCTGAAAATAAACACCATGCGACTATTTTAGGCTTCTTACTATAATCTATAAAATTCAGGGTCAGGAAAAAACAACTTATATATTTGGCAAGTTTACAATAGCGGAGATGTGTTTGACAAATTTCATTTAGTTTCTGCATTTGTATAGATGGACTTTGTTTTAGGTTAAACTGACCCTAATGGCTAATACTATGGATATATATAGTCATATCTCAAGTACCGTAAACTTTTTTGCTTTCTCATTAAAATAAAATTTATCAATAAGGTGGCCATACTAGACTTACACAATCACGTAGAGAAAGGATTGTATGAAACAGTGACGCCACGTCATCTGTATCCCTTTCCAATAGTTTTATGCCACATCAGTATTCTTATCCTGAATTTTAGGATTTTATCTTGAATTTCAGTATTTTAATTTGGATTTAATTTTTTTCAGGATAAAATCTTGAAATTCAGGATAAGAGTACTGATGTGGCATAAAACTATTGGAAAGGGATACAGATGACGTGGCGTCACTGTTTCATACAATCCTTTCTCACGTAAGGTTAATATAAGTCGGTTTGGTTTTAATATTTAATATAGGTTTTAATTTGATTTGATTTTAACGTTATTTAATTTTTTTTTCTAATTAAGTACTTATATTTCTTTACTCGAATGAAAAAATATCATATAAGTACCAAATTGGACTACTTTTTTACTGTAAAGTACTAGTTGAAACTTTGTTATTTAGTTTGTTTTCTCATACATGTTAGAGAAAAAGAAACACAATGATAGAACTCGGAATATGCTCATATAGTAATTTTCTACACGTGAGTTTTTTTAGAAGAAAAAAAAATTGTATAGTAATACATGAAAGGGAATGCTAGGTTAAATGAGAATTTATTGTCATGATTCATGCGATTTTATTTTT
Source organism: Gossypium anomalum (assembly GCA_025698475.1). Classification (NCBI taxonomy): domain Eukaryota; kingdom Viridiplantae; phylum Streptophyta; class Magnoliopsida; order Malvales; family Malvaceae; genus Gossypium; species Gossypium anomalum. The sequence goes on from CM046956.1 coordinate 13,396,544, forward strand.
CTACTTAAACATATGGTTTATAAAACTATTATTGAATAAAGTGTTATAAAATTAAAACAATCTGGGAGAATGTTAGAATATCTATTATTAAATAAATACTTTACCTATTTTAGTGGTCATTCATTGTATAATAAATTAAATAGTTTTATATAATTTAAAAAACTACAATTTAAGTCCTGGGATCTTTGAAAATTTGGTAAGAAAATCAAATGACAGAAAAAAAATAAAAATTCATTAGCTTGTTATTTAGTTCGAATCAATAAAATGAAGGAATCTACAAAACTAATTCAATAGGCCTTAGAAAGAATTTCGAAAGCTCCCTATGAGAATTTAAAATGATAAAATAAGATATGGTTGAGCTTGATATAACTCTTCACTTTTGTTTGGTATAACTCTTCAATTTTTAGATATTTCAATAGGTACAATCTTTCAACCAATTACAGAAGTTGTGATTTATTGAAAAAATCTGAAAGTCTATGAATTTTAAACTATGATGTAAGATTAAATCGTTAATTATTTTTAATATTTTTATGTATATTTCGATTTGAGGTATATTACTATTACGTATGATTATCATGTAAATGAATTCATCTAAATAATTTTAGAATCTCAAGAAACAAAGAAAAATCACCTGATAACAAAAGTTACTTTAACCCTTGCAATTATAATTTTTTTTCTAAAGCAATTTAGTTTTTTTAATTGATCCCATGTCAAAATCGACGGTTAGTTCTTCTTGTTATACATTTTACATTGCATGAATTAATACTTAGGATTATAGCTCGAAAAACTCTCATAGAATCGCAAAATTTTGATTTAAAATTTATCATAAATAAATTAGTAACAAAATTAGATGTAAAAGCATATTTAAATTTATTGGTATTTTGAAATCTTTGAGTCTTGTAATTTTGATTTTTTAAATTAACACACAATTAATTTAGATAAGGTGACTCCCTCTCTTTTCTAAAAATTGGATATTAAAAAAGTTACGCATGTGAAATTTGAGAACCATAACCTTAACCTATAACTTTTTGCATATTAATCTTAATTTCTAATTAGCTCATAATCAATTAGAAATTAATTACTAAAATATCGACATATATTTGACTTATACTTTATGTAATAACTGAAGCCCAATAAACCTTCATTTAATTAAACCAATTTTAATTTCGACAAGCTTTTAATAGTAAATAATATGTAATTATGATGTTAATATTTAAAAAAGAAATTGGGAAAGAAGGATGTTTAGAGGTTTGTGATGGAAGAAGTTTTCCTTTTTCTAAAAATATGTTTTAAAAAAGCCTTGTAGGAATAATTGGTCTAAATGATTCATCTAGTATGAACACAACGAAAACAGCAGTGATTTGTTGTATTCTCCAAATTCAAATAATAAAAAATAATTATAGCTAAAACAGGAAAAAGTAATGGTTCAAAAGCTGAGCTGAAGCACCGAAATTCCTTTCTTATTCAAACATTGACAATGTGATGATTTAATAGTTTAACACGTTTTGTGTCATCTGCACTTTTATATTAGAGTGAGAATTCAAGTCAACCGTCCCTAAATGGGATTTTTTAAAAGAAATACTTGATACACTCACCCTTACTGTTGGAGTAACGTGACTTAATGCTCTGCTGCTCCAATTGTATGTTTAAATGATGGTGGATTTCGTTGCTCCAACTAAAGTTAAGACTCAAGATTTTATTCTTGAGCGAACTCTATGGAAATGACAGGTTGCATCAAAAGATCTTAATTATGATTCCCATTACTCATTTAAAAGTCATTCATAATTATAAATATTTGACTGTGGCACCGGCTTGTACATATATAGGCACCAACAAGTTAAAGATAATATTTTACACTTATGATTGGTTTGGTGATTGAATATGTTTAATTATGAAATTCAATCAAATTGGAGCTTTCAAAGGGAGTAAGAGAAAGAGGAGTGCTTTTATTTGGACAGATGATGTAGGTAATTGTATAATATTCAAAATATATGTAGTTATCCGTGCGAGGTGTATCATGTGGATTGTTTTATTTTTTATCTCAATTCTTGTCAAATTATGATAAATTATTATAATTCTTATTTTTTATTACAATTGTTAATAAGTAAATATATGAGGTTGAAATAAACTTATAAATTATAATTATAATAATTTATTAAAAATGATTGTAACACCAAATATAATTATAATTATAATCATAATTAATATATTAATAAATAAATAAATTATTAATTAAAATATAATATTATATAATTGTAACGTATGACAACTACTGGTTCACTATTAAGAAAAAAATAAGATCTCTTCAATCATTCTCATCATTTTCGAAATTGAGTAAATCGATCCCTTTAAAAAATTGGAGCAATTTAATCTCTATCAATTTTGAAAGTGAGCAATTAAGGACAAATAATCACGACGTTAATGTATTTTTGTCAACTGTACATAATTTTGATTGGTATAACAACAAATTTAGCTCTTGATGTTTACATGCCTTGTCAATTTGGTTTAGATTTTTAAAAAAATAATAAATTTAGCTTGCAACATATAAATTTGTTAATCATTACCAAATTGACAAAATGTGTAAAATTTGAGTGCTAAATTTGTTATTATACCAATCAAAATTTTGTACAGTTGACAAAAATACATTAACGTCGTGATTATTTGTCCTTAATTGCTCACTTTCAAAATTGTTAAGGATTAAATTGCTCCGATTTTTTGAGAGGGGCTAGAGTGGTCTTTTTATCGATATATATATTTGTTTTAATTAGTCTTAAGTCTTGATTGATAAATTAAAAAATTCAGTGTCGAATAAATAAGTGTAGAGAAATGAAGTATTGAAAATTTAAATATTGAACTTAAGTTATAAAATTTATTTGATATCTTACTTAAATTTAATTACTGAATATAATTAAATAGTGTGATAAATATAGATTTGAAATTATAAAAAAATTATATTCTACATTTTATGTTTAATTTTTAAGGATTTCACCTTATCCTAGACAAAAAAAAAAATAAAATAAAACAATAAGTTTTTATAAGATAATATAAAATTAAAATAAATAAATTTATATTAAATTAATTGAAAATATTCCTCATCAAGTGATAAGTAGCTTTTATCACCTTATTATTTTCCAGGCATTTTTGTAGAAAAAAAATCATTTTGTTTTAATTTTCCATTACCCCATACATGTATAAAAAATAAATTATTGAAAATATTAATTTTCAATGATTTAATTTTTCAATGGTATAAAAAAATTAAATTATGAGAATAATAAAAATAAAAAGTAAAATTGATCTAGAATTTAAGATTACGTTCATAATCTAAGCTAATCTAAAGAATGTATTATAGTGAGATTACACTATATATTACGATAGTTTAATACTATTCCTTATTATGTGATCACAGGATAATTTAAACATTAATAATCCACACAATGTAATCTCATTCCAGAATATAATATTATCTACTATATGTCGAAACCATTTTTAAGTTTGAAAAATGGGAATTGACTTTTTAAAACGATGTATGGAGTCGCCACCAATCTTTTTTGGTTTAGGTGTGATCGGATCACCTAATAAATTATTTTATTAAAATATGGATTTTGGCTTACGAAAAATCAAGAAACGAGTTCGGGAGTCGGTTACGTACGGGGAAGGATTAGCACCCTCGTAACGCCCAAAATTGGTACCTAATTGATTAATTTATGTCCTAATGTTGAAAATTTGAAAAAACATTGAAATACGATCCCCTTAAAAGTGTGTGAACAACTCGAGTTGGATTTTAAGATTCACTCGTTCCAAAGGAATAAAATACCACATCCAGCACGTTAGGACACGATATTTTAAGCCTCCAAAAAACTGAGATCACCTCATGATCTCCAAAACACGCGAAGCAACTCCAGTTGGGTTTTAAGATCAACTCCAGTTGGATTTTAAGATTCACTCGTTCCAAAGGAATAAAATACCACATCCAGCACGTTAGGACACAATATTTTAAGCCTCCAAAAACTGATATCACCTAATGATTTCCAAAACACACAACGAAAATTTTTAAAAGGGTATTCGGTTATTTGGTCCAGCGATAAATCAAAACCCAATACGTTAGGGCACGATTTCTCGAATTTTCAAACACGAAACATTGCCTTGATTTGTGAAGTTTCAAATAAGCAATTACAAAAACCGAGTCAAAATATACTTGTTTGATTTATTTGGAAATAGAGGACAATCGATATTGAGTGAATATGGGAAGAATAATCATGATGCAACAACAAGAAATAAAAATATAATTACATGCATAAAACAATAAGATATGAAAAAAAACGATTCATAATCCACAAGACTATGAAAACTAGGAACCATCGCAAAACAATTCAAAAAACCCATATGAAAAATATACAAAGGAATAACACATGTGAGAATTCGACATAACTTATATGTATATAAAAACTGATAATATATAAACAATTATTAAAATATATAATATGCAAGAAGAAATTCGAAATAAATAGTATATAACATAATTTCAAGTAAAACAAATTGATGTGACTAATGATACATTTATGAAAATGAAAAAAATATTAATAATACATATACAAAGATACTAAAGTATTCTAAATAAATAAAATATACAATTTAAAATAAGAACTTTAAAAGAAAGCCAAATTATACATAAATAAATTTTAAAGAAAATATATATACATAATAAATTTAAAAGAAAATAATTACATAAAATAATATGAAAACAATAATGTATATAGAATAGAGATAATTTTATCAAAAATTATATATGTATAATAATAATATATAAAGGTATTTTAACTATTTATTATACAAGAATTTAGAATGATACTACATAAAATAGAATTTTACAATAACACTTTACAATTTAAACAAATAAAAAAACAAGGTAAAATTATTAAAGTAGCCAAAAATGTATGTTTAAATAAATTTTTTAAAAAAGTTGAATGCTAAATAAATTAAAGAAGTAATGAATTATACATATTGAAATGGAAATAAACTCAATTGAAATAAAATTAAACCTAATGGGACAATTAATAAATAAAATATGCTGTTGAAACTAAAATCAGGACCCAAATGCAGCGCGCGTAAATTCGCAAGGACGGAAAAAGCAAATAAACCATGCCCCAAAACAATTCATTTCAGCGCGGACTGAAATGAATAGACGCACAAATTCCTGGGACAATTTAAAAAAAAAGGAAAATATAAACAAGTTTTAATTACAAGTCAGCGCAAAAGTGGAGGGACCAAACGCGCAAATTAACCATTTAAAGAGATTATGCGCGTAGACCAAGTCAAAACGCGTTCTGTTCCTTCCCCCAATGCTATTTTATTTTATTACTTTAATTTAAAACCTGTTTCAAAAATTTTTTGCTTAAAAATTTTTTTTATTCTTGTTTGTTTTTTTAAAAACCTAAAGCTTTTGAGATACTCTCTCAACTCACGCTTCCTCTTCTCCCTTTTCGTCAGACACCGCCTACGTTAAAGATCCCACACGCCACGGCCGCCGTCGACACGAGCACGACTCCGGTAAGACCTCTCTTCTCTCTTTTATACTTCATGTTTGTATTAGATCCGAATGAAAAGGGAAAAAAAGGAAAAAAAAAAGAAGAAACAAAATAAAGTTGTAAATAATCACCTTTGAAAATATTCTTGGTTGCTTTCTACTGATTTTTGTGTATATTTTGTATACAATCCGTCTTTTGTTTCTCTTGAAAAGAAAGGAAAAAAAGGTCCCCTTTACAATAAAAAATTGAAGGCTTTATAGCCAAATACAAACAGTTTTTGCTATTTTCTTGTTTCAATATCGCAGGTTATGGAGTCGTGGAGGAGTGCATGATAGTGGGGCGTGGACATGCGAGCTAGGGGTCGTGTGTGGGTGTGCCGACGTGCGTAGGGCACTGAACGTGGGGGGCTACGGTGCAAGGGAAAGAAGGGAACCTAGGGTTTCTGAATTTGGGCCTTCTGTCAGTGGGCTATTTTAATGTAATTGGGCTGGGTTTTTCTTTTTGAGTTTATTATTTGTAAATGGACATTTAATATTTTTGTTTTATTCTTTGGTTTTTGTATGTGCATGGGCCCGGGCCAAAATTGTGTCTTACGGCTGCCCCTCTTTACCTGTTTTTGTGTAACGAGAACGGAGCAAAGACCCTAAAAGGACCAATTTTGCCCGGTCTTGCCGAATCTTTGACTTCTTTGGTGCTCCTCTTTTTCAAGTAGTCTTATAGCAACTTCAAGAAGATAAGGTTTGTGACTTCAACCTGCTCCACTGCAACTTCAGGGAGACAAGGCCGGTGGCTAAAATCTACTCCATAGCCGATACATGGAGATAAGATCTGTAATTTTTAGTTTGCTTCCTTGCTACCTCAGGAAGATAAGACTTGTACCTTCAACCTACTCTCTTGCTACCTCAGAGAGATAAGGCTAGTGGCTAAAATCTACTCCATAGCCGATATATGGAGATAAGATTCGCCATCTTCGATCTGCTCCATAGCCGATACATGGAGATAAGATCTGCAATTTCAGTCTATTTCCTTGCTACCTCAAGAAGATAAGACTTGTATATTCAACCTACTCTCTTGCTACCTCAGAGAGATAAGGCTGGTGGCTAAAATCTGCTCCATAACTGATACATAGAGATAAGATTCACCATCTTTGATCTGCTCCATAGCCGATACATGGAGATAAGATCTGCAATTTCAGTCTGCTTCCTTGCTACCTTAGGAAGATAAGACTTGTATCTTCAACCTGCTCTCTTGTTACCTCAGAGAGATAAGGCTGGTGGCTAAAATCTGCTCCATAGCTGATACATGGAGATAAGATTCACCATCTTCGATCTGCTCCATAGCTGATACATGGAGATAAAATCTATAATATTTAGTCTGCTCCACTGCAACTTCAAGGAGATAAGACTAGTAAATTCACCAATGTCGCTACACTGTCCTCTGGGGAACATGCCCTGTAAACTCGGTTTCAAATGCCTATGTTTATGCCCCAATTATTAGAATGCTATGATCAAAATGAATCAGATGCTCCTAACCAAATGTGCTATGAATGATATGAATGTAGAAATGTCATTAGAATGATTCCTTTTAAATGCTTAAAGTGTCATCACTTATTATTCATTAGAGTTTTATCACTATCGTATTATGTTGCCTTCTTGCTCAACTAGCATTTCCCAACAAAAACCTGTAGAAACAACCCATTTTGCTCAACTGGTTTGCCCCATTGCAATTTCAGGGTCTATTTCACTGTACTTCTAGAACTTAAGGTTTGTACCATCTTCAAACCCCCTTTTGTCACCTAGTAACTTTCATCAATTCGGTCTATTACACCACTCCCCGGGCATCATGACCAGATGTGTACACCTGACATTTGCATTAATGAGGAATATCATGATCCTATCTTATGCTTTGGTTGACACAATATCCTATTTTCATTATTCAATCAATATTTTGGACTGAAAATCTGAAGAGATAATCCCAATTTGAACACAAATACTCCACCCCTAAGTTGGGTAAACAACAGTCATGTTTCAAGTTCTTATACCATCTAGAAACTTCCAGAGTAATATACAAAACCTCTTTTGTAAAAGTATTATTAGTCCATTAATTGTTATTTCAATACTAGCGCTTGAACATACTGATAAAGATAGACAAAACTGAAGTTTATTAGGAACAAGATTCAAGAAGAATGGATTAATCAAAGGAAGCAAATATTGCCAGAGTACAAAAATAGATAACGGGGAACAAAAAATAAGTGCCCTAGATATCGCAGCCTAAGCTCCTCCGTATGAACTCCAGGAGGACCATTTTGAGCTTATCATGTGCCTAGGAGATCTAGCGTATTTTGTCGATGCCCCAAGACATACATACTTCTTTTTCATTAGTTCTAGCATAGCAAGACTACCATTTGCCCTATCTTTGGTTAAAATTTGAATTGTCCTTTTCGGGTTTTCAATTCAAAACTCATTTGGTCTCAAGGCGCCCTTTGCAGGTTTTCACCTTGGCCTCTCCCCTCCCCTTTTTTTTAGGCGCCCTTTATGGGTTTTCATCTCTTAAGCGAAATACTTCTTGACTGAATCCGAATTTACTGGGTTGGGTAGGCTCCTACCATCGATCTCAGTTAATATCAGCGCTCCTCCAGAAAAAGCCTTCTTTACCACATAAAGTCCTTCTCAGTTTGACATCCATTTCCCTCTAAAATTTTTCTGCAAAGGGAGAATCTTTTTTAATACCAAGTCTCTCTCATGGAATACTCTGGGGCGAACCCATTTGTTGTACGCTCGCATCATTCGCTTCTTGTACATTTGACCATGACAGATAGCCTTGAACCTCTTTTCTTCAATCAAGTTCAGTTGATCATACCGAGACTGGATCCATTCTACTTCGTCAAGCTTCAATTCTGATAAAACCCGGAAAGAAGGAATTTCGACTTCAATAGGCAAAACTGCCTCCATCCCATAAACCAATGAATAGGGTGTTGCCTCAGTAAAAGTTCTGACAGATGTTCGATAGGCAAAAAGAGCAAATGGTAACTTCTCATGCCAATCTTTGTATATCTCAATCATTTTCCTCACAATCTTCTTAATATTCTTATTGGCTGCCTCAACTGCACCATTCATTTTTGGGCGATATGGTGACGAGTTGTGATGCTTAATTTTGAACTGCCTGTAAACCTCAACTATCACGCTATTATTCAAATTTAACGTGTTGTCAGATATGATCCTTTCTGGCATGCCATATCGACATATGATATCTTTCTTCAATAACTTACTGCCTGCTGACTTTGTGACGTTGGCATATAAAGTAGCCTCTACCCACTTGGTGAAGTAATTAATGACCACAAAGATGAATCGATGTCCGTTAAAAGCCTTAGGCGAAATCGGCCCAATGACATCCATGCCCCACATTGAGAAAGACCACGGAGAGGTCATGACATGAAGGGGTGAATGAGGCACGTAGATCTTGTCTCCATAAATTTGGCACTTATGGCATTTCTTGGCATAATTGATACAATCTCTTTCAACCATAGACCAGTAGTACCCAAATCTCATGATTTGCCTGGCCATTGTAAACCCATTGGCATGCGTCCTGCAGACACCCTCATGGACTTCTTCCAAGATTTTCTTAGCTTCAACAGCATCAACACATCTTAACAGCACCTGATCTTTCCTCCTTTTATACAAGATTTTTCTATCTAAGACATAATCACTAGCTAGCCTTCTAAATGTTCTTTTATCGTTTTCCGTTGCCTGATCAGGGTATTCACGATTCTTCAATACCAAGAACAATCATCTCTCTCCTCTTCGTTGTCTATATTGTAACAATGGGTTGGAGCCTCATATATACACATCTGGATCGGCTTCATATTCTCTCGTCTATTTACTCTGATCATAAAAGCTAACATAGCCAAGACATCTGCCATCTAGTTTTCATCTCACGGGAGATAATAGAAAGTGATATCATCAAACACCTTAATTAAATCCCGAACTAGCTCTCGATAGTTGATCAATTTTGGGTCTCTTGTTTCCCATTCACCTTTGGGCTGATAGATCACCAGTACAGAATCTCCATACACCTCTAACACCTTAATTTTACGTTCAATGGCTGCACGGATTCCCATGATGCATACTTCGTACTCTGCCATATTATTTGTGCAATCAAAATCCAATTTGCAAGTGAATGGATAATGATCTCCACCTGGGGATATCAGGACTGCCCCAATTCCATTACCAACGGCATATGATACTTCGTCAAAATTTAGTTTCCACAGATGATCTTCTGAAGTGTCCTCTTCGGTAGTTGCCACATACATTAGATCTTCATTAGGGAAATCAAAGTTCAAAGGCTCATTATCTTCTAAAACTCTGCTGGCTAGTAAATCTGCTATTGCACTCCCTTTCACAGTCTTCTAGTTCACGTAAACTATGTTGAATTCAGAAAGCAGAATTTGCCATCAAGCCATCATTCCACTCAAACCAGCTAACTCCATCATGTACCTTAAAGGGTCCAATTTCGAGATTAACTAAGCTGTATGGTACAACATGTACTGCCTCAATCTCTGAGTAGTCCAAACCAAAGCACAACATAGTTTTTCAATTGGCGAGTATCTCATTTCACATTCAGTGAATTTCTTACTGAGGTAATATACCGCCTTTTTTTTTTCTTTCCTGTCTCATCATTTTGACCGAGCACACATCCCATTGAATTGTCAAATACAATATCAGTGGCTTACCAGGGCTAGGTGGCGTTAGCATTGGGGGATTGGTCAAATATTGTTTAACCTTGTCAAAGGTTTTCTGGCATTCTTCATCCCACACACCTGGGTTATGTTTCTTGAGAAGGCGAAATATTAGATCACATTTCTCCGTCAATTGCGAGATGAACCGGGTAATGTAATTTAGTCTTCTCAAAAACCCTCAAACCTCCTTCTGAGTGTGAGGTGGAGGTAATTTTGTATAGCTTTGACTTTGTCAAGGTCGACCTCAATTCCCTCTTCACTGACTATGAAACCGAGCAGCTTCCCTAACCTAACCCCAAAAGTATATTTTGTTGGATTGAGTTTTAGCTAAAACCTTCTCAACCTAAAACCTTCTCAACCTCAAGAATAATTTTCTCAAAACCTGTATGTGTTCTTTTTCTATTTGGGATTTTGCGATCATATCATCGACGTAAACCTCAATTTTCTTGTGCATCATATCGTGAAACAAGGTTACCATGGCTCTTTGATACGTTGCTCCCGCATTCTTTAACCCGAATGGCATCACTTTATAACAAAAAGTCCCCCATAAGGTTATAAATATGGTCTTTTCCCTGTCTTCAGGATGCATCTTTATCTGATTATACCCAAAGAAACCATCCATGAAGGAGAACAATGAATAACCTGCCGTGTTAACCACCAAAGTGTCAATGTGAGGCAGTGGAAAGTTGTCATTTGGGCTGGCCTTGTTCAAGTCTCTGTAATCTACGCACATCCGCACTTTTCCATCTTTTTTAGGGATAGGGATGACGTTGGCTACCCATTCTGAGTAATTAACAATTTGCAAGAACCCGGTATCAAATTGCTTCCTGACCTCTTCTCTTATTTTTACTACAACATCAGGTCTCATCTTTCGAAGCTTCTGTTGAACAGGCTTGCACTCTTTTTTTATGGGGACGCGATGCACCGCAATATCAGCGCTTAGCTTAGGCATGTCTTGATATGACCACGCGAAGATATCTTTGAACTATTGCAGTAAATCAATAAGGTCCCGTCTTGTTTCCTCAGTTATGCAAGTTCCAATGTTCATTTCTTTCCCCTCTTCCAAGGTCACACTCTCGATTGTCTCTTTATGGGGTAGAATCTGTTTCTCTTCTTGCTCTAAGTTACGGTCTCCATCATCTTTAAAATCTTAAGATCCCTCCAGACACATGTCTCGCTCAAAAAGGAACTCCAGGTTCGTAACAGCGTCACTCATGTCATTGATATCTAGAGACCTATTGTAGGCACGAAAGAATACCCAACAAACAAATGAATCTAAGTATAGCTTTATTTGTATGGTATGATTATAAATGAAATACAAGAAAAGAAAATTTACTTAAGACAAAAGAATATTTACTCAGAATAAGACATGAAAGTGTATTTTTATTAAAATAAATATTTTGAACACGAGCCCATTTCACAAAAGGCTCTCATTGCTTCTAGGCTTTAAAACAACAAGTGCGTTTTGAACATTACTCTGTATTAGCTCTAAAAACTATAGGGATTTCTTCCACATTCCAGTTGTTCAGAACATTTCCAGGCTCATAAGGGCGAATGCTTGCTAAGTCACCTCTCATCACTTCCTCTTCAGATATGACATTGATATTCAAATTTTCCATTGCGTCTTTAACTGTTCCTTCTCTTGTCACCTTCAATTCAGGATAAATAATTCCACCTGACACAAATGTATAGGATATATGGGGAAAATTCATTGATTTCCACTCGACCTCTGCCCCATTCAGTCGTGCTCTTCGCCTCTTTTGCCTCATTTCCATCTCCTTTATTTTCTACTTTGCATCTGGCCTATACCCTAAGCCAAAGCGATCTTGTTTATCAACCAAAACCGGTACCTCAACTCGTCCATAAAGATACTTTCCAAGTTCTCTTCTAGGCAATGCCCCATTTTCCACTGTTAATTGTAAGCTCATCCTCGTAGCCTCAGATATTTTTGGCATTGGAACTCTACCCCCTTCAATGATGAAAGTTGCATTTACAAATTCCAATGACCGAAATGAACACTCAATTGCTTCATCATCATTTTCTATATACGGTGCACTACTGGTAACAGATGCAATAATGTCCTCCGTATTTATCGTTACCAGCCAGCCCTCAGTCACTAACTTTATCTTTTGGTGCAACGATGACGGTACTGCCCCCGTCGAGTGAATCTATGGCCTCCCCAATAGGTAATTATAAGAAGGCTTGATATCCATCACCAGGAAATCTACCTCATATGTGTTCGGTCCGATCAGAAGAGGTACCTCAATCCTTCCCATTACTTTTCTTTCGGTGCCATCAAATGCCTTCACTATGTTCTAGCATGTCTTCATGTGAGAACTGTCTATTGGCAACCTATTCAACGTGGATAATGGTAAAATATTCAATGCCGATCCATTTCAACTAGTACCCCTGATAATGTATACCCCTTGCAGCTAGTGGTGATGTGCAGAGCCTTGGTGGATCTCATGCCCCCTGGTGGTATTTCATCATCACTGAAGGAGATAAAGTTATCGGTGCTTATGTTGCTGACAAGACGATCTAACTTGTTCACCGAAATATCTTCAGCGACATAGGTTTCATTCAACACCTTCATCAACGCATTATGGCGTACTTCTAAATTTTGGAGCAGAGCTAGTACTGATGTACGTGCTGACTGCTTGTGCAACTGTTCCACAACACTATACTCACTGTGTTTTAGGAACTTTAAAAATTCTTTAGCTTCATCCTCAGTTACCGATTCTTTAACTAGTGGTTTTGTCCTCTCTTCCCTCTGTTCAAACATCAAATATTTCCCTTTCACAGGCTCAGCTTCCGTATTGGGTGTACTGATTAGACTTCTCTCTCATGATGATGTCACTTTACAGTTATAATTCCAAGGCACCTTTTTGCTATCCTTGTAAGGAAAAGCCACGGGTTTCTAAATTACAACTCTTGGCGCCATTCTTGCTCCAGCTTCGTTGATTCTCGGTCATGAAATGATCACCACTGGGTGATTGACCTCACAGACCCTCTCTATCAGCCCCTCCTCCGAGGTGCATACATCTTCCTCCTCAACAAACTCAAAGAACTCCAGCTCTTTGTTGTCCATTAGACTCTGTACCAGGGCTCTGAATTCATCGCATGTTTCAATCTCATGGTCCACTTCTCCATGGAACTCGCAATAGTTCCCTACTTCTCAGGATTTGCTCCCAAAGTCTCGCATGATTAAACCTCTCTCCACTAACTTCTTCAAAACCTTTCTCATCCTGGTTTTCACTTTTGCCACATCCAACTTAATTTAACTTCTCATATTCTCGACTATCGCGTTTACCCTATTATCAGCATGATTGGGGTAACGGATTTCCTACACCAGGTGCATCATCAAATTTCACAACACCCATATTGATGAGTCTTTCGACTATCCTTTTGAAGAAGGTGCAGTTCTCTACCGAGTGTCCCGCGATTCCCGCGATTCCCGCATGATACTCACATTGGGCGCTTGCATCATACCACTTGGGGTATGAGGGTTGCAACGGTTTTAAGAAGAACGGGGATACAACGTGTGCATCGAATAAACTTTTGTACAACTCCCGATACGTTATTAAAATAAAAGTAAATTGGGTCTTCTCCGTGTTCTGCTTCGTATTGGGCTCTTTCCTTGTCGACACTTGCTGGCCCGTGACCACCACTTTCGGTTAATTTACCGTGATTGGTTTCGCATAACCCATGCTCACATTGTTGAGTTCATTTTCTCTCTTTTTCAGGGCCGACCTCCTGGTGCTTTCCCCTGCCTCTATCTTTCCGTACCTTATTGCATTCTTTATTATTTCACTAGACATAACTATATCAGCAAAACTCTTAGTTGCGCTTCCTAGCATGTGACTAATAAAAGGTGCATTCAAGGTATTAATGAAAAGTATGGTTGTTTCTTTTTCCAACAGTGGGGGTTGGACTTGTGTAGCAATCTCTCTCTATTTCTAAGCATATTGCCTGAAACTTTCATTTGACTTTTTCTCCATGTTCTGTAACGTGATCCTATCAGACGCTATGTCAGTTACATGGCCATATTGTTTCATAAAGGCCTGTGCTAAGTCTTTCCATGATTTAACCTGAGTACGACTCAATTGATTGTAACACTTGGCCTCAGCCCCAACCAAACTATCCTGAAAACAATGAACCAATAACTGATCATTATTGACATGACCAGTCATCCTCCGACAAAACATCGTAATGTGAGCCTCAGAGCAGCTGGTTCCGTTGTATTTTTCAAATTCTGACATTTTGAACTTCGGAGGGAGTACCAAATCTGGGACTAGGCTAAACTCATTGGCATCCATTTCGCAATGATAGTCAGCGCTTTCTAACGCCTTGAATTTTTCCTCCAACCATTTATATCGGTCTTCCAGTTGCTTTGGGAACTCTGCTCTTACCTTTCCTACTTCTGCTACCTCATCAAAGTCAGGGACTGCAGGATTTGCCTGATTATTTTCGGGGTTAGAACACGAGCCCGTCGGGACATTTATTGGTGCCAAAGTACCAGTCTGATATTGGGGTTTAATACTAACAAATACCATTTGTGGAGGTACTAGGGTATTTGTTGGAGTGAAACCCGGAGGGTAAGTAAGGATCTCGCTATCATCCTCAGTATTGATCATGAGACTCTTCCCCTTTTCTGGCCTTCCAACCAGTAGCTGAGTCAATTGGCTCATCATACTCTTCTGAGATTCCAGCATTTGGTCCTTCATATCTTGCTGGATCTTAGCTAATTGCTCTTGCATTTGCGCTTGCATCTATTCTTGCATTTCCTTCTGCATTTGCTTCAATTTTTCCAACCTTTGATCCATAACTTTGGTCTTTTTCCGTGTGTAATATTGATGTTCCAGGGTAACCATAATACAATTTTCAATTAATTAAAATTTTTTTGTGAAATTTAATGCACATGATGCAATGAAATGCAAATGCATGAGATGAACGCAAAACTAAAGAGACATAGATTCTGATTCAATTCCATTTAAAAAAATTTATTAGAAAGCAAAATCTTTTACATAAAACAGATCATATATACAGCCTAGCCCTAATGCTAAAAGTTTTAACTTTCTTAAGAAGGCAAGCCAGCTCACGACCCCGGTCCGACTCTAGCTCATACTTCACACTTAGCACATCAGCCTAAACCGCTAAGGTCTGTAAATGATCGGCCACTTCTCAAATCTGAGCCACGGCCTCGCCCATGATATAATCTCTTTCCCTGACTTGGTCTTGCGATCAACGGAGCTGTTCCTTCCACTAATCATTCTTCGACTCAAAGAATTCAATTCGGAGCTCACAGTTCTATAGCGTAGTCTCAAGTTCCTCCACTTTTCTGTTCAAATCCTCGATCCTGCTCAGGCTGGCCCTTAATTCAATGTCAGAGTTACGACCACGATACTGATGCACTGCCTTCTCTAACTCCACTACCCGAGCTACCAACATCTTTTTCTCATCTTGGTCTTCAACCAAGCTCTTTTTTAAAGCATTTTCACGTGCTCGAGCATCATGGAACCTCTTCTCTCACTGATCAGCTCTAGCATTTTCCTCTTGAATTTTCTGTCGCCATTGTCCTGATGTCTTCCCCAATCCAGCAGTTCTCATCGACATACGCAGTTTCTTATAATCAGTTTTCAAACTGTCCAGGTCTTCCTCAACCCTTCTTTTCCCTTTCCTCAACTTTTTAGCCTCGAGTTTCTAAACATCGACATCCAACCTCAAATGCATCTTTTCTTCCTCCAACTGTTCTATTTTTTTCCCTAACTCCGTATTTCTCTCTTCGAAGTCCTGTTTTACGATTTCAAGCTCGGAAGGGATTACTTGTAAGTATTCTTCCATCGATTGAATGCCCTCTAAATTCGACTCAGGGACATTATAGTTGATCCTTTTACTCAACCACCCCTTGTATTTAGGAGTCGTCATTGATCCTACAACCAATATTTTTATCTGGCGTATCTGTTTCCAAGCATCAGAAATCTCTCGAACATTCTTCTTATAATTGTTCTCCCTATACGAGAATTTACTCCGGGCTAGTCCATATGTCATCAGTATAAACTGCCTTGATCTGTATTATCTTAAAACGAGCAAAATGGCATATCCAACAGCTTCCCAAAAACTAGGCAGGGGTACCCAATCAAAACTCTCACACAGATAGAGGATCTCATCAGGAACAAACCAATCAGCCCTCCACTCAACGTCCTCTTCCTAAAGATTTCGGAGGAGCGCAATCCAATTTTCTTCTGATATGTCATCTCTCCTGGACGTAGCTGTTATCTCCTTTAATGGTGAGTAACTCTCGGAGAAAACTCAATAAGAAACCTTATCCACCTTCTAGAAATGGCTGTGGAACCAAGCCAACAATAACTGCGTACACTCTATAAATCTACCTTCACCTGCCCTCCGACATGCACTCAAAGATCTGAGTGTCTCAGCCAAAATTGCCGGCACCGGTGTGACCCGCTTGTCAAGTCGATAAAAAAATTGGCAACTACTTCATCTACATACCTTAAAACTTTTGGAAAAATTACCAAACCATAGATGCTCAAGGCGAAAAAGTCAACTTTTCTCTTTGTATCCGGATGTGCTACGATCAGGTCCCTCAAACTCACCCAAGGAATGCACTTACCATCACTCTTTTGTTAAATTCGGGTTGTAACCTATTGTTCACTCATCCCGGTGATACTCATTAACTTCTTTACAAAAGCCGGGGCATTAGCAGCCTTGGAATAAATTTTGTCGACTTGAACCTTTGGACAACGAAGCAAAGTTGTATACTCTTCCACAGTAGGCACCAAGTCCACATTTCCGAAGGTGAAACAACTATATGCCGGGTTCCAAAACTGAGCCATAGCCCGAAACAAGTACTTTTCCACCTTGATATCGGGCAGGTAGGGTAAGTCGCCATAACTTTGATAGAACAACTGCTTAGTCTCATCATCCCAACGAGCCCAGATATCCCTCAATTCCTGGAACTCGTTTTGGGTCACATTGATGCGAATGAAGCCCGACAACCCCGATGTATACCCCTCAGCTAGGCTATCCCCTTTCTCAAGTTGCATCTTCTCTGACCACATACAGACAGCTGCATTATCCTCTACTTTATCAAGGAATTCGCTCTCCATAACAAGCTTTTTAATTTAACAACCGAACAAAAATCGACATCTCTTTAATATGAAATGACATGTAAACATAACCACAACAAAACACAACAAGTTAGTATCAAAAAATAAAAATTAAAGCAAATAGGAAATAATCAAACACCTAACTGGGTAATCGCTAGGGTTCAACATAGCTCTACCTAGGACGGGCTCCTAGAGTTCACTATATGTGGCTCGATTCTAAGAAAAGGGTACCTGAACCAGTAGATTCCTCAACCCTCACCCATTATAGACTCATGTGGATCGAGTTCGGTTATGGCCATGCGAAGGTGAAAACCTTACGAAGACATAGGTATGGATGTATCCCGAAAGTAGTCCACTAGCCCATGCGGAGATGAAAACCTCACGAAGGCATAGTTTCTCACTCCCACTTAAAAAGGTGCTACCACAATGGTCATGCAAGATGATGCGAGTGGATATATAAAAAACTTAAAATGTAAAACACAAATAAAATGACAAAAACCATAAAACCCATTAAATGCAATAAAAGAGGTCGTATGTTAAAAACCTACATTTTAAATTTTCGACAAAAGGACAAAAAAATAATCAATTTTACAGCTTGACTCTCTTATTGGTCCTCAGCGGAGTCGCCAAGCTGTCGAAACCATTTTTAACTTTGGAAAACGGGAATCGACTTTTTAAAACGATGTATGGAGTCGCCACCAATCTTTTTTGGTTTAGGTGTGATCGGATCACCTAATAAATCATTTTATTAAAATATGGATTTTGGCCTATTAAAAATCAAGAAACAGGTTCGGGAGTCGGTTACGCACAGGGAAGGATTAGCACCCTCGTAACGCCCAAAATTGGTACCTAATTGATTAATTTATGTCTTAATGTTGAAAATTTGAAAAAACATTGAAATACGATCCCTTTAAAAGTGTGTGAACAACTCAAGTTGGATTTTAAGATTCACTCGTTCCAAAGGAATAAAATACCACATCCAGCACGTTAGGAAACGATATTTTAAGTCTCTAAAAAACTGAGATCACCTCATGATTTCCAAAACACTCGAAGTAACTCCAGTTGGATTTTAAGATTCACTCGTTCCAAAGGAATAAATTACCACATCCAGCACGTTAGGACACGATATTTTAAGCCTCCAAAAACTGAGATCACCTCATGATTTCCAAAACACGCGACAAAAATTTTTAAAAGGGTATTCGGTTATTTGGTCCAGCGATAAATCAAAACCCAGCACGTTAGGGCACGATTCCTCGAATTTCCAAACACGAAACATTGCCTTGATTTGTGAAGTTTCAAATAAGCAATTACAAAAACCGAGTCAAAATATACTTGTTTGATTTGTTTGGAAATAAAGGACAATCGATGTTGAGTGAATATGGGAAGAATAATCATGATGCAACAACAAGAAATAAAAATATAATTACATGCATAAAATAATAAAATATGAAAAAAACGATTCATAATACACAAGACTATGAAAACTAGGAACCATCGCAAAACTATTCAAAAAACCCATATGAAAAATATACAAAGGAATAACACATGTAAGAATTCGACATAACTTATATATATATAAAAACTGATGGTATATAAACAATTATTAAAATATATAATATGCAAGAAGAAATTCGAAATAAATAGTATATAACATAATTTCAAGTAAAACAAATTGATGTGACTAATGATACATGTATGAAAATGAAAAAAATATTAATAATGCATATACAAAGATACTAAAGTATTCTAAATAAATAAAATATACAATTTAAAATAAGATCTTTAAAAGAAAGCCAAATTATACATAAATAAATTTTAAAGAAAATATATATACATAATAAATTTAAAAGAAAATAATTACATAAAATAATATGAAAACAATAATGTATATAGAATAGAGCTAATTTTATCAAAAATTATATATTGTATAATAATAATATATAAAGGTATTTTAACTATATATTATACAAGAATTTAGAATGATACTATATAAAATAGAATTTTAAAATAACACTTTACAATTTAAACAAATAAAAAAACAAGGTAAAATTATTAAAGTAGCCCAAAATGTATGTTTAAATAAATTTTTTAAAAAAGTTGAATGCTAAATAAATTAAAGAAGTAATGAATTATACATATTGAAATGGAAATAAACTCAATTGAAATAAAATTAAACCTAAAGGGACAATTAATAAATAAAATATGCTGTTGAAACTAAAATCAGGACCCAAATGCAGCGCGCGTAAATTCACAAGGACGGAAAAAGCAAATAAACCATTCCCCAAAACAATTCATTTCAGCACGAACTGAAATGAATAGACACGTAAATTCCTGGGACAATTTAAAAAAAAAGGAAAATATAAACAAGTTTTAATTACAAGTCAGCGTAAAAGGGGAGGGACCAAATGCGCAAATTAACCATTTAAAGAGATTATGCCCGTAGACCAAGTCAAAATGCGTTCTGTTCCTTCCCCCAATACTATTTTATTTTATTACTTTAGTTTAAAACTTGTTTCAAAAATTTTTTGCTTAAAAAAACATTTTTATTCTTGTTTGTTTTTTAAAAACCTAAAGCTTTTGAGATACTCTCTCAACTCACGCTTCCTCTTCTCCCTTTTCGTCGAACGCTGCCTCCGTTAAAGATCCCACACCCCACGGCCACCATCGACACGAGCACGACTCCGGTAAGACCTCTCCTCTCTCTCATACTTCGTGTTTGTATTAAATCCGAATGAAAAGGGAAAAAAAAGAAAAAAAAAAAAGAAACAAAATAAAGCTGTAAATAATCACCTTTGAAAATATTCTTTGGTTGCTTTCTACTGATTTTTGTGTATATTTTGTATACAATCCATCTTCTGTTTCTCTTGAAAAGAAAGGAAAAAAAGGTCCCCTTTACAATCAAAAATTGAAGGCTTTATAGCCAAATACAAACAGTTTCTGCCGTTTTCTTGCTTCAATATCACAGGTTGTAGAGTCGTGGAGGAATGCATGATCGTGGGGCGTGGACGCGCAAGCTAGGGGTCGTGTGTGGCGTGCCGACGTGCGTGGGGCGCTGGTCGTGGGGGGCTAGGCGCAAGGGAAAGAAGGGAACCTAGGGTTTCTGAATTTGAGCCTTCTGCCGTGGGCCATTTTAATGTAATTGGGCTGAGTTTTTCTTTTTGAGTTTATTATTTGTAAATGAAAATTTAATATTTTTGTTTTATTCTTTGATTTTTATATGTGCATAGACCCTGGCCAAAATTGGGTCTTACACTATAATTTTAAATTTTCAGAAACCAAACTTAGTTTTAACTTGTTTTTAGATTTCACTACATTCATGTTTCAGTGAGTTTTGCAAGATTTTTTATGCAATCGCACCACAGTAATGCCATTAATAACAGTGGTGGAAGACCTTCACCGTACACTACATTTTTTTCCGTGACCTTTGCATTTGTTTATATCATAAAATATATAAGTACTTAATTAATAATCAATTATTGATATATTAATATAATTTATCATTTTAATAAATTATTTAATACTACATTTTTAATTAATAATAATTTTAAATAATATTATTAATATATATTAAAAATATTTATATTAATATTTTAATAATACAATTTAAAAATATTTATAATAAATCTTTTATAGTATAATTTATGAATGTTTTAAATATATAAATATGAGTGTTTACCTAAATCATGCTTAGCTTCATTTATCTCTTCCAATTCTAATGTGTCACAATCCCTCTCTTATATATGTAATATATGTAATTTAAATTAAAAGAGTGTTTGATAAAATGAAAAGTTCAGTACAGAAAAATTAAGTTCTGAATTTCACTGCTAAATTTTATTAGTGTTAAATTTATATTATAAAATTGTTTGGTAAATTAATAAATACAAGTTTTGAATATAATTATGTTGTTTGATAAAAGTGAATATTGATTTTTAAAAGATTATTTGTTTTTAATTTTAATCTTATTAATATAATATTTTATATTATATTAGATAGTTTTGGATGAAAGATAGATATGATAATTTGAATATTTCAATTTTTTAATAAAATAATAAGATTATATTTTATATTTCAGATTTTCTTATATATAATTTCTAGTGTAAAGTATTTAACGGTCATTTTAAATCCTCCTCTCATCATGAAAATTATATTTGAATCCAAATATATAATCTCATTACTATTAACTATATCACACTATAACTGTCGATTGAATCTTATCTCGATTGACATGATCATTGTTGCCAATATAGTACGATATGGGCTCGAGTATTTTGAAATGCATTATTCTTTTATTTATGAGTTGAGAATGAATTATGGGTAGTTTTAAATAATAATAAAATCCACCACATCATAACAAATGTTAATAACAATTTTCATTAAATTAACTATATTTAGATTTTACAAATCAATCAAATTCAACTGATAATCAACAACAACGACAAAAGAATATGAAGAAAATAATTTTTTTTCTAAGCATAATTGCACAAACCGAAAACACAATACTCTCCATTTCCGCACCTATTGTTGCATCCACCACAATGTTTCCTATTGAAAGATGGATTCACACATTTTCCTTTACAGCATATCTCATTGTACTTGCATTTCTTCCCACACTTTCCACAATTTTGCCTGTCTGTCAATATGTTTACACATTTTTTCTTGCAGCATTGAGGTCCAGGGCTCCCCTTTGCATCACAAATCTCCGGAAACTTCTTACAAGTAACCCTACGAGTTCGTTTGGTTTGCAAGAGCCAACGACCTTGTGCTGAAGAGTAGTCTGATGATTCTATTGTTGCATCATTAACATCATCCTTACGATCATCTGATGCTGCTGAAATGCTTAGGGCTAGAACTATGGCGAGAACCGATACGAAAACTAGCTTTCTGAACTTCATAGAGATTGTTTGTATGTAGGGATAGAGAAACTAGAGATAGTGAAGACTTGAAGAGAATTGAAAATAGAGAGTTCTATGGGATGGAGGAAGTGGGTGGCAAAGAGAACTAGTATTTATAGGGAACTAACGATGAAGTATAGGGGTTGGACTTTGAACTTTTTGCTAGGTCTTAGTGGAAGGGTCAGCTCTGTGCATAAAATAATTAATAAACCAAGTTGAAGAAAAGCGAAGACCAAATTTGCAAAAGGTACTACTTTCCTCCAATGTGATATATCGGATAAGTACGCGTAGGGAAGGCAGGAATGCATCAATAAAGTTGCAGATTAATGGGTTTTTTAAATAATTTTGGTGGTCAGATTTTGAAAAACTTAGCAAGCTCGCTATCTGAATTAATGAAAGCCCTAGATATTTCTGAACTGAAAAGTCAAATTCCCCCCAAAATTAGGTGCTGTCTGAAAATAAACACCATGTGACTGTTGTATAATCTAAAATGCAGATGAAATCAAATTCAGGGTCAGGAAAAAACAACTTATATATTTGGCAAGTTTGCAATAGCGGATATGTGTTTATCAAATTTCATACAGTTTCTGCATGCAATCCTTTGATAGCGGTGAGCCTTGAGGTCTATATTAATGAATCCTTTTTTAGGACAACCAGAACCTAATACTAAGGATATATATATACATATAGTCATATTTCAAGTATTGTAAATTGGAGACTGCATTTACTTTAATTTCATCCTTTTTAGTAACTATATTTTTTTAATTTTAAAATTGTAGTCCTCTTCAAGCGATAAATGTTAAATTCATTAAGTTAAGTTTTGCTATTTTCAAAATTTGATGGGGCAAAAATATTATCATGTGTAATGTCATGCCAGCTTCTTGTTTTCACATATCATTCACTAAAAATTTATTTAATGGATTAATGACTATCATACTTGTCAAGACTGAAATTTTAAAATTCGAAAAATATAGTGACTTGAAATAATCTAATTAGAGAATATGAGCTAAATCTTTAATTTTGCTGTAACACACCACACCGATCTAAACGTTGTGGCCGAATCTTAAGGAATTACATAGACTCGTTTTAAACCCAAATTTTGAATTAGAAAAAAAAAACGTGTTTTTCAACAGTATTAATTTTGGCAAATCTCTTATAAGTTTTTAGGAAGATATTCATTAAGGTTATTTATTTTACAGAAAATACTTAATTGATTACTTAATCTTTGCAGTGAAAATTTCAAAGTTTTAGCTTTGAAAGATGAGATTCTAATTTGATAAATCGTATAATTTTGTAGTTTACGATAAAAATATCAAAATCCGACAAAACAAACCAAATCGAAAAGTAAAGTTCAAAATAGTTTTACAGCCAAAAAAAGGAGTCCAATAATAGTTTAAAAACAAAAACCGTCTCATTTTATTAACCGAGAATCCAATCTAAGCTCCCACACGCCACCCAGTCCTAAGCTTGCTGGTTGCCTAAGAAGATAAAAAATATAATGTGAGCTAAAAAAGGTCAATGTGCAACTCAACACATACAAACGGATCAGATTGCAAATAATCACACAGAAATCATGAATCAAACAGATACAAAATATGGCATATCTTGTGATGCAACATGGCAGGTAGACCAGATATAAATGGCATGGCATATCCTTCGATGCAACATATTTCACATATCATATACAAATCCTATCCCCATTCGCTACACACCATCTCCGTCCATCCCTATACACCAATTAAGATAATGAATACTCATCCAACCCCACACACCAAATAAGTGATGGTATGTCACTATACAGAAATGTGCAGTCAAGGCTGCTAGAAAAACAATGCAATAATCCACCAGAATCAGATAAGTGTGGTCAAGCCATCAAAACATATATGTGGTTAAACCACCAGATAGAGCAGATCATTAAACTGCCAACACTTCCTCTGTCATATAATTACCCCACTTTAATACACATGTTGAAACATAATACATACTTAGATGCACACAGATGAATCATGCTTTAACAGATTTCCCAAATTTACAGATCATATGCAGAATTTATACTATTGACATGCTTTTAGATGCTACACATACAATATCAGTACAACAGATTTCATATATCGGACTCATACATATCACATAACAGACCCTATGAAATAGCTAACCTTGAAACGCACTTCAAACATGACCCTAACTAAATTTTACTGAAAATGGACCCACATGACCTACCTGGCCCAACCCGTGTGGCCCACATGGCTTGACACACGTCGTGTGGCGTCGACAATGTGATTTTTGGCTTTGCATCGCTCATTGTTTTTACGAGTTTAAGTTACACACCTGACTGTTTTTCGATTCCGACACAACAACAACATTTGCAAAACCTAAAACGACACCAAATAAGTTGTTTAGTACAAACACATCAATTCCAAAACAAAACCGGCCCTTACTTGACTATAGTATATGGCCACAACACTAAAACACTCAGTCACTTACCCCAACAGAAGAATAATTCCTAGCACTCTCAATTTTCTAGAAGATTAGTCGTTACCAAATCTTCACCTAAACCAAGGATTTCAAACAATTAAAACTATTATCACACGAAGCAGGAAACCAT
Source organism: Gossypium anomalum (assembly GCA_025698475.1). NCBI lineage: Eukaryota > Viridiplantae > Streptophyta > Magnoliopsida > Malvales > Malvaceae > Gossypium > Gossypium anomalum. Next base: position 13,421,425 of record CM046956.1, read on the forward strand.
AATCCAACAACGTGAAATTTCCATTAATAGAATACGAATCTTAAATTAACAATATTACCACACACAGCCCATAATGATATCGAAAGAGAACGGTGGTACATAATAGCTCAACAACTGAAAAGAAAAAAGGAAACAAAAAGAAAACAACCGGAGGAAATTTTAGTATCAAAAGTGGAAAAGTAAAGAGAAAGTTCAATAATAAATAAAAAGAAAATAGCTTTAAATAGTAAAAACTTGTTAAAAATAAATTTTAAGCTCATTGTTCTCCAATTATTAACAAAATCCATAATAAATAAAATATAAATATAAAAAATATAACTAATAACATAAATAATATATTCTAGGCAAGAAATATAACAAATAAATAGAAAATTATACACCTATCACGAGGGGCGTAGCTTGGGGAGGCCAATTGCGGCCCAGTTTCCTTTACAAATATAACCCAAACCCAAACAAATCCCAAAACCCATTACATAGACCCACTAACCTAAACAGCCCAATACCCAAAACTAACCCAAACTTAGCCCAACACCCAAGACCCATTTCAGAAAAAGAAAAATACCTAACCCTAAACAGAAACCCTAGGCCCTAAACTACCTCAGCGCCGCAACCCTCCCCACTTGCATCTGACCAGCGCCGCCAACTGCTCCACCGCCACTGTACTGCCGTCACGCCGATCACATCCACCGTCTTCGTTGACTCAGCACCTGCAAACAATAAATAGGAAAGGACAGCAAGAATAGTGAAAGCAAGATGTAAAAGGGTTATAAAACCCGATTCAAAAACATTGTAGAGGAGTTCGGCAGTTTGAAAACGGAGAAAATAAGAAATCATCTTTCCAAATCCAAAACGATAGCAAATTTTCTCAGCATTTAGATAAACAAAATAGCAGCCAAGCAAAGGTAACATCCCAGATCGCAAAATCAGACACTAAACCCTAAGGTGAATAGTCTATTATTTATTTTTCAGTTTTATTTTCAAAATTTTTCTAAGATTTATAAATAACTAAATAAGTAAAAACAATACTCAAACTATAATAAAATAATAAAACGAAAAATAACAAAAAAAAGAAAAAAAAACTAACCTTTTTTAGGTATACGGTGGTGTAAGGCGCAGATCGCCGTGAGAACTTCGACGACCGTCCGGCGATCGGACCGTCCCCCCTAGCCGGAAATCACCTGCGGCCCCTCTCTCCCTCTTTTCTCTCCTTTTTTTTTTCTTTCTCCCCCTCTCAAATGAAATTTTTAAAATTTTTTTGGCTTATATAGGGGACCAAAACGCACCGTTTTGGTCCCCCCCTTAACACTTGAAACGGCGCCGTTTTGGCCCTGGGTCGGGTCGACCCGACCCGCTCCGACAGGATCCGCGTGTTTTTTAAAGCGGAAGGGCTAATTGCGCTGTTGGCCCTTCCGCATTTTTGCTATTTCACAATCAGGTTTTTCGCTATTTTTAATTTGGCCCAAAAGTCTATTGCGTTTTATGATTTAGTCCTTATTGCCACGCTGCGTTTTGAGGATCAGGTAATATTGCTGTTTTGGTCCTTCCACGTTCCTCGCGTGTTCTAATAAGTCCTTCCCTGTTTACTTTTTTTTTAAAATTTTTCCCCAATATGGCGTTTTATGTTCAATTTAGTTCTCTTTATCGATTTATTGTTTTATTTTCAATTTACCCGCTTTTATTTTCTGTTATTTATTGATTTTAATATTTATATTTGTTATATTAAATGTATTTATTGCATGTCTTAATGTATAATTAATTATATATGCATGTGTATGTATGTATTTGTATTTAGTCTATTAATTATTATATTTTAATATTTTAATGCTATGTTTGTCTTTATATATCAATATTATCATTATCCTTATTATTATTATTATTATTATCATAGTACATGTTTTGTTATAAATGTAATTTATATATTATGTATATTATCATTTTATATATTATGTATATGTTGAATGTTGTATTGTCCATATATTTTACTATATAAGTACATAGCTTTAATACATATATAAGTATATCTTTATGTAATATTATTATTTTTTTATGTATTTAACCTTGAAATCATATGTGTATATATTATGTAAATATTTTAACATTATATTATATATGTTAATAAATTTTTAATATTATATTTTTGTATATATTATTATATATTTTTTAATATTATTAGTTATATATTTTTTATACTATTATATGTATATTTCTGATATTATATTGTATGTTTCTAATACTATTATTCATATATATATATATATATATATATATATATATGTGTATTAGTATACGTGTAGTGTACAAAATAGTTTTCTTATTATTATTATCATTTCTAAGGTATGTATGTATTGTATATGTTCTATATATGTTATATATATATATATATATTTTAATAATATTACTTGTTATGTATAGTTCTTATACATTTCCATGTACATATTTTCAATACTATTATGTAAATACTTTTATTCCTATTATTATGTGTATACTTTAACATTACTAGTTATATATATTTTTTGTCACTTCATGTATAGTTCAAATAATATATATAATATATTTCTAACATTATCATTACTTATATATAGATGTGTTTTGATGTACATGTTCTTAATATTATTTTTATGTATGTATATTCATTATTTTCTCGTATTTGATACTATAATTACATTTAATCTTGCATGCACCGTTATTATTTTTTTTAATATTATTTTCATATTCGTTATTTGCTCCAATATATTTCTGGCTCTTTATCAATTTGTTTTGCATTATTTCGAGAATCTTATTCCCTTTTTACGAATTAATTTCAATACATAAGGCAACATATCGATTTAACACCATGTCGTCGATTTCATCGCTATGTTGGGTGAATATCAATCGACTCGTGTTAAGACGGTATATCCTTCTCAAAAAAAATCAAAAATTGAAAATTTCTCGTCTTCCTTTAATCGGATCACGACTAACTGTTACATTGAACTCGTATTTTTGAAAATTAAAACAACACATGTTTATGAGATACCAATTTTTGGGCGTCGCGAGGGTGCTAATACCTTCATTGCGCGTAACCGACTCCCGAACCCTAATTTTTTTCTCTGGCTTTTAACGTAGACCTAAACTCGGCCTTTTTCTCGTTTTTTAAAGAAAAAAGAAATCTAATAGGTGTCCGATCACACCTAATAAAAAAGGATCAGTGGCGACTCCCTGTTTATTTCAAAATCAAATCTCAGTTTTTTTCAAATTTTAAATCGCCACAATTAGCGACCCTAAACCAAAAATTTTTACGTCGTTACATAGGCCTTTTAAACTTTTTAAAATTTTAAATTAATAAAAATAAAAATTACACTTTGACCCCTAAAATGATAAAAATTTAATTTAATCTTTTAAAAATTATAAATATATAAACTATTCAAATGATAAAATTACATTTTTACTATTATAAAAATTAAAATTTAATTTCAGCCCTTAACAGAAAGTCCACGAATGATTTTTCGGATGTTGACTTGATCAAAAATGTACAAAATAGGTAGGATTCAGTTATTGTTAATTATTTGAGTGTCTGAATAACTCAAAGTTGTACTTTGAAGTCCGAGCAAAACCGTTTAACTTCAACTATTTATTTCAAGTTGACTTAAAAAAGTGAATAACTTAACCTATTTAATTTGACATGTAACTTAACCTAATCATAATGTTAACATACAAATCATGCTTTTATAATGTCACTCATCATAAATAATACATATAATGTAATTTCTTGTATACTATAATGAGATTTATGATATAGTATAACATAGTTACAGTGTATGGTATATTATAAGTTTTATATATCATTTGCTATGACTATTTTTTTCTAATGTGGTATTTATATTTTTCTTTGTCTAATTTGATACACGTGTTTGATAAAAGTTATATATTTTAGTACCCATAAGTAACAGTGTTAATTTTTTAGTGCTTAATTCGAGTTTTTAAAATTAATTTGATGAAAGTTAACTGTCAATTAAGTTTGGATTTTTCATAATTTTTTAATAGAATAAATTTAGTACTAGTTGTGAATTTATTTAATTTTGAATTTAATTTATCAAATATAATCCAATGGATGTAATTTAGTTCAGATTTTAGGGTTAATTTGATGAAAGTTAATTGCTAATATTATTAGCTAATTATGAATTTTCATCAAATCAACTCCAAAACCCAAATTAAACACTAAAAAGTAACAATGTTACCTTAAAGTACCAGAATATATAACTTTTTTCAAAATACAAATATCACATTAGACAAATAATAATAATAATGTACCAACTAAGAAAAAATTATCAAACACAGGTACAAAATAATGTATTAAGCCTAGATTATATAATTTTTTTACTGTATGGTAAAAAAACAGCAAAAGTTATTTTTTTGTTCATAATCTAGGCTTAATACATAATTTTTTTACTTTTTTTGTTGTTGCTATTTTCTTGTTATTTTTTCACTATTTTGCTATCATTTCATTATCATATTGCTACTATTTTTTTGTTATTATAAATCTTGATTTATTGTTAATTTTGTTACTATTTTAGAGGCATTTTATTGTTAAGTTGCACATATCTTAGTGCTATTTAAGTATACATATTTTTTTAAAATTTATTTTCAATTTGTTGAGAAACATTTATTTTAATGTTTTTAGTATTTTTGATGTATTATATTTTTAAAAGAAATTTTATATAAAAATAACATTAAAAAATTAATACGGGTCGGGCCGGGCTTGGGCAAAATTTTAGACCTATTTTTCGAGCCAGGCCTAGTAAACGGGTCTAAATTTTGGTTGGGCCCGACCCTGCCCATGAGCACCTCTATATATAGCTAGCATTACATAAAATATTTTTAAAATTTAATTATATTGAATTACATTATATAAAATATTTTTATCCAATATATATTTAATCTAGGGATATTTAAATAATATCAATGAGTTAGTATTTTGTACACTAATAATATACTTTTTAAATTCCATAAGCAAACTTAAAAATTATTGTAAGTACCCAAATTTGCCTGGGCCCAATAAGCCCAAATCAGACAAAAGCAAAAACAAATAAAAAAAAACCAAACTAAAATTAAAATGTCCAGTTTAAATTTACAGCCCAAATTTTAAAACCCAATTTAAAACCCAAAATAAAAAACCTAAGCCCAACCCTATAGCCCACAACCTAAACATCCCATCAGCTAAGAAAAAAAAACCTAGCCCCATGTGCGCCGTACCCTTCTACTGGCCACGCCTGCAGCACGCCAGCGTCCCATCACCCTCACCGCTACCTGCAAACAACAGTAACAAGAGGACAGTAATTGTGCAGAATAGAAAAGAAAGGAAAATGTAATGCAAAACGGCTATAAAGGCCGATCTCTTGTAAACGAAAAGGGGGGATTTTTTTTCCGAAATAAAAAAAAATACAAAGAAAATTGAAACAGAGGTGATTTTCGTTCTCTATTTTGTTCATTTTTTTACTTTTAAGTTTTTTTTTGTTTTTCTCGTTTACATACAAAAAAAAAAAAAGGAAAGACTCACCTAAATCGGTCGATTTGTTCACCGTCGGTGAAGGCCACACCGGAAAAGGAGAAGAAACTGGGTGTTTCTTTGTTGCTCTGCCGGAGTTTGGCCGATTTTTTGGGGTTTTGGCCTCGGATCCTTGCTCTACGTGAAACGTGCTCGAAAAGGGGCACTTTTGGGCTTCTCTGGCCACCGTGGACGGCGGCGCTGTCGCCGGCGGCCGCCATGGTGGTCTGGTGACCGGAGCCCATGGCCGGACATGGGGCTGAGAGAGAAATGGGGAGAGTAAAATTTTTGATTTTTTTGGAAGGAGGGTTAAAATGAAGTTTAAAAAAAAAAATTGGGGCTTATATAGTATGTGTGAAACGACGTCGTTTCACCTAGGCCATTTAAGGGCCAAAACGGCACCATTTTACTAATTCCCGTTGTTATAGGCCAATTTTGGGCCGTTTTTAAATGACTCGGGCCCAAATACATTACAATAACCCAAACCCCAATCATTAAACTAACCCATTTACAAATTTAACCCAATACCCACCAACCCCCTAAAACCCAACATACATCAGCCCATTTCCCTTAACCCATTTTCAAACCCATACCCGGAGCCCAACTACCTAGCCCCCTTAATACTCTAACCCAACACACCCAAGACCCAAATACAACCCAATAACTAAACCTACCCGAGCCCACCTAAGCTAACCCAACCTAACCCAAAACCCAGAAGCCCAAAACCCCAAGACCCAAATCAGAAACAAAAAAAACCTAACCTAATCACCCCTAAGTTCAAATTGACTCACCCACTTGCCCTCGACAAACCTGCAAAGATCGCCTTCACCATGGCCACGCTCCGCCACTAGCTCTGCAGCACCACCCATCCCCTGCAAGCAACAACGAAGAGACAGAAAGTAATGTAAAATAAAATTGTAAAGGCTATAAAAGCCATGAAATCAAATGTAAAAGGGTTCCCTTTTCTTTTTTTCTGCAGTTCAAAATCAGAAAACAAAAAAAAGTATTCGGCAATCTTAATCAGACCTCAACAACCAGTTTACAAAAGCAAATAACACCAAACAGGTTTCCATACATACCAAAGTCGCAACAAAATATATCAAAAAGGGAATCAAGGTCTATTTATATTTTCTTTTCATTTTTTTCGAATCTGTGTGCACATATAATCTATATTTCATACATAAATCATACATATATATATATATATATATATATATATATATATATATATATATATATATTAAATAAAATAACAAAAAAAGGAAGAAAAATTACCCTTTTTGAAATTCCGGCCACCGTGCACGATGACGATGCGTGGCCGTGACGGACGGGTGGCTATGAGGGTCCGGTGACCGGCTCCCCACCGGATTCCTTCCCCCTCTCCCTTTTCTCTCTTCTTTTTTTTTTTCTTTCCCCTCACCAAATGATTTTTTTGTCAACTTTAGGCCTTATATAGCCCTCCAAAATGACGTCGTTTTGGCCATACCCGACCCGTTCGACTCGACCCACCAGGAGGATCCGCGTGTTTTTAAGGAAGGGTCTAATTGCGCGAATGACCCTTCCTCTTTTCCAAATTTCGGCAATCAGATTTTCATTTATTTTTAGTTTGGCCCTAAAATTTTGTATAGTTTTCAATTTAGCCCCCGTGTTAAGTGCTGCGTTTTAATGACTGGGGATATTGCTATTTTGGTCCTCCCATGTTGCTCGCATTTTGTAATCTGGTCCTTTCTTTTATTTTCTTTTTAAATCTGTCCCAAAACTTTGATTTTAATTTAGTTTTCGTCCTTTTTCATTTTATTTATTTATTTATTTATTTTCATTTTTTATATATTATTATTATTTTTACTAATATTATTAATATTATTATTTCTATTATTATTGTTGTTATTGACACCCTGATTATGCACATATAATTATTTTTAATGTACTATTGTTATTAATTATTACTATTTGTAGTATTATCATTATATGTAATATTAGTATAGGTTTTATTATATATGTAAGTATATGTATATGATGTTATTTTGATTACTTTATTTTAATATTATTATTATAATATTATATTTATCTTTCATATTGCATCATTATTTTAGTATTACTATTATGAATATATTATTATTTTATTTAGTATCAATCATGGTACTTATTTTGTTATACATATATGTATATATACTTTTTAGTATTATTTTCATATTATCTATTACTATACGTATTCTTTTAATGTGTATTACATGTATATATTTTCTATGTTATGTATTTTTCAATATTGTGGTTTAAATTACATGTCATCTTCTGTATATTTTTTAAATCCCATATTATGTATGTATATTTCTAATATTATGTTATATTTTCACATATATTAAGTATATACTTTAGTATCATAGTTATATATCATTACTATTTTATGTATATATTTTATCTTTATTACTATTGATATTAATCTTAGTATATGTTTTAAATATGTATGTATATATTTCTAGTATATATAAAGGTAAATATATTCATGTAGTATGGGAATAGGTTTTTTATTATTCCCAATGTATGTATTACGTAGATATTTAAATATTATATTATATATGCATTTTCTACGTGTATATACTTTTTAAAATATCGCATTTTTATGTATCATGCATGTATTTCGAATGCTATATTATATTTTTAATACTATATTATATATACATTTTTTACATTATGCATACATACTTTTAACATTATATTTTATATGTATACTCTTAACATCATATTATATACATATCTTGCACAAATTTTTAATACTTTACTATATATATACCCTTATATATTATATGTACATTTTAGTATTATATTTTCATATCTTTGTTTTTAATACCATACTATATATAAGTTATTATATTTTATTACATAATTAGTTCCCATGTTTTATTATACATATACATATATATAATTTTTTATTTGTATTATTTTCCTATGTCATATTATTCATTTTTATACTCATTATTTTCATTATTGCCACTTATATATTATTATTTGGTATACTTACATCTTTCATTATTATTATTATTAGTATATATATATTTTCCATGTTTATAGTATTCCTAATATATTGTATATGTTCATTTATATTATGTGTACATGTATCTAGCATGTATATATTTAGTATTATAGCACATATATGTCTTTTAGGCATTATATTTTCATACATCATGTATATATGTCATATATTATATTTTTGCATGTTATCTTATGTACATATTATCCTATATTATTATGACTAAGTGTATTTTGTATTTGTTCATGATTTGTCTTTATTTTTATTTCTTTTGTAAATATCATTGTAATTGTTTTTCTAATGCTCTAGTATTCTATGTTAACATTTTTCATTAATAATATCGTTTTTTTACATCTTTAATTTATTTTAAATTCTTGCATCTTTAATTTATTTTAAATTCTTACTTCATAAATATTTTTTATGCTTTAATTAATAATCGAGGCAATATATCAATTTAACCTTAAGTCGTAAATTTCATCGCTATGTTGGATGGATTTTGTCGACTCATGTTAAAACGGTATACCTTTCTCAAAAAACCGAAAAAAACTAAAATTTCTTGTCTTTTCAATCGGATCACGACTAAATATTTCATTGAACTCGTATTTTTGAAAATCAAGACAACACATGTTTATAAGATACCAATTTTGGGCGTCGCGAGGGTGCTCATACCTTCCTCGCGCGTAACCGACTCTCGAACCCTAATTTTTCTCTGGAATCTCATGTAGACCTAAACTCAGCCTTCTTTTGTTTAAAAAATAAATTTATTAGGTGTCCGATCACACCTAGAAAAAGATCGGTGGCGACTCCCTTTTTTAAAACCGAGATTCCATTTTCAAATTTTTACTAAATCGCCACAATTAGCGACCAAGCTAAAATTTTTACGTCGCTACACCCGTCTAACCCGACCCATACTTGCCTAGGATCCGCGTGTTTTTGGACTGAGGGTCTATTTGTGCCCTCAGTCCTTCTGCTTTTGAGGTGGTTCTTAATGTGGTCCTTACTATAGCCTTTTCTATTTTTTGAATTTGCCCTTGAAATTTCTTTATTGTTTTATTTTGGTCCCTAATTGGACTGCGCGTTTTGGGGGGACGGGTTAATTTCCCATCTGGTCCTCCCATATTATTCGCGCGTTCATCTAAGTCTCAATTCGCGTTTTATTGACTTTTATTTCTTAAATTATACCCCAAAAGTTTATCCTGATTTCAATTCAATCCTAGTTTTATTTAACCTTTTTATACATATAGTTCATTCGTTATTTTGGTACTTCATTATTTGTTTATTTAGATATTCAATTAGCTATTTATCTAACTTATTTAATCTTTTTTATTTCTTTTTATTATAATTGTTTTTTTTTTTTGTATTTCCTTTTACTTTATCGTTGTGTATATTTATTTAATAGTTTTTTTATGTTATTATTATTATGATTATTATTATTATTATTATTATTATTATTATTATTATTATTATTATTATTATTATTATTATTATTTTCACTATAACTATTATTTTCTGTTATTATTATTTTTTTATATTATTATTTATATTATTGTTGTTATTGTTATTATTCCTGATTTTATTATTATTAATGTATTATTATTCTTCATTTTATCATTATTATTAACTTCATATTACTATTACTATTATTATTATTATTGTTGTATCTCCTTTTTATATTTATTTATCAACTATTTTTAAATACATTCATTTCGTTTTATCATTTTACTACTTATTTATTTATATCCTTTTATATAGATTTAAAACTTTTGACTTTCATTATATTATTAATATCATTATCATTATTATTGATACTACTGTTCTTTTTTACGTTATACTATTTTTTATATATATTATTATTATTTATTTCCTCACCTATTTTTAATAATTCAAGTTCATTTACTTGTATTCTTTCATGTACTTTTGTATTCTACTATTATTACTATTATTATCATCATATTATTAAACTAATTAATTTTATATTGTTATTATTACATTATATATTTTATTTTCGTATTTACTTACATTATCATTATTATTATTATTACTATTGTATTACTACTATTATTATTATTATATTGTGTTCCTTTTTTGTATTTACACATAAGTTATTTTTATTATTATATTAAACGAGTTAATATTATTTTTTTTAAACACATCTATTTTTTTATATATATCATCACTCTTATTATTATCATTATTTTTATCTCGTCTTTGTTATTTTATTATTTTTCATATTTTAAAAGATTTCCTACTTAATATTACACATATATACTTTATGTACCTTTTTTTTATATACTTCATGTATACATATTAAAGTTCGCAAGGTTAATGTTTTCTATATAAATAATTGTTGATTTGTATATTTTCTTACTATTGATATTTACTCATGCTTTTGTTCATCATTTGCTTCCTTTTATGTACATGGTTTCATTGTCTCATTCATTTTTGAACATTTTACGTTATGTTTGTTTATTTTTACATCATGTATCCTTGTTTTATTGCTTTACTCATTGATCGAGATTTGTTTACCAATATTGTATCTACCTTTGTAATTTTGTCATTGTCATCATAACATTGTATCACATATTGTATATCACTTTAAATGTTGCATTAATTCTCACCTAAATTCATAAAAAAGGAATTCTTTAATAAAGACAATATTTGGTGTTTAGAAATTCGAGAGATTGTGCCCTAACTTACTGGGTTTCGATTTTTCTCGTTAAACCCAGATAGCCAAATATTTTTTAAACTATTAAAAAAGACATGATATTTTTAAATAAAGGCAATATTTCGTGTTTGGAAATTTCGAGAAATCGTGCCCTATGTGCTGGGTTTCAATTTATCGTTTGACCGAACAACCGAATATCCTTTTTAAGATTTCAATGCATGAGTTTTGGAAATCATGAGATGATTTTGGTATCGAAGGTTTGAAATGTCGTGTCCTACGTGCTGGATGTGATATTTTATTTCTTCGGAACAAGAGAATATTAATATCCACTTCCAGTTATCCAAACATTCATAAAAAGAGATCGTATTTTAAAAAGATTTTAAAATCTTTTCAATTTTGACATTAAGACGTTAATTAATCAATTAGGTACCAATTTTGGGCGTGCTAACCCTTCCTCGCACGTAACTGACTCCTGAACCCGTTCTCTCAACTTTCGTAGACCAAAAATGTCGTTTTAGTAAACTAAAATGTTTTATTAAAACAAAGGTGATCCGATCACACCTAATAAAGATCGGTGGCGTCTCCCATGTTCGTTTTCTTTTTCAAAACCAAAGTCGATCCTCGTTTTCAAAAAAAATGGTTTCGACAATTATCATGTCACATTTCTTTTATATATTTATTTTTGTTAATATTTTACTATACTGTAGATGACACTTAACATCACCTCGATCCTATTTGTAAAATCTAAAAACTCCACTAACAGTGTACCAAATATTTTTTCAATATCTATACCATACTAAGACATATGTATAAAATTTTGGCCTTTTAAGAAACAACTTTGGTTGTATTATCATTATCTAAAAGTAAATTTAATTATTACATTTGAATAAAATATCTATAACTTATAAAAGTTTAAAATTATTTTAAATCCATCTAAACCTGCTCAACTCAAACCAATTCAAGTATGAAATAATCTAAAGTCAAACTTGAAATAACACCAGCTCGAGATAGTATGATCCCAAAAATATTCAAATCTAGTCTATGTCGAGCAACACCTGATCAACAGGTAGTGCTTATATGGCTTTTATGCCACATGTCCTATGTAACACCCCATACCCATATTCTAGACCGAAATAAGGTACGGAGCATTACCGTTCACGAAAACATGAATTCACACATTAACCTGACCTTACTCAATTTACTTACTTTAGCTTAGACTAAAGTTGATAGCATTAACAGATATACATAGATACATGTAGATTTTAAAATTTAGAAAAGTGATACTTTAAAACAAATTAATTATGACATATAACAAAATGATTCGTCTTTCTCTATACATGCCATAATTCCAAAGTAGTGATTACAAAATACCAAAAAGTATTAATAGTGTAGATGAGTCTCCGACGATCTCCAAAATCCCGAGCTGGCTTAATAATTCTATAAAACAAGAAAAAGAAAAGATGGTAAGCATATAGCTTAGTAAGTAAGTACTAAATTGATATATAATTTATCAAAGTAAAACAATCATACTAGTATATGGTTACATATATTGATGACAGGCTGTTTTCTAGAGTCCCAATTAAAAGAAAAATCATATCTTGAGCTACATATCTCGAAATTCAATTCCGTAAATTTTCCTTGAAACTAGACTCATAATTCTATTTACTAATTTTTTTCTAGAATTTTTGGTCAGCTCGGGATTTTGGAGATCGTCGGAGACTCATCTACACTATCAATACTTTTTGGTATTTTGTAATCACTACTTTGGAATTATGGCATGTTTAGAGAGAGACGAATCATTTTGTTATATGTCATAATTAATTTGTTTTAAAGTATCACTTTTCTAAATTTTAAAATCTACATGTATCTATGTATATCTGTTAATGCTATCAACTTTAGTCTAAGCTAAAGTAAGTAAATTGAGTAAGGTCAGGTTAATGTGTGAATTCATGTTTTCGTGAACGGTAATGCTCCGTACCTTATTTTGGTCTAGATTATGGGTATGGGGTGTTACATTTATTAGTATCGAGCCTGGTTTAGGCGGTTCTCGGATCTACGCATCGTGTGTGGAAGTCTATCCAGACACGCCATAATTATATTATGATAGTGGGATGACTCACGACACTTTAAATCATCATTTTTTTTTATATAGTAAATGGATCCCACCAGTCATGTAGTGATGATGTAGAAAGTAATGTCCGGCCTCGCGCAAGGGACTCGCGCTGATGGAGAGTAGGCATGAGACACATGATGATCGGGAGATAGGCCCGGGAAGCCTTTCTCCGTATGATGAGTAATTGGTATCTGAGAATTTGTTGGGCAAATCCGAACACTCGGCCTCCTCCACCTCCTCCTATTCCTCAACCAGTTCCGTAGTTCCTCAAGGTGCCGAAATGGTAAGATCGAGCAAACCCCAGTTGATAAAATTCAAAGCAAGGGGCTGAAGAATTTAGAGCTAATATAGATGATGATCCCGAAAGAGCGAGTTCGGCTTGAAAATTCTACCGAGGTATTCGATGAGCTTTCTTGTACTCCCGAAGAATGTTTGAAGTGTGCCGTATCATTGCTAAGGGATTCGGCATATCACCGTGGAAGACATTGATATCGAGTGGTTCCGAAAGAAAAGATTACATGGGATTTCTTTCAAGAGGAGTTTAGAAAGAAGTATATAAGCCAGTGGTTCATTGATCAAAAACGGAAAGAGTTCCTTCAACTGAAACAAGGCAAAATGTCTGTGGCAGAATATGAATGTGAATTTGTCAGACTTAGCAAGTATGCTCAGGAGTGTGTGTCCACAGAAGCTATTATGTGTAAGAGGTTCGAGGATGGGTTAAATGAAGACATCAAGCTACTAGTTGGGATTTTAGAATTGAAAGAGTTTGTGGTATTGGTTGACCGAAATGGTAAAGTCAAGAACCGAACAACGAGAAGAGAAAAGTCGTGAGAGAAGCCAGAGACGTAAGAAAGAGGCCAATTAGTAAGTCATTCCAATCTCACCAAAGAAGTCTAAAAATGAATCTCGGTTGATGTTTCAACCGAACATTCAGATCGGGATCGTGGAAGATCATATTCGGATTCTAAAGCCCAAGCTACTTCAATAGCGAGTGTAGGTAATGTGAGATCTAATAGACCCGAGTGCCAGCACTGTGGCAAACAACATTTTGGAGAGTGTTGGACGATTAGCCGGGCTTGTTTCAAATGTGGTTCTCGAGAACATTATATTAAGGATTGTCCAAAAAGGGTTGAAGAAGAAAAATTTTGAGTACAGACAGGACTAGTGTTGCTAATAGAGGTAGACCTCCGAGAAATACCGGGAGTGGAGCTAGCAGTAGAAGTGTGACAAAGGAATTAACTGGGAGACCGGAAGCTAGAGTACCTGCTAGAGCTTACGCCATACGTGCTCGAGAAGAGGCGTCATCTCCTGATGTGATCACTGGTACATTTTCTCTTTATGATACTACTGTTATTGCACTGATTGATCCCGGATCTACTCATTCTTATGTTTGTGTGAATTTAGTATCTAGTAAGAGCTTGCCCGTAGAATCTACTGAATTTGTGATTAAAGTGTCAAACCCTTTAGGCAAATATGTGTTAGTAGATAAGGTTTGCAAAAATTGTCCTTTGATGATTCAAAGTCACTGTTTTCCGGCTAATCTAATGTTGCTACCATTTGACGAGTTTGATGTCATTTTGGGTATGGAATGGAAGAGGCTACGTGGGAACCTGAGGAAGCTATGAGGAAACAATACCCAAATCTCTTTACTGGTAAGATTTTCGGGGACGAAAATCTCTAAAGGGGGGAGAATTGTGACAACCCGAATTAGGGCCTAATTGGAATAGTGGTTTCGTGACCACAAATCTGAGATAAAAATAATTATTTTATATTTATTTTGAGGTTTATGATATGATTTCATGATTTCGTGAAAATTCCGTAATGAAATTCTATGCATTAAGCGCTTAAGTTGAGATTAGGGACTAAACCGAATAAATTGCAAAACTTGTGTTCTAGAAGTTTTTAGTATGAAATTGCTTTGGAATATTAATTAGGAGGTCTTAAATAGAATTTGACCAATTCCTAAGTTATGGACAAAAGTTGGACATGGAGGGAATTTTTAGAAAGTTTAGTAGTAAGGGCATTTTGGTCATTTGTATATTAAATGAAATAAAATGGGAAAAATAACACAAAATTTGGTCATCTTCATCATTAGTTGCTGCCAAAATTTGCTCTCCTCCATAGCTAGGGTTTCTTCAACTTTCAAGCTTCATAATCAAGAAAGGCGTGGAATCGACCTCGAACGGGGGAAAGAAAAAAACTTTGGACTAAACTGCAAAATTTCTATATTTTGCACCGAGGTAAGTTTGTACGTAAATAAATCATCGATTTCTTTTATGTTATTGTATTTTGATAACATGTGGAATATGGCTGCCTATCAAATGGTTATTTGATGTAAGTTATGAATTTAAATTGATTTCGGACAATTTAGTAAAATGTTAGAAAAGTGAGAAATTTTCTGTTGAACCTTCGGAATAAAAACGATACAAATGAACTATTGTGTGGTCACGTGTGTAGTACTAAGTGCAGGCTACTACGTGTACCAGATTATTGGTCGCATGTGTAGTACTAAGTGCAGGCTACTATGCGTGCACCAAAAAGCGTGGTCACGTGTGTAGTACTAAGTGCAGGCTAGTACGTGTACCAGATTATTGGTCGCATGTGTAGTACTAAGTGTAGGCTACTATGCGTATCATATAGCTTCGGCTACAAGTGTGGAAATGGGAAAATGTTCAGGTAGTTGTGTATCTGTTGTTATTCCGATGAGTTCAACGGGCAATCGATTAAATGAAGATACATGTGAAAGTGATTATGTGATGAATAAGTGCAAGTATATGTTTATTTGAATTTATGAGCAATATGCTCGATATGTGAGCGAACCTCGGTAAAATGGAAAGGATTGAGCGAATTATGTAAGAGTGAATTTTTGTAGTAAAACAATGTTGGACAGCAGCAGTTGCATAAATTTGAAAATTCACCAAAAATCATGGAAATAGAATTAAATCTCAAATAAATTATGGAATTAAAGCTTAATGGGTCTACTTTCATATAAAAGAAACAGGGGAAACAAAAGACTTCTATATTATGTGATAATTGAATTCTTGTGAAATAGGTTCTGAATGAATTTAAGATCCCCTGTTCTGACTTTAGAAATTCACCATAAATTGTACAAAAATTATTAAGAGTCATACCATACATTCATGGATTCCTTATTGAGTCTATTTTTAAGGGAAACAAACGGCATGGTCGTTGGAATCTTGTACAGGGAGAAATTTTGTTCATAATGCACAGGTGTCAGAGTAGTCATACCCTGAAACAGGGGAGACTTTAACTAATAAACTGTACTAATTGGCCTGACCAAAAATTCTAGAAAAACATTAGTAAATAGAATTATGAGTCTAGGTTCAAGGAAAATTTACGGAATTGAATTTCGAGATATGTAGCTCAAGATATGATTTTTATTTTAACCGGGACTCTAGAAAACAGCCTGTCATCAATATATGTAACCATATACTAGTTTGATTATTTTACTTTGATAAATTATATATCAATTTAGTACTTACTTACTAAGCTATATGCTTACCATCTTTTCTTTTTCTTGTTTTATAGAATTATTAAGCCAGCTCGGGATTTTGGAGATCGTCGGAGACTCATCTACACTATCAATACTTTTTGGTATTTTGTAATCACTACTTTGGAATTATGGCATGTATAGAGAGAGACAAATCATTTTGTTATATGTCATAATTAATTTGTTTTAAAGTATCACTTTTCTAAATTTTAAAATCTACATGTATCTATGTATATCTGTTAATGCTATCAACTTTAGTCTAAGCTAAAGTAAGTAAATTGAGTAAGGTCAGGTTAATGTGTGAGTTCATGTTTTCGTGAACGGTAATGCTCCGTACCTTATTTCGGTCTAGAATATGGGTATGGGGTGTTACATCCTATGTGATTGTGTCATGTTATTGTTGGCCATCATTGACTAATGATTAACTAATGAAGGTAACAACATGGAAAAAAAAATAGTTTAGGTCACTTTTAACAACAATAAAAAAAAAGCTTAGGTACCACTTTTTTAAAAAAAAGTTTAGGTATCAATATGGGAAATAGACATAGTTTAAATATCAATTTATGATTTAAATCGAAAAAGTTGAAGAAAATTATTAAATAAGGGAGAAAACTCTCCCAATATTATTTTTTTCATCTATAAAATTAAAACTCGAGATGTTTAAACTAAGATACATTGGTATACAAAAATCATTTCATATTTACATTCTTTTAAGTAAGAGAGTAGAAGAAATAAAAAGGTAACTGAAATCTTGAAAGGAGATCGAAAACCCAAATCAAACATTAAACGGAAAATTATAGTTTCAATAGTCTTTCTTAAAGCCGGATAGAAGCTATAAATTTTTATTTCAATTTAGAATAAAGTAATTAATCAAATTTTTGGACCCAAATGGCTTAGGTTGGTAAGTAGCTGGTGAGAGTGTGGCCTAATTTGGAGCTTGGTTAAGCAAAATTGTTTTGATGCATATGTTTCCAAATCTTGGAAGAACTAATCTTAATATTGGATAATATTATGCTGCTAAAGGATGGATGGAGTTGAATGTTTGATAATATCAAGCTTTTGAGAAAGTAGAATATGCAGTTGAAATGGGTTTACTATGATAAAGAATTGTGCTACATTTAAGCCAATTTTCCTTGCTTTTCTTGGCAGTCTTGTGAAATAAAATGAATTATATAAGCTAAATCTCTTGCTGTATCTTGATCAAATTTACATTCATCAATTAATGGGAGTTGAGCTTTCAACAATTTGCTTAGCTTCAATAAGAGTCTTCTTAAATCTCTCTAAATTGATCTTTAGGTCTTGATCTAAATACACAGACCTGAATGCATAGTATCCTTTAGAGATTATAGATTTTGGATCAGTAAACACAGGGTGATCTTTACCATAAGTGTCGAACAACGAACTTTCTTCTGGTTCAATCTTGTACTCTAAATATCGGACACCCATTTCCTTTGCTGGTCCACCGTAGTAGGTGGTTGCCGCCCATTCATTTTGCAGTGGCACCACTTGAACCATCACTGCTCCAGTGGGCAAAAATATCTCATTTGTTAGCCCAGCACCATGGGCTCCAAGCATCACACTACAAGAGTTCACCACCTCAGCAAACTCGTCCAAGTTGTACATCCACTCCGGTTCCACCCTTGTGATTTGAAAGCCTAGTTCCATTATCATCTCCACCATTTTATCTTCGTTCAAAAACCGTCTCGTTTTACGGCGTGATATAAGCATCAGCATTGGCTTTTGTATCTCAGACACATGGTTTATTTTCAGATTGTATGATTCTTTCAAGAACTGCTTGAAATCAAACATGGAATAACCTCCTGGAATATCAGTAGAGTTGAAGGCTAGATTGTCATGGTATGTAAGCCCTATAACAGCCCCTGGAAAACAATGAACGCTTCCATCATCTGTTCCAGGATTTATAACCTCATAAGCGGACAAGTGAGATAGACATCTGTTGTACTTCTGAACCCACCAAAGCTCGAAATCTGTGATTACAAACCGTACTCTGGATCGGAAATGGCGAGTAGTGATGAATAAAGGGATGATAATCTCATTAAACTCATGAAAAACATTGCCTGTGAAGCCTTTGGAAGAGAAGACAACAGCTGTGACATTGTGGGTGAAATTGCAGGCTGGTGGATCAATGGTGTTGTTCCCATGCAGTATCTGAACTGGGGAAACACGTCTCATGGCGGTTTCATCTTCCAGCCTTGCGTAAGGCTTAACAATTCTCTTAACTTGAGGTTGGTCAGAATCAGATGGCACATAAACTGTCAACCCTTTGTTGTAAATCCTTACTGGTTTATTTGCAACGCATATTTGTGTATGAACATCCGCGCGGCATGAAAATCCGTTGGAGTCTAATTGAACTCGATCATCTCCTGTTCCACGCAACACAATATATATATAATATATGGTCTTAATATACTTTTGATTGCGAATTGGCATGTATTCAATTCTAAAAAAATGAAAGAGGTGAAGAGATAACCTCTAACAAGCCTCCTCAATAGAAATTCTTGAGGGTCAACTGCATCAATATTGATCTTTTCACTGCAGAGATTGCCCCCTTCATTTCCAAAGAGTCTCAAATCAGCCAATAATATACAAACGAAAATGTATACCAAAATACTTAATTGCTAAAGGATGCTTACATGATTCAAGAATGGTGTCATTAGAATGAAAAAACGTAGCATAAACCAGACCGATTAACACTAAACAGATAGGTAAAGTTGCACAATTCACCAGCCTCCTTGATTCCTTCTCCATCATCTTTCAACCTGCAAAAAGAAAGAGAAAAAAACTGTTTGATACTAATGAATGCCTTTGAAAAACCTCAAACAAAAATAAGTAAATAAAATATTAAGATTTCATATAGTTAGCCTCCAATCATCATATAATATATTTAGCATTTGGATCTTTGTAAGGCATAATTAACCAATGAAAGGGAAGCTTCAGCTGCATTGCTGAATTATGTTCTTCAAGAATAGTTTGTCGTATAACTAGGTTTATATTTTTAGAATAAGGTTGTTGGTGGCTGATAGTTGACCAGTAGTTTTTCAATTAATTACTAATTCCTGATAGTTGTTGCTTGTTTATTGGCTTCATTTCGTGGCTCCCACACTTTAACATCACTATTTACCATAAATTTGATTTTATAAAACTTGCAATGTTCATTCTAGTATATATATTTGGTGGTTAAAACAATCCAAAACTTATTTATATTTGATGATTAAAAATTTTAAATCTAATTATTTCACACGTATACAAAAGTACAATAAATCTTTTGAATAATTAATATCTTATTTTTTTCATTATATTATTACTTTTGCCATTTAATAAGTTTTATTATTTTGATTTAATGTACCAATTGGAGATTGAAAGAGAGAGGGAGAGGAAGAGGGCAGGGAATAAATGCAATGGGTTCTTCAATTTTTTTTGGTTCTCCTACTTAAGTTTTTCTTTTTAAAATTATTAATATTATATTATGTATAATAAAAGTAATAAAAAATATTAAGTTTTTAACTTATTTTTAAAAAAACATTGAATCAAAAAACACTAGTAAAATGTTGATTGGATAAAGTTTTAAATTTTAATGGTGTTAAATTTAGATACTACTTTAGTTTATTGAAGTAAAAAATAAGTACCTGGAATAAAAATAATATAGATACCACGTTGAACTATACTGCGAAATCCAGTATCATTTGGTACATTAACACTAATTTTTTATTATTAAAATATTAAGAGAGAGAGAATGAAAATGAAACAATTTGAACACCTATCATTTAGGTGTGACACTGAAGGTTAACTACTACCCAAAACAAATCTTGGCTTATGGATAAAAATTTTGATTCAAACTTTTGTTAAATGTATAATAATAATAATAATAATAATAATAATAATAATAATAATAATAATAATAATAATAAGGGTAAACTACATCAGAGATCATTCTAAAATAGTGTCATTTTTATTTTGGTCACTTTAAATTCTTTTTGTCAATTTAGACACCGTTGTTAAAAAAATTGACCAAAATGGTCACACAGCCATTGAAACCTTAATGAATTGTCGAATGGACCTGCAAAAAACAAGGAAAAAAATATTTTTTTAGTCCCTTTAAAAATTACAAAATTTCAATTAACATCGTTGCTATACCCGTGAAGTTTTAACTTTTTATGCTTAGGCAAAGGAAAACACATCGATTTATCGTAGCTCCACCCTCTATGACGTCACCATCGTATCCACTCCTTCGTCTTTCACCCGAATAAGAAAACTTTGTCATGGTTTCCACCCTAAAAAATGTCATCATTGATTCAATACCTTCCTCTTCCTCCATCGTTGATGTCGCCATTAACTTTGATTGGAAAATCTATAAATGGGAAAACATGGATAATTAGGGTGCATTTGAGAAACTTGTGCAACTAAACTATTTAGTTAGAAAATAAATAAATGGGAAAACATGGAATTAAAAAATTTACCTCAGTGTCGAGATTGAAAGAGGAAACGAAGGAGATAGTGGGGGAAGACAACTCTAGAAGCATATTGGAGGCTGGATTTAATATTTTTTTATGTTATTTAATATGGGTTTTTGATGGAGATTTAAGGGATTAATTTAAAAATTTTGTAATTTTTAAAGGGACTAAATGAATTTTTTTTCTTTTTTTACAGGTACAGTCAACAATCCACTAAGGGTTTAACAGTTATGTGACCATTTTGGTCAATTTTAATAACGGCGGTAACTAAATTGACAAAAAAAAAGAATTAAGTGATCGAAATAAAAACAATACTATTTTAAGATAACCCCTGATATTTAATATTTTAAGATTCGAGTCAAATCAAAACGGTGAATTCAGAAAGCATTCCCATAACGGGTGTGGCAAAAGGGGTGGAACTCAAACTTGGCGAGTGGACTGGCAAAGCAACCATTAAGGTAATCCCACTCGATGATTATGATTTTGTAGTTGGATTAAGCTTACTTGACAGGCTTAATGCGGATATTCATCCTTTCGAGAATTACATGACGATCTCTGATTCAAACCATCGATATATGGTGTGAATGAAAAGAAAGGGAAGCATGGAGGGAAAAACATTGTCGGCAATCCAATTTGCCAAAGGAGTCTGTCAAAATGAAGTCTCCTATTTAGCTACCTTGAAGGACAATGTGGATGAGAAATCTGAGGGGGAAATTCCAAATGAGGTGGAACGGTTGTTAAAGTCATTCCAAGATGTAATGCCCGTGGAGTTACCCAAAAGATTGCCACCCAAGAGGGAGATGGATTACAAGATTGAGTTGTTACCTAATACTGAACTGCCAGCAGGGGCACCCTATCGGATGCCCCACCCAAAGTTAGAGGAATTGCGGAAGCAGTTGATGGAGCTTTTAAATACCGGGTTCATTAGACCATCTAAAGCCCCATTTGGTGCACCGGTGTTGTTCCAAAATAAGCATGATGGGTCCTTGAGATTGTGCATCGACTATAGGGCCTTAAACAAGATCACTGTGAAGAACAGATATCCCATTCCTCTTATTACAGATCTATTAGATCAACTTGGGAATGCGAGATGGTTTACGAAGTTAGATTTGCGATCGGGGTACCACCAAGTGAGAGTAGCCGAAGGGGATGAGCCTAAGACAGCCTGTGTGACTCGATACGGGTCTTTTGAATTCCTTGTGATACTGTTCGGGTTGACAAATACTCCAGCCACATTTTACACCCTAATGAATAAGGTGTTACAACCCTTCTTAGATCATTTTGTGGTTGTTTATCTTGATGACATTGTGGTATATAGTAAGACGCTTGAGGAACATATGGGACATTTGAGAGAGGTGTTCTAAACCCTACGGGAAAATGACTATATGCCAAAGAGGAGAAATACTCATTTGCCCAACGAGAGGTTCCATTTCTAGGTCATATTGTGGGAGGTGGCACAATTCGAATAGATGCAAGCAAAGTTCGAGCAATTACCGATTGGGAGCCACCAACCAAGGTGACGAAATTGCGGTCTTTTCTTGGGCTAGCAAATTATTACCGTTGCTTCATTGAAGGATATTCCAAGATCACTGCACCTTTGACGAACTTGTTAAAGAAGGGTAAAGTGTGGGACTGGGATCCTCGGTGCGAGAAAGCCTTCAACCAACTGAAGCAAGCAATGATGAATGAGCTTGTACTTGCGTTACCAGACTTTTCAAAAGTGTATGAGGTATGCACGATGCTTCAGATTATGCGATTGGGGGAGTATTGATACAAGATGGACATCCAATTGCTTTCGAGAGTCGAAAGCTCAATGAGACGAAACGAAGATACACGGTCCAAGAAAAAGAGATGACTGCTGTAGTGCATTGTTTGTGCACATAGAAGCACTATTTACTGGGTTCTAGGTTCGTGGTATTCACTGATAATGTTGCTAATAGTTATTTCCTAACCCAGAAAAAGTTGTCCCCCAAGCAGACTCGTTGACGGGTATTCCTAACGGAATTTTATTTTAGCATGGAATATAAGCCGGGGAATGCCAACACTGTGGCTGATGCACTTAGCCGGAAAATAGAATTTGTAACGATAAACCAACCCGAGAGTCCCTTATTGGAGCGCATTCAAGAAGGATTTTCCCACGATCCCACGCTAAAAATCTGATTGAGCTTGCCAAAGATGGAAGAACGAGGCGATTTTGGCTCGAGGGAGAATTGCTATACACTCATAGACAACGTCTATATGTGCTTCAACATGGGAATTTGTGAAAGGAAGTCATGAAGGAATGTCATGATTCAAAATAGGCTGGCCATCCAGGTATACACCGTACTCTGGCTCTCTTGTAGGATCGATTTTATTGGCCTCACATGAGTGATGATGTGGAGACCTATGTGAAAACTTGTTTGGTATGCCAACAAGATAAGGTTGAGTTGAAGGCTCCTGCTAGTTTGTTACAACCTTTTCCCATTCCGAAGCACCCATGGGAGAGTTTATCCATGGAATTTATTGCGGGTTTGCCTAAATCTGATGGATTTGTAAGTATTTTTGTTGTAGTGGATGGGTTTTCGAAGTATGCAACTTTTATCCCTGCAACCAAGGAGTGTCTAGCTGAGTATGCAGCTCGTTTTTTCCTTAGACATGTGGTGAAATATTGGGGAGTACCACAGTCTATCATCAGTGATCGAGATGAAAGATTCATGGGCCGTTTTTAGACGAAGTTTTTCAAGTTGATTGGCTCAGACTTAAACTTTTCAACTAGTATGCATCCACAAACCGATGGGCAAATCGAAAGAGTGAATGCATTGTTGGAGACGTATCTTCGGCACTATGTGAGTGCTACACAAAAGGATTGGCCAAAGTTGTTGGATGTGGTTCAATTTTTGTACAACTTACAATGAAGTGGGGTGACGAACCAGAGTCTGTTCGAGATAGTGACGGGACAACAGCCACTTACACTCAATATTGTTACAACTCGTTATGCGGGACCGAATCCAGCAGCTTATCGTTTTGCGAGAGATTGGCAAGAGCAAAATGATCTAGCTAGAGCTTGTCTATACAAGGCAAGTAAGCGTAACAAGAAGTGGGCGGATCAGAATAGAAGGGATGTACAATTTCAGGTTGGTGACCCAGTTCTTGCTAAACTACACCTATTTTTGCGACATGATGGTTTGCATAAGGGACTTGTGCGACGATATGAGGGGCCATTTTGATTTGTGAAGAAGGTGGGCAAGGTGGCTTACAAGCTTGAGTTGTCGGAAAAGCTCAAAGTCCATCTAGTATTCTATGTGAGTATGTTCAAGCCATTCCATTAAGATGGAGAAGACCCAAATCGAAGTAAGTCCAAACGAGCACCAATGAGGGTAAAAGTCGCCTACGATCGAGAAGTCGAAAACATCGAGGTAGATCGTGTGGTCAGACGGAAGTACTATCGACTGTCGCATGAATACCTAGTCTGATGGAAGGGATTTCCCGATAGTGAGTCTAGTTGGGAACCCGCTGAAGCCTTATGGCAATTTCAAGACAAGATAGATCGGTACCATGCGGAAGACGCGACGAGGGAGTCACTAGATTCGGTGGGGGAGAATGTCATGGGTTACGTATGGGAGCCCGCAACCATGACACATTTGTGCGATCCATCAAGTGGGAAGGATGTCATTTCACTGGCCCGTTGCTTGAGAGATTAAAGGTCTATCTACAAACTTGACAGATATGGAAACATAATCTTCGAGGATATGCAATCTTGGATATGATATGTAATATTAGAAGATATGATTTTGTAATCTTAGAGATTTGATTTGTAGATATCCTTTAATCTTAACCGTTGATGTATTTGATTTGTACCGTTGGATTTGGGGAGGCTCAACTATAAATAGAGGCCTCTCCTCTCATTATAAATCACTTGAGTTTTGAGCAATAAGAATTCTTGAGAGCATTCACTCAAAATTCTCTCTCTTGTATTCTTATTTTTCTGTGGCTTGTTCTTGTTTCGTTCTTCGTTCATCTTGTTTGGCTTTAAGTTGCTTTCGTTTGATTTGGGTTTTTTTTTGGAGGAATTCTATTGAATCCTTATATTGTGGGAGTTAGGTTGACTTAGGCATTTTTGGAGCAAGAAACTGCCTAAGGCCGCACGGATTGTGAGGCAAGAATCCTAGGTCCGTGACACTAATGGTAACTAACTAGCATTGTTGTCGACATTAAAACCAAAGTTCAAGCCAACTCATTTTCCCATCTAATAAAATAATAATAAATTAACATTAAAATTAAAATGTTAAAAGATTATTTCGAATTGCTTTTATCTTTGAAGTATTATTCTTGAAAAGTATATTATTTTGGTTTTAAATATTAAATTTTATAATCAACAAATATTAATGAGTGTAGTAGTAAGGTGCATTGTACTCCTAAAGGAAAACATAAGTTCGAACATTAGAAATACTATTATTGGTAGAGACGATAACAAATTCTAAAAATAAATTGTAAAATGAACATGAAAAAAACAAAAAACATCAAATTTTAATTATATATAAAATGAGTAACTATATACTTCATATATAAAATTTTATAAATATTATGTTTATATAATTAAATATATTGTTTGTGAATAATCCATTTAATAACATTGTTTGCTACAAACAAAACCTCGAGAGAAACCTAATTTTCAATTAGTCCTCAATCCCTAAACATTACATTTGAAACATTCAACAACTTCCTACATTCAAAAGATTTCTCCAAGGTTTCCATGAATTCCAAGCAAGTAGAAAAATAGTAGATCAAAAAGATGTCCCCTTCCATGCCTTTGTATCCAATCCAAAAGCTTCTACCAAGAATAAAATTATTGCTCCACATTACAAGCCATCAACACAAACTTCCAATCTCGTTTAGCAAATAAACAAGAGACAAATAAATGGTTTCTACTTTTTTTACCCTCACTGCATAGCGCACACACTGTGTGTAGTTGATATCCCCAAGAAGCCAATCTATCATTTGTTGAAAGTTTATTTTGAATGGCAAGCCATGGCACAAAACCATGTCTAAGACTCAAAAGCCCTCCCCAAACAACCTTATGCCAGAAAAGCTTTTTTTTTATGTCTTAATAGATCCTGAACAGCTCTTACTTTGTATGGTGTAAAAGGATCTGTTAAGAAAATGCTTCAAGACTGAAACATGTCCACGTGTGTTTTTTGTTAAGTTGATTGTGTCAAAGTTTGTTCCTATTTTTAGGAATTAGTTATTTGTGTGTTGCTTAAGTTTAGGAGAAAGTTAGTGGGTTGTTGATTTTATTTTGTATAAATTTTGAATGATTATTGAATAAAGGCAGTTCAGTTTCCTTCATCCATTGATTTTTTTTCACTAAATTACTTATAATTGGTTTTGGAGCTATGTTCTTAAGGGATCTGTGAGTGAGTGTGCGAGGTTGTTGTGTCATGGACATCGAAGGAAGTTCCAGTTTCTCTTCAATTTCTCCACCGCTATTTGATGGAGACAACTACCAGGTTTGGACAGTTCGTATGGAGGCGTATATAGAAGCTTTGGATATTTAGGAAGAAGTGGAAAAGGATTATGAAATTCCTACTCTCCTAAACAATCCTACTATGGCACAGATCAAATTGCAGAAGGAGAAGAAGATAAAGAAATAAAAGGCAAATGCTTGTTTGTTCGCTGTAGTCTCATTTACTATCTTCACTCAGATTATGACTCTGAAGTCAGCATATGAGATATGGAATTATCTCAAGTCAGAGTATGAGGGAGATGAAAAAATTAAAGGAATGTGTGTACTAAACTTGATTCGAGAATTCGAGTTGTAGAAGATGAAGGAAACAGAATCAATTAAAGAGTATTCTGATAGGTTATTGGACATTGCAAACCGAATCAGATTACTTGGTTCTGAGTTCAAGGACTCAAGAATTGTTGAAAAAAATTCTTGTAACAGTGCTTGAAAAATTTGAGGCATTTATTTCAACCTTGGAAAATACCAAGTATCTGACTCAAATCACTCTTGCAAAGATTCTCAATGCTTTGCATGCACAAGAGTAAAGAAGAGCCATGAGGCAAAAAGATGTTGTTGAAGGAGCCTTACCAGCTAAGCATCATGCGAATGCGAGGAACAACAAGAAGAAGTTTTTCAAGAAGAATCAAAATTCTACTGGATAATCTTCAGCCAACAACAAAACAAGAGTCAAGAAGGGGTCTTACTCTCTATGCCAACATTGCAATAGAAAGGGTCATCCTCCTTACAAATGCTAAAGAAGACCAGATGCTAAGTGCAAAAAATGTAACCAAGTGGGGCATGAAGCTGTAATTTGCAGGAACAAGAATCAACAGCAAGGTGAAGAGGCTAAGATTGCTGATCAGGAGGACAAGGATCAACTGTTTGTGGCTACATGCTTTGTGGCCAGTGAAACAAATGAAAGTTGGTTGATTGACAGGGGCTGCACCAACCAAATGACTCATGACAAGGAGTTTATTAGAGATTTGAAGCCAACTAACATCACCAAAGTCAGAATTGGCAATGGGGATTACATCTCTGTCAAAGGAAAAGGAACTATTGAGATTGCAGGCTGTACACGTATAAAACATATACAGGATGTTCTCTTTGTTCCTAGCATTGATCAAAATCTGCTGAGTATGGGTTAACTTATTGAAAAAGGCTTTAAAGTTACTTTTGAAGATGAATATTGATTGATTAAGGATACAGCTAATCAAGATATCTTCAAAGTAAAAATGAAAGGAAAGAGTTTTTCACTCAATCCTTTAGAGGATGAGCAATCTGTTTTTCCTCTGAAGGAATGATGCAATTGTTGAAAGCACCAAAATTATCCTATTTTCTGCAAAATAATGAAAAAGAACAGTAAATGGGAAGTAGGGTCGAATCCTCAAGGACCGGATTACACGAATGCTTGTTTCTCGAAATCCTAAGCAGAATCGTGCCCAAGAAATCCTGCGTTCCTAAAAAAAATAAAAAAAGAATAGAATTAAAAGTTTTGATCTGGAAGAATAAAATAAAAATAGAATTGAAAGTTTAATTGAAATTGTAAAATTAAATAAATTACGAGAATTAAAATGGAGAATATAAAAATAAACAGAGTTTGAGAAAAGAGAGAGTTTCTTATATGGTGAGATTCCAGCCTCTTGTTGTCTTGATTCGCCTTGGGTCCAATCCTTGACTTTTAAGTGATCCTTCTCAAGCAGAATAAGCCAGTTATAGTGGAAGAGGACGCCTACGACCACCAACTCCAGAATTTTAGACTTAAGATTTGACAGAACCTGACTCTAGCCAACAATCGCTTTTGTGGGAATATCTTCTGCTAGATCATCACTTCTCAATGGCGAATACCACACCATCTTGTCTCTTGGGCTCTCCAACCTCTAACGCAGAAAGCCAATAAACCGACTGTGCAACCTTCTCAACACGTACAAAGCTGTCGTTCCTTGCACAAGTTGAAAAGATCACTTATTAAGGGACATGGACGGAAGCGTCAGCCTCGTAATGCGGAGAAGCAATGAATACTCGTTAAGAAGGCTAAGCGCAGATTCTAAGCCTCATTAACCCTTTTTGGAGAATTTTGAAAACCTTCGGCTAGATAGATTTAGTGGCTCATGATTTTTGGAGAAAAACAAATAAAAATAATGAAAAAGGAATTTTTTTATTGAAATACGAAATGAACAAAAAGAACTAAATTTATGGGGGAGAGAGTGTTACAGCAAAAGATGGACGAAATTTGTGTCACTTCATCCCCTATTTATAGTACTAAGAAACCTACCCTATTCCTAATTAAATTTTAAAAGATAAATACAAATAAATAAAGATAATCAAAGATAAATAAAATTAAATCTAAATAATTATCCTTAATAATTATCCTAATATAATTAAACATTAAATAGAGTTTTGTGCTATAAAATCTTTCTTTTTTTTGCATTTTTGCCCTAAAAGTCTTCCACACTTTGTATTTTCGACACCACTTCTCTCCTACTTCGCATGTTGGCCCATTTTATCTTCAAATTCGCGCTTTTTGCCCTTAAATTTCTTTTTGCCTTCAATCCCTAAAAGATAAAAGACCATAAAATAGCCCAAATTAGTAGGATCATACTCAAAATAAACATGCGACTAGCATATAAAAAATTTGTCATTCTAGAGTATTATTAAGGAAGATGTCACATAGATTTGGCACAAGAGAGTCGAACACTATCATCATTAAGGGCTATTACAACTAAGAGAAAAAGAGTTGACACTTGATGTTCCCAAGCTTAGTGATGCAATCTCAAGTTGCAAATTATGTCAGTTTGGAAAGAAAAATAGAAAGCCATTTCCGAAGTCAACCTGAAGAGCCACTCACAAATTACAGCTCATCCACACGGATGTTGCAGGCCCTCAAAAAATACCTTCTTTAAAAGGTAGTCGCTATTATATTACCTTTATTGATGACTTCACCAGAATGTGCTAGATCTTTTTCTTGACGTTTAAATCAAAAGTAGCTCAAGTTTTTTGGAAGTTCAAGGCAAATGTTGAGAATGAAAGTGGCTGCAAAATTTAAAGTATAAGGTTTGACAATAAGAGGGAGTACACTTCGGCTGAATTTGACAAGTTTTGTGAAGATTCAGACATAAAGCATCAGCCTACAGCCTCTTATACACCTCAATAAAATGGAGTTAATGAAAGAAGAAATAGATACATCATGGAGATGTTGTGATGCATGCTGCATGAGAAGAATTTGCCAAAGAAGTTTTGGGCAAAGGCAGCAAATACGGCTGTGTTTCTTCAAAATGGGATTCCAACAAAGGCGGTGAAGGAACAGATACCATTTGCGGCATGGTATGGTTACAAACCATCTCTGAAATTCTTTAAAGTATTTGGTTGCTTGTGTTTCACTCATGTTCTGCAGAGCAAGCGTGACAAGTTTTATAGGAGAGCCTCACCAGGTATATTTATAGGCTATGGTACTATTAGTGTAATGAACCATTTTCAGTGAAATCGGAACAGTAGTTTCGAGACCACAAATTTGATGTTGTAAATTGATTTTAATATTATTATGTGGTCCACAGCATGTTATAATTATGACATAAAAATTTTGTTAACAAAATTTTACCGTTTGTATGCTTAAATTGTGAAAAAAGACTAAATCGCGTAAAGTGCGAAAGTTGTGTTATATTAGCTAAATGGATTAAATAGCTATAGAAATTTAATGTGGAGGTTTTTATATGGTAATTAGACCATTAAAGGTGATAGTAGATGAGCATGGATTTGTAATCATGAAAAATCATAATGTTAGGTAAGCGTAAATTTGGAATAAAGTGAATAAAACAAAATCAAGCTATCATCTTTTTCTATTTTCTCTTCTTCAACCATGGGAAACAAAGAAAGGGGGGTTTTGAAGCTTTAAAATTCAGCCAATCTTATTCTTCAAATTAGGTATACATTTTTGTCCCTTTTTTATGATTTTTATGTTTTTGGAATAGTTATAGTTTAATCTAGCTAAAGAGGCAGGGTTTTGCCATTACGACATATTGGTTGTTTTTAAAGTTTAATGGAAGAAAATAAATCCTTGTTGTTGATTAAACAACTTTTGTTAAGTGTTTTTTAATGAAATTGTCAAATAAGGATTTAATTGAGAAAAATAAAAATTATGTGTTAAATATGTAAAATTGTGAAATTTATAAGTTTTTGTAGGCTTATAAGATATTCGGCTAGGCTTGGTTGTGGGGAAATTTGCATGAATTCCATTTTTTGAGCCTAGAGACTAAATTGTAAAGAAATTAAAAGTATAGCGGCAAAATAGTAATTTTGTCAAAACATGAATTTTAGACTAAATTGACAAGAGTAAAGCTTAAATAGGTTAAATTTGATTATATAGAGCAAGAAAAGTAACATACTGGATTAGATCGAGGGAAAGACAAAGTTATCAATTAATTGATCATTTCTTTCGTCGTACGAGTTTGAAGTAAGTTCGTGTAATTAAATTGCGTATTTATATGCTTTAATTGTAATACATGAATGTGAATGATTTAATTACTACGTATAATTATCGAATGCATAATCGACGTTGTATGGAAATTATCGAGCCCTGTTTGAACCTTAAAAATTCGTAGGATACAAATGACAATGTCATTAGGGTTACCGATTTGGTTGAGGTCTTGCATATGTTGTGGACTCACCACAGCTCACATGAGCTTACCGTTATCTAGTCTGGAGGAGCTTACTGATTATCGCTCGTATGAGCATATATGGATAAGACCATAACTGGGTTATGGCACTATGAACGTAAGACCATGGTTGGACCATGGCAGTGTTTATATGTAAGACCATAGCTAGGCTATGGCATTTTGATGATAAGACCACAATTAGGTTGTGGCACAACAAATGTTAAAGATGAATTGACGGATTACAGTTCAGTGCACTTAGTGTGTACTACCCGAGTATCCTAAAATATTCTAAGTGGTCCAAAGGGCAATGTTCTGATATGATATGACATGAGTTTAATATGAACTATTCCAGGTATAGATATGGATTATATGGAAAATGGTATATATATGATACACGGATATACGGTATATATGTTACATGTATATGAAACTTAATAATCGTTAAATTCATACACAATTCTATTACGAATTTATATAAGTTCGATATGATCTAGTATAGGTATTTACAGGAAATACATGGAAATAATTTGACATGATATATTGATACATGATATGGATGTTATATATATATAGAAATTTAATTATTTGTTGAGTTCATCCATTATTGTTGATTCATAGGTGAATTTAAATGACTAACATGGTTGGTGTATATGTGTTTAGGCTTTGGCTAAGTTGTGGTTGGATTATACCACATTAAACTTATAAGTTATCATTGAAATGGTAAATGCCTAAATGGAAATATGCTTGTGATCATGAAAAAGAGATTGTAGGTTTTATGTGAATACATGGCTATATTGATTAAGGATTATATATTAGTCTTTTGAGCCAAATTGATTCGTGATATACCTTGTTTCACTGACTTCATTGTGGTTAAATTGGTATGTGAAGAATGAAATATTGACAAATGCTTCCATTAGAATTGCTATGGTAGTATGGAATGGCATGAGTTTTTGGATGATTGGAATATGTTTAGCCATATGCTGGAATTATAAATGCACATAAGTAGTGGATACTTATGTTATGATGTTTTAAGGTAAATTGGTTTGATAATGTGTTATTTAACCGTGAGAGGTTATTGTTGTTTAGGCTGAGGCCAAAACACGTCGGATCAACTTAAATGGATTACGTTTATAAATTGAAGCGGTGAACTTTATTTTTAAGTTGCGAACTTACTAAGTTTAATTGCTTACTATGTTTATTTTTTCGTGATTTTTAGATATCAGAAGCTCATTCGGGTTGGAAGTTGTCGGAGATTTCATCACACTATCTATCAGCTATTTTGGTACTTATGGTTTATAATTTTGGTTATAATGGCATGTCTAGGTTGTTTGGCTAATGTAGCCTATTTGATTTGGTCAAGTATTTAGCCATTTTATTTGGCTTGTTTGATACATGTTATTATGTATATATATAAGTAAATGGCATTGGCATATTGATATATGTATCATAGTGGTATGTGATATTATAACATGTTATAAGCTTGATATTGGTTGGCTTCAAATGCCTAATTATGCCATGGTTATGTGTAAATTGTTGTATTTAGGTTGATACCAATTTGGGTGAGAAATATGGCTTGGAAAATTACCTATTTTTATCCACATGGGCAGAGACACGGGTGTGTGTCTCAGCAGTGTGTGACATACGGGCAAAGACACGAGTATGTGTCTTGGCCGTGTATGACACACGGCTAGGTAACACGGCCGTGTGTCCCCTGTAACTTCAATAGAAAATAAATTAGTAGCTCACACGACCTAGCACACGAGAGTGTGGCTTGGCCGTGTGGCACAAGTCAGTATACCCTCTAGTTTTCACACGGCCTAGCACACGGCCTGGCATACGGGCGTGTGAGGCCACTTCGATGGGTACACAGCCTGGCACACGGGCGTGTGAATGGCCTTGTGACCTAAGTCAGTATGCTAACTAGTTTGGACACAGTCTGAGACACAGGCGTGTCTCTTGTCCATGTGAGACACATGGCCTGGCCACATAGGCGTGTGTCTCCTGCACCTTTGAAAATTTTCAAAAATTTTCCTAAAAATTTCTTGAGTACTCAGTTTAGTCTCGAACCACTTTTAATATTTATTTTGGGCCTCGATGGCTCGTATTAGGGACTATATGATTGACTTGAATGGTTTTTTATTTGAATGAGAAATGAACATGAAATGTTTGATTGTTTGATTTATAAGGCTGGTAATGCTCTGTAACCCTGTTCCGGCATCAAATACGACTTATGAGTATTACAGTTAGCAAGACCTATAAAATTTTTTAGCCACAAATTGAAAATATTTTTGTTAGTAGAGATGTTCACTTCATGGAGGATGAAGAGTGGAGCTGGGATGATGTAAAAAAGAAGGGTCAGACCATGACAGAGCTGAAACTTAAGTTTCCTAATTCAAGCATCAAAGAAGAAGATGACTGGTAGAATGAAACAGTGGATGATGCTTCTGTGAGAGGAACAAAGTTACTCTTAGATGTTTCTAAAAGGTGTAATGTTTCTGTGTTTGAACTTGCCGACTATGTAGAAGCAAAAAAGGATCAAAGGTGGATAGCTACAATGAAGAAGGAGTTATCAATGATAGAGAAGAACAAGACTTGGATCCTTGTAGACAGACCTCAAGGCAGGAAGGTAATTAAAGTTAAGTGGGTGTTTAGAACCAAGCTTAACGCTGATGGCTCAATCAATAAGCACAAAGTCAGGCTTGTGGTTAAAAGGTATGCCCAAATCTTTGGTGTTGATTACTCTGACACTTTTGCTCCTATTGCTAGATTGGACACAATCAGGTTACTGCTTGCAATAGCTGCACAAAAAGGTTAGAAAGTTTTCCAGTTGGATGTCAAATCAGCTTTTTTTAAATGGTGTCTTACAGGAAGAAATTTATGTTGAGTAGCCCCAAGGATTTGGGAAGAAAGGTGAAGAAGATAAAGCTTATCTTCTTAAGAAGGCCCTTTATGGTCTAAAACAAGCTCCAAGAGCTTGGTATAGCAAAATTGATGAACATTTGTTGAACTTAGGATTTGTGAAAAGTCTATTAGAAACAACCTTGTATGTCAAGTACAATGATACAGACATTTTTATTATTTCACTGTATGTTGATGACCTACTGGTTATAGGAAACAATACAGATCATATTCAAAATTTCAAACAGAAGATGATGAAGGTGATTGAAATGACAGATCTCGGGTTCATGCCCTACTTCCTTGGCATGGAGATCAAGCAAAGAAAATACTAAAGAAGTTTCAGATGGAGGAGAGCAAGGCAACAAGCACTCCAATGAATTAGAAAGTGAAGTTGTGCAAAGAAGATGGTTCTAACAAAGTTGAAGGATATTTCAGGAGTTTGATTGGTTACTTGATGTATCTCACAGCAACAAGGCCTGATATTTTGAATACTGTAAGTATTTTGTCTTGATTCATGCATTGTGCAAGTGAATTGCATATAAAGGCTGCCAAAAGAGTGATTCGATTTGTCAAAGGCACAAGTGATTTTAGTGTTAAGTTCATAAGGAGCAAGGAGTTCAAGCTGGTTGGTTTTTCTGACAGTGACTGGGAAGGTTCCATTGATGATATAAGGAGCACTTCAGGCTACTGTTTTACTCTTAGCTCTGGTGTTTTCTCATGAAGCTCGAAGAAGCAAGAAACTATAGCCCAATCCACTGCCGAAGCAAAGTTTATTATTGCAACAACTACTGTTAATCAAGCTTTATGGCTGAGGAAAATTTTACTTGATCTTTATCTAGAGTAGAAGGAAAGCACAGAGATTCTTATTGACAACCAAGCTGCTATTGCTATCTCTTATAATCTCGTGTTTCATAGGAAGACTAAACATTTTAACATCAAGCTATTCTTCTTAAGGGAAGTACAGAAACATAGAGATGTGATTATTGTCTACTACAAAATAGAAAATCAAGTTGCAGACATTATAACCAAACCATTGCCTGCTTGCAAGTTCTAGTTTCTGAGGTCAAGACTTGGTATTTGCAGCTCTTAAAGCAAGGAGGAGTGTTAAGAAAATGCTTCAAGACTGAAACATGTCAATGTGTTTTTTTTTGTTAAGTTGATTGTGTCAAAGTTTGTTCCTGTTTTTAGGAATTAGTTATTTGTATGTTACTTGAGTTTAGGAGAAAGTTAGTGGGTTGTTGATTTTATTTCGTATAAATTCTGAATGATCGTTGAATAAAGGTAATTCAGTTTCCTTCATCCATTGAGTTTTTTTTTTTCACTAAAATACTTACAGGATCTTCAAAATAAAGAAAAGAGTCTCTTAATTTCAAAATCTTCTTCCATGCTCATCTACGCCATTAGAGTGGCTGACCATGCCAAACATTTACCCCTTTTAACATATACTTCTTAATTCAAGCCACCCAAATTGACCCTACCTTAACAAGAAACTGCCATTAGTTCCTTATCCTGCAAGCTTTATTGCAAACCAACAAATCTTTTATCCCTAATCCACCTTTTATTTTGGGGTGACTGATATTTCCTTAACTAACCTTTACTCCTTTAGCTAAAGTCTCATTCTCTTTCCGAAGAAAGGCATTACACAGTTCTATAATATTTTTCAGCACCTTAGTAGAGAAGAGAGAGAAAAAAATTCTATACCAAAAATTCTGCAAACTGGAAATTATTGAATTCAACAACTGAAGTCCACCAGCAAATAAGAGACTTTTAGCAACCCAACTTCTAAATTTGCTAGTTACCTTCTCCACAAGAACCTTACAATCACTCCTCTTAAGACTCCTAGTGATTAAGGGTACTCCAAGATACATTACAGGTAGTTTCCCAAGCTTCAAACTTGTTTATTCAACAATCTCACCCATACAAGCACCGCTAATACTAGAACTATAAATGTTTACAAGAATTCATTTGCAGCCCTGTAATTTTATGAAAAAAAAAAAAGCAAGCACAATGCAAACAACTCGAATGAAACAACAATTTCCTTTGGTAAAAACTAGCAAGTTGTCAACAAAGCATAAATGTGTAAGTTCAACTCTTTTGCACTTTGGATGATACTTCAAAACCCTTGAGAGCTAACCAAATTGAGTAAACAAAACAAGACATTCATTCCAAGAATAAACAAGTAAGGAGACAATGGATCTCCCTGCCTTAATCCTTTAGCTCATGAAATATAACCCACCATTTAAA
Organism: Gossypium anomalum; assembly: GCA_025698475.1. Taxonomy (NCBI): domain Eukaryota; kingdom Viridiplantae; phylum Streptophyta; class Magnoliopsida; order Malvales; family Malvaceae; genus Gossypium; species Gossypium anomalum. The sequence goes on from CM046956.1 coordinate 13,458,008, forward strand.
GGAATTGAAAACTTAGAGTGAGTAACACATGCCATAATCCAAATCCTAAACACCACTAGAAAACCAAAAGCCCCTTTAAAATAAACTGATAAAGCCCTATTTAAGTGAATCAAACGCCTTCCTAAGATCTACCTTGATAGCACACCTTGATGAAATATTTTTCCTAAAATATCCATTCACAATTTCTTATGCTAGCAAAACATTGTCCACTAACTCCCTTCCTTCAAGAAAAGCGCTCTGATTTGAACAAATAATAGCGGGCAGAGTTTTTTATTTATTTATTTATTTTTGTAAGAATCTTTGTAATGTATTTATAAACAATGTTGCAACATGAAATTGGCCTGAAATCAGTGACTTTCGTAAGGTTTTGAACCTTCGAAATTGGGGCAATAATGGTAGAATTGAAAGCAGCAGGCAACTCTCCTAAGTGAAAGAAAAACTAAATAGCTTTCACCACATCCATCCTAACAATATCTCTTGTAGCCTGAAAGAGTTTGGTTGTGTAGCCATCAGGACCAGGGGCCTCAACCCCATTCATAGAAAACATAGTCACCTAATCTCCTCAGCAATGACAAGGGCTACCAACTCCTTTTTAAATGAAGGTTTAGATCAATTGGACGACTAGGTCAAATAGGGCTGCTAATGGGGAAGATTTATAATTTATATTAGGGTAAATTATTGAGCTGATAATCCAATTTTTAGGGGTGTTTTCATTTTGATCACTTAAAATAAAATCTTTGTAATTATATTACCTAACTTTTAGGACGTTTTCATTTTAGTTACCTAACCATTAAATCCTTAATGATGGCTAACTGTACACACCAAATCATGTCCATATCATGTTTACATTTTCATTTTTGTCACCCAACTTTTAGGTCACTTTCATTTTGGTCACTGAAATTTTTTTTTTTTGTTTTAAGTCTTGATCCAAATAAAATAAATTAAGGGTTAAAGTGAAAAGGCGGTATAAACTAAAATAATGCATTTTAAACCCCAATTTGTTACTATAATATTTAAACTAGTTTAATTTAATCTCCTAATTTTTAAATTTTAATTTTATATTTCCAAATTAAAATAAAAGCAAATAACTCATTTTTAACAACTGTTTATGAAACCCAAATTTCTTTTGATTATATGATTTTGAATCTTCAATGCTAAATTAAAAGCGAAGAAAAATACTTTGCAATTAATTTAATTAATTAATTTTATTTTCCATGCCAAACAAAACTCAAAATGATTTTCATCACTTTTTTTACTCAAATAAAGAACAAACAATTAATTTAATCAATTGCAATGATTTTTTTCCTCTACTTTTATCTTAACATGGAATATTTGAGATTATATAATAAAAAGAAATTTAAGTTTCATAGAAAATTATTAAATATAAGTTATTTGAGTAAAATTTAGAGGTTGATTTAATTAATTTACTTATTTATTTATTTAGTTTAAATATTATAGTAATAAATTGGTTAACAATATCAAGGGATAAAAAGTGCAACAATTTATTTAATTGATTTTGATGTTTTGAAATTTAAATTTTAATATTGAAAAAGAAAAAAGAAAAAATTTAAAATTTCAACAATGGGATAAACAAGTATAATTTTAAAAAAAAAATTAATGCATTATTTTATTCTCTCCTTTTTTTTCACTTTAATCATTTTTTATCAGGATCAAGACTAAAAAAAAAATTATTTCGATGACTAAAATGGAAGTGACTTGGAAGTTGGGTGACCAAAATGAAAGTGTAAATATGATATGAACATGACTTGGTGTATACAATTAGTCACTGTAAAGGATTTAACGGTTAGATGACTAAAAGTTAGATGACCAACTAGGTAGTTTACTCTTATATTATTTATTCTAAAAGTGCCCACATTCACTAAGGCCCAAAAAGAATGATGGATGATGGCTTATAGACTGCCATATAAAAGCTCTATCTTAGGCCTTAAAATTTGCCTAAGGTTTTTGGTTTCGAAGAGTAGGAAATTTTACAGCCTTAGCCCTTCGAGGAATGAGGGATGTTTGCTCCAACATCAAGGGTCTACTGAAAGAGGCCAAAATGGGCAAAAGCTCTTATAATTAGGACTGTGACTGTAGAATAAATGTCATCCTTCTCATATCGAGGCATCTTTTCTCAAAGAATAAAATTGAAGATAAAAGTAGATGGTATATTGTAGTGGACACGATTCTTGCAATGCTATTTGCATGATCTTAAGAGAAAGACAAATATCAAGAGACGCAGATTCATAGACGTACACCCAAAGGACATGTCTGTTCATGCTCCACTTCTTTTTTTTTCACATTAGATGTTGATTTAAAATGTGAGACAATGAAATGATGCTATAAATAAATAGTCTATACTGGAATCGGATAAGGATAAAGTGATTAGCCAATGTTACTCGTATAAAAGGTTTCTCAAGGCTAGTTTCTAGACTTGATTCTTCACCTTTTTTTTCAGTTATCCATATCCATATTGTCGAACATAAATATAAAGAAATGATCCATTTAAAAAGAAATCAACATACTGTGTCAAACACATGTACGAATTTACATAATAAAGAGAGTGGCTGTCCTCATCCGAAAATGCCACAAGAATATCAAAGGGAACCAGGGGAAAGAAAAAAAGAGAGTAAGATAAGGTTCCAACATTAGCAGCCACAGCTAGGACCACCACAGGCCACACGGCACAAGTGGAGTTTTACAACATAAATCATAAGTGAAGAAAGGGGGTTGTAACATTTCTATGATAGAAAATTTGGAAACATCAAAAATGATAAAATCTTTTTAGGACTTTTTAGGACGAACATTAATTCCAGGCAAATTAACCCCACACATAAAAATATATGGTCATCAAAAGGTTGTTGAACAGCTTTCTTTTCAAGCAAAGCATCTGGCACTTGCATTTATTACCATCAATTGACAATTTGTCTGGATGAAGAGGGTGAATCAACCTACAATACATGCTCACTGTGGCCTTTGCATTAACTTGTACACTTTTCGTATGAAAGGAGACTGCAGATGTCGAGATTTGAATCTCAAATCGGTTCTTAAAGCTGAAACCATTTAGCTAAATCTCGGGTTTACTTGCACTAAAAGCTTGTTGAAGACTCCATTATATCAATCAACATAGCAAAAGAGATTATTGAGTACTTAATATAGGACTTTTTCTTTAAGGTAAGAAACTCATTGGCCAGTTGAGCAGTCTATGTTATGTTCTGTCAGATAAACGGGTCAAATATTAATTTTACTTGAGAAAACACCAGTACCATCAAATTTCAAGAACTGATATTCTTAACATTTTTAACAAATAATGTTACAAATATGGCAAAATCCTAAATTATATATCTGCAATATTATATATATGTACAACTCTTGGAAATCTATGTCTCTTGTTTTCATGACACCTCAAGGTAAAATATGGTTTGAAGTGCCTGAAAGAGACTAACCATTCACCTGCTTGACAAGCAGGAAAATGAGAGCAAATCATGCATTATCTATACTGACCAAGATAATTATAATACTATACGATATGCTGAAGAATTGTAGAGCAGTAGATCACTTAAAAGGCTTTTTGATAAAATCCATGGATATTCTTCCAAGACTCTTCCCTCTGCATCTTCAACTGCTTGTAGAAGTTGCCAATGAAAATCTCAGCTTTGGTAAACAACTCAGGTCCACTAATCCCTCCAACATCTCCTTCTTCTTCTTCTTCTTCTTCCATCTCTAGCTCTTCCCTATTAACAGCTTCTGCTTCAGTTTCTCCACTTCCTATAAAGAAAAGGCTTGGAGTTGAAGGGCATTTCTTTACTTTATCCACCTTGATAGACCCAACAATGATCTTCTTCTCAGATACAGATTTCTCAACAACTTTATTACCTTTCTTTTCAGTGCTTGCTGTAGGAGCAGCTACATTTGTACTTTCAACACTACCCTTAGCTTCTTGGGTTGTAACTGGTCTTGCTGCAGCATAAGAAGGCCTAGTAAACACTGATCCTAACCCGGCTTCGACTCCGAGTGATATGATAAGAAGATTGAGGATAAAGTAAAGATAAGTAGGCCTCAAGGATGAAGATAAAAGTGGTGCAATAAATAAAAGTGCTGCTACAATAGATAGTGTCAGAATTTGAGATTTCTTGAACTTGTTCATGGCTACCTTCCCGAGTAAATGAAATGGGAAAAAATGGATTTGGGATTGATCAGTATAGCTTAAAGGAAAGAATTTGGTGCTTGAGTTACTGCAAGTAGAGACCAAGAAGAAGCTTATGAAGATATATATAGAACAAAGGAAAAGCGAGAAGATTCATATATTAGTGGAGTTTGTATAATTTATTAATGGCGATGGTTGCATAGCTGTAAATGAATTTATCAGTCGACAAAAGTACAAAAAGGTATCCACGGCAGCAAGAACCTGTTTGATGCATCATCTTCAAATTTCATTTCCATGCCATTCTATTTTGAAATGTTTATTGTGTTATAATAACTATAAATGAAATGGTGTAATTAATCAAAAGTTAAATTTTTTTATTATTGGTCAAGAGTCATATCACTTGATTTTTTTTATAAAATTATAACTATTCAAACAATATTATTTCAAAACAGACGCATATTGAAAGATGCCTCTATGAAGAGATATGAAAATTCCTATAAACAGGAATGATATTTCATTTAGAAATCACACCAACAAGTTCTAATATTCTTTCTATCCTTCCTCTATTCTTTTAATATTATTAGATTATTGTATAAAGAATTACTGCGAAATTCTTTGTAGAAATTGAGTTTCTTGTTATAAATTGCTCAGTGCTTAGTGGGCTATTCTCGTCAATGTAAAACACAAATAGTCATTGGCTTCATTGTATCCTCGAGGTTAATTTGCTTGAAACACTTTTGCACACCGAATATAGGAGGGGCGAATATAACCTTAAAGATAATGGCTTGATACATGCCTTGGAACATTGTCCTATTTCTTCATTTTCTATTCAAGTTTCGTTCATGTGTTCGAGATTTTCCTCACCGGAGATTTGTACTAACAATTTTAAGGTTATACTTCATGATAACTACCACAATACATGAAAGTGGAACACTAAAGAAATTGGTTTCCAACTTTGTCAAACTTGATCGTTTTGATGGTGAAATTTTCCGACAATGGCAAAAAAAGATGCACTTCTTATTAACAACTTTGAAGATTGCTTATGTTTTTTATACTCTAAGACTAGAAGAGAACGAAAATGAATCTGTTGCTGCAAGCTGAGAAAGTCAAAAATGGGACAATGCTGATTACATGTGTATAAGCAACATATTGAATAGTTTATCTGATGGTTTATTTGACACCTACCAAAACGAGGTCACAAGGAATTATAGGATAAATTGGAGACAAGATACATGATCGAAGATGCTACAAGTAAGAAATTTCTTGTCAGACGTTTCAATAATTATCAAATGGTTGATGGTCATTCTGTTATGGAACAATTTCGTGATATTGAAAAATGTTTAATCAATTTAAGCAATATGATATGAAAATGGATGAATGATTGTTGTGTCCTCCATAACACTTGGAAAGACTTTAAAATAAGTCTAAAACATAAGAAAGATAAAATATCTCTTGAGGCTTTGGCAAATCATTTTCATATTGAAGAAGAATATCGAAAGCGAGATCAGAACTTAAATTCTAAAAATGCCAAAGTGCATGTTACGAAGGAAGTACAGACTACTAAATCATCTAAGAGAAAGTTCAAACAGACTAATAGAGCACCTAAGTTCAAAATGAAACAAAAGGGTTCATGCTATCATTTTGGTAAGTTATGACATTTCAAGAATGAATGTCGATTTTTAAAGAAGAATTCATCTTCTAAGGCTGATAATAATGAAAAGTTCATTGCAATGATATCAGAAATTAATATGACACAAGATGATAATGCATGGTGGATTGATATCGGAACAACCAAACATGTGTGCAAAGACAAGCATTTTCACAAAGTTCACACAATGTGAAAATGACAATGTCTTGTACATGGGAAATTCTTCCACAGCAACAATCAAAGGCAAAGGGTCTGTTGAACTACAATTCACTTTTAGAAAAGATTTAACATTGAATGATGTATATTATGTACCAGAAGTTAGGAAGAATTTAGTGTCTGAAAGTTTGTTGAATAAGTTCTGTTTCAAACTTATTTTTGAGGCAGATAAGTTTATTCTATCTAAAAGATGAATTTTTATAGGGAAAGGATATATGTATGAGAGCATGTTCAAACTCAATATTATTAATAAAAAGAAAAACACTATTTCTGCTTATATGGTTGAATCTTCTTGTTTATGGCATTATGGATTATGTCATTTGAATTATAAAAAATTGAATGACATGCATAAGTTAGATTTAATTCCTATTTTTAATAATAATATTAAAAAATGCAATACATGTATGTTGACTAAAATTACAAGAAACATTTTCCCTAAGGTTAAAAGGAAAACAAAGTTGCTTGATTTGATACATAGTGGTTTATATGACATTCATAATACTCCTACATTAGGTGGAAAGAAATATTTTGTTAATTTCATTGATGATTATTCTAGATATTGCTATGTATATTTATTGCATTCAAAAGATGAAACGCGTGATAAATTTAAAGTTTATAAATCTGAAGTTGAACTTCAGTGTGAATTATTTATCAAATGCTTAAGATCGGATAGAGGTGGAGAATACTATAATCCAAGTTATTTTAAATCCACAGGAATTGTCCATAAATTTTTAGGCCCTTGCACACCACAACAAAATGGTGTAGCTGAAAGGAAAAATACAGTCTTGACTAAAATGGTAAATTCAATGTTATCATATTCAGGTCTTGGACAAGGTTTTTGGGAGAATCTATTCTAACAGCTAGTCATATATTGAATAGAGTTCCTAACAAGGAAACTAAAATAACCCCATATGAACAATGGAAGAAAAGGAAACGAAACCTTAATTATTTGAAGGTTTAGGGCTATAGAGCTATTGCTAAAGTTCCAACATCTAAACGTAAAAAGTTAGGTGAAAGAGGAATTGAATGTATATTTATAGGATATGCACATAATAGCAAGACATTCAATTTTAATTAATATTGTTATTGAATCAAGAGATGTTATTTTTTATTAAAATAGATTTTATTTTATTTCAATACAATTACAGCTACAACAATTAATTTATTCTTTAAATGAGAATGAGATTTCATTGGAACAAATTGATAATAATGATGAATCTTGTCAAGAATTAAGAAGTAAAAGGATTAAAAAGGTCAAATATTTTGGATCAGATTTCATTATGTTTCTTGTAGTAGGAAAAGGTGAAAGTATATGCAATAAGATACATTATTGTTATAATACGAAATCTGATCCTATTACATTTGAAGAGGCAATGAAATCTTAAGACTGTACTTTCTAGAAAGAAGCAATAAATGATGAAATAGATTCAATAATGGAAAATCATAGTTGGATCTTAATTGATCTTCCACGAGGTTCCAAACTAGTAGGTTGTAAAAAAATCTTCAAAAAGAAAATAAAGGTCAATGGAACCATTGATAATTTTAAAAGCAATGTTGGTAGCCAAAGGTTTTACACAAAAATAAAGTATTGATTACTTTGATACATATGCTCCAGTAGCAAGAATTGCTACAATTAGACTCTTAATATCACTTACCTCAATATATAATTTGGTTGTTCACCAAAGGATGTTAAAACTGCATTTTTAAATGGTGAATTAGAAAAGGAAGTGTACATGGAACAACAGGAAGGATTTGTTGTTCTAGGACAGGAGGATATGGTTTGTAAGCTTGTTAAATCTCTATATGGACTTAAACAAGCACCAAAGCAATGGCACCAAAAGTTTGACAAGGTTGTTTTAGCTAATAGCTATAAAATAAATAAATCCGCTAAGTGCATATATAGCAAATTTGAAAATGAAAAAGGTGTCATAATTTGCTTATATGTAAATGACATGCACATTTTTTGCACGAACTTGGAACAAATGGAAAATACAAAGAAATTCTTGTCAAACAATTTTGCTATAAAGGATATGGATGTAGTAGATGTTATTCTTGGGATTAAAATAACCCGAGATAAAAACACTAAAGCTTTATCACAATCATATTACATTGAAAAAGTGCTTAAAAAGTTTGATCTTTTCAACTGTATATCAGCATCTACACTAATGGATCCTCAAATAAAATTAGTATCTAATGCTGGTAGGAAAGTTGATCAATTGAAATATGCAAGTCTGATTGGTTGTTTTATGTACATAATGACTTGTACAAGACCAAATATTGCATATGTTGTTGGGAAATTGAGTAGGTACACAAGTAATCCGAGTAGTTTGCATTGGCAAGTTTTGAATAGAGTACATAGGTACTTAAAGAAGACTGTTAACCATGGATTGTATTATAATGGATATACTTCAGTTTTAGAAGGGTATTCGCATGCTAGTTGGATTACAAGTTTGGAAGATCATGTATCTACTAGTGGATGGATCTTTATACTTGGTGGATGAGTCATTTCTTCAGGTTCCAAGAAACAAACATATATTACTGATTCCACCATGGCAGCAGAATTTATTGCATTAGCCGCTACATCTAAAGAAGCAAAATGATTAAGAAATTTTATTTATGATGTACCTCTATGGCCTAAGTCAATTTCACCTATTTCTATCTGTTGTGATAGTAAGGTTACTCTAGCAAAAGGATATAGTCAAGTATATAATAGAAAGTCTAGACACATTAGATTATGACATAGCTATGTTCGACAATTAATATCTGATGGAGTAATCACTATTAATTATGTGAGGTTAAGTGAAATTTTGGATGATCCTTTGACAAAAAGTCTTGCTAGAGATATAGTCAACAGGACCTCAAAAGGGATGAGACTCAAGCCCATTAATTAGAGTCAGCCATGATGGAAACTCAACTCAACGCTTGGTATAACGTCAAGTCTTAAGTTCAATGAGACAAAGTACATCATTAGTATGTGACTGTTAGCGCTATAAATAAATTCATCCTAAGATTAAAGTGCTAGGTACCCGTAATAATAAGGAAAAGATGAGTAATGTACTCTTAATGAATCCATAACATAAATATGTTAGAGTGATATAATTACGAGAACACTCTTGATGGGATCTACCTATGTGAATGGAAGTGTGACCGCTTCTAAGAGCTCAAGGGCTTGGCTCTAACAGCACTCATGAAAAAAGGACACAAACACGTGGCCATAATAATGTCCCTGGATACTATGCATTAACCAATGTTGAAATCATTGTGTGAGATGTGTTCAGTTAATCAAATGGAATAGCTAGTTCAAAGCTTAGTCTACCATGCAATTTCAATTAACTTTAACATGTTTTCACTAAATGAAGGTTCAATCGTAAGACACGTTCATTTATGCAAATTGATTTCCAAGAATATCAAAATCTAAAATATTTTGAAAATGTGGGGAGATTGTTGGAACATTTTCAAATATTTATAGTATTCCAATAACTATAAATGAAATGGTGTAATTAATAAAAAGTTAAATCTTTTGATTATTGTTTAAGAGTCATATCACTTGATTTTTGACAAAATTATAACTATTCAAATAATTTTATTTAAATATTTATAATATTAAATGAATAATTATGTGTCTTTTTAAAGATATTATGATTCAGAAAAGACACTTATTGAAATATGTCTGTACGAAGAGACATGAAAATTCCTATAAATAGGATGAGATTTCATTTAGAAATCAGACCAACAAATTCTAATATTCTTTCTATCATTCCTCCATTCTTTTAATATTATTAGATTATTCTATAAAGAATTACTGCAGGAATTTTTTGTACAAATTGAGTTTCTTGTTATAAATTGCTCAGTGCTTAGTGGATTATTCTCGTCAGTGCAAAACACAAATAGTAATTGGCTTCGTTGTATCCTCAAGGTTAATTTACTTGAAACTCTTTTGCACATCGAATATAGGTGGGGGTGAATATAACCTTAAAGATAGTGGCTTGATACACGCTTTTGAGCCTTGTCCTATTTCTTCATTTTTTGTTCGAGTTCCGTTCATGTGTTCGAGATTTTCCTCACTGGAGATTTGTACTAACACCATGGTAATGCAAAACAACATATTCTCAATTAGATTGGAGCATAAGAGTATGAATATGTATAACTTTTTAGATACAGTAGCTTCCCATTATATGTATTGACAATTCTTTAGTAAATTAAATATTAACGTATCATCTAAATTTTTTTAAAAATAAATTCATTTACTTTCATTTCAGAATTATACATCGATACTATATCAAATATAAAGCTCAAATTTAATCAAAAATAAATAAATAAGTTTGATTATAAGTTGTGCACACACTCTAGCAGAATTAATAGGAACAAAATAATAAACACCGAAAACAACATCAAATATAGATCTCATGTTTTTACTGCTTATAAGTAAATCTCCTAGCTTCCTTAAATCTATTGAAAATGAAAAGAAAAATAATGGGCAAGACTTGGAGATGCCAATGTCACATATGCAACATACATATCTTAATAGAAAAATTAGAGTTGGATTAAAGCTAAATGTAAATTAAAGGTAGCAAAAAAGGATAAAAATGTAGAGACAACAGAACATGCAAGAGGTAGTAGCTTCGGATATTATTGGACAAAGGCTTGATAAGGTCGGTGAAAAGCATGTTCCATGAAAGCACCTTCTTTATTTTTTTCGATTTTGAATAAATACTGGCCTATATGCAAACGTGAGGTTTATGGCCTAAATTAGAAGAATATGACCCCACCTTTGCGGCCATTGTCCTTACTTATTTAAAGGTTTTCTTCCCTTTTTTTTCCTTAACCTTGGAATTTGATTTTGGACTCCTTAAAGAATATTTCTACCCATTTGAATTGGTGCCTTTGTGGTCCTCAATTGCATCTTTAAAAGCTTCAAACATCCAAAATTTTGGGCTTCTTTAATTTATTTAGAGAAAAGCAAGCAAAAGTGTCGGCTGTCGAGGCTAATACGATTATATTATTATCATATAGTAATAGTCACTGACTGAAGACTCACTGACCTAAGACCCAAATAAGCTTCAGGGTCGTCTACCCACCACTCGGTCAAACCCTACCAAATTGATACACACGAGACGTACAGCGAGAGGATAGTTGAAGGGAGCTCGCGATATTGGCTAGCAGGAGTCGAAGGGATTTCACGGTCCCAGCTCGCATACACCCAAGGAATTCGCATGGAGGGGACAGCAAACTCTAACATGGGACCTGGAACGGTACACATGTCCAGCATGCCCGAGGCCTACTCAGAGTGTCAATCTTATTAATAGTGAGGTTAAGTCATGAACAGTAAAATCAAGTCATGAACAATAATAATATGTATAAATACCCGAATGTTTCCTTTAATAAGACAAAAAAAATTTACTCAACATATATATTTTTAAATAGCCAACTTTACATATAATATAATTAAGAAAGATAATTATAAATTAATATAGAAAATACCAAAAAGTTATAATAAATTATTATATTCATCAGCATGAATGATGTAATTAGTACCTTATCATGTTTAATAAAGCTTTTTTTTCTCTCTCATGCAAAATGGTCATCAAATTCAAAGTTGCTTTTGGGTTCCTATTGCAGAATTTTGGATAATTTACCCAACCAAGATAGCTAAAGAATCCCTTTGAATTTTCTAAAGTTGCTTTATATATGTCAATCCTTTCTCATGTTTACTTAAATTTATCTATATTTCAAATCAATTCAATAATAATATAGGTATACTCGAAGTATAATTAAAAATAATATTAAAATTTAAATTACAGGTTAGGTGTTATAATAAGAGTTTTTCTTACCTTAACCAGTAATAGAGAGTTTGATCCTCATTTTAGATATGAAGCGACTTTAAAACTAACGGTCAGCGTCTACCCCATTAATGCACTTACAAAATATGGAATATAGAATTAATCACTGAACTCGTTTCAATAAATACATTGAGAAACCAAAACCAAAAAAAAACTTAAACCTACGTAAGTTTTCACATAAATGTGAGAAAAAATTTTACCCTACCATATTTTTGCCATTTTTTATCTTTTGTCCACATACGTAACATACACATAAACCCTAAATCTAAAAAGAAGCATCTTTTGCCAAACAAAAGAGGGATTCCTTATCTTAATATTCTAACTTTGGAAGAGCTAAATTAATGCCGATTTTCTTTTAAATTAATAAACATTAGCCGCCGATACAGCTAATTACTTGTTGCAAATATGATCATCAGATTGGTTTAAAGCTAATCCATGTGCAGTTGCTAAGGTATAGTCTTGCATATTTTCTTTCGAAAAATTGTTTGTTAACTATAAAATAGGTCAAAAAGGATGTCAAATCTTTGATCCGAATAGGCTTTGGAATCCAAGTCTAGGAGAATTATTCAAAGAATTATATGGTTAATTAATAGAAAGGAATGAATAAAAGGAAAAGTATCAATAAATTATTGGTTGAATTGAGGTTAAGTGACTTCCTTTCAATTAAAGCGAGAATACAACTTAGGGTTTTACTTTAATCGAACTTGAATTAATTTCACTCAAATTACTCTAAATTCATAAAATTAAAAAAAAATGTCATAATGCTTAAAGAAAACTGGATTAAACAATGTTTTAATTACTTTTTTATATATCTTATTTTTCTCGTAGTTGTGCTTGGTGGGCTTGATGGTGACACGGTGTGAGCATTAAAAGAGGGTAATTTGTGTCGATGGATACTATATTTAAAGCATTACCATCTTTCTAGAGAGGGTTGAATCTGGACTTCGTACCGAAATAATGAACAATCCTCATCATACTCTAAATGTTCAAATTTCATTTTTATCAAATTCGTTATATGTTAACCTACATAAAGATATACGTGTATATATATATATATATCATCATAGCAAATAAAGAGATACCATTTCCATTATAAGGTAAGGTTGCCTGAACCTAGACTTAATAGCCTTTTTTCATCACTCACAATTATCCTATTCTATTCACAAAGAGTCACATAGAGTGATCGAAGACAACTCTGCATATGTAACTCCATCATATAATATATCAGATAAATTTGAAACAAAAACAGCTCAACTAATTATATGGATTTTTTACTGATAACTAAAGGATGTTGTATTTTACTCACACCATGTTGATATATATCGGGCATAAATAAAGAAGTATAAAATGATACAAGCATGCTTGTTAGTTTTACTTTTACTTGCATGTTTTCTTCTGCCTATAACGTATGCTTTCATACTGCTTATCAAATAAGCTATTGGGCCTTTAGCAGCTTAAGCTTAGGCATATGTCGTGCCCGTTGGTATTTTTTTGGGGAACTTAATCAAGTAGGTGGGGGTGAAATGAACATCCCTTGTTGAAAACCCTTTAACCATTGCATATGACATATGAGCCGATGTAGCTTTGTCCCAGCTCCGAATATTTCTTTTGGGCCTTAAGAGATCCAATATGGTCTAACCGAATACGAGGTTAATAATATGGACCAAACCCAAACCCGCAAAAGCACTTTCTCTTAAGATTGGCTTTTCTTCATGGGCAATTTTATTTTTAAAGGATTTTGCTTGGAAATTTTAAGACGAATAAAAAGTAAAAATAAAATAAAATAATAGAAAAAATATATTTGATGCATCATCGTTGGCACATGAGTATACTATACTATCAATGAATAATAACATGATAATTCATGAACATTAAACAAAACAAAAATTATGAAAGTAATAATTTTATTTAAATATTAATTAATTATAACTATTACCCTCAAACAGTTGCTAAGAAGCAAACTGTCACGGTGAAGTAGTGACAAGAGAGTGGATACTCTCCCACCATTAAAATAGAAGTTAGTAAACAATTAAAACACAAAGGAATTGTTTACACAGTTTAATTTCTTTTTGTCTGTAGAGCCTAACTCAATAAGAAATATCTACTCTTTTCAACAATTACAACACTAATCTATCACACCCCATGACAATTTTTCTCACTTTGTACCTTGAAGACTTGATACTCTCACCACTAAATTCACCTTATGAATTCAACAAGTAAAATGCAACACCAATGTTTTACTATCAAGATGCATTCATACAATAATATTCATCACTAGAACACATTAAGTGCTTAATTTTCTCTATACATTAACCTACACAAGTTTCTCAATGGAGTAGATTATCTCGAGACTTGCTAACATAAGAAGACGTATCATAACCCCACTAAAACAACAATAAGATTAGTTGAATACAATATAATAATAACAAATAGTATAAATATAGACTCTTGACAGCTAATCAATCAGAGTTACAATCCAATCAAAAATCCACGATTCAAGGATTTACTTAGGTGATCCAATTCGATCCAATCTCCAAAATACATCTTCCAGTATGATATGATATTCAATGATGTGTTAGATATCATCAAAATATTTGGCATTGCCCATAAATACCATTCAATAAATTGTCAACACTTTAAATAGAGAAATTATCATAACACAATTTTAATGGTGAGGGAGTGAGCACTCTTTTGACACTTAATTTGTCAGTTCCATATTTTGAACAATAACTATTATAAAATAATAATAGTTTTTGAGTTTAGAGTTTAAGATTTGGTATTCAAAATTTATGTTTTCAAGTTTAAAGTTTACTGTTTAAGATATAATTAATTAATTTTTAATCATGTCTAATTAAAATTATTAATATTTATTTATAAATTCTTTAGTATTTTTTAATAATAATATATTATATTGTTACTTATTAATGCTACATGAAACTCAAACCAATAAACCAAATATTCTCACAAAATACTTTATTGTTGCTTTAGGAATACAAAATAACTGGAATGTCATTAGTAATTATCATTGGTGCTTGAGGAACACAAAATAACAGTACTATGGCTCACGGGCGGTCCAGGTAAGAGCCGGGGTGTAAAATTGTAATATGAATAAAAATAAATAAAAGAACTGATTGGTTCACATAATTTATTGGAAATAATATTATTTTAACCATTTAATTTAAAATGATTAATTGAGTCTTAACTCAAGTAGGCACTGTTACCATTATAATATCTAAAAGAATGTAAGTTTTTTTTAACAATCTTATTATAGATTATTACAATGCCTAGAACTACCCATAATCTATTCCCAACTCATAAATAGGAAGATAATACACTTCAGCGCACTCGAACACATATCCTCCTGCATTGGCAACAATACTTACGCTAATCGAGCTAAGATTCAATCAGCTCAACGAATATAAATTTAAACGTGCTTAAGTGTGTGTTTTATTGCAATTTAAGAATTTCAAGAGATTTATGTATAAAAATAGCTATTGTGTCGTAAATAAAAATTAAAGTTGTTTGAATTGAATTAAGCCGGCTAATCGTACTAATTAGATTAAAAATGGTTGAGATATCGGTTCAGAAAAGAGAATTGAAGCAATTAAACCAAAAATCAATGAGGGGAAACTTACATATCTTAAAATATGGTACAAGGGTAAGAAATTTCCATTGTCATTGTCAAAATTTGGAAGTAGTAAAAAATGTCTCATTCAAGATCTCTATTTCTTAAACAAAAAGCAACTCCATGAAATTCGTGACTCAATTTTCTAAAATGTACCCTACTTTTTTTTAAAATTATTTTTATTTTGTCCTGTAACATAAATAGTTAAAATAATAATTGTGAACCATATGACTTCATCCACCATTTTTTTGACTAAAGATAAAGTCCAAAAAAAAAAAAAAAAAAAGTTAATCATTGATGCTTGATGAAAAACTTATTCTAAAAAGATTCTTTCCTACCACTTAAATTAATTACATGTGGATTGCGATGTTAACCAAACACAAGTTTGTTTTATTGTTATATAATATTAAATTAAAAAAACCCTAAGATATGGAATTTCCATTATATCCCTTAGTAGGTTGGAATTTCTTCTTAAAGGTAAGTAAGTTCCCAAGAATTAATGAAATTAGTTATAAAATAGGACCAATAAAAAAAATGTAAGTATCATAATTGATATCTATGGATTATGATAACATGTGGGATATGTGGCAATGGCAGGGTTAGGAATGGGACCAAATAATTGGCTATATACTCTTGAAAGATTGATTGACATTGTGTCACTTAGTCATGTGACTTGTGAAGAAATTTCCTACTATGTACCTTTGGTTGGGGCATTGGACCCTACCAAAAATACATATGAAAAAATATATGCTTTGGAGAATAATTCTTCACAAAATAAGGTTTGCTGTTCTGCTAGGTAAACAACACACTTTGTTAAGCTAATACCCTGATTAAATATGTTTTGTCAAGTAAGAGAGTGTCATTATTACTTGTTATTCACGTATCATGTAATCTTATCTTAACAAGTTTCACCGTATATGTATCATGGAAGTCTCTTTCTTCGAAGTTAAATGCATTTTGTCCATTTTATTAAAAAATGAGTAAATTAAGAGCAAACTAATCCATCTTTATTATTTAAAACTGATGTGACTGACGAAATAATAAGACAGTTTCACGTGACACTAACATACAGAATTTAATTTACTTATTTTTTAAATAAAAACAAAATATAACCTAACTCATAATATAAAAATTTCTACGACATTTTATCGTATCATCACATATCTATACAAAAAATTTAAAGAAAGTGTTTGGTAATAACTCAGAAATTAGAGGAAGACAGTGGCAAGGAGACTTGCTTTAAAAACAACATGATGAAGGGGGCCATTATTTCATCACTTGAACCATTACAATTGAGTCCAACAACAATTATTTTTTATTCTTTTTTCCATATTTGCAAGTGGACAAATGTAAAGTTTTGGTTGATCATTAATTAAGCACATTGTGGAGGAAACATATTTTATTTATTTATAAATTAAAAGATAAGTTATCATCATACGATAATTAGATAATGATAATTAAAAAATTCAATCAAATCCTTGGAAATCAAAAGCGAAAACAGCACTATGTTAAAAGATTCAAATCGTCATCACACTTACAAAAGCCGCCAAAATAATATATTAAATCACTTTTCTTAGGAGTAATTAAAAATAATAATGCTTTAAATACTTTCATATTTTTTTAAAAATATATACTTTTTTGCAATTTTTTTAAAAATATTAAAAATTTTCTAAATTTTTATTTTTTTATTTTTCAATTTTCAATTTTTAAATTAACCTTTTTCAATTTCTAAACATTAAGCTTTTTTTAGCTAATTTTTTTTTCCTTTTTTTTGAAATTTTAAAATTTTGAATTTTGAAATAAAAATAAAATTCATTAAAAATTTTGTACAATATATATTTTTGAATTTTTTTAATTTTCTAAAGTTTAAATATTTTTTCATTTTTTATAAAAATTTAAAATTATATATTTTTATGACTTTTTAACATTTATATTTATATTTTTAAATTATTCATATATTATTTATTTTTACTTTTTAAGTCAATATAATATAAATAATCTCAAAAAAATAAAAAAAAATAAAAAAGATTGACAAAGCGCATTCTAAAAGTGCCAAGTATTAAGTATAAAAGTGAGACAAAAGTGATGAGACGAATATAATTTGAGAGTCAAATTGAACATTTATCCTTAATAAAAGATTAACTTTTCTTTTCTTTTTTGTTAGATATTTTTTTTACTTATTTGCCTAGGTATATTCCTCGTATAATTCATTAATTACTAATGGGTTAAAGCTTAATTTATTCCTTAAAGTTATACCCAATTACGAGTTTGAAAATTATTTTTTAAATATTTGATAAAAATGTTGATTAAATTTTAATTTGATTGACATTAATATTATTACATTAATTTAAAGGTGAACACGCTTAAGGTTAAATTAATTTCGAATTTAAGGACTTAGGAGTAATTTAGGCAATGTAACAAAAAAAAAAACTTTGACTAAAATTTTATATATATATATATTAAAATTGTAATTAACTAAATTAGTTAAAATAATAAAAGTCAAAAAATTAAGTGTAATAATATAAATAAAATAGAAGGAGATCTATATTTTTAATTTGCAATATTTGTAAAAATAAAAATGTTTGTGATAATTAGGATGAAATTATTTAAAATTTAGCCTAAGCTTTAATGTCTTACAACATAGTACCGCCTTTTTTATATAAAACGATGTTATACGGTTGTTAGAAGAGGATAGTTAAAATCACTTATATGAAGGAAACTCTATTGTTGATTATTCTTAGATAATAAAAATGTTTTCCTTTACAAAAAAAAAAAATCGATTTTTACATCCATAAATGTTGTGACGTAAACATAAAATAATGACATGTGGGTTGTGATGTTAAACAAACACAAATTTTGTTTTGCAATTATAATATTAATTAAAACGCCCCTAAGATTTGGAAATGCCATTGCTTTTTATTTTTTTCTACCTTCACATTTCTTTTTATTTTATAATTGTTATATATTTTTAAAGGTAATAAACTAATGAGCTCCCCAAAACAGATAACACAAATATAATTAAATTCATATTTTAAAATTACTCGTAAATATGGATAAAAACTTCAAATATCTATAATTCGAATCTGAATTGCTTGTTCAAGTAATTGATAAAGTGTTGATTTTGGTATTCGAATTCACCTTATAATTTTTATTTTTTATATAAATAAAAATTAATTTTAGCGAAATCGAATTTCTTTTTTAGATTTGTATATTAGATGGATAATAGGGTTTAATTCATATTCATATATGGATGGTAATACTTAGATCATTTGCAAAACTCAATGAATATGAAATTTTAAACAAATTTATTTATTCAAATTTGAATAATTCAAAAAATGTAAATATTCAACCTATTGCAATTCCTAAAAACAATCATAGACTTATCAATCACCTTAAGTTTTTATGAGAGCTAAAGGGATTTATAGTATTACCTATTTTGTTTTTATCCTTTGAAGCTATATTCAATTTTTAGGCTAAATTATTCATATACGCAAATATATATATATAGACCAAATAGACTTTGTTTTTTTTAATTTAGGGAAATAGGTTAATTTTGAAGAGCATGTGTGAGCTGGACGCATTTTTTGTATAAGTGGCAGGAAAACTTATCAAGCTGCATGCACTTTCTCTTTAAATCGTATTTTTTGACTTCTTTAATATGATTAGTAATTTTGGTTAAATAGTTAAATGTTAATAGTTTTGTCCTTAAGTCTTGAGTTTGATTCTTCTCTCACTCACATTTGTATTTTTTTTATTTCATATTGTTTTAAGCTTTTTATTATTTTTAATTAATATTTTTAACCTATCATCTCCTCTCGTTAAATTGTCAAATAATAATGATTTTATTCTTGAGACCGAGGTTCAATTCCTCCTCTTCTAAACACATTTGTAATTTTTATTCCAAGCTTTTTTTATTTTTAATTAATAAATATATTATTTTCAATTTTTTAATTCATCTTTTTTATTAATATCTCTTTTATTCATAAAATCAAATAATTATTACAAATATCATTATTTTTAGTAAATATATTTTTTATATGTATAATATTTATTTTTCAATCCATATCATGAGCAGTAAATTTTAGTATTATATATTTTTTATGTGTATTTAAAATATTTCACATATAAACATAATGATATTTGAAATAATTAATTAAAATATTTTACATATAAAAATATTTGAAATATCATACCCACAATGTAGATGAAAAAACAATGATATTTAAAATATTTTACAAATAAAAATAATAATTATATTTGAAATAATTATTTTATCTTATAATATTAGAAATCACCATACCCAAAATATACGTGGTGAAAATAAATATTTGACATATAAATATTATAAAGAAAAAATCTATAAAAAAAATTAGTTGATGTTTATATTATATATAAAGGAGTTATTAATTTCAAATATTTTTAACATAATGATATATATGCACAATATATATTTTTATTATATAATTACATATTTATTATTTGATTTTATGAATAAAAAAGATATTAATTAAAAAGATGAATTAAAAAAATTGAAAACAATATATTTATTAATTAAAAAATATGAAATAAAAATTATAAATGTGTTTAAAAGATGAAGAATTGAAACTGGACTCAAGGATAAAATCATTATTATTTAACCATTTAAACAAGGGAGTTGATATATTAAAAACATTAATTAAAAATAATAAAAAGCTTAAAACAACAAGAAATAAAAAATACAAATGTGAGTGGGAGAGGAATTGAACTTAAGACGTAAGAATAAAACTACTAACATTTAACCATCTAACCAAAGAAATTGATTATTTTTAAAATGTAAAAATAAAAAAAAGAAGACAGATTTAAAAAGAAAGAGCATACGCTCTTTTCACACACTTTCTTCAAAATCGGCTTATTTTCTTAATTTTTTTTAAAAAAAAAAACCTATTTAGCCAATAAACATTTTTTGGCATATTGGTTAATTTACCCCAATTTTATTAAAATAGTTATCCAAAATAAATTTTAAAAATATTAATTAAAAATGTTTATAAGAGGAATTAAACTTGAGACTCAAAATGAAATTACAATTATCTAACCATCTAACTAAAAAAGTTAATGTGTTAAAAATATTAATTAAAAATAAAAAAACTTAAAAAAATAAAATAAAAAATACAAATATGAGTAGGAGAGAAATTGAACTCGAGACTCAAGGATAAAAACACTAATATTTAACTATTTAACCAAAAGAGATAAATTATTAATTAACCAACTAAATAAATATTTTATCAATGCCGCCTAACACAGTGCAACACCAAAAAAATTCTTTAAAGAAAAAAAAACCTAATCATATCAGAATGATTGGAGAAAAGTAGAGGTGATGTCGTCAGTTAACCAGACAATATCGAAGAGTTTATGTAACAAATGCTTATTTTGGTAATTAATTTTCTTTTATTCTGTTTGAGTAATTAATTAATTATTTCGTGTTGGATATGCGGTAATGCAAGGTTAAGAAGTGGCCAAAGCATTGGCCATATTCTTGAAAGATTGTCAGATATTTTTGTTAATCAGCCATGTGAGGTCAGTTCCTAATTTGGACCATTGTTTGGGACACTGGACCCCCTCAAATGGACATATGTAAACTAAATGCTTTGGCAGGAAATTTCTTATTAAATGATATCTATATTTTCTTCATATTTTCTAGATGTACGTTTTGGTTAATACTTACGCACTTGCTTTTCTTTTCTTTTTTCTTTTAGTAATATCATCATTTTAATTCTACTTAAAATCATGTATGAATTTTCTACCTATCTAACATATATTAAATTAAATCTATTAGTTAAATCTATTATCTAACGCAACATCAATTTAATTGAAAAATAATTAATTTTTTTTACAAAATAAATTATATTATTATGAAGATGTTTTTTATTTTTTTATGTAAAATTATTAAAAGTTTACACATAGTCTCACTATGAAATTACTCTTAATCACATTGTATATTTCTATATTGTTTATTTTTAATATTAAGGTAAATTATCTAGTTATTCATCAACTTTTAGGACGTTTTCATTTTTGTCAAAAAAAAATCATTACAATTCGTAACCTAATGTTTATGGTGCTTTCATTTTATTCACCTAAACGTTAAATCCTTAAGACTGTACACGCCAAATTATGTCCATATCATGTTTACACTTTCATTTTGGTCACCCAACTTTCAGGGAGCTTTCATTTTGGTCATCGAAAAAAAATCTTTTTTAAAGTCTTGATTCGAGTAAAAAAAAAAAAAGGATTAAAGTGAAAATCGATAGAAACAAAATAACGCATTAAAAATTTGTCAATTTGTACTTGTTTATCCCATTGTCGAAAATTCTAAATTTCTTTTTTCTTTTTTCAATCATGAAATTTTAAATTTTAAAACATCAAAATCAATTACATAAATTGTTGAACAAAATTTATCCCTTGATAATGTCATTTCATTTGTTACTATAATATTAAAATAAATTAATTTAATCTCCTTCTAAATTTTAAATTTTTATTTTATATTTCCAGATTATCCTTAACAAAATCAACTCAAATAACTCAAGTTTAATAATTGTCTATGAAACTTAATTTTCTTTTGATTATATAATCTTAAATCTTCCGTACTTAGCTAAAAACAAAGAAAAAATCTTCTTAATTAATTAAATTAAATACTTGTTTTTCATTTGGGTAAAGAAATGATGAAAATGATTATAGTTCAGAGGCTAGTGAATAAAGCCAATATAAAATAAATAAGGAAAAAAATTGTTAAACTAAGTCTTATTGGATAATATGTTTTTATATAATAAATTAAAATGTTTTTGAATAAAAGTAAAGTTGAGCAATTTCATAAAATCAAGTTGAAATGGTTTCAATTGAGTCAAACATTTTCAAATATGTTTCAATCATTTTCAAACAAGTTAGAATTGCTCCAGGGCAAAAAATATCGATACTTTTTGTCTAAGTATCGAACTTCTACAAGATATCAATACCCCTTTGTTAATCGATACCAAATTTGTAACCTTTGCTAGGTATCTATCTAGTATCAATACTTTTTAGTATCGATAAATCCCTCAGGTATCGATATTCTTGCTCCAACGATCACTAAAATCAACATTAATGACAAAAAGTATTGATACCCTTTTAGTAGGTATCGATACTTGTTGCTGCAGGTGAAGTTAATGACCTGGTATTTCATCCCTAACGGCCATATTCACTTCTACAACAACCACAACGGCTGGAACTCAATTAGAGGGTATAAATATCATCTTCCAAAGGTTTAGCAATAACAAGAGCAATGTGCAAAGCTTAAAAATAAATCAAAACAACCTAGAGCTTAATTCTTTCATACCTTTTCTTGTAAACACTTGTGAGCTTTCATTGTATTCATTTAGCTCAAGTGTTCTTCTTTGTATTTGTGCTTAATTGGCAAATATCCTGATCTTGTAAGGATTATTTCTTTATTTATTTTTCTTTGAGAGAGAGTTAATTCTTAAGGTTTGGGTAGAAATCTTAATGGAGTCGTATATTAAGATTTTAGGGTATAAATCTTAAGGGAGATTGTAAGGTTAAACACTATCCTCCAAGGTTGTCAAATTAGTGAATTTGGGAAAATCCTTAGTTGTGGTAAGCTAAAGTAGTGAAGTAGGGAATTGGGGCCAAACCACTATAAATCCTTGTGTTCTTTCTTGCACAATTTTTATTGCTTCCACCACAACATCTCAAAGGCTAATTCAACTTCTCTATCAGTGTTCTCGAGTTGATCCTTCTGAGCTAACAAAAATCATCTCACACATTAAACAACAAAATCATCCACAACATTATTAAAAAAATCTACAATAAGATCATACTTTACTAAATATATAAAATGGATGTTTACAAAAAAACATATATAAAGTTGTGTTCGTGAAACTTTTAGAGATTTTGTCTTATTTTTCTTTAGTTTATTTGTTATATAAATTCTTTAATATTTAATATTTAATAGTTTTTCTACTTTAAAATTTGTTATAAAAAATAGGAAGAGTATTAGGTATACTGGCAATGTTTTTTTTTTTTTTATTCTACAAGTAACTTTAAAAAATTGACAATGTCACTTTTATCTAAATATCTATTTTTTAAAAATATTTTACTATACCTTTATACGTCACTTGTTAACCCCTAACCCTACGTGTGGAGTCTAAAAACTCCACTGACAGTGTACCAAATATTTTTTCAGAAAAATTATTATATATATTATAATATAATTCATGCACCAGCCGGTGCAACCGAATTGGGTAGAACAAGCCAATGCAATCAATATGTGTTGGATCTAGTGCCCTAATTATAGTATTTTTGTTTGTAAACTTGTAAACTTGCATTTTTTCAAACAGATTTATTTAATAAAATTATTCATGAATTACATTAATACCCTTTGTATATTGTCCTCAATGGTTTTTGCATGCAAAGAAAATGGAAACAAATATTAGGTCACCGATTATCTAATGTTTAACTAATACTAAGTGATATTACGTGGTCGGATCGTAATACGGAAAGACAACTTATATTAGTAGATGAACCTAAACATATTCTTAGTTTAATTGGAAATGAGAAAAATGGTTGAAAGGCTAATATATTGTCTATCAAGTCCAATTTGGAAGATGCTTTGTCTTGAGCATTAGAGAGGATGACTTCCAGAAGATGAAGACATAGATGTGACTGATTGAACAGAGAGTACAACGACAGGACCTAAGTAGAATAGATCTTAAATCCGTTTATGGATTTATTCACTTGTGACGTTCATAATGTGGCATACCTTAATCCTGAATAAATGATGGACTATGTATGCATGACTCATATACTTTGATGTAAGTAAAAGTCTGAGTTCAAATAGATAAGTAGCTGAAAGCTGATGCGCTAGGTATACGACTTTGCAATATGTAGCATCATTCACAATAGTTGAATTCATAGCCCAAGACACGAGTAACTGATATCCTCACATTGGCAGTACATGATATATGAAAAGTAAATGTGGCCACGGGTCATTTATCTTTTTACTATTTGATTGTAATTGACTTTTCATGAACGAATGTGTAATAGTTACTATGAAACAAAATAGGATCATATTGGGAGAATGGATTTATCATAAAAAGATTAAGGATATCGTATGAGGGTAACACACCTTTGACAAGGTCATTAGATGAACACTGATTGAGTAGCTTTCATAATGGTATGTTATTAGAAAGAGCTCAGTCTTGATACTATAGTGGAATAACTTCGTGACTAAATGAGTTTATAATTAATAGGCAAAATTTTGGAACTTAATTATAAATAATTTGAGCCCTACTCATATATGTCCACTCGGTCCATCTGTTAGCTCATTGAAACCATAAATGAATTGCATATTAAATCAAATGAACAAAAATATATAAAAATGATAAAGTTAGAGAAATGCGTTACATTCGAAAATGAATGTGGTTTTCATTAAGTATGGAAATGACTTGAGAATTAATTTAACTTATTCAAATTATTATTCAATTAGATAATTAAACTTCAAAAATTGAATTAAACTAATTGGTCATGGTGAACCCGTTGAATATAGAAATTAAATATATTTTTCTTGTAGATTCTTTTATGGTAAAGTTGTCATCACTTAAACAAAATTAGAATTGAGTTGAGAAAATTATTTAATTAGAAAATTAATTTATTTAAATTAATAAATAATATTTATTTTGGGAGATAGAAAAACATGTATAGGGTTGGATTAAATTATAAAATGTTTGGTTAAATGTCTAGGAAGCACATATAATTGGACTCGATACAGAAAAGGCCTCAAACTTCTCATATTAAGTATGAGGGGCAGCAACCCTAGTATTATTAATTAGGGTTAGTCGCCCTTCTTTCCTAGTTCAACTAGGAGATCAGTTTTTCTATTAAATCAGTATTATTCGTATTCTACTAATTTAACTAGGTTTCACTTCCTCTCCCTATAAATAGATGGCACCGGTAGGGCAAAAACATACAACAAGATATATACAACTTTGAAATGTTGTTTATTCGACCCGAAAATAATTAAAACTTATTTCTAAGTATAAATTCTATTTTTCAGAAATAACAATTTTATCGGTTTCTATAAGAGAGAGATTTTTTTCATGGAAATTAAGACAATTATTTATAGTTTTGTGTTTGATTCGAAATTGTTCGAGTCCACACTTGAAGTGATTAGTGGTTCGAGAATGACAGAGAAGGTCATTTGGTTAAAAGTCGAGAACGTCTAGGATCCGTCTCGCTCAAACCACACGTATTTTTTCGGGAAAAGTGTCACATCTCAAAAATCGAGTTAGTATAATCGGGGGTTAGTGAATCAGAAATTGTAATTAGGTTAGATAATTAAATAATTAAGGATAGTTAAATTAGATATTAAAATAACTAGAATTTAAATTTTAGGTTAAAAAATTAAAATTAAGTGTTCGAGAATTAATTTGGTTAAAAAGGATTTTAAAAACGAGATTTGATTTGAAAAGAATTTTGAAATTGGCTTTAATTGAAAACCAAGGGCCAATTTGGAAAAGGAAGAAAACTGTAAGTGGTCAAAGAGGCAAATGCCTAATTTTTTAAAACCTAGTTGGCTATTTAAAACCACCCACGTTTCTTCCCTCTCATTCTTCATCTCTTCAAAAATTTTGCCAAACATCAATTTTTGTTTTTCTCCCGAAATTAGTTCATCTTTTTTATTTCTAAGCTCTTCAAACACAAAATATCCTTTCAATTTCAAAGAATCCTTATGATTTCATCCTCAATTTCTCTAAAGTTCTTGACATGTTCAAACTCAAATTTGCTTTATAGCTCATTGATTTTGTAAAATTGAGGTAACTTTTGACTTTTTCATTATTAAACTAAGCGTTTTAGCTTTTTAAATTGAGTTTTAATCAATTAATTCATGATTTCAATATATCCTTTGATTTTAAGTTGATTTTAAGCTTGAAAATGGTGGATCCCATTTTATTGAGTTAAAGTATTGTTTCAAAGCTCTTTTCAATTTATTTTGATCCTATTAGAAGGTTTTTAATCCTAAGTTAACAAATCTTTAAGTAATTTTGATAGATTTGAATAATCTTTTCACTTTATAACTCTTTTGGCTTAATTTTTTGAAAAAATGAGATCCACAAAATTTTACTAAATTGAAGGTTTAAATATGTAGTTATATCATATTTAGGAATATTAGGATCAAAATTAAGGTTTATAAATAAAATTGAGTGGTGAAATCATATTTTCGACAAAACTAGCTAAGTTTTCGTTATAAAGATCTAGAGGCTTTGATTTTTAATTTTAGAGTGATTTAATCTTATTTGCTACTATTTGTAATGCCTTTGTATTGTGTTTGATGTGTATGTAAAGTGTCAACTCATTTGGGAGCCTCAACAAGTAAGGACAAAGGCAAACAAAAGCTCATTTGAGCTTGTTGTGGAAGCTAATTGCTAAGGTGATTGATCTTGTGTGCTATAGTTAATGCACAAAATCGTGAGTTAAAGGGGGCTTAGGTGATCAAATTGTAATAGCCTAAATTTTCAGTGGTGTCGGAACAGTGATTTGAGATCACTAAATTCAACAAATGAGTAGAAAATATTATTAATTTAGTGAATATAAGTTAAATGTGAAATTAGGAAAATTGATGAATTAAGGGTAAATTTGGAATATTGTAAAATTTACTTAATAAAGCTAGGACTAAAGTGGAATTATCTAAATTTCTCTTTATTTTTCTGCATTCTCATCAGCAAAAACACCATAGAAGGGTTTTCTTAAGCTGGGTTTTAATATTTTTACTGCAAGTAAGTTCAATTCTTGATTATTTCTTGAAATTTTTGTGTTTTTATGACTTTTACAACTAGGTCCACTTGTTGAATTCATTAGTTTTTTATTCTATGAAAGAAATTGGAAGTTGATATGAATATGTGCTAGAAGTATATGATGATTTAGCATGGAATTAGAGCTTTAAATTGTTTATATGCTGATTTTATTGAAAGAATTGAATAGAAAGTGAATGTTTGGGGACCTAATGATGAAAGAGTTTGAAGTTAAGGTTTTATGTGGAAATTCTGAATTTTAATAGTTGTGAAATAACTTATAATGTCTAGGTAAAGTATTAATTGAGAAAAATCAGCTCAATTGAGAGGATAATTGAGTAGGGATGAAATTGTTATTTATTAAAAGCTTAGGGAAAAATAGTAATAAACAGCTTGCACTAAAACAATTTTGGACAGCAGAAGTAGACTAATTTTAAAAAATCACCATAAATTTTATAAATTGAATTAGAAGATGAAAAAAATATGAAATTAAAGCTTATTTAGATAATTTCTCATAGAAGAAACGGTGTAAGAAAAGGATTTTTAAATCATGAGATATAATGAATTTTGTGAGACAAGGTCAGAATGAATTCGGGTTCCCCTATTCTGACTTCGAAAAATCATAAAAAATTGAATAAAAATAATTAGGGGCTTAAATTTATATGTATAGAATCCTAAATGAGTTTATTTTCAATAGAAGAAAATTGGAACATATCTAAATTCCGTACGAGGAGATAATTAATTTTTAGTGAAGAAGGGTCGGAGCTGTCAGACAGCAGAACAGGGGTGACTTTAAAGAATAAAATGTACTTATTGGCTAAACCAAAAATTCTAAAAATTTTATGATAAGAAGATATTTTGAGTCTAGTTTTAGGAAAAATTAGAAGATCCTAATTTGGAGTTCTGTATCTCAAGATAAAAATAATTTAGTGACTATGACATGGATGGACAACATTGAATATACATAGGTAAATAGTGAAATTTCAGATAATGTTACTTATAAGCGGGTTATAAACATTAAGGATGTGAAATAGAATGAATGTGAATTCAATACTGATACGTGAAAAATTTTATATTATAGATCAAGAAATCGAGAATAAACGAGGAAAATAAAAAATTCCGTAATAGTTCCAGAAATCTCTACAACTACTGCAAATTGTTCCGGGTAAGTTCGTACGGTTAAATTATTAAATTTCAATGTTATTTTATGAATGGTGATTAATATTTATGTATGTTAATTTTTGAAAATAATTAAATTATGTACAAAATTTACAAAATTGAACTGAGTATTTCGGAGGAACGGAATGCAGGAAATGAGTACGATTGTTCGGTGAAAAAGATGAATTGACGGTAAATTACCCAAGTAAACCGAGATTCAACATTTGTTGTGATTTCTCGTGTTTTCTTTCTGTTTATCTCTTACAAGCTTCCGTTAACTCATATGAGTTTCAGTTAACCCTTTTGGGGTTTCAATTCACTCGATGAGCTTGATTAGCTTTTTAGGCTTAGTTTAGCACTTATGTGCTTGATTAGCCTTCTAAGCCTGCTTAGTAGCACTTATGTGCTTCAGTTAGCTCTCGAGCTTCCGTTTAGCACTTATGTGCTTCAGTTAGCCCTCGGGCTTCCATTTAGCACTTATGTGCTTCAGTTAGCCTTCGGGCTTCCGTTTAGAACTTATGTGCTTCAGTTAGACTTCGGGCTTTAGATCAGATGTACTCAAATCCATAAGTTGTTCTTTAAATGGACAAGTTGGTAACTCGTAATTGTAACGTGTGGAAAAAGAAATGTAAGTAATGTTATCATTATTATTATTGAGCTCAATTAAGTAAATTATTTTTAAAATGAGATTATGACTTACAGGATGAAAGTAACTTACTTGAAATGTCCATATGATTTGAATTTTGGAAAACTAATATTTGGTAAGATTTATGGTTAAAACCGACGAACTTACTAAGCTCTAGTCAGCTTACTTGTAATGTTTATTGCTCTTTGTAGATTAACGGGAGGGTTAGAGGATCGGATCATCACGCTCAAGTCACACTATCTCGATTTTTCGGTAGATTTTGTTATAAACACTTTAAATGGTTTATATGGCATGTATAGGAGCTTATATGACTATATTTTGTATCAACTCATGAATATATTAGTTAAGTTAATATAAGTTGATATATGATATGAATGGAAATTAACTAAAATGTTTAAATACTACTTGAAAGTATGAATGGATATAATATTAGATAAAATAAGGATTAGTAATATTGTTATGAAACGAATGTGATTTGGATGAAAATTGTATTTGTTGAGTTGTTGTTGTGTGATCGTCGATTTTCCGTGTGATAAGTTTTATAAATTTCTAATGACTCGTTCTTGAAACTAACTAAGATCACGACGTAGGCAAGTATACCTATCGAACAGTAGTATAGTTTTAGCAAGACCGGATTGTCGAACCCAAAGGACTATGAGTACTAGTAATGACCGTCTTTTTATTATCTAGCCGAATAAAAGAGGATTGTTTTAACTAACTAATTAAACTAAGAGCTTGCAGAAAATAGAAATTGGGAAATTGCTATTGTGGAAAACGATTGATTGAGACAATATCTAAGGAAAAATCCACCTAGACTCTTACTTGTTATTCTGGCTCCGAACAGGATGATTTATTAATTCAACTTGTTCCGTAGTAATCCTTAATGTATATTATTATCCCTTTCGAGACTAACAACGTCTAATCCCTAGGTTGAATAACCGAGAGTTATCTCTAATTAACACACTAAGGTTGCATTAACTCGATCTATAGATTCCCTTATTAGGTTTTACCCTAATCCGGCAAAATCTTGTCACCCTATCTCTAGGCGCGCAATCAACTCCGCTTAATTACGACAAAGTTACTCTTAGTCAGGGTCTATCCCTCCTCCAACTAAGAGTAGTAACTTGAAGTGATATCCTGAAATACCAAAACAAGAACTAAGAATAAGTTAAATATTTATCATACGATTCAGAAATAATAACAAGGTTTAGTCATAGGTTTCATCCTCCTTAGGTATTTAGGGGTTTAGTTCATAACTAAACAAGAACACATATCATAATAATAAAAATTACAAAACATAAAGAAAACCCAAAACTCCTGAAGGGGAGGTTGAGGAGAGATCTTCAGTCTTGATAGTGGCCCCGGCTTCTGAAATGGATCAATCGGCTTCCTCGGAGTAATTCTTTACTCCCTATTCTTTGTCCTCATTTTCTTCCTCCTTTAGAGTGTATTTATAGGCTGTGGAATGCCTAAGAAGCCCTAAAATTTGGCCTTTTCCGAATAAAGCTTAATTAGGGTTTGGCAGGGACACGCCCGTATGGCACGGCCGTGTGCGATTACTTCAGGCCGTGTTCGAGCCTGTTAGATTGGCACGGGCGTGTGAGCTGCCCATGTGAATCGTGCTTCAATTCTGCCTGATTGACATGGCCGTGTGATCTGCCCGTGTGAGGAGGTCCAGGCCGTGTTGATTTCGTGCTTTGGCCATTTTCTCTGTTTTTGGCCCGTTTCTCGTTCCTTTCGCTCTCCTATGCTTACCTAAGGATAAAACATGAAATTAAGGCATTAGGAGCATCGAATTCACCAAATCTAAGGAGAAATCATTCATAAAATGTGTTAAGCATGGGTTATAAATATGTATAAATTACGGTTTATCATTGTGTTGAATTGGTTGCAAATTTGAAATTTGCAGGGAATGTTAGATGTTTCTAAAGGGGTTATATTGAATTTTTTTAAATAATAATAATTATATTACGAAAAATTTTCGGAGTACTTGAATAAGTCCCTGTTCATTTATAATCCGTGATTTAGGCCTCGAGGGTTCATAAAAGAGATTTAACGATTTAATTTTAATATATTTGTTGTTTATTCATGAATTGTTTGTAAATTAACCAATATGTTTGGTAACACCTCGTAACCCTATTCTGGCGACGATTTGGGATTAGAGGGTGTTACACAAATCATCTAATCTAATTCCTTGAAGTAAGTGTTCCTACTTTATCTTTGTTAATCTATAAACAAGCTTACTTGTGTTATATTAAGCTAAAGTGTGTGATGTGCATATATGTATTGGATATATGGTTGAATATGCCTTGTGGATAGCTGGTATTATGCACATATCTCTGATATGAAAGTAAATTTGGCTCAATGAGCAAAGTGTTAGCACTTGTAGTGTAATATGTGAACATGTGTAAGTGTTTGGCCGTGGTAAAGCATGATATGTGTAGTGTGCATAAACCAGAAAATAAATGTGTGAAATGGATATATTGGCCTTGTGAACCTTTGAAAACATTGGATATAGTTGGAATGCCATAGGATTTGAGTACTTATTTATATGTTTTGTTATTTGGACATGTGAAGGGATAAGGGAATGTACAGCATTGCTCCATTCATGGGACAAGTTGGTGTGTTGGAGAGTGTTAGCTTTATGCTACACTTACTTGGGACATGTAGACTCGTTTGAGTCATAGTGTGATAGAGATTCTAGTATCCAATAAGAGCCATTGTTATGCATTTTCATTTTCACAAGTTACCAATGTATCAAATGATATGATTTTTGATTATGCTATGTCATAAGTTTATTGAGCATACTTGCTTTAACTCTTGTGTAACACCCCTAACCTATATCCATCGTCGGAATCGGGTTACAGAGCATTACTAAAATTTACAAATCAAACAGGCAGAAATTTCAAGCATTTCATATAATATAATATTCAGATTAGAAACCAATCAATTTCATACATACTATCCCTTATTCGAGCCATTGAGGCCTAAAACATGCGTTAGAAATAAGTTGGGACTAATTCAAAAACTCAGAAAAATTTTCAAAGCTGTAGGGTTCACATGGTCGTATGGGTATTCGAAATAGGGACACACGGTCGTATCCCAGCTCGTGTTTATACCTGTGTAACTCTCTAACTTGGGTCATATGGCCAAGCTACACGCCCGTGTGTCAAACCATGTGCCCTTTTGAAATGGTCTCGCATGCTCGTGTACTAGCCGTGTAGACTCGAAATGAACCTTAAACAACAAATTTACCGTTCCTTGCAAGCTTGGACAATAAGCAACTCAAAAATCATTCATTTAACCTATTCAAAATACGATCAAACACATCCAAATTATATCAAAAAAATCATCCTAGATGTCTAACCAATGTACCCTCATTGGTACCTCATTTGTATCATCAAAACATATCATCAAAGCATCATTCAAATCCAAATTATAAACTTACCAAATTCAATCCATTTTTCCTAGTTTATAAGCATTTAAACACTAACTTAAATTCACACGTACATATCTAGATTTGGTTCAACTTATCATGCCATAATATGGCTTCAAAAACAAATACATGTTTATATATATATACCAAACCAATAATAAACTTATAACCTTATTTACAATCAATCCACAAAATAATTATTATTTAGACACCCTAGGTATATGCCAACACAAAAGATAGACATCGCCACATTTGAGTTTGGAACCGTCGTTAGATGCTGAATCGACGATCAAATTAAGTACCTAACTTGCACACGAAAAATAAAATCGTACGCTGAGTATAAACTCAGTAGTATTTCTATAATCTAAATAATTAAAGATAAGATAATATAACATGCAAATATTAATTATAAGCACAATTGAATATTTAAAACCACATTTATTCATACAATGGCATTAATCGTGCAATACTCAATTCATAAATACATCATTATATACTATACTTAATTTTCATCACTTGCTATATAATAGCTTTCCATAATTTGTTCCACATTTAATTTAAACTGTAACGCCCTAATTTTCTTATTTTCGTTTCTGTATAATTTTGACACAAATATCTGTCTGCTTCAGTGGTTAAGTGTTTTGGGTGTGTGTGAAGTCTAGGGTTTAAGCCCTACTTTTAGCAAATTTTGGTTATTTTTAAATCCAAGCCTTATCCCTGATCAGTGAGCTCTTATTTAATTGCCTGTGAATTCATATCAGAATGAGTATGCTAGTTCGAGTGGTAAGGGAGTCAATGTGTTGGAGGTTCTGAGTTTGAATCCTTGCCTTAGCAAGGGTGCTAATTTTTGCTTAAATATCTATTAAAAAGTTTCGGTTGAGCTGGATTTCTGAGGAGTTATGAGTTTGTGGGAGTAAAATTAAGGATTTAAGATATTGTTGTGATCAGTTTTTGTTTTTGTTTCTTTTCAAAAATTTCGTTTCTCTCTCTCCCTCTCAAAATTTTGACTTCAATTATTCTTCCTCTTCGTGGCACTCTCGATTTTTCTCTTTTTGTTACCTTTCTTTTCTGTTCAAACTATTGTCGATCTCTGTGTTGGGTTCTGTGTCTTCTGCTCGGGTGGCGGTTGGTAAGTGCTCTGGAAGTTTTGTGCAATTGTTGGATGTTTCGGTTATGTTAATGATGTGTATCTTTTTGCTTAGGAGTAGATCAAGGGGCTGGGAGCTTTCCATCGGTACTGTAGTTACGCGAAATCACCGTTGTTCGTTATAAGGTAAGGGATTTGATTATTTAATGGAAAGAGCGGAGTCTTGGTTTTGGTGTTAGTATCGATTTAAGTGACTAATTCAATGGTTTATTGGTCAATTTTAGGAGCTGGGTGGCTCGGAGGTGTTTTCGCACCGAAATCGTAATAGGTGTGTACCCGCAACACAGAAAACGAGGCTTCAACAAAAGCCAAAAAATGAATCTATCGACGCCACACGGGCGTGTGGTCACCCGAATGGATAGCCGTGTGCGAGACACGGCCGTGTGATCGATGTAAGCATGTTCGTGCGTAAGACACAGCATTATGGTGGCTTGAGTGTGGCTGTGTGGGCCACACGGGCTAGGCCAAGTTGGGCGTGTGGGCCTACACGGGCGTGTGGATTTTGGACCAGGCCGTGTGGGCCACACGGGTAAGGTCAATCTGGGCGTGTAGACTACACGGGTAATCCAAACGGGCTTGTAGGCTCATAATTCTGAAATTTCTCCTAAGGTCGCACGGGTTGCTCCGATCGACTGTGGGCCTACCGTAGGGTATGTAAGGGTTAATTAAACCCTAATTATGTTATGATATTTTGATAGATTGATCTGAGTAGGATACTAAGTGTATACCTGACTGTATCGCTATATGTATATCTGTTATTTGTATAAAAGGCATGTTGAGCATGTTTAGCCTGATAAATCTGAATCTAATTTCTGCATCTGTTTTTGGGGTGGGTTTATATATATGAATGAAATGTTCTGAGAGGCGACATTCGCCTATATTCTGCCAGCTAGGCTGCATGTTATCTAATATATGTCGTAACGACACGATATGGTGTGTAGGGTTGAGTAGGCGTTTTTAACCCCACATGGTGTAATGGGATGGTTAGAGATGGTGCGTAGAGGATGGGGATAGGATTCTGATTTTCTTTATCTGTTATCTTATCTTAGAAGGACATGAGTCCGAATCTGTATTTGAATATATTTGTATGAGATTTCTGTATGTTCTGCATGTCTAAATCTGTTGGGTTTTACACTGAGTTTATGAAAACTCACTCATGTTTGTCTGTTTTGTTTAGGTAATCCACAGACTTAGGTGGATCAGTGCGGCAGAGACTCGGAGGTGACCACCTAACTGAAAACTGCTTCACTTAGTAATTTACGTTTTTATTTAATTAATTATAATTATGTTTTTGGTAATCATTTTGAGGGTTGTAACTTTTGGGACTCTCTGAATTTTGTTTTGGGTTTTAAACTGTTGATTCTGGTTTGC
The DNA here is from genome assembly GCA_025698475.1 of Gossypium anomalum. Classification (NCBI taxonomy): domain Eukaryota; kingdom Viridiplantae; phylum Streptophyta; class Magnoliopsida; order Malvales; family Malvaceae; genus Gossypium; species Gossypium anomalum. Next base: position 13,493,055 of record CM046956.1, read on the forward strand.
TGAATTTCTGCATGCTTGGTAAATTGTTTTATGAAATTGAGGGTTTTTACACAAAAAGAGGTTTTTCCTAAAATAACAAATCGGGTTTTCTAAAGTATGGAAAATTTGTTAAACTTCCGCTGTAATAAGTGTTTTGACAAAATTAACTAATTGAATAACGTTATCAGTTTATTTTGAATGAACTCGTGGTATTAAACTTAAAGGGTTTAGCAAGACAACTCTGTTTTCAAAACCCATTCCTTGTGGCATCATTAGATTCGGCCATAACGTCTAGGCCGAGTTTGGGGTGTTACATAAACAATGGCACTATCCATTCCATATTCAATTCATGAGTATATAAGTCATGTATTCCATGTATTTACAACATATTTCACATTCTATTTTCAATTCACTATATCAATTCCATTTCTCATACCATGCCATTTCAATATTAATTATAAAACTTTATTATTTTTTTACCCCTATTAATACGACTTGGGCTCGGACGGATACACGGATCCAACCAAAACACACTAGTTTGGCACCCAGTGCCTCATCAAATAATTCGAAGTAATAGATTGAAACCTACTGTCTCATCAGCTAAACCGAAGTAAATTAGCACCCAGTGCCTCATCGAATTAATTCAAAGTAGTAAATTGACACCCAGTGTCTCATCAACTCGAAGTTGAAGAAATCCCTGAACTCTTCCAATCCTATGGCATGCCATCTATATCCGACTCAGCCCGATACAGTTAATAGGGTTACATTTTATTTTTAAAATATAACCAATATCCAATATCAAATTTTCATATAATCACATTATCACATATATACATATGAATTCAATTCAATTCATATAAATTTAATAAATTCATCATATACCAAATCAATCCATTTCAATTGTAAAATACAATAGTTCTCACCTCCAATACTTACCATATACAAGAAATCAAAATGCAATAATTTTACAATTTAGTTTGGATTATAGAAATACAAACCAGGAATTTCGAACTATTCGACGTCGAGTTTATCTTTCCCCTTTTTAGTCAAGGATTCCGATACGACGTTAGCTATGGAATTAAAACAATTAAAATTCAGCAATATAACACAATTCAATTTCATATTGAATATTTGAATTTTGGCTCAATATTTGCCTAAATTTCAATTTAGTCCCTAAACTGAGACTAATTTTTATTCTTCATAATTAATCTTATAATTTTACAAAAATTTCACTTTAATCTAAATCTAACTCTCTATTTTCACTTAAACACCTAAATTTTGAATTTTTCATAATTTAGTCCCTATTACTCAAAATTTACAATTTATTCTACAATTTAATCCTTTTTCACTTCTAATTTAAAAATCTATCAATTTAGTCCCTAGTACTAAAATTATTCAACATTAACAACATCTAAAAACTCACTAATTTCTAAAATTTTGACATGGGCTGGGTAGTATTTAATACCAAGATTCCAAAAACATAAAAATTACAAGAAAAATGGACTAAATTGACTAACCAATTGAATTTGGAAACTTTTGAAGCCCTTAGGCCGTGCGTCTACTTCTTTCATTCTTTCTCTTTTTCTTTATTATTTTGATTTTACTTTTGTCTTTCTTTATTTCTTTTACTTATTTACCTATTGGTTTTATTATTATAATATAATATATATACTTAATACTTAAGAGAACTTTAATTATTATAATATATATAATAAATTTACAAATATCTTATCTAATGTCGTCCCACTAAAGAAACAATGGTAAAATTTCTTCTTTAGTCCATTCAATTATTTTTTAATCTATAATTTAACTTTCACCCTATATGCAATTTAGTCTTTTTACCTAATTACTCTTAATTCATGCAAATTCACCAACCATAACCTAATTAACCACACAACTAACTTTGTAATATTTCTAATAAATATTTACAAGTCTAATTTATGGAAACGGAGTCCTAAAAATACATTTTCCAACACCCGTGAGTATCGTGTTGTTACATCTTGTGTTTGTAAAGTATTGTAGCATCTTGAGTACTCACTAAGCTTGGCTAAGCTCACACTCTTTTGTGTCTATTTTTGCAAAGAAATAGCTTTTGTGGAGTGTTGAAGTGGGCAAGTTTGAAATCCAAAGGCAAAGGCATCTCGATTATACATGTGAGATGGTTTTGGTTAGTAACGGATGTCAATATGGGTTTATTTTAAGGGATTAGACTTTGGATTTGTTTTGGTTTGTAAATTGACTTTCCATGGACTGTTTAAAGACTTTTATAATTGTTTTGTAGATGTTTTAATTGCTTGGATGACTGCATGAAGTATGTTAGATGAATGCTTAGTTAAATTGTTGAATAACATGCATGTGATTTATTGATTTGTGGTTAAAATGGATTAAATGATATGTTGAGGGCTTGGACAGATGCAAAATGACCAAATGGCAAGGTATGTACCTTTATTACACTTTAAATTACCTTATATGCAAATTTGTTGTGTTGAATAAATTGGTTTGAAACTTTAGAAAAGCATGTTAGCTTAGGTGATTGATTTGGATGCCAAAGCATGTTAATGTGTGATCTTATGTGTTTGAGAAAGATTAATATGATTTAAGTGTGCTATATGATATGTTAGAATAGGGAAAATGGCATGAAACCATGAATTGGTATGTACATTTAAGTGTTAAAGTGTTATATGTAGGTACTGAAATTTTTCTACAATTTTTCCAGTCGTGTCGCGACAAGACCTATAGGATGTCGCAATGAGGGCTTGATTTCGCGATGTGAAAATCGCATGGTCACGACAAGATTTTCAGAGTGTTTTGGGCATATTTTGAAATTGTTGCAAATAAGTCTTAATTTTTACACAATAAAATTGGAGTCCTTAAACACCACGAAATGCTTTAAAATTTAACATGACATGTATTTAAAATTTGAATTTCAATATGTTAACTTCAACTTATTAAAATGGTTTATCTGGATATTTTGTAAAATTTACATTTTAGTCCTTAAATTTGGTTTTGAAATTAAGTGAGTTTTAAAGGTCGCTTTAAGTTGAAATTTTCACAAATGGTTTAAAATAAAATGCCCAAGACACTTGTTGGATTACTTTTATGGTTTATATGTTTTTCGCCAATGATGTACAAAATGACAATTTTACCTCTGTTATTAAATTACTAATTTGTGTTAATCGAAGCATGATTTAGGCTTGCATGACTAGAAATACTTGATTAAGCATGGTTTGATGGTGTGATGGTTGGTTTTATGGTGTGTTTGGATTACCAGTAAGGAGAGTCACATAAGTGGTTAATGTGATGTTCCAGATTCGAGTCAATTCATTCCGGCCAGGTTTGGGGCGCCACAAAAAGTTTATTGCTATAAATATCAGAAACTAACTCGGTTTTCAAATTTTTATTTTTCTGTTGTGCAAAAAAACTGTTTTCAAACCGAACTTTTTTCAATAATATAAACAAAAAAATTTACCGGTGTGGAAAAGAAAAACAAATATTTCAGCTTATTAATGGAATGTGTGCACCAATCGGTGCAACCGAACAAATAAGGAATCAACTACATTAGTTGCCACACCTTAGTCGTAGCACACAACACAGGCGATTACACCAAAACTTGTCTATAGACAACCTTAGAATCATTCCAATCCTGGTGATAGCAAGCAATAAAAGCAACAACCCAAGCAATAGAGGTATCAATAGCATTCCTAAAAAGCAAGTTCCTAAAGTACCATCTACTCCAACAGGTCATGACAACAGTTTCGAACAAAGAACTATCATAGAGCAACAATAAAATTTAAAGCCACACAACTAAGGTTGGAGGAGATGGAACAATGTCAGATAAAGACCACACATTGACAATAAGAAGACACCATAGGAAGATATGGTCGACATCCTCAAGTCCCCTAAAGCATGCACAAAGTAACAAGATAGCACAACCCTGTTCAGCTAATCAACAATGTGTTGATAGAAAAGCACGTAGACAATACCACAATAACTCTTTAACTTTTGGTACAAGGAGCGAATTTCATATCCGCAACCAAGGGCCCCTCAACTTGACAACTTAAAGAACTAGCTAAATAATCAAAGGCAATTCGGTAGCCAAACTTCACTATATAAATACCCCGCTTGTCATAGTTCCAAATTAACGATTTAGGAGGCTAGACCAAGTTGACTGGTAGTTGCAAAACATGCCTAACATCGATCGAAACCATCAAGCCCTCAACCAAGTCCTTATCCCACTCTCTATGGTCAGCTCGAAGGAAATCACGCACAACTAAATCCTTTATGCCGTTGAGGGGTGTTGAAGTAACAAAGAAATTAGAATCGTCAACAAGCCACAAATCATTGTATACTGATATCCGATGGTCATCTCCAAATCGCCACCTATTACTTTCAAGAGTAAGAGTTTAGCCGCACAACTACTTTTCCACACAAATAAGGGGTTATCTCCTTTAGAAGAAGCTAAGAACTCATCCCACGAAAAATATCTAGTTTTGAAGAGTCTACTAAGAGGAAAATCTAGGTTGGAGAGAATACTCCACCCTTGCTTACCAAGTATTACTAAAAAGAAGCTATGTAAATTTCGAAAATCGATGTTATCGAATTTCTTTTCCACACAAAGCTTACCCGAAGAAGCCCAATAAAATCGAGCAGAGTTACTCGAATTTGAGCTCACCTTTAGCAAGAGTTCATCAACTTTTGGAGATTGTCACAAATGTTGAGCAAAAGCATAAAAGGGCTCATGCAATAAACCGGTAATACTTGGGCCAGAGTCCTAATCACTACCTCCTTTCCAAGCCGCGAAAGGAGCCGATTCTTCCAACCAAAAATTTATTTCTCGATATTTTCAAATGAATTTTTTATAAACTTTACGTGTTCCCCTTCAATTTTCTGTTGTATACTTTTCCGCCTGCCGCTACAGTGGATTGGTTTGTGGTTTTAAAATTAGATTCCCAACAAATTGGGATTTGATTACAATTCTATCTTTAATTTTTCTTACATCATTTTCTTTTCTTTTTGTTATTATTTTTATAATTAAGTGAGCAAATCCAATTTAAATCCTTGGAGGAGTCAACCACTGCAGAGCCTCCCTACAGTCCTTCCGCGCCCCGTCCGTACGGCCCAACTGGGGTTCCAACCTCGGAGCTCACCATCTCCGGCAACCTCCTCTACTCCCCCTTTTGAGGCTCGTATCGTACGGATGAAGTATAAAAAAAGAATTAAGAAAAAAAAAAAAAAACATCATCAACAAGGAGAAGCATATTCACTCTCTTTCTCTCCCTTTCGTTTTCATAGTTCTGTGTCAAGTGCTTGTCTTTGAGCCAAAAAAAAAAAAAAAAAAAAAAAAAAAGCTAACTCAGAAGAAGGCACGAGGGCCACCAGCTTTCTTTACTTAACCCACCTATTTCTTACAACTGTTGCCTGCAATCCTTCCAAAAACCCAACTTCTCCTTCACTCCCCTCTTATCTATATATCTCCTTTTCTTCTTCTTCTTCCTCTCCTCACCAAGGAAATCACAATTTAGCTTCTAACTTTGCCTTTTTTTTCTTTTCATCTGCAAATCTGGTCCTTTTTTTTTTCTGATGCTGGAGAGTTTGGGTATTAGATTTAAATTAGTTTGAAGGGCTTTCGAGTTCTGGGTTTTCCATTTTGGGGTAACACCCAGGTTAGACAAATTGTGGACATCACGGCTATACACAGAGTTTACCGGCCTCTTCTTATTCATGCCCGATCTGTACGACGTAAGAGTTGTGTGATCGAGAGGAACCCTGCGCCGCACGGCGGGCGTGGAGCTTTGCCTTCTGAAGGCGGTAGTCCTTCCGATCTCCTCTTCCTTGCTGGCGGCGGTGTTGTCTTTTAGAGTTTCAGTAGTTGATATAGGTAGCTTTTAGTATTAAAAAAAAAAAAGAAAAAAAAATTACTATCGAAGAAGCTTATTTAGATCGCTCTTAAGAATAATTTGGTGGTGGTGGTGGTGTTTTTCGTAGTCGACGTTGTTTTTCTTTGTGGGTTTTCATTTTATTTGAATTTTTATTGGACAAAGAAAGAAGTTGTAGCAAGATGATGCTCAGGATTAAGAGGGTTCCGACTGTTGTTTCGAATTACCAGAAGGATGAGACGGAAGAGACTGCTCGCCGCAGCAGTGGGTGTGGAAAGAATTGCCTTAGAAGCTGCTGCATCCCAGGTGTTCGTTAAATTTGCTTTGTAACCTTGTTTGTTTGAATAGATTGTGTGTGTTTGTGTGTGTGTTCTGTAGAGATGAAGTTTAACTGGAACTGGGTTTTGGTTTATAGGAGCGAAGCTTCCTTTATATGCTTTCAGGAAACTGAACAATATTGAGAGTGAAAAAGTTGTGCTTGGAATTGAGAACAAAGAGCCCCCTGTTGCTTTTCTTGACTCGCTCATTCTTGGGGAGGTAAAAAATTTTCTATTAAGCTTGTCTTGATTACGATTAAGATCATTGTCATGGCTGATGATTGTTAATATGGTTTTATGGTAGTGGGAAGATCGGATGCAAAGAGGGCTCTTTCGCTATGATGTTACTGCCTGTGAAACCAAGGTCTCGTTTGGCCCCTTTTCTATTCCCTTGCTTCAATTGTTTACCTGCAAATAAGCAGAAACTTTATGGTTAATTGAGTTGTTAGTACCATCAAAGTATTGTACGTTTATCATTGTTTAGGTGATTCCTGGTGAATATGGCTTCGTTGCCCAGCTGAATGAGGGTCGCCACCTTAAGAAGAGGCCAACTGAGTTCCGCGTTGATAAGGTTCTCCAGCCCTTCGATAGGAACAAGTTCAACTTCACCAAGGTCGGGCAAGAGGAGGTTCTCTTCCAGTTTGAAGCAAGTGAAGATGGTGAAGTTCAGTTCTACCCAAGTGCTCCCATTGATGTTGAGAATTCTCCAAGTGTTGTTGCCATAAATGTATGTAAACGCTACTAGAATAACTATCTGAGCAAGAGTGTTAGACTTGTAAAAATAACATTGTTCGCATACAATTTGACAGGTCAGTCCTATTGAATATGGACACGTGCTGTTGATTCCTCGAATCCTTGAATGCTTGCCCCAGCGGATTGACCGTGAGAGCTTCTTGCTTGCACTTTATATGACAGCTGAAGCTGGGAATCCATATTTCAGATTGGGTTATAACAGCTTGGGTGCATTTGCTACAATCAATCACCTTCACTTCCAGGTACTAACCTCTCAATTTGGTACTTAATGTACTTTGTGCCACTAAGATATATCTATCTGTTAGATATGGTTTAGGCGACTTAAGTATTCCAATTGTTACAGGCTTACTACTTGGCTGTGCCCTTTCCCATCGAGAAAGCTCCAACGAAGAAGATAACCACTTTGAATGATGAAGTGATAATCTCAGAGCTTTTAAACTATCCGGTCAGGGGTCTTGTCTTTGAGGGTGGTAACACTCTTCAGGCCTTGTCTGACACAGTCTCTGATGCCTGCATTTGCCTTCAAGAGAACAATATACCATATAATGTCCTCATCTCCGATTGTGGAAAGCGGATCTTTCTCCTTCCACAGGTAATAAGCTTTAAGTATAATTTACGCTTCTTGGCTATCTCCATGATGCTGCTAGTTCTTACAATTGGTTTTGCAAAATTTCAACTGAACTAACAGTGTTATGCTGAGAAACAAGCTCTCGGGGAAGTGAGTCCGGAGCTTCTGGACACCCAGGTGAACCCAGCTGTGTGGGAAATTAGTGGGCATATGGTGTTAAAAAGGAGGAAGGACTATGATGAGGCGTCTGATGAAAATGCTTGGAGGCTCCTGGCTGAGGTTTCTCTCTCTGATGAGAGGTTCCGGGAAGTGAATGCACTCATCTTTGAAGTCATTGCCAGTGGCGAAGATGGCATTGAACATGATGCTAAGAGTCTGCCTAAGGAGCCCAATACTAAAGCTGAATCCACTGAAGGAGAAAGCACCATCACCAAAACCTCCCACCGCGCTATGGTGGGTGGGACACAAGAATGCGTTGTTCGGCAGTAGGAACTGGCATTCCACAAACAGAACCATGTTTCTTCCATGTTATAGTTTCTACTAAGCCCTTTTGGCATGTATGATTGTGTATGGCAGCGGTAGCCTAAATAAAGCAAACATAGTTTGCGGTGGTGTAAGTTTATCATTAAACCTTGGACTTGTTGATTTGATGATGTATTATGATTGGATAATGTAAAATACCAAATAATGTTTGTGTATTTTGAGCTGTTAAGTATATTTCTTTTGGTGCTGGTGTCTAGGTCACTGCTTCCCCTAACCCAAAATATAGTTGACCAAACCTTACCTACCTTGTTATTTTTGTGATTCATGGGATAAAGGGAAACACTTTACCCACTATTCACATCAAATTATCATTATTTATATACCACACCAAAAATACAAAAAGATCATAGAAATTCAAAAAAGAAAATATGTAAGATGAAGTACATATAAGACTATTATGTTTAAAAATTTAACATTTTAATTGGTATTTAAAGGTTGATGGTTAAATACAATTTTTTTTAAAAAATTGAAAGTTAAATTTAACTCAAAAAAATAAAGATCAAATTGACAAAAGATATTAAAATCCACAAACATTATGGCAGTAATAAAAATCATGTTTGGATGTATTTGCATCACATGTTTTTGATAGAGCCTCTTATCCTGGATTAAAAATTTTTATGGCTCTCATTGACTTATGGACAGTCAAGGACTTGTAGTATAGATGAAAAGAATATAAGATGCCCATTAATCTTCCATCATCCTTTCTTTCTTTTCTTTCTTTTTTTTTTGTTTTTTATAATTTATTAATAAAATTTAATTCAATTCATTCATATCTTAAAATTTATATAAAGAAAAATCTAAAACCAATAGAATATTTAACATTACTTCTTTGTTTGTATTTAACAATTTTTTTTTTTGGGAAAATTTACAAGACATTTTTTTTATTTTAAATAAAAATTTTAAAAATATAATTGAAATCTTTCAAGGTGATTGAATTAAAAAATTGAATATGAAACTTGAGGCATTGGTATAGTTTTGAAGTGTTTTAACTCTTAAATTAAAAAAATGATGCTTACTCTAGGTAGAGTTTGGGTTAATGCAGCCACATAATTGTGATGTCCTTTCCATCTATTTTCTTTTCTTCATTTAGGATTAATCTGACTTTGGTGTAACGTCAATTCACCAAATATTTTTATTTTCTTATTTTGATTTTTTTTTTTATTTCGCCAACTTTTCTTTCATCTTCCTTCTATTTATATAACTACCCCCAAATATTTACGATTATTTTATTTTTTTTAGGCTTAATGCACTCACTATTTTTATTTTCTTATTTTGATATTTAATTCTTTTTATTTCAATTTAATACTTAAAAGTATATTTTCATTATATTTTTTAGTTTTTTTTTACAGACTTTGAAAAATATATTATAACCAATCACAAAGCATCACATGACATTTTTAATGTAAAAAATAAATATTTTCTTTTATTTAATCTATGTACACATTAAAAATATAAAATATAAAAAATTTTAAAAAATCTGATAATTACAAATAAATTAGTTGTATTATTACATAAAATTTGAAATTTGAAAAAAAATAAAAATTGTAAAAATAAAAATTTTAAAAACAATTTTTTATAAAATTATAAAATATATAATATTAGAGAGGTATTTCAATTTCAATTTTTTTTAATTACTTGAAATTTAAATACTTTATTTTATTTATTATAGCATTTTTCAATTTTTATATATTGTTTTAAAATTTAAAATTTAAAATTATATATGTTTTTTTTTATATTTTTAGTCAATATAATACATATAATATTAAAAAAACATGTATTATATTCTAATGGTACCATGTGACAGGCCAACACCAATTAATATTGGTCAATGGCTAGTCAACTTCAATCAACCAAAATCTTTTTGGCTTTGGTCGATTATTGACCAATGTTAACTGTGCGTTGATTAGAGTTCATTGACATTGACTAGCATTGACCAGTCACGTGGCACTATTAAAATACACGTCATTTATTATTTTCTAATATTATATATGTTATATTGATTAAAATTATAAAAAATCTTATATAATATATAAAATAATTTAAAAAATAAATTTTTTATAAAATTCCAAACCATATAATTATAAATTTTAAAAAGTCAAAATAATATATAAAAATTAAAAAAATTATTTATGATAGAAAAAAAATTTAAGAAGAACTCTCGACTACTAATTAAGGAAGAACAGAGGTTTACTATCCCTAACTCCGATAATTTATGAAGAAATTTTTTTAATAGATGAAATAAAATTAGATTTTATATTGGACCTCCCTTAGGGCTTAGGCCTCAACCAAGTCCATTTTTTCTTTATTTATCCATGTTGTTCTATAAAGTTTGCTTCTTTATGAAAGGAAAAGAAAAAACCCTTCCTTAACTCTTGTTTCTTCCCTCTCGACCGCCGCCACTCACTCTTTGCTCCATCGCCTGATTTCTGCTTCGCGGGCGTTGCCATTGTGTCCAATTACAACAGATTCCATCAACAAGTACAGTTTTCTATTTTTCTTTGCTATTGTTCTGCTTGGAACGTGCTTGAAGTTCTTACCCTTCCTCATATTTTTCATGTACCCAGATTAGCAAATTTGGTGAAGGAGGAAAGTAAGATCATTTGAGAATCTGGGTTGTGGAATTCTTACAGTGTTTTGGTTGATTTCAATTAAGTTTTTGTTAACTAAAATGTTTGGTTTCTTTTTTGGTTTCTTTTTTACTCCTTAAAAGACATGGAAGAAATATCTACATATGAATCAAAGGTAGCCTTTTTTGTGTGCTTTGGTTCTTATAATTGTATTCGACATCAAAATCTTGCCCGATTAATTGTTTGTAATGAAAATTGTCCCTGTTCTAGTGCAAGGAATGTTAGTCCTTTAGGATTCTACATTGATGTATTATGATTATTATTGTTATTTTTTCTGGTTTACTTTGTTAGTGTTCATGGTTCTGCTTTCATGGTTCTACTCTAATCAGCTTGCTTCTGAATTTTATAACATTCTTATTTTGATAAAATACTTGTTTCAGATCTTGTTTTGAGTTTTTCCACCATTCTTTTTGATGCTTTGATGCTTTAAGCTTATTGGCAAAAATGGTGATTCAAATTTGGTGTAACAAAAAGTTAAACTTAATAGTACTAATACATAGGAAAGTTGGATCTACCTCATGTGCCTAGCAGTATCCTTAGCTAAATTGAAGCTAATGTTGTTTAGGTATTTCACTGCCATTTGTGAATCATATTCATTACTTGTTCTGCATATTACATGCTGGTTACCAACTGATTCAATGCTGGTTATTCTAGCCTCCAAGGTATTTCAGGGATGACAATTTTTCAGTGTTCTTTCTGACAAGGTATTTCAGGCAGCCAGCATAGCCTCCAAGCTTGCTCGCGGAATGTTCAGTGACTTGGGATCAAACCAATCCTGTAGCGGTCTTTCGGACTAGGGCAACAAGCGATCCTATACATGAAAAGCAAATTTTTGTCACTATTGGGATCAGTGGATCGTTTGTGTGTGTGAGAGCAAATCATTGAGACCATTTGAAGTCTAAAGATTGCTTCATAATGAGTTCAATCCGCCCTTATGAACTCAAGAGTAATACTCTTGAGGACTGCTTGACTTTGTTTAAAAAATGAGTTTTAATGAGGCAATGAGAGACAACATCCTAATCTTATGAGAATCGGAAAGGAATTGTACAAACGTGCAAATTTTTCTTTTGTCAGTGAGAATATTGGGAAGCATATTGTTTCAAAAAACTGATAAATCTGATTGTCTTTCTATAAGAGATAGTGCAATATGGAGGCTTGAGCAAAGTGAAAATGATATTTTACCATGTTTCAAGTCTCCATATTTCACTATCTCTTGTCCCTTATGAAGACACGTTCAGATTCATCAGTTTTCTAAAGCAGTTGGCTTCTCAATGTTCTTACTGCCAAAGGAATACTTTTACACTTCTGTACAATTTCTTCCCCGATTCTCATGAGATTCAGATGCCGTCCCTCATTACCATCATTAAAAGCCCATTTTTTAAAAGCATTCTTCAAGGAGACCTTGCAGTTCCTAAGGGTGAATTGAACTTATTATGGAGGCAACCTTCAAAACTTCGAGTGATCACAATGATTTTGCTCTCACACAATCAATCCATTTATCCCAATAGTGATAGAAACTTGCAATTTTAATGATTTCTAAGAGCTTGAAGATGGTCAATGATACCAGGGACTGAAAACGTGCAGAAAAAATAAGCAATGGAGCTGAAAATATGCAATAGGAACCTCCTTTGGTACACAATAGAACTGAAATTTTGCAAATAAGTACTTGAGCCACTATTTTTTACCAGTTTGGTTAGATAAGTAAATTTTTGGATCTTTTACCACAAAGCCTTTCAATCTTTACTAGAAGCAGATGATTGTGGTGGGGGTGTTGTAAGATTCTCATTGTTTATTTATTTTCTCCTTTTGTACAACAATATAAATATATGTAGTTCCAACAAATAAAATATAAGACCCTCAAATGCTTTCAGGCTTTGTTGACTTACTTTACTTACCCTTATTAATGATCACAAACATTATTGGTAGGAGTAGAGCTAACAACATACATCCAAATCCACAAGTACAACCAAATCAAATCTTGAATGTACCCACAAACATTACATGGCGATTGATTGCATCCTTAAGATCGTATGAAATGGAGATTCGATTTCAGACATTAGATTTAGACAAAACTTATGAATGACCCCCCTGAATGTATTGGAGAAGAAAAATTACATAATTTCACAAATATTGAACTATAAGAAAATGGAAAAAAAAAACATTTATTTCTGTTCCTATTCCTGTATATATATGATTGAATGCATGATGTTAGGCCAGTTTTTCGTTTAAGGGTTTAGCTAGAAGCAAGTAAAGGAATATTCAAATATCCATCTTCTTCTTCTACACCATGCAACTTAGCCAAAACTCCAACAAGGCTTGCTGTATTATAGGTACAAGCCTCAGTTTGCATGAAATTTTTCCTATCATCACTAAATCGGTCCATCTGATCCGGCCCTCCAACCAGGGCCCCAACAACAACATTAGGATTTGGATCATTTCTTGGATACCAATAATCATACCCCTGAGTGCACCCTATAAATCCCTTGTTCTCTTTATAAGATTCAATTGATGCTCCTCTATGGTGCATCCTTTGAGGGTACCTTGAACCATACCCAACCAAGTAACTCATGCCCATTGGATTAGCTCCCAGGATGTAATCAGCCTGTGATCTTGCAAACAAGAGGACTTCTTCCGGACCAACTTTGCCGCGGTCGCATCTCAGCCGTTGATTTGACGCTCGAAGATAATCGGAATAAACTGTGAGAAGAAATGCTGCATTCGATACATATTGCATGTTGTTCCATTGTCGGATGTACAATAGACCTGCTGGGGTGCGGTTCACATTGCTCCCATTGTTCTTGTTAAGGCAAGCACACAAATAATACTCAGCCTTTGAACGATACTGTTCGAATACGAGCTTGAACTCCATCTCCCTATGATTTTCTTCCGTCAACAACTGCATAAGCATAATGAAATTATAATGAACTTAATCTTAAACGTGTGTACATGATCCTAAATGTGTATAAAATAGTTGTACCATTGAAGCAATGATCTGAAGAGCAGGAAACTTGACATCCCAGCTGAACTCAGTGATGGCCCAATTGATCCCACCAAATTCATTTGCCTTCTCCAAAGCATACCTCAAATAATCCTCCTTGTCGGTGGCCTTGTATAGCCACAAAGCTGCCCACAACAGCTCATCTTTGAACCCACTCACCGACGGATAGTACCCTTTCACCACCCAAACACTTTCATCATACTTCCCTCTAAACTTATCTCCAAACTCAAACAACTGCCCATAATTTAATTCAGGAAAAGAGGGGAAAGAACCCATGTTTTATATATTAAGAAAAAAAAAAAAAAAAAAAAGTTAATGTTTTTGGTTAATAGTATACCTACTAAATACAATATGTTATATGTCATAAATATGGCAACGTCATTAAGGTTTAGATAGTTTTTACCTGTTCTGCATGTTGCAGTAGTAGGTGAGAGTAATGTGGATTTGTTTTCCTAAACACAATGGAGGCAGCCGCCATTGCAGCTGCCGTCTCACCGGCAACGTCCGATCCTGGATTCTTCTCATCCACCTTGTAGGCTTGCCGGGATGTTGTCATGTCCTCCGGTCGCTGCCAACAGTAATGATCGGTGTCACCATCTCCCACCTAATTAAAACTCATTGAATATATCAAATATAATTATCGTCAACTCATCCAAGAAAGAAAAAAAAAAAAAAAAAAAGAAGAAGAAAAACAAAGGTGGTTTAGTATATTTTGGTTTCGTACCTCAACCCATAAGACATTTGGGTGAGTATGAGCTTTAATGAAATAATCAGTTCCCCATTTGATGGCTTCGAGAGCGTGAGTATACTCTCCGGCACTGGAGATTTCATCTCCATATTCAATGACACCCCATGAGAGCATGGTAATGGTGAAAGCCATTGGCAAACCGAATTTCACATTGTCTCCGGCGTCATAGTACCCTCCCACCAAGTCCACCTGTTCATACAAATTAGAAATACATATATCAAACATCACAACATATATGAATGACTTCATGAACATGTTGTAGGTATAAGGCTGAAATGGAGGAGTTACCCCTTGCTCAAGGCCATCGGTGAGGCCAGAATGGTGGCGCCAGGTGACTCTTTGGTTGTAGGGTAAGCGGCCGGAGCGTTGGGATTCGAAGTAAAGGAGGCTTTTGGAGAGGGCTTTGCCATAGTTGAAAGATTGAGTTAAAGGCAAAATGGCCAAGGAAGATATGAAAAGAATCGCGCACCAATGCTGAAGAAACTTGTTTTGACTTAAACTGAAGCATCGCCTTTTCTCCTCCATTGGAGCTTCGTCAAAGTTCTCTCCCTTTGCCTGCCTTCCTTTCTTTCATATTTCTCCTGTTGTATATGTGTGTATATATATAGATATGGTTACTAGTTAATAAATATGGTAATAAAATTAATAATGGGCTCATAAATTTATGGGGTTTTATGCCTATATAATATAAAATTAAAAAATATATTGAAATAGTATTTTCAAAAATTATGTGTTAAAATGGTACATTCAAAGAGCTGGAGGGTGGTGCATACACCTTAAGCTTCTGACAAAATTTAAATGAAAACAAAAAATAAAAAAATAGTGGAGGCAGCTTATTAGGCGGCACAACTCGCTGTCATAGATGGGACTGCACAATAGATCCAAAGAAGAGGCGACACCCAATGGTCACACTATATATTTAAATTATATATAATTTAATATATATTAAAATTTCACATTTTCTTGTAATTTCCTAATGTTTAACGAAAAACCTTATATATATATTTATAAGATTTAATTAAAACTTTCATTTATATATTTGTTTTTGGAATTTTTGAATTTTTAGAAATTTTATTGATATATTTTACAAGTTCCTAAAATTTATTTTAAAAATTCAGTTTTTTTAGATTATTTTTAATTTTTTGAAAGGTTGTTAAAGTTTATATATGAATATTAATTAGGAAACCACATGTCATGCTATAATTGGATGTAAGTGTCACATGGTGTATTTTAATTGGATCACATGTCAATCAATTTTTTTACTATAGTTAACACCATCGCTTTAAACTGGTAAACAAAATGTAATTTTTATATTAATCCAGACAAAAAAAAAAATTAAGTATCAAAGTGAAAAAATTGATAGACTTCAGAAACCAAATAATATTTGTAAGGCTATTATTTTATTTCATCAACTTTTTTCTATCCAAGTTCTTATCAAAGTAAGGTGTAGGCCTTTAAAAATTTTAAATTTTAAAATTAATAAAGGTAAAATTACACTTTAGTCCCCCTCTAAAAATGCTAAAAATATAGACTATTAAAATGATAAAATTATATTTTTAGTATTATTAAAGTTACAATTTAATTTCGACCCTTAAAAGGATTTTCTAACTTTTTCCCTTGTTAACAAGGGTGTAAAGTAAGAACTTTGGTAAAAAACCGCAAACTCAATTAAAGAAAGACGAAAAGTGGAGAAGATGTGGACGACCGAAGCTTTGATCCACTTGTCTATTTTCTGGTACAATAATTGTAATGGCTATGGTTAAGGACTTGGCTTAGACAAGGAGATCATAATCCATGTTGTTGGACTGGATAGGCGATTAGGGATTTGAAACAACATGGACGCCGCTATGGCTTATATAACTTGAAAACATTCGACGGTTCTTGGTATTCAAGCAACCAACTACTCCCACCACTCCATTTTGTATTTTTATTTTTTTAATTATATTAGTAGTCAATAGTCATTTAATTATGAGTTTTTTTTTCTTTTTTAATCATTTAATTATGAAACATTATAAAATGATCATCCAATTATTAATAAATATATATTTTTAATCGTCCAACTATGAAAGGTTAAAAAAATAATCGACCAACTATTCATTTTTCTCTTTTTTGGTCACTCAATTATCTTGAATTTTCGGATGTTTTCAATTTCGTGTTAGTTTGCTGATGAAAAAAAAAATCTAAAATTGAATGGTTGAATGACCATTTTAAAATTTTTCATAATGGGATGATTAAAAAAGACAAATACATAGTTTAGGAAAATTTAATTGGATAAATTATTTGAGTTGTAGTTAAGAAGAAGAAATTGTAAAAGGGTAAATCACACAATAAATTGTTTTATTCTTGAGGTTATTGTAGTTGAGATGAAAAAATTGACTCTTTGATTAATAATAAAAATGGGATAAATTAGGTTTTACCCCCTTAAAGGTGACTGAAATAGTCAATTAGTGCAGGGTTATTGTCGAAACCATTTTTATTTTGAAAAATGGGGATCGACTTTTAAACGAGGTATGGAGTCGCCACCAATCCTTTTTGTTTAGGTGTGATTGGGTCACCCTCTGGTCGATCATTTTAATAAAACATTTTAGTTTATTAAAACAAAGTTTTTGGTCTACGAAAAACTAGAAGACGGATTCGGGAGTCGGTTACGTGCGAGGAAGGATTAGCACCCTCGCAACGCCCAAAATTGGTACCGTATTGATCGATTAACGTCCTAATGTTAAAAATTTGAAAAGATTTTAAAATACAATCTTTAAAAACGTTTGGAAATCTTGAATTAGATATTGAGATTCTCTCGTTAAAATATCATATCCAACACGATAGGACACAACATTTCAAACCCTCGATACAAGATTATCTCATACTTCCCAAAACTCATGCATTTGAAAAATTAAAAGGATATTTGGCTATTTGGTAAAACGGTGAACCGAAACCCAGCATGATTGGGCACGGTTCCTCGAGTTTCCAAATAGAAATATTGCCTCATTTTAATTTAAAAAAAAATTGGATGAAATTTCAAAAGGATATTCCACATTTTAGTTGAACGAAAAAATCGAAACCCAACACGATAGGGCACGATTCCTCGAACTCCCAAACACGAAATATTTCCTTATGTTGAGAGGGTTCAAGTTAACAATTATAACAACCGAGTCAAAATATACTTGTTTGATTTGTTTGAAGATAAAAAAAATAGATATTTAGAGAATATGAGAATCATAATCATGATGCAATAACAAGAAATAAAAACGTAATTACATGCATGAAACAATAATATGCGAATATGAATACCGATAACGACACATGATATGCAAGACCATACAAAAACTAAGTATCAATGTGATATAAACGATTTAAAGACTATTAAATATGTACAGAAGGATAACACACGCTAGAATTCGAAATTATATGCATATAAAAACTAATAGTATATGAATGATTATTTAAAATACACATTATGTAAGAAGAAATTCGAAATAAATAATATATAACATAACTTCAAATAAAACAAATTGATTTAACTAATGATATATATATATATATATATATATATATATATATATATATGAAAATGGAAAAAAATGCATATTCAAAGATACTAAAGTATTTAAAATAAGTAGAATATACAATTTAAAATAGGGTCCTTAAAAGAAAACTAAATTATACATAAATAAATTTAAAAGAAAATATTTACGTAAAATAATATGAAAACAATAATGTACATAAAGCAAAAACTTAATGAAAATAATATATAAAAATAATGAATAATAGTGCTTTTAATATATATATAGTAAAATAGGTTTTTAGGACAAATAAATTATATATAGGAAAATTTAAAATAAACAAATTTCAAAATAAAACAATTTAAAAAAAATACACATAAAAACATGAAAATAAAACTCAAAAATCAACGAAATAGCATATTAAAGTAAAAGAATGAGTGATAAATAAATTAAAAAAAGTAAAGGAATTTAAAAAAAAAAGAACTCAATTGAAACAAAAACAAAATCCAGAGGATAATTTTAAACAAATCAAATTATTAAAACAGAATCAAGGACTTGAACTAAATGCGCACAAACGAGCAGGGACTAAAAATGCAAATGCCCTAAGTCCTAAAACGCTGCGCCTAGACGTGGACTAAATTGAAATGACATGCAAATTTTAGGGATAAATTTAAAGAATTAAAGAAAACATAAACAGGGCCCAATTGAATGCTAGTGCAAAGGAGGATGACTAATTGCGAAATTTCTCCTCTAGAGCCAAAACGCTGGACCCCCTGCGGGTCGGGTCCACGCGTGGGTCACTCCTCTCATACGGCGCCGTTTTGATCATATATATAAACTAACATTTGCCCTAAAAAATTCATTTGGCAGATCATTTTTCCAAAAACCTTAAAGTTTTTCAAAAATCCTTTTAACCTCTCCTCCCCTCTGCTCCTCGCCGAAACCAAGCCTTCCACTGCCCAAAAATCGACCAGCGAAGCAGGCTCCAACGGCGCGAGCACAAGACGCGGTAAGACCCCTCCTCTCTCTCTCTTATACTTCATATTTGTATGGGAACCGAATGAAAGGGAGGGAAATAATAAAATAGAAAAGGGAAAACAGAAATAAATTACAGTAAATGATCACCTTCGAAATATTCCTCTAGTTATTCTCTACTAATTTTGTGTTTGTTTGTATTCGATTCATAAAAAAAAGGCCCTTTTACAATCAAAATTCGAAGGCTTTACAGCCAAATACAAGCGGTTTCTGCCTATTCTCTTGTTCAAATTGCAGGTCGTAAAGACGTGGAGGGACGTGGGCGAGCTAGCGGTCATGTGCGGCGTGTCGACGTGCGTGGGGCGCTGAACGTGGCTGCGGCGCAAAGGGATAGCCTAGGGTTTGCCATTTCTGAAAAAGATTTAGGCCATTGGGCTTGTGTAATCGGGTATTGGGCCATTGTAAAATCTTGGGCCTTGGATTTATTTATATTTTTGGGCCAAGTGTAATTGGACTTTATTTAATGGACTGTTTTTTGTTTTATTTTTATATATATATGGGCCTCGGCTAAAAATTGGGTCTACAGCTGCCCCTCTTTGCGTGTTGTCATGTAACGAGAATGAAGCAAAGATCACAAAAAAGACCAGTTTTACCCGATCTTGCCAAATCTTTGACTTCTTTGGTACTCCTCTTCTTCAAGTAATCTTACAGCAACTTCAAGAAGATAATATTTGTGACTTCAACCTGCTCTACTGCAACTTTAGGGAGATAAGGTTGATGGCTAAAATCTGCTCCTATTGCTCATAAATGAAGATAAGATCTGTAATTTTCGGTCTGCTTCCGTGCTATCTCAGGAAGATAAGACTTGTATCTTCAACCTGCTCTCTTGCTACCTCAGAAAGATAAGGCTGGGGGCTAAAATCTGCTCCATAGCCGATACATGGAGATAAGACTCCCCATTTTCGATCTGCTCCATAGTCGATACATGGAGATGAGATTTGTAATTTTCAGCCTGTTACCCTACTGCTTAGGGGGTTAAGGCTCACTGTCTTTGATCCACTCCGCTACTGCTTAGGGAGATAAGATCTGTAATTTCAGCCTGTTACCCTACTACTTAGGGGGTTAAGGCTCACTGTCTTTGATCTGCTCTGCTACTGCTTAGAGAGATAAGATTTATAATTTCTAGCCTGTTACCCTACTACTTAGGGGATTAAGGCTCTTTAATCCACTCCGCTACTGTTTAGGGAGATAAGATCTGTAATTTCCATCCTGTTACCCTACTGCTTAGGGGGTTAAAACTCACCATCTTCGATCTGCTCCGTTACTGCTTAGGGAGATAAGATCTATAATTTCCAGCCAGTTACCCTACTGCTTAGGGAGTTGAGGCTCTTCAATCTGCTCCGCTACTATTTAGGGAGATAAGATCTGTAATTTCCAGCCTGTTACCCTACTACTTAGGGGGTTAAAACTTACCGTCTTTGATCTGCTCCGCTACTGATTAGGGAGATAAGATCTGTAATTTCCAGCCTGTTACCCTACTACTTAGGGGGTTAAGGCTCTTCGATCTGTTCCGTTACTGTTTTGGGAGATAAGATCTGTAATTTTTAGCCTGTTACCCTACTGCTTAGGGGGTTAAGGCTCACTGTCTTCGATCTACTCCGCTACTACTTAGGGAGATAAGATCTGTATTTTTTAGCCTGTTACCCTACTACTTAGGGGGTTAAGGCTCACTGTCTTCGATCTGCTCCATAGCTGATACATGGAGACAAGATTCGCCATTTTCGATCTGTTCCATAGCCTATAGATAGAGATAAGATCTGTAATTTTTAGTCTGCTTCCTCGCTACCTCAGGAAGATAAGACATGTATCTTCAACCTGCTCTCTTGCTACCTCAGATAGATAAGGCTGGTGGCTAAAATCTGCTCCATAACCGATACATGGAGATAAGACTCGCCATTTTCGATCTACTCCATAGCCGATACATGGAGATAAGATCTGTAATTTTCAGTCTGTTTCCTTGCTACCTCAGGAAGATAAGACCTGTAAATTTACCGATGTCACTGCACTGTCCTCTGGGGAACAAGCCCTGTAAACTCGGTTTCATATGCCTATGTTTATGCCAAATTGATTAGAATGCTATGATCAAAATGAATTAGATGCTCTTAACCAAATGCGCTATGAATGCTATAAATGTAGAAATGTCATGAGAATGATTCTTTTTAAATGCTTAAAGTGACATCACTCGTTATTCATCAGAGTTTTATCACTATCGTATTATACTGTCTTCCTGCTCGGCTAGCATTTCCAACCAAAACTCATAGAAACAACCCACTTTGCTTAACTGGTTTGCCCCATTGTAATTTTAGGGTCCATTTCATTATACTTCTGGGACCCAAGGTTTGTATCATCTTCAAATCCTTCCCTACAACGCAGGAGTATAGGACCTGATTCTTTCATCAATTCAGACTATTACACCATTCCTTGGGTGTAATGAACATAAGTATATGCCTGATATCTGCATGAATACAGAATACCATTTTCTTTTTTTCGAGAACAATCCCATTGCTCGTTCTTTGTCGGGATTATAACACCAATGTAATTTCCTTTTTACTCAACCAATGTCTTTGACAGAAAACCTAAGGAGATAATTTCAATTTGGGCTTAAATATTTCCAACCCTTAAACATGATGAATTTTAAACAATAGTCCCGTTTCAGGTTCTTGTATTATTTAGAAGCTTCCAGAGTAATATGTGAAACTCTTTTTATGAAAGTATTATTAGTCCACTAATCATTATTTCAATGCAAAATGCTTGAAAAAGATCATAACAACGGACCAGCTCGAAGCAAGTAAGTTAACCAAGGATAGCAAATGCAATTAAAAAGGAAATTTATTGGGATGTATCTTGAAAAGAATAAGATACTCAAAGATATCAAATCTAAAATAGGGACAATAGAACACTAGGTGCCCCAGATATCACAGCTTGATCTTCTCTATACCAACTTCTTGAGGACCACTTTGAGCTCAATCTGTGTTTAGGGGTTCCGGAGTACTTTGACAATACCCCCAGACATAACATACTTCTTCATTATTAATTCAGGCATAGCAAGACTACTGTAGGCCCCACCTTTCCAAATTTGAGCCGCTCTTTTCGGGTTTTCAACTCAAATCCCATTTGGTCTCAAAGCACCATTTGCGGGTTTTCGCCTTGGCCTCTCCTTTTTTCTTCTTTTTCCTTTGAATGATTTTTTTTTTGATTTTTTTAAGGTCTCAAGGAGCCCTTTGTGGGTTCTCACCTTGGCCTCTCCCCTTTTAGATAGATTACTCATTGACTAGATTTGCTATCCGTCTTGGTCAATATCAATACTCCTCCAGAACATGCCTTTTTTAATACATAAGGTCATTTCTAGTTTGGCATCCACTTTCCTCTAAAGTCCTTTTGTATAGAAAGGATCTTCTTTAATGCTAGATCTCCCTCGTGGAACTCTTTAGGACGAACCTTTCTATCATAAGATCCCATCATTCGTTTTTGGTATGTTTTGACCATGACGGGTAAGTTTTAACCTCTTCTCTTCAATTAAGTTCATTGAATCCCTCTGCTTCATCCAATTCTTAACTCAATCGAAGCTTGGAGAAAAGGAATCTCGATTTTAATACCGTTTTTATCCCATAAACCAATGAGCAATGTGTTGCCCCAACGAGTACTGGATAATGTTCGATAAGCATAGAGGGTAAATTGTAACTTCTTTATGCCAATCTTTACAAGTCTCAGTCGCTTTTCACTATGACATTTGTTTTATTATTATTTTTTAGTTTGATGACTTTGTAATATTGGCATATGAAATGACCTTCACCCTCTTCATAAAGTAATCAACGACTGCCAAGATGAATCGATGTATATTAGTCGAGAATGGCCTGATAACATCCATGCCCCACATAGAGAAAGTCTGTGAAGAAATGAATGAAGTACATGAAATTTGTCTCCCTAAATACAGCCTAACTGATACAATCCCCTTTCATGGTGTACCAATAATGCCCAAACCTCATGATTAGTGTGGCTACCATGAAACTATTAACATATGTCCTTCCAAAACCCGCATAGACATTTTCCATCCATAAGTCTTTATATCCCAGGTATATCTTGACATGATTATGCGAAAATATCTTTAAATTCATGGAATATACTCAATGATGATTCGCTTTGCCTTCGTGCTAATGCAAGCACCGATCTTTACCTCTTGCTTATAATGTCCACTGACCTCTTGTAGAGTAAGATCTGTTTTTCATCATGTTCTACCTGCAAGCACCTACTCTTATCAAAATGAAAAGCAGTGAGCTCCGCAACAAAAGCGAAGCGGGCCGCGCTAGCGCCCAACCCGCTTACCTTTTTCAGTTGCATCGTACCGGTCGGGTAAAGCATGCATCACCCTTGCGCGAGACTTTAATAGTAGATGTCAGCAGGACGGTAACACTTCAGTGAAATGTTGACTCCGGGTTCTCAACAACTCCTATATAGTCCGCTGCATGCATGAATGACAGCCTGTCATCATCGTATCGTCAATATGACCAGAGTCAAACTCCGCCATTGACCAGGGATTGTGTGCCCTAGTAGGGGAAAACAAATGTATGATAATAAGCACAGAAAGGGAGGGAAATAGACCTTCGCGTAGGTATAGAGTCAGCCCAGGTCTCGCTTTCCCTAACACAAACTACCCTTAACAAATCAAGAGATAAGCTACAATCTTTGTCATCTTCAAAGTCCTGAGATCTGTCTAAACACATATCTCACCCCAAAAGGGAATCAGTTACAGCGTTGCTCCTGTCGTTGATATCTGGGGACCTATTGTAGGTACAAAGGCATACTTCTAAAGAATAAATGATTCTAAGGATGATTATTTGTATGATATAATTATAAATGAAGCATATTTAAAAAACAGTCAAAAAATATATCAAGAATGAAAGAACATTTACTCAAAAAGATGCATTTTGATTGAAATAAAGATTTTGAATACAAGCCTATTTCACAAAAGGATTCTTATTGTCCCTAGGCTTAAAGCAATAAGCGCGTTTTGAACATTACTCTAGATCAGTTCTAAAAATACAGGGATAACTTCCACAGTCCTATTATGCAAAACACCCCAAGTTCATAAGGGCTTGGAAACTTTTATTTCCTGGTTCCCTCTTTAGATATATCATTTAAATTCTCTGATGATCCCTCCAGGCTTTCGACTTGTTCAAGGTATCGCGACTCTTTCGCCTCTTGTTCCATCATCAGGGACTTCCTTTTTTCCAGGCTCAACTTTCGTATTTGGCATGCTGACCAGACTTTTCTTTCCCGAATATGTCACATTACAATTGTAATTCTAGGGCACCTTATTGCTATCCTTATAAGAAAAAGCTGCGGGTTTTTAAATTACAACTTTCAGTGCCATTCTTGCTCCGGCTTCGTTGATCCTCGGTCGTGAAATGATCACCACTGGGTGATTGACCTCACAGACCCTCTTTATCAGCCTCTCCTCCGAGGTGCATATATCTTCTTCCTCAGCAAGCTCAAAGAACTCCAGCTCTTTGTTGTCCATTAGACCCTGTACCAGGGCTCTAAATTCATCACATGTTTCAATCTCATGGTCCTCCTTATTGTGAAACTCACAGTAATTCCTCGCCTCTCGGGATTTGCTCTCCAAGTCTTGCGTGATTAACCCTCTTTCCACCATCTTCTTCCAAACCTCCCTCAACGGTGTTTTCACTTCTACCACATCCAACTTAATTCTCCTCCCCATATTCTCGGCTATCGTATTTACCCCATTATCAGTATAATTGGGTAACGAATTTCCTACACCAGGTGCATCATCAAATTTCACAATACCCATATTGATGAGCTTTTCGACTATCCTTTTAAAAGCGGTGCAGTTCTCTATCGAGTGTCCCGTGATTCCCGCATGATATTCACATTGAGCACTTGCCATACCACTTGGGGTATAGGGGTTGCAACGGTTTTAAGTAGAAAGGAGATACAACGTGTGCATCGAATAAACTTTTGTACAGTTCCCGATACGTTATTAGAATAGGAATAAATTGGGCTTCTCTGTGTTCTGCTTTGTATTGGGCTCTTGCTTTGTCGATGCTTGCTGGCCCGTGACTATCGCCTTTGGTTGATTTACCGTGAGTCGTTTCGCATAACCCAAGCTCACATTGCTGACTTCATTTTCTCTCTTTTTCGGGGCCGACCTCTTAATGCTTTCTCCGGCCTCTATCTTTTCGCACCTTATCGCATTCTCTATCATTTCACCGGACATAACTATGTCCGCGAAACTCTTAGTTGTGCTTCCCAGTATGTGATTAATAAAAGGTGCTTTCAAGGTATTAATGAAAAACATGGTTGTTTTTTTTTTCAACAGTGGGGGTTGGACTTGTGTAGCAACCTCCCTTCATCTCTGAGCATATTGCCTGAAACTTTCATTTGACTTTTTCTCCATGTTCTGTAACATGATCCTATCAGGCGCTATGCCAGTCACATGGCCATATTGCTTTATGAAGGCCTGTGCTAAGTCTTTCTATGATTTAAATTGGGTACGACTCAACTGATTATACCACTTGGCTGCAGCCCCAGCTAAACTGTCCTGGAAACAGTGAATCAATAACTGATCATTATTGACATGACTAGTTATCCTCCGACAAAACATCGTGATGTGAGCCTCAGGGTAACTGGTTCCGATGTATTTTTCAAATTCTGGCATTTTGAATTTCGAAGAGAGTACCAAATTTGGGACCAGACTTAACTCCTTAGCATCCATTCCGCAATAATAATCAGCGCTTTTCAACTGCTTGAATTTCTCCTCCAACCATTTATATTGGTCTTCCAATTGCTTTAGAAATTCTGCTATTATCTTTTTTACCTCTACCATCTCATCAAAGCCGGGGACTGTAGGATTTACCCGATTGTCTTCGAGTTTAGAACACGAACCTGTCGAAAAATTCATCAGTGCCAAAATACCAGCCTGGTATTAGGGTTTGATATTGACAGACACCCTTTGAGGTGGTGCTGGGGTATTTTTCGAGGTAAAACCTGGAGGGTAAGCAAGGATCTCACTATCGTCCTCCATATTGACCATGGGACTCTTCCCCTTTTCCGGCCTTCCAACTAATAACTGGGTTAATTGGTTCATCATATTCTTTTGAGATTTCAGCATTTGATCATTCATATCTTGTTGAATCTTGGCCAATTATTCTTGCATCCGCGCTTGCAACTATTCCTGCATCTCCTTCTGCATTTGCTCTAATTTCTCCAGCCTTTGATCCATAACTTTAGTTTTTCTTTGTGTATAGTAGTGATGTTCTAGGGTAACTATAACACGATTACTAGCTAATTAGGGTTCCTTTGTGAAATTTAATACACATGATGCAATGATGCAATGCAATGCAAATGCATGGAATGAATGCAAAAGAAAGAAAGGCATTGATTCTGAATTCAATTCTATTGGAACAATTTTTCAAGAAAACAAATTTCTTTACATAAAAAAGATTACATATGCGGCCTTGCCCTCATGTTCCAGGCGAAGACACCGATTTCTTTTCTTTGTAACAGTCAAATCTCGCAAACTTTCAATAGATGCCCCCACTAGCTCCTTTTTGCTTGATTCGGGCCGCGACTTAATACTCACTTATCCTCACAATATTCATTAGCTCCTTTAAGAAAATCGGGACGCAATGGCTCTTAAACAATCCTTATCAGCTTAAATCCTCTGCAAAGTCTTATCTTCTTCTGCGAACTATCAGCCTTCTTTCGTTGTGTTTACTTGGACCATATTCATACGACCGTATTATAATCCATTTTATCAAGAAATCTATTTTCTCATGACAAATTATTCTATTTAGCAATCAAATATGAATCAACACCTCCTTTCTATGATGATGTAATGCAATGCAGTCATAGACAAAACAAAAAACAAAACTCGTTAGTATAGAAGAAATAAATAACAGAGAAAGTACCTATTCGGGTGACCACTAAATTTGGGCATGGTTCTACCTAAGGTGGACCCTTAAGGTTCACTATATGTGGCTCAGTTTTAGAGAAAGGGTACCTAAATCAGCAGATTCTTCAATCCTCACCCATTATAGGCTCATATGGATCAAGTTCAGTTCAGGGGAATACATTTCCCTATGGCCATGCGGAGATGAAAATCTCAAGAAGACATAGGTACGGATGTATCCCGGAAGTAATCCACTAGCCCATGTGGAGGTGAAAACCTCACGAAGGCATAGCTTCTCACTCCCACTTTAAGGGTGTGACCGCAACGGTCATGCAATGTAATGCAAGAGTATTCTACTAGACTCAAACCACAACAATCATACAAACAAATGCAACAAAGAATCATGATTTTCAAATCAAATTTTCAATTTTCGACAAAAAGACAGAAAATAATCAATTTTACGGCTTGACTCTCTTATTGGTCCCCAGTGGAGTTCCCAAGCTGTCGAAACCATTTTTATTTTGAAAAACGGGGATTGACTTTTAAACGAGGTATAGAGTCGCCACCAATCCTTTTTACTTAGGTTTGATTGGGTCACCCTGTGGTCGATCATTTTAATAAAGCATTTTGGTTTATTAAAATAACATTTTTGGTCTACTAAAAACTAGAAGACGGATTCGAGAGTCGGTTACGCGTGAGGAAGGATTAGCACCCTCGTAACGCCCAAAATTTGTACCGTATTGATCGATTAACGTCCTAATGTTAAAAATTTGAAAAGATTTTAAAATACAATCTTTAAAAACGTTTGGAAATCTTGAATTGGATATTGAGATTCTCTCGTTAAAATATCATATCCAGCACGATAGGATACAATATTTCAAACCCTCAATACAAGATTATCTCATACTTCCCAAAACTCATGCATTTGAAAATTTAAAAAGATATTTGGCTCTTTGGTAAAACGGTGAACCGAAACCCAACACGATTGGGCACGATCCCTCGAGTTTCCAAACACAAAATATTGCCTCATTTTAATTTAAAAAAAAAACATAGATAAAATTTCAAATGGATATTCCACATTTTAGTTGAACGAAAAAATCAAAACCCAGCACGATAGGGCACGATTCCTCAAACTCCCAAACACGAAATATTTCCTTATGTTGAGAGGGTTCAAGTTAACAATTATAAAAACTGAGTCAAAATATACTTGTTTGATTTGTTTGGAGATAAAAAAAATCGATATTTAGAGAATATGAGAATCATAACCATGATGCAATAACAAGAAATAAAAACGTAATTACATGCATGAAACAATAATATGCGAATATGAATACCGATAACGACACATGATATGCAAGACCATACAAAAACTAAGTATCAATGTGATATAAACGATTTATAGACTATTAAATATGTACAGAAGGATAACACATGCTAGAATTCGAAATTATATGCATATAAAAACTAATAGTATATGAATGATTATTTAAAATACACATTATGTAAGAAGAAATTGAAATAAATAATATATAACATAACTTCAAATAAAACAAATTGATTTAACTAATGATATATATATATATATATATATATATATATATATATATATATATGAAAATGGAAAAAAAAATGTATATACAAAGATACTAAAGTATTTAAAATAAGTAGAATATACAATTTAAAATAGGATCCTTAAAAGAAAACTAAATTATACATAAATAAATTTAAAAGAAAATATATGCATATATAATAAATTTAAAAGAAAATATTTACATAAAATAATATGAAAACAATAATGTACATAAAGCAAAAACTTAATAAAAATAATATATAAAAATATTGAATAATAGTGCTTTTTTTAATATATATATATATATATAGTAAAATAGGTTTTTAGGAGAAATAAATTATATATAGGAAAATTTAAAATAAACAAATTTCAAAATAAAACAATTTTTTTTTAAAAAAACATACACATAAAAACATGAAAATAAAACTCAAAAATCAACGAAATAGCATATTAAAATAAAAGAATGAGTGACAAATAAATTAAAAAGAGTAAAAGAATTAAAAAAAACAAAAAAAAAGAACTCAATTGAAACAAAAACAAAATCCAGAAGATAATTTTAAACAAATCAAATTATTAAAACAGAATCAAGGACTTGAACTAAATGCGCACAAATGAGCAGGGACTAAAAGTGCAAATGCCCTAAGTCCTAAAACGCTGCGCCTAGACGTGGACTAAACTGAAATGACATGCAAATTCTAGGGATAAATTTAAAGAATTAAAGAAAACATAAGCAGGGCCCAATTGAAAGCTAGTGCAAAGGAGGAAGACTAATTGCGAAATTTCCCCTCTAGAGCCAAAACGCGCAGACCCCCCTTGCGGGTCAGGTCGACGCGTGGGTCACTCCTCCCATATGGCGCCGTTTTGATCATATATATAAACTAACATTTGCCCTGAAAAATTCATTTGGCAGATCATTTTTCCAAAAACCTTAAAGTTTTTCCAAAATCCTTTTAACCTCTCCTCCCCTCTGCTCCTCGCCGAAACCAAGCCTTCCACTGCCCAAAAATTGACCAGCAAAGCAGGCTCCAACGGCGCGAGCACAAGACTCGGTAAGACCCCTCATCTCTCTCTCTTATACTTCGTATTTGCATGGGAACCGAATGAAAGGGGGGAATAATAAAATAGAAAAGGGAAAACAGAAATAAATTACAGTAAATGATTACCTTCGAAATATTCCTCTAGTTATTCTCTACTAATTTTGTGATTGTTTGTATTCGATTCATTAAAAAAAAGGCCCCTTTACAATCAAAATTCGAAGGCTTTATAGCCAAATACAAGCGGTTTCTGCCTATTCTCTTGCTCAAATTGCAGGTCGTGAAGATGTGGAGGGACGTGGGCGAGCAACGAGCGAGCTAGAGGTCATGTGCGGCGTGCCGACGTGCGTGAGGCGCTGAACGTGGCTGCGGTGCAAAGGGATAGCTTAGGGTTTGCCATTTCTGAAAAAGATTTGGGCCATTGGGCTTGTGTAATCGGGTATTGGGCCATTATAAAATCTTGGGCCTTGAATTTATTTATATTTTTTGGGCCAAGTGTAATTGGACTTTATTTAATGGACTGCTTTTTATTTTATTTTTATATATATATGGGTCCGGGACTAAAAATTGGGTCTACAGTTATGATGGTACTAATATTAATATTTGAAGGACTATAAGACAATAGTGGAGGGTGTACTAATATTAGATATCAAATAAAAGAAGATGGAGATGAAACATATACCAACAAAGATGACATATTAATATCATATTTGGTATTTAAAATTATTTGTCATTTTTTCTCACCAAATCTGATGTTACTCCATCTAACTGTCTTTCACTTTATCTCAAATATCATTTTAATTCAATTTTAAACTTCTATGTCCACAAATTGTCTATTTTTTGCTACTGAAATTTAAAATTTTTCAAAAGTGGTTTTCTGTATTTTATTTTCATGGAATAAATTGCTTTAGTGAAAAAGTAAAATAAAAAATTGAGAAGAAAGAAAATAGTAAAAATGATATTTTTTTTATCTATCTATCTATTTATATATATATATATATATATAAATAAATCAGAGAAAAATATATATTAAATTTCGAAATTGTATATTTTATGAAAATTTTTATTTTATTTATTTTCATTTTTTAAAATTTTATCAAGCAATACCAAACACATCAATAAAGTGGAAAACTAAAATATTTCATTTTAATACATTTTTGTTACTATAATTTTCATCTAACCAACCAGAGATTATGATATGTCTAAATTAATCATACCATATTTCATTGAAATTCATTAAATATTAAATAAGGACAGCTTGAAAGCAAAGTTTATGAACGTAAATCACATAGGCAAAGAGAATGAGGGGGATCACACCAACTCCCTTTCACTAATCAACTTAGATATCCCTTAATCTCATTATTCACCATCAAAAAACCAAACACCAATAGCTGCAAACTTACCCCACTTCAGAGGCTTGTATCTCCTGAGTCAACAATACCTTGCAATTGGTACAGATTTGTGTGAATAGAGAAGACTATAAATTACTAACAACATAGATTAAATTAGCACCATTTTACATTGATATATTGCCTACACAAACAACCATATTAATTCGATGTGAAAATAAATAAATAAATAAATATTCATTTCTTTAAATGTGTACACTTGAATCAAAACCAAAACTTTATGAATACATACAAACCACGTTTAAGTTTCATATATATGATTACACCAAATTAAAGTTCATATATCCAATTATACATTAGATCAAAATTCATATATAAATTTGATATTTATCCTTTATCTATATATACTATTGCCGGTGTCATGGGTTAACCGCGCGAGTACCAGTTCAATTGGGAAAAGCCTAAAAACCCATTCCTTTTAAATGATAATTAATACTATTATGATGATTTTTTGTCTTTTTCATTTTTTTATATAATTTTTAAATAAGAATTAAAAATAATATATTTAAAGATTTAACACGTATTAAATAAAATTTATTAAGAAAGTTTTTTACGTGAAATGTATTTGTTTACCTACATGCTACATCTACATAGTGATTATAACATAATGTGTTGTTGAAGTTTCTTATTTTATTTAACAACAAAAGCATAGTTGAATTTGAATTTCATGATAATAATACTCTTAGTTTGAAGACTAAACAAGAACAGCGTAAGCTGCAAACGTAATCTATTATGGACTGTGTTTTTGTTGAAATCCGATCCAACAACATTCTTATTAAGTCAACACATATCCTTTGAAAAATACAACCAACTTTACCTGAGACTAAATTTATATTCATCTGCTGTTTAACAATATTTACACTAAGATTTTGCTTTCTTTTCTTTATTTCAATATGTCGTCTACCAATAAGCAATTAATGGGTAAATAAATAAATAAGAGAGGAAGAAATTGGTGGTAATAAGCTGAAAAATAGTATGAAAATTTTCTATTACATTACGTATTGGTAGCAATTGAAGAGTTTGCAAAAAGCATGTGACAAAAGGCCTGAGACTGCTGAACATGCTTTGAGGTCCATGGAAGCCCTCAGGTTTACCATATGAGGACCCTCCCCATCACCAGGAAAAAAGGAATCCCTTTTTTTCTTTTTTCTTTTTTATATATTTTGTGAATAATTAGTTTAATTTTGTGTTTAAGCCAAAACTGATCACGCCCTTACACACTCTTAATCATAAATAGTTTATCAAGTACGATTTCTTGTTACATCGATTAGTGTAAGAAAAACATGAACTTCTAAATCAATCTTCCAAGTTTTACTAGAGCAGTTTACCTTTTTATTTGTATATATATAGAGTTTATAACTCCACAGGTTCATTGCAATTTTTTGTGCAATCCTCAAATGGAGTGGCTTGCTAAAGCTTTGTTTCTTCCCTTTCTGCTCCAACTGTTGGTGTTACTGCCAATTGCGATGGCAGAAGCTAATGTAAAACTGAAATGGGTGCTACAGAATGAGACTACTGATGGAGCGTCGCTGTGGCTCAGGAATGCAGCAAATCCGAGGCCAAGACCTGGTGGATGCATGTTCAGGCCGTGGATATGTGAAAGGGGAGAACATCCGCCGACAGCTCGGATGCGTTGTTGTAGGAACCGTTGTGTTGACCTTAACTCTGATGATGCTCACTGTGGCTTATGTGCGCTTAGATGTCCATTTACTTGGCAATGCTGCAGGGGGGTTTGTATTAATACGAATATTAGTCCCCTGAATTGTGGTCGCTGTGGAAACCGATGCCCATTTAGGGTTCCATGCTCGTTTGGGATGTGTGGATATGCACAGCCTCCACCACGCCCTCCTCGTCCATTCCCTCCTCACCCGCCGCGACCATTCCCTCCTCCTCATCCTCATCGCCCTCAGCCAACACCATGCCCTCCTACGCAGCCAGGGCCACCGCCCAGGACTTGCCCTCCAGGTTTGCCTCCGCCCCTAATAGGTGATCATTCACCATCAAGGAGTTGAAGTTGTTGAACAGTATCCAGTTAAAGATTCTACTTATATCTGCACTATCTGCTTGCTTTCTTCACAAAAGGGAAACTAAAATAAATGCCTTGTATACGTTACGATAGAACTATCCAGTTGTTTGCATTTTCCTGAAATTTTTATTTAGAAAACTGCTTGGTGTTTTAAATCATTGTCAAAACTCAATATATAATTGTTCTTCCATATACACGAAACAATCATATGCAAGAGCAAGATTCTCATACAAAAGAATGCGATTGAAATGCAAAATTAATGGGACATCAATCATGATATTAGTCATTCGTGACCAAACTATTGCCAGAGCATAACAAGAACAATAAAAAAGCTTCCATAAAAATCCATAGGCCATATTTTTGTAAGAGACCACATAGTTTCAGAGGTTTATATCTAAAACATCCTAGTTTTCACTACTCTATAACTTTGATTCTACTGCATAAATAAACCTAAAAACCAACCAGTAGGATTTACCACCACCTGTTTGAAATCTAAACAAAATTACAATTCAAAATCTTCCAATTTAAACAACATAATAGAAATGTAAGACACAAGTACTCAAAACACATTTTAAGATTTTTGTTTTACTGCAAAAGATCAAACCCCCTACTTATTGAACAGAAGGGGGAAATAGGAATTTTTTTATTTTAAGATTGATGTGAGCCGTATCAGCAGGCTTCTTGCCTTCTTCTTGATTGGCTACTCCTGACATCTTCTTCTATCTATGGGCTATATGGGATTAGTAGGGTTTAAAATAGCAGTGGCATAGTGGTGTCGCGGCCGCTATTTCACAGTAGCGGCGCCCCCGACACCACTAAACACAGTTCAACAAATTTAACATGCAGCGGATGGCAGCCGCAAGTAGCAGTGTAACGGGAAATAGCGGCGATAACAAGTCCGCTATTTCAGCTAAATCGATAGGTTAAAGTAAACAGAGCAGTGCAGCAGACGCAGAGACGAGAAACAGAAACCGAGCCTGCCATAACTCAAAATCTGATGACTCAAGTAGAAATCAATGTTTAAATTAAGTTTAGGGTATCAAAAATTACCTTAACTAAATTCCTGGTCTCTCGGCAACTCGAAGGCGCTTGGGTCCTGAGGAGGAGGGTGGCTCGGGAATTTTCTTTATTCGGACTAAGAATTTTAATTGAACTTTAATTTGTATACATATATACTATTTTTGTAAATATCTGAAATTGGTTGAATTGGATTGGTTTCAAAATATCTTTTTTTTTTAAATCGAATTTTAATAAATTGGATTGAATTGAAGTATGCTGCTCCCTAATTTAAAGGTTGAATTAATTTTAAATATAATATGTCTAATTATTATTAAAAAATTATTTGCTATATTATTGTTGTAGTTTTTGAGCTCATCACCTAGGGTTGAAAACGAATTATATATCATTTGGGCTTTAGTAAAACAATAAAAAATAGAAATTGTGGTATTATTTTGGAGTCAATTTTTTTCATTAATGGTGTATTTTGATAATTATTATATATTAAAAATTCAATATATATTAATATTTATATTGCTTTTTATTTGACTGGGTTTGCATTTATTATTTATGTGTAATTGAATAATAATGAAAATGTTTTATATTTTTTATATTTGTTAACATTTTATATTTAAAGAATAGGAAATGGCCATCATTTCGTCTTAAGGTTAAAAAAGAAGAAGAAAGGTAATAAAAACAATATATTAACTCGTAGAAAAAAAATATAATGAAAATTTAAGTGATTAATCTTATAAATATGGGTGTTTGACGTTTAAATACTACTCGAATTTATTGGCTTTTAAAACAAAAGAAATTAACTAATTAATAATAAGTTTTAAATAATATTGTTTCAAAAAGAAACAAGCTATATAAAATTCACTTATATAATTATTTATAATCGTATTCAATACACTATATTATTTATATATTTTTTAAAATATATTAAATATTATTGTTTAATATATATATGTATATATATGCTTGTAAGCATAAGATAAATCTATTTTCCGAGAGTGAGGGGGGGCAAATATTATTAAATTCACTATCATTTCACAGTTGGTACGTACTGCTTCATCTCCTGCACCGCTTCACTATCGATGCATGATCTTGAAAACCATTACCACAAAGGCTTCAAGTAGTGAGTTTCTCTATATGTTACACAAATTAGACCAGTTCAAGTGGATTATATAAGTTATATTTGACCAGTTAACCTCCATGAGACGGTTTGTGTACATTTGTCACAGGCTTTGATCCGCGACCCGTGACACTCCGCCCCACTTTCGATGCTTAACCTTGAAAACCACTATCACCTTTGTAAATGTTGGATACATCCATCCCCCTCCCACTCCGTTCCGCTTCAATTTAATTTTTGCCGCTTGTCTTTAATATTTTCAATTTTTTAAAATCAAATAAATATTTAAACATAAAATTTATGAATTTTTCTATGTTACGTTATTACATTTTTACTTTTTTAATAGTTTACATATACAAGGATAAAATAGTAATTTCATATAGTGAAGCAAGTCGGGGTGGGGCAAGTAATTATCATAATCATTCCATACCCACTATTCAAAAGAAAAAATCCACTCCGTCCCACCCAGTGATAAATGCCAAAAGTATCATGTTTTAGCCTCATTCTTAATGCGTTTTTGGATCATTATTCGATTTAAAATGGTGAATTTTATGCTTCTAATCATTTAAATTCATGTTTCTATACTTAGGAAAGCATTTGGGAGCAAAAAAAGCGAAAATCGGAGCAAGTTTAGGAGCCACACGAGCTGGACACACAACCGTGTGAGCCACATGGGCTACCGCACGGCCATGTGCCAAACCATGTGAAAATCACAAATTGTGCTCCAAGAAAAAAATGCAATATTTAAGTTTTTTGAGCATTTTAAGACCTAAATACGACAAAGATAAGAAGAGAAGAGTGAGCCGTCATAGAATACTCAAGAAAACAACTTGGAAAACACCTTATGATTTCTTTGAAGTTTATTATGAGTTTCTTAATTTCTTGTGGTTATACTATTTTCTAGATGTTTTTATTTGCGATTATGAACTAACTTTCTAAATACCTAGGGGAGATAAACCCTATGATGAATTCTGTCTTTTGATTTTTGTTTTACGCAATAAATACTTGAATCTTGTTCTCAATTATGTGTGTTTAATTACTGGTTTAATATTTCCGGGCTATTAACCCATGTGCTTAAATTCAAGAAGGAAAAGTTTCTGTTTAAGAGTGGATCTAGCATAATTGAGTGGAGTTACATGCAATTTTAGAAATAGGACAACATAAATCTACTAGATTAGAATCAAATCTAATAGGGAGATTCATAGATCTAGTTAATGCGATAATAGGGGTTTTAATTAGAACAAAATTTTAATTAATCAACATAGAGTTAGTTGTTCTTACTCTCAAAAGAGATATTAGCATAATTTATTGATTTCTACGGATCAAGATACTATGTGAAGAAATTGTTTAATTCAGATTGATAATGATAGATGAAATTTAGGTAGATTCTTTCCTGGGTATTGTCTCGCTTCTTGGTTGTTAATCTATTATTTTCTTGATTTGTTTTTTGCAGTGTTCTTTAGTTAATTAATTTAGTTTTAATCAATCACTCTAATTTGTCGGTTAAATAATAGAAAGACGGTAATTACTAGTACTTTTAGTCTTCGTGGGAACAATATCTGTGCTCACTGTAGCTATACTATTAATTGTATGTGCATTTGCCTTTGTCGAATTTTTAGTTGATTTTGTGGACATCACCCCGTATCCACTTTTCAAAAGAAAAAAATCCACTCCATTCGAAATGGATCAATTCAAAATCTATCAGACAGTGTGGGTTTTGTTATCCCTAAATCTACTAAAAAATAATCTAAACACATATTTAGCAAAGTGGCCCAGATTATCGAGCAAAATCATTTGGATATATACATGTGTGTAGAGCAAAGATCCGGTAAATAGGCATAGAAGTTCATTATTAATAGGGTAAATTACATCAGTAGTCAGTTAATTACTGGTAAGGTTTTTTTGATCACCCAATTATAAAATGTTATAAAATGATCACTTAACTATTTTATTTTGGTCTCTTTTTATTTTGTCATCTGTCGCTAAAAGGTTAGTAGAAAGATGATGTGATAAATTTTAAAATTGACATTTAAATCAAATACAAATTTTAAAGTTGCCATTGTTGAGACTTGACCCTTTCATCTGAATGAACTATGAAATAACATTTCCTACATCCACGATCATGATAAACACAAATACAATAAAATTGTGATTACAACCTCATTTTAAAGCCCCGCGGATTAGGACATTGATCGCAATCGGGAATTGATTTCGAGTTTTCAGGGTCCAACTTAGCGACTAACGATGTCGTTTTCAAAAGTTTTGGGTTGGAAAAAATGAGTTTACTTGTCCGATAGACAAAACGTGAAAGGAAACAAAGTCCAAATGTAGACTAAACCCTTACCTCAAAATATATTTGGGCTTCCCACTAAAATCGGGCTTCTAATTGAAAATTTTAGTTTATATTTGATTGGCTAAATTGTCAAATAAGCCATCCGAAAATAATTAAAAAATCAGTCAAGTTTCTTGTTGAAAAGTATACCCAATTGAACCATTTGAATCATGATTTGTATTCAATTAAGCCCTTTGAATTCATATCTCTCCCACATCATATATATGGATAACAGTGTTTATTGAACTGGTATCACAATTTGATATCAACTCAAGAAAAATAACAATACCATAATAAACAATTGATGAAGTATTTACTAATTTAAATTTCCTTCTTTTTCACAATCTGAACTAATTTTCCATTTTAATTATATACATATTTCATTTATGTTATTGTTAATAGGTTCAAATTGTACATTTTATCATTTGCGATATGTTATTTTTAAACATATATTCATATTCTAAATACATAGTTTTAACACGTATATTTGTGATAAAAATTTTGATATAAATTGTTGCTACAAATGCTTAGAAAAATAAAGGTTACAAATTACCATATGTTGTTGGGCACCATGTTCCCATTGAGTTATTATATCCCTTGTACGAAAACAAAAATATGAATAAGGGCAAATGTCAAACCTTCATTTTTCCTTCTTCCATAAGAAATAAGAAGTAGGGTAGCAATCTCATTGGGTCTCATAAAAGCCTTGTTAGGGGTGGGATTGTTGTCTACCACAAAAATCCCTTTCCTTTGCCATCTTGTAATTAATTGTACCAACGCCACTTGTAGGAAACTACAACTTTTTTTTGCACCATTAATTGCAATCAAGAAAATTGCTTTCCATATTAAATTTTAATTACTTAATTAATTTGAGTTAATTGTTTTGTTAATCCTTCAGTTTGATTTTTATACTCTAATTACAATAATTTTTTTTTTTTAAAAGAACACAAATATAAATAAATTTTATAAAATAAAAAGGTTGACCACTCAAGCAATAAAAAAGACCTATCAACTTTGTTAGTTTTATATTTTTATACAATTATTAAATTATTTATAATATTTAAATTCTTAAATTAGAGGATATTATACATTTAAGCACGCTTGGATTCACTATATTCAACTTGCTATAACAATAGTGACACTAACTATACTTTTATTCCACTGACTTAAATGATTCATTCTTAAATTAAGTTTAATCTGTTTTTATAATTTTTTTAAATGAAATTATTTTATAAACATCATCCGCAAAGTTTTCTAAATTTATTAGTGAAGTTTAATGAATAGGAGGGTTTTTTTTATTATTATTATCTAAATCATGACTTATTGAATTGAAATTTATCATTGAATGTTATTTAATGGTGTTTGGTAAATAAACTTTAGGTGTTTTTTAGTTGATTTGGGCACAAATGAACGTTTGGATAGTTAAACTCTCTAATTGTAGTGTTTGGTGAACGGATGTTTGCAAGAGCTTATTGAGCTAAAACCTCCAAAACAAAAAATATTGGGATGTGCAACTTTTTTTAACAGCTGATTGGGAATGAGATATATGAAATGACATATTTGATTACGGTTGCTTAAATATATCTCCCTTTGCCACATGCTCTCAAACCTAATAGGGGTGCCAAGATATTAGTAGCTTACGTTCTCCCATTTTCACTTTCACCTCCAAAGTTCAAAGTAAATCTTAAAAAAAAAAAAAAAAAAAAACCTCCTCTGTGTATCTACAAAAATCAACACTGCCGTAACAAATTTTCACTCAAGCCAATTCATCCTTAAACATTTATGTGCTCTTAATTTATTTTCAATTTACTTGTGTAAAATGATTTCTTATGCAATTTTAAATTAATTGAAACATGCTACTTAACAAACTTATTCAGAGCATGACATAATTATCACTAAGAATATAATTTACAATTATATTGATACACTATTAATATCTATAATTCCCACAAGGATAATATTTGTAAATAAGAAACTTAAGAAATTTGTTTATTTAAATTTTCAAAAATATTCCTTGCTTAACTGGATGTTTTAATTTTCGAAAATAGTGTTTTATTTTAATAATTTCACCCAATAAAGACTAAAGTATTATAAACAAATAAATACTTAACAATAAAATGTATCATGC
This sequence comes from Gossypium anomalum, assembly GCA_025698475.1. Taxonomy (NCBI): domain Eukaryota; kingdom Viridiplantae; phylum Streptophyta; class Magnoliopsida; order Malvales; family Malvaceae; genus Gossypium; species Gossypium anomalum. Next base: position 13,532,535 of record CM046956.1, read on the forward strand.
CCTTATTTATCATTTTACACAAATCAACTTTCAGTTATCAACTAAGTTTTACCAAATACTTTTAAATAAGCAGTTAATAGAACCAGTTGGTCAAACCAACTACTACGACCAGTAATAGCCAATTGCCTCTCTAAATATGTATAAAAGAAAAGGAGAGTTAGAATTGGTAATGTGACAACGGAGACAAACACGTCGTAAAAGAAGTCAAAGGAATTGAAAGATTTGTGAGGAAATCCATGGTTTCAACATTGTCCTCATTTTTCCCCATCTAAAATTCACCAATTTCTAATGTTTACATTAAACAAAGCTGCATTTTCTTCAACTTTAGTCCATACTAATCTATGCTGTCGCTTACCTACATTGTATGTCTAAAAAGAATGTTATAATCCATATTTCTATATAATTTATATTTTCACCTTCTTTCAGTCGATTTCTTTCAAATTACAGTAATTTCGATTGGGCCACATTGTTCCATAAATAAATCCTACAATTAACTTCTTTTTTTTCACATTTGCTAAAATTTCGGTACATATAGATTGCATCAATTCATTCCATCTAATTTTAACTTTAATCGTATTGGTCAAAACATTATATAACAATTGATGCATGAATAATATTTAAAAAATATACAAATTTTAATTTTTAACCGTTACGATAATAAATAATAGAAATTTTTATCGGAACATTATGCATCAACCGGTGCATGAATATTTTAAATTTAATATTTATTTAATATAATTTATTTTGATATTTGTAAATATTTATATATATATATATATATATATATATATATATATATGTGTTTTTAAAAAATATCGATAAATCTAAAACGATACACAAAAATAAATTGGAATCTGTACACACTAATTCTAATAGAAAAAAAATGATATATCTACTGATGCAGTACTGATTACCTTAATTATGAGTTAATAGGGATAAATTGGATTTTATAGATCTATATAGTATGTACTTCTAGCTCCTTTTGAAATCATTAGGAGTTAAACAAAGATAAATTGGGTTTTATTGAAAATTAATATTACAAGATTTAATTAAATTTTATATTTTAATATTACATTTTAACCATTTTTAATTTAATTTTTATTTAATGTTAAAAAATTCAATTACGTCTGATTAGTTGTTTTTTAAGTTATTATATTTTTATTGTATATTTTCAAATCAATAAATATCTGATGGTAAAAAAATCAGTAAATATGAGAAATTTAAGTTGAATTTGATTTCTGAAAATATTTTTTATTTTTATTTTTAAAAATTATTTTTAAAAATTAAAAAAATATTTGATAAATAAAAATAAACATGTTTTCAATGAAAATATGTTTCGTACATATTTTTTGTAATAAAAATATGAGAAATAAAATAAAATAAAATTCGCATTTATATGGATTCAAACTAGGATACTGGATTCAATATTGGAAGAACGGTTGAAAAAAGAGAGAGAATATTTTTGTGTCTATATTATTTGAATCAATATCCACTAGCTTAAAGTCAAAAACCATTGTTTTCATCCTTTTCAATTTTACAAAACATTTTTAGTAAAAACAATCAAAACATGTTATTATTATTTTTAGTTTTCACATATTTTTATTTTTATTTTCTAAAAATCATATTTAAAATTTTCAATAAAATATATTTTCTTCGATGTTTATAAGTTATTGTCATAAGCTAATTGTAGGGATGGTCAAGATTGAATTGCTCGAGACATATTAAGCTTCTTCTTTTTTAATAGCAGAGCCAAGGTGAGTGCTCTTTTTTTTTTTAAGGCAGTTGCAGAGCAATTATGGTAATTGTTTGCATTGCCCTACCCTAATAAATGAAATGATCATTTTACCCCTACATATAATTATTAAAAGGTAAAAATGTAAAATTACATAATAAAATAAATCCTAAATTCTTTTAATATATAACTATGAAACGGGTATATAATGTATTAGTTATTTTAAAAAAATAAATGGGGGTGAGACAGAGATAAATGTTGTAGTAATTTTAAAGATTATGCATTCAGAGTAGGGTGGGTAGGGAGTAGAGTGTATTAATTATGGAGCAATGTGAATTTAACAATATCCGTCAATGCCTTTCTCTATTATTATCCTTAATTATTCATAATGTTTTTAAATCAGATCGAAAGTTAAATTAATCATAAGTTGAATAGATTAGATATTAAACCAATTAGTTATATATTAAATATTAAATAAGTATTAATATAAAAAGATATTTAAAATATGTATTTTACTAAATGGTCAAGTTTATTTGAAAAGAAATTCAAGGGTTAAATGCCCAAACCTCTTTACATAGAATACTTTTCATTGTTCAAAAGATTTTGGGTTGAATTGTACATATTGATCCAAATGAATTATTGATTAATATTTAGTTTTTTAGAAATATAAATTCATTTATTTATTTTATCTACGTAGGGTGTGGCCTATAATGGGTCTTTTCGGTAGTGTGCCAAATATCGAACTCACAAATATGAAAACAATAACGTTTGAGACCAAAAGAGATTATGTATGATCAAATTTATTGTCAAACAAGCAGTTGGATTTTGGGGGACCATATTGATTTCAGACCAAATATTTGTTTTGAGTTTGAAACGTTTAATTGCAAAACAAGTACCTGTTTTGAAATTATTAATGAACTTTGTACTACATATTTAACTTCTTAGCCAAACAACATCAAACTCAATTTCTACTCAACCATATATACTTGTTTCCAAGTTCAACAAGGAATGGAATTTTGATTAGTTGTCTTATAGTATATTTTGGTGCATAAATATATGACTCGTATGATTTATCATTTTATATTACTTTATTTGTTTGACTTCAACGAAGTGTACGTGTAGAGTGTGCTTTGTATTTATGAATCGACGTTGTGACGAGGAAGAGTTGATGTCCCGACGACGTGATACTCGGCATCTCAACGACGTCCCGACGAAGGATGTATGACGTTGCGACGTGTTTCCCAATTCAACCATGTTTTTCTTTCCCCAGTTAAACTCTGTTATTGTTTCTCAGTTAAACTCCAATTAGTTTAGGGTTTATTTTAGTTGTGTTTAACCTATGAATTTAGCCTAAAAAGGGTTGTTGTAACCTAGATTAATCATTTTAATCAAATTTGAGATTGAGAGAGTTGCGAATTTTAGGAAATTTCAGATTTTAGCCAGAGTGCTTTGTTCTTTCGGGATTTAAAGTTATTTGTTGAGATTATCTCAATCTTGTACTTTTTCAATTTTTGCTCATTTAGTGAAGTCTCATTTGCTCGTGGTTTTTTGTCCTCTTCTTTTAAGGAATTTTTCTGCGTAAATATTTGTGTGCTTGATATTCTCTACTTTTACTTTTATTTTCTTGTAGCATATACAGGTTGATCCCCAACAAACTGGTATTAAAGCTACGATTCAACTTCCATAGATCGACACATTCAATAATGGCAATGAGGTTCGATATTGAGAGGTTCAACAGGTACACAAATTTCATTTTATGGCAAGTTCGGATGACGGTAATTCTAGTTCAGAATGGCATGAAAAAATCGTTATCGGGAAAAAGCCTTGAAATCTAGATCAATCAAAATGGGATAAACTTAATGAGAAGGCCCTGTCTAATTCAGTTGTATCTCACGAACTATTTGTTGCAAGAGGTACTTTTAGACAAAACAACAACAATCTTATGGAGAAAGTTAGAAACCATATATATTACAAAGTCTCTAGTTAATCATTTGGTGTTGAAGCAGCGCCTGTATACATTCCATTTGGTAGAAAATGACACTGTTAGGGCTCACATCAGTGAGTTTGTTTCTCTATTGAATGATTTGAAGAACGTCGAGGTTCAGATCGATGATGAAGATCAAGTTATACTACTATTGTGCTCTTTGCCCCCTTCATATAAGTCTTTCAGAGAAATCCTAATTTATGGTAGAGATAAACTCTCGTTTGAGAAAGTGAGGGGAAACTTATTGAGCAAAGACAAACTCGACAATGAGTTTGGTTCAAGTAGTAGTTCAGGTTGGAAACCCTCGAATTTGTTGCGAGAATCTGAATTGACTTGAGGTCGAGGAATCGAGACAAGGTATGTGACTACTGCAAGAAGAAAGGTTACATTAAGGCAAATTGTTACAAACTACATAATAAGAACAAGAGGGCTGCTGAGAAGAACGAGGATGAAGAAGTTGATGCTAATATGGTCGAAAACAAGGGTAATGATTAGTTGTTGGTGTCTACGACTAAAAGGTGTAAGTCTACGTTCGAGTGGATCCTGGATTCAGGGTCTTCTTTCCATGTGTGCCCCAATAGGGACTAATTCTCTACATATAGTTCAGTTGAAGGTAGAGTTATGTGTATGGGGAATGGATCACTCTGTAAGATAATCAGTATTGGTACCATTTAGATCAGGACATTGTCAGATGTCGAGCGTGTGTCTGATTTAGAGAAAAACCTCATCCTCTTGAGTATGTTGGACTCAAAAAATTACAAAATTGTTATAGAGTCAAGCGGCATTAATGTATCCTATGGAGCTTTCATTTTGATGAGATGTCGAAAGACTGGTAGTCTATATGTTCTTCAAGGTTCAATCCTGACTGATGTAGCAGCAATTTCCTTGACAATTACGAAGTTGGATTTGACTCGAGGTCAATTTAAGAAATTTGACTCTTTCAGGTTAGGTAATGAATATGCAATTAAGAGTCTTCCAGTTTTCAAGTTTAAACATCGGTTTGGACTTAGTAAGTATCCTGCAAAGGTTTAGATAGGCCCATGATGGGCTCAGAAAAGGAGGCATGAGAAAATACGAGTCAAGGTGAAAATTTGTGGAGTGTGCCTCGTATTTACAAATCAGTGTTGCGACAAGGAAGAGTCGACGTCTTGATGAGAAGAAAATGACGTCCTGACAAGGGACATACGATGTGACGACGTGTTCCTTAGTTCAATCGGGTTTTTCTTCCCCTAGTTAAACTTTGCTATTGTTTCCCAATTAAACTCTGATCAGTCTATGGTTATTTAGTTGTGTTTAACCTATGAATTTAGCCTATAAAAGGGGTTGTTGCAACCTAGATTAATCATCTTTATCATATTTGAGGTTGAAAGAGTTTTGTGAGTTTTAGAGAATTTCGGGTTTTAGCCAGAGTGCTTTGTTCTTTTGGGATCTAGGGTTATTTGTTGAGATTACCTTCATCTTCTACTTTTTCAATTTTTGCTCATTTAGTGAAGTCTCTTTTACCTGTGGTTTTTTTCTTCTTCTTTGGAGGAATTTTCCACCTAAATATTTGTGTATTTGATCTTCTCTACTTTTACTTTTATTTTCTCATTGTATATATAGGTCGAATGCAACAATTATTATTGCAACAATTAAGGAGGATATAGATTCGAGTGCGCTTAAACACGTTTTTCTTTCTATTTAAAAGTTGAGAAGAAATTATGAGTTAAACCACATAGAATAATATATTCAAATATTCAACTATATTCTAAATTTGATTCTTAAACCACTCCTACCTTCAACTCTTATATATAAAAAATTTTATAAGTAAAAAAAAAAAAAACTTTAATACCAATAAATTGGACAAAGTCTTAGGGAAAAAGTTTTCAAAAACCTATCAATTAATACACTAAATTTAACCAATAAACACCCCCTACAAATATTTTCACGCCGAAAGTGGAGTGCTACATGCAAATTGCAGCTCTTATCTTATCTTAATCCTTTCCATATTGGAAAATTGATATTCTACAAACTTGAAGACGAAATTGAAAACATACTCTCCTTTTTTTTTTATTTAAAAAAATCTTATCCAAATTCATTCTCTCTATTATGGCTGTTAAGATGGGAATTGGGTTGCCAAAATTTTGAACTCTTGTAAAAAAAACAAGTTTAAATTTTGGATTTAAATTTAAAATTAAAAGAGAAGTTACATTGAATTTAAAACATATATCCTTTATTTAAAAATATATTTCTAAAAAATTATTTATGTATATTTACAACTGAAATAAATGGTTGAATCAATCATGTGAAATTGGAAGACTTGTTAGCTAGTGTGATAGTATAAACCCATTAATGGATACAAAGTCTACCAAATATATATATATAGGTAATGGGGTGGGCAATAAATCACGATATTATCTTCCTATACTACCAATGGCTTGACCTGTAATTTTTCACCTTTTTTGCAATATGTATGGTAAAACATAATCTTTATGATTATGGTATAAACTCCATTAAACTTATTTTAAGTATATATATATATAAGATGAAACTTTGGTTGGACTCTTGCTTTAATTAATAGTACATTTTTACAGCCTAAATCAAAATGAAGGAAAACGTTAAAAAACAAACATGATTTTGAAGTGAAATCTTTGTGACTAAGAAAAGTTACAATCATCTTGTAGTATGGAAACTAAATTTGTACCTACGTAAAAATTTCACATTGAATGTTCTTCATAAAAATTGATTTCATTTCCTTACCAACTGGCCCACCCAACATGGTTGGTTTTATTTTTATTTTTATTGGGAATGAAGATAGGCAAAATAGTTAACTTGGAATAGCAAAAACATGTCACTTCCCAACCACATTAATGATTTTTAGAGGAATTTACTCCAATTTGATCCTACAACAAAACCAAACATCAATTGGTTGTCAACTCAACCTAAGAATTTAAGAGGAGAGCTAGCTTTTTAAGTAAAATTCCTAACTTCCATAATCATCAATGTAAAACATGAGGTTAACAATCTTGTAATTGGCTTATGATATGTATGGCTATGATCATATGTCCTTCCTGCTAATGGGAGCTAACTTAACTTCCACAATTCATGGATGAGATCCGACGTAAGTGAACTACTATTACTGATGTAAAATGAAACGGAGAAACAGTATGTCGACTCATGTAAAACTAACCTAAAAATAGTAGCGAGAAAAGGGTTAGATTGGTGGCTTCCATTGGATTTCAATCCCATCTCTTTTCCTTTTCCCACTAACCCTCTAAATATATATATATAACTACGTTTAAACTCCCCATTTTCTCTATCATTAGATTTGGTATTCCTTCCCAAGAACAGGGCATGGCTTCCCTATCTTTTTTCTCCTTTCTCATTCTTTTCCTTCCAGCCATTGCTGTTTCAGGTATATATATATATATATATATATATATATGAACTTCAAAGTTCAATCCCTGTAGATTAACTATGGAGCTCAATGTTTTGTCTTTTCATTTTTGCAGATGCTGGTTCGGTTGGGATTAACTATGGTCGAGTGGCCGACAACTTGCCACCACCGGACAAAGTCGTGCAACTGTTGAAATCACAGGGCGTGGCGAAAGTGAAGATATTCGATAGCGACTCTGCGGTCCTAACAGCTTTGGCAAACTCGGGGATCAGCGTGGTTGTCTGTCTTCCGAACGAACAGCTCGCCTCGGCGGCCAATGATCAGTCATTTTCCGACGGTTGGGTTCAAGCCAACATAGCTAAGTACTACCCTGCAACGAAGATCGAAGCCATAGCTATCGGAAACGAAGTTATCACGGAGAATATAACTGACACGACAAAATTCGTTGTACCTGCCATGAAAACCATCCAGGCTTCACTGCTTAAATTAAAGTTGGATTCCAACATCAAAGTCTCATCCCCTGTTGCTATTAGTTGCTTGGGAAACTCGTACCCTGCATCGGCCGGTTCGTTCAAACCGAACCAGGTACAATCTACGATTATACCCATGTTGGATTTCTTGAGAGAAACCGGGTCCTACCTCATGGTCAATGTTTATCCTTTCTTCGCATACAAAGATAACAGTAAAACAATCTCGCTCGACTACTCTTTGTTCAAAGACAATCCCGGGGTGGTTGATTCGGGTAACGGGTTGAGATACAAAAGCCTTTTCGAAGCTCAAGTCGACGCCGTTTATGCCGCCATGTCGGCTCTTACATATGATGACTTAAAGTTGGTGGTGACGGAGACAGGGTGGCCTTCCGCCGGGGATGCGGGTGAAGTTGGTGCAAGCCAAGACAACGCGGCGGCGTATAATGGTAACTTAGTACGAAGAGTTTTGACCGGAAATGGAACCCCTTTGAGACCCAACGATCCACTCAATGTATACATATTTGCTTTGTTTAACGAGAACCAAAAACCAGGTCCGACATCAGAGAGAAACTATGGGTTATTTTACCCTAATGAACAAAGGGTATATAACATACCGTTATCACAAAAGGGGCTGAATGGTAACCAGTCACCACCGGCAAGCAACCTGAATCAGACGGCGCCTGTGAACAACGGGGGAGGAGTGTCAAAGGCGACGTCAGGGCAGACATGGTGCACGGCGAGCCCCAACGCTGAGGCGGAGGAGCTGCAGGAGGGGTTGGATTATGCTTGTGGTGAGGGAGGGGCTGATTGTGGGCCAATTCAACCAAATGGTGCTTGTTATAATCCAAATTCACTCATCGCACATGCCTCGTATGCTTACAATAGTTACTATCAAAAGAAGGCACGTGTGAGTGGGTCATGCTTTTTCAGCGGTACCGCTTACGTCTCCACCCAACCTCCTTGTACGTATTGCTTCTATACTTTTTCTTATTTACCTTCAAATTAATTCACTCATGCAGTTTTTCATGTCTTGGTTTTGCAGCATTTGGGAACTGTCAATTTCCCACAGGATATTAATGTGAGCGATGAATTTGGTGAATTTCAGCAATAGCTTTCTTTGGCCAACACTTGTAGTTTATAATAGACAAGGATGAGAGTTGTAATCATATCTTATGATTTTTCATAATCAAAATCCTAGATTTCTAAAAAAAAATTAAAATCTCCATCACAAAACCTATTTCAATTGAAACTTGTTGACCAATGAAAAATCATTATAAAAATTGGTTGTATGAAATTGTGATTCCACGAATTTATCATATTCTCTATTAGAAAGAAATAAGGATTCACAGTTTTATACAATTCCTCTCCTAACTCGCACCATTGAAAAAGTATTAAAGCTTTGATGGAACATTTGAGGAATTTTAGGTTGATAGGGTTTGGAGTTGTATCAATGAAGAAGACCCAATGGGAAAGTGTAATTCCAAATTATTCCATTAACCATTTGGGCTCCCAATTTTATACTTGTTTACTAAATAAACAATAAAATGGGCCAGTAGTTGGGTTGGACCAATTTACAAAACAAACCTATCCATAACCTTTTCTTTTAAATTATAATATATAGGCTCGTGAATAGGACTTTACAAGTCATAATAAGTGGCTCCTTCTTCATTGCTTGAGACCAAAACAATATTTTTATAATAAAACCATTTTACCAACATTTTATTGCCTACTCATTAGTTAATTCACAAAATGGACATAATACATATTATAAAATCTAGAATGGGACCCCATGCCTCAAATACTGAAGGCATTCATTCAGTAAAAAATTGGTTGCCATGATCATGAATTACTTCATAATTTTATGTAAATGTCGCATTAGAATATCTTAGAAGAGAATGATGTTTCTTTTTTGTTATTGTTGTTGCGTAAGTAAATAAAAATTATAAATAAAAATCGAAATCACTTTCCCCTATCAACAATAATACACCAAACAAATTATAATAAAATAAACAAAGCAAGACATGAAAAAGGGAAAAAGAAATTTTAATTTATCTCACAATTTATTTATATGGTAATATTTTCCAAAATTAGAAAAAGAAAATCTAAATTAAGCAAATATATATAAGGAGGCAAGGTTTCATTTAAGATATACAAATTTATCCAAAATAAGAGAAGGTTACCTACTTACTAAATTTAAAACTTGTACCATAAACAGTACTTAAAATTCTCACCAAATTTGTTCACTGAGATTTAATTTGGTATTATAAAGAGAGTTTTACAAGTCACCACCAATTCTAATAAGTTTGGTCTACATAAAATTCTTACAAGCATCACATGAAGATTATTTAAAATGCACTTGAAAAAGTTAGACAAATATGAAACATGATAAAATTAAAATCAAAACTTTGCCCTCAAAGTCAGGGTCTTTGAACCCTCTACAACACACATCCTTCACACAAACAATGTACCAAAAATATCAACTCTTTACTCCAAGATTTGATCTTTTTGGTGTCTATACTTGAAAACTATTTCTGGGTTTTGCAAGATTTTGGTTAAGCTTGCTTATTTTGTTCATTTGTTGAACTTCAACAACGTATTGTATGGATTATTGAAGCATATAAAATCATGATGCTTCTTGCTTTTTTAAGATTGGACTTCTCTATTAGCATTTCAATCTTTATCAGCCATGATGGCATCATCTAGCAGTCTTCAACCGTCATTCCAAGCCGAATGGAGCTCCTACAGCGCTGCTTATAGACATGCCTCTCCAGGAACGTACTCACCATGTCATCAGCTCTTACATATATTAGAATTGGAAAGCTTTTCCTAGAAATTTTTTCTGGAATAATAATCGTTTCGCCTTAAAAAATGATTTGCACTTTCTCTTTCTTATACTTTAAAGGTTGGAGGTTTGTATCAAATCTTTTATGATTAATAATTAATTTGTGGTTAAAACCAAAGTTAAACATGGTCCACCCCATTGCAAACATAATCATCAAAGTAGGCTCGAACTCAAAAACCCATTCGTGTTGATTCGAGCTTAAAAAAATTTGAGTTCAAGAAGATTCAAACCCGAGATCGATCTAAGTTTAAGCCCAAGATAGATCTTATTTAAAACCTAAAAAGGTCCGAAGTTATGAAAATATATTTTAAATATTATATAATTATATTAAAAACTTATAAATAACAATATATCTTTATAAATTATAAATTAAATAAATTTAAAAAACATTAATTATGAATATAAAACAAAAATTATTGCAATTATTATATATGTATAATAAATGTTCAAAGTTAATAATTATTCAAATTTACAAAAATTTAAATATTTACAATGATGTAATATATTAATTTAATGATATGTAAATCAAATTAAGCCTAAAAAACTTACATAACAAATTTATTATACTTTTAGTTAATGAAAAATCAAATTTGTATGTATTAATTGTACTCATAATTCATATAAAAAATGAACAAAATAACCTCTTAAAACAATTTTTCTTACTAATTTGAGATATTTTGATGAATGCCAGCTTGAATTACGAAAATCAAATAACATGACTTTTGTGTTTATTTTTGCAATTTCAAAAATTCTATAGCAAGGCAAAATGGGGTACATAAGAGCACATGACATAGACAAAATTTTGATAATATTTTTATATTTTATAATATTTTATTTATATTTTAACATTTAAAACATTTTATGATATTTTGTAGTTTGATAGAATTTTTTATGAATTACTGTTAATTATTATAATTTTATAATATTTTACAACTTTTTCTTAAACTAATATATAAATTTTTATAATATTCTGAACTACATTTAGAATGAACTTGACAAATAAATCTCCAAATTTAAATAAACTTAAATGTTCATTTGTCCAACTTCATTCTAGATGTGTATTTTAAATATATTTTTATAACTTTTAGGATTTTAATTTTTTTTAAATATATGGTACGTATATTTGTCCAAGTGGCATGTCATGTATTAGTTTCTCATTCATTTTGTTAGTCCTGAAAGTGTCTATTAACAATCAAATTGTTTAATGAATATTTTAATTATCAAATAGACCTAGTTTGGTTTTTTTTTTTTTGTCATTAAGGGTTCGATTGAGTGCATTCTTAAGAGCTTAATTGAGAATTTAATTGTTTTTTTATAAGGACATTTTTTACCTTTAAACCTAAATATAATAAATATTTTTCAATATTCAAATTTTAATAGTAAAATAAAAGGTTGAATGGTATTTTTGGCCTCAAACTTTCTCAAAAAAATCAACTAAGCTGTTATAAACTTTTTGCACCCAATTTAACCCTAAATTAACAAACCTGGCCAAATAATCCCTTTGACTAACGTTGACCATTACTAGTTAACAATAATCTTGACGTGATCATTAACAGACGCCACATCAACATTGTTTGATCATGTGGTAGTGTCATATCATCACTAATTGTTGACGTGGTAGTTCCACATCATTACTGAAGGCTAATGTGATAGTGCCACGTCAACAAAAATAAAAAATTTCAAAAAAAACAAAAAATTATTCTTAAAATAAGTATACGAAGAATCTAGACAAATGGTTAACCAAGTTCATTTGGGTCTAGATTCATTCTGGAATCACAAAAAATTAAAAATTAAAAAAATAATTAAATTTCAAAATAATCATTATAAATTAATTAAAAACCATAAAATTTTATAAAAATAAATTAAATATTTTATAAAAGTTTATAAAATTATTTTTTTCGTTTTATTAAAGTGCAATCATTGATCATTAATTTTTTTTTAAAAATCCATTCATCATTAATAGCGCTTAACATTTTAAGACTTTCAATAGTTTGCATGAGAAAAAAAAAAGATTTCAATGTTTGAGATTCTCTTCTCTTTTGAAAAGCAAGGAGACACTCTTCGAGAGGTATCGCAGATGAAGGAATTTCAATCTGTCTTGGCGGATTGTCAATTGGACGATCTGGGGTATACTGGACCATGGTTTACATGGGAACGGGTTAACTTTGCTGATAATAACATTAGGGAGTAACTGGATAAAGGGTTAGCAAACTTGGCTTGGTAGGATCTTTTTCCATCTTACTCTCTGTGGCATTTTCCATACTCTTTTTCGGACCATTGTCCTTTGCTTATTGACACTGCCTAGCTTTTGCGACCGATTGTGTGTCTTTTTTGTTTTGAATCTTGGTGGGTTTTGGAAGACTCATGTAAATTGGAAGTTTTTCGGCTTTTGGCATGTAGTACGAGTAGTTATTTGATGCGTCTTGGGTTTCTTTACTGCGGGTTACAACGTTAGGCTGTTGGTTTGTGACATAGGCGGCGAGGCCGGCTGGGCATCTGCGTAATCGTCTTTCGGATCTTCAACGGGGGGCCATCTCTAATGAGACTTTGATGGATATGTTGACTACCAAGCTTGATATGAACTTGGAAATCAATAAGGAGGAAGTCTACTGGGAACAACGGGCATGAGTAAATTGGCTAAAAATAGGTGATAGTAACATAGGGTTATTTCATCGTTCAATGACTCAGAGGAGATAGAAAAATCGAATTTGTTGTCCCACGCAGGATAATGGTAGCTTGGTGTTGGACACAGCGGCTCTATTTGATGTTTCAACTTCGTATTTTGAGGATTTGTTCACCTCTAGAAGTCAGGGAAATCCTAGTCATATTCTTGAAGAGATTGCAGAGTGTATTATTGGGGATATGAATTCGGCCCTTACCGCTAGATTCACAGAAGTAGAGGTGTATAAGGCTATGAAATTTATGGCTCCCACAAAAGCCTCGGATACTGATGGACTCCTTACTCTTTTTTATCAGAAGTTTTGGCATATTGTGGGTGACGAAATTGGGTCTTATTGTCTGAATATTTTGAATGATAGGTTGTCGCTTATATATATTAATAAGACATATCTTATGCTTATTTCTAAAGTCATGAACCCTACTAGTATGCAACAATTTTTCCCAATCAGTATATATATGGTGTTGTACAAGTTTATTTCGAATGTTCTGGTTAACCGTTTTTAGGCTATCTTGTATTTGTGTATTGACAATTCTTAGAGTGTTTTCATTCCTGGTCAATTGATTATAGATAACATCATTTTGGCATACGAGATTCTTAATGTCTATCATAGGAAACGTACGGGAAAGAGATGACATTTTTCTTGAAACTTTATATGAGCATGGCGTACGATAGGGTAGAATGATATTTCTTGGAGCTTCTAATGTTACGTATGGTTTTTTCTAGGCAATGGGTAAATCTTGTTCTCGGTTGTATAAATTCGGTCTCTTATTTGGTCATTTTGAACGATGAGGTAGGTCGTGCTTTTTCACCGGGTAAAGGCCTTCGCCAAGGAGATCCTTTGAGTCCCTATTTGTTTCTTATTTGTAGTGAGGGACTTTCTTCTCTTATTGGAGAGGCACATCAATACAATTTGGTTAGGGGGCTAGGCTTAGTCGTAGGGGCCCTCAAGTTTCCCATTTGATGTTTGCGAATGATTATATTCTTTTTGGAAATGTGTTAGTCGAAGGCGCTTTAGCCCTCAAGGATGTTTTAGTGAAGTATGAACACGCTTCCGAGCAATGTGTCAATTTTGCAAAGTCTTTGATATACTTTAGTTCAAAAGTTGTTGATTCTTTCGTAGGTACAATTTCTTATTTTTTGGGTGTTCGAATTTGTACGGAACCAAAGCGGTATTTGGGACTTCCTAGTATGGTAAGGCGTAACAGTCGACGGGCTTTTCATGGATTGAAAGACTATATGCAAGCACAAATTGGTAGTTGGTGTGTCCGCCCTCTTTCTTAGGGGGAAAGAAAGCTTTTATCAAGAGCTCCCTACAATCTATTCCTACTTTTGCAATGTCCTGCTTTCTTTTACCCGTATCTTTTTATGCCGAGTTGGAGGGTGTTCTTAGTCGTTTTTGGTGGAAGCGTCATGGTGGTCGGGGGTATTTATTGGTGTACTTAGGCATATTTGTGTACGTAAAAAAATACGGTGGGTTTAGGTTTTCAAAACTTGTCAAAGTTTAATATCACTTTATTGATGAAGCAGGGATGGCGTTTAATGACTTCTCTGAATTCTTTGTTTGCATATGTTCTTAAAGCAAAATATTTTTCGAGTCTTGATTTTTTGAATGGAAGTTTAGATACTTATCCTTATAACCTGTGGAAGAGCATTTGGGCCGCGAAGGGCTTACTTCAGTCGAGGGTGTGTTAGAGTGTCGGCACTGGTACCAGGATACGAGTGTGGGATGATGTCTGGGTTTTCAACCTACCTACGCGACGTTTACAATAAGGGGTTCATCAGACTGTCATGTATGTACCATACCTCATTGATCATTACAGTAGGATTTGGAATGAGCATTTGCTTACCGAGGTGTTGGGTTTTAGTGTGGCTGATAGGGTCCTTTGTATTCCTCTCACTCAGGAAACACACGATGATCTCTTGGTGTGGGGTATGGATGGCTCAAGAGTGTATTCGGTTCGAAGTGAATACCGCTTTCTTACTACATCGGCCTCCACCAGTATTATTGACTCTGGCAGGTTTGCCTACAACAAAATTTGGAAACTACAACTACCAACGAAAATTAAAATTACAACTTAGCATATTTACAAAAATTACATTCCTAGTGACCATAATCTCTAAAATCGAAGGTTACGATCCTCCGCTTTATACCCTCGGTGCCTTGCTTCTCCTGAATCTTTGAAGCATATCTTCTGCGACTATCTTTTGGTTACTGGTCTTTAGAATGAATTGCAAATTACATGAACAAATAATTTTTCTAATACTACTTTTCAAGATTGGCTTTACTATGTTTTGGCTATTTCTAATCCTGTTGTTTCTAGGCAAATGGTATGTGCATTGTGGTTCATATGGCATGCTTGTAACCAACATGTCTATGATAATACTATTGTTCAGGTACACGATATAGTTCGCAAGGTCAGAAATTATCTCTTAGAATTTGATGTTGTACACGAAAAGTTACCTAGCATCTCATTGAACCAAATCACTGGTGGACATCGGAAGGCGCGGTGTTGAAAATAAACTTTGATGCTGCCTTCAGTGCACCTTCATTGTGATCTTACATGAGAGTTGTTATCAAAGATATTTTAGGAGGATAGGTTTTTGGATCGATGTTGATGCTTACCCCGCATGTTTTAATGGCGTTTACAGTGAAAGCGTTGGACTGTTATCAGGCTGTTTGGTTGGCTTTGGATATTGTGTTACAGGATGTGACGTTTGAGGGCGATTCACTCTCTGTGATTCGCAAGGTCAGCTCTCCTTCTCCCTACTTATCTGCTGTCAGGGTTTATATTCGTGATGTGCATGTGCTTGTTGCTTCTTTTCACAGTTGTTCCTTCTCTCATGTCTCGTGTACGGGTAACACCATTTCTCACTTGCTGGCTACCACGGGATTACGCATGAGTGGTACTTCCTTTATGCGCAGTGGTGTTCCTAACTCTGTTGTTCTAGTAGTGGACGAGGATCGACGAGCTTTCGAGACGGCTGCGGTTGACTAACTTTGCATTGTACCCAATTGCGCTTTCTTGCATTGTTGTTGACAAGGATTTCTCTAGTGGGTTTTGGCTTCGGCAATGAAAGTTGTGTTTGGCTTATCGCCTGGGGATCTCATCGCTCTGAGACATATACTAGGGTTGTGCAATCGGTCACTATTGGTATCTGCTATTTCAGATTTAGCTGCTTCGTTGTTTTAGACGACTGGCATCATTCAGGCTGAACCTTTGAAGCTCATTTTTTCTACTTGCTTTTAGTTTTGAACTCCTCTTAGGGTTTTCATTTCGTTTCTCTATTATGGTGAAAGCTACCCAGGCTGGGTTTCTCTTGTTTTTGCTTTCGATTTTTGCTCGTGTTTTAGGTTGGTTTTCTTTTATTATTTCTCTTTTTAGACTCTGTTTTGTTTTGTTTAAAAAATACCCAGCTACATTAAAAAATATTATATTAATAAAATAATTTAATAATAATGATAAAAATATTTTTTATAAAATTTTATAACAAACAATTTGTTTTTATTAAAATTTTATGATTTTTAATTAATTTCTTAACAATTTTTATAAATGATTTTTTTATAATTTTTTATGGTTTTTAATAAATTATTATATATATTAAAAATTATGGTTTTTAATCAATTTCTAGTAATTATTATAAATTTTAATGATTTTTTATAATTTTTATAAGTTTTTTTTATAAATCTAGAATGAATTTAGACAAATTTGGGTTGATATTCAAATGAACCTAGACAACCATTTGTCCAAATTCATTGTGTATTATTTAAAATAATTTTGAAATATTTTTTTAGTTTTTTTTATTTTTTTATACGTGATGTGGCACTGCCATGTTAACCTTCTGTGATGATGTAGAACTGCCACGTCAGCGACCAATGATGATGTGGCACTACTATGTCAACAAACGGTGCTAACGTGCATCTATTAATGACCACATCATCATTTTCATTAACTACTAACAGTCAACATTAGTTAATGGGATTATTTGGGCAGTTTTGTTAGTTCAATGCCTTAATTAGGTGTGAAAAGTTTGGAAGGGCTTAGTTGATTTTTTTGTAAAAATTTGAGGGCAAAAATAAACGGAGACAAAGAAGAGAGGGTGGACGTGTGCTAAAAGGGGTCAATTTACCTAAATAAGTAGAGAGTTAGAGAAAGATAAGAGAAAGAGGTAAATCGTTATGAAAGCTAAGAAGGTTGATTGCGGGGAGTAGTGCTCAAGGTTGCTAATGAGGAAGACGATCCCTTTCTCATCGTCCTAAATGGTATTTATAAGGAAGGTCCTCTTGTCTAGTAGTGGTGACATGGTAGGTTATTATAAAGAAATTGCCATCATTAAGTAGGTGAGGACATGCAAGGTAGGGCCCATTCTATTATTCCTTTTAAGAGAGTACGAGATCGTTATGTTCATTTGGGCCTCGTGGTCCTTAAAAAGAGCATTCACACTTAGAGAAGTAGTCACTCTAAAAAATGGGTAGCTTGATGACCGGGGATGTTCCCTCTATTAACGGGTGATCTCATGGTGAATGGCTAGTTTTGGAGGCTGAGTAGTTGAAGGCAACACGTTGGATATAAGGTGGACAATCATCTCTAGACATCCACCCGGTGCCTTTTAGAAGTTCCATGTGTCTAGTTCAAATAGGGGTATAATAATTATTCTTCCCTTAGTTGTGAGGTAGGTTATAAAGTAGCCTTCCTTGAGATATTTCTGCTTGTAGATTGTGTGAAAAGTGGAGAAATCGAAAGGTGCAACAACGGATGGTTTGTGAGGTGTATGTGGCATGTTGCAGGTGAAGGGTTGCCTAAAATCTTTTAGAATATTCACCATAAACATTGGACTAAATAGACTACGCCTAGGGAGTGGAGGCAATGATGAGCAATAGTTTATGGGTGACATGTGTTGAGTCAACATTAGTTGCCAGAGAAGATGATGAAACAGTGCGTTTTAGGAGAAAACCTTATATATCCCTTATCTCTTCGCCCTTAAAATCATTTCTACTGTTGCAACTTTTCAAATTTTTTCTCACGTTTTGTTTCTACATTGCCCTTCTTGATCGTCAAGGCCTCCACTTTCTGATTTCTTGTTTGATTTGTGCATTATTTTCTTGTCTTAAAGATCTTCGCTTGAGTTTCTAGTGTAGCATCACCATTCTCGCCTTTGTTGCCAGCATTTTTAGCGCAATTTCTATAACAAAAGGCCAGATCGACTGCCAAATCTATTACTGCTTCATCAAAAGGGCAAATATGTAAAATATCAAAACTCAAAACCATTAGAAGCCAAAAAAAAGTTCTCAAAATAACTAGAAATGATTGAACATGTCCCCTTTTCATCATTGTATGATTATCCATGACTTTCAACAAACATGGGAATTTAATTTACTCGTTTATGTTTCGATGCTTGAGTATGAAAATATTTAGAATTTACTTCCCCAAAATGCATCCAAAAGATTTTGGTATGTTGTCTTCAATACATAGATTCTTGAGCTAGTAGATTGTTGAGTTCAAATTTCAACCCCAAACAAAGATGTGCCATTACCCGTTAAGCCCATGTCATTGCAGTCTTCTTTTTTACATCATTTATCCTAGCAACAAAATTACTACTTAGTGATTTGTACCAAGCTGTTAATTTAAAGCCATAAAACTTAACTTTTGAATAGCACTAGGTAAAAAGAATTTTCCTCAACTTTTAGAAATTACCTCAAGAAAACCATTTTTTGGAAGCCATTTATTTTTGACGTTAAATCAACTAACCTTCTATGTGAGAAACACTCATTAAATTCTATAACTTATGAAAAGAAAAAAGTACACATTCTAGGTTGATAAAAGCTCTGTTTGATCTATCTGAGACAAATAAGTCCGACTTCTACCCTCAACCAAATGTAACCATAGATAGTCAAGGGAACTTTAGTAAAATTATAATATGAAATACATTTAGGAAAGCCATCAAACTAGCTAGAAGGGTAAGTTGGTCCACCCCACTTATCATTGACTAAAAGAATACTAATAAAGTCTCTAATACAAACCAAAGGAAGATTATGAAGTGTCAAAAAAGATATCAAAAGCTTTTAGTTAGCTCGCTTTCCAGTAGTCTTAGAATAGCCATTGACACCTATTAAGTGGTATTTAAACAGTTAGCAACCTTAATTATTAAACCAATGTGATTATTGGAATACCCTGTAATAGCTAACAAGTCCTTTGCCATGACCAAGTCTATCAATGTAGAAACAATAGTTAAAATTGAGAGCAATATGTATTTCCTTCTTAGACTATGTTGTTATTAGTCGAAGGAACTTCTTTTTTCATTTGTTTTGAAGAGGCTAAACACAACTTTTATCAACCTAGAATGAGCACTTCTTTTTCCTTTTCATAAGTTATACAACCTAGTGAGTGCTACATATGATCACATTCTAATTAAACTAGTGGCCAAAACTTTGTTTCTTGCGCAGAAGGTTAATTGATTCAAGTTTGAAAGTAAATGGCTTCTAAAAGATTCTTGAGAAAATTTCTAAAAGTTGGGTGGACTGTTATTGAAAAGCTAAAATTCTATGGCTCGAGGTTAAAAAAAGGCCTCAAAGTGACAATTTTAAGGACAATACTACTATCGATAGGATGTGTTCTAGTGGACACACATATGTCTGTACTGAAGCCCTTAACTCATTTATTGCTGATCGACCTTTCATTAGAGACTCATCGAGAGCCATGAATTATCTAATGTGGAACTGGAGAGGCTTGGGCAAACCACAAACACATGAGTTAAAATCGAGAGCAAAATGTAATTCCTTCGCCATGAATTGTCTAGTGTGGAACTAACGGGGCTTGGGCAATCCACGAGCACTCACCAATTTATCCCCTTGTCTAATATCCGATTGAAATATAATTATTCTAAAAGTTCCTTTGACTAATAACATCGTGACATTGCTAGAATTTGAGAAGCAAATGTAAGAGGTAAGTTGTGAAGTTGAACCTAGAAATCTTGTAATAACCGAAAAATAAGCAAGAAGCGGCTTCTCATATATCCACTAATCAAACATGTTATATCCTTCTCCAAATTCAGTTTTGTGAATAGAATAAAATAAATTAAAAATTGCGAATTAATCAATTAAGTCTCAAAAGAGTAAAAAGCATAAATTTCCCTCTCAAAGGATAGTATAGTTAGAAGTGGCAGGGATATTTGTTATTTATTTACTTTTCGTATCCTACAGGTAAAGCAATAATTACTGCGTGGGGGCAGCAGAACATGTTGTACATGCTTTACACAGCATCTTGTCTCATTTGATCTTTTACTTAAATCAAGACAGGCAACATTTTTCATTCAATTTGCAACAATTTTATTTTCTTTTATCAATACTATACAGAAAGTAATTATTTATTCATAAAATTAAATTGAATTCTCAAAATTCACAAATTTATTTATCTTCCTAATAACATCTTCTTTTAATAATGCCCAGCTAATTAATCTTTTTTAAATTTCGTTAATTAGCTATGTACTTAAACCATTTTCTCATATTTTTGTATTTTCTTATTTTTCTCTTAGCTTCAAGACAAAGAAATAGTATAAATACTATGGTATTATTATATTTATTGCTATGTCAAATTTTACCCACTAACCTTGTATTTCACACATTGTTTTTTCTTTTTCCTGCTGGAATTTTATTATTTGAAAATTTTGGAATACGACGTGTATATTTGTTTTAGATTCTGCGAAGTGGATTGGAATATGCCAATTGCAAGAGTTCAACATTTCATTTACGACTTAAGTAAAGCTCTGTTTTAATAGTTTTTATACATGTTTATTTAAATATTCACAATTTACTATCTCTACCAATTATGTATCTATATTATTAATAAATCCTCTGGTTGAGTTAGTGTTACAGGTTAACTGGATGTCGACTCTATTACGATAATATAGAAGTATCCTTCCATAATTAGTCTTTCTATTTTAATAAAAACATATGTTAAGATTTAAACACACGCCAATTGAATTAGTAAAACCTTAAATTTATTACTCAATCAAAACTTTATTTTAATGTTTTACTAATGTTGTTTATTAAGCAAGAAAATTACTCACAATTGATGACAAAACTATAATAAATAAATGTGTTTCATTTAGTATTATTTATCTGATGTATTTATGTGTCTAAATGTCGTTTTACTCATAATTTAATATAATTTTTTATTTTAATATTGTACAAATTTCATGTATTATCTATACTATCATTTAAGCCCCTGACAGAATTGGTGCCACAATTCAGCCAGGCACCAACTCGATTAGAAAAATTACGAAAATGTCATTCCGTAATTAAAATAAGATATATTATTTAAGGGTGCTTTAGTCTTTTTATTTTAATAAAAGGCAATCAAAATAAAAAAAAATATGCATATGATGAGATTTGAACCCACATCAGATGGATTGATAAAATATTAAATTATCTTAAATTTACCAAAGCTTCATTTTTATATATTTTATATGCAAAAATTATTATCTCCATCAGTTATATATTCATATCTATACTATTAATAAAACTATTGACTAAGTTGGTGCCACGAGTCAACCAAGCACCAACTCAATTAGGAAATATCATTCCGTAATTAAAGTAATTCATATTATTTAAGGGTATTTTAGTTTTTTTTAATTAAAAAAAACAACAAAATTTTGCATAAGAGGATTTGAGCCAAATCAATTGCATTAGGAAAAATTTAAATTTACCACTTAACCGTAACTTCATTTTAATTTATTTTGTACACTTTTATTTTAATATGCAGATTATATTATCTCTATCAATTGTATATCTATATATACTTACTATTAATAAAATTTCTAACTGAAATAGTGTCATGAGTCAACGAAACACCATCTCTATTAGGGAAATTACAAAAATGTCCTTAAATAATTAAAGTAAGTCATATTATTTGAGGGTATTTTAGTATTTTTATTTTAACAAAAATCAATAAAAATTTGCATAAGGCAAGAATTGAACCCACACCAATTACATTAGTAAAAATTTAAATTTATCACTCAACTAAAATTTTATTTTAATATATTTTATACATTTTTTCTTTTAATATTCACAATTCATTATATCACTCAATTGCATATCTATACTATTAATAAAATTCTTAACTGAGTTGGTGTCACGAGTCAACTAGACACCAACTCAGTTAAGAAATTACAAAAATACCCTCCATAATTAAAGTCATATTATTTGAGAGTACTAATCTTTTTATTTTAACAAAAACCAATAAAAATATGTATATAGTGAAATTTAAACTCACATCAATTATATTAATAAAACATTAAATTTACCATTGAATCAAAGTTATTTATTGCATATTAATTTTAAATATACATCTATATTAAAAAATCGTGATTCTTACATGTATACTTATATGATAAAATTTCTACGGGTTGATACCACAAACAATCTCTCATCCTCTTAGTTATTTCTTAAAATTGGCAAAAATAAAAACTAAAGAAAATAGTTCTAATACCTTTAAAACTGTAAAAGGCTGTCTTCAATAATACAATTGAATTTGACAATCATTCAAAGCATGCATATGGAAGTCGTAGAAAATTTATTTTGCAATTAATTTAAAAAAATTTAATGGCCTCAAATAACAAACAAAAAAAAAAGAGACAACTTTTGAATTTCATCATATTTTTCTTAATTAAAATTTACACTTTATTTCTATTGGATATACCTTATTTTTAAAATTATATTTAATCATATTTTTAACTTTAATTTGTTGTATAAATAATTATTTTACACACAACTTATAAATTTTTTAAATATTATAAGAATGTGACAAATGTTCCAAATTTGTATATACCTTATTTATAAAATCTAAACAATCTACCAATTGGTACATTTTTCTTTTAAGCACCAATTGTATATGGAATAATTTTCTTTTTATCGCATTTTGTTGGAAAGAAGAATTTACATGAAGATTAAGACTTAAATATTAAAGTTATAATAAAAATTTTAGCTCTTTATTAAATTAGTTTTTATTTATTTATTCTAATTAAATTTAATTATTAATTTTTTAGAAAAAGTTAAATCATTGTTATTTTAATGAAAAATTAATTAAAATGTTAAGATTTTAAATATTATAATCTGCATAGTAATTCATATTATTAACTTTTATCATTTTTATAAATTATTTGAATAATTTTTTATTTTATGAATATAATTTTTAAATTATTTACTAATATGAAATATATAATAAATGATGTCATATTAGTATAAAGTACGGGCTATCATCCTAATATTATTAACAATTTAATATTTTAGTTAACATTTTAGGTTAAAAATTAATTTTACTTTTTTTAAAAATTTAGAATTAAATTTAACTAAAAAAAGAAAGCTAAATTATTAAAAATTTCAAAAGTATAATATTAAATAATAACGAGTTTAATTAAAGAAAATAAAATATTTTTTGAATAATAAATCATTAGTAAAAAAGACTGAAATGATGGTGACATGGCACGG
The DNA here is from genome assembly GCA_025698475.1 of Gossypium anomalum. Lineage (NCBI taxonomy): Eukaryota > Viridiplantae > Streptophyta > Magnoliopsida > Malvales > Malvaceae > Gossypium > Gossypium anomalum. The sequence continues at coordinate 13,556,102 of CM046956.1, forward strand.
GATTACTGGTCAACTGGTAAGCTTATCCTGACTCTTACCCACATAAATTTGGGACCCACTTACCCACCCACCCACCCCGCCCCCGGCCTTTGCTTTCCACAATTCCAAGAAAATTTATTTTATATATAATAATTGAATTATTTCATTTATTTAAAATAAAAAACAAAATAGAACAGAACAGCACAGCACAGCACAGCGAGGGCAAAACGGGGTTTTAATGTTCTCATTGAAAAGGCCAATGAGGGAAGCAGGAAAACTGTCCAATCAAAATATTAAAAAATAATTTTATACACGTGGCAGCTTGCCATGGTTTGACGCCGCCTAAAAGGAAAACACAGCTGTCGGTTAGCGTGCTCTCGAGTCACGAGACGGGTCAGAAGGACGGCCCTATATCCTGCATTCTTGTCTGTCCTATCAACCGGCTACTACTCACCGGGTAACCGCTTGCTGTCGGTTTACCTTATGAGAAAATTTTGAAAAAATAATTAAGGCACACGTCCGAAAATTACAGTTCAAATTGTAAATTAATCCTTAAATTCTAAAAAATCTTAATTAAGTCTTTAAAGTATCAATAGCATAATAATCATGTCCTTCAATCAATCTAACAGTTAACTTAGGCGTTAAGTGTTAGTTAAGATCTAACTTTAATATATAATACGTGAATCGAATTTTAAATACCTCATGCTTATTACATGGATATATTAGATTTGACGTATTAAAATTAAAAATAAGGTTCATAAATTTAATGACATTGTTGTTTTTTTAATACGTAAAATTTAAATTTTTCATGCAATATGTATAGAAATATTTAAAAATTTATACATGTGTTTTTAATATGCTTTACATTATATTCAAGCTAATATTTAATACTTAAGATATATGATTGGCGAAATGGTCTTGTTGTTGTAATACCGATATTTTGAAAATTCAAGTAGAATGTTTGAAATTTATGGATCAATGTAAAATACAGACTAAAGTTTAAGGACGAATGCTGAAGTTTAACCCTTTTAATTTTTGTCCTTCATGGTTTGCTAATTTTTGTGATTTTTGCCCATTATCATTGCTCTTAAATACCATGTAATTCTAGTTTTTCGTTTATAATTTTTCTAATAGAAGTGCCTCTTAAAATGTAATTATAATTTATAAGTGTATAAATTAAACTAATTGGGGATGATCAAAAAAAAAATAACGGGGTGCTATTGTAAAAAGCAGAAACTGAGTGATTAAACTGTAGTTTATGTTCAAAATAAGAAAATAAATTTACTTTTATTTTATTTTATTGGCTTAAGGAGGTAAAAACCTTAAACTTTATGAAAATAAAAATAATTAAGTCTCAGTCTTTTTTTTTTTTTTTGCAAGTACTTAAATTACTAGAATGCTAATTTTAATAGTCAACTGTTAAAGTTAACCACACCTAATTTTTTTCAATTAAAGCTATCATGTGCCACAATCACTGTGTGACATGTGGCAAAAATGATAAAAAATAAAAATGAATAAAAGTTATAAAAATTATTAATATTTAATAAAAAATATAAAAAATTTTATTAAAAATTAGAAAAAATAAATTATAAAAATCGTAAAAATATATATAAAAAATGTAAAGAAATATAAAATTTGTAAAAAAAATTATAAAAATTATCATACTAAAAGAAACATTTTATAATTTTTCTATAAATTTTATTGATTTTTATTTTTATCTTTTTTCGCTACATGGTGTTGCAATTGGAAAAGACTGGGGTTGTTAACTTTAATAGTCAACGGTTAAAGTTAATGGTTAAAGGGTCTTTTTCATACATTTTATAATTTTTTATGAATTTTATAAAAATTTACAATTTTTTTTATATTTTTTACAATTTTTATAATTTTTCTAATTTTAACAAAATTTTAATATACTTTATATTTTTATTAAAATTTAATAAATTTATAAATTTTATTGATTTTTATTTTTTATAATTTTTTGCCACATGCCACACCGTGGTTGTGACACGGGGTGGCTTTAACTGGAAAAAAATTAATGGCAATTAACTTTAACGGTCAACTGTTAAAGTTAACAGTCAAATGACCTTTTTGATGCACTTTGACAAATCAAATACCTAATTAAGTGCCAAAAAAAAAAATATGAGCTTAATTGCTTTTTTTGTTTTAAGTTTAAGGGCCATTTTTATACATTTTGAAAGTCTAAGTACCCAATTGAGTGTAAAAAAAAGAGCAAGGGGCTTAATTTTTTTTTTAAATTGAGAGCCTTTTTAATGTATTTTGAAAGTTCAATTACCCAATTGAGTGCAAAAATAAAAGTATTGGCTTAATTGTTTTTTTTGAGAAAAATTAAAAGCTTATTATACCCTTAAACCTATTTTATTTTTCCTTCTTTTTTTCTTTTGGAGACACGACTTTTTCATAGGTGAACATGACAATCAGCTGACGTGGGTAAGTAAGTGGACTCCACAATCACTCATTATTATTATTATTATTATTATTATTATTATTATTATTATCATCATCATCATCATCATCATCATCTCGCAAAAAAGTCGAGATTTGACTCACACAAGTAATTGCAATCGGATTAGATGGGATTGGACTCAATTTTTATATTAGATTTAGTTTTGAGTTCGGATTTATTTTACATATGATATATTTATATGTCTATATAAAAATTAAATATTTATATCTCAGTATAAATTATTAATTTATCATATTTTAAGTATTGTAATTTAATATTTTTAATTATACTTTCTTACTGAAAATTATATTTGTTAGTTTTTAACATAAAAATGATATAAAATTAAATTGCTATTCAAAATCATTTGAGTTAAATAAATTTATAATAAATATATGATATTGTAAGTTAATTATATTGATTTTGAAAATAATTATTTAGATAAACCTGATTCTCAAATAATATTTTGCAATGTATATTATTATACACTATCAAATAAGGAACTTTACCAAATGAAATTGGTTTATATGTGTATCTATGTAATGGAAAAAGTTTTGTTGGAATATAATAAGAATGAACACGTGAGTAATGAGCACATTTGATTGAACTGTTGCTCAAATTATTGGTATGTTAAAGTTGATAAATTGTTATAGGAGTTGATAGTAGTTGCATAATTGCTCATCTATCAATGTATATATACTAATGTAAATCATGACCTTTGTTGATGGGAATTGAGTTTTATCTCACATATTTTCTCTTCACTCTTATACATCTCTCTGTTATTATTTCTATATTCTAGTTCTTTAGTTTTTTTTTAGTTTTCTTACATGGTATTAGAGCCACTGATCCATGATCATTCTTTGAAATTTCTTGTAACACCAAATTTTGGTGAGTAACAAAAAAGTAGTTTGAGTGGAGAAGTCCTATTCGCTCAATTGATGCTTTTGGTGTATAGGTCGGGTACATGGTTGATGTTAGAGTATTATGCAAAGATTGTTATCTGAATGTGTTGAGTTGTAAAGAAGAAGAGACCAGTAAGAAGGATTTTTGGGTGAATTGAGTTATCGCCAAAGGTATTGTACACCCAGTTTATTGGGTTATCATGTAACATCCCGCCCCACGAAGTCCAAATGTACGAATACTAGTTATGAAAGTAAGGCATATAAAGTAGATCTTGGGAATGTGTAGTGTTAAGATTCGACGAAGTATAAGAACCTTATGAGTACGCTTGAAACGTTTCAGTCCTGGCGAACAAAAAAACTTGGCGTACAGTCTTATAGGAGTATAATTGGAAAGTGGTATTTGTCCAAATACATTTTGGCGCATGGTGTGGGCGAACCCCAAAATGAGTACAAGAGAATAAAAGTTTCCATGTTAGGTTACTAAGGTTAAAGGAATGAGAATTGTGGCTAAGTAAGATGAATTCTTTTTAATATATGTCACACTAGTGGTATAGTGGCCCCGTAACTGTGGTCCCGTACCAGTTAAGTTATAAGGTAGGTTGGTTAGGAATTAACCGAACATGAACTAGGATAGTCAAAAGATAAGGGGAAATACTCAATTAGGTTTCTCGGAAGTAGTAGACCTTGATAAGACAATTCAATAGTGATGTGACATTTTTCAAGTTCCAATGAAATTTAGATTATATTAATAAAAGTTGGATCTAAGACCCTGGATTTTATTGGTGATTTCTCTATGCCAAGGTCCTATTGCTCTATAAAAGTAGATATTTATGAGTGCAAGAAGAAATAAAGCTCTATTAGAGAATTATTTGGGTAAGATGATTGTAAAGGTTATTTGGATGAGTGTTAATGGAAAATCTTATGTTTTTACAAGGTAGTGGTCGCTACAGTTCTAAAAAGACCTTAAGCCTAGAGCCCAAGTTGCTAAACATCTTTACCAAGTGAGTCATTAGGCTGACTCTTGCATGTAGTATGTATGTTCTAGGAACTTCTATGCTAAGTGACCAAATAGTGAAAATGAAAGGTTCATGATCATGCATGTATGAAATGCATGAAGTTTGATGGTCTAAGTATGAGGCATGAGTTTGAATGATTATGGTGTGCATATGAGTATGAAATTATAAATATATCACATCCCGAAAATCGGGTTAGATGAAATTGGGTTATTGATACCAATAGTGGTCACGTCTTGATTTTGAGTTATTATTGTGAAAATTTTAAAAAGTGAAGTGATTTGGTTCAGTGGTTATGTGTATTGTGTGTGGGTGAGAGGTCTTGTGTTCAAATCACTTTCCTTTACTTTTTAGTTAATTTTTTGTAACCCTTATCCTTGACCATCTCGCATAAATAATATTTTCACTTAATTGATGATAAGAATGGGTCTGCTGGTTTAGTGGTAAGGAGTAAGCTGTGTTCAAATTCTCATGTGTGCAAAGTGGAATTTATGTTTTTGTTTTAAATTTTGAAGGAAATATGTTTGGATAAGGATTAGATAGTGGAGTTTTGGGTTGTTTAAAATTGTTTAAAATTTTCATTTTATTTTATTCTCTTAAAAAATAATATTAATATAATAAAAAAATAATTATTTTCCCTAAATTTCCCCGCTCACATTCCCACTTTCTTTTTCTTTATTCTTTTTTTCCTTTTTTTTTTTATTCTTTTTGTTTTTATTTTATTTTCCTTTCTTTCTTTTTGTCGTTTAGATTTGGTTTTGGTTTTCAAAATGTCTTTCGCAAATTTGTTTTTCTTTTCAAAGATAACTATCCTGCAAAGCCTTTCTTTGTATTTCCTTCTCTTTTAATCGAAATGCAGTGCTTTTAAGATGTAGGATAAGGATCTAGTTTCTTTTAAATAATGTTTATTTCGTGTTTATTGAGTTATTTACGAATAAGGTGATGATAATGTAGGTCTATGTGATTTGGTGCAATTAGGAGAAGATGATGAGACAATCGATCCTCCGGCGAATTAAATTCCATTTTTAAGTTTCTATTTCGTACAAGGTAAGTATTTTAGGTTACAGGGTTGTTCGTTCGTGAATCTTTATCAAAACCAACTCAGGTGTGTGTTTCTAATCCAAAAACATTAATTCAAACTCAAAAAATCTAAAAAAAAATGTTTTCGAACTGCAGTCTACATCACACGGACGTGTGGTTGGCCATGTGTTAGGTCGTGTGCACCACACGGGCGTGTGGTCAACCGTGTACCAGGTTGTGTGGAGCACACGGACGTGTACAATTACACAGGCAACTTAGGTAGGCCGTGTGAGGCACACGAGCTGGTTAGGTAGGTCGTGCAGGCCCATATTTTATAAATTTTTATTTAGGTCCATTAGACATAAAAACACGTAATTAGATCTTTCGTGGGGTCCATTTAACTTATATAAGACCTAAGATGTGACAGTTTTCAACATGTGTCAGTACGTGATGTAGTTAAGGTACGTGAAAAATGTAAATACGATCTGTGTTCTAGTAACTCTAAAAACGTAATTGTGTTTGATTATGATGGCATCTTTATGTGGAATAACTGTTAGTATAAGAAATACGATATGATATGACCTGTATAAGTTATGTTTGTATTGTGCTCTGTAAAATATGTGTTTAGATATGCATGGCATACCACCAATGTGTTACGTATGTAAGTTAATATGGTTTTGCATTTGCATTGGGGTGGGTTTTGATATGACAAAGAAAGTGTTTTCTGACAGTATTACTGCAATTTTGGGAGTTAAACAGTAATATCTGTCTAGCAACTCAAGTGCTTCATTATGAGTGGTATACGACCACGACCTGGTGTGATTAGATGGATAGACTCTTGTAGTCCTATTTGGTGTATTGGTTGGACAGAGTTGGTGTGTAGCAGATGGGGGTAGGGTTTGTTCTGTTCTAATATGACATTATGATCCAATATATATATTTCTAAAAATTATGACTATTCGACACGATATATGTTTTTGGATCTGTTGTGACATTTTAATATGTTATTTGCATATGTGCACGTTATAAGAAAGAATCTATTTCGATACTGGTGTCTGCATTTGTATTTGATTATAAATATATATCTGATTCTATATGTGAGTATATGTTAAATCTGTAACTGATAACGTGTCTGTTATTTATGTACATCTGTTTTTGGGCCGAGTCACACATTGGGCTTCTAGCTTACTCATTTGTTTGATTCATTTTAGGTATACTTCCGACTTAGAACTGGGCGACGACTCCAGAGCTCGGTTCACACAATTTGGTATAATTGATTTGGTTTTTAATTTCAGAATTTACAATTTTTTGGATTTTAATTTATTTTGGAATGTTAAATTTTTGGTTTTGGTATTTGTTTTCGCAGATGTTTTATTTAAAACTCATAAACTCACCCAAGACTACATAACTAATGGATCTTATGATTTTAAGAGATAATAATTTTAAAAGTATTTTTTCGTTTTAAGGTTTTGAAATTAATTATGACTTTTCACAACTTAATCAGCGAAACATTCGGGATTGTTTTTATAAAATTAATAAAATAATATTTTCTTCGAAGTACTTATACGTGTTCTTATGAAAACTTGTGCTTTCGATAAATTAATAACTTTATTGCTCTGGAATTAAAACTAAGTTTTTGCGTAAATTAATCGACAATATTTTTATAAGCGTTGTAACCTCCATAATCCGACCTTAGCTTCTAGGCCAGATTTGGGGTGTTACAAAATATGTCTATCATGAGTAAGTCATTGTATGATGAGCCGATGCATGATGAGTCTGTGTCTACCTTCGAAGTCGTTAAAGGGGTCTATTGGGACTAAAAACACGAATATCTGAAAGGAAAAGTCCATGGCCATGACACTGAAGACCGTATTCTGTAAGACCGTAACTGATTGGTTATGGAATCATATGCAAAGAAGATAATATCGTGTAAGACCATAACTAGTATGTTATGAAATCATATGGACAAAATACCTTATCATGTAAGACCGTAATTGGTAGGTTATGACATCATATGGAAAGAATACCATATCATGTAAGACTATAACTGGTGGGTTATGACATCATATGAAAATTTTAAGGAATGTTATTATCTAACGTGGTTTTCTGTGTGTCCCAGAATGATGAGGGGCAAACCTCACTAAGTGTGAGTTTAGGCAAATCTCTATAGTTTAAAACACCAATAAAAGAGCAGCCTTTGTGGTAAAACTCTAGAAGGATAAGCCTTTATGGCGAACCTCTTAAAAGATGCCTTTGTTACGAGGCTATGGAAGGAAAGGTTTTGTGGCAATCTCTGGATAAGGAAGCCTTGTTGGCTATCTTTGAAAAGGAATGTCTTCGTGGTGCCATCTAAAGAATGACCCTTGCGACAAACATTTAAAAGAAATGCCTTTGTGGCTGACTTTGAATGAAATGAAAAGAACCCATGACGAACTCTAATAAAATGACGTAAGAATTCTTCTAAAGGAACGATAAGTATGGCAAGCTCTGAAAAGAAAGTTCTATATGAAGTGTTAAGGAGAATCCCGTATAGTATCAAGGTAAGAATAGATAAGCTTGAGTGCACTAATATGAGCGGTGAACCAAACGTATCATGTCTATAAGATTCTCTGTAACAGAAATGGTTAAGGAATCATGAAAGAATAAGATAAGGAACGCGAGATTAGTACAGAAGATATGAAAGGCATGATATTACCTCAGTGCAAAGCATGACACCCATGGTATAATTAATATACAATTAAGCTCTAGTAATTGTAATTATATCCAAAAGCATGTTATGATAATTCACAATTTACTTAATCATGAAGTTAGTTCACAAGAAATACCATGATTGAAAACTCCTTATTGTATACTATTTACGAAAACAATTCATCCAACTACTTTGTCTAATGACTTCATCATGTGTGTGTTACACTCATATGATATTATTGATTCCTTTGAGTTAAATCTGTTCACTTAATACAATTCTATTTTATCTTATTGTCATAATTTTGTCTTATTAATGATTAATATGATCACTGTCAATAAATAACTGTGATAAATTACTCGTTCGAGAACAAACAACCAATGACCACGTTCCATATTTATCAATCCACACAATACCAATAAAGGATATATTCAACTCTTTAATCGAGTTATGAATTTCATTGTTGCTAATAAAGTCATGTCATACACAAGTCATATACCCAACATACCAACTATGGCCTCGACTATCTTTAGATCATAAGCCTTCACTTATATCAAAACACATGAGTTACATACGCATAGTCAGTGACTAACTCAGGATTTAGGCAAATCAAACCATGAAAGTCACAAGTGAATTAATTTACACAAAGATTCAGAATTAATTCATCTTGGGTCCAATGCAATGCATCCTTCTTCCAATGAATACATCTATATCTTCGTATAGAGTCAACTACTCCCATTGCTAAGACTAGACATGTCCCCAATTGGAATTGTAGATGACATAATAATCTTTCTAAATATTTGAATCAAACGTTCACTTTGATTCTTTAACAGGATTACAGATTCGTTTAGATTTTCTACTGAAGTAAGTTATCTTTCTCGCAATGTAAACGTTCTTACAGTGCCACTCATCATCAATTTGAACTTAGACAATTAATGGGTCAATATTTGCTGGTCACAATTTTGCTATGCATGCAAAACTTGAAAGAAAGAAACACAAATGTGAAATTAACTTTATTTATTTATTCATCATTTAAATATATAGAAAACAATTATATGTTTACTACAATATGGATACATTTCTCAACAACTTTTAGTTTAATTTAAAAAAAAAACTAATTTTTTGTATTAATTAAGAAATTAATATATAATAAATTATATTTTACATAATAAATATAAAAATTTATTTTCTTATAGCTTTAAAAAAATCTATATAATAATTAAACATATTTTTTATCATAAAATTAATATTAAATAATAAAAATAAATATCACATGAATAATATTAAAATTCATTAGTAAAATAATTATTTAATATATAAGTTTAGTAAAATTTAATTATTTTTTTTGAATGGCTCGACTGGATTAAAAAATAAAAACAGAATACAAAAATCTGTCTGCTGAGTTGGGTTGACACCAACACTACAATCCTAAGAAGAAAATAAAAGAACCAGGCCTTAATCAGAACGGCCCAAAAACCAAACTTAATAATAAAGTAAATAAAAGCAAAAAAAGACACTTAATTCAAAAACCAGTCATCAGAAACAGCTGGTAACCATTACTTTCTATCGATTCTTGTAACCAACAGAGACTTTTCACATCACCGACCTAGCTGTTACTCTGTAGCAAATCATTTCCAATCTTTTGCTTTTCTGCTACACTATAAGAGAGGCGACTCTTCAGCATTTTCTTTTGAAAAGTCCTTGAACTCATACATAGGCGCTGCAAGCCTTTCACTTTGCAATTCTCAGACGTTCCTTCTCCATTGTGATCCGTACAGAACTTGGGATGTCTCCTTCCAGGTATTGACCTTCACCCCTCTTTTATGCTTCCTTGGCTATGAAATGGGCAAAATAATTTCCTGTCTTTGGTACAAAACAAAATTGAAGATCTTGAAAATGGTTTTTCATACTCTGAATATCTCTTATGATTGCCCCAATCATCGATCTGTCTTGTTCTACACACTGACATTTTATAATCACCGATCTTGAATCTTCTACTATTTCTAGAACATGTAAACCCATGTCGATCCCTAACTTTGTTGCTTGAAAACCTGCATGTGCTTCTGCCGCAAATGGAGACGTCATATCGAAATGAAGCACCGACTTGGATGCCAGAATGTTGCCCACCACATGTCGTACTACTAGCCCCGACGCCGAACGGAAAGATTGTTAATCAAAAGCTGCATCAAAGCAAATAGCCACGACGTCCTCTGGTCATGATATTCGGGTCTCCTGCCTTCTTCTAAGATAAGCTCATTTTCCTCTACTCCTTTTAACTCTGAGATAAAACTGAAGATTTGCTTTGATATGTCTCTGCTTGTTGTGATTTTTTTTTCATATATTAACTTGTTTCGGTTTGTCCAGATTAACCACAACCCACAGTAGAAGAGCCGACACTGCTCCTTTGTACCTTGACTAAACACCCAAGTAAGCCACTCCCATACACTTTAAGAATCATTATTGGGTATCCATGTAGAATTTAAACATCTCCATACTTCCATCGATGTAGGGCACTGTCGGAAAATGTGGCTGATGTTCTCCCCATTTTGCTGACACCTCGGACATAGATCTTCAACAGCAACTCTTTTCAGCTTGAGATTCAAAAAATTGGGAATAAAATCCCAAGAAGTCTTCCACATTGTAATTTTTATTTTCGATGGCATGTTCATGGTCCACAGTTTTTTGTAAAAAGCTTTAGTATCGGCCTGTATATGATTACTAGGATTAAGAGTAGACTTCTATAATAGTTTATAGGCACTTCTCACTGAGAAGTTACCTGATGGTTCTCCCCTCCAAACTTGAAAATCGCCGTGGGCTGACTTTACCAAGGGGATTCGCATAATCCTTCTAGCAATATTCTCTTGAAAGGTAATGGCAATTAATTCAGTCTTCCATCTTCTATTCTCACCATCAATTAAGTCCGAAACTAACACTATATTTTTGCTGTTGCTTACATTTTGTATTCTATCTTTATTGCTACCCGGTGCCCAGAGATCTGACCAAACTGAGATACTATCCCTCTGGCCAACTCTCCAACATAAACCCTTTTCCAGCAATCCTTGAGCTGACCAGATGCTCTTCCAGGTAAGTGAAGGTGAGTTCCCTAAATGAGTTTTTAAAAAACTTGACTGCACATAATATTTAACTTTCAAAACGCGGGCTAACAAAGTATTGGGATAATTAAAAAGACGTCAACCCTGTTTAGCTAGTAATGCGATATTAAACTTATCAAGTTTTCTGAAACCGAGACCTCCATCTTCTTTTAACGAACACAAATCCTTCTATGTACACCAGTGTATACCCTTTCTGTCTTTATTTTTCCTCCACCAAAATTTCGCAATTATGCCCTCCAAATCGGCACATAACGACTTAGGAAGCAATAAACATGCCATTGAGTAAGTAGGAATAGACTGTAGAACCGCTTTGATCAAAACTTATTTGCCACCTTGAGAAAGATGCTTTATGCTCTAATTATCAATCCGTTTCTGTAGTCTATCTTTCAAATTATGAAAAGATGCTTTTTTATTTCTACCCACTAAATTAGGTAGACCTATATATCTTTCTGGATCAGATGAACTGCGTACTCCGAGCACTCTAGTTACTACTCTTTTGATCTCCTCCTGCTTATTTGTGCTGAAAAAAATAGTAGATTTTGAATAATTGATATTTTGCCCTGAGCACTTTTCATATTCATGTAAAATCTGCTTTAATGATCCTGCGCCTCTTTCAGTAGCTTCCCCAAATAAAATGCAATCGTCAGCAAACAGTAGATGAGAAATCTGCGGACCACTCCTACTTGCCTTGACTCCTCTAATCAGATTTCTTTGCATTGCCAGCTTCATAAGACTTGATAATCCCTCCTCACAAAACAAAAATAGATAAGGGCTTAGAGGGTCTCCTTGGCGTAGTCTTCTTGATGGGAAAAAATTTTCACCGATATAACCATTTAATCCCACCGAGTATGATACTGTTTTGACACATTTCATTTGTGAAGCAACCCAATCTAAATCAAATCCCAGTTTCTTCATTACCTCTTCTACAAAGGACCACTCAACCCTATCGTACGCTTTGCTCATATCAAGTTTCACCGCCATAAACCCCTTCTTCCCCACCCTCTTATACTTTAAAGTATGAAGAAGCTCATAGGCCAGCAACACATTATCATAAACTAATCTCCCAGGTACAAAAGCACTTTGTGCCACATTAATACATTTATCCATCACAGTTCGTAGACGGTTAGCAATAGCTTTAGCCATCACTTTATAAAGCACATTGCACAAACTGATTGGCCTAAATTGAGAAATATTCGAAGGGTTTGATATTTTCAGTATTAGCACAATATTAGTTTTGTTGATAGAGCTAACTTTTATACCTCCATTCAGTTGGCTAAGGCAAAAAGATGTAATATCTGCATCAATAATTGGCCAACATTTTTGGTAAAATAATACTGGAAAACCATCTTCTCCTGGGGCTTTTGTGGGGCCCATTTCTGCTAAAGCCTTACAGATCTCCTCTTTTGTATATCTCGCTTTAAGCTTAAAATTATCCTCATCAGAAATGCAACGATCAATTCCTGATAAAATATAATCATAATTACCCCTTCTGCCTGCTGAGAATAATTGTTGAAAATATAATCTGGCTATCCCTTCCATGTTTCTAAATCGTCTGTTTCCCTCCCATCCTCATACTGTATTTTCTAAATAAAATTCCTCTGCCTTCTCTGTGTTGCCTGTTTGTGAAAGAAAGCTGTATTATTATCCCCCAATTTCAACCAACTCACTCGCGCCCTTTGTTCCCAATATTGCTCGTCTTTTTCGATCTCCAGATTGAGATGAATTTTTGTATCGATGAGCTCCTCCAATATTTCATCATTCCTATCAGATTCCATCAGTTTAGCCAGTTTGGCATTTAACTCCTCCTTCTTTTCGTTTTTGCTATTTCGAATCTGGTCAGCCCATCTCTTAAGACCTGCTTTAACTCTATCCAGTTTGTTCAATAAATCACCTTCAGACATCTCCCAGATATTTCTAACTTCAGTAAAAAAAGATTCCTTTAAAACCCACCATGCTTCAAATTTGAAATAATTTTGAGTGCGCTGCATAACATCCCTTTTCTTGGTAATGAGTAGTGGACAATGGTCTGAGAAAGAGTGAGGAAGATGCTGGACTTGAAAATAGGGAACAAAGAAAACCAATCTGCATTTGCTACTCCCCCATCCAAACGTTCTTGATATTCGTTTCTGGTAAGTTTCCTCTCTCCCAAGTAAACCAATTTCCAGAAAATCCCAAATCTATCAAATTGCAATCCTCCAACACTGTACGAAAAGCTTTTATTCTCCCCTCCTCTCGTGGCATACCTCCTTTCTTTTCAAAACCATACCTTATTTCATTAAAGTCTCCACACACCACCCATGGGATCCCTCCATCATTGCCTAATTGCCGCAAAAGGTTCCACGCTTCATCTCTACCTTCTGAATAAGGAGATCCATAAAAACCCGTAAACCTCTATTTGATTCTTTCGCCTTTGTCTTCTATTATCACATCAATATGTCTTTTCGAGAAACTTTGCAGCCTAAAGTTACTGCCCCCTCCAAGCCAAACCTAATCCACCTCTAGATACATTTGAATCAACTTCAATGCCATTAAAAAACCACAGCTTCTTCGAGCTCGTTCCATTTGACACCTACCGAGTTTTATCTCCATAAAGAAGATAATTTGGGGATTGTATAGCTTCAGCGAGTGCCGAAGTCTACGAATTGTCCGTGGATTCCCCAAGCCACGAACATTCCAACTTAAGATTTTCATTGCGTCCGGTCAGCTTGCCTCTTGGCAGCCGCCGATATTAAGTGATTAAGGTATTAAACTCTTCCTTAGCCGATAAATCTTCAATCTCCCTCCTACCTCTCTTTTTTCCTTCCCCCCTATTAACACGCCATCTTCAAGATCATGTTCCATTAAAGTATGGAATTGACCAGCACTTGAATTTCCCCCTCCTTTCGATGCGGTAGATAATCTCCCTTCCAAATTAACACTCAGTATTGGATCTAGCTTTCCTTTATGTCCTCGAATTTGTCTTCCCTCCCTGTTGTCACCCCATTCTCCCTCTTCTTCTTCTTGGAGCCAAACACTAGTCATCGCTAGAGCTCTACAAGATTGTGCTCGTAATGATAAGTTCCATCCCATCTCAGCAACTTCTACCCCTAGAGCCATTTTTGCTTCACAAAAAGAATCACTATGACCTAATCGACCACAGTAAAAGCAAAACAATGATAATATCTCATATTTGAATCTAACATATGAACAGCTCCCGTAAAACATAATCTGTTTCTTCCTTTTCAAAGGACTTCGTACATCAATTTGGACTCTAACTCTCATTAAATTCCTATTTTCCTTGCCTAGATTAGAGCCATCATATTCCATGTAAGTACCTATAAAGTTTCCTAATTGTATTACCAGATTTTTAGAAAAAAACCCCACAGGAACAGCATGAATTTGTACCCAAAAAGGTGCATAAATTAATGGAACTTTGGATGGGTCCTCACCCCATTACAGTTTATGTAACAACAATAAATGATTATTAAAGGTCTATGATGACCCTTTTATAACCCTCTCTATATCCATAACATGATAAATTTGAAACAAATACATTTTTTCCCCCAGGTCTCGGACTTGAACCCCTCTTACTGGGTGCCATAAATTCGCCATGGTACTCTTCATTGCTAGAAAGTGTATAATGCTAGCCGTTAAAAAACAGCCCACTAATCGATAAGCCCCCACTTCCTTTTCTGGATTCGGTTCGATTTGCACTTGAAGAATTGCTTCCTCCTCTTCATTGATAGTGAGACTAGCAAATTCTAATTCCATAATGTTGATCGAAATTCAACTGTGTGTATTAATTTGGTAAAAGAATGAAGAAAAATTGTCGAACTATCACTGCCGTCAGGCAAACAAAAGACCTAAAAAACAAAAACCTAAACCTGCAGAGAGAGCAGACAGAGACGTGCTAGTAAAGCAGACTAATTATAATAGTATAAAATTTAATTATTTATTAATTGTACAAATATCAAATAAATTAAATTTTTTATTAAATGCATAGATTTTAATTTAAATAATTATCATTTTATCTAATAAATAATTTTAATTAATTTTATAATTAATTAAAATATTTATAATAAAATACATGAAGATACATTTTAATATTTTATAGGATGAATTTACAAATTCACACATTTTTAATAATTTCGTAAAAGTAAAATAATTTTAAAAACTTCTATTATATATCATTTCTAATCTAATGTTCTTAATAGTATTTTTTTTTTACCTTACCGCTACTGTTGTGTTTAAATCCAAACACACACCCACTGCTGTTTCTGATCTTACAGCTATAATATTCAATCTCATTGCTACAATAACTAATCTCACCACGATCATTGTTTTTAACCTTACTGGAGGTAAACGCACAACCCATCCAAACTAAGCCTAAACATGGTAGGAATGTGATTTAAGGACAAGTTTTAGTATACTTATGTGGTCCAAAGATATGAATTTTTATGTTTAGTAGTTGAATGTTATGTGTTGAATGTGAGTTAAACTCTCCTTATTGTGATTGTGTTTTGATATGTTAGGTAAACATGAGTTACATTAGTTTATTATAAGTACTTGTTTTATAATGACTGTTTATAATCATATGAGCTTACTAAGCATTTCATAATACTTATCTTGTCGTTTTTCCTTTTTTTATAGATTTTGACTTCAAAATGTGTTAATCGGATCCTCGAGGAGCTCACACCATCCATCACCTGATTTGGTAGAATTTAATCATTTGAACCTGGTTATATGTGGCATGTGTGTAGGAGTGTATTGTTATTTGTAATGTTAAGTATGTTTTGAGACATATTTTTTATTAACACTTATGTCAAATTGTTTATGTTTACAAATTGAATGCTTTTTGGTTCATATGTATGGTTTAGAAATCAAGAAAGGGAAGTATGCATGATCTAGTCGTTAAATGATGGAAGTATGTATGTTATTATGGAAGTTGTGTATGGTATGTGTGCACAAGATATATATAGCATGATGGAATATGTATGTTTAGTACCTATAAATGCAAGAATGAACATGATTGAATTGAGGAATTGAATGGTTGATTCCATGTAATAGTATACATAACTTTGTTGTGAATTTGTGTCAAATGTGACATATTGGTCTTGTGGATTGAATATGTGATTATATGATAAGTTTTAGTATAGAATTGGCATGTTTTGAACATGTATAAATGATGTTAAAAGCATTTCTTTAGCCTAATTGAACAGTTGATTTGAAACAAGTATCAAATGGCCTTAATGTACCAAAAACAGGATTCTCGTCACAATGTCGTATAGTGATCATCCCGACAAAAAATGGCATGTAATGTCACGTTGAGACGAGGAACCCCATTACCTCAACGAGGCCAAAATAGTGAGCTACGTTGCGAGGTCAAGCATACTGATGTCGTGATGTGAAAAACTATTTTGGCAATGTCACGATGATGAACCCCTTTACGTTATGACGCCATTTTAAACTTTTGAAATCTTTGCACTTTGGTCCTTGTTCGATCCCGGGTTCATTTTAGAACTCATGTAAGCTCGGAAAAGGTTAAATTTGTTCTGAATGACTTATATGATGGTAGTTAATGATTTTTTATTCGAATTATATGTTAAATGTCTATAAATGTTGTATTTTATAATGTAGCATTCTATAACTCAGTCCCGACGATAGGGATGGGTTAGGAGTGTTACATTTTATCCACATAGACTAATCTTTCTACTAATGTGAAGGTATAAAAAATGTGTATAATACTTTAAAAAATCAATCAGTTATTGATTCAAGTGGAATTCAAACTTATCGACCTCATCACACATGTATCAAGGCTAATAGTCTTATTTTTAGCAAGCGTAAACATGTGATCATTCACTAAGTTATTTCAGGCCTTGAGAACAATATAGATTTGGAGGTACCACAATGTCAAATTTGTTGTAAAATAGACATACTGCAAAATGTTTTTACAAATTTGATGCTTCTTTTTCTAGCTTGCTTATTAACCCTATAGGAGGAAATACTGCTTCATAATCCTATCATTAAGTATTTGTACACTAATAATACCATGTCCCTAGATACCTCATACAATTCTCACTCAACAAATATAATTGGTTCATCTTTTCATTCTATACTACCTTAAAACATTTTTTCTTATAAAATATAACCTTCTTCACCTATTTATTGCCCTACTAAAAATGTTTCTCATATGCCTAATTGCCTCACTGCAACTCCTACCTTAACAACTTTTATAATTGCTACCCCAACTGTGGTTAATGACCTAACCTAGTATCCTAATTTAGGTGCCACAAGTAACCTTACTCATGATCTACACAAATTGTCAAACTCCGCTTTCCTCCTCATGTATGGTGCAAGTTGGTAATGGTGTTCATCATATCATAAATTGTGTTCATCAAGTAATCGTATTAACCAAGAATAAAGTATTTTGTCTCCAACTAGGGGTGTTCAGTCGGTTAACCGACTGGTTAACCGACCCGAAGTAACATTAACCGAATTAACCGACCCTTCAAAATTTTTAACCGTTAACCGAACTGAATTTTTTTCAAAAAAATTAACCGAACCGAAATTTTTTCGGTTAATTCGGTCGATTAATCGAATTAACCGAAAATTATATGTTTTTTAATTTTTGGTTAAAATAAGTATAAAATTAACCGAGTTAACCGAATTACCCGAATTACCCAAATTAACCGAATTAACCGAATTATTTGTATAAAATTATATGTCTTTTATTTTTATTTTTATTTTTAGATTTTTATTTTTATTTATTAAATTATTTGTAATTTTTATGATTGGGTTGGGTAATTGGGTTGGATTGGGTACTTAGGTTAATATATATTAGATTGGGTATTTGAGTTTATGTTAGATTGGGTTTAAGTGAATAGTGGGCTATTTATATATTATAATTTTATTTATTAATTTTTCGGTTAAACCGAAAAAATTCGGTTAACCGACCGGTTTCGAACCGAAATAACTGTTAACCAAAAACTCAAAAAATTATTAACCGACCCCCGACCAAATTAATTCGATTAACTGACCGATTAACCGAATTCGGTCGGTTAACCAAATTTTTTCGATTTTACCCGAATTTTGCACACCCCTATCTCCAACATTTATTTGATGTGCCTCATATTAATAAATAATTATTTTTTGCATCTTTATTCATAAAAGACAATAGAGTATCTTTTGAATTTTTCCTTGTACACTGTTATATTAAGGACTTGTGGACTTATGAGATATTAGCTCAAGACAATAAGGTGAATGACTTGTACATGCTGTTACTGTTGACATTGTGGAATGCAATAGATGTACCAAGTTATCAATTCAAGAATTATGGCATCGTAGATTAGGCTACACTTTTTCAAATGTCATGTCTCAAGTTCTTTCTCAATGTAATCTACCATTAAAGATAAATAAAGGCATACCTTTGTGCACATCATGTCTATTAGGGGAAAGTCATAAAACCTAATTCTCAAAGTCAAATATTATGTATGCAACTCATTTTCAGTTAATTGAATGTGATATTTAGGGTCCAACTCCATGTCCTTCATATGGATAAACCTATTACATATCGTTTATAGCTACCTATTCTCATCATATTTGGCTATTTTGTTTGAAAGGAAAGAGTGAAGCCTTGTTAACTTTCTTTGTATTAAAAAATAAGGTTGAATTCACCCATGGACACAATATCAAGGCTATACAGACTGATAGTAGAGGTGAATTTTGATCTTTTTCTCCTTCTCTTCAAGTTTATGAGATATACCATACGATTACATACCTCCATACATTAGCACGAAATAGGTTAATTGATTATAGACATAGAGAGATTGTTGAGATAGGGTTGCCATTTTTTTTCTAAGCTTCCAAGACATTATCACACTAGTACAATGTCTTTGTTTCAACTATGCATGTGATCAATGTGTTGCCTACCAAATCCCTAGATAATGTCAGCCCTGTTGAAAAATTATACAAAAAGAAACCTAATTATGATTATCTTAAGGTGTTTGATTGCAGATGTTATCCTCTGTTAACTCCTTATAACAGGCACAAGATGTAATTCAAGTTTGTTTCATACACTTTTTTAGGCTACCATAAGTCTTAGAAAGGATACAAATGTATGGGATAAAAGGGGAGAATCTATATTTCCACGCATGTACACTTTGAAGAATCTCAATTTCTTTTTCTTTTTTTAAATAGTCTACACATTCAACTTTATCCATTCGAACACCATTCATTACTACACAACTTTCAGTAGAATCTACTCAGTCTAAAGATTTTATTTCTCGTTCTTCATTAGTGGTATCATAGAGTCCTTCTTCTCTTGTTGAGTCCATACCTTCTTATAGTGTAACCTTTGATGCTCATGTTGATACTTTTGCAGAGTCACGTACCTCTACTAATACTCTTGAGACTTTACATAATAGTCAACTTTCTTATGCACAAATTGATTCAATTGTTGTGTCATTTTCTTTTATCTCTCAACAAGCTACCACCAGTTTACATCCCATAATCATAAGAGGGAAAGTTGGTATTGTTAAATCCAATTCTTTTCTTATTCTATTATTTATCTATCTATTGATCTACCTTTTGAGCCTACAAATATTCATTTAGCCATAAAGTATCCTCAATGGAAACAAATAATTTAAGATGAGTTAAATGCATGGGCCAAGAATCAAACTTATACATTAATGTCATTACCTGAAAGTTGAAAAGTTATGGGGTGGATATGGCTTTTCAAGGTGAAGAAAAATTCTACTGGATCAATAGAAAGGTATACGATTCATTTAGTAGCTTAAAGGCATACTCAAGAGTTGATTATGATTTCCAAGATACTTTTGATCCAGTGGCTAAAGCCTGCACAAGGTGAACTATCATTGCCTTAGTTGTTACTCATAAATGGCAAATAATGACAATCTATGTTAACAATGCTTTTCTCAGTAGGGAACTTCATTAAAAAGTCTACATGATGCAGCTATTAGGATTCGAGCAGGTTGATCCAAGTGGCAAACCATTAGTCTGCAAGTTGAATCAGGCTTTTTGTGGCTTAAACAAGATCTTTGAGATTAGTTTCATATATTGATAGAGTTTTTAATTGTTGATTTAACATTTATACCCTCTATTGTTGATCTATCATTATTGTCATGTGTTTTCTACCTAGTATACATGGATGGTATTATCTTACACGAAAAAACCTAATTGAGATAAACTAAATTATACAACAGTTGAATAATAAATTCTTTTAAAGATTGAGGTGAGCTCAATTATTTCATTGGTATTGAGATCCAAAGACATGATGATTTGCATTTGTCTTAGAGAAAATGCATTGGAGATTTGTTGTACAAAGCTTCAATGACAACTCTAAAGGTTGTGCCTACACATATGATTACATCTTTGTGTCTACATCTATTGTCTCTTGGTAATGTTGTCAAGTACATGGCCATTGTAGGAGGGTTGCAATATACTTGCTTGATAAGGCCTAAAATTACCTTTATTGTTAACAATTAAATATATGCAAACCCTAACTAATAAGCACTGAAAGGTTATAAAATGCATCCTGGGATATCTTCATAGTATAGCCCACCATAGATTATTGTTCCTACCAGCTGATCAACTCACTCTCATTGCATTTTCATACTCATATTGAGGTAGTTCTATTGAAGATCATAGGTTCACCTCAAGGTTTTATGTCTACCTGGGAGGTAGCATTATTATCTTGGCTTTTAAAAAACAAGGTGTGGTGTCCAAGTTTACTTTCAAAGTAGAATATTGCAGCCTAGCACATAGTTCTTAATTTTTCATGGTTTGCTCACCTGTTAACTAAGATTATAGAGTAGTAGATAGTTGTAGTGCAAATTACAATGAATCCAACTATACATACTCAAATGAAACATGTTTAACTCAGTGTGCACTTTGTACGTGAGAGGGCAACTACAAATTAATCATGTCCCAACTTAGGAGTAAGTTGCTGATTTATTTACCAAACCTTTGTCTAAAGTCTCATTTACTAGATTATGCTCTAAGTTAATTGTTTGTCTCTTCATAGAACAAAAAGGAAAAGGAATGTTGGAATATAATAAGAATGAACATGTGATTAGTGAGCACATTTGATTGAGTTATTAAGCAATTGATTTAACTTTTGATTAAATTGTTAATATGTTAAAGGTTGTTAGGTCGTTACATGAGTTATTAGTAGTTGCATTATCCTTGTATATATACCAGTGTAAATCAAGACCTTTGATGATAGGAATAGAGTTTTATCTTGCATATTTTCTCTTTTTCATGTTTATACATTTCTTCATTATTCATTTTTTATCCTAGTTTCTTTTTTTCTTTTTTCTTTTTTTACTTTTCTTGCAAATTTATGCTTAAAAAAAGTGATAACTTTGTCATTCAACTTTTATTGTTAAAAACATTATAATTTGAATTAATATGAAACTTTGAATAAATATAATATTCATATAAAAATATGTTACTTTAAATTCTAAAATATGTGATATTTTCATATAATAATATTTGATTGCATAAATGATATATTTTAAATATAAAACCTTAAATCAAACCTTTATTACCTAAAAAATTGTCCAAATTGATAAAATTTTAAACCCTATTTTCTTTCTTTTGAAAACACACCAGTTTGAACGCTAATATGGTTTTCAACTTGTATGTTTTCTCTAATTGATACATGAATAAGATAAGTTGCTACATAATATATAAATATTTCCTAGATTTAAATCATCAAATTTAGGAATTAAATGATCTAGTATAAATTTATATTCTAAGAATCAAAAACTAAAATAATGAAATAAAATGAAATAACAAATAATTAAAATACACAAAAAGTAGGCATTAATATCATAGAGATTTTGTGTTTGTGTGATGATGGTAATTTAATCTTTTATATTCCAAGAATCATAAACTAAAATAATGAAATGAAATAACAAATAATTAAATTACTATTTCATTACATATGAATAAACAATTAATTTGTTAAGAAAATATTAGAATAAAACTAATAATTAAAACTTTTATAAAATATTTAATTAGTGTGTGATTATTTTATTATTACCAAATTTGGCATTCAAGTTTGTGTTTTTCGAATTCAAGTGCTTTTCTAAAATATTGAATATGAAAATTATTTTAGTTGAATTTGTAGCATACTTGGGCTGATTATGCTTATTTTGTGACTTGAAATATGGAAATTACCATTGAGCATAATTGCTCAATGTACGGTTTGTTTACTCTATGCGCAGGTATAGTAGATTTCGGATAGTTTGAGCAGTTAATCTAGTGCCCAGCAAGCGATCCCCGACTCAACAAAGTTTGTAAAGTTCTCTTTTGATTAGTATATGGCATGTACTTAGGGTTGAGTTGGTTTTGTATTGAAAATGGTTAAATTTAAAACTTGGTTGCTCGATGATGTTTTGAAGCATTATTTTGGCATATTTTAGCTTGAATGCAATTGGCATATTGTTGTTTTTGTTGCAATTGAAATGTAAAGTATTATTACAGGTCTCCCAAACTTATAACATGTTGATTTTTATGGAAACAGTATGTTACTCGCGACGAAAACTGGCTCAGGATTTACATTACGACGACGTGTATTCGAGGTCATGATGAGACCTACTCAGTATGTTATGTCGTGACAAAAAAACCCTAACATCGTGACATCAACCTAGTATTTTGAAAATTTTACAATTTGGTCATAATTCAACTTCGGGTTAGCTATAGAGCTTTCGTAAGCTTATATAAAACCTGAAAATGGCTTTATATCGTATTGTATGATTGTATTGGTTGAAATTAATCATTAATACTATTAATCGAACATAATTTTATCGTAATTGTTCCGGCAACGAATGTGGCACCTTGTAACTTGGACTCGACGATTTGGTTGGGTGATGGGGT
Organism: Gossypium anomalum; assembly: GCA_025698475.1. NCBI lineage: Eukaryota > Viridiplantae > Streptophyta > Magnoliopsida > Malvales > Malvaceae > Gossypium > Gossypium anomalum. The sequence goes on from CM046956.1 coordinate 13,579,156, forward strand.
GTTGCATTAATTGAAAACATCAACCACATACTTAGTGGTTATTTAATTTCCATCTCAATTTGATCAAGGCTCATTAAACAGGATAAACTTAATGATTTTTTTAGTTTGAATTTGAATGATTGGCTTTATCTGAACTTGTCACAATTGAAGTATTTTGCTATTAAGCTAATTGATTAGGATATACTTTTTGGTGTTATTTGTTTGGGTCTTTAGAAAGGATGCACTAAGATGATTTTCAATGTCAACTTTATGAAGATTGAAAGCTTACTAGAAACGAAACTTTAGGATGTGAACAAAGGTTGTCTATGCTTGATATTTGTCTCTGAATACTTGCAAGAATGTTGTAACAAGGGTATGACATTCAATCTATTCGTTGCCTCATTGAAGTTAAAAGGGGGATAATTAACACTAATGGTGCCATCATGTTCAGGATGGAAGCTACAAATATTAGATGGGTAATCAAAGACTCAATTGGCATATGGATATGGGGCTTCACAATAAATATTGGTTAGTGCAGCGCCTTTAAGGTTGAGCTTTAAAAGATGTTTGGTATGATGGAAAGTAATCACTCTCTTGATAATTTAATTGGTAAGAGAGTGATTTCTACGGTTGGTTTGCTAAAAACTATTAATTTTCTTGGGAATACAACTTTCCTCTCGAAATTACTTTTCTCTTTAGTCATGGGAATGTGATTCCTTTAAATATTGGTGGGAATGTAACTTTACCATGTAGTTGAAAAGTTAAAATTTATCTTTGAGACAAAAATCATAATTTTATTAATATTAAAAACTACACAAAATTTTATTTAATTCTTATACTACATTTACTTAGTAAATAAAAAAACTCATTACTGTAAGTGTTACAACTATTATTCTTTTAACAAAAATTCCCTTCTTACGCGATATTTATTAATGGACACCATTACCATACAACTTACAACTATATCATTTCTCATAGTAACCATACATATTGCAACTATTTTAGTATTGACAACTTTATGAACACAAAGTGTATAAAAGCTTATTAGTTTTGTTATACAAAATGTGTAATACCCATAAATATTACACATTTTATTTTTTTTGGGTCCATAATATTGTACATTTTATTAAACAATTATTTTTATGTTAATATTGCAATAAATGATACAATGTCATTTTAATTAAAGTAAAGATGCATTTTCAAGATATTACACATGTTAATTAATTATTAGTTTTTTTTAAAAATCAAATACAATATTTTAAAACAATTATTTAGAGTAGAGATTGAATATATAAAACATTGACATATAATTTATTTTTTAAGATTCTAATTTTTTTTTACCATTTTGATGAATATCAATAATTAGTTCAAGTTTATTTTAAACATTCAATTTATTTTATTTTTAATTTATATTTATCATAATACAAATTGTATTAGTTTTAAAAATAAATATTTATATTATTTATTTTACTTTCTCAACTCATAGAATTATTAAAACATTATAAATTTTTAACTAATAAATATAAAATTTAAAATTAATACATACAATTTAACCAATGCATCGCACAAATAAAGAATTAATTTTGCTTTTAAAAATAACATTTTCTTATTTATACAAATAACACTCAAAATTTATGAGGCATGTCACGTATGCAAAATACATGCTTCATAAAATGTGTTTTCCACGCACATCAAATGCCCATTAGATTCTTTTCAAAAAATTATCTTGTACTTTTTAAAAGGAATATTTTTTTAAGTTTTATTTTTTGATTATTTCTCGTTAATTAAAATATTTTTAGCTAAACAAACATAAAAATGTGAAAATATTTGTAAGTCATCCAACATAAAAGAAATACATCATAAATTATATATATCATATAAAAGAAAAAATAGAAGCATATATGAAAACATTAAGTTCTAAATTAGTTCTTTGAGATTCAAAATATTTCATTTTTTTAGATATATTTAAAATGGTTCTCACTTGATTTTTAGTCTCTATAAAACTACAAAGAAGAAAAATGGATGTGGAAAACGATATTGAGGAAAATGGTGGTGACCAAGCGGATGATGATCAGAATACTAAAAATGTTTGCTTCAAGGGGAATGATGGTGAAGATGGTATAGAGGTGGCGATGGATCCGCCACTGGAGGCCAAGTTGAAAGATAGGTTGTTTGGAAAATGAACCACTGAATCTAATACTTATTCCATGTTTTATGGAAATGAAATGGTGGAAGAAATTGATTTACGGAAAGGAAACATTATGAAATCCATATTAAATGGAATCTTATCAATTTATTTTCAGATAGGGTGCACCAGCTTTTAGTAAGGGACATGACTACCACGATGAAGGTGAAGCTCCTTCGACTGAATATAGGGTATTCAGCCTTATATAATTGAATTTACACCCTATGGTATCCATCAATGTTGTTCCAAATCATGGACATCGAAACTCGTTATTTCTTAGCTAAATTTCAAAGCTCAAAAGACTATGAGAAGGTACTTACCTAGGGACATTAGATTGTGTTTGGGAAATACTTAATGGTTCATTCGTGGACCTTGGACATAAACCCACTGTAGTCATTCCCTAGTGTGGTAATTGCTTGGATTTGTTTTCCTGGATTGCTGGGTTTCTTATACAAAAATAAAAATTTAGAGGAAATAAGTGGTTTGGTATGTAAAGTGGCTAAACTCGACTTTATGACTAATAATGGTTCGAGGGGACGGTTCGCCCAGATGGCGATTTTCGTCAACCTTGATCGGCCTTTGGTATCGCAAACCCTAGTCAATGGTAGGATGCAGCGAGTAGAATTTGAATCACTACCAACGATTTACTTTTTATGCGAGCAGTATGGTCATATGAAATATTTGTGCCTGACTCTTGTTGTAGATCCAAGGAAGCCAGATGAAAAAGAAGTGTCGTTAGAGTTAACACTAACAGATGAAGAGACAATAAAGGGAGTGATGACTTTCAGGCTGTGAATATTGGTTGAGTAGAGAAACCGAAGAAAAAAAAAGGAAAGTAAAAATCAATGACCTAAAAATCAGTGATATAAATCAATTGGAATAAGATTTAAGGTTTGTCATATCTGACCATTGAAAAGGGTGTGATTGATTCGGCCAAAGATGGAAATGCACTAGCAAAATTTCAGAATAGAGAATTTTTAGATAGTATTTCACGAGGCAAATTCAGGGGAAGAAGAAGATAGATATTGGGTTAGCTGGGCCAAGTACAGAGACAATAAAAAGAAGGGATCACATGAAGGTTGTTGGGGCTGGGGAAGGAAATTGTGTTAAGTTTATGGAGGAAAGCAGGCCAAGTAAGAAAGTTGATAAAGCATCTTTTTGGGTGAGTGGAGAGAGGGGTGGAATGGAATCTAGACCGAGTTTGGAAAATATGGGATTAGCATTAGTAGCCTAGTTGGATGATTTTTCTAGTAGCCCAATTGTACAACCTAGACCAGTATTATTAATGCAAAATGAACAAATGGAATTCAACAACATTTATGATGGAAGGTGATGATAGTCCCTTATTTACTGAGCTTCTACAGTCCAAATCAATTTCACATTTTAATCCTACTTTTGAAGGGTCGATGGAATCGGTTGTGAAGTTGTCTGTTGGGGATTTAGATCCAAAGAGATATTCAGTCATAACTTTTAAAAAATTTTCAAACCTAAAGGCTAGCGGATCCAAAGGACGTGGTTTTGGTAATAAAAGCATTGTCAATCGTATAGACACGACTCTTAACAAAACCATAATGGGGCGAATAGGGCATTTTAAGATTGCATGAAATTTAAGGGTCCCATTGTCTGAAACGATGAAGTCGATGGCCAAGCTTATAAATTCTAAGCTTCAGTATAAATACGGTACAAGAGAAAAGGCTTATAATGGAGGGAAGCATATTGAGGAGACTTTGTCTAGCCAATAAAGGTTGGTTTTATTATTTGATTAATTATTATTAATGAGTTTTTCTATTTTTGTATGAAATTGTCAAGCGTGTGCAAGTTATAAATTCCTGTGTATTTTTTGTGAGTACAACTTGGAGTTTCAACTTGATATTGTGGGACTGTATGAAATGAGAGTTAATGGAAATAAAACAAATTCAATAATAATGAAACTTGGTTTTTATTCTTCCCCTCAAGTAATGGCTATTGGTTTTTAGGGGGGAATTTGGATTGGTTGTTAATGAGGGTATCAGATAATTCCCTCCATTATTCGATTTTAATTGCATTTGTTTATGGAAGACCTGACAGACAAAAGCGAATTTTTTTTGGGGAAGGTTGAATTTGACCATCCAAAGTGAAAGGATTCTTTGGCTAGCAGTTGGAGATTTTACTGCTATTCTTTTGTCTGATGAGAAATAGGGTGGGAGGGGCAGAGGAAAGAGATGCTCATTATTTGGGGATTTTATGGAATCAACTAAGTTTTATGAAATTGGTTCTCGGGGTCCAGCGTTTACTTTGATAAGATGAGGGATTGGAGAAAAATTGGATAAAGCAATTTGTAGTGAATCATGGATTTTTGCTTTTCTGAAAAGTTTAGTGACTCACCTTCCGAGGCTTAAGTCTGATCACAACATCTTTTTCTTCCTTCTAAGCCAGAAGCTATCTTTTCTAAGTGATGTCTTTCAGGTTTTTGACTGGATGGGTCGAGCATCCGACATTCCCTGAATTTGTTAAGGAAAAATGGATCTTCAATAGAAGCATGGTGGAATCTCTTGATTGTTTTACTTTGCGTATCAAGATTTAGAATAAATATGTATTTGGGCACATTGGCACTAGGAAAAAATATTGACCTAGAGCCTCGCGAGTATTGAAATGGAATTGGATCAGGTACACTCAGATCATCTTTTACAGGTGGAAATAGAGATGCGTAAGGAGTTGGAAAGTGTCTTGTACCATGAGAAACTTCTTTGAAAGTAGAATGTGAAATGTGATTGGTTGTAATTGGGAGACCGCAACACCAAGTTTTTTCATAGGCGAACTTTACATAGAAGGAAAATTAACAAAGTCCCTGCCTTAAAAATTGATAAGCGTTACTGGATATATGATAAAAATAAGCTAAAGTATGCGGTAGTTAATCTTTTTCAAAAAATTTATAGCCAACATCCAGGGCCAATGAAAGTTCTTCCCTCGAGTTCTTTTCCCAAATTAGATAATAAGGACGTCTAGTTTCTAGAAATACATGTTACAAATGAGGAAATTAAGAATACTATGTTCAATATAGCTTCTCTGAAAGTACTAGGAAGTGATGGTTTTCACGCTTTGTTCTTTCAAAGTCAATGGGAGCAAATAGGTGATTCTGTTTGTGAATGGGTCAAGGGGGTCTTTTCTAGTAATTCTATTTATCCAAAGTTGAATAACACCTCACTTGTTCTCATTCCCAAGGTCTAAAATCCTAAAAACTTAGCACAATTTCAGCCAATTATCTTGTGTTTAGTCCTTTATAAGCTTATCATGAAGATAATTGCCAACCGGTTTAAAGTAGTCTTCCCTAAGCGAATAGCTCAAAAACAGGCAGGTTTTGTTGTCGGCAGAAATATCATAGACAACATCATTATTACGCAAGAGGTAATTCATTCTATAAAGAGTGTTGAGAAGAACAAGAGATAATTGGTTGTCAAAATAGATTTGGAGAAGTCTTATGATGAAGTTAGATGGGAACTCATTAAGGCTTCTTTGTAGGCTGTAGGTATCCCAACTGTTCTTACTAACCTTATTATGTTTGCTATTATGAACTCTTCTATGCATATTCTATGGAATATTGTCCCCTTTAATGAAATTCAAGCCGGCTAGATGTATCCGACAGGATATCCACTTTCTCCGTACCTATTTGTCCTATGAATGGAGTAGCTTGGACACAGTCTTAAGAAGCACATTGATTCTAATCATTGGTTTCTGGTAAGATTGTCATGTTCGAGGCCAAACCTCTCTTTTTCTTTTTTGCAAATGATCTCATAATTTTTACGCACGCTAATGTTCAAAAAGCTAAAATTCTTAAAGGTATATTGAATAGATTTTGTGAGTATTCAGGGTATTGAATCAATGCACAGAAGACCAAAATATGCTTCTCCAAGGGGGTTGATAAGGATTTAGTTAGGAGAATTAGTAATATTTTGGTTTTTCATAAAGTGAATAGTTTTGGATCTTATTTAAGGTTGCCACTTTTTCATGAACGAGTTACTAACAGTAGACTACGATTTGTAGTGGATAAGGTTTAGGGTAAACTCAACAGTTGGGATACAAGGTAACTTTTTCTAACTAAAAAGGCCACACTTGCTCAGTCGGTCCTATTAACAATACCCAAGTATTTTATGCATTCCATGTTGACTCCCAAAGGTATCTGTAAGGAGATTTAGAGTTTGGTCAAAAAATTTATTTGGGGATCTTCTAGTAGTGAAAAGATAATGGCACTAGCCTACTGGTAGTCTACTTTTTAGTCATGATCTAATGGCAGTTTGGGTCTAACAAGTTTACGATATAATAACATGGCCTTCATGATGAAACTTGAGCTTAAGGTTGTTTCAGATTTTGATGCACTTTGGGTTCGTGTCATTCGAACAAAATATGAAATTCAGAATGGTTTGCTAGAGACTTTGTTCCAAAAAAATTGGCACTTTTCTTTAGAGAAGTTTATCAAAGGTTTGACCAGTCATCCAGGAAAATTTAAGTTGGTCGGTAGGTGATGAGAGCAGTATTAAATACTGGTTTCATTGTTGGATCCCTTCTGTTGGCCCTCTTTTTAATCACATTCTATCTTATGTTAATCTGAAGACGGATTGCTCTATTAGAGAAGTGGTTATAGATGATTGATATTGAAATAGTGATCTTTTTCGACTTTGGCTTCAAGACAAAATCATCCGAAAGATTATAGAGGTTCCTCCGCCTAACTCATTAGCAGGTTCGGATAGAGTTAGATGAGGTGGTATCGCATCAAGTTCATTCACACTCAAAAGTGCTTATGAGAAGATTCGGTGAGGGTTGTGAAACCCAAAATAGACATTTTGGCAACTTTCGTGGAAAATTTAGTGCCTCGAAAGTTTTATATTTCTTCTGGTTTGCCTTACTACAAAGGCTTCTTACTAATGTGGAAAGAGTGTGAAGTCAAATTGGTACTGATAGTCCTTGTGGTTCTGTCATCATGTGTTTGAAGATGTCTTACATGTTTTAAGAGATTGTCCCATACCTAAAGATATATGGGACCTTATAATCCCCACTGATAAGAGATCTTTATTTTATTTAGGAGATCTTTACGAGTGGTTAAAGACAAATTTGCAAAACCATCATCAAATACAGTTAAGTGACGTTGAATGGAAATGTCTCTTTGGCTCATTGCGTGACGTATCTGGAAAAATCGTAACCTTTTCACATTTCAAGGTATTCTATTGAGTACAAAAGAAAATATTAAAGTTTCTTTCAGTCGGACCAAACAATATGTCTCCTGTAACTTTACGACAACAAGAGATGATAGGCAAAACACTCTCCTACCCTTGTCTTTGGACGATAACTGGATCTACTTAAGGTCAAATGATGTAGTCAATGTAGATATTGGATTTGCTGTAGTTAGAGGAGTATTGAGGGATTGAAATGAAATGTAGATCCTAGGTTATAACAAATATTAGGGATTTTTTTCTATTACTAAGACTAAGCTGTGGGGCATCATGGAGGATTAAAGCTTCTTTTAGACGAAGATATGATAGTGTGTTAATTCAAACAAATATCATGGAGGCAATCCAAGTTATTGAAGTTCTGGCATTCAACGATTTAGATTTGACATTGGTTAGAAGAACAAACCAACTTTTATCAAGTATAGAACATTGGATCATTCGACATATTCCTATGGAGGATAATAGAGAAGCTGATGAAATTGCAAAATTGGTACAAGAAAAGACAGAAAGTCTTTAGGTGTTTGATATCCCCCCTACGGGGCATTAATTTTATACTATTGTAATCTTTTTAGTTTTTTTTTATATTATCACAAAAAAATGGGTCTCACTTTTAAAATTAAGTTTTAAATATTATTTTCTTTCCTTTAATTATGTGTTATTACATTAATTGTAAAATTTAAATTATTAAATATTATAAATAACTCCTCAATATACTTTTTTCTTATTTGTATTTTTTATCATTGATACTCTATTTTGGATTATAATTTTCTACTAATACAATTTATAACTAAACCGATTGGTTACCATAATAATAGATAGTGAATTTATTTATTCATTTCATATTAAATCTTATTTGCTACCACTGTCTTTAAAGTAATCAGACATTAATTTTTAAGCAAATTAATTTCATATACAACAATAAATACAAATATATATATATATACTTCAATGTAAAAAGAAATACAGAAGCCTTAACATTGATTACAAAAATACAAGCCAATAAGTTGGATGGCATTAAAGCACATTTCAACCAGGCCTTTGAAGGTCCAGTACAGGTTGAAGTTCAATTGATCGAAATTATTCTAGATCATGGGAAGCATTCTGCTGTTATTTTTAAAAAAAATTCCTAATTCCCCTAATGATTCTAAAGGTGTTCTGTTGAGTCATTGGGTGTAGGTAGTATAGGAAATAAGGACCAAAAAATTAATGGTAAGTTGTCATTGCTAGGGGAGGATGAAAACATAGTAATGCTTTAAGGGGACAAGGGAGTCGCTTCAAAGCTTCTGGGAATTCACGGGTTCCTTTAGCTGATTCTATGGAAGATGTGGTAAAGCTTATCTCTTCTAAACTGAAGAATGAAGCAGAAGTGTAAGTGCAAGTTGAATCTGTCCTTAGTGGTTCGACTACTCCTCGGTAGTACGGGTATGTTTTTCTTTAAAATTTTATTTAATATGAATCTTTCGATTTTTTCTTAGAACTGTCAGGGTTATGCCAATGCCAGATTTCGTCGCATATTTCGTGAATACAATATGGAGCATAAACCAGATATCATTAGTTTGTTGGAAACTAGAGTTAGTAGGTCCAAAGCTAATAAAATTATCGCAAAGTTGGGTTTTCAATATTCGCACTGTGTAGAGGCTACTGGTTACACTGAGGGCATTTGACTTGGTTGGAAAAATTCTGTTCAAGTTGAAGTTATTCAGAGTCATCCCAAGTTTATCTTAACTCGGGTTTGGCCTAACTCTTCTTCAAAATCGATTTTGATTGCCTTCATTTATGGGAGCCCAAATCGCCAAAAACGGAATGAACTTTGGCAGGATCTAAGAGCTTCTCTTCCTGTAGGGTAAGTTTCTTGGATGGTGATCAGAGACTTTAATGCTATTTTATCCTCTAATGAGAAAACATGTGATTTCTCGTCTAGTAAGAAATGTCCTCACTTTGGTAAATTTGTGGATTTGGCTGATATTCAAGACTTAGGGTTCAAGGGACCACCCTTTATTTGGCACAGGGGTAGTCTTTTTGAGAGATTAGATCGTGCTTTGGGGAATAAGGCTTGGATTAGTTATTTTTCAAATAGTTTAATCACTCATATTTTGAAGATTAAGTTCGATCACTGACCCTTTCTTCTCAACCTCAATTCAGATTTTGCCTTGCCTAGGGGAAGATGTTTCAGTTCTTGGCGGGTTGGGTTGAGCACCCTGACTTTGGTGACCTCGTGAAAGATCGGTGGGACTTTTAAGGGAACATGTCAACTTCTTTAACTAAGTTTACAGCAAATCTCAAGGATTGGAATAAGACTACCTACGATCATATCACCTCTCACAAGATGAACCTGATTAGAGGTGTGCATGGGCCGGGCGGCCCGAAGGCTCGCCCGAAAAATAGGAGGATTTGGATAAAAATATAGGCCCGAAAAATGGGCTTGGACAAAAAACGAGGCCCGTTTAGAAAACGGGCCGGCCTTGGGTAAGATTTTTTTGGCCCGGGCTCGGCCCGGCTCGGAATATTTTCTTATTTTTAATTTTAAGTAACTTTAGTACTTTTACTTTACTCTTTTTGTTGTTTTTAATGTTATTTTGATATTGTAAAACTTTTGTTGTTAATATAATTTGGTTTTAATTTAGTTTTAATTTGTTTCAAATTTTCAATTTTAATATAATTACTTTTTATTATATTTTTAATTTATATATTATTTTAAGAATTATTTTAGTCTCATTATTTATTTATTTTTTTGTTTTTAAATGTATTTGATTTATTATATTTTAAAGTTTTTTATTTAAATAAAAAAGAAAAAAAATTAATGTAAATGTGGCAGGCAGGGCCTTGAAAAAGGAGAAATTTTTATGGGCCCGGCCCATGCACACCTCTAAACCTGATGCATAAGTTATTAGCCATTTAAAAGCAAATGGATCTCTCAAGTTCTAATCATTTGGGCTCCATAGAAATAGAGATCAGACAGGATTTGGAAAATGTGCTACACCACGAGGAACTTCTATGAAAGCAAAAGGCAAGATGCGATTGGTTAGATTTAGGGGATAAAAATAATAATTTTTTTCCGCTCGCACTTTACAACGGCGAAAAATAACCATATTTCTACCATTTGTAATTCTTCTGGTGATTGGTTGTTTGATCTGGGGGCCATTGAATTGGAGGCGTCCAGTTTTTTTCCAAAATTTGTATGGCGAAAATCTTGGGCCCATGAGATCTTTGCCTCATAATGAGTTTCCTTAGCTTGATTCTTTTGATATTGACTTTTTTGGAAGAGTGGTCACTGATGAAGAAATTAAAAAAGTTTTGTTTGACATGGCTCCTCTAAAAGCTCCGGACAATGATGACTTTCATGCCCTCTTCTTTCAGAAGCAATGCGGTACAATGGGCCCAGTTGTTTGTGATTGGGAGAAAATGGTATTTAATAGAGTCGTTATTGATATTGAGCTTAATAACACATTGATTGTTCTCATTCCCAAGTTTCAAAGTCCTGAGGGGTTTTCTCAGTTTCGTCCCATAAATCTTTGCTATGTTCTCTACAAGTCGATGATGAAGGTAATAGCTAACCGTTTTAAGCTTATCTTCCCAAAAATTATTGTGCAGGAATAGGCAGGATTTATTGCAGGACGTAATATCACCGATAATATTGCAATTGCACAAGAGGTCATCCATTCTATGAAGAGTTGCAAAAGTAGGAAGTGAATATCAATAAAAATTGATTTGGAAAAAGCTTACAATCGTGTGCGATGAGATTTTATTGATGCTTCTCTTCAAGCGGAAGATATCCCCAGTTATCTCAAAAATGTTATTGTTTCTGCTATTTCCAACTCTACCATCCAGGTTTTGTAGAATGGAGTTCCAACGTCTAAATTTAGGCCTGTCAGGGGAATTCGGCAAGGTTGTTCTCTCTCTCCCCACCTTTTTATACTATGTATGGAATGGTTAGGGCATTCTATTAGCTCGGCTTTGTCCAAAGGGGATTGGAGCCTCATATGTTTATCTCATTTGGGACCAGTTGATCGCATCTTTTCTTCGCTAATGATTTCATTGTTTTTTACAAAGCAGATGAGAAGCATGGAAGATTATTAAAGGAAATTCTGAATTATTTTTGTGAGATCTCAGGACACAAGGTTAATCCTAGGAAAACTAATATATTATTTTCCAAATGAGTTGAGGAGTCTATGGCTAGTATACACAGTAATTTGTTTGGTTTCCAAATGGTGCACGATCTTGGTCATTATCTTGGAGTTCCCCTTTTCCATAAGAGAGTCACTAATAGTACCTTACATTTTGTGATTGAGAAAGTTCGAACGAAGCTACAAAGTTGGGATGCTCGTCAGTTGTCTTTTGCTGGTCGGGCTACTTTAACGCAGTCAGTTCTTCTAGCCATACCAGTTACTTCATGCATTCTATAATGATTCCTAAGAAGATCTGTGACAAGATTAAATGTCTGGTGAGGTGTTTCATTTTGGGGACCTCTGATGGTAAGAAAAAAAAGTCGTTAGTAGGTTGGGATTCTATATGCCAACCCAAGTGGTGTGGAAGACTTGGCATGAGACAATCACGGGATTAGAACATCTCTTTTTTGTTGAAACTTTGTATAAAATGGTTTTTGATGATGAAGATTTTTGGGTACGTGTTCTTAGATCTAAATTTGGTTTGAATGGTTCTTTGCCAATTAGTATAGTGATAATACTCTAAAATGACGTATTTTTATATATTAATCATGTATTTATTTTGAGCTTGAGCCTACTAATTTGAGCTATTTATGTCTTTTTATCTTTTAGGGACTAAATTGGAGGCGAAAAGTAAATTCAAGGGAAAAAGCGTCAATTTGGAGATTAAATGGGCCAATATGCAACGTGGGACAAATATGGTGCCAAAAGTGCGAACATGGAAGGCACAAGGACTTAAAAGCAAATAGAAGAGATTTTATTTAGGAAGACTCTATTTTCTTTTATTCTATTAGGATAATTAATATTAAGATAATTATTAGGATTATTCAAATTTAGGATTTTATTTTAATTATCTTTGTTTATCTTTAATTAAATGTATTTATCTTTTTAGAATTTAAGTTCAATTAGACTATCTCCCTAGCACTATAAATAGGGGTGAAGTGACTCTATTTGGAGCATCTTTTTTCAGTAAACACCCTCCCCAAAAGTCTTTTGTTCTTTCATATTTCTTTTCAATAAAATTTCTTTTTCCATATTTTTATTTATTTTCTTTCCCACAATTATCATGAGCCACTAAAACCCTTCTAGCCAAAAGTTGTCAATATTTCCCCAAAAAAGGTTCTTGAGGCCTCGAATCCGTACTTAGCCTTCTCGCTAAGTATTCATCGTTCTCCGCACTACGGGTGACGCTCGTCCATGGCCCTTAAGAAGTAAGCTTTTCAGCATATGCAAAGGCGGCCGCTTTGTATGTATTGGAAGGATTGCATAGTCGGTTCGTTAACTTATCTGCTGCGTCGAGGTTGGCGGGCCAAAGAAACAAAATGGCGTGGGATTCGCCATTGAAAAGCGTTGATCTAGCATAGATTATCGGCAGAGTCGAGTTCCCTAAAAATCGTAAGTCTAATCTTTGGAGCTGGTGGTCGAGGCGCCCTCTTCCACTATAATCGGCTTACTCGAGTCGAGAAGGATCATCCAAAAGCCAAGGATTGAGCCCCAAGGCGGAATGAGACAATGGAGGTGGAACTTTCCCATAAGAATTTCTTTTCTCTTAAAACTCTCTTTATTATTTTTATTATTTTCGTAATCATAATTTCAATAAACTTTAAATTCTGTTTTTATTTTATTTTCGCGCCCAAAATCAATTCTTAAATTCTGTTTTTTTATTCCAGAACGCAGTTTTCTTGAGCACGATTCTCGCGAGATTTGAGAGACAAGCATTCGTATAATCCGTCCCCCGAGGATTCGACCCTACTTCCCTTTACTATTTCTTTTTCATTATTTTACAGGAATAGGATATTTTTGGTGCTTTCAACGATCGCATCAAATTTTATGCGTTATCGGGACCAGCAACATACTAATCTTGTTTTTCTTTGTTTTCTATGACCAGATCTGCTCCGGTACTCTTGCGTTCGACTCGTAAATCGAAAAGATCGCGAAAGTTAATCGAAAGGAAACAAAACTAAGGAAAAAGCAATCATGTGGTGGTTGGAACTCAAAGCAATCCACCGCCGTAAATTAGAATCATTTACTTAAGTAGAGTCTCAGGTTAACGAAAACCCTACTCAAACGTTAGAAAGTAAAGAAGAAGAAGTCGATTCCCTGAAGAAGTCTTTGAACACTAGGGTTGACGAAAACCCTAATTTAACACCTCAACTTATGGCTCAGACAATTCGCAGCAGTGGCCAAGCAATCGGCAGAACAACCGCCACTATGCATCGCGTATCCTACTATGGATATTGATTTTGAATTAAAGTCAGGCTTGATTCAGCTACTGCCAACTTTCCGTGGGTTACAAAATGAAAACCCCTATAAGCATTTAAAAGAATTCCATATGGTTTGTTTGAGTATGAAACCTCGGGGGTAATCGAGGATCAAATTAAATTGCGCGCTTTTCTTTTTCCCTATTGATTCAAACTAGGGAATGGTTATTTTATTTACCTCCGGATCCATTACAACTTAATGATCTATCTCGTTTATTTCTTAACAGGTTTTTCCCTGCATCACGAGCGGCTGAGTTAAGAAGAGAAATCGTGGGCATAAGGCAAAAAGACACAGAGACTCTATACGACTATTGGGAGCGATTTAAGAAGTTGTGTGCAAGTTGCCCACAACATGGTATAACGGAACAGTCTTTGCTCCAATACTTTTATGAAGGCTTGAAACCCATGGAGATGAATATGGTAGATGCCGCAAGTGGAGGAGCGTTAGTCAACATGACTCCACAACAAGCAAGAGACTTAATCTCCACAATGGCTGCGAATTCCTAGTAATTTCGAGCCAATCCTGAACCCCCAAGAAGGGTTCACCAGCTAAGTAATTCTACCATTGAAGATAGACTTGATAGACTTACTAATATTGTGAATTCAATTGTTACAGAAAAATCGAAACCAGCCCGAGTATGTGGAATATGTGCTACACCTGAACATACGACTGATGCGTGCCCTAGTCTGTGTGACGATTCTATGGCCCATTTAGATGCTGTGGGAAATTTTCCTGGGCCACCACAAAGACGATACGACCCTTACGCCAATACCTACAACCCAGGATGGAGGGACCACCCTAATTTTAGTTATGGGGCTAATCCACGATATAGCCAGCCATACCAAAATCGAGCCCCACAACAGTCGCAATATTGAGGTAATTCTTTAGAAACTTTGGTCAATAAATTAGCAACTAATGTCCTTGATTTTCAACAGCAAACTCTCAATTTCCAAAGAGAAATGAAGGGTTTTCAGCAGAAAACTGAAGCATCCATAAGGGAGTTGACCACATCAATTGAGAAATTAAACTCTCAAGGGAAACTGCCATCACAAACAGAACCGAACCCGAGGCAGAATGCAAATGCAGTAACGTTACGAAGCGGAAAGATCCTGGAACCAGTTCCTGGCAAGAATCTTGGTCAATAAATCACCCAGGAAACTTCAGGAAACGACGAACAGATCCGAGCGAAACCCCCACTGCCGAAAATCCAACCTCCATTCCCAGGACGATTAAATCAGTGTCGAAAAAGTAAGGAAGACAAGGAGATCCTCGAAACATTGGGAATGTTGAGATCAACTTACCACCGTTAGATGCCATTAGACAGATTCCGCGGTATGCCAAGTTCCTCAAAGAACTTTGCACCAACAAACGAAAACTAACAGGTAATGAAAAGGTAAGTGTTGGTGAGAATGTTTCCGCAGTTCTACAGCGAAAAATGTCGGTTAAATGCAAAGATAGGGGTATGTTCGCTATTCCATGCAAAATTGGCCATTTGGGAATTAAGAAGGCTATGTGTGATCTAGGGGCCTCAATAAATGTAATGCCTTATTCTATTTATGAATCACTTAACCCAGGTTTTTTGACAAAGACAGTGTGACCATTCGGTTAAGTGATGTGTCCATTGTGCATCCCGAAGGAGTCCTTGAGGACGTATTAGTCAAAGTCAATGGGCTTATTTTCCCTGCAGATTTCTATGTGATAAAAATGGAGGAGGATAATGCTCCTGGGTCTTCAAACATCTTGTTGGGGCGTCTTTTCCTTAGTACTGCGAATACTAAGATTGATGTACGAAGCGGAACCCTCACGATGGAGTTTGACGGGGAGATTGTGAAGTTTAACGTTTATGGCACTATTAGTCACCCAAGTGAAGTCTTGGATGTAAACCGTGTCGACATAATTGACTCATCAGTAGAAAAAACTTTTGAGTCATCTTATGGAGATAAAACTAAAATGATGTTTGATGATTTTTCTGTTAATAAATTATTGGCTCCTATGGATACTAAATTTCTACCTTCTATTGTGCAGGTATCAAATCTGGAAGATACACATAATATTTTCTTGGAGGAAAAAACGAAGCCAAAGAAAGAGGCATAAGGACGATTGAGCCCAAATATGGTGGATGTGATAGAAAATGAGAATTTCCAAGCCTATACAAATGAAAGAATTTATTTGGAACAATTCCAATTCTAGTTGAGGCGTCAAGCTAGCGACGTTAAACAAGCACTTGTTGGGAGGCAACCCAATCTTTATTTTTCTTTTTATTTATTATTTTCCTTTCTTTTCTTTTATTATTTATTATTTTATTTTATTTATTATTTTATTTTATTTTAGTTAAATATTAATAAATTTCTCTTCTTCCATCTAGGTGAAATGAAGCGAAAATACGAAGAAAAAAAAAAGACAGAAAGTGTGCACCAAAACAACCCTATCCATGCTGTCAAACAGTTCTATTCCAGCCCAGAATGCCATATCTCTGCAGCCAAACAGTCCTATTCCAGCCATAGATTCCCCAAAACCTGCAGCCAAACACCCCTTTTCAGCAAATAAAACCCCCAAACCTTACATTTTTTTTTCTTTTTTTTCCAAATTTCTCCATAACCGCCGACTCCTTTCTCCTCCACCACCCAGTATAGCGAAGGCGATGAGCTCTTTTCTATGGAAGTCGTTTTTAAAAGTGTGGACCCTTTTACATGAAAATCTGATATGGTCTGTTGGTAATGTGAATAAAATTCGTTGTTGGAAAGATCAGTGGATTCCTAATGTTGGACCTTTGATTAATTATTTACCTGTCTGTGCTAATGTTAATAATGATTGTTTGCTTAGTGATTTGGTCACAGGAGAAGGCAACTGGAACATCAATTTTTGCAAGTTTGGCTACCAGAGGAGATTATTACTCACATTATGGGAATTCCTCCTCCTCATCTAGCTAAAGGACATGATAGACTGTCTTAGCATCATACTTCAACAGGCGCTTTCTCTATTAAAAGCGCATACAAGCTATTAAATGAGGACTCTTAGAGCTCTAGAGACGAGTTATGGAAGAGAGCGTGGAAAATTTTGGGTTCGCAAAGAGTTCGTTTCTTTTTTTGGACAGTTATTAAGCAAAAACTTCTCACCAATGTGGAAAGAGTTAGGCATGGCTTAGTTGTAGGTTCTTCTTGTTCGATCTATGGACATGATTCTGAAGACATTTTGCACATTATTCGAGATTGCATAGTGGCTATAGAAGTCTAGAAACAGGTAGTCCCAAGAAACCAACAACCTTATTTTTTCTCTAACTCTTTGCACAAATGGATCTCTTTTAATTTGTAGGATACTTAGATACTTCATGACGGGGAAATCAGTTGGGCTTGCTTCTTCGGATTATTAGCTTGGCGTTTATGAAAGAATCGAAATATTTTCATCTTTCTAAGGAAATCCTGGAGCTCTAGCCAGATCATTAAAGTTTCCATGTATTGGGCCAAACAATCTTCTTTGGCTCCTAGAGATGGTTCGATGGATAACATAGTTCTACCTCATGAGGAGCTTTTACCCAGGGATTAGACCTTTCTTAATACCGATGGTGCTATTCAAGTAACATCAGGAAGAGCAGTTGCTGGAGAAATGGTATGGGATGGTACTGGTGATTGGGTGACTGGTTATAACAGATTCCTAAGGAATTGTTTGATATTTGATGCAAAACTTTGGGGCGTTTTGGATGGTTTAAAACTTATCCAACGTAGGGGTCATAGCAATGTGGTTATTCAATTAGATAACTTGGAGGTAGTTAAAGCTACTCATGGCAATGTTTCGAAGATTTCAAACTCTGCTCTGATCAGAAGAATACACCATATTTTGTCCCAATAAAGTCATTGGGCTTTAAGATATATCCCCAGGGAAGAGAATCAATGTGCTGACTATATTGCCAAATTGGCCTTTGAAAGGAAGGAGGATTTACAACTGGTTGAAACCCCTCCAGATGCCGTATTAGATTTCCTTAAATCAAATAAAGAGAGGAATTTTGTACCTCTCGAATATTTCATGTAATTTAATTTAATTATATTTCTTTTCAAAAAAAATATTTATTACAAAAATTAAGGTAAAAAATATGGAAAATAAATCACAACGATTAAGGGATAATTTATATAAAATAGAGTCGATATTCAAAATCCACCCTTCTTCCTTTCATTTTATGCATATATGAAGGTCTATAAATAGGATCCATGTGAAGATGATGAAACACAATAAAGAATTATAAATCAAAGATGTAAAAGATATGTATAATGAGCATATTAAAATTAATGAAAAAATGTTGAAAAGCTTAAAATGAACAACATTATGAAGATTTATCAAAAAAAAAATTATTGATTAGAGTAATTCGTAGGTTGAATAATATACAATATTTTTATAAAATCTTTAGATTATTTTATTTTATATTATTTGTGAAAATATACAAATTTTTTAAAAAACAAAATTAATACGCATAATTAATCCATCCACCCCACAGGATAAAACACCTTACAAAGCTCCATAAAATAAAAGACTACAGCAAAATCTGTCACATACACAAATATTTTTCTTCGATAAGGAGAAAAAGAATTCTGCACACTTAAAATTTTAAGATTGATCCATGAGGGGCCAAAAAAAAAAAAACACTGTTTTGTTATTATGTTTTAATTATAAAGGCAATAAAAAATAAAAAAATAAAGTAAAATTTAATTTTTAAATTTGATAATTTAATATTTATATTTTTTTAATCATATTAATATCTTTAATTCTGTAAAACAATTTAATTTTTAAACATAGTTGCATGGGATTCTCTCAAAATATCAGTAATCACATAATTTTTAAATATAAAGTATTTAAAAATTGAAAATGTTTATAAAAATACAAATTTATAAAAAAATATTTATAGAAATTTATAAAGATTCTAGAAAGTAATTAAAAAATAGTTAAAAGATTTATGTTATTCTCAAAAAATGAGCATTCAAGTTCTCTCATACCTAAATTTTTTTTACATGATTTTAAAATAATTATATATTTTTATAATTTCAAAATAAGTTGTCAAGTTTTTTAATTTTTTAATTTTTTTTATGGATAAATCTAGACGTACAATTGTCCAGGTTCATTCTAAACATGTATTTTATATTTTTAAGGGTTTTTTTTTCTAATTTATTTATAATTTTTAATAAGTATTTAGAATTTCCTTATAATTTTCTTAATAACATTTATAAATTTCCTATATATAAAATTTTGTATATATAATTATAAAGTGAAATTGTATTTGAAGGAAAAGAAATAGGAAAATGAAGATGAATAGGTAAAGAAGGTATTAGAGTTGATCAGCAACTCTCTCCTTAATAACCACTGCCATTGACTAATTCTCAAGTATCCTATTTTCATTACTGTTATAGAAACTTATATTAATTAAGAGTTTGTATGGTTGCTTCAATATTAATCTTTGCTCTTTTACACAAAATCCAAATAAAGATTAAAATGATTGTGCCTTGTACCTTCATAATTTGGTTTTAGCATTTGCAAATTCCCATTTTTACCCCCACCTTAACTATAAATCTATTCATAGGATCCCTTGTGCTTAAGGACATAAACAAGAATTACTTAGAAGCTTAATTCTCATCATTTTAATCATTATATATTCGAGAAATGAGGAGGCATCAATTCTAGTATAATTATGAAATTTTTTTGAATAATGAATATAGTGCAAATCACAGATAATATATGTTGGTTCAATATAAAATTAAAACCCATGAACTTAAATTCGTAGTATTTCAACCTTTATCAACATTTTTGATACGGTAAATTTTAATTTCTGATATTTTTTAAAGATAATTTGAAAAGCATATTTTCTCACGTAATACAATAAATATACAATGCTTTTAGAATTTTATTTTGGGAACATAGCAACTTTAATTAGGAACAAAAGGAAAGTCTTCTAAAATGAAACTTGGACCTAATCTCATATTATAATAAACCAAAAAGAAAAAGAAATTCATTTAAAATTTAGCTAAGATGTTGAATCAAGCATATGACAGAAACGGGACAGGTGGAGAGTGGAGTCATCATGAGCCATGATGGACGGTAGTTTGGCAAATAAATATCAAAGGATTTTAGACACAAGCCACAAAACATGAAATGAATAATCAAGAAAATTAAATTTGAGTATTTTCCTATTTTTTAAAGATTAAAATAAGAATTATTTTTAATCAGATATATATATATATATATATTATTTTCATTATTATTAAATTATTAATAAATTGCCTATGAGACTTAAATATTATCAGTAAATATTAAGATTTTAAGTCTTTAAATATCTAGATTTGAGTTTGATATATATTTTGGTCGTTTAAATTATTCTAATTCTTAATCTGTTTATGTATTGATCGATTTTATATTGTAATTGTCCAGATATATTTTTATAATTACAACATGATTATTCTATATTTATATTTATAAATTCTAAAATAGGCTAATAAATCAATTATTATCTCAGGTAATAATATTTAAATATTAGAAAAATACATCTAGTTGTATAAAATTTATTATTTATTAGTGTTGTTGTAAGAGATTGGCATTGGTTGAATAAGGATGATTTTTAATATAGGTGATGGAGAGTATGGTCAACCCTGTTTTAGGGAGAAGAAAACTAATGATGTTACAAAATCAGATTTAAATTATACTTGTTTTTGAATTAGTATTTATTTATTTTCATTACAATTTTATTATCTTTGTTACACACATTATGACAATTTTAAATTAGATTATAAAAGAACAAATTAAATTAAAGCACTTTGAATTTTTTATGCTCCCATTTTTAACACGCTATTTATAACCATTAGATAAATTTTCTCTGCAATTCTCTGACTATTTTTTTCTACTAAGCTTCTTCCCAATGATAGGATTTCATGTTTTGTTTGGATTTATTTATTATCGTAGAGGTTTACCAAGCGTTAATTGTTTTTATGTAAATTATATAGAAAATAAAGAAAAATAATATATGATTTTTGAATTGAGTTGAGAAAGGGATCAAAATCAAAGTTTAAAATAAATTGAGTTTTGATGTATTTTTGAATTTTCTGTCATTGGAGTTCTTAGGTAAAAAATAAAATATATGAATAGGTTTTTTTTTAAATAAAAATATTTGACATTTTTTTTATTTTTAGTTAAAAATTAATATGTGAATTGTTACAAACATTAAATTAAATAAACAACTCATATTATTATACATACGAAATTATAAGATGAAAAATTAAAATTACTATTCAATGAAGATTATTAATTTAATATTGCACAATGTTGAAGAATAATTATGGCAGGTCATTTAGAAAAGCAACATGTTGGACTCAATATTTCCATAATTTTACATAATGCCTTTTTCGTCCCCTTGAATCCACATTTCAACATTACCTTGCTTTTCTTTTATCTAATCAGATGGACAATATCTTTAATTATAATTAGTGTAAAAATAAAGTGAATGACACCCAATCACGTTTAACCACCAAGGATTTTATAAAATAAAGATGATTTGTTTATAGAAAAGGAGTAGATAGAAATGTAAAATGGGATTAAAAGAGTGGAGTAAGATAAAAGGAAATGCAGGGAAATTGGCGGGAAAAAGCTGCAAATATACTTTATTAATAAAATGGTGGAAGGATAAGATGAAATCAAAACCTTCTCTTAACCCAAGATTTTTCTTTTTAAAAGAAGAAGTGGCCCTCATTTTAATACTCCAGGAGAATACCAAAGTTGGTCAAAAGACTCAAAACTCAATCAATAAAACCCTTGGTATAAATTGGAAAATAAAAGCAAGCAAATAGAGATGTAAAAGGCAAAAAGGGATGATGGAGACCAATCCAAGAGGAAATTTTAATTACTGACAAATTTAATTAAAAAAGACAAAGGGCCTCTATGTCATTTCATTCATCACATTATTTTCTTCAAGATTAAAAGAAAAAAGAAGCGAGTCGGTATGTGGGGGCAAGACACGGTAAGGGAAATCGAGAAAAAGATGGAAAACCCATTTTAGCCATAAAAATATTAACTCTATTCCCAAAAAGAAGAAAATTAATAATATCATTATTTTGTTTGGGTGTGTGTAGAAGAGAAGGCCCTCTCTTCTGGTGCCATCCACTTCTTAGCCCACCAATCTTCTTCTTCCTCCTCCTCCTCCCTTGTTTCCCTTTCCTGCCCATTTCCATCTTCCTTCTTTCCTTCCTCTTTCCTTTGTCTTCTTGCTTTATCTTCCCTTTATCTTCAATCTTTTGTATTCTGTTTTTTTCTTAGATTCATAGATAAGTTCGTTTTGGTTGGGTTGATTATTTCCTCACTTCCCTTCTTTTTTGGTTCATCGTGATCTTTTCATCAACCCCTTTTGATTGTTATATAGATTGTTACTATTCTTTTAATCTTTTAAATATTTTTTTTCCATGAGGAGAGGGAGAGGTGCCGCAGCGGCGGCTGCTGCTGCCGCCGCTGCAAACGCCGTAGCTAGGAGACCGGCACTGCAACCCAGCGGATCTATTAAAGAGCCGAGATACAGAGGTGTTAGAAAAAGGCCATGGGGCAGATTCGCGGCCGAGATTCGAGACCCTTGGAAGAAGACCAGGGTCTGGTTAGGGACGTTCGACTCAGCCGAAGAAGCCGCTCGAGCCTACGATACGGCGGCGAGGACACTCCGTGGACCCAAAGCTAAAACAAATTTCCCCATAAATTCTTCAAATATCCCGGCTTTTCCTTTCGAAACCAATCATCACCACAACGAAGGGTTCATCGACCGACGCCGGTTATATCCGATGGGTGATTTTCATGACCCCGAAGTGAATCCACAGAGACCCACGAGGAGTAGCATGAGTAGCACGGTGGAGTCGTTTAGTGGACCCAGACCGGCCCAAATACCGCTAAAATCGGCGGACTTCGCGGTGGTTTCGACTAGGAAGTACTATCCGAGGCCGCCGCCAGTAGAGCCAGAGGATTGTCATAGTGACTGTGATTCATCATCGTCGGTGGTTGATGATGGGGATATCGCGTTGTCTTCGTGTCGGAAAACTTTGCCTTTCGATCTCAATTTTCCACCCTTGGATGAAGATGAAGATCTCCAGTGTACCGCTTTATGTCTTTGATCACGATGCCGGTTATGAATGATGATGATCGATTATTGGATCTCTTTTTCTTTTTTAAAAAATGTTAGCTTTTTTTAAGCGGAAAAAAAAAGATGAGAAAAAAAAAATGAGACATGGTTAAGATGAAATGGTCTTAATCTCCTTATGAGTATGAAATTGAATCCCTTTGATTTTTATCAAATGATGATATCTTTGTTGCTAGAAATATGATGATTTAGGGTTTGTGGTGTTACGGATCTTTCTTTGTATAATATCCCTCACAAATGGATTAAAACCCTCCATTTACTGCTTTTTTTTTCTTTTTTTTTTTGACTTTCTTTTGTTTGTTATTTAGAAAGAAAAAAGTAAAAATATGAAACAAGGATCAAAATGAACTAATGGGTCTTCATTGTATCATTCAATGATAATGATGATGCTATTATCAGATCTAGATTTAGGGTTCTTGACATCTTCCTTTGTTCTTCAAATTTGTCTCATTTTCTTGGGTTGCATCTTCATTCAAAACATTTATGTGCTTTGTTTTTGTTAGCTCTGATTTTGTATTTTTTTTTTTTTTTTTTTTTCAGCATTACAATGTATTAATTTTTAATTAAAAAAACTGGGTAGATTTTGAAAGTCTTGCATCTTTGATGTATGGGTAAAATAATAAATGTGGTAGATGCATAGAATTTAAGCAATAAATTCAGTGACTAGAGGATTTTTCACACCCTAGCTGTGAATCAATTTAATGTACCAATTTAAAAAACTTTCTTCATATCATTTTTGCTTAATAAAAGTAAAAGAAGAAGAAGAATGATGGTTGCATTGCATTTTTGATTGTTTTGAATCGACATTGGTTTAAATCGGAAGGAACCTTGAAATTTGATCTAACTTGATGGAAATTTCCAATTGCACTGTTGGTGGTTTGTTTGTTTATGGACTTGTTTTCCTTTATTTTCTTCTGGGTTTTGACTGAAAATGACCTAAAATTCAGGATTGGGATGTTTCAAGGATACTTCAGCTCCTATGGCATATGCCTTGCATTTTTTGCATTTTTTGCATTTCTAATTTCGCCTTTCTTTGGTGCCTCATTCATGCATTCATTCATTTGTCTTTTTCTTTCCTTTTCTGATGTGGTGTTTCTTGTTTATGGATTTGAGCATAAAATGTTCCGATTAATCTAATAACATTATGTAAAATCATATAAACAAAATTAAACAGAGACCTAAAGAGCTGAAAAAGTTGATGTTTGAGATAGGGAACCAATCATATGCATCTTTGCAGCTGTTGCCAATGCCATCCAGTCAGCTGATGAGATGGTTTTCTGCTATATTTCTTTTCTTTTTTTTTAGTGCACGAACTTATCAGATTTTTGTGATTGAGGTCTAAATGGGGTGTACCAAATTTTGGGTCATAATTATTATGATATGCAAACAAAATGGTTCCAAATTCCAATTGAAGAAAGCTTGGTGAAGTGGGTATATATATTGTTTTCCAATAAGATAAAGAGAGAACAAATTCAGTTAAGAAGATGAGGAGAAATAGGGCATATTAATGATCCCAAATGATAAAAAGGAGGAAAGTTCCTTTGTGTAGCATTGGAAACCAGGAAGTATAGAGGTAACTGTTTAAATGGTTCCTTCTCCATTTACTCAACTCAATACTATTATTTCATAGTTTTAGGCCCCATTTTCTTACCCTCACAGGAAAATGGGATGTATCAGAAATTCACAGATATAGCAAGTTTTTAACAGTTCAATCCCAACTTATATTTTTTATTCGTGGTTAGGTTTCTATACTGGGCCACCTAAAACTGTGGCTTGGCTCAAGGGTAATATACTCAGCTTTACCCAAACCAATAACATCTAAAGCCTTAGTTTCAGTGTCATATTAATCTTGGATAATACTCCAATTCAAATGGTGATTTTATTTGTTCAAAGTAACTCGGATAAGCTGTCATATTTTACCTATCCATGTGTCGAATCCATCTTTTGGGAGAGTGTTTTTGCTTTATTTGCTTGTGTTACTTTGCACTCTTTATATAGGTCTTTTTTGGAGAGTTGAAACTTGTTGTGGGTGAGGTAATTTCGGTGAATGATTGTAGCAAGTTAAAGGTATCTATTAGGATGCAATTGTTTGTTGTGTAAGTGTAAATTAAGTTTTAGTCAATAAATTTTTAGATCGATTGTTGAATAAATTATTCATCGAGCTAAACTTTATAAAGTGGGATTGTTTTTCAATTTGTGTTAACAAAGCTTGTGTGTCTATTTCTCTCTTTGCCTTAATCATTTATTACTTACTTTAAATTGTTTCAACATTAGTTGAAAAATTGAGTTAGGACGAAATGCAAACTTATTCATTTTAAGAGAAAATGACAATATCGTAATTTAAATGTCAAATGGAAGCTTTAATTATTGCTCTAAGCAATTCTTATATAAACATCATCTTTAATATGGAAAGTTAATACACCTAAGTCCTTCCAACAACTTTTATGTATAGACTCCTAATGATCAAATTAATCCATTTTTATGTGATTTTTACCTATGAACATAATTTATTGTGCTGTCAACATATCTAAATGCTAAACAGGAATATTAAAAAGTTATTGATCGCCTTTGGTTGGCTTTTCGTCTTTCCTTCTTCTCTTTAAGAGTGATTTTTTTTAATCATATTCTCCATTGATCGATACTAGCCACCAAGTTTCAGGCTTTTTCTTTGAAAAGAAGTTTGGCAGAATGATTTTCGAGCCCCAAAACAAATGAATCAATGCATTATGCATAACAACTTTCTTTGTCAAAGAAAACATATGTAGATTATGTTTAATGGGAGAAAAACCTTCTTCAATTCATCAGTGCATCTCTCGAAACCAGAAAATTTGTTAATATGAGTTAAAATTAAATTGTAATTTTTATGATAGAAAAAATGTAATTCTATTATTTTAATAGACTATATTTTTATAATTTTTAAATAATTAGATAATTTTTTTATATTTTTTGGGAGCTAAAGTGTAATTTTATTTTTATTATATGGAAAATTTTTCATTTTAGGGGGGTAGGGCCCTTGCAAGCCCCCCTAGTTTCACCATTGCTCTCTATCTGTATATCTATAGATTATAAATTAAATGGCTAATACGTAGTTTGTCCTTTGAAATTGTTCAAATGTATTTAATTGGTACCTAATTTTGAATTCCATCAACCAGGTTGGTACCTCCACACTAACAGTATTAGTTTGGGTTGACATGGCACATGGCATCCTATAGTGATACATGGCAGCCTTTCAATATAACAAATGGCGGATATAAATTAAAAAATTAAAAATTTTTAAAAAATATATAAAATAATTTTAAAAAAGTATAATTTGTTGGACAAGTTTAGATATCAATTAAGTACTTTTTTTATAAGTTCAAATACCAACTAAATACTTTCAGATAAGTTCAGAGGCAAGCTATATATTAACCTTTAAAAAAATAAGTTAACAAATTGAGACAATGTGGGGTTTTTTACAAAAAATAAGATAAAAAAAATAAAATAATACTAAAATAATACAACCAAAAAAGTATGTACCAAAATGGTACATTCCAGGGTGGTGCCGCCTATGGCAGTGGCGTGACCACCCTGGCTCCGACAGCTTCTGTCATTTTCTGCTAAAAAAAAGGTTAAAAACGAAAAAAAATAAAAATTAGAAAAAAGGATTTGCTCGACAAAGACTTGGTCACGCCTAGGAGAGAGAAAGACGGCCACGCTTCCCCATAGGCGGCACCAATGCTGCTGCCATGGAAGAAGAAGAAAAGAAGAAGAAGAAGAGGGCGGCGGGAAAGGAAAGAAAGAAAGAAAGAAAAAAAGAAGAGAGAGGGAAGGAAAGAGAAAAATAAAGAAAAAAAATAAATAGAAAGAAAAGTTTAGGGTTTAGGGAAGAATAATTAAAGTTTTTAAAAGGTAATTTTTTTGTTATAAAATTTAATCTGTATATACAAATAATAAAGAAATATTATTATAGAAATATTACAAATTTATAAACTTAAATATTTCCATATACAAATAATATAGGAATATTATTATAGAAATATTATTATCTGTAAATATTTAAGTTTATAAATTTGTAATATTAAATCCTAAACTTTCCTTTCTATTTATTTATTTTTTTTCTTATTTTGTAATATTTAAGTTTATTTTTTCTTTCATTCCCTCTCTCTTTTTTTATATTTCTATATTATTTGTATATGTAAATATTTAAGTTTATAAATTTGTAACATTTATTTTTATTTTTCTCTTAGTTTATTCAATAGAAATATTATATGTATAATTGTATGTATTGTTATTTTAAAAGTCAGTACAATTTTTTTTATGTTATTTAAAAAGTTGATATATTTTTTTAACTCATAATTTAGTATAGTGTAATATTTTGCAGGTTAATTGTACAAGATAAGTAACCAATTTATAATGATTAATTACAACAGATAATTATAACATGCCAAATAATTTAAATTACATAAAAAATATATCCAATCAACCTAAAACACACATAACAAATAAATTACATAAAAATAAAACATTCTTTTTACATAACATAAATACTTTTTTTTACTTCAATAAACATTAAAAAAAATTATAAATCAATAAAAATATAAACTAAATACAAACATACCTTAATAACTCTTTTTAACCAAATAATACCTTATAAAATTAAAATTAAAAATTAAAAATTAAATTCCAATTAAATCAACAACAACAATAATAATAACAAATTAAATTTTATAACAAAAAAATATATTTTTTAACACTTTAATTATTCTTGTAAAAAACCAGAAAAGGAAAAGAAATAATAATTACAGCAACTAAAACACGGGTTTAATTATTCTTCCCTAAACCCTAAACTTTCCTTTTTATTTATTTTTTTTCCTTATTTTTCTCTTTCCTTCCCTCTCTCTTCTTTTTTTCTTTCCTTTCCCCCCGCCCTTTTCTTCTTCTCTTCTTCTTCTTCTTCCATGGCAGCAGCACTGGTGCCGCCTATGGGGAAGGCGTGACCGGTGCCGCCTCTCCCCTAGGCATGACCGGTGCTGTCAGGCAAATCCCCTTTTTTTTTTAGATTTTTGTTTTGTTTTATCATTTTTAACCTTTTTTTTAACAGAAAATGACAGAAGTTGTCGGAGCTAGGGTGGTCACGCCACTGCCATAGGCGGCACCACCCTGGGATGTACCATTTTGGTACATACTTTTTTGGTTGTATTATTTTAGTATTATTTTATTTTTTATCTTATTTTTGTAAAAAACCCGACAATGTGTGTGATAGAATACAAATTTAGGTGCCAACTAAATAAAATAAAATTCAAAAGCCAATTAAAAACTTTTGGATAAATTAATAAATTACACATTAATTCTAAATTAAAAAATGTCCAAAGGTTTATTTATGAGGAAGGCGTGACTATTTTTTTTTTTGTAAAGGAGGCATCACCGTTTTTATTTTGATATTATACAGTAACAATAAATTTTCAATTTTCGCGTCTATATACTCAAATTTATTATTTAATCTTTATCTTCTATGTAAAACGAATGCCTTTGGGGTAGAGGTACTTATGAGCTGGGTCGGGTTCAACAAAAGTTTTAGGCCCATTTACTAGGTTCAGGTCAAAAAAATGGGCCTAAAATTTTGCCCAAAATCCAGTTTAGATAAACAGGCTAAAACTCGAGCCTAGCCCAGCCTGCCCATATTAATTTTTTATATAATTTTTAAATATATATAATATATCAAAAATATTAAAAACATTAAAATTAATATTTCCCAACAAATTAAAAATAAATTTTAAAAAATATGTATACTTAAATTAATTGTAATACCCCGAAAATTTTTACAGTAAGATATTATCCTTGGTATAGTAAAATAAGGAAATAAAGTGACAAAAAAGGAAATTTTGAGTTATATCAATATTGGGAAGTATATTATGATATATTAATTCAAGAAAGGACTAAATTGTAAAAGTGAGAAAAGTTTTGTTACAAAAAAGTAAATACTCAAAATTTGAGGGATTAAAGTGTAAATATGAAAAAAATGAAGGACCAATAGTGTAAATATTTTAAGGGTGGAATGATTTAGAAATTAAAGAAAATGGATGAATTATGACCAAATTGAATAGGTGAAGAACTATGAAGAACTAAATTGCAATTTTATCAAATTAAATTATGACTCAATGATGGAATTTTAAAAGATAATAAAGGACAAAATGATCAATTGGAAGAGAGAGAAATCTAGAAAGTAATGATGATGTTGATGATATTTTATAATTATTTAATTAGATAAATATTATTTTAATGAGATATTTTATTATTTTATTATTATTTATTTAGTATAAAAAGAAGGAAAGATGAAGAATTTTCATCATCTTTCCCATGCACTAACGTGAGAGGAAGAGAGAAAGAAAGAAAGTTTTGCTTTATTTACAATTTAGTCATTCTACCAAAAATTCATCATTTTCACCCAAAAATCAAAAGAATTTTTGTAGCTACCAAGAGAGAAAAACGTTGAGAAGACTATGGGAAGATAGAATATCAAGTTGGATTCAAGAAATGGAAGTTGGAGGAGAGAGAAAATCAAGATGAAGATTGAAATCAATAGAACAAGGTAAGAATATCATGATTTCAATATATTTTAAAGTTTGATATTATTGAAAAAGCATGAGATTGATGTTAATGTAGAGTTTCCTTACATATGTTCCTATGTTCTTGATATGTTAGTGAAGAGAAACTAAGAAAAAGTGATCAGAAATAGTGTAGAAAAAGAAAATAAGGGTGTTATAAACATGGTAATTAATATCTTGCACTAAAATAGTTTTGGATAGCAACAGTGGTCTAATTTTGAAAAATCACCAAAATTGTGGAAATCGAATTAGAAGTTGAATAAAATATGAAATTAAAGCTTATTGAGTCTAGTTTCTCATATAAGAAACGGTGTAAGCAATGGAATTGTAAATCATGAGATATAATAAATTTTGTGAGACAATGTCAGAATGAATTTGGGTTCCCCTATTCTGACTTTGAAAAATCATAAAAAATTTAATAAAAATAATTAGGGGCTTAAATTTATATTTTTAGAATTATGAATGATTCTATTTTCAAGAGAAACAATGGGAACATCATCCGAATCCTGTATGAAGAGATAATTAATTTTTAGTGAAGATGAGTTAGATAGCAGAACAAGGGTGACTTTAAAGAATAAACTGTACTTATTGGCTAAATCAAAAATTCTGAAAATTTTATTGTAAGAAGACATGTGAGTCTATTTTCAAGAAAAATTAAGGGATCCAAATTTTGAGTTCTGTAGCTCAAGATAAAAATAATTTAGTGACTATGACACGGATGGACAGCTTTGAATAAATTTATAAGTAAATAGTGAAATCATAGATAATGTTACTTATAAAAATGATATATACATTAAGGATGTGGAATGAAGAGGAAGAGGAGACAGAAAATAAATATATGAATTTTCAGCTAGCAAGGGTTTACATTTAAAATGGATAATTTGTATGTTTTAGACTCAGGGATTAAATTGAATACAAGAAGAACTGTAAGGACAATTTTGTAAAAATGTAAAAAAAGACCAAAATGAAGGAAATGAATTTTTTTATTGATTAAATTAATAAATTGAATGAAATTATTAATTCGGATCAAGATTGGGTGAAAATCGGGAAAATAAAAATTTTACCAAAATGCCCCTGAATCTTGTTATTTCTGCAATTTCGTCAGGTAAGTTCGTGTAATTTGAATTATATTCTTAAATGCTTGAAATGTATGTTTTTGATATGAATATGATTTGAATGTTCATTGTATGAAAATTGATGAAACATTGACATATTTGATAAAAGAGGAAGAAATCCCGGTTGAATGAAAGGAAAATTCGATGAATCTCTGAAAAGGAATTGATCGGTGATCCTATCCTGATATAGCCCTCCCGAAGAATACGTGTAAAATGGATTTAGTCCGGACGGGTAATCCAAATTAGGGTCTGAATTTAACCTGGACTGGTAATTCAGATCCAAGCTCATTAGAGTAATTGTCGTTGCAGGGGATTTAGCCTAGACTAGTAATCCCGACAATGCTCTATGAGTTTATATTATAGGGGATTTAGCCTGGACTGGTAATCCCATTGTAAGGATGAGGTTCGCGGGAGTGTGCTTTTTGAAATGAAATGCGTAAGACCATAGTTGAAAGATACTATGGCAACATGATATGAAATGTGTAAGACCATGGTCGAAAGATACCATGGAAACATGACCGGAAATAAATAAGACCATGGTTGAAAGATACCATGGCAGCATGACAAGAAATGAGTAAGACCATAGTTGAAAGACACTATGGCATCATGTCAGAGATAAATAAGACTGTGGATAGGAGACGCTATGACATCTGTTGAACAATTGATATTCAGGTAATATATATCAGATGACAAATGGTTATACAAAATGGTTGTGTGAAATGCTTACAAGAACTGGTCATATGGAAATATTTATACAAAATAGTTGTATGAAATAATTATGAAGATAGATAAACGAAATAAGTATAGGTACATGAAATATAATTTATGTTAAGTTTGATATAACCTATTATCGGAATAAATATACATAAAATATATGGAAAAGATGGAGCATGAAATATTGATATAATGAAAAGAATGATATATACTTGTGAAGAAACGGTAAAAGAATGATATGTTTCATGACATGTACATATATGATTATCTTTGATATGTTGATACAAGGAAATTATTTAAGTTAAGACAATTATTAAACTCAAGTGTGACATGTCGAGAAAATAAGTATATCAATGTTGAATTTATATGAAATACGTACTAGTATTGTAACACCCCCTAACCCCAAACCGTCGCCGGAATGAGGTTATGAGGCATTACCGGACATATCAGACAACTTACGAATAATTTACAATTAATATAACTTTCATAGTATAATATAATAATTTAGTCCCTATATTGAACTCTCGAAGTTCAAACACGTATTAAAAGTAGAACGGGACTTGTTCGAATATTCCGAATTTTTTTTTTATAAAAATTTCGACAGCATTTCTACTTATTTTTACCTAAAACCTCCTGCAAATTCAAACCAAAACAACCAGCACCAATGTTTCACATTCATATAACTAATATTTATATCATTAACATAATTTTTACTTAATAACTATCATAGCATCATTCAAAATTGATTAAAAACTTAATTCATTTAACAACTTAATGTTCATGTATCAAAATATCATGTACTTTCCTTACCATTTCATTTAATTATCTAAATCTTATAATTCATCCTTCACTACCCAAAGTAGTATATATATATATGCAAGTGACTAAACAATACCTATGTACATACCACCTTTACCCAAAAGAAAATATACATCACCAAATTTGTGTTAGAGTCGGGAATGTTCTGGATGCTAAGCCAAGACAATTGACTTCTACTAACCTGCGCACGGAAACAACCGTACGCTGAGTATGAATATACTCAGTGGTATTACTATAATTTAAAATATATCATCAATAATAAAAATATAAATATTAAAATACATAACAACTAATTTCTTAAATACTAATTCATACTTTATTTTTATTTTTATTTTCATCATTTCATAATAACAATTCAATTTAATTATTTGTCAATCAATGTATTTTTTCACAAACTTAAATTTAAACCACTACTGAACATTTAGCTCATACTTTTCTGTTTCTATCACAATTCCAATTTCTATTCATAAGTCAATTTCTTTTTTTTTTTTCTCATTTCAATGCCTTAAGTTCACATTTCAATTTTTTTTTTCACCCTATTAACGTAACTCGGACTTTGACGGATACACGGATCCAACCAAACACACCAATATGGCACCCAGTGCCTTATCGAATAGTTCAAAGTAATAGTTGACACCCAGTGTCTCATCGGCCTAGCCGAAGTAAAGTTGGTACCCAGTACCTCATCGAATCTATCCGAAGAAATATAGTGACACCCAGTGTCTCATCGACTCGAGGTCGAAGCATCCCTGAACACTTCCAATCCTATGGCATGCCAACTATATCCGACTCAGCCCGACTAGTTAATAGGGTATTCAATTCACTTTCTCAATTCTATATCACTTTCAATTCACAATTCAAATCACCATTCATTTTTCAATCAATACACTTTTCAAATAATCACATATTCCATAATTCACTTATTCAATTCAATTTGATTCAATTTGCATCACTTTCATTTTCACTCAATATTCATATCAATTTCACATACTTACCTCAAGTCTTACTTACCATACATAACAATTAAAAATTCAGCAATCAATAATAATTAAAATTCGAATTATAGTAATACACACCGTAATTCTCCCGTTTTAGTCATCGATGACTTTCTCCTTTCCTTTCGATGCTGATGCTTTAGGTTCTTTGTTGGCTACGAAAATAATAGTAATTTACATTATTATTTACAGCATTAATTATAATAAATAATTAAATTTCTAAACAATTCCTACCTTATTCCCAATTTAATCCTAACTAATCTTAATTATTTTCTTAATCCAATTCACTCTCTTTTTCTATTCAAATTTTGTCTAAACTTATGTCTAACTATAAAATTTCCAGCATATTTCTCTAATTTCAAAATTTCTTCAATTTAGTCCCTACAACATAAAACTTATAGCCTAGTTTACAATTTAATCCCTTAATCAATTCTAACTTAGAATTCATTCAATTAAATCCCTAATTCCATAATTTGTCCAACATGAACCATATTTGGAAACATATGAACTCTTGAACTATCAACTTAATTTCATCAAAATCTTGTTTTAAAGCTTCTAAAACATCAAAATTAACTAAAAAGGACTTAATTGACTTACCAAATTAACTCCAAGCTTCAAATCCTTAGTTTTCTCTTTTATTTTTCTTTCCCTTTTTCTTTCTCTTTTTCTCCCCTGCTTCCCGTTTTCAATTCTGTTTCTATTCCCTTTTGTTTCTTTATTTCTCTTTTTATTTATTTGCTTTACTTATTTAATTAGCATATATTATAATATATTTATTTTAAATATCTATTTTAACATCATTTACATATTTTACAATTGTACACATATTTAATTCTATATTTGTACCAATAGTTTTATTACATTTGTCATTATTTAATTTGTTTCTCAAACAAAAATCTCATAATTTAATAATTTAATTTTTTAATTAACAAATATCTTTTTACTTAAATTATAAGTAATTTAGTATTTAAATTACAAATGTACCAATAAAATTTTTACACATGTATATTTTATTACCATATATTTATCAACTATTTAATTTATTTTAAATATAATATTCATTAAATAATCATAATAGTTATAAAACCATAATAATTATTTTAATATATATAATACATACATTCAAGAAATTCTTCCATTTGCCGCCTCAATTTATGTAAATGGCTTAATTGCCATTTTGATCCTTTTTATTTTCTATTACTTTAGAATTAAACTTTTACCCCTTTTTTAATTTAGTTCTTTTTGTTAATTATTCTAAATTAAGCTAATTTCACCTAATTAAATCCTAATTAGACACACCACTAGGCTCATAAATATTTTTAATAATTATTTTCAAACTTATTTCACTAAGACGGAGGCCCCATAACTCACTTTTCCGGTGCCCGTAAATTTCGGGTCATTACAAGTATACTAACAATGTTGTTGTTTGATGCGTAGACAAGTGCCAAGCTATTGATTGAATGGTAATATGTTTATTTATATGATGCATTGAATTGGTAAGTATTTAATTGAAATTTTTTTTAAGTGATCTGCAAATTCTAGTAATGCTCTGAAACCCTGTTTCGACGGCGAATACGGGTTAAGGGTGTTACATTAATACTAAAATAAATGCAACTTAATAAGCAAATGCCTTTAAAATAATAACAAAATTAACAATAAAATAAGTGTTATACAATACCCAAATAATAACAACAAAATAGTAGTAATACAATAGTGAAATGAAAGCAAAATAAGGATAAAACAATAAGAAAATAGCAGATTTTTTTGTCCTTTTGTGAATTCGGGCCGGGTTGGGTTGGGTCCAAGCAAAAAATGTCTTACTCGAGGCTTGGCCTATTTTTAAATGGGTCTTATTTTTTTGCCCAAACTCATTTTTCAGGCCTATATTTTTGCTTAAACTCTTTCACTTTTCGAGTAGCCCAACCCATAAACAAGTCTACTTTAGAGTAAGGAGGCATTCCACGTCATAATTTTTTTAGATAATATAATAATATTTTAATTCTTATATTATACATTTAATTTCTTCTAATTTTTAATATATTTATACTCTCTTTTCCCTTTTATATATATATGTATATCTGTTAAAAGCATAATGATTTATTTATTTCTTTTATTTCTTTTAACTTTTAAACTTGTATTATTTGTTAAATCACCCCAAATGAATAAAAAAAGTTAACATCATTTAACTTTGGTGATGTGACATGCATGTAGATGCTACATCATCAGTTAATTAATTTTTAAAATTTTAATAAAAATAATATTTTTAAAAAAAATTAAAAAGCATAAAAAATATAATATTTTTAATATTTTAATTTTTAGAAATTAATTAATTGTTAACGTGACATTCATATGAACTGTCATATTAATGCCACATCAACAAAGTTAATAAACATTAATTTTTATATCTATTTTAGGATAATTTGACAAACAATACAAGTTTGAGAGCTAAAGAGGTGAAAATTAAATGGAGGGCTAAAGTGATCTTTTTTGTAAAGTTAGAGGGTTAAATAAATTATTATGTCTATATTAAATGTTATTGTCATTCCTTATTTGACACGCAACATGTTATTTTATTTTATAAAAATTATATAGTAATGATGAAATATTAGTTTTCATCTTTATAGTATGTTCAAAATTGTGATCTAATCATGCCGATTGAATTTTAGCTCAATTAATATTGATATTGTTGTCAGTGCAAGAGGACGTGGATTCGAGTGCACTGAAACGCATTATCCTCTTATTTAAATATTAGAGATGAATTATATGTAATTTTAAGTATCATTTAAAAAAAGAGCATATATAATAAAAACCTAACATGACATTAATGTCCAAAAAAAAAATTATGATGTAATCATTTTTTATGGGACACATGTCACTACTCAAAACCTTTCTATAATTTCTTTTATATTATATAATAGTGGGGAATTTTCAATTTTGAAAATTGTTGTATTTATATTAGGGTTTTTTACTAAACAAGTATAAAAAAATTTTAAAAATTCCAAAATAAGACACCTAAAAAACTAATTACCGAAATGGTATAGCCAGGGTGGTCATGCCACTCTGACAGGCGGCACCACCCTGACTCTGACGGCCAACAGTGAAAAAAAAAACCCTGAAAACGAAAAAAAAAGCTGAAAACAAAAAAAAAACTGATCATGTAGGTGCCAGACGTGGCACCAGTGTTGCCTCTGGCAGAGGCGGCACCGGCGCCCAAGGTGCCCTTTAATGCCGATTTGACCCCTCATGCAGAGGGGTTTTGTTCTTTTGTTTAGGGGATCATATAGGCTTGAGTTTCGAGAGCAAATAAGGAGAAGAAGAAAAAGAAAAAAAGGAGAAAAAGGAAAGAAGAGAAGAAGGAAAGAAGAGAAGAAGAAGAAAGAAAAAGAAGGGAAGGAGAAGGAGGAGAAGAAGGAGGCCGGCACTTGAGAGAAGAAAAAAGAAAAAAAAAAGAAAAGGAGAAGAAGAGGGAAGGAAAAAGAAGGAAAAAAAAAAAGGTAATTTTTTTATTTATAAATTTGAGTAATTAATGTTAGTTTAAGTTATTTATTTTAGTTATTATTATTGTTGTTGTTGATTGATTTGGATTTAAATCAGGTATAATTTTTATTTTTATTTCTTTGCAATGTATTATTTGGTTAAGAAGAGATATTAAGGTATGTTCGTATTTATTTTATATTTTCATTGAAGTAATACGCATGTTATGTGCAAAGAATATTTTATTATTATTATTTTATGTAATTTATTTGTTAAGTGTGTTTTAAGTTGATTAAATATATTTTTTAAATTTATGACTTATTATATTCTGATTATTTTAAATTTTTTATTTTTTATGTGATGGGGGTTTTAAACCTTTTACAAAAAGTAGTATAAAAAGAAAATACTAAAAAATATATTAATGAAGAAATAAAATACGAAAAAAACTTTTTTGATGAAAGTGGTGCTAACGAGTTTTTTGCTAAAATAATATAAAAAAATAAAATATAAAAATATTATATTTTAAAAAATAAAATCCAAAAAAAAATACGAACAAGGTGCCAAAGTTAGCGTTATTTATTAAATTAATATAAAAAAACTTAAATAATACATTTGAAACATTTTTTGCTAAAATAATATAAAAAATAAAATACGAAAATAATATTAAATTTAAAAAATAAGATATAAAAATAAAAAATACGAATAAAGTACTAAAATCAGGGTTATTTATTAAAAAAATATAAAAAACACTTAAATAATACATTTGAAACATTATGTACTAAAATAATATAAAGAAATAAAATATGAAAATAGTATATTTTAAAAAATAAAATCCGAAAATAAAAAAATACGAACAAGGTGCCAAAGTCAGTGTTATTTATTAAATTAATATAAAAACACTTAAGTAATACATTTGAAACATTTTTTGCTAAAATAATATAAAAATAAAATACGAAAATAATATTAAATTTAATAAATAAGATACGAAAATAAAAAATATGAATAAAGTGCTAAAATCAGGGTTATTTATTAAAAAAATATAAAAAATACTTAAATAATACATTTGAAATATTATGTACTAAAATAATATAAAAAATAATATATTTTAAAAAATAAGATACGAAAATAAAAAAATACGAAGAAAGTGCCAAAATCAGGGTTATTTATTAAATTAATATAAAAAACACTTAAATAATACATTTGAAAGATTTTTTGCTAAAATAATATAAAAAAATAAAATACGTAAATAATATATTTTAAAAAATAATATACGAAAATAAAAAATACGAATAAAGTGCTAAAATCAGGGTTATTTATTAAAAAATATAAAAAAAACTTAAATAATACATTTGAAACATTATGTACTAAAATAATATAAAGAAATAAAATATAAAACTAGTATATTTTAAAAAATAAAATTCGAAAATAAAAAAAATACGAACAAGGTGCCAAAGTCAGGGTTATTTATTAAATTAATATAAAAAACACTTAAGAAATACATTTGAAACATTTTTTGCTAAAATAATATAAAAAAATAAAATATGTAAATAAGATATTTTAAAAAATAATATACGAAAATATTTTACTTATTATCATTTTAAAATAATAATAAAAATATTTGTATTTAAGTTGGATATATTTAATTTTTTAATGTAGTATAGCAAAAAAAATATGTTGCTAAAAAAATTGTTTGCTATTTTTTTTTTTGTAAGTTATTCTAATAAATATTTAAAATCTATCAAACATTAAAATTAATAACCGAAATTTATTTTGAAATTGCAGGCATCGGAATAGCTTCATTGATCAATAATGAATTTTCTCACATATATGACACAGTTAATAATACGGTAATATATTGTTATTTATTAACCAAGGGTTCCATTAAAAAAAGATCTACGTAATTTAAGGAAATAAATTATGTTATTATAACTATTTTCTGTAACTTAACAATGTCAGGACTCGTACCGCATATTAAGGGGCCAGGTGAATGGTGTAGGATATTCCCCGGATGGACGACTAATGCCTTACTTGGAGCTAGTTGGATTCGGGTCAGCAGCATTGACCCGGACGTTCGATTTGCGGTACGATTTAATATCCGCATTGGTCGAGCGTTGGCGACCGGAGACTTACACTTTTCATTTGCCGTATGGGGAGTGCACAGTCACTCTGAAGGATGTTGCATTACAGTTTGGGCTCCCAATCGACGGGGATGCCGTCACGGGCGTAAGTGCGATAGCTGAGCCGGCTGCACTTTGTTATAGCCTACTAGGAGCTTCGCTCAGCGATGCTGAGTCTACTTTTTCGGAGTTGAAATTTACATGGCTAAAAGCCAATTTTCAGCATTTATCAGATAATGCCACCGAAGAAGAGTTGGTGTGCGCAGCTCGAGCGTACATTATGCATATCATAGGAGGTGTATTGATGCCCAATTCGAACAACAACAAGGTTCATCTCCAGTATTTACCTCTGTTAGCTGATCTGCGTAGTGTTCGCTCCTATAGTTGGGGTTCCGCAGTCCTGGCTATGTTGTATCGTGAGCTTTGTCGAATGACAAAGCTTGATGCTG
This sequence comes from Gossypium anomalum, assembly GCA_025698475.1. NCBI lineage: Eukaryota > Viridiplantae > Streptophyta > Magnoliopsida > Malvales > Malvaceae > Gossypium > Gossypium anomalum. The sequence goes on from CM046956.1 coordinate 13,618,358, forward strand.
TAGACATGGGCGGATGCCTTATATTGTTGCAATCATGGGCTCTTTATCGGATGTCATTCTTGACATCTGTTAGTCGCCAACCATACGTATATCCGCTAGTTAACAGGTGATAAATTTAACTTGTTATTAATTGACAATTTCTTTATAATGATACTATTCTAACGATACTATATTTACTTGAAAATTGTTTTCGTAGGTGGAGTATTTATCCGGGTATCGAGAGGTCGTATACTGTCCCGATATATCGTCTGATGATTGAACAACATGCCGGGGAAGGGGTAAGCTATTCAAATATTCGTGACATGTAATTGTTTTGTATATCTTACTCCAACCGTGTTAAATTTTAATCATGGTATTAATCGTGCAGTTTATATGGATGCCATACCGTAGACCAGAAATTGCGGCTATTATACCCTCGTCTGCCTACGTTGATTCTCATTTGTGGTGTACTAACGCACCAATTATCGTTTCAATGTAGTCGAGTTGTACCACGGGGATCGAGTACTACGACAGTTTGGTTGCATCCAGTACATCCCGTATCTGCCAATGCAGGTGGGGGAGGAGGTTCACGGCAAGAACAAGAGTGGGAGACATGGACAGCATTGGGGGGTTATGCACCGGAGATATATTGTGGTGTGGGAGAGTCGGATGGCTCGAAGACCTCAGATGGATATGTCTCCGATTTGCGACCATCGTTAGAGTACATACAATGGTACTTTAGTATGGGGAAACCATATTTACTTGGTGGGCAGTCGACTATAGTCCCCCCGCACGTGCAGCGATCTGGGGCATACAAGCCAGTGGCCGATATAGAACCCGATCCACAGCCAGATGCCGAGCATAATCCAGAGCCAGAGCCCGAGGCACAGCCGGAGGCTGAGTCCGAGCGATCGCATTCACATTCGACTGATACTTCTTATCATCCAGATTTGGCGGGCAATGACTATTTCCCGGGCTCGTCATCGCATTCATATTCAGCTGATACTTCTTATCATCCGGCTTTGGCGGGCAATGACTATTTCCCGGGCACGTCAGGGGGCGGATACCATTACGGGTTTGATATGTTTGGGTCGTACCCACCGCAGCACAGCACCTCTCTCGGACCATATCCATCGCATTATAGAACTACCCCGGCCCGTATCTACTGTAGTACTCCACTCCTATTGGGTTGTATCGACCGCAGCATGGCACTTCTCCCGGCTCAAGTTCATCGATGCCATTCGAGCCATATGATTTTTCTTCTATGTATCAGACACCCTCACCTGCGACTGAAGAGGATGTTGGTCGTTTGCAATCACCCACAACGTGAACGTCGACCTCCGCAGAAATATACCCCTAGGACCACACCATCGAACCATCAATCTTAGGGGTTTCTTGGGTTTTGGTATTAAAAAGTTTGTAATTTTTTGTATATATTTAATTAGATTAATTGGAAATTTGAAACGTGGAACAAAATTTGACCATAACGTAAATTATATTAATTTTGACATTTTTGAACATTAAAACACTAAAACTTGTAACAAACTTAGTCTTGTAATATAAATTGGAACCAACTTTAAATACATTACAACATTAATTTAATTGGAATATTAACTAAATTAGAACATACTATTACCGGTATATATAGAGATTTCATGGACGTATGAAATAGATGATACATATGTAGTTATATATGCAAGTTGAGTAAATGTAAACTCAACCATTACCTTGTTTGTATATGTGACTAATTCGTTGATTGAGTGTAGATAATTGGTAAAAATTACCTTGATCGATGGAATGTTTGGTTATGTGTGCTTCATGAGAATTGAATGATGATTATATTAAGTTTTATTGTGTAATTGAGCATGGGATCCATGAAATGGTGAGTTCATGATTAGTTGAAAATGATATTATGATAAATATCATTATATTGTACAAAAACAGTTTGGACAGTAGCAGTAGTTTGACTTTGAAAATTCAATAAAAATTGTAGAAATTGAATTAAAGACTGGATAAAATATGGAATTAAAGCTTATTGAGTCTAGTTTCACATATAAGAAACGGTGTAAATAAAAGAATTTTATATTATGAGATATTTGAATTATTGTGAGAGAGCCCCACAATGATTCCAGAATCCCCTGTTTTGATTTCAGAAAATTATTAAAAATTTTACAAAAATATTTATAAGTTATAATTTATATGCTTAGAATCTTTAATGAGTCTATTTTCAATAGAAATAGACGAGAATATTATCCAAATCTTGTACTGTAATATAATTTAATTTTAGTGAATAAGGGTCGGAGCTGTGGAACAGCAAAATAGAGGTAACTTTAAAGAATAAACTGTACTAATTGGCTAAATAAAAAATTCTGAAAATTTTATGGTAAGAATATATGTGAGCTTAGTTTCTAGAGAAATTAGCGGATCTTAATTTCGAGTTCCGTAGCTCCAGATATAAAAAAATTTGTAACTACGACTCCAGAAAACAGCTTGACTGGATTTTGAACAAATAGAGGAATATTTGCAATATAATTTTTTTCATATAAAATAAACACATTACAACATAAGTTCAATTCCTACGTGATCGTGATGATTGTCTGACATGATAGTTTCGCAGCGGGCATTTACTCTGATTATGACCAGCTAACCTGCATAATCCACAACGCGTACCGTCAGATTTCTCCCTAATGTCCATTTCATTACGGATTCTAGTTGATTGCGGACGACCTCTCGGATTCTTGCGTAGCCCTCTGTCTGGAACGAGTTCGAAAGTCGTCGGAGGCACTTTCCACATAGACAGGTCGGGCAGGACAAGGAACTCATTTTCCCATACACGTAATGTGTGATTGAGTGTGTACACATCATCGACAAATTGTTCAACATTAAGGTTCACTTTAGCACACGCTGCAATGAAGTGTTTGGAATCTCCTGCAATCGCATTGTCTATTCCGGAGATCAACTCTATAGGACCTAGGTGGTATACCGGGTCGACGACCAATGGTTTCCGTAACTCGAAACGTTTCAATGCATCGTGAATATATTTCTACATTCATCGACCTCGCCATCCGACGGTTTGCAACCATTGCATCCCTGACATCTTCGACAAACGCGTGTCCCGCCTCAATCTGGTTAACTAGCTGCTGACCCATTCTTGGCATCAAGGTAGCCAACCTGTAGAATGTAGCCGAAAAGACTGTTGAAATCGGAAGATGTCGTGTTTTCAACAATACAGCGTTTACCCCCTCCACTAAGTTTGTAATACCCCCTACCCGTACTCATTGCCAGAATAAGGTACGAGGCATTACCGGAGTTTATGAATTTTTTTTAAGAAAACTCAATATAATCCCTTTTACAAATATCCAACCTTCCCTGCAATATTAAATCGAGACCAATCCAATTCAATATATTTTCAAGATAGATTCATGCATATTTATAAGATAACCTCATCACATACCAAAATCAAGATTTGTTAGCCATACCATTGGCTAACATTATATTCATTTCACAAAATCATTTACTTTATCAGCTTATACATGCCATTGATTCCCAAAATAAAGTTTCTTTATATACCGAAATCCTGAGGTTGATAGTGTGATGTGTCTTCGACCAAATCTAACCTCCGAGCTCTTAACACTACAAAACAGAGGAAAAGGAAACAGGGTAAGCACCTTGTGCTTAGTAAGCTCATGTAACAAGAATTATACTTACCTAATATTGTCAGTACAATACAATAAACATTACATATATCCATTCAATATATTATTACCCTAACATGCACAAGCTCAACATTCAAGTTAGTACAATAATTTTCATGTATCAATAATATATATCATGATTGATGAGCTCATCAATACTATGATTTCCACTCCCTTGTTATTTTTCCATATTTATCCCGTTGAATTACTCGGAATTTCGATGGATTTTCAGAGGTACATTTTTAGTGTACAATTCCGAGTCTGTCAATTCATATTCATGTGCGCACATTTCCATTTCAGAGAGCACACTCCTGCGAACCTCATCCTTACAGCGGGATTACCAGTCCAGGCTAAATCCCCTGTAATATAAACTCATAGAGTATTGTCGGGATTACCAATTCAGGCTAAATCCCCTGCAACGACAATTACTCTAATGAGCTTGGATCTGAATTACTAGTCTAGGCTAAATTCAGACCCTAATTTGGATTACCCGTCCAGGCTAAATCCATTTTACACATATTCTTCGGGAGGGCTATATCAGGATAGGATCACCCGTCCGGGCTAGATCCTTTTTATCGTCAATTCCTTTTCAGAGATCCATCGAATTTTCCTTTCATTCAACCGGGATTTCTTCCCCTTTTATCAAATATGTCAATGTTTCATCAATTTTCATATAATAAACATTCAAATCATATTCATATCAAAAACATACATTTCAAGCATTTTAGAATATAATTCAAGTTACATGAACTTACCTTAATACTCGTTTGTATATAAAAATCTACTAATCCCGAACTTTTTCCTTTCCTCGATCTAGTTTCGTATTTGAATCTTCTGGATTTGGTGAAACAATTATGGAATACCAGCTTAAAGAACCCTCCTATGGCGTTTTTAGCTGCTGGAATTGAAGAGAAATGAAGAGAAATCTAGATATTTCCTATTTAGTCCTAGTTTTGTTTAGTTAATTTTGCAATATTCCAATTTTGCCCTTAATTTATCAATTTTCCTGCTGATTTCATGCCCTTGCCGTCTAGCCCAAATAAATTTTGGGTCTATTTGCCTTTTAACCCCTCTCTCATTAGACACTTAAGCTATTTAATCATCCTACCCACTTTTACACCTTTTACAATTTAGTCCTTTTCATTTAATTAACTATCCAAACATTAAAATTTCCTAACGAAATTTTAATACCACATTACTAACGTTTCATAAGTATTTATAAAATTATTTTTTGACTCAGTTTTACGAGATAGAGGTCCCGATACCTTATTTTACCTAATTTTTTCAATAATTTCTTTTTCTAACTAATCACTAAATCGATAAAATTTTTCTATTAATATTTTCATACGATTTTTCTATCATATAAATATTCATGCAAAAATATTGAAATAAATTTCTCTTTAAATCAGATTTGTGGTTACGAAACCACTGTTCCGATAACTTTGAATTTAGGCCATTACAAAGTTTGTGGTCATTTGACAATAACGAAAGCCGTCGTCAAAACTTTGAGCCCATTGCCACGGCTCTATAGTACCCAACCACTGTCGGAAAGATGTATTCGTTTGACCCTCCATGTCACTCTCAAGTCGAGTCATTTTTTGGTAAAAAATATGTGGCTCTAGCTCGTACGCTATATATGTATTAATAAAAGATAAGTTACAGTATTGCCCTAAAAACTTATATTGAAAAGATAAGGCAATCATTTACCTATTTTCACAAATTGTCTCTTCCAGCCTGCATTTTTATAATCTCTAATGAAGTTAGCTGCGATGTGACAGATGCAGTAAACGAATCTCCATGGTATACCGGAACGTCTAATGGCGGCAATTAATCCTTTCCCTCTATCAGAGATAATGCAAATATTATCGTTGCTAATAACATACCTCCGCAGGTTGGTAAGGAAGAATTCTCACGATTCCATGTTCTCCTTATCTACAATGGCAAATGCTATCGGGAGCACGTTCCTGTTGTCGTCTTGAGCAACCGCAAGAAGTAAGATCTGTGTATATTTTTCATAGAGCCAGGTCCAATCCACTTGCACAAATGGCTTACAGTGGGGAAATGCGCGCACACATGGATCAAACGTCCAGAACATCTGATGAAAAATTCTTTTTTCCGGTTGTAGTTGGTCATCCGGGCCATAATAAGGTCGTGTCTGTAACTCAATGACGGTCTCTGGTACGTACTCCCGCATAGCGGCTATCCATCCCTGTAGCTCGTTATACGACGCATCGAAATCCCCATACAATTGCTCCATTGCCATCTGTTTTGCTATCCATGCCTTTCGATATGACACTCGATACTGAAATTGTGCCTGTATTTCAGCAATCAGTACCGAAACTTTAATGGTTGGCATATCCTTCACCATTGGCATGATATACGTACAGATAGTTTTAGAATCAAGTTTTCGATGATCTTCTGTCATACGTGTTGATGTCCATGTGTGAGGCCCAACAAATTTGCGTATCTCCCACATCTGCAAATTTTGAATAAATGCAGCTCGTACCCGCCAATTGCAGCCTTCCACCGACTTCTAACACTCTCCAATATATAATGTCGCTTTAGACATTACAACTTTATAATCTACTGATATATTCATGCTATACCGCTTAATAGCAAATACGCACTCTTCTTTACTTTCGAATCTCTGGCCGACAAATAACTCTTCAGGATTAGAATTTACGGCCAGTCGGTGATCAGGAAGTATTTTAGGGTACTTTGGGAACTCGGCTACATGCGCAGTGTCGGGGTCTATGAGCGACATGTGTGGCCCAAGATTATTGTGAATCACAACACGTCGCATCTGGTTCCCGACCGAAGACGCGTTAATGTTTCCATCGTTATTCACGTCTTCATCATAAATATCATCGGGGACATCGTCCACATCGGGATCACTATCACTATTGACTTATTGATAACAAGGATCACTACTATCATAACCATCATCACCAACCACATCCATATCGGGTGTAACATTAAGATCAATATCGATCCCACGTATAGTCGATTCACTATCAACGTACAATATTGGAGCCACCATGCACGGTTCTTGAGTTCTATGTTCTTCACCATATGCAGTGAGATCTTCATTTTCCTCCATACTAGCTAACTCAGCAAATAAGTGAATCGGTGCATTTTTGTCACTCCCATTCCCATAGTAAAAAGCGATCATTGTCTCCACGTTTTCGTCGTCTACAAGTTCTATTTCAGTGAATTTGATTGGATCTGTCGAAATTGGAAACTTGTAGAAAAGTTTCGAGATCCTTCTCCCACAACGTCTAATAATTTTTGTATTAATTCTTCCCTTCATATCATCCAACGAGACATTTCTATTAAATCTCACTGCTATTTGTTGCCGACATTCAAATATGCATCCAACGGTTGTTGTCAAGATAATTCCATCGAAATAAACGCATACGTAAAACTGATTATCCATCTTCAATGCTCAATCTGTTAAAAAATAAACAAACTTTCTCAAAATAATTTCGAACACCAAATAAACTACTTAAATAAAAAATTTAATTACTCAATATGTAATTTTTTTCATTCATAAGCTCATAGTTTTTCAGTTCTCATTTTATACATAAACAACATTTATCTTTACTGTCGAAACCATTTTTTTGAAAACGGGGATCGACTTTGATTTGAAAATGAAAACTAAAAAGGGAGTCGCCACCAATCTTTTTTGATGAGGTGTGATCGGATCACCTTAAATTAATCACTTAAATAAAAATTAAGATTTACTAAGACGATATTTTTGGTCTACGGAACTTGAGAAAATGGGTTCGGGATTCGGTTACGTACGAGGAAGGATTGACACCCTCGTTACGCCCAAAATTGGTACCAAATTGATTAATTATTATCCTAGAGTCGAAAGTTGAAAATCGAGAATGGATTTGAAATATGATCCTTTTTATTGACGTCGATTTTGAAATTCTTGAATTAGCTCAAAATGATTGTTAAAGATTTCCTTATCTCGAGATATCGGAGTATCACATCCCGTGAGTTAGGACACAATACATGAATTCCCGAACATAAAGTTGTTTTTAATTTTATTTGAAATCTCGTGTATTAAAAAGGATATTTAACTTCTTAGAAATAACGAAAGAACCGAAACCCCGTAAGTTAGGGCACAATTCTTCGATATCCCAAGATGCAAAACATTGCCTTATTTTGGAATTTCATTTTTGAAATATAGCGCGTAAAACGTTTAGTAAAGTACATTATTCGTTTGGATTAAAAATAACAATTTATTGGACGAATGTAACAGGCTTGATTTACGGGGCGATGATATGAAATCAAAGTATTGCGCAAATAAATGACAATAATATGAAAAGGTAAATAAACAAATCCTAATACAAACAATGGCAATAATTACGCAAGGTATATTGTCTAAATGTTAACATTAACAATTGAAGACAAATAAATTTAATGATAATTTAAAAATATCAAGCAAAAAAAAAAAAAAAAAAGGATAAGATATATGACAATTTTAAGAGGATGATGGGGTTAAAATAATGTGGAAAAGGAGATTTGAAATTAATAACATGTAAAGCCATTTAAAGAGAAGATATACATCTATATATATTAAAGTATCAAAATAAGCAATATACATGTGTAATAATACTATAAAAAAACGGAAATGAATAATAATAAAATTTTAAACCAACCAATAAGTTGTATAGGATAAATAAGAATGAGACAAATCCGAAATAACATATATACGGGAATAAATATTGGGGGGCTTAAAATGATGATATGTAGAATAAATAACGTATAAGAAATTTTAAAGGAAATAACATATAAAATAATGTAAACCAAGTGATACTTATGTAACTTTACAATGGATAAAATACACAAGGATTCAAGATAAATCATGTGAAACCTTTGAAACAATTAATATGTAAAAACCATTAAAAATATATATATATATATATATATATATATATAAAATACATAATATGTAAGGAGTATGTAAACGGTTTACCATAAATAATATATAAAATATGCGTATAGATGGTATACGGTAAAAAGGTATTTAGAAACGGTTAATACCTAAATTAATATAACTAAATAATACCTAGGAAATTTTAAAATGTGCTATATATATGTAAAATGATTTAAAAATAAAAGACACTTAGGTAAAGATATAAAATAAATAAATAAAGAATGAAATGATAGCAATAGGAAATGATGAAAGTAAATAAAGCTTATTTAAAAGAATAAATGAAAGTAACATTAATTAATAGAAAGACTAATGAAAGAAAACTGAAGTTTAAACGTGCATATATGCGAAGAACGAAAGTAATATATATTAATGCACGAATGTAAATGGAGCTATAATAAATGGAAATATAATACAAACATAAATAAATAAATAGAATTGGAGAAAATAGCGAAAATAAAAATAAAATGAAAAAATAAGCATGAGTATAAATTTCAAAAGTGAACGAGAAATGGGCTGACGAACAAATAAACAACATTATTATTAAATCCAAACATATAATATAAATAAGTAATGAAATTAAAGAATTAAGACTTAATTGAAATCAAGACAAAATTAAAGGAAGAGGCTGAATAAAATAAAAAATGTCGGGCCTATATTATGATGTGCGAACAAGAAGGGGGACTAGATGAGGCAATATCCCCGTCCCTTAAACGCATAATCCAAATAGGGACCGAATCTGAACACATTCGAAATTACAGGGTAAAAAATCGAAAGATAAGAAATGAAAAGAGGCTGAATTACGACGGATCGCCGAAGCGGAGGGACTGGATCCATAAATAACCCATGCGGCGTGAAAACGCGCGGATCCTGGCCTCCGTCGGGTCGGGTCGCTCGGGTCTCATCCAGACGGCACCGTTTGGGCGCTGGGAACCCTAAAGCAAAACGGTACCGTTTTGCTGTTTTATTTAGAAACAGTTTCAGACCTCTCTCTCATTTTTTATCTTTCTGCTTTGTTTTCTGAAAAGAGCAGCCTCCATTCGTGCTCTGCTAGGGTTTCCAAGTAAACCCATCATCGCCGTCATTGCACAATACCACCGGATCCGTGGATGAAACGGTGGGAGGGGTTCTTTTTAACCTCTGTTCGGAGCACCGAAGATGGTGCTTTCCACAACTCGAGGACCCGAGGATGGAGGCCTCATTTTCCCTTTCGGGAAATCGTTCTTGACGGCAGAACAAGGGCCCCGACGACCGACCTCCGACTCTAGGTAAATCCCCCTTTCTCCTTTTATATATTTGTATTTTTAACAAAGAGAAAGGAAAAAAAAGATGAAAACGAAAGGAAAAAAAAAGATGAAAACGTAAATGGAAAAATAGAAACTGGAAAGTCCAACGAGGTTCAACCTTTTCGTGTTTTTTGATTGCTTCCCTCTTCAAAAAATTCCTTTTTTTTTTTTACAATCGGTTTTGGAAGCTTTTATAGCCTAGTATTACACTTGGTTCGATTTGGTTACTGTTCATGACTTGTTTCTGCTCTGTCTTGCTATGTCTCTGCTATTGTTTCCCTTTCCATTTTGTTTCTCTTCTTTGTTTTCTTCTGCAGGTATCCAACGGGTCAATGGGTTGTGAGTGGCCGTTTTGGTGAAATGGAGGCTGCACTTAGGGCGTCGTGCATGCCGAGGGCGCACATGGGAGGGGGGTACGGCGCAAGGCTGAGCTAGGGTTAGACTTTGGCTGAGGTCTGGGTTTAAGTTGGGCCAATTGGGCCACCAGTGTTTAGGCTTAGATAGGTTTAGGATTTGGGCTGTAATGGTTTTGTTATATCGGGCCCGGGCAAATTTGGGCCTGTACATTTACATTTAACCATTTAAATTTAGTTCTATGTTTTCTTCTATCTCCGACCCTGTATCTTCCTCTGGGAAATACTGTACAATCCAATTTAGATATTCTTGATTCTCTTCATATTCATCTTCTACAATCCAATTTGGCAATTCCTCGGGATCTTCTTCCTCTTCAATTTTTATAACGAGTATTGAAATTAGAAATTCTCTTAGTAATTTCCTAACATCTAATTTATCCATCCATGGTATGTCAATCACATTTTGCTTCCCAGTCAACTTTCGTGAACCTATACTTTGTCTCGCTATTTTCCTTGCTCCATAAGAGATTATAAACTTTACGAAGCATATAACTAGATTCCAATAGGTTCGTGGTACCAATGTCTTCCAAAGTTGGTTTAAAACGATTTGATGTTCCCGTTCTATTAATGTCCCTCTAATGGTTAAGTATTGAACTTTATTCTTCCTAATCATTTCATGACCTTCCCACAACACTTCTTGCATCTTTTTATTTACTTTCATAACGTGTTGAACAATGTCTTCTTCTGGTTTCATTCTGTAATCTTGCACTTCTCTCATTATCTTATCAACTTTCTCCTTTTGTGCTGAAGTTGTTATTTCATCAGGTAATACCAAATATGTTGTCATTTCTAACAATATCTATAACATGCCAAATAAATTTCATAAATATTATTTAATCAACCTAAAACGGGTTTTTTACCCTAATAATATAAAAAATAAAATAAAATACCAAAATAGGTTGTTTGAAAGATTAAGTGCCAAAAGTGCTAAAAATGGATGGTACTTAATCTTTCAAACAACTTATTTTGCTATTTTATTTTATTTTTAAAATAATAAGGGTAAAAAACTACCTAAAACACATATAACAAAATAATACATTCTTTACATAGCATAAATAGGCTTTTTTAGGGTTTTTTTTACAATAATAATAACTAACAATAATTATGGTTTTTTACTAACAATAATAACAAGGGTTTTTTACTAACAATATTAATAACTAACAACAAAAAATAATAAAAATCAACAATAATAACAACAAAAACACAATAACAATATAAAATTTCATTATTTAAAAAAAATTATACCTTCTTTTTTCTTTTCTTTCTTTTTTCCTTCTCCTTCTTTTTCTTCTCTTCTCCTTTCTTTCCCTTTATTTTCTTCTCCTTGCTGCTGATTCTTGCTCCCGGAGTTGCTGGTTCTGCTTGGTTTTATAGTGCTTAGGTGCCGCCTGTGGGACCCACATAACTGGTGCTGCCTCTGGCACCCACATGACCCATATTTATTTTTTTCAGTTTTTTTTTTACTGTTGCTTGTCACTGTTCACCGTCATGTCAGGGTGGTGTTGCATGTCAGAATGGCGTGACCACCCTGACTATACCATTTCAGTAATTAGTTTTTTAGGTGTCTTATTTTAGAATTTTTTTATTTTTTTATACTACTTTAGTAAAAAACCCTTTATATTATGCTGAAATTTATTGTTCAATCTTGATACTTTAATTATGATAGCTTGATATCTTAACTTTTATAAAGTAATTTATTAGTCTAAATATTTTATTTTAATTAAAATATTGATACAATTTTCTAAAAACTAGCAATACTGTTAAATTTTTTTGCTAAATTAAAGTCCATTATAAAGGCTTATTTTTCTTAGATGACTATCAATAGTGTTTTTTATTTAAAAATTTAAAAATATAACACTAGCGAATTTAATAGAAGAATTTAATGGTGTTAACAATTGAATCTAAACTTTTTAAGTTTCAAAAATAAAAGGATTAAATTATAAAAAAATAAAAGTATAAAGATTAAAATACAAATGTATAAAAAAATATAGACTTAAAATATATTTTAACCTTTAAATATTAATCTTGGTTGATTATTAAAACCTCATAAGAGTTTTGAGAAATCCTTTTCAGTGTTAAAATTTTTATTTAGATGTTTTATTTTTCTTTTTAAATTCTTTGTACGCATTTTAATTAAGTTTTTTAAAAAATTATCCTAATATATTTTAAAAGAAATTGATAAAATCTTTCAAAATTTTAATTAAATCGTTAAACATTGTGAACACCGAAGTAGTCATAGAGTTGTATTTAATGTCAGGTAATAACATTTTGGTTTGAGTTTGAAGAACTAGAAAACATGGGAGGAGTGGTTGGAAGAAAGAGGAGACGATAAGTGGAAAGTGAGTTCATAGTAAGTTTGGGAAAACTTTCTTGGGATTATAAATTTGGATACCATCATGATTTATGTCCTATATTTTTCTTTAATTGATTCTTACGTGTATTCATTTTTAAAGTTATAAAATAATAAAAGAACACCAGACTACATCTTTCCAGATGCAATTTTTGAACCAAGTGTTTTGGACTTATGTCGTGTAAGAAGATGAGTGACGGATGGGGTGCAAACATCATCTAAAGGCCAAACCAGTATTTACCAAGATTTGGTTGGAATACAATGATTTAGGGTTTGAAAAATGCTTATAAGAATATTTATTTTGTAAAATAAAAAAAAATTATGTATTTAAATTCATTATTTTAATAAAAATATGAAAATAAAATAATTTATCATCCTATTTTAATATATGTCAAAAAAGATGAAATCAAGAAAGCAATCAATCAATCAATAGCCCCTACCCAATGACCATATCACAGAGTAGCAAAGGTAACCCACCTCCAACCAGCTTTATTCCCCCATTCTAAACTATTAAAATATTAATCAACTGTTAAATACCTAAATCTGCAATGAACTATCAACACCTATAACTCAAGTCTTAGTGTTTAAATATACAAATTACAGTAATAAACAATTAATTGTCTGACTTCCCATGTGGCAGTATCATGTGATGAGATAGATCTTTGCCATCTACAGTGATGGTGATTAGGCTGATTACCCCCTCCATTAATTTTTTAAGTCCCTTCTCCAAGCTGTCTCATTGATGATCTGTAAACAACAAAGAACCCCTTGATCTTATATGTAATTCAGTGTTTCTAACAAGCCCTTCATTCATGGGGGACAACATGGAGCCTTTGGTGGAACGAACTAGGCTTGCAAGAACCATTTCTCACGCACAAGACGAGTTAAAAAGCTTCAGAACATACCTGAGATGGATGTGCGTTGATCAATCCAACATTTGGATGGGTTGTTTGTCTTGGTTTATGTTCATCGTGTTCGGTCTCCTTGTTCCTTTGGTGTCCCACTTTATGTTAGCTTGTTCCACTTGTGATGCTACACATACAAGGCCTTATGATTGGGTGGTTCAGCTGTCGTTAAGCAGTGTCTCGGCCTTGTCTTTCGTTTGTTTGACGAGGTTCGTGAAAAAACATGGTCTGAGGAGGTTCTTGTTCCTTGATAAGCTTTGTGATGAAAGTGAGACTGTTAGGAAACAATACACTGTTCAGCTCAATGTATGTTTTTTTTTCTTCCCAAAATATTTCTGCTGTCATGCCTGTTCTTTTAAATTGAAAGTTTATGGATGTTCTTTAATTCAATATATGCAGAGGTCACTGAAGATTGTGTCATTTTTTGTCCTGCCGTGTTTCATAGCTGAGACTGCATACAAAGTATGGTGGTATGCCTCTGGTGCTTCCCAAATTCCTTTCTTAGGCATTGTGTGGTTGAGTGACACAGTAGCCTGTGTCATGGAGTTATGTTCCTGGCTCTACCGAACCACGGTCTTCTTCCTCGTGTGTGTCCTGTTTCGCCTCATCTGCAATCTCCAGGTTCTCCGGCTCCACGATTTCGCTAAAGTTTTCAATGTCGATTCCGATGTGGGTTTGGTGTTGCGCGAACACCTCAGGATCAGGCGGCAATTGCGGATCATTAGCCATAGGTATCGAGCATTCATAGTATGGTGCCTCATCTTGGTCACTTTCAGCCAATTCACTTCATTGCTTATCACTACAAAGAGTAATTCTCGATTGAATATTTACAAAGCTGGAGAACTTGCTGTAAGTTTGCGATCAAAAAAATCAAACATACCCGAGTTCGATTAACATGGATGATTTATCTGTTTCATTTTTGTTGCAGTTGTGCTCTATAACTCTTCTCACAGGACTCTGTATATTGCTTCGAAGTGCAACAAAGATAACACACAAAGCACAATCAGTTACATCCCTTGCTTCAAAGTGGCATGTTTGTGCAACACTAGATTCCTTTGATGAAGGCGAGACCCCGAGGACTCCGGCCATCCATGACCAACAAGTGTTACCACACGTGGGTGCAAATGGTGAATCTGAAGGTGACGATCCCGGTGAAGAAGAAGACGAGTTGGATAACTGCAAGCTGATCCCAGCATATGCTTATAGTACCATTTCATACCACAAGAGACAAGCTCTAGGTAATATATTTTATGGCACTTTCTCAATAAAAAAAAGAAGAAGCTGAATGTGTTGGTTTTAGTATAGGTGTTAATTTGCATTGATGGTTGCTTTGATGACAGTGACGTATTTTGAGAAGAATCAAGGTGGGATTACAGTATATGGGATAGCGTTGGATAGGAGCACACTGCACACCATTTTTGGGATTGAGTTATCATTTGTTCTATGGATACTTGGAAAGACCATTGGTATTTCTTGATTTTCAACTAGATCGATTATTGAATCAAATGCTTTCTTGCACAACTTTTCTAAGATTTTGAGCTCATGGGACAGTTTTACTTTATGGGTCTTATTTCTAATCCTCGTATCTTGATATTTGGTAGAAGGAAAATTATTTGATATGTTTATAAAGGAGTTTTTAGTTCCATATATGAAACTTTTCTATTATTTAAGCCCCTATTAAACTAACACATAAGCTGTAAAACCTGGCTGCCACTATTTGGCTCTTTTGATATATTCACCATTAAACAAAACCAATCACACTTTTCACTTAAGTTTAATAAATCTGTCAAAAAAACCTCGATAAATTGCCTTCTTTACTATACTTTTCAAGTTATTTTCCACTTTCCCCCCTTAACATGGGCATTCATGTCTTCTTCAATTGCTTCGGATTCTTAACTTCTAGGTTGATTCATCCTTTAGGTTCACCCTCATTTAATTGTCTTGTGGTTAAGGGTTAAGGTTTAGGGTTAGGTTTAAGCTAGGTTTTTTGTCTTGATTCGTTGCATTTTGAAGCATAGGAAAATCAACAATTTCAATATTAATGGCTAACGGCCGCCCCCATCAATTTCTTTTTGTTTGTTGTGAACATTAAGCGAAAATAATTAGTAATTTGAAGGGCTTAGCATGGAAAAAGAATATGACGTGGATTAATTTAATTAGCTGGACTTGGTGGTAGGAAATGCTGGTATGATAATCTCATATCACATTTAGGTTGGTGTAAAAAATAAAAGATAAACCATTAAAAATATTATTATTTAATGCACTCGTGATCATTTTTTTTGATAAATAAAAGAAAATTACAACTCAAGTATTAAAACTCAGGACATAATCTTTGTCAACTAACCGTAAACCCGATTCTCTGTCTTGCTTGGACTTGGTAATCTTGTCAGCGATTCTATTTTCTTCTTTAGGAATATACATGAGGTTCCAATGACTTAGTAGCTTTAAGAGCAAAAGAATTCTCCTCACCAAGGCAGAGTTAGTGTAACGCCCCCTTACCCGAGACCTTCGCCGGAGTCGAGTACGAGGCACTACTAAACTTATTTGAACACTTAACCAAATTCAGACAACTTATATCATACTTTCCAGACAAGCTGTTCAACTGCGTCACAGTCGCTAAAAAAATCATATATCGAGTTACAAAACTAGAAATCTAAATTCGTAAATTTTTCCCGAATCTATACTCATATATCTACTTACTAATTTTTTTCTAGAATTTTTGGTTGGGCCAATTAGTACAGTTTATTAGTTAAAGTCTCCCCTGTTTCAGGGCTCGGCTACTCTGACCCCTGTGCACTACGAACCAAATTTCTCCCTGTACAGAATTCAAATAACCATGCTGTTTGTTTCTCTTAAAAATAGACTCAATAAGGAATCCATACATATACAGTATGACTACTAATTATTTTTGTACAATTTTTAATGATTTTTACAAATCAAAACAGGGGAGCTCGAAATCACTCTGACATTATCTCACAAAAGTTATTATATATCATGATTTACAATTCCATTGCTTACATAATTTCTTTTATAAGAAACTAGACTCAATAAGATTTAATTTCATATTTTATTCAACCTCTAATTAGATTTTCACAATTTATGGTGAATTTTTAAAGTCAAACTACTGCTACTAATCAAAAACTGTTTTAGTACAAAATATTGTTAATTAGTTTATAACATCTTTACTTCAATTCATTTAAACTCTATACATGCCAAATAAATCTTTAAACATAAAATAAAAGCTACCAGAATTGATCTGGATAGTGTGCCTTGTTGTGTTGATCCGATCTACCAACTTCACTTTAATTCAATCTATATAAAAAATATCAAATACACACAAGTAAGCTTATTGAAGCTTAGTAAGCTCATAGGCATAAAAACACAAATCTTACCGAACATTGTACACAATAATTGATGTCGGTACCCCATGTAATCTCACAATTTCTGACACATATAATTTCGCTAACTTTTCAAGCGAAAAATTTTTTCTGACCGGAATAAAATGCGCCGACTTAGTTAATCTGTCTACTATCACCCAAATCAAAATTTTCTTCTTCGGAGTCATTGGCAACCCAGATACAAAATCCATCGTCACATGTTCCCACTTCCATTCTGGAATCATTACGGGTTGTAACAAACCTGTAGGCACTTGATGTTCAGCTTTTACCTGTTGACAGATTAAACATTTTGCCACAAATTCACAAATTTCCCGTTTCATACCAGGCCACCAATACATTTTCTTCAAATCACAATACATCTTCGTACTACCCGGATGAATCGAGTACATACTACTATGAGCCTCTGATAAGATATCCTTCTTCAATTCTAGATTATTCGAGACACAAATTCTATTACGATGGTATAACATACCACTATTATTAATAAAGTACTCTAAGTTCAAATTATCCCGAACCATTTGTCGTTTCAACACCAACTTCGGATCTTCATCTTGTAACTCCCGAATTTGGATCTTCATCTTGTAACTCCCGAATTCGTTGAAAGAATACTGGTTTTGTCTTTAATTCAGCTAACACGGAACCATCTTCATTAACAGACAAATGAGCATTTAACGCCCGAAGAGCAAATAATAACGATTTCTGACTAAGTGCATCTGCCACTACATTTGCCTTACCCGGATGATAATCAATGACGAGATCGTAATCTTTCAACAGCTCTAACCATCTCCTCTGTCTCAAGTTCAGCTCTTTCTGCGACATTAAATATTTCAAACTTTTATGGTCTGTATACACATAACATTTCTCTCCATATAGGTAGTGTCTCCAAATTTTTAAAGCAAATACTATGGCAGCTAATTCAAGATTATGTGTGGGGTAGTTCCGATCATGTGGTTTCAACTGTCGAGAAGCATATGCTACAACTTTTCCTGACTGCATCAGTACACAACCTAAACCATTTAGAGACGCATCACTATATACTACATATGGCACACCTGATTCAGGCTGAGTTAACACTGGAGCCTCTGTCAACATTTTCTTTAATTGATTAAAACTTCGTTGGCACTCGTCAGACCATACAAATTCAACATTCTTCTGTAATAATCGGGTTATCGGTGAAGCAATCAGTGAAAAGTCTTTCACAAATCGACGATAGTAACCAGCTAATCCAAGAAAACTTCGCACTTCCGTAACATTCTTTGGAGTTTTCCAATTAATCACCGCTGACACCTTACTCGAATCTACCCGTATACCACCAACTGACACAATGTGACCCAAGAATCCCACTTCATGAAGCCAAAATTCACATTTACTAAATTTTACATATAACTGTTTTTCCCTCAAAATCTGTAGTATAATTCTCAAGTGCTGAGCATGCTCGGATTCTGTCTTTGAATAGATCAATATATCGTCAATAAACACAACCACAAATTTATCCAGGTAAGACTGGAAAATTCGATTCATTAAATCCATAAAAGCAGCAGGAGCATTTGTCAAACCGAATGGCATAACTAAGAACTCATAATGACCATACCGAGTTCTAAAAGCTATTTTCGGCACATCACATTCCTTTACCTTTAACTGATAATACCCAGATTTGAGATTTATTTTTGAAAACACTGCAGCATCCTTAAGCTGATCGAATAAATCATCAATACGAGGCAAAGGATATTTATTTTTAATCGTTACCTTATTCAGCTGCTTGTAATCTATGCACAACCTCAATGAACCATCCTTCTTTTTCACAAATAAGATAGGTGCACCCCATGGCGACAGACTCGGTCTGATAAACCCTTTGACTAATAGCTCTTGCGACTGCGTTTTTAACTCTCTTAATTCTGCTGGAGCCATTCTATACGGTGTCACTGATATAGGAGCTGTTCTCGGAAGCATATCTATCACGAACTCAACTTCTCTATTGGGTGGTAAACCTGGTAATTCTTCAGGAAATACATCCATGAATTCATTCACAATAGATAGTAGCTCTAACTTTGATTCAGAACTTCGAGTATCAAGAATATAGGCTAAATAAGTCTCATTTCTTTTACGCAACAATTTCTGAGCAGACATAGAGGAAATCATTCTAACTGTATCATCCAAATTTCCAGACTTAACCAAAATAATATATCCTGTTTGACATTTCAAACTAATTCATTTTTCTCGACAATTCATTACCGTGTCATGTTTCATTAACCAGTCCATACCCAAGATAATATCAAATTCCCGAAAGGGTAGCAGCATCAAATCAGCAGGGAAATCACAGCCTTTAACTTTCAGTGGACAGTTATGACATATTAAATTAACTACTACACTTTGACCTAACGGATTTGTAACTTGTACATCATAATCAGTAGGCTCAACAAATAAATTCTTTTCAGATGCTACCATAGTACAAATATATGAATGAGTAGACCCAGGGTCTATTAAAGCATACACAGGAACATCATAAAGATAGGAAGTACCAGCAATTACATCTGGAGCTGTTGCTTCTTCTCTTGCTTGAATGGCATAAGTACGAGCAGGCCCTAACTTCTGATCAACTAGCAGTATCCTTCATACCCGAACGAGTATGTAACGCCCCTAACCCGAATCCGTCACCGGAATAGAGTTACGGAGCATTACCGGAGTTACCGATTTATTTATCAGATATTTCATTTTATCTAACATTCATGTTTGGAACCAATTAAAATCAAACATATTGTCCCTTAACGTACTTATTTTTCTCGATATGTTTTACTTGAATTTATTATTCGTCTCAATTTAATTAATTTTCTTGTATCAACATATCAAAAATAATCACCTATTTACATGTCATGATAAATATCATTCTCTTGCCATTTCTTCATAAACATAAATCAGGTAATTCATTATATCGATATTTCATGCATTTAAAAATACAATTCAAATTCTGAAGAACTTACCTCGTTTCTTGTACATGTTTATAATTTCATTAATCCGATATCTTTTCTTTTCCACGTTCAAGCCTCGTATTCGAGTTATCCGGATCTTTATAAAGAAATTTGATCATCGTTTTCATTTATTTCATGTTGTAATACATTCAACTAACACTCTAAACAAAATTATCATTTTACCCCAAAACTTTTAATTAATGATGATTTCATCCTAAGGTTAAAATAAAATAAAATAATTGCAATTTAATCCTTATTTCCAGCCGTTATTCTCAAACAAATTGATAACAACCCATGAATTCTATAAAATATCAGAATTTTCTATAATTTCAACACTTTTCAATTTAATCCTTAAAACATGTTTTTCCCTGATCTTGAGCTAAATTAATAATTTCATTCAATTTTGTAATTTTAAATAATAAAATAATTCATTTCATGCAATTTTGTCATTTCTAACATTTTTACAAAAATACCCATAAATTTTTACTTTTTCCAATTTAGTCCATGAGCCTAAAACATGCAAATTAGCCATGCTAGCTGAATATTCATACATATTTTCCTCCTCCTCCTCTCCATTCCGCATCCTTAATTTATATAACATGCAACAAGTAACATTATCAATAATTTCACTATTTAATTATATGTATATTCAAAACTGTCCATTTGCGTCATAGTCACTAAATTATTTATATCTTAAGCTACAGAACTCGAAATTAAGATCCGCTAATTTTTCCTGAAACTAGACTTACATATTTTATTACCATAAAATTTTCAGAATTTTTGGTTTAGCCAATAAGTACAGTTTATTCTTTAAAGTTACCCCTATTCTGCTATCTGACAGTTCCGACCCTTCTTCACTAAGAATTAATTATCTCATCGTACGAGATTCGGATGATGTTCCCGCTTATATCTATTGAAAATAGACTCATTAAGGATTCTAAACATATAAATTTAAGCCCCTAATTATTTTTATCCAATTTTTGATGATTTTCCAAATTCAGAACAGGAGAACCCAAAATCATTCTGACCTTGTCTCACAAAAGTTATTGTAGCTCATGATTTACAATTCCATTGCTTACATAATTTATTTTATAAGAAACTTAGATTCAATAAGATTTAATTTCATATTTTATTCATCCTCTAATTCGATTTATGCAATTTTTGATGATTTTTCAAAGTTAGACTACTGCTGCTGCCCAAAACAGTTTTAGTGAAAAATATTGATTTCCATTTAGCCCCAAATTTCATAGTTCATACAATTCAATCCTTGCTCAATTAACTCTTCAATTGAGATAATTTTTCTCATTTAATACTTTATTCCATCATTTTAAACTACTTCATAACCCTTGAAAACCAGAACTTTAATACTAGACCTTAATTCCAAACTCTTTCACAATTAGGTCCTAAACCAATTTTCATCAATTTTACTTGATAAAATCACCATATATCAAAATTAAAGCTTCAATTCTATGTTTATTCATATATTCTTCCAGTACTCATCCATAAAAACTTCAAAAATTAGCCATGGAATCAAAAACTAATGAAATAGTAAGTTGGACCCAATTGTAAAAGTCCAAAAACATAAAAATTTCAAGGAGAAAACAAGAATTAAACTTACATGAAGCTAGAGTATGAAAACCAGCTTGAACCCTCCCCTATGGCTGTTTTTCAGCTGATGAATATGGAGAGAAATGAAGAGAATTCTAGATATTCCAATTTAGTCCCATTTTTATTTAGTTAATTTTGGCAATTTTCTAATTTTGCCTTTATTTCACCCATTTTCTGATTTTTCTCAGCTATTGCCGCCCAAAATATCTCCTTTGGGCTTATTTGCACTTTAGGTCCTTCCTTATTTGGCAATTGAGCTATTTAATCATTTTAGCAACTTTTACACCTTTTTCAATTTAGTCCTTTTTATTTAATTAGCTATCAGTACTTTAAAATTTCTTGACGAAACTTTAATACTAACTTATTAACACTCCATAAATATTTATAAAAATATTTATGGCTCGATTTAAAATTCTCGAGGTCTCGATACCTCGTTTTCGATTCTAATTATTTTAATATATATATTCAAACACACACAAGTAAGCTTGTTGAAGCTTAGTAAGCTCATAGGCATAAAAACACAAATCTTACCGAACATTTTACACAATCATATATCTTTTAATTTAACTACTTTACGCTGTAAGTCACAAATCCATTATTAAGCTCCTTTGAATAATTTTCACATTCCTATTCACAAATTTAATTTCCTTGGGCCCCTTTTTTCTCATTTATTTCCATTGACAAATTATGGAACACTAATGGAATTGAGTGCTTCATTATCACATTGCCATAGGAAACTATGGACTTACACATTGTCACATATCACACACCGAAGCCATAGTCCTGCTATGGTCTTACACGGATCACATCACGTGCCGATGCCATATCCCAGATATGGTCTTATACGGAATCACATCATCATGTCACACCGATGCCATAGCCCAGCTATGGTCTTATACGGGAACACATATCACATTGCACCGATGCCATAGCCCAGCTATGGTCTTAAACGGGCGCACTTATCATATCTTTTTCGTCAATTCATTATGATCATAAAATGAAAGCACTCAAATCCATTGTTCCAACTAATGTGTACTTTTATTTAACTATTATTTCATACTTATTACAAATTGATAGTATTCATCTACAATAATATACTTAAAAATCATAATATTTTCATAACAAAACATTAAATTTTGCCATATGAACTTACCTGGGCTAATTTGCAAAAGTCGTAGAAATTCAGGGACTATTCTTAAATTTTCTCCTTTCCACGATTCACTTCGTTTTCTTGATATGCTTGATATGCTGTAGAATATAAAAACCAGCTTCTTAAAAGCTCTCTAATGGTGTTTTTAGTTGATGAAGATGATGAAAAATGAAGAAAACTCTAGATTTTACCTAATATATCATATTTTACAATTAAATTATTACCCTATTTCCAATTTTGCCTCTTGTTCACACTTGATTTTTAATTTTCCTGCACACACATGCCGTCCAGCCCAATAATAGGTGTCTAATTGCCTATTTAGTCCTCCTTTAATTATTACTAGAGCTATTTAATCACATCACACAATTTTGCACTTAGTTCAATTTAGTCCTTTTCACCTAATTAACTACCGAAACCTTAAAATTTCTTGACGAAACTTTAATACTAACTTATTTACACTCCATAAATATTTCTAAAAATATTTATGGCTTGGTTTATGAATTCGAGGTCTCGATACCTTGTTTTTATTCCATTTTATCTACAACTTCCTATACTATATAATTTCACTAATTCAAAATTATTTCTAAAACCACACTTAACATTTACTTACTAATATCTACGCTCACATGTCGGATTTAGTGATTTCAAATCACTGTTCCGATATCACTGAAATTTGGGCCGTTATAGTTAGAGCCATTCCGAACTCCATCTTGGATAATATTAATAGCTTCAAGACTATCTGTCCGAATGATGATTTTTCGAAAGCCCTGTTTGAGGGAGATTTGTAGACCATCAAGGATGCCCCATAGCTCAGCATCAGTAACTTCACAGCTACCCAAATATCTTGTAAAACCATCGATCCACTTTCTATTGTGATCCTCCAAAAGTCCTCCAATTGCGGTGAATATTTCTCGAAATTTAACAGATCCATCCGTATACAAATGAGCCCATCCTTCCAAAGACACCGAAACTAAATCTGTTCTTGATAATTTGGATCCTTGCAAAGCTAATGCCGAAATATATTACTTTGCCCAACATAGTGACGTTTTGATGACCTCATCAGCACTCCACGAAAGACCTTGAAAATGCGGAGATTACGGATCTTCCAAATGCGCCAAATGATAATCCCGAATAGACAAGACCAATTGACTCCTCCCACTAGATTAATGTCTTGCTGATTCCGAAGATTGAGCTCTATCCATTCATAGAAATTACCTGCAAAAAAATAGATTGCTTACCTGTAGGGAGTAGCTGCATCCAAATATTTCTTGCCAGTGTACAGTCCCTTAGAACGTGAATGGCACTTTCATAGTTATGACCCCAGGCACCACAACCCGTATCTGATCCCAATCCTCTTCGTATCCTTTCAACATTGGTGAGCAGACGGTGTTTGATAGCAAGCCAAATGAAAACTCTAACCCTTTGCGAACCCTGATACTTCCACGAAAGTTTCCAAATGTCATCTTGGAGTACTCCTAAGTTCAGGCCTTTAAAAAAAAATCTCTAAGCTAAGTCCCAAGATCTCTCAAAGAGAATCTAACAAAGCTTTTAAAAAAAGGTATGGTATTGATACATTCAAAGTCAGTAGCCATAAGGTGTTTGAGAACTGTATGGTCACGATACATGTTCTTCTTAGTATTGAGACCTATATAAAAAGTATTGAGACTTATACATTGTCTTGACCTTCAAACTGCATTAAATGTGCAAAACTAATGTCTCCAATGGCTAGAAGTTCCCTCCAATGACTCCAAACATTTTCAAATCAATGAGAGGGTATAAATCTAGGTTAATAACACTTGAAGAGAGATGCGAAACATATGCAAGCATCAAAGTCAAGAGAAAAACTTCAAATTCTTTATTTCTCATTTTTCTCTTGTGCATAGTTTTTTTTACTTATTATAAAATATTTTCTTACCCTTATATAATTGTATTTATAGCTTCACTCCAAACATATACCTATTAGAGGTTGATTGTTAGTTTGCTAGTCTTCTTTTAGATGTAAAGATTATACTTAAAGTTTTTGAGGTATAAAAACTTAAAAGAATTAGAGATGTTTATAGTGTGTAACACCCTTAAGCTATATCCGCCGTCGAAACAGGGTTTCGGAGCATTACAAAAATTTACAGATCATAAAAAATTTCACTTAAATACTTACCGATTCAATGCATCATGTAAATAAATATATTACCATTAAATCAGTAATTTGGCTTTTTCCTAAACTTCAAGCAACAACATTGGTTAGCGTACTTTAATATTGACAAACTTATTTTCTTGACATGTCTCACTTGAACTTATTACTTGTCTTAATATACATAATTTTCCTTGTATCAACGTATCAAAGATATTCTTATATTTACATGTTATGATACATATCATTCTCTTGTTGTTTCTTCCTAAATATAAATCATTCAATTCATTATGACAATATTCCATGTACCATCATTTTCATGAGTTTAGTATATATTTATTCTAGTAGCAGTTCATAATCTTGAATATGCATAATTATCAGGCAAGTTTCACATACATGTATTTTCCATGTCATATTTCAATATATCAAATAATTATCATTTCTATGTATTTCAAGTTTAATTTTGTGATTTCAAGTACTTACCATTTTCTATATTTATCTCGTTGGATTTCTCAGAATTTCGATGGATTTCTAGTAGTACAGTTATAGTGTACAATCTCATTAACCGTCAATTCATACACATATATACATAAGTCCTTTTCAGATAGCACACTCCCGCGAACCTCATTGCTTACAGCGGGATTACCAGTCCAGGCTTAATCCCCTGTAAGAGAGCACACTCCCGCGAACCTCATTTCTTACAGCGGGATTACCAGTCCAGGCTAAATCCCTGGAACATATGCTCAAAGAGTATTGTCGTGATTACCAGTCCAGGCTAAATCCCCTGTAATGACAAATACTCTATAGAGTTTTATCTGGATTACCAGTCCAGGCTAAATCCAGACTCACACATATTCTTCGGGGGGGCTTACATCAGGATCACCCGTCCGGGCTACATTCTTTTCACACATATTCTTCGGGAGGGCTAATACCAGGATCACCCGTCCGGGCTAGATCCTTTTTACCATCAAATCCTTTTCAGTGATCCATTGAATTCCATTCCATCTAGCCGGGATTTATTTCTCTTTTTATCAATTATTATCAACATTTCATCTATTATCATACATTAAACATTCAATTCACATTTATGTCACATAAATATACAATTCAAGCATTCAAGAATTCAATTCAAGTTGCACGAACTTTTTTTATCAAGTATTATCAACATTTCATCTATTATCATACATTGAACATTCAATTCACATTTATGTCACATAAATATACAATTCAAGCATTCAAGAATTCAATTCAAGTTGCACGAACTTACCTTTTTGCTTGTTCGTGTTTATAATTTTACTAATTCGATATCTTTTCTTTCCCACGTTCAAGTCTTGTATTTGAGTCGTCCGGATCTTTATAAATAAATTTGATCATAATTTTCATTCATTTCATGTTCTGATATATTCAATTAATGCTTTAGGTAAAATTACCATTTTGCCCCTAAACTTTTAATTAATGACGATTTCATCCTTAGGCTCAGAAAAATAAATTCTTGTAATTTAATCCTTATTTCAAGCCTAATTATTCTCAAACATATTGATAACAGCCCATGGATTCTATGAAATATCAGAATTTTCTATAATTTCAACACTTTTCAATTTAATCCCTAAAACATGTTTTCACCCGATCTTGATCTAAATTAATAATTTCATTCAATTTTGTAATTTAAATAATAAAATAATCCATTTCATGCAATTTGGTCATTTCTGACATTTTTACAAAACTGCCCATAAAGCTTTACTTATATTCAATTTAGTCCCTGAGCCTAAAACATGCAAATTAGCCATGCTAGCTGAATATACATACATATTTTTCTCCTCCTCCTCTCCATTCCACATCCTTAATTTATATAACATGCTTATAAGTAAGATTATCTATGATTTCACTATTTATTTATAAATTTATTCAAAGCTGTCCATTTGAGTCATAGTCACTAAATTATTTATATCTTGAGCTATAGAATTAAAATTTAAAATACGCTTAATGTTATTAAAACTAGACTCAAATATATTTCTACCATAAAAATTTCAGAATTTATCGTTTAGTCAATAAGTATAGTAAAATCTTCAAATTTATCCCTATTCTGCTGTTTGACAGCTTTGACCTTTCTTTACTAAAAATTAATTATCTCTTAGTATGAGATTCGGATGATGTTTTCGTTTGTTTCTCTTGAAAATAGACTCATTAAGAATCTAAAAATATGAATTTAAACCCCTATTTATTTTTATAAAATTTTTAATGATTTTCCAAATTCAGAACAGGGGAACCCAAAATCATTCTGACCTTGTCTTGCTAAATTTATTATATCTCACAATTTACAATTTCATTGCTTACAACGTTTCTTCTATGAAAAATTAGACTCAATAAAATTTAATTTCATATTTTATTTAACCTATAATTCGATTTCCACAATTTTTTGGTGATTTTTCAAAGTTAGACCACTGCTAATGTTCAAAACTGTTTTAGTATAAAATGTTGATTACCAAGTTTGTAACACCCTTATTTCCTTTCTCTACAATATTTTCCATCACTTTCTCTTATTTTCCTTCACTAACATATCAAGAACATAAAATTTTATATAAGAAAACTCTACATACACATCATTTCCATGCTTTTTCAATAATATTAAACTTAAAAATATATTGAAATCTTGATATTCTTAACTTGTTCTATTGATTTCAATCTTTAACTTGATTTTCTCTCTCCTCCAGCTTCTATTTCTTGAATCTAACTTGATATTCTAGCTCCCTATAGTCTCCTTGTCATCTTTCTCTTTTGATGGCTATGGAAATTCTTTTGATTTCTAAGTGAAAATGGTAGATTTTTTATGAAAGGACCAAATTGTAAAGAAAAGAAAATTTCTTTCTTTCTTTTCTCTTCATACGTTGGGTGCATGGGAAAAAGATGATGATTCTTCATCTTTCTTTCCTTATATATACTAAATAAAATAATAATAAAATATCATTTAAAAATCAAATTAAAATATTAATAAACTAATATTTATTTATTTAATCTAAAATATCTCCAACATCATCATTGCCTTCTAGATTTCTCTCTCCTTCCAATTGACCATTTTGCCCATTATGATCTTTTAAAATTCCATCTTTGTGCCATCATTTAAATTTGGTAAAATTACAAATTAGTCCTTCATAATTCTTCACCTATTCAATTTGGTCCTAATTCATCAATTTTTCTTAGTTTCTAGATCATTCCTCCCTTCAAATATTTGCATTCTTGGTCCTTCATCTTTTCATATTTACACTTTAACCTCTCTATTTTTGAGTATTTACTCTTAGGCAACAAAACTTTTCTCACTTTTACAATTTAGTCATTTCTTGAATTAATATATCATAATATACTTCTCAATGTTGTCATAACTCAAAATTTCCTTTTTGTCACTTTATTTCCTTATTTTACCATATCTAGGATAATATTACTGTAGAAATTTTCGGGGTATTACATAATGTTTGATCCAATACCCTAAGCGTAGTATATTTGTTTTGTGTACTTGTATTTTTTGAACAAATTGGTTTAGTAAAATTTCAATTGATAACATTAATAGTCTTTGTATATTATCCTCAATGTTTTTGCATGCAAAGAAAAATAGAAGCAAATATTGACTCATTGGTTATCTAGCATTTAACTAATACTAAACGGTATTATATGGTCGGTTCATAATACAAAAATACAACTTGTTTACCTCCCAAACTCTAACTGATTAATTAATTGATTGATACTCGCTTATCTCTATACCTCATTTTCTCAACCAAGATAAATTACGATTTACTCGACCAACTTATCTTCTGACCTCGTTTAACTTTTGATTACTTCCTAAGGTTGTCAAGCCTAGGGTTTAAAAACGTGTAAGAAACTCTTAATCCTCTGTTAATCACTCCTCCACCCACTCGTAAATCTCCCCCTAATGGAATTAGTTACTCATGGTATTCATAATCTCAAACTCAATTAATATAAACATGTAAATAACACTAATAAACCGAAAGAGAAAAGAGATATAGAATAATCTTGATTTGTATCGATTAAGACCAGAATAGCAAATCTCTCAATTGGGAAAACGAGTCTCGTCATTTACAAAGGAAAATAAACTGAATAACTTCAATTGAATAAAAGAAATCTTGGATTGAAATCGATTCCAAAAGAAAAGAACAAATCGTTAAGAAAAAAAAACTAAATCTAAATCCTGCTACTAAACTACAAAGGTTTTTGGATGCGTCTAAAACAACTTAGTTACATCAAACCACTAAAGTCTTATTTATAGAAGTGTTGGAAACTCAAATTAGGTCTTCAATACATCCTAGGTCTTCATATAAAGTTCGATTGTACAAACGAAAATAACCCAGAAAAGCTAAAAACAAATCATTTTTCCTTTTATTTCGCTTAGAATCTATTTTGATTGTTGATTTTAATATAATCGTTAAGAAAATCGAAAAGGATATTTGCTTGTTCTAGTATCTTATTATCTTTACTTTGAATCATTTAATTTAGATATTACTTTATCAATATTTAATCATTTCATAAATAAGAGCACCGTTTCCATATTAATTTCAATAAAATACACATTTTCCTTTCTTTTATAACAACATCGAATCAATTTCCATCAATATTTTCCCACGCATAGCACACCCACCTTTCACAAACCTCTTTGGTTTTTTTTTTTCTTCTCATTAAGGATAAAAATGCCATTTTATAAAGTAATGCTTGCATTATTTTATTTTATTTTTTGTTTTTTTGAATTCAACAATGAACTATTTTTAGTGATGTTTTCTTTTGAGGGATTTTAGTGATATTATTACATTATTTTAATATTGGTATACTAAATAAGCTTTTTATTATGATTTTATACTAAGCAGCCAAACGAAGAGGAGCATTTTATTTATTTATTCGACATAGTATTAAAAATATTAATTAATTTTAAAATTAATTAATCCATTCAGGGGTAAAATTAGAAAATCTTTTTAAGGATTGAAATTAAATTGTAAATTTTAATAGCCTATGTCTTTGTAATTTTTAAGGGGACTAAAGTATAATTTTAACTTTATTAATTTAAAATTTTAAAGAATTTAAATAAATAATTTTCTATTTTAAGGGAAGCCGCGCCCTATCAGTCTCTAAATACGCCACTAAATCTATTTTAAATCAAATTCCTATTCAAAAAAGATATTAATGTAAATTGTTTAAGGTTTTTTTATAGGCAGAGAGTTGTTTGGAAACACAGGACATAATGAACTTAATTTAATGTAATTATGTTTTTTCATTCAAGCAAGAAAAATGTAATTTAGTTTCATTTTCTTAAAAAAAAATGTATTTACTTCAAGTTACCGCAAATCGGCTCTATTTTCATTTTTAACTTTCTTCAATAATAACCACTCTTGGCGCGAGTGTCAAGAGAAAGCAACTATTAAAAAACCTATCAAAACGCTGTCGTTCTAAAAACCTTCAAAAAGCCGTTAAAACTCGAAGCTTTTATACGACGACGTATGAACTTCCCCTTTTCGTGGTGTTAAAGCACTCTCTCCCTCGCAGGAAAAAACGCGGACGGTGGTACGGCTACAGCAGTGTATTTTATTTTCCTCTTACAGTTTTGTTCCATTTTTTTTTTTTACTTATTTTCTTTCTCTCTCCACTGTTTCGAAGCCAGCTTCTCTTTTATCGAACGGTTGAAGTAACTAAAAAAAAAAAAACATCTACAGTTTTCTCTTCAGCAATGGAGATTGGGACCGGTCGGATCGGTTCCTGCTCTAAAGAGCACCAGAAAATTTATCAAGAGTGGTTCAACTTCGCTGATTCAGGTACGATTTTAGCTTTACTTTTTGTTCAAATTTTCGTTTTACTAATTTTTAATATCTTCTTTTCGGTAGATAATGATGGACGCATTACTGGAAATGATGCAATCAAGTTTTTTGGTATGTCAAATTTATCGCGACCAGATCTCAAGCAGGTCAATATTCTTCTATTTGCATCCGGTGATTTTTATTTTTATTTATTTATTTAAGTTCAGCTTAAACTTGAAGTATCTATTAAAAAAAACATAAGGGAAGTTTTAATTGCTTCTGTTACTTGATCGTAATCTCCAAAAGTAAATCTTTAATTGAATAATTGAAGTTTGATTTTCGGTAAATTTAGCAAAATCCAAGGGAACTTAGAGTTTGATTACTGTTCTTGTTTCCTTTATGCTATTTTCTAAATGATTCAGCTACATTCTTGTTTTGATTCCTTAAAGGTGTGGGCGACTGCTGATTCTAAGAGACAGGGATTTCTTGGTTTCAAAGAATTTGTTTTTGCTATGCAGGTTAGGAGTGGCAAGTTTCTTTGGATTATGATATAATATATATTGCTTATTGATTTCTTCTAATCTGACTTCTTGTTACTTTTAATGCTTAGCTGGTTTCGCTGGCGCAAGAAGGTCATCAAATATCACATGATCTCCTGAATGGTGATGGTATGATGATTTAGCATGTCCCTTTTTCTGAATTGCATGGTTTGAATGTTTATTTCATGCTGAAAACTTTTGAGGTGCATTTATTTATTTAGAAACTGTCTTTTTGGTTGTTTTGCCAGTACATTTATAGTCTTGTATAATAGTCAGAGCTAATGTTAAGGTATGCTGATATATTGCAGTAGACTTTGAGAATATTAAACCTCCTGTAATGGAAGGCTTAGATACATTAATCATGGTATGTGGCTTCTTTCTTTTACCTTCTTAAACTCTATGTTCCATATGCTTAGCGTCTGGAATTTCTTATCATTTTGCTTGATTTATTCAGAGAAAGAAACAATCTTCAAAGTCAAGTAGCCTTGAAAGCAATGGTATGACTTTCTTGTTGTAACCTTTGATGATTAGTTTACTCCGATTTCACTATCATATGTTATTTTTACTAGTTGGGGGCTTGCAGGTAGTTCTTCAAATCAAATATCACCTGCATCTCAATGGTTTTCTTCAAAATCATCAAAGAAGGTTTGTTTTGTCATTTTATAGTTGATCTTCCTTTGCTGCTGATGCTCTTGTTACTACCATTTTAGTCTAGGTATAGGGTTTAGGGTTATAAATAATTCCTTTATTTATATCAAATTCATATTTGTCTCTTTATTTTACTTCCACAACACTTATGTTTTTTAGCTTTGGTATTTGTGTTGTTAATGATGTTAATATCTGTCTAATTCCTTTACTTGATCCTTTTTTAGTGTGTTTTTATTTATCTGCATCCTTAGCATATGTAACTAATCCTTTCTTGTGTAGAACAGATATCTTTGTCCTCTGTGACTTCAATTATAGATGGCTTAAAGAGATTGTACCTTCAGAAGTTGAAGCCTTTAGAAGTTACATATCATTTTAATGATTTTGTATCCCCATTGTTGGTGAGTGAGTTGTAGATCCAACTCAGTTTTGACTATCCTTGACTATGTGCTAAAAGTTCTATTTAACAGCTCTCTAAAGCTAATCAGCTGGTTCTGATTTTTGTTTATTGCAGACAAATAGTGATTTTGATGCCAAACCAATGGTTATGCTTTTGGGTCAATATTCCACTGGGAAAACAACCTTCATTAAACATTTGCTTAAGACTAGTTATCCAGGCAAGTGATCCTCTCCCTCTCACTCTCACTCAGACAAATCACTAATTTACAAGCCCCCCCTCCTTTTTCATTCATATATTTTTGTTATCATTTTCAGGAGCTCACATTGGACCTGAACCAACGACTGACAGATTTGTTGTTGTTATGGTAATTCAGAATTGCTGTTCTGCAGATCTAGCTTGGAGAGTTTCCATTACTTGGTGGTTTTAAAATCAATTATGGAAATTGAATCTTAATTTTCTGTATACTGTCTATACTGCTTTGTTTGTTATCATTTGATGTTTGTTGTAATTGTGGAATTTTGTTTTGATCTCGCGTGTTATGCACATACTCTCTTTCCCTTTATGCAGTCAGGAACTGATGAAAGAAGTGTTCCAGGGAACACTATCGCTGTCCAGGCAGATATGCCATTCAGTGGCCTCACTACTTTTGGAACTGCATTTTTGTCGAAGTTTGAGTGTTCTCAAATGCCACATCCAGTGAGTTAATTGTTCAATTCTAGTTTGCTGTGATAGTTAATTTTTCTGCTTATATAGAATTTAATACCTTCTTTTCATGTCTGAAGCTGTTGGAGCACGTAACATTTGTAGATACTCCTGGAGTGTTATCAGGAGAAAAACAACGAACACAACGAGCCTATGATTTTACAGGTGTAACGTCATGGTTTGCTGCAAAATGTGATCTTATTCTTCTTCTGTTTGATCCTCACAAGTTAGATGTAAGTGATGAATTCAAGCGCGTGATATATTCTTTGCGTGGTCACGATGATAAGATTCGTGTGGTTTTGAACAAGGCAGATCAAGTTGATACGCAACAAGTAAGCATTTTGGCGGCCATGTTTCTGAACCACTAGTCTTTCTTAGATGCAACTACTGATGGTTGGATTTTCATGTACCCATCTTTGCCTTTTATTGTAGTTGATGAGGGTTTATGGAGCCTTAATGTGGTCACTTGGGAAAGTCCTAAACACCCCAGAGGTTGTGCGTGTGTATATTGGGTGAGCTCTTTCTGCTCGTCAATCTTAATGACTGAAACAAATGTGTCCAAATGTTCATTGTTGCATATTACTTGAAACTTCTTTTAAACTATGATGCATCTTGGTCTTAAACTTTTTTATGTTAATATCTCATCTTTGGCAGTTCATTCAATGACAAGCCTGTAAATGAAGCTGCAACAGGACCAATTGGGAAAGAGTTGTTCGAAAAAGAACAAGAGGACCTTCTTTCTGACCTGAAAGACATTCCAAAGAAGGCTTGTGATCGTCGAGTAAGTTCATTATACTAATTTTCCTCTGAAAAGAAATGAAGTTTTCTAAAAAATAGATACGTGTTAAGGAGAAGTTTCGGTACTTTGTTTACCTGCAGATAAATGAGTTTGTGAAGCGTGCTAGAGCTGCCAAGATACATGCTTATATCATCGCTCACCTTAAGAAGGAAATGCCTGCTATGATTGGGAAAGCAAAAACTCAACAGAGACTGATCGATAATTTGGAAGGCGAATTCGGAAAAGTATTCTCTCTTGTCTATTGTGTGTGCGCTCGTGTGCGTGCATGTATCAGTGCTTGCAAGTTTACATTGAATATTAAATTTGTTTGTCATGCATCAATTTCTTATGCAAAAAATATGTTTGTTATATAGGTTCAAAGAGATCATCACCTACCACCAGGGGATTT
Organism: Gossypium anomalum; assembly: GCA_025698475.1. Taxonomy (NCBI): domain Eukaryota; kingdom Viridiplantae; phylum Streptophyta; class Magnoliopsida; order Malvales; family Malvaceae; genus Gossypium; species Gossypium anomalum. The sequence continues at coordinate 13,652,443 of CM046956.1, forward strand.
TCCAAATGTGGAACATTTTAAGGAGATTTTGTCTGGTTACAACTTCGACAAATTCGAGAAGCTAAAACCTAAAATGATTCAAGCTGTTGATGACATGTTGGGTTATGATATCCCTGAACTTTTGAAGACATTCAGGAATCCCTATGACTAACGACTGCTACAAATTTCTTATATCGAACATGATGATCAATATTTGATTCGATTAACGACAATATCTCAATTCTACATTAGCAATCTTGAGCCAGATTTGTTGTAGATTATATCTTGTATTAGCTCCTAGAGCTGCTGTTCTTGGCGAGTTTTATGTTTCGACTTTTCCTAAACATGTAAAAAACGATGTTCCTTAAATTAAGCTGATAGCTTTACGACATAATTATGGGATCAAAGATTTTGTGGGTTTGATACTCACACCTTAAACTATCACTAGAAGTGCAATAAAAGTTAAATTTCTTAAATGTTTTGTAATTGATACAGTTTTTGAGGATTTTTATTCTTCTATTGGAAGCCTTACGGTCCTTCGAATTGTCCTCGTATCAGATTGCGACCATGATTTTGAAAGAAAAAGTGTAAAATTATGTGCTAGAAGAAGCCAATCCTTTTCTTTTGGAAAATTTGCATTCTTATTGAGAGGCATACCCTTAACATGTATTTTGTTTACCCTTAACAGTTATGGTTTTGTTTACCGACTATTGAAAATTATGGTGGATTAACAAAGTAACTGTATTTTATGCCTGAACAGGTGCAATCAACTAGCCGAGGTAGAGCTCTTTTTTTGTTGAGGGTTACAAACTTTCAACTAGTTTAGTATTATTTTTGATTGGGGTTTTATCTTTTTACTTTACTGGAAGTTTCGATTTCATAGAATGCTTAAATAGTTAGAATCATGTGTGTAGTAGACTTGTTGAGGGTCTAACCCTTCAACAAAGAAGAATATCCAAAAGGGATTTTCTCTCTTAATTCTATCGAAAGCCTTTACTAGTTATAGAGTGAGAGTGTGTTAAAGTGCTTGAATCATGCACAAACTAAAATCTAACTCAATCTCATTACCTATGGCATTTAGGTCATTTATGAAGACCTTGCTTTATCATTTAAGATAGTTACATATTGTAGGTTATAAGATCGAATCTAATCATGCACAAACACTTCAATTTATCATGATAAAATTTATTTAGATAATATAAAACTCTCTTTTACGCATTATAGATAAAATCAAAAGTAAATTCACAATTAACAACTGTACCTCTTGAGGCGACGTCAACAAATCTTACAACAAAGAGAATTCCATTAATTTTATTACTTTGCTAAGAACTTGAAGTGCACTTCAAAAGAAAAAAAAAAAAAATCAAATCCTGGTCCTCATAAAAAACATACAAGTGAAAGGAAAACCAAGAATAAAAGGGTGAAATTTACATCTGTTTCTTATCAGTATCTCCCTTTCCATGATTCCCTCCACCATTGTTGCAACCGTTGACGTTATTGGCTTTGCTTCCACCATGATCATGACCACCTCCAACCTTCAACAAGAATGTTTTCATTTTGAATAAATTATTTGTCAATTGAGTCCTTTTCTCTGATGAAATACAAGCACAACATGGCCTTTTCATAGGAGACTTCTTCTTGCTATTACTGCGCCCAGATTTTCCAATATACTTTTTGATCTTCAACTTACATGCACACCTCTCTATCATATTCTTTACATAAAATAATGCCTTCTTTGCATACCCATCTCTTTTATTCCCCTTCGAACCATTAATGTTAGCTTCAACTCTTTCTGATGGCTTAGTTGATTTTTTCCTTTCCTCCAAACCGCTGCCATTTTTAACTCTCAGACTAGAGACCTTGGATCCCATTTATTTAACAAAACAGAAAATAAAAAGAAAAAAAAGAACCCTGGAAATGAATAGAACTTCGAAATTTTCATTTTGAGCGGCAATAGAACGTGTATGACTTATAGGAGATAAATTTGCAAAGGAGATGAAATTTCAAAGAAACTGTGAAGAAGGTTCAGAACTATTTCCCTTGTACATCCAGCCATATATACTATAAATATATTGGCATTTGGATCTTAGGAATAAACATTACAAGGTATAGTTATTGTCAACTGAGGGTGTTTGATGGAGACAGGCAATGGAGGCTCCAGTCATTTTCAATCGATAATAATCTTACGTGGTTAAAAGCTTGACCCATTTCTTTGCAATGAAAATAATAATAGTATGTTCAATTCTACAACAACGAAAGACTGCTTCTTCTTGTTTTGTGCTTTATAGTAATTATCGGAACACGGTAAGGGTAGTTTTGAAAGCATGATCAGCCAAAATGAAATTGGTTTTCTCTGTCGGGTGAAAGGAGTCCCAGAATATGTATTTATTGGCATCCGAACATGTAAATGGGTTCATCCTATCACACAGGTAACTCATCTCGAAGTATCCTGTCCCACAGCATGCTGTTGCCACATTCTCGAATCCTGTCATGTCGGAGAAATTTCATCAGTCGAGAAACACATGCAGGTTTAACAATGATTTCATGTTTCAGACAAATATGGTTGTGTAATTTATGTTGTTCTTCTATGTCTTTACCATTTTAATGCATGAAGTTCAATTAGTAGACATATATCTCCTTGTCCTAGGACTTTCCTTTTCTATGCAAGTACTATGAACTATTGCTCAGGACTAACCGAACAGAATTGGATTTTGGATCATTTCTAAGAGCTTATAGTAGGGGTTCGACATCACGAGTTGGATTCCACCGAGCTCCCGATTCAGCTCCGTGACAGAATCCTGCAACTTTTGATTGAAATCTTTAGCCACGTCGTTATACTCTTCGATACATGCACTTCCGTGCATGATATTCGTCGTTCTTTCCAACGGTAAACATCCCATCGGAGGAAGGCCGCTTATTGCTATCTTCCGAGCTCCCAGATTGTAAAGCTCCCTGATGAAATTGCTGGCAATTCCTATTAGAAAAATCTCGTATTTATCGACAGGGTACTCCGAAGATCGGGTTGGAAAAGTATAGTAGTTCTCTAGGAAGTCATTGGTTCCTATGCTTATCAGGTGCAGTGATTCACTCAAGTGATGATTAGCTATATCATTGCCTAGATAGCCTCTTAGTTTGTACTGAAATTCTTTGTAGTACACCATTTCCTTCCAAAATGGTATCACTGACTGCAAAATCAATGGGGAAAAAAAATGAGGAAATAGCTGAAGAAACCGATAATTTTATAACTATCAGCCATCCATGGCTTGACTTACTAGGACATCAGAAGTTGCATTGTCGTAACCGGTTCCAGCCGAAGCAAACGAGACTCCGGTAGCGAAATCTCTTATGTCAAACTTGGGATCCAAGTATGCTGGTATGGCTGGCTTGATACCGTATGCTTCCGAAATGAAGTCCGTGGCAATCCGACCATTGGAGAAACGTCCGGTTGACTGACCACCGAAGTAATCCCGACCATAAGGCGCAAAATTGCTCTTCAAAACAGTGGATATCTGGTTGTTGTTCCCTGGATCCACCGTAGAATCTCCGAAGACTATAACAGCAGGCACCATTGCACTTATTTCATGCATTTCCACAAGTAGATAAACAAGGAAGAAGAATGAGAAGACCTTAATTGCCATATTTAATTTCTTTCCAAAATTGCAGGTTTGTATATATAAATAGGCAACAAGGGTTTGGTGAAGCTGGTGCGATATTGATGAAAGTGAAGAGTGAGAGGAAGTTAATAGACAATTAGACAGATGAAGTTTGTTGAGACTTTAAATTTTGCTCAAAGTAGGTGAAAGAGCTTTGTATTATTTAAGACAATGATCATTCATGACAATAACAATGTTTTATTGGCTGGGATGAACCAACTTGTGTTTGAGTTCCCTACATAGTATTTATACCAATTATAATGATGGGTTTGAAGCAATATTTCTTAATTAATGAAATAAATTATGATTTTTATTCGGTAATTAATAAATTGGGAAATATTTATATGAAACATGTGGCCTATTTTTTTGTTGATGGTCGGATTCTCTATGAGTTTGGTATTATTCTGGATCAAATTTTGTTTTTCCTTTTTTAGCAGAGAGTTTTGGTAAATTGATAGATTAGAAAATTTTTAACCTTTGAACAAGCGAGAACCATTGTAAACTAAAGCATTCACTAATACTCTCTTATTTTTTAGTTGATGTGCCTCTGCACATATCTCACAAATCGAATATTGTCTTTTGTTTAAGTTTTGTCTTTCAAATTTGTTAAACACCTTAACAGATTTACATAATGGGAATCTCTCGTAGTGCCTGAATAGACTGAAGTAATATGCTCCCTCATCACTGACCTAAATGCCAAAGGTCATGAAGTCGAGTTAGACCATATATAAACTCTTTAGTTTACTACGGTTTTGCTGGTTCAAGTATTTCAAAATACTCTCATTTTGTAAACCCATCAAAAGATAAAATACTAACTAAGAATAATACCGAAGTTGTTTAAAGTGCGTAGCCCTAAAAAATAACTGATGAAAATTCAAATGAGCAGTTGAGCCTGCCCACCCACATGAGGAGGGGTAGTGATGAAAAACTTGAAGGGAGGGCCAATTGCTTTAGAACAGCTTTAAACGTTGCTTCTATAAGGGGATAAGAATCCATGCAGTTATAAGTTTATAACGCCTACAAGAAACCCAGAAGAAATGATGTTATTTCTGGTTATTTTGCTTGTAGGATTTAAGAAAGTTGGCATTGCAACGCAAACCTTGAGTCACATGTCAAATGTGACTTCCCATTTCTTTACTTTCCATCTTTCAACTCCCCTCCAAACTAACTATGTGGTTTTAGGATTCAATATTTCATTTTTTTTTTTTAATATTTATTTTTTAAAATATTTTACTATATTTTTATAAGATAGAAAAATTATTTTATAGGCCTTTCTCATTCCATCATTCATGGTTCATTTTCAATTATTTAATGATATTTCAGTAATTTTTTCATATAATTTATACATTATTTTGGTTTTTTTTACATGAACCTTAATCCTCAAATCTTAAACTTGAATTTGAGTTTAGAGTTTAAAATTTAGAGTTTAAAATTTAGAATTTAATGTTCAAGTTTAGGGTTAAGAATAAAAAAATTATCAAAATTATATATTAATAATATAAAAAAATACTAAAATATCATTAAATAATTAAAAATAAATCATAAATAATGTGATGAGAAAGGCTCGTAAAATAAAATTTTCCAATATTTGTAAACTTTTAATCTTCCTTATAAGTAGAGTTTAAAAACAGTGACAATATAGCAAATACTATTTCAAATGTTAATTGAAAACTAAAATCTAACATAGGAAATGTCGAAATTCACCGATCCACGTATCAAAACGACGTGGTTTTATTCCTACTAAGAGATGGTTAAGTCCAGCAACGAATAAAATCAACTTCCATCTCCTCACGCGCCTTCTTTGCCTCTAATTCCTTTCACCCTTGTTTTTTTATTCTCTCTCTCTAAAAACCCCTCATTTGTCCTTTGATTTCCAAATTTGACCCTCTAAAACCGTCATCCTTCATCTTCAGAGATGTTAATGTCTAGGGCTTTGTCACGCGTTTCAAAGAGCGTCGGTGCACGCTCCTTGCTTCTCTCTGCTCCGCAGAAGCTTCAAACGCCAAGCTTTCCCACCCAGTTTCACTCTCTTGTTTGTCAATCTTCGAATAAGGTACAAAACATTTTCAGCAAATGAAGTAAAATAAGATAAACCCCTTGTATTTTTATGGTTAGTTCTGAGAGGGTTTTGATAGGGTTTAGGGTTTCGTTCAATTAGCTCAATTTTAATGATTTTTTTATTATTTTTTCATAGGGACATTGGCTTTTTATTGTATATTATTTGTTTTATCATGTTGAAATTCGCTGGTTTTGTTTGCAAGTTAAAAGGTTTAATTTCTTATGAAATTAAGTTCGTTTTAGGATCTTAAGATTCACAGTTCACAATATCTTTTTTTTCCCTTTTTCTTTGGTCTTTTTGATCGATTTTGCTGCCTTCTTATTTAAATTGTATGTTTTGATTGTGTAAAAGTTTAACACGAAGGTGTAAAAGATATAATTTTTGTTATTGCAATGGATAAAACATAACAAAGGAGCTATTTTACTAATTGCCTTAATGCAGTTATTTCATTAGTGATTTAAAACTTGTAAACTCATTCTTCATATGCTTTTGATTAAGATCTTGTTTAGTTTTAAGGTTCTCATGTTTTTTAAGTAATTGACTGATCATATAGGAATTAGGATCCTAAACCCATATTTTTGGTTCTTGCAAAACATAATCACCCTTACATATTGACATAATTTTTCATTATATTGCTTTTTGTTTGAGGTTTGATGCACTATTATAGGCTGTATGTGCTTTCTTCTCTGTGCAGTTGGTTACAAGCGATGTGTTTCTGCTGCATCATTCAAGCCTTAATTTCTCTGCATTCCAACAATATGGAATCTCTTCGTCTGCCTCGCCGCCTGAGCCTCCAAAAAGGGAGCATGAGAATTCTGCACAAAGTAACGGTGAAGAGCCTGCAAGGCCAAGTGGGGGTACAAATCCTGGAGGGGCTGAAGTTACCAATCAAGCAAAAGAATCAGGTTTTAACCCAGGTTTCCAAGATACAATGCCTTAATCTGATAAAAGAAGGAGAGCTGCTAAACGGACTGTATTTTCTGATTCAGATTCAAGTTCAGATTCTGATTCCGAGAGTGATGGTGATTTATCAATGGCTGATATGATCAAATTTTTGGAGGAAAAAGATGGACTCTTGGAGGAAAAACAAAAGGAGATTGAACAAATGAAGGACAAAGTTGTTCGGACCCTTGCAGAAATGGAGAATGTTATGGCCAGAACACGACGTGAAGCAGACAGCTCAAAAAAGTTTGCTGTACAGGTATTGTTGGTGACTCAACATCACTTGATTTCTGTTGTATTCGGGATCCTATGAAAGTGATGAGAATTATTTGTCAATGTGCTGCAGAATTTTGCGAAGGACCTATTAGATGTTGCAGACAATTTAGGAAGGGCTTCTGCTCATGTTAAAGGTAGTTTCTCTAAGATCGATGAATCCAATGATACTGCCGGAGCTGTACCACTCCTTAAGACACTCCTCGAAGGAGTTGAAATGACTGAGAAACAGCTTGGAGAGGTAATTTTTGTGAGACTCTTAACCAAAACTCAGTAGTTTGTTTCACAGCTTCCTATGGTGTTGTGAGTTCTCGTAATCCAAGCTAGAGTTGGTAACTTCCTATACTTGAATTAGTAGGTTTGATTTCGGCATTTGTTCTTAGTAAGAGATAAAAATTGGCAAACTAAAATCAATTCAACCATTGCAGCTTCATCCGAAAGTTTGTTATACACAGCCATTTGTAAAGTTAATTTTGCAACAAGTTGTCTCTTTTGTCACTTTTGACAATGTTTGGACTCAACATGTGTTCCATAACATGTTAGAATTGTTACTGACCAGTTAGAAATGTTTTTGCTTTCAGGTGTTTAGAAAGTACGGGGTCGAAAAATTCGACCCTACAAATAAACCATTTGATCCAAACATGCACAATGCAGTATTCCAAGTTCCTGATAACTCCAAGCCTCCGGGCACTGTTGCTAATGTGTTGAAGGTATCTCTTTCTAATCCAGTTTTATTGAAACCATTCCATTTACGTATTGTCCGTTAGAGTCGATTCAAAGTTAAATCTGGGTGAAGAAATATGATTGATAACCAAGAAGATTATTCAAGTATAATAATCATTTACCAGATAGAATTTAACCATGAGCTGCTATTCAAACAGCCTTAAGTGATCTTGCCTCCTTTATTACAGGCAGGATACATGCTCTACGATCGAGTTATTCGACCAGCAGAGGTCAGTGTTACTCAAGCACCGGATCCTGATGCAGACAAGAATAACACAAGTAACAAAGACTCTTATGCTTGATGATAAACATGGTAGAGTTGCCATTGGCAAATTTTCAAAAACTTTGCCTATGTCATAAGAATTTATATATCATAATAAGGTTTTCACATGTTAAAGATTCATCTTTGAAAATTTGTTTCCTTTTCAAAATTGTTGCCCATCAATATCTTGTTTCACTGCCCAATAAAAGATGTCACAATAGACTAAACCTTTATGTAATACTTCTGCCTTAAAGCATAATCCACATGATGAAAGGAGACATATATATCAAATCTAGGGGTTCTATTCTATGTATAATAGCTACAATGACAAGGTCTGATAAGTTGCAAACGACTGCTAAGGCTTGAATATACACCACACACTGATTATACGATCAAGCATACGTATATACCTACTACTACTATATGGAGTGACCAAATATACGGATTCTTTTCAGCACATGAACCCTATCCCTTGAATTAAATTACAAGTCAACCGACTGCCCAAAATCCCGTCGAGCTTGCTGGCTTCACCTGATCCACCTTCTCGCCAACAGAATTGTGGCTGCCATCATGGCCTTTCAGACACAAACCTAAGTCCAAATTACCCATGCTTGAATCCTGCAAAACAGGTAGGTCTTTATCTTAATCCAGTCTTGAAAGGGAATTCAATGCTTCATTTTCAACTTTGAGCAACTCAACTATTATTTTAACAATACCAACTCTACGGGACAAGAATGTTCTTCCATAAACCATGACAAATTTAAGAAGTGCTGTTAACTCTTGTCATAGTCAAAATTTCCGGACAAGAATTGTCAACCACCATTTTTAATTCTTACTTCCATTTGAAAAGGTCATATTACAGTTAAGTTCAACTTTCAAACGCAATTAAGACGGTTCAAATAAGAATTAAAGGTGATACCTGAGTTTCTTTCTTCAAAATGTTATTCATGTTCAGCTCGTTATCAGTCTTGGAAGACAGCCAATCTGGGGATCGTTTGGTCTTATTCTCATCTGTCTTAGCTTCATTTTCAACCTGTTTTGCAGCAGCTGCCCTTCTACGCTCTTCCTCTAACACAGCAACCTGCAAAAATGACGATCAACAACCATTTTTATGATTACTACTGTTTTTTTTTTTTAAAGAACATAAGCCAAAACACTGTGTCAGAAAAAAAAAGTAAGAATATTCAAGCAGAATAAACAAATTAGTGGAATAACTACAGGGGAAAAAAACCCATTTTTAACAATAAAATATATTGGAAATTCAAAGTCTTATGCTTGATTCCATGAAAAAATGGGTAAACAGGTTATCATTTACTAAAGAAAAGTTAATGTTTTAGCTCCAAATTGAATCAAAAACATGAAATTTTAAACAGTAAGCAAAACCCTAGCTAAAACCACCACAAAAAAGGACACGAAGCTTTATACACGGACTGATACGTGTACTTACAAGCATACATACGTATATTCATACACACACACTTACAGGGGTATAACGGTACTTGCGCTTTGGGGGTTGCTCCTCGTCCTCGCCATCGACGGCGGAGGACCCGGAATCAGCAAAGGAGAGTGGGGTCCACCTACAAAGTAGGATGCTGGAGGCGGCGGAACCGTTCCCGTTGGACTGAGAGAGTTTAGCGGTAGATGAAGGCGATACGTGAACCCACTTCTTCTTCCACTTCCTCACCGGTCCATTGAACACCGCCGTTGAACCTCCGTACCTAGCGGAAGCTCGGCCTAGCCTGGTGGAGCCCACTCCTTCCATTTTTATATTCCAAAGTTTGAAGATAATTATCAGGAGTTGTAAGCAGAGAGAAGAATTTTTTTTTCGAGTGAAAGCGGTGAAGTGTGTAAAAGTGTTAAGTTCGTTTTGTACAGTTGTAGGTGTTGGGTTCGGTTCAGTAATTAAAAACAGACAGACAAGAGATTAATAAAGACAATAATCAAGCCTGTAAGAGAACGGCGTCGGTTCAGGTTGTACTTGTGATTAGGCCGGTAATAAATTAATTAAGTCCACGTGTTAAGCAAACATAAAATAAAGTTTAATGAAAGAGATAATTTTTAAAATTATAAATTAATTTTGATCTAATGTGTAATTTTATATATGAAATTTTTATTTGATTTAATTTTTACAAATTATTAATATAATTTTTAATATAACTTCATTTTATGTTTATATATTACATATATAAATAATTATTTTTATCTAATATAAAAATAAATTGATATATTTATTTATTTAAATATGTATGATTAAATCAAAATTAAAAAATTTATGTATATATTTGAATTGTAATCAAAATTCTATGCATATAATTACATCAAATTGTAATTTATGTATTAAATTGTATGTTGAATCAAAGTTGATATATAATTTTGAAATTTATCTGAAAACAACGGAAGGGAATTTATTTGTTCAAAATCAAATGGTTAATGAAACGCACCGTTTAATTCATTGAAAATCCTATCAAAAATAAATATCACACAGCAAGGTTGTCAAGTCTTTTTATCTTCAACAGACAAAGCTTCAAGCTTTACCACGGGGCAGCCAGAATGGAGGTCTGTGTGAACTCCACAAAACTCCTCAATTTGAACGAAAACACCCGTCTTTTCGTTCCCAGAAACTCCATTTCTCATTCTTTGAAAAACCCAATTCTCCAATTCAATAGCAATGTCCAAAAAAGACCCTTAAATTATCCTCTTAACCAACGCTCTTGTTTTTCCCGCCAAGTTCGGTCGCTTCAACGGCCAATCTCATCTCGGATTAAGGCTGCACCAGCTTCTTCAGCGACTTCTGGATCCGAGACAGATAAGCTTCCAGCTGATATAATGGTCACTGAGACTCAAGAGCCTAATTCAAGAGTAAGATTTTAGCGGTCTGTTCTATTAATATTTTCATAATTTGAAGTTTGTGTTTCTTAATATCATTTCTTTTTATTTTTATTTTTTTACTGAGACAATTAATAGTTGTTTTCTTTGTTTTATTTGACTTCTTTTGTAGGTAAGGTTGAGTGTTGAAGTTCCGGCTGCAGTAGGTGAGGATTGTTACAAAAGGGTCCTAAAGGAGTTTATGAAGCAAGCGAAGGTAATTTCTTGACCAAAGTTCAGTTTTAAGAGTGCTGTAGTTTTGTAATTTGTAAGGTCATCTGGTTCATAATAAAGCCTTCTTCGTTTACAATTTCTTGATCTCATGCCTCAAACTTTTATGGTGATTATATGATAATATCCATAGTTTTGTTGTTTAATTCTCCCCCACTTTGCTATATGTAGTACTAGAACATTCTTTGTTAGTATGCTGAGATGCTCTTATGTTAGCTGCTTGCTTTTTTAGATTCATTTTGAATGCCGAAATTCATTTCCTTTTTAACATGAACCAGATACCCGGATTTCGCCCAGGGAAGATCCCGGAGAGTATTCTTCTTAATTATGTAGGTGAGGAAAGTGTTCAGAAGGCCACAGTAGAATCCATTCTGAACAGAACCCTCCCTCATGCGATGTCTACGGTATGGTTACTAATGATTGGGCCAGTCTGGTCTGGTTATTGTTCCCGAGCTTTGGCCTATACATTGTTAAGATTCAACTTTCTGATATTTGGTTGATCTTATTCTATAGGTAACCGGAAGAGCTTTGAGAGATTCAGTTCGGATAATCACCAAATTTTCCGATTTGGAAAAAAGCTATTCTTCTCTTAGCTCTCTTAGGTTGGTAAATATTACATCCATAAATATCATTTTCATATGCTCAAAATCATTCCTGTTAGATACTTGAGAGAGACAGGGAGAGGCTTTTAATAGGCGGCGAGACTTGCATTATTAGTATGCATATGCCTCTACCAGCAATGATACAAATGGTTATTAATTTGATTTGTTTTTGCAGTTACGATGTGATTGTAGATGTGGCACCTGAAGTCAAATGGATATCCGAGAACGGATACAAAAGCATGAAGATTGTCGTCGAAATAGACCATGACATAGAAGCTGAAAAAGCCTGTGAACAGGAAATAAAACGCCGCCACAAGTCCTTGGGCACACTCAAAATTGTAACTGACAGAGGACTACAGGTTACTCATTTTTTAGAAAAAACCCTTTCTTTATTCAAAATAGTATTAACCGTTGACGCTTTAACTTTCCTTGCAATCGATATTTTCGGTGTCAATTGTCTCATATTTGTTTAGAATACGAGTACGAAAGATGGTTATCATAGAGGTCTTATAACTTATGGAAGGTTCAAATATTTTCAGGTTGGTGATCTCGCAGTCCTTGATATATCAGCAACAACTATTGATCAAGATGAGTCTAATGTTCAAAAAGTTCCAGCTGCAGAGAGTAAAGGTCTGCCAATACGAGTCCAACTGCCCATTTTTTCGTTTTTACTGCACAAAGCATGTTTATGTCTACCCTAGTTTTATTTTATTCAATTCTCTCCAGAATGTCAAAATATGTCGATGGTCGGAATTGATATTAGAATGAATATTTGAAAAAGAAAATGCGAATTCTTTCGATTTACAAAGACTTGTTGAAAATTTCTGGCATTCGATCTCATTATGTCTCTATGTTTCCAATACTGTTTCTGCATATTGCATATCTGTTTACTAGCTGTTTTTCTTCTTTTTGTAGGTTTTCAGTTTGATACAGAAGATGATGATAAAGTACTTCCCGGTTTCCTTGATTCAATAATCGGTATTCGACAAGGTGAAACCAAGTCCTTTCCATATATATTCCCAGAAACATGGCAACAAGAAAATCTTCGGGGTGTTGAAGCTCAATTTACTGTGAGTTCCATTTTGTTTTATGGTTTCCAAGTTGTCATAGATTTTCTCATTTGCTAAGTTTAACGAAAAAGATAAGTTAAAGGAATTGACACGCAATGGTAATTGATTTGGTGTTAATGGAATTTATATGCAATGGTATGAAACTCTCATCTTATTACCTTTCTTGGTTTTCTTATAGGTTGAATGCAAAGAACTATTCTACAGGGATTTACCCGAGTTAAATGACTCTATCGCCGATAAGCTTTTTCCCGGTTGCACCGACTTAAACCAGGTTATCGATATGATATGAACTCACACACCATTATTTTCAAATTCTAAATCCGACAAATGCATTGACACAAACTTTTTCCGCCGCACAAATCTGCAGGTCAAGGAGTCGTTATTGCAAAAGTGCCAAGAAATGGAGCAAGCTGCGAAAGACCAAGCAACGGATAATGCAATTCTAGACCAGCTTTGCAAGGTTATTGACATACTGACGATTTTTAGTTTAATGTAATTTGAGGTCTCTCTTTGTCTTTTCCTAGAATACTAAAACTTTTACACCATGATGTTGAATCAGATGGTTGAGATCGATATTCCCCAATCCTTGTTTGAGGAACAAGGTAGGCAGCTTTATGGAGCTAGACTTCTAGAGATTCAGGTAAAAAAAAAAAAAAAAAACCATTTACCTGTTTATGTTTGTCTCTTGTCTGCTTTTTTCATTTGTTCATTATCTTGGCATTGGCAGGCGAATGTAAAGCTAAATGAACAACAGTTGGCTACTCTGTCAAGTCCTAAGGCGGTGAATGAGTTTCTGGAGAACCAGAGAGAGAACATAATAAACTTGATAAAGCAGAATCTCGCAGTAGGAGATATTTTCAAACGTGAAAATTTGCAGGTAATGTATATTGCTTCCAACTTTTGACATAATCGATATGATTGACTTGTAACTAATAACAATTGAACATCAAAATTCATTTTCAATATGTTCCTTCTCGGGTTTTCTATGTAGTTTTCAACTGAGGAGCTTGTGAAAGAGGTACAGAATTCGGTCGCCGAATTCAAACGACACAAGCAAGAATACGACGAGGAACGCGTGGGGGAACAGGTCCAGTATTCACTTCTTTTCTTTTACTTCCCTACACATTTTAAACTGAGCGAAACATGCTTCACTCTTCCTTGTTTTCCACTAGAAGATTATTTACTGCAGTGATGATATGATGATGTCCTTTTGAAATTGTTTAGGTACAAGATGTGCTAGAGGGTGCAAAAGTGCTTGAATGGCTTAAAGAACATGCAGATATTCAGTATGTAACTAGATAAACAGAAAAGAAAGAAGAAAATTCTGCCCTGGACCGAATCAGAGGTGCATTCGGATTAGGGGTGACTGTCAAATTGCAGACAAAAAGTAATATCTTCATTTATGCAGAATAGAATCTGGATTTGGTTGAGAGACTATGAGACGTAGGTTCTTTTAAAATATTAAGCAGTTCAATTTGTGATCAACCTTGTATCAGAACAAACATCTTTCAAAACATCAAGTTTTCCCGAGTACTAAGTTTGCTTTGGTCCTATATTGTTTTTTCTTTTTCATCATAAACATGAATATATAATCCTACTCTTTGGTGTCATAAGACTAAGTTCCCCAACTGTAAAAGTTTACCTTGTTGAAGATGGAAGGATCATGCAGGAGACATCTGAAGACTGTAATCAAGTCCAACTGTAACTGGAGAAGCAAAAAGTGTTAACACTATTCCCCTTCATCCACAAGAAATTTTAATCGCAATCACCTTCAAAATGCATTTGAATAAACTTCAGTCCCGTCCAAACATTCTCTCCTGCAATATCTGTCCTAACTTCATATACAGTATTTGCTGCTCTTCCAAGGTAAGGCTGCTTAATATCTAGAGCAGAAGGGGGGAAAAAAGCAAGACAAACATAAGATCACACTCGGTTCTTGTATGAAAAGACACCTCATTTCGGGAACTAGATAAGAAAAGGAGAAGAATCGAATCTTTTAATTTCCATATATGATGAGAATAAGTGGTTACCTCACTCATAATTGTCTCAACTGTATAATCTTGGGGAACAACAAACGATTGATGATAGATGTATGCAAAAACAGCCATTACCATCTGGAATACAACACATTAACCATATTTAACAGAAACAATGATACAGAAAACTAGCCACAGACAATATAGAAGGGAGATAAATTCAAAAACATGATAATTGATATGTAGAATATAAGGATGCCGTTATGTTTTAGAAATCAAGTCATGCAACTAGCAGCTTGCCTGGCAGTCCATTCGGTCGGTAAGTCCACCATGTCCAGGTATACTATCACCAAAATCCTGTGTAACCCGACATGAAGTTGGTCAACGAGGTTGGCAGGGGCATGAAAAAAGTTCTTCAGTTTTACTATTTAGACGGCACAATAGTAAACAACATGTTCACCTTAATCTTAAAAGCTCTCTTGAAACCACTTGCGAAAAAGCCTCCAAATGGTGCAATAATTGATGCAAATAGGCCCAGCCATAAAGCATGCCACTGAACTGGCAGAATTGCTATCTCTGTCCATGGCAACTGCAACATATTACCAAAAGTAAATTACTCAGCAGCTCATATTTTGTTAAGACAGATTAATGCTCATAATTCTAAGAACTCGGCCATGGATAGCATTGACTATACTGGGCTATTACAACTAGCGGAGCTTGTTAGTCCATTTTGTTCTTCTACATGCAAATTGTTAGGTACAGATGTTGCTAGTGCCATGAATTGTGACCAGTGAGACAACATCCCACAGTCAAGGAAAATTTATCAATGACATAAACATATTTGAAGGGCTTATTTCATTTTGGCTGCTTATCTAATTTGACCATTCATATTATTGTTTCTAGATGGCTCACTCACCCATGGTAACAACGGATAATACTCTGGCTTAAAAAGTGGACCAGGATCACAGTGAAGCCAACCGGTTGATAAATCCTGCATGCATTTAAGTCATATTATCATTATCAGAAAATACAAATTTTTTCTTGATTAAAGATGAATCTGTTCCATGATGTGTTACCTTCCTAGGACATGTCAGCCACTGAAAGCTACCATAGATATTTGCGAGCTGCATAAATGATTGTGAAGAATCTATGTCACCAATACATCACAGAACATAAGGTTGTTGAGAGATTCAACCCGGTTCCCATTGATAAATCAGATGTTGACAACATTTATTACTAGTTCTATTTTCAACACAATTCAGATAAATGGTTTCCCCCAGATGATAAAAAGCACTTTGTGATTAGACTCAATTGATGGATTTATAAACACCTATTTCAAGCACACACTGCATATCGTTTGCAGCATAAAAGGCTTATATCTCAAGAATTAAACTAACATAAATGGGACAAAAACGAACCAGGAATTAGGAATCTTTTTTTTTTCAGTTCTATCCAAAACAAGTTGAAGACTATGTCACACTAGCCAAGTAAAAATTCTTACCACAAATGCTGAGATTGTAGTTGCAACCGATGCACCAATGAAACCCTCCCACGTTTTCTTAGGAGATATCTTGATCAAAGGAGTTTTCCCAAAAAAGAAACCGAAGAAATATGCTGCAACATCATTGACAGCAATTAGTGATGCTGGGAGAAGGAACCTGCATAAATGAAACAAATCAATTAATCAGCAATTAATTATGGCCCGTATTATATATGGGAGTGCCAATAAAATTAATTGAGCAACTAAAATGTTATTTCGTTTTGCAAATTACCAGAAGATGCCTTCAAAAATGTTGGCCACAGTAAATGCAGACTGAGTGAAAACAACAATGAGAATCATGTGTGTCCATGCAAATTGCCCAAATTGATACTTGTACATCTTCTTCTTTAGTGTAAGAATGAACCACATGAAACCTGAATCCAAAACAAATTGAAACCCTTTCAATTCCGAAGAGAATATAAGTTCAGTAGTTCTCAGATCGTTAAGATAATCAGGGAAATGGAGATAACAAGGGAATGCAGGTTACTATTCTGATTGACTCAAATTCCAGAAAACTGAAAAGTAACACAAGAGTTAAATTTCTAGACAGCCAGGCAAGTTAATAGACACTATTATAATTCAAAAAGAGCAAGCACAGACAATCAAGATGAAATTGTTCAGGGGCTTATATGCACAGGGAACAGGTGTCTTGCTCAAAATCGAAATAAATACAAACCTGCTATGTATGAGAAATAACAAATAACCATCTGATACTTGATGAGCCTACTCACAAGCCTGTAGAAAATTTTATCTGAAGTTACTGTATTCACGAGCCGGTGACTAAGAATGCGACCATATACAAAGAGCATAGCCGTAAAGTAGAAGTGCCTGCAAGGACATAAAACGCGACCAGATATCAATCTTTTTAGGTGCTTACCACAACAAGAAACTTGCATCATAATCATTCTTACCAATTCAAGAGCCTGAACCCCGGCAGGTGTTTATCTTCATGAGCTTTTCTGAGTAGATTGAAGAGCTCCCTTGCCATGAATATTTGGATAATAACAACCATGGCCAATACATAAAGATGACCCAAATAGATAACCAGGAGGAAGAACCCCAGCATCCACAGAGACGAACAAGCTCGAATCCACATTGACCGGTATTTGTTATGATCATTTACTAGTAAAAGATGTCCGTTTGTTTTGCTCTCATCAGCCGGAAACTGCTTGCAAAGAACACCATCATCAATCATCATGACACTTTCACCACTCAAGGAGAAAACAGAAAGAAAAAGGTATCTTAGCACTTAAAAAAGCACAAATGGCACAACATAACATGCATCCGAACTCGCCACAGATGTTCAGTTCCCAACCAAGTTCTGAAATTCATGATACGAATAGCACAACACAGTCCAAAATCTGCTTCTAACTTATATGTTTCATTCACTCATTCATATGCAAATCCATACGAAAAGCACCTACAAACATGCCTGAACTATGCCAAGCAACAAAGATAGAGAGAGACGGGATATGAAAATAAGCATATATTTCTGTAGTAATAGAGTACGAACCTCATTGGACCGTCTTCGGTGCCGAGCTCGAGCACTAGTAGGTGTAGATAGTGCACTGTTATCCTTTTGCATGTTTCTTTTATTATTATATAGCCTTATGACAACCTTTGAGACAATATAAACAGACCCTGCATACCAATCAGGCAAAGAAATGTGAAGCAAACATACACACGAAAGAAACCACTGCAAAGGATGCAATTTTTAGGAATAAAATTAGAGTAGCAGGTATTGACCCATTTACATATTTATTTGATTAGATTTCTTCCTCTGTTTCTTAAAAAACTGAAAGGGAAATTCAACTCACTGCTCTTTCTTATATCTGTGTTTTCAACTTTCTTTCAAGAATCTCAAAAACGTATACTACTGAAACACAACATTTTCAACATAATAGAAAATGAAAACAATAAAATGCAAATCGATTACAATACACAAAGAATCAAGGTGAAGCCTTACGGTTATGATGAATGTGAAAGGTTTAGACGTCCTTGATTGCAAACCCAGAAATTGTGAGGGATCAAAATGGAAAAAGAGAAAAAGAAAGAAGGAAGTGAAAGAATGTTATTATGGATTTGGCTGTTCCACCGATTCATGGGACAGGAAACAAAAGAGAGTGAAAGAAGAAACATGAACAAATTCTACTCTTCTTTTTTGCAACTCCATCCGTTAGACAGCCACGTGGATTCCTCCATTCTAGTGGCCACGTGTTACTTCATCTCTAAACTGTTCTGGCCCAACATGATTCAAATGGGCTTAAATCACCGATCAAGTCTGAAGCTAAATAATATGATTTTTGAAGATGGGCCTTTTGACTAATCAGAATAGTATCATTTTTAAGGGTCCCTTTAGATGAGTGTTTATCTCAAGTGTGATGCGTTTAGTTATCGTTATAGTATTTAATTTCATAATCACTATTACTTTTACACTAATTATAAATAAATACACAATCCATCCAAAGAGAATCTACATTTAGATTGTGGGTCCAAAGCTTTCTCTGATCTATCCTTTCTTTGGATTTGAAGATATGGTGATTCATTGCTTTAACTTTAATAGTCGTATCTTATGTGCCATTATCTGAACTTTGATATTTTGTTGCGTTTCCTTTTTATATATGATAATTACCATCCAAATTGAAAGAAAAACAAATGGGAAATGCTTCAAACTTTCGAACATATTCGACCATAAATAGGTAAGTAAAATTAGTTTTTTTCCTTGTAATTTTTATAGATTTGAGTTTATAAGAGTTTGATTTAGTTAACTTATGTACCAACTTGTAAAAGTGTTAAAGTTTTGAAAAGTTATCATTGTTGATTTCTTGAAGAATTAGGTGTGAAATTGATATATTTTAAGCTTGGATTATGAAAATGACTAAATTGTAAATTAATCTAACTTAATTATTAACTTTGTTACATTAGAGACCAAATTGAATAAATTAAAATCTATCATGAAATTATGTTATAAATAGAAAATATAAAGTCCCTAATGAAAGAATGTGAAATCGGATTCTAATTCGAAACTAGGAATTAGAAGTTATGGTTATTTCGAATTCAGAGACTAAATTGAATAAAATGTAAAATTTTAGGAGTATCGTAAAATGAGTTTGTATAGATTTATTCATGTCATAGCATAATATGAAAACAGTTAGTATTGATCGAATGTATAAAATAATTGTATAGATCAAAAATTAGATCAAAGCGGAGTTAATCGATGAAAAACTAAAATTATTTATTAGTCCCTAAATAATCAACTTGTTTGATGTTTTGATTAGGTAAATTCATATGGAACTTACTATTTCACTTTGTATTATATGTGTATGCTTGTGTTTAATTTAGTATAAATATTTGTATATAATTGAAATATCATGGAATTTGATACAACTGGCTAATAATGGACTAAATTGGACTACTTGTAATGTTGGTTATTATTTAATAATACAGGATATAAATGTGTAAACATGGATGATTACATGATATGGAACCATCTTATGTGACCCCTTTATAGGATATGTTATATAAATATAAATGATTACAGGGTTGATATTGAAATATGTGAAAACTTGATGCCCGTGTGAACTTAGTAAAAGTTAAGATACGATTGGCATGTCAGTAAAGTTTTGTGTGCGCTTGTACGGGATATATCACAGATGTTAATGAGATCCAACATTCATTGTGGGTTCTTGGATATTATGTGACACAGGTTTAGCTCGGATGAATAACCTGATATGTTTGATATAGGTTTAGCTCGAACGAGTAACCTGATATATATACTTAGCTCAGACGAGTAATTGGTAAGGTGTATTTTACCCTTGTATCTGAGTCTATTTACTAGGTTTCATAGGGCAAAATGATATGAGATTGAAAATTGGAAATGTGATGAAATAGACTTGATATTCAAATTGAAAAATCATTGAATGGATTGAATTATAAATTATATATTCTTATGGTTGTTGATAGCAAAGGTGATTGAATTGAATCATGTAAACTTGGTATAATCTTATGATTTATTGAATGAAATTGCCATTTTGATAGGTTACATGAAAGTAACATGAATTAGAATGCTAAGTTACATGTAGCATCTAAAGTTCATGTTATAAATATTTGCTCAACTTGTTGGTGTTTTTAGTGCCATGTTCTAACCAAAGTTAGGTCAAACTAAGGTAGCTTTAATGCTTATTGTAAAAATAAAGTGAGCGTAGTATTTTCCATTTGAACTTACTAAGTATTCTAAATGCTTACTTCTGTTGTTTCCTTCCCTTGTAGATTGTCACATTGTGGAACTTGTCGAGCCAAATCAGCTAAGAGGCATGCACTATCAACAGACAGTAGATTTGTGTCTATTTTGAGTTTAGACATTGTGGTATGTATATAGTAGTATCTTTTTGAGTAAATGGTCAAAGTTGATGCCTTTGTGATTAATGATCATAAGTTTTTGGTGCGGTTTTGAATGCCATAGGTTTTAGTTGGAATATCTAGTTGGATGAATGAACTTATAAATGTATATATATATATATATATATATATATATATATATATGTATAATTAAACATGTTATATAGTATGGTATGTGCTTGATCATTTCAAGTCAAGTTTATTAAGTTGCTTGGTTCTTAATTGCATATTGAACATGTTTGAGATGGTAAATGAAATGATTAATGCATGAATGATTGAATTGGAAAATTGGTTAGGTCTAAATGATGAATGTGTATTGAATGTCATGTTAAATGATTGATTGAAATTGTAATGAACTTGTTTGGCATGTTCTAGTTTGGTAGGATTGCTAGTTGGTTGTTAATGTTGAAATGTTTTGGTTTGAAGTTATGGAATAGGTATCAAAATGTGCATTTTGCCAAAAACAAGGGCCACGTCTCGATGACTAACATCCCACGTCGTAACATTGGCTAACAGTGAAATGACATCGCGATGTCGATATGCATGAAGTTACGACGTGACTTACTGTGTTGACGACATCACGACATGAAAATTGTGAGGTAGTGACATTGGCACGAGATTTTTCAAAATTTACAATTTCGTTTTGTTTCATGCTCGAGTTAATAAAAGAGCTCTCGTAAGCTCATATAAGACCCGAAAATGATTGTATAACATAAATTGAATGTGATTAATGCTTAATTACATGTGTAAATGATTAAATATTACCTAAATGACTTAAAACCTTACAAATAAAAAAATTAAAATGAACTATTTAAATGAGTAATTAAACTGAAAGTACATTAAAACAAAATCAAAAAAATCAAAAGTAACGCCAATATTTAAAAGGGTAAACTGCATCAACTTTTTTTGGTCACCCAACTATCAACTTTTTTTAATTTGGTCACCCAACTAATTGAAATTGTTTTTCTATCCATTTGTGTTAAGTTCCATTAAATCTCTTATGAGAGGGTGACATGATAGTTAAAAATAGAATAATAACAAATTTAGCCCTTAACTCTTACATATTATATCAATTTAGTCATAATTTTAAAAAATTAACCCTCAAAATTTATAAATGGTCTCAATTTAATCCTTAAAGTTTACCTTCCTCTTCTGTTTCTCCCACCACCACTACCATCGTTGCCTCCACCTCCACCCTTCTCCAAAAAAAGCCTTCTTTTTTTGTTTCTATTTAAACCTAATTTATTGTTAAAATTTGAATAACTAAAGTTATTTGTGCTCAAAATATGTGCTACTATTTAACGATAAATTAGGTTCAAATAGAAAGAAAAAAGAGAAGTTTTTTTTCGAGAAAGGTGGAGGAAGTAGAGGTGGAGGCAATGATTGTAGTGGTGGTGGGAGAAGTGGAAGAATAAGGTAAATTTTGAGGATCAATTTGAGACAATTTGTAAATTTTTGAGGGTTAACTTTTTAAAATTATAACTAAATCGATATAATATGTAAAAGTTGAGGGCTAAATTTGTTATTATATCGATTTTTTAACTGTTATGTCACTCTCCCATCAAAGATTTAATGACACTTAATCGAAATGGACCCAAAAAAATCTCGATTAGTTGGGCGACCAAATTAAAAAAAATTGATATTTGGTTGGCCAAAAAAGAAAATAAACAATAGTTGAGTGACCAAAAAAATTGAACTATAGTTAGATGACCTGTGATGTAGTTTACCCTATTTAAAAAAAAGGTTAGCTTTTATGTAAATAAATTATCACGAGGTTTAAAAAGTAAAAACACCTTTCATTGGAGATTGTTTTTATCCACTAAAGCTGAAAGTAACTCATGCTAAGTTTTCTTCTTTTTGCTTTTTGGATATTTTTAATTTATTCAAGAGTATTTTTTAAGCCGATAATGATGTCCATGCAATTTTGTTTTTAATATCTTGTAGTTTAAATTGATTTTTATATATTATTTAATTCTTTGTAACTATATATTTTTTTGTAAGTATGGGCACATATTAGTTTCTTGAAATATGAAAATACCAATTATTGACAATTAATGGAAGAAGAATAGCTACAAGTCACTCTTTTAATTATGATGTAGAAAGAAAACTAGATGTTGAACCAGATGTGTTGTTTAAAATTATAATTGAAAGAGTTAGTTCAAAGAAAAGTTGTGCATTTTTTATTGATGAACCGAGAGGTACGTGTACAACATTTATTTTTTAAGCTTTACTTGCATATGTGAGATCAATGCATATGATAACTTTAACTATGACATCTAATGTAGTTACAACAATAATATTTGAGAGGTGAACAACATATTTACAATTTGGTTTGTTATTAAATCTAAAGAGATAGAATTTTATGATTTATTTAAATAAGATGTAATTGTAGAGTTATTACGTAGAAGGTCTCTAATTAATCTTATGGCAAAAATATTTGTATTGAAAAAGTTGTTTTAGAGATATTATGGATAGTATAAATTTTTTTTAGGAAAAGTAATTGGTTTTGGAAGTGAATTTCATCGAGTGTTATCCCAAATGGTAAAAATTAGATCACGTGGATGTGCAAAAATTAAAGAAAGAATCAATGATAAAAATTGCATATCTTAAGAGTACACTAATGTAAACATGAATGTATATTTAATAATAAATTACTTAAATGAAATTATATGATATTACAATTTTATTTTAATAATAAATTTTAGAATTCATGCTAAATTTATATTTTAAATAACATTCTTAATATTTTTATTGAAATTTATTTTATATTTATATTTTAATAATAAAAATATAGATTATAATTTATAAATATTCAGTATCACATATTTTATAATATAAAGTATGAATATTTTAATAATACAAATATAATTTTTTTAATCAAATATAAGTATTTTTCAAATGCTGCTTTAATCCCTCTAACTTCTATGTGCCACTATAACCCACATACATGCGAATTAAGTTTTTAATTAGGCATTAAATATTGCTATATGTAAGGTAAGATAATTATTATAAGATAAATTTCAATTTACAAAATACAATGTTTTATAATATTTTGTTCTAACAAATATAGTTTATTTTATTGAAAATAATTTTTTAAAAACTTATCAAAAAAATATATAAACATTTACGTAAAATTAACCAAATACTAGAAGATATCAATTTTATTTTTCAAAAATCAAAATATTTTTCAGAAATTATTTTTAATGAAACCAACTAAAATTTAGTGGGAACGTTTGAAAATAATTCAAAATGCCCAATTAAACTATCAACTTTATTAATTTTCTTAAAAATTCAATTTTTAATATAACTATAAATATATATTCAAATAATTATAAAATAGAATTAAATTAATATAAAATAGACCGATAAAATTAGTACATAAGACTAAAAACCACGTAATAAATGCAAGTACTGAAAAATCAAATCTTCAACTTTTGCGAATATTATCCGAAGAAGTCATTCACGCTATATGGTCTCTAAAATGTTAAACGATGGATATATTTGTAATTTTGAGCTGATGTAAACAAGGACAAATGTCATGTGAGGGATTTGAGTGGTGAAAAATGTCCCCTAAACATTACTCCATCCAAACCTCATAAAGGGTAAATTCTATAAATAGTCACTTAATTATGTCTATATTTTAATTTTAGTCATCTAAATTTTAAATTTTTTAACTTGAGCATTAATGTTTAAACTTATTCAGTTTTTATCATCTACCGTTAAATTGATAATGAAAAACCTTTTTTTAATTGGTATAATAACACATTTTAGTTCTCATTACTTATATATTCTATCAATTCGATTTTAATTCTAAATAATTCAATAAATGTAACCCTTCACATTAACAAATTCTATCAATTTGATTCCCAAACTTCTTAATCAAAGCTTTTAGCTTTTAAAACAAATGAATTTCACGCCTATAAATTTGTAAAACCCAAAATAGAAAAATACATTTTTCGATAAAAAAAACTATGATATATGTTTATGTTTTACATTGAACCAAGTATGGTGTGGACATATGACACTTACGTTTTGGACCATTAGCTTTTCGGTTTTGAGTTTAATGGACTTATATTTGTCTTCGGTTTTAATCTTTAAAGAAGTATAAGCATAATATATATAAGTTAAATTTGATGTATTTATAGTATAATTTATGTATTATCAATAAATTATACGATAATACATCATTTAATATTTTAAAAAATAAATTAATTTATAATTACTTAATTTTATTTTGATTGATGTGTCATCATTTGATTCATTAGTAATGGATAAAAATAAAATTATATACTCTTGGTGTACCACCGAGTATAAATAAACATGTATAGAAAAATTATTAAAATCATCTGATAAAAAGTCCAATTACCCCTTGTGGTTTGAAAAATACGAAATCACTCTCCTAAGGTTTGATGAAAAATCCACTACTGTCATATATTTATTAAATGAGTTTGAAATAAAAGAACAATTTTACCCTTTATTAATTAATCATTATTCTATTTATTTTTGTTATCTTCCATCTTTATATTCAATAATATTCAATTAAAAATAATAAAAATTTAATTAGTCACAAAAAATATTTTAATTATTATTAAATTAAAATATAAGGTGCACTATATCCTAACTATTTGTTTTATTGGAGAATTTTTTTTTCTTTTTTGGATTTTACAAATTTATAGACGTGAAATATCTCTATTTTAAAAGTTAAAAGCTTTGGTTAGGAAGTTTGTGGATCAAATTGATAGAATTTGTAAATATGAAGAGTTAAATTTAATGAATTATTTTAAATTAGGATCAAATTTGTTAGAATATGTAAATATTGAAGACTAAATGTATTATTATACAAATTAGACCAAAATAAGAATGAATTCACACGTTAATGCCTAAATTAAAAAAATTAAAAGTTAAGTCAGGATTTGTATAATTTAGCTAAAGCAAAAAACAAAGAAAATAAATAATCTCTTTTCTCATTTGTCCCCATCCTTTTTTTATATTATAGATTTTTGAGACAAAACATGTAACAACCCCTACCCGTATCCGTCGCCGGAATAGAGTACGAGGCATTACCGAGAAGCACGAAACACTTATAGATAATTTAAATACATTTTCATAACAACTTGTCTCGATTTCATACTATTTCGTATTTAAGCTTTATTCACTAAAGTATTTGAAATATCATCTTTATGCAAATAACTCACATGAGGTACATAATTCCGTAGTTATAAATGAACACTTTTATCAAACATATTCCATGTTCTTATGTATATCATAGTCTCAAATTTACATGTATCAATTACCATCACTTCCTATTTATTTGAGACAAATACGTGTAACAATTCATAAATATGCAATTCACTAACTTTTCCGCCAATTACGATTTAAATTGCCAAATCACTTAATGAGCCCAATTTCAGTGTACACTAAGATCTATCATATAAATTTGGATATACGTATTCATCAATAAATTTAATGTACTGAGATATCATCATCTCTTATTTCCACATACATTTACTTTCCACATTTATGAATTCAAATAGCATATACAAGACATACCAATGTATTTGAGCACGTTTTCATGATATTTCATTTCGAACTCAGATTATTTCATACTAGAAGTTTTCTCATTAACTCATTTGGAATTCCAATTCATACGGATAATACACTCAAGGCGTAGAAATATATAATTACAAATGAACTCATTCATCAACCAAGTTTTATGCTCATGTCTCATCAACTCGTATTTCCTTATGTCACATAATTCTATGTAATACTTATCAAACTTCTTCAAATTAATGAACATCTTATGGAATTGGTGCACTTGAGGTATACACCGAATTTCACTGATAATCATTGATGCCATAGCATAGCTATGGTCTTTTCACTAGAATGCCATAGCTCAGCTATGGTCTTACATCTTATACACATATCACACCGATGTCATATCCCAGATATGGTCTTACACAGAAATCACTTGTCACTTGTAGCCGAAGCTATCACTATTCACTGATCAGGTAGCCGGAGCTACCATTTTTCACTGGTCAAGTAGCCGATGATCAGGTAGCCGAAGCTACCACTTTTTACTTGCCATTTGTCCTTGATCAGATAAGTGTAGCCAAAGCTATCACTTATCACTTTCATTTGTCCTTGATCAGATAAGTGTATTTGAAGCTATCATTTATCACTTTCACTTATCTTGATCGGATAAGTGTAGCGGAAAGCTATCACTTATCACTTTCATTTATCCTTGATCGGATAAGTGTAGCCGAAGCTATCACTTATCACTTGTTGCCATGGTCCAACCATGGTCTTTTCCTTCAATTCATCTTGTCATTGAATTGTAATGCTCAATTTGATCATTTATTCAATTTTCATGTTTTTACATTATTCGCGATTTTATCATCAATACATATAAAATAACACATCATGAAATTCATAAAATTAACAAATGGTCACTAAAATTTAGTTATACAAACTCACAAGTACGATTTTTGTATTATAACGATATTCATAATTTCATAATAAATATATTCCAAATAAAACATTATATCATTTCTAATTCAACATTTATCGATTACAATCGGGCATGTGATCAATTTATACACGAGTCATTCATATATATATGTATATTTTTCCTCCTCCTCCTCTCCATCCACATCCTTAATATAAACAACACACTTGCAAGTAACATCATCCATAATTTTCACTATTTACTTATGTGAATATTCAAGCTGTTCATTTGTGTCATAGTCACTAAATTATTTTTATCTTGAGCTACAGAACTCCAAATTAAGATCCATAAATTTTCCCAGAAACTAGACTCATATGTTTTCTTACCATAAAAATTTCATAATTTTTGGTTGGGCCAATTAATACAGTTTATTCATTGAAGTCTCCCCTGTTCTGCTGTCTGACAGTTCCGACCCTTCTTCACTAAAAATTAATTATCTCCTCCTACTAGATTCGAATGATGTTCCCGTTTGTTTATTTTGAAAATAGACTCATTCAGGATTCTAGACATATAAATTTAAGTCCCTAATTATTTTTCTTCAATTTTTTATGATTTTTCAAAGTCAGAACAGGGGAACCCAAAATCATTATGACCTTGTCTCACAAAATTTATTATATCTCATGATTTACAATTCCATTGCTTACATAATTTATTCTATAAGAAACTAGACTCAATAAGATTTAATTTCATATTTTATTCATCCTCTAATTCTATTTCTACAATTTTTGGTGATTTTTCAAAGTTAGACTACTGCTACTGTCCAAACTGTTTCAGTGCAAAATGTTGATTTCCATTTTGTCCCAAATTTCACAATTCATACAATTCAGTCCTTGGTCAATTAACCCCTCAATTAAGATAATTTTCTCAATTAATACTTTTCCTATACATTAGAAGTTATTTCATAACTATTGAAATCCAGAATTTCCACATGAAACTTTAACTTCAAACTCTTTTACAATTAGGTCCTAAACATTCACTTTCTATTCAATTCTTTCAATAAAATCAGCATATAAACAATTTAAAGCTCTAATTCCATGCCAAATCATCATATAGTTCCAGCATATATTCATAGAAACTTTCAAATTCTCTCATAGAATTAAAAACTAATGAATTCAACAAGTGGACCTAGTTGTAAAAGTCACAAAAACACAAAAATTTCAAGAAATAATCAAGAATTCAACTTACTTGAAGTAAAAATATGAAAAACCAGCTTGAAGGAACTCTTCCATGGTGTTTTTGCTGATGAGAATGCAGAAAAATAAAGAGGAATCTAGATAATTCCACTTTAGTCCTAGCTTTATTATGTAAATTTTGCAATTTTCCAATTTTTCCCTTAATTCTCCTTATTTTCTTGCTGATTTCATGCCTTGCCGTCCAGCCCAAAGAGACTTTGGGTTTATTTGCCTTTTAAATCCTCTTTCTTTTATCATTTAAGCTATTTAATTATTTCCCACAATTTTGCATTTGATACAATTTTGTCCTTTTTGTTCAATTAACTATCAGAACTTTAAAATTTCTTGACGAAACTTTAATACTAACTTATTAACGCTCCATAAATATTTATAAAAATATTTATGGCTCGATTTAAAATTCTCGAGGTCTCAATACCTCGTTTTTTTTATTCTAATTATTTTAATATTTATTTTTAGTACACTATTCACTATTTCAAAATTTTTTTTTTCCTAACTTCACATTTAACTTATACTCACTAAATTAATAATATTTCCTACTTATTTGTCGGATTTAGTGATCTCGAATCACTGTTCCGACACCACTGAAAATTAGGCTGTTACAAAACATGATTATGGGTGAAAGATATATATTAAAATATAGTCCACATGTTTTTGAGTCAATCAAATGTTGCACATCCAAAACATTAGTCAAACTTTCATTTCCATTACTTTTGGTATGGGATTTTCTAAGCACCACTTAATTAATCAAATCTTTCTTTTTAAATCTCTAAAGTGCACAAGTTTTTCCATTATAAAATTTCACTGAGACTATAACTATTCCCCCACTGTCTTTTCTCTTCTTGCTCCATGCAATGGAAATTATTTAGTCACAACAAAGTTTAACATAAATTAAATAATGACCAGACAATTCACATGACACATCTTATGTGAATATTTTGTTATTGTAAATAAATCAAAAAAAGAATGTAATATATAGTCTTTATAAATCCCACTTATTTAACATCAAATTTAATTGGAGCTAATATAATTATAAAGAGGAAGATGTAAAAGAAATTATAATAATAAAAAAAGTGCATGGATATGTTTGGGAAAATCTAACAAAACAAGAAAAAAGACCCATGCAAGAGTTTTAATTATGACAGCAATATGTAGAGCTACTAATAAATACCAATCTCAGCTTTTTGCATGTTAATGATTTATATGTGTAAGCTAGAGATTAGAGACACCAACTGTAAGTGTTGCATTCGTGATGCCACCTATGCAACTATCACCCTTCTTTGTCCCCTTTCAATGCCTTCCTTTTCCTATTACCTCACCACCCATTTCTTTATTAAAACTCTCCAATATTTAGGTTATTTGTTGAAATCAACTTAATTCTAGCTGGAGCTTATTTGATATTATAACTTTTTATGTATAACAATTATGAAAATAGAATTTTATTTACGAGAATTTATTTTATGAACTCATTTTATTATATTATTCATAATTTATTTCTAATTACTTAATAATATTTTAATAATTTTTTTATATCATTAACACATAATTTTAGTAATCGGTTGAAATTTAAAGTAAAATAATTTCACTTCATTAACAGTTAACACTCCTCGTTATCTCTTTTTATTAAAAAACAAAATCTCAGTTGGGGGGCAAACAAGTAAATTCATTACGATAGACATTGATGTAGTGCCATCATCGTAAATAATCCAGAAAACACGGGTACTTATCCATCAAAAGAATTTGTCTGGACATCGGATATATTAGTGGGTCCCACACTCTGCATTTTCCACTCCTCTCCTCTGTATCTAATTCTAAGCTTCTCTCACTCTCACAAACTTGCTCTCTGCGAATATCAAAGCTTTAGATCTGAAGGAGAAAAAAAACACCCAGAAATCTTTGCTGAAAGGAAGATCTGGGTATGCCTTAATTTTTCTTCTTTCGGCTTCTTTGTTTTCTTTGCTGCATTTTCAGCTGTTCTGATCTTGATGTTAAACAAAGTATGCTTTTTGTTGGTAGCATTAAGGGAGATCTAGAGTGTTTTCGGAGTTGTTCTTGCACTTGTTTTTCCTAAATGTGTGTTGTTTTATTTGGAAAATTTTAAGTTTTGGAGCTTGGATTTTGTTAGGTGAATAATGAGAAATGAGTGAATTTGTGAGGTTGGGTTTTTATTGTTCAAGCTGATTGTTTGGTTTTAGTGAATCAAAGTAAGAATTTCTTTGATTGTTGATCGAGGAATGTGGGGATGAGGGAGTTCAACACTTTTTTTAATGCTGAGTTGTTGATGATTTTGCTACAAGTTATTAAAGACTTATTTCTCCACTTTTGTAAATTTTTCAGTGTTTGAGAAGCCAAATTTTCTACTAGTATGCTTCAATGGTTGCACCTTTGTGCAATTTATGTCACTGATTAAGTCTTTTCTTTAAACTTCTTCTTTAGTGTTACCTGAATTTAAAAATACTTCCCATTAGTCCGCTTGTTGCAGTTCCTAAAAAAACAATAAATAAGAGGCATTATCTAGTCTGTTTGCTAAATGCCATAGTTGCACCATACGTTGTATACTCCTTTGAGGTTCTTTTATACCATTTCAATATGTCAATGCCTTAGCAATTGATGTCTTTATACATTGTAGATTTAAATCTTTTATTGCCATGATATTCTTTAGTTACTACTGTAATTCTTGAAGCTTCTCCTAACTTAATGGTTTGCCATTCTTTCGATTTTTTCTATTAGGTATTCATGTCATTTAATCTTGTACAGTACTGTTTCAAGCTGGTCAGTGAGATGTATATATTGTTCTTTAGTCCTAGTTTGTTATTTTCACGTATGCTTCCAGATTCAAAGGAAAATTGTGTTAAATGTCTATTAAATGGTTCCCCTGGTGCAGGCTAGTTTGACGTGGTAGAGTCAATGGCAGTAACGGAGGCAGAAAATCCTCTTGTAGGAGAAATCACTTGCGGTTCTTTACTGCAGAAATTGCAGGTAATGTGGCTTTTAAGTTGGTTCCCTCCCTTAAAATCTTTGTTTCTAGTACTCGTCTGTGGAATATAACTGGTAAAATGTTCTGCAAATTGATTGTAGGAAATTTGGGATGAAGTTGGTGAAAGTGACGAAGAGAGAGACAAGATGCTTCTTCAGATAGAACAAGAATGCTTGGATGTATACAAGAGGAAGGTTGAACAGGCTGCAAAATCAAGAGCGCAACTTCTTCAGGCCTTGTCAGATGCTAAGCTTGAGCTTTCAACTCTTGTATCAGCTCTTGGGGACAAAAGTTTCATTAGCATTGTGAGTGCTCACTTATTTCACCCTATATTCAAAGTTACTGTAGATAATAGGATGTCATTACTCCTTTATATGCAAATTAATGCTGTTTACAAGTTTCCCATAAAATATTGTTTGCTGCATTCCTCATTAGTGCTTTGGGTTTGATTACAGCCTGAGACGACATTGGGAACAATCAATGAACAACTTGCTGCTATTGCACCAGCACTCGAGCAGCTGTTGAAACAGAAAGAGGAGAGAGTTAAGGAGTTTTCTGATGTACAGTCTCAGATTCAGAAGATATGTGGGGAAATTGCTGGGAATGCCAGTGAGCAGACAGGTGCTCCAGCAGTGGATGAGTCTGACTTGTCCCTGAAGAAGTTGAATGAATATCAAGTAAAGCTTCAAGAACTTCAAAAGGAGAAGGTACATCTATTTCCCTGAATATCCTGGTTTCTAGTCTTTACATGGATCACTCACTGACTTATTCGCATTGCAGAGTGATCGACTGCATAAAGTCCTTGAATTTGTCAGCACTGTGCATGATCTCTGTGCTGTCCTTGGAATAGACTTCTTTAGTACTGTAACTGAAGTTCATCCGAGCTTAGATGACACTACTGGTGTGCAGTCCAAAAGCATCAGCAATGACACGCTATTGAGGTTGGCCGAGACAGTCTCAGCTCTAAATGAAGATAAGAAACAGAGGCTTCATAAGGTATCTTTGTTGTATGTAGCAGTTCTTTTCATTCCCCTTTTTTTTCCCTGTTCAAAAATGTACTACCCATTTTTCTTCTTGATGCTTTGCTACTTGAACCATTGCACATTGATATAAGGAGTTATGGAACCATCTTTATAGTGGATATGGATATATGAGTTCATATATTCTTCTTCACTTCATGCCTTTGTTCCAATAAATGAAATTACAAGGTTAACGTTTTTCCCCTTTTGACAGCTTCAAGAGTTAGCAACTCAGCTAATTGATCTTTGGAATTTGATGGACACTCCTGAAGAAGAAAGAATATTATTCGACCATGTCACCTGCCACACCTCTGCATCAGTTGATGGAGTGACTGTTCCTGGTGCTCTTGCTCTGGATCTGATTGAGCAGGTAAATCAAGTTTCTCAATTGGTGTCCAAGTTTGATAGAGAACAGTTGCTTACTTATTTTCATTTCCTTTTGTGCTGAAGGCGGAGGTTGAAGTTGAAAGGCTTGATCAGCTAAAAGCAAGCAGGATGAAGGAAATTGCCTTCAAAAAACAAGTGGAGCTTGAGGAGATATTTGCCCGTGCTCATATAGAGATAGATCCAGAGGGTGCTAGGGAGAAAATTATGGCTCTGATTGATTCTGGGAATGTTGAGCCTACTGAGTTACTAGCTGACATGGATAATCAGATAGCTAAAGCAAAAGAAGAAGTCCTTAGTAGAAAAGAAATATTGGATAGGGTTGAAAAATGGATGTCAGCTTGTGAAGAAGAAAGTTGGCTTGAAGACTACAATCGGGTATTTTTAATCTCTCCTCAACATTTCTCTCTCTGGCTTCTCTTTCCCACCCCTATCTCCCTTGTTGGTGGATTTATCGATTTGGATTGAAGATTAGGAAATAGAAAAGAATATTCCGGCCATAATATTGTTGTCCAACCTGTTATACTAACATGATACCTTTAAGAATCTTGGCCTGAGTGCTGTGGCCTGAGCCTTAATGCTGATCCTTGAATCCCTCATCTTATTCCAATGTTCCCTGATAAATGTTTTGGACTCTTAAAATATTAGTGACTGCATCAGCATTCCTAATATTGCTCATATCTTACTACCTCTAATGACATTGAGTGTTACGCTTCTACTAATATTTTCTTGCTGAGACAGGACGAGAACAGGTACAATTCAAGCAGGGGCGCACACTTAAATCTCAAGCGTGCTGAGAAAGCTCGGATTCTGGTCAACAAAATTCCAGGTAGGGCCATCTAGAATCATATTTACAGGATGATGATTCATATGCCATTGGTAGATATTGTTTGCATTTGCATGTGCATTTCACCTTGAACCATCGTTAGCAATTCATTTTCTGGTCTTAAAGTTTCTTCTAATCTATTTTTGATTAGGTTCAATAGAAAATATTCCCTACATTTTCCTTTTTACCAATCTAGAATGTGGTAATCAAATAAAAAAAAGAATCTCAAAGATGAAGGTTCTATTGAGGATAAAATTAATGTGAATTTAGGCGTTCAAAATACAGCAATTGCATGGGATTCCAATATTAAGAGATGAAATTTTCCCTGAAGTCTATAATTCCTAGTTTCCATCCATTGATGGTATGTTTGCCTTAACATTTATGAGATAGGGGAGAATTGTTATAATGCTACCACATTAGATCTGCATATCATGCATGTATGGCCTGAGTTCTTATTTTCCTCTCTAATCGGTTTTATTGGCCTTTGGTAGGTATGGTTGACACTTTGGTTGCCAAAACTCGGGCTTGGGAAGAAGATCGCGGCATATCATTTTCATATGACGGTGTTCCCCTCCTTGCTATGCTAGATGAATATGCCATGCTCAGGCAAGAAAGAGAAGAAGAAAAGCGAAGGCTTAGGGTAAGGTTTTGATTCATTTTAGTTCTAACTGTATAACTTAAAGCATGACCTAGATCTAGATAGGAAGAAGGTAAACTCAAAAAAGAGTTTTCAGCTAAATGTCTCTTGCTTTGCATGTAGACAGTGTCCTTTTTCTTTTTTTCCTTTTACTTCTGCTAAATATGGTTTAACTTATGGACCTGCAGGATCAGAAGAAGTATGGTGAGCAGCAAAACACGGAACAAGAAGCCATCTTCGGTTCAAGGCCAAGCCCTGCTCGACCATCTGGTACAAAGAAGGTGGTGGGTCCTCGAGCAAATGGAGGAACCAATGGAACCCCTAGCAGACGGTTGTCTCTAAATGCTACTCAAAATGGAAGCAGGTCTGCAACTAAAGATGGGAAGAGGGACAGCATGAAACTCGCAGCGCCTGCCAATTTCGTAGCGATATCAAAAGAGGACGCTGCCTCCCATGTATCGGGAACTGATCCAGTTCCAGCATCACCCTAATAATAAATTGATAGATTTTACACCCTTGTCTTGTTTTTAGTGTTATTACCGGATATTATTAGTGAATTGGCCCGAATCGAAGAGCTGTCATTGTAGTAGAGGGATATAGTCAGTGACTGGAGAGTGTAATGTTATTAGCTGTGTAATATTTGTGATATTTAGCATTTGGAAGGTGGTTTTTGATTCATGTTGTTACCTTTGCATTAGTCAGATCTGTTATTATATTTTCTACTATGAAAGAGGTGAAATGGCAACAAGGTACAAGTTTCTTCCCTATAAATCACTTTTGGCATTGAAAACCTTTCAAGCACTCACTCAAATCATTCAACTTGAACCTGTTTTTATTCTAATTCAGGATCAACATGCTGTACATTAAAACTCATATTCTCCATTGGAGCGGTTATGTATTGATATTAGAGTCATTATTATTATTCTATAATTTTATTTTTCTCAAATATTGATAGTAGAGTTACTAATTGAGTTTTTAAATTACCGATATTGTTCTATCAACTTTGTCATTGACATTAAATGTCAACTTCATTATATTGTGGAACATATTTAAAATATGTGAATTGAGTTGCAAATAGGTGTATATCTATCCTATGAACTACTTGGATTCGACATATTAAAAGGGAAAAGAAATAACTCTCATGCTTAATACATCAAATTCAAGTGGTCTATACTAAGACTTATTTAGAGCAATGGTTAGAGCTCTTCTTTGACATTTAGATGATAGAGGTTCATGCTTTGTCATGTCTCATTT
Organism: Gossypium anomalum; assembly: GCA_025698475.1. Lineage (NCBI taxonomy): Eukaryota > Viridiplantae > Streptophyta > Magnoliopsida > Malvales > Malvaceae > Gossypium > Gossypium anomalum. The sequence goes on from CM046956.1 coordinate 13,687,808, forward strand.
CCTTTCTCAATATTAAACTGATAAAAATAAATTCAAACTATCTATATATTATGTATACATTTATTTACAATTTGATTCATAGGTTTTAAATGCTCCACCTCATATCAAAATTGAAGACTAGGTCGATGGAGGGAGTTGATTAATATAATACTAATACTTTGAGGGTTTGATTATAACATTTTGAAATGTAGAGATGTGTAATACAATTAACCCTTAATATTCGTGGAACATAATTTTGCCTATTTTCCATTAAAAAGTCAACAACAATAACAATTGCACTATTATTGTTTGCAAATTATGGAAAAAAGAAAAGTTATTGGGTGTTTTGTTAAAGTCCTCAATCTAAAGAGACTATACTAGCAATTCTTCCAACAACTTCCAAAGTTGTCATCTAATCTTCAAAAACTTAACTAAGAAGAGTCGTAACATTATAAACGACGTCATTTCCTCTTAACTTCTCCACATTGAAAACCATTTCTGCTTCTCAAAGGCAATGGCAAACGAGAATGAGCCAGCAAAACTGCTCTTACCGTACCTTCAACGAGCCGATGAGCTTCAAAAACACGAGCCTCTTGTCGCTTATTACTGTAAACAAAAATTACATCTTAAACCTTCTTTTTTTTTCCTTCTCTTTTTAATCTTTTTTGTAGATGCTAATTAGAAATTTTCTTTTCTCTTTTTTAAAGGTCGGTTGTATGCAATGGAAAAAGGATTGAAGATACCCGTCAGTGAGAGAACCAAAACTACCAGTGCTCTTCTTGTTTCTCTCATGAAACAGCTTGAAAAGGTCTGTTCTTCTCTCTCTCTCTCTCTCTCTCTCTCTCTTTAATGATTAGCTGATTTTGAATTATGAGTTGTGTTATTTGAGCTGTTTAATCAATTGGGTCTACTTTACTGTCCTAGAAAATTTAATGGATATGTTGAATTAGATGTTGTTATTGATTGATTGATGTGATTTTACATGAAAATATTTAAATTTAACACCTTGGTATTTCTCTACTGAGTCTAATTTGGATACTGAGAGTTGCTGTTATTTTGTGTATTTGCTCTAGTGCTGAAGCTCCAGATTACTAGTTAAACAATTCTCATTAACTAGAATCATATAGCAATTTATTGATCATTGCCATGACATTGTTTGTTGTATGATATATATGGAGCTTATAGATAAACTATAAATCACCTCTCATCAGTGTCTAAGGGTATTGGTACTTTGCAGGATAAGAAGACATTGACGTTGGGATCTGAGGATAACTTGTATCTAGAGGGATTTGCCTTGAATGTCTTTGCAAAGGCGGACAAACAAGATCGTGCTGGACGAGCAGACTTGTAAGCAAATCTTCTTTCAAATATATCCATGTTGCACTAAATTGTATTTTGTCTAGAAGATGCAAAAGCAGTTCATTTGATAAGCTGAATGGCATGTTTGTAGTTTTAGTTAGTGTATTTTGTGTTACCCTCTAAATTATGAGAAAGTTCTGTTAATTGCTACATTACATGATTACACCCTTTTTACCTTAGTACTTTGATATTTCTATAAATGACTTAAGATTTAACTTTTGGGTGCTTGGTACAGGAATACAGCAAAGACATTTTATGCTGCCAGCATTTTCTTTGAGATTATTAGCCAGTTTGGTCCTCTTCAGCCTGATGTGAGTTTCTAGTTGTTATAGAGTCGCATTAAATTTTGCGCTAATAATGTTGATTTCTTCCTTTTTTGATGCATTACTCGGTTAGTTTTGCTTTGAACTTCTTATGGTTTTATTATACAGCTTGAGCAGAAACAGAAGTATGCTGCCTGGAAAGCTGCTGATATTAGGAAAGCTTTGAAAGAAGGAAGAAAGCCCACCTGTGGCCCTCCTAATGGTGATGAAGATTTGTCTGTTCTATTAAGTACACATAGCGGTTCATATGTATGTTTCTTATCAGAACAGTGCTTTAGTCATTAGCAATATAGGGACAATGGCAATACTTGGCCTTGATTAAATAGACAGAAATTCTGGATAACCTTCATCTATGTTTATCCTTGCAGGATCATGGACCTGGTGAACTTCCAGTTACCAGTCCCAGGCAAGATTCTGATCCGTCACCACAGTTCCATGATGAAATAAATAACCAGCACCATTCTAATATTCCACCGTCAACTCAGTTCCATGATAAGATTGACCGGCAGCATTCTTTCGATATTTTACCATCACATCCTTCATTTCCTTCTCGCAGTTACCCTTCTCATGGACAATCCTTTCCACAAGATCCCCAAAGACGCTTCCCTTCACCACCTCCCTCGAGCAAGTCTGAAGATCCTACATATCCCCATGCATACCGCCATCAACCCTATTCACAAGAACCGCAACAACATTTGCCACATAATTTCCCATCCGTTGACGTTCCCCCATATTCATATCCTAATTTTCAGTCTTATCCAAGTTTCTCTGAGAGTAGTTTACCGTCTGCCCTATCTCACTATCCTTCTTACCATCAAGGTGCTGAGATTTCTTACACTCCCCAGTCTGCTCCTCCAACAACAAGCTATCCATCAACATCCCAATACTCTTCAACTAGCAGAAATGAGACAGTCTCAGAACCTGCACCAACTATGTCTCAAGAACACCAATATGACAGCAATTACCAGCCACCACCGGAGAAAATTGCTGAGGCACACAAGGCTGCACGGTTTGCGGTTGGAGCCTTAGCATTTGATGATGTGTCAGTTGCAATAGATTACTTAAAGAAATCACTTGAATTGCTGACTAATCCATCAGCCAGTCAGTAAGCTGGTTACCCCTAGTGGACAGGTTCGCATGGTTTTTCTTTGAATCATATGATTTGATTTGTATAGGTTTTATTGGAGATTGTGAACATCTGTTACCTGCCATGTAATTTTCATTTGAGAATCAAAATATTTCATGTGGTTTTCCGTTAAAGATTCAGCTGGGTTTTGCTTTTTCCTCCCATTTCCTATCCGTAAGAAATCAACAAGGTAAATCCAAAAACATAGGAAAAACATTACTCAGATATCAATCACTACACAAATATGATAGCCAGAAATCAATCCTTAATCATATATCTGTTATAAACAAGTTATTCAAACAGATATTAAAAGCTTTAAGAACTTGATTAACTGGAAATAAGCGACACTACAACAAATGCAGCAAGATGCATGCATACTTGCTTGCTACTATATCTTGATCATACTAAGGCAATATTATGGTCTTTTCTTTTAAAAGTATTTTGGCCTTTATTTACATATATTTATAATCTTTTTTTTTTTTTTTTTTTTCAGATCTAGGGAAAGAAATATCCAAATTCTTAGTTCTTGGCAACTTGGAGATAAATGCAAAGGATCTCTGAACTGCTCCATCAGATGGAGCTAACCAGTAATATATTGCTCTTATTATTCAAATCAATCCTTATTTGGGTGTATTGACAACTTTTCTAGCTACTTATGTTGGTTTTCTTGCCTTCTTCACCAGATTTAACAAAGAAAGTTTTTGGCAGCATATACGTAGAGGTGGTTAAGTCAAAGACAGTGCGTTCTAACCTGTTTGTTTTGTTGATGGCATTTAAGATAAAACTTAACTATTACCAAAAATGACAGTTCGGGCCATGGAAACATGGAATCAAATGGTTTTAGTAAGGGGGTTTTGGTCATTTGACAAAGAAATAAGATTCAGATTCCATAATCCTACAACAAAAGTGTAACGCAGACACAAACAAGTTTAAGCTTGGAGCAATCAACGAGTGGATATCGATAATAATAAAGCTGTTAATTGATGAAAATTCTTATCCTAATCCCTTGGAGAATCCATCTTGGAATCCTCTATATATAACATTTTATTGTACCACGAAGAAATATGACAATTTTTTTATTGGTATCACCCTAGAGGAAAGGAAAAAAATGGGTTCTAGATGTTCTTGTTTGGGACAATCAAGCCCCCAGAGATTGTCTGATCAACAGGAAACAGAACATGAGAATGAGCATAAAGCAAGTTCTTGGTCGGTATTGTCTTTGCTGATGTTGGTTTGCATGTGGAAAAACGAAGCAAAAGAGAGGCAATTGTTGCAGGTGAAAGAGAAACAGCAACAAAAGCAGGTAAACAAGGCAAAAAAGGAACCAACACTGGAGGATTGGCTCATTGCTTCACCAGGGTTGCAAAAGATAAATGGGACCACCTCAGGGGGTGAATACCATGTTTTCAAGCATTATTCATCCAAAAGGGTATTCCCATCTTGTGTGGGAGAAAATGAAAATGGAAGCAGCAGCAGCAGCAGCTCTAAAGCAAGGGGAAGCTTCTCAAAGGAGAGGCTTTTGAAAGGTGAAGAAAGTGAGGTTTCATTCAGCATGACCCAAAGTGGGAAGTCAAAGAAAAGGGTGAGCTTTAGGCTACCTGAAGAAGCTGATATTTTCATATTTCATTCATCTTCACCAGAAGCAGCAGCAGCTGACTAGGGGGAGCTTAAATTATTAATATATACATTTGTTGCTTGTTATGATCAGTTTGGGTAGTATATGCTTACTGGTTTGTTACATTACATGCTTTTGGTTGTGCAGTTTGGAAAGAATAGACCGAGTGGTTGCTTAAACATCAATTGAACTATCAGATATGTATCAGAATTCTATAATTACCAGAAGGGTAATTTGATTATTTCAAGAATTTGATTCCTGGTGTAAAAATCCTGTCTTTACTTAACAGGTAATGTTGAAAGAATTTGACTGGAGGCGATCTGGTTGCACTCTTGGCTCTCTCCGTTCGAAGTGGACGGTTTAACTACTCTACAAAGTAAAAAGAACAAATTAATAATAATTAAAAAATCATAAAAATATTGTAAATTACATTTAAAAAATCAACTAAAACATAATGAAGAAATTAAAAAAAATTCAAACTTGATTAGAAGGATTAAAGGAATGTTTTGGTAGTCAAAGAATAAAAAGAGGGAAACAAGGAGTATGCAAGAGCCACAATGGTCTTAAAGTACTTTAGACAAGAATAATATTTGGAAAAATAACTCTGTAATAACATTACAACCGAAATAACTACCATTGAACCCCACCCCTCTTAAAAAGAAAGGGCAAAAAAAATAATGAAATTCATTTTTTAAAGTGAATTTAATAAGAATTTTAATATTTAATTATTTATTTTCTTATTGTTATACAATTATAATAAAATATATAATAATTTAATTCGAGATCCAAACTTAAAATATCCATGGTTTAAATAACCCAAATACTCTATTTGAGGGAGGGTGACAGAAAAAGAACCCATCTTGATTATCATTTTTCTCTCTTTTCTTGAATCAGCATGATCACGACAGTTGATATTGTGTATCAATTTTATTTCTACCAAAAATAAAAAATAATAAGAAAATGGGATTTATGTGGCTTTATTTAAATAGTTTGGATTCAAGGGAACACAAAGTATTAATATTCATTAACTATAATCACACACAAAAAAACACACAAAACAAAGTTAACAAGAAAGAAAAAAGAAAAGAAATCCTTTCCCCTCCCTCTTTTGTGTGTGAATTAATTAATACTATATCCTTTTTCATTACAATGGGAAATGAAATAACACACAAAAGGGAAAGGGGAAAAAAGGATATGAAAGCCTTTTTCATTTAAGCAAAAGAAAGAGACGCAACAATGTGAAAGAATTGCAACTGTTCTAGCAACTCCTTAGCATGGTTCGTGCCTCGGCTTTCCACCCGTAAAAACAGCTCCTCGCTGAGCTTGTCCCCGATGTGAGCATCGACTAGCACCCCGGAAACAGTCCGGCAGCTGTTGGCTAGCGCTCGACCTACCTCTGATGCATCATCTGGCCGGCTAACGACCAAAGGGCTGCCTCCTTTGAATACCTCAAGCTTGTTAATGGTGAATGAACCATCAGCTTCAACCACTTCCTTGAAGTCTTGTAGGCTTGGAGCATACACTGGAATGTTGAAATTGTCACGCTTCTCGGCACTTATAAGACCCTGTTGCACCATTACAATCAATTATGTATTGGAAATATATAAAATTATTATTAACTTATGATGATAATCGTTGTGACAGCTTGAATAGAACACTTGATTAAAGGGGAGGATGATACGTAAATGTACTATCATCTACTACATCAATTTTTGCTGCAACAGAACGTCTGGTCCCACGAAACATTTTTATGATTAAATTCATCAACAATGATCAAATGGACCCAAATCACTGTTATTGTCGTCTTGTTAAATGCCATGATTATGTCAAACATCGATTTTTTTTAAAAAATTGATCCAACGGTGGTGGTCAGTTTGCATATGTGGACCCCCCAGGACCGCTGCCTTGCGGTTATCATATTGCTGCCGACATGGCAATGGGGGACAAGTGGAGGGCTAGAGCGGATTCTCTTAACCAAGACCATCCAACGGCTGGCGTTAGAACAACTTAATCATGATCAGTGACAATCCATCATAAAGCTCTCACTACGCCCCAACACACCTAATCATTTCCCCTTTTGCATGGTGTTTCCCTTTGCTTTTTGGTCTGCCAAATTGCAGTAACAGACCATAGGCACAAATTATTATTTCTTATTCTTGGCCAAATATGCCGAAAAAGACATTAATTGATAAAATAAAATAATTTTTTTAAAAAATTTTAAAAAATAATTTATTTTTAAAAAGAGTGTAAAAACTTATCTAATTGAATGTACTTTTGTTGACATATCAACAGGAAAGTTCGCCCAACTGAGAACACTTTTATGTTAAGTAGAAAAGCTTTTCTGTTAATAATTCTCAAAGATGATTTATGATATGATGTGTAAATAATGTTTCAAATATTATTTTAAAGTATAAAATTCTAATGTTTGATTTTTCTTTAACTTTAAAATTATATTGTATTTAATTGTAAATACCTTAAACTAGAACCTACCAAAAGATAATGTTATGGTGAAATGTAAATAATGGAAAGGATGTGACTGAAAGAATCTAATAATGTGAGATATAATTTAGGGACAATTGGGGAGCACTGTTGACACATGTAAAAATGAAGAGCTTTAAGTAAACATGGGTGATTAGTGTGAATATTAGTGCTGTAAAGGTACCTCTTGGACAAGATCATCCCAAGCATCCTGAAAGTGGGTCCCAAAGAGGAGACCGGCCCCGCCTTGGTCTGTGGGGTCCACGGAAGTCCTGCCTAAGCAGACAAGGAACATGGACCCACCCCTCTTCATCTCTATGGATCTTGCTCTCAGGAACTTAGCCAGGTCTGTCTGGAACTGTTTCTTGTAAGCATTGGCTGAGCTGTCGCTTGCACCGTGGATGAACACCCTCCCTTTGTTGTAAGCCGCTGATCTTCTGTCTAACACACTTTCAGGCATCTGGGTCCCATGTTACATACCACAACAACATTTGTCTGGTGTTAATCTTGATCTTGTGTTGTACATTCAAATATATAATAGAATTGACGCAAGACTGTAACAGTACTTTTTTAAAAAAAAAAAGACTAACCCAAGTCTAGAATGGGAAAAGTTAAAGATAAATCTCTCAACTACCACTACGAAATACTGGAAATTCAAATTTCGGTTCCTCTAGAAACCACCTTATTTAATGCATTATTTTATCAGATTCACACATTAATTATTTTAAAGGAAAATAATACGAGTCATTAGCAATATTCTAGGCCCAATCAGAAAAAAAGCACAATCTAATTCCAATCTAAACATATAGTCAAAACAACTTGAAGGAAATTAGGGTTCCAATTGTTTTCAAGTTTCAAAAAGAGGGAATAGGACAAATATATATATATATATGTAAATATATATACACACTCACTATTATCATTTTGTGCACTCACTTTTGACCGACTCAATGCCGGCCAAAATGGGATAGTTAAAGATCATTCAAAATCACTTAAACTTTTGTATTTTCTTTTACCATGAAATGACATTAACTTGAAGATTATGTTTTTCTCCTATTGCTTTCACCTCAGAAATCATCCTCGGGAATAAACTCTCTCTCTCCATATATATATATATATGATAATATATGTGTAATAGTTTAGAGACGGAAGAATTAAAAAAAATTTTAAGGGTGAAAATTAAATTATAATTTTTATAAGATTAAATTAAATTTTTATTTTTTAGAAGTTATTCATATAACATTTTAAAATGGATAAATAAAAAATTTTCATTTACGGGCTGGGATACGCGCCTGCTATTGTACAGCGGCATGCCCAAAAAACTAGTACACTTGAAAGTAGAAGGAATGAGAGAAGAAAAATAATAAACCTGTGATAGCCAGTGCAATGAAAACGCGGAATGGAAGACATCGATGGATCTAGCCGGGAAAAGGCGTCGGTAAAAGGATCCAGGAACTCCGGCAGCGAAATAGGAGCGGTGTCCATTCGAGGCTAAGCACTCTTCCATGCTACTACCGCCGTTATTTGCTAACGGAGGTAGGAGTTGGAAAAGGGTGTTGAAATCATTGCTAGGAAGATCGGAGAAAAACGCAGAGAATTCCGGCGGTTCGTATCCCGACGACTCGTACCGCTTCACCATGTGCTTGATAATGACGTCGACGATGTAGATGGTGTTGCTGCCGCAGGAACACCCCAAATCAACCACCACGAAGGGTACCTCTGGGGAGCTTAAATGAACACTGTCTAGGGCTTCTTCAAGAAGGTGAAGCATCGAACGAGCATGTAAAGCCTGCATGAATAATATTAAACACATAGTTTAAGTGTTTTAAGTTTCAGTAATAAAAAAAGAAGAAGAAGAAGAACAAGAAGAAGACCTGAGCTTGGGAATTATTGGCGTAGCTGGCTTCACCTTTGCCTCCTTTCATGCTAAGAAGCTTCTCAAGGTTTACGTTAGAAACAACAACATTGTCTCCCATGGGAGCCATTTTTGAATGCCCTGTAGCTTTCTTGGTAGAAAGTTTTGAGTGAAGCTATGTATATATAGAGAAAAACCAAAGTGCCTAGGATTGGAAAGACAAAATTGGACTAACGATATATGGGTACCTTATTATACGGAGATAATTTCTAAAAATGTAAATTACGGGTATGGTAAATAAAATAAATATTTATATATTAGATAACCCCAGGCCATGTAGATACATAATTTAAATTAATTAATATTTAATGTATTGACATTATGGTTAAGGGTGTTCACCGCTTCAAGTAAAATCTGGGTTTAAATTGCGTTAATTATGTTTGTTATTTGAGCTTTACCATGTTATTCACCAAAAAGAAGATTTAATAAGGGAATAGGTTTTAAATTAATTTTGAGTTGGTATTACTTGGCACATTAACACCAAATTTTAATAGGGGTTTAAAAAAGTAAAGATAATAATGTATATAATAAAAATATTTAAATTAAGATTTTTTATTTTTTTTATTTACTTCCTTTCATATGAGTGTAGCATCACGATTTTTAATCTTTATTTTTTTGATAAACTATCTAGAACTACCCATAACTCCTCTCTAACCATTAAATAAGAGAATAATGCATTTTAGCATACTCGAATCTATTGCACTGACAACAATATCGATGCCAACTGAGTTAAGACTCAATCAACATATAAATTAAAAATTTTGAATTATTATTAATATACAATTAACTTTTCAAAAATCTAAAATGATTTTGAATTTAAAACTTGAACCATGCAAATCCTATATTAGAATCAAATTACTCATTATTGATTTTAATAAAGGAGGTGAAATTGTATGGAAATAAAATCCACACTTACGGGACTCACTTGCAAGTAATAGCGAGGGTGTATAAGTAGCCCAAGATTGTCGCCGGATTTTCTTGTTTCCGGTCTCCGATGCCGGCGAATTCAACTCAAGGTATAGCACTAATTAAGCTATATATGGATTTAGCCGTAATAATATACTATGAAATACGAACCTGTTATATATTTGTCTTATTTATTAATAAAAAAGATCATTCTAATAAAATAATTGGAAACAAAATCATATTATTATTATATGAATAAATCATGAATTTTTCCATAAGGACATTTTCTTTCTAATTCTATAATTAGTATTCATATAAATTTTTCATGAAATAAAATTAGTCCCAACTAATAAGGTAAGAAAAAGTATAATTTGATACATTGTTAATAATTCTAATAAATTTTTAATAATTATAGTTTTCCCTTCTTTCTTTTTTTTTTAAAAATTTAATTTTCCCTTAATTAAGGGCCATTAATTAAGTCGTTGGTATAAGGAAAATAATGTGTTGACTGCAAAGTTATCAATTCACTGTAAGTAATAAAATTACTAATACAAATATTCCAAATGGAAATTAAATTACCTAGATAATTAAGTAAAAATTTTGAAATATATACAAATCAAATAGATATAAATATCTGTTCTTTTTAACACAATATTTAAAACTATCCATAACCTCTCCCAAGTTTATAAATAGGAGGATAATATGCTTCAACGAACTCAAACACACGTTCTCCTATATTGACAACAATGCTCATGGTAATTGAGTTATTTTTTTTAAAGGATAGAAATAGTCTACTAAAAGTAAAATACATATATATATATATATATATATATATATATAAATTTGCTTTTCGTTTTTACCTTTATTCTTTAGGGCAGAGTTTTATTTTGTTTTTCATATTTTTCCTCCACTTGTTATAATCAATATGGATAAGGTTAAAACCTTAAAGCCATTAATTGGGTAAATAATAATAATAATAACAACAGTAATTAAGCTGCTCCCACTATGAAATGTATTGTCATTTTTAGCATGCTTTTGATTACATTCTTTTCCCCTTTTAAGAAAGAAAAGGTTAGATATACATGCAAAAGTTTTTTATGTGTAGACGACACAACTGAGCTGGTATAAAAAAGTAGAAATTATTATTTATATAAACCAGGATTAGATTAAAATGAAGTAGCCCGGCCGGGTGGTAATCTATATGAAGAAATTATTGAGTAATAATCTGATTAGGAGGAAGCGATAAGTAAAACACAACATACAATTATGTTCTTTAATCCATTCTTTTGTATAATAATATTTGGCCTTTTAAGTGTATATGTTTAGGTGAATGATTAGGTGGTTTCTGTTACAACAGTTTAAACTCGGATTAATTAGTGCAAACTCCAACTTTTCATTTTTTTATTTTATTTACTTTCGAGAAATCCAAGAGATCCCATAAAAGCCAAATGATGGTCAATAATTTATTATGGCAGAAATGAAGGTTCATTAATTTTGGACCTAACCCTTTTTAAAACTACTAATTAGACTACTAGTGTTTATGGCCTTTTTTAAGATATAACTTGAAAGATTTTTTTATTTATAAAAATTATTTAGATTCAAAATCTATAACGAAAATAATCTGAAATTTACAGCGTCGGGCGGTGTCGGTATCGCGATGGCCGATACCAAAGTGAATCATTGTGTAATCACTGCAATATGATTGAGTCGGGATAAAAATATATTTTTGGTGCCGGCACTGCAATGGCCGGCACCGTATGTATTTTCTGGTGTACTTTTTGAATAATAAGGGTATTACTTGGTTAATTTTTTTAATTAGGTGTCGGCATCTAGATGGCCGGCATCGAAAAAAATTCAAAAAAAATTTGATATTTTTTTGTGTTGGGCTGTGGTGGCTGGCACCCGTGCCAGACAAAAACAGTTTGTCGACACTAGCATGTTATATATATTGAATTTTTCTGTGTTTTGCTTGAGTTTTTTTTTTTTTTTTTACTTTAACAGTTTAAGAGAAAAAAAAAACAAAGAAATATATGTGTTTTGTTGAGGAGGAAACAAATTTTGTTGGAGATGAATAACTAGATGTTGTTACTTTATGTTCATTTCAATGGAGAAATGGTAAATACAACTGAAGAAGGTTGTGTATTTCAAAGTCGTAAAAAAAAATGAGGATGAGATTCAATAAGCGTGTAATGCTGGCGGAACTGAAACGGAAGATCAGTGCAAAGATAGCTACCTGTTGTAGTAACAAATGTCAAGATTGTTCTACAAATTTCTAGTTTCAATAGATCCATTGAAGTTTTCGAATATGGAACTTGTAAATGATGATGTGACCACAATGAGCGCAATTTATTGCTCGCTTGAGATTAAGAACCCTCGACTAATTGAGTTATTCACAGAGTTAGCCTATCCCAAACCTGTTCAAATTGCCTCTTTAGTAAGTCAACATCACAGATTTGACTTTGATTTTAGTGTCTGTTGGGAAGATCAGTCGGGTTGTGGAGGGACATCGTAACACCTGAAAATCCAAACTAAGGTGGATGTTCGTATAACAACCCAATCCTGGGTCCCCGTCTAGAGATACATCTAGAGGTGTCGAGCACCATAATAGACGGTGATGAAGGGTCCAATGGTGACTTACTGATGGTTGGTGACTTACTGATGCTAGAAATGGCACAAAGCCCAAGACTCTAACAGGCAAAGGCAATCGCTTATATCTTGCGTCTCATGTTTTGTCGCTCGACAAAACTCACGATACAACGTCACTAATATTGCTAAGCCCTAACTATAGGACCGAGCATTGTACAGATCTGCCAATAAGGGAAAGTACATAATGTGGACTCTATTTTGATTTGAGTTCGACATTAGTACCCCACCTATCAAGTACATAATATATGCACAAGCAACGCAAATGAGCCCAGGCTCAGTGGGGTTGCTCGATAATGTTTTTTCTTTTAACCAGGAAAATCTCAAACTGGTAGGTGGTGCGTCCAAAAAGTTGGTAGCAAAGGCCCCAAGGATTAGCCACTTTCCTTGGCCTCGTGACGCAACTCCATCAACTGGGAGCCCGAGTTGAACCGATATGTCCTCTAGTATAATCGTGCACTCCGTACATGACAGATGAAAAGTATAGGTTTTTGAGCGCCATCGCTCAACCAGGGTAGATATGAAGTCCGACCTCAAGTTGAACATCCAAATGAATGCTGATGTGCCAAGTCTAACGACATCCAAGAACATTATAATCTGATTGTCGAGAATATGTCCCGGACCATAGAGTAGAGGCCTCAAGACCTAGTACTCATCCAGTACACATAATAAAACTGATATTTGTTAATTTTGACCACTTGAATATTCAAAAGTAATGAATAATTAATTTTTTATTATTTAAAAACTGACTCGAACAGCATTTTTCAAAAATAAAATAAATGGTTTTTATTGACTATTCAAGTGCTTTTATGAATTCAAATTGAAATATATCATATTTCCAGTTGAACCCACTTCAATCTAAGGATAATAAAGAAAGATAAAAAAACTAATTAAAGAATAAAAAAGAAAAAAAATAAGGGCTAAATTGTTTGACCTACAAACTAACAGACACTAAATTGTAAACATAAAAGCTATGGAAAACGTGATAGAGAGTAAATTAAAACAAAAACAAATATCCATTAGCTAAGTAAAATTTGTAATTAACTGTCAATTTATAATTATAATTTTTGATAATGTAGTGATTTTTTCATTTTACCCGCTCGTTAATCATCCGCGTTGTTGGTCGGAAGGTCGGATAAGAGATCTCATTATGATTTATTCGTAATTAATAATAACATTATCAACCACCATTCAAATTAACAAAATATAATTAAACGAATTGTTATAAAAAAAACATATTAACTTACCTTAATGCTTCAAACTTAATACATGCAAAAAAAAGATTCAAAAAGAAAATTTTCGGTGAGGGGGGAGCCGGTCGGCCAGTGTGGTGGTGGAGGGGGACCATTGAAGCTATATAAAGGGAGGGAAGAAGAAGAAATAGGAACAAAGAAGAAAAAAAAGGAAACAGTAGCCGTGTAACTGGACGATCACGCGGCTACTGTTTCTTTTTTTTTTTTTTTTCCTTATCATAAAACTTTTTTTATAATACTTTAAAATTTTAAATTACTTAATAGATTGATTTAGTATTGTTTGATACTGAATTCTTTTATTATAATACTGGATTTTAGTTTTTATCATTTTTAGTTAAGTTTTTCATTCTTAAATTTTTAGCACTTTTTTTATTATTTTACTTTTTAATTACTTGAATATGTGTTTACGATTATGATTCATACTTATAAAGAATAAAAACATTGTGTTTATGATTAAGTTTCTAATCGATTTTTTTTTCAATTTTTAAAACATTGCATCCCGACTTCTTTTATTATTCTTGATTTTATATCAGTTCGGTTGCGGATAAAATTTTCAACCTTAACAACAATCAATTTTTTTCTAATTTAAAAACCTTTTATTTCTTTTTTATCATACTAATATTTACATTAAAAATTTCTCGAAAACATATTTATCTCTACTATTATCGACTTTTTACAAAATTGACCCAACTAATTTCATAATTTACGAAAATTCTCCATGTGCAATAATACTATCTAAATTTGGATTAAACACACAACACAGTTGCTAATATATTTTAAAAAGTATTTCCTTCAGTTCATTCATCTTTTGCTTGAATTAGGTCCATTAAGAATCTCGTAATATTCAACTTTGCTTAATTTCGGTCCATCGTGAATCCGGTCACCTAACGGTGCATTTAGTGAGACTAGGTTCTGCCGCCCTCAATCAAATACACCGGTGTTGCTTAATTTTATTGTTACTTACGCAGAAATCGCAATGAGTTCTCTTATCCGAGTTTTCAACCACACAGTGCTGATTTGAGTCAATCAGCAATTCGGTGCCCTAAGGTTCATTGCCTAACTCGAAAAATTTTGCTACAATTGGCTCCATCGGGAATCCTGTGCCCAAGGGTGGATTTTCATGATACAAGGTTTGGTTGGCAAAAATTGTCACCAACTCGTGTAAACCGTAATCGACACCTCCGCCCCTTAACAACATAACCTTTGTGGTACTCGTGACAATATATACTTCAAACCCGTTACCACATAACTATCATTAGATAGATGAAATCTCCAGGTGATGGTACACTCCCAAACAATGAATTATTCCTGCCGATGTCCAAATTTCGTTGGATCACCGTTAAATAAAACATTCTTTCAACCTCTCTTCCCATTTCTCAAGACTTACATTTTTTTCTCTGTTCTCTCCCTTTCCCTTATCTCTTCATCAGGAAAAATTGCAAATTTTTTTATCCCTTTCCTTTTTCTCAAAACCAATGTTCAACCATGGTTGGTATATATAGCATATTGGTGCCGACAATGAGAAAGTTGGGACCAAAAAAATTATTTTTTGAACACTGGTGCAGGCATAGGGAATCTCAAGACCATAAAAATTAATTTTTAGATGGGTCTCGACCTCAAGAAACACGAGATCAATTTTTTTTTCTGACACAAGTGCCTGCCACCACAGTGTCAACACCAAAAAATAGCGAAACTTTTTTTTTGAATTTTTTTTGGTGTTGGCCACATAGACACCGACACTTAATAAAAAATATTTTTTTTAACTGGGAAATACTCGTATTTTTTAAAAAGTAAACCAAAAAATACACACGGGTGTTAGCTATTGCAATGCCAACACAAAAAAAAAAAATATATATATATATATATATATATATATATTTTATCCCCAAACCAGTCATATTGCAATGATTATACGATGATTCACTTTAGTGTTGGCCATCGGTGTGCTGGCACCGTTTGACATTGTAGATTTCAGGTCATTTTTATTATAGATTTTGAACCTGAGTGATTTTCGTAAATAATAAAATCTTTCGGAATATTTATGAAAAAAGCGGATTAGTGTTTAGTGCCTACTTTAACTCTCTCCTTTAGTGCGTGGCTCTCAACAAACTTAAAATCACTTTCCCATCTTTATTAATTAATACGATCTCCCCTAATTATACATTTTTTCTTTCAAAAAGGAATTGATTGTTTATATCAGATTATAGATGAAAAAATTGGAAAAATAAATTGTTGTATGCGAATCAATCTTGATCATATGTATAACTAAAAAATATAGTTTATTATAAAAAAAAGTCAGTGAAATTTTCAATTCTATAAAAGATATTAAAAATGTGTGTTAATTTGTGGAGTTAAACCAAATAATAATCCTTATAAAAATGATTAACATGTTAATGTTATCTATAAAGAGATGTTAAATTTGTGGGTCAAATTATGATTTTGGCCTCTCAATTATGTTTAAATATATGAGATTTAGGCTTTAATTTGTAATGATTTAGTTCCACTTTTGTAATATTATTAACTATTTTTGCTACATTAATGACGGGAACTTCTTTTAAAAAAAAAACCTACTCTAACTTGTTAGGCTGCCATGAAACTTTTTGTGTTTGAAGGGGGTTTTATTTTATTTTTTATTTTTAAAATTCATATTAATTTTTTAACTAGAATCTTAACAATATTAACTATTTGATTAACTAATGATATTAAAAAAAATTCTTTTCATGTTGATTGAGTTCTAGCTTGGTTGGTACCAACATTATTGCTTATGCAGGAGGACGTGAGTTTGACTGTATTGAATCACATTTATCCTCCTATTTAAGGGTTAAAGAGGGACTATAGGTGATTTTAGACATTTGTATTGAAAACAATTTCCTTTCATGATACTTTTTGTGTTGAAGGGGGTGTTCAAGTCATTGTTTTAATGGGAATAGTTAACAATTTAAGTTATAGAATCTTGCTACGTATGGGTTCGATTGAAAGTTATTCTGATTTAAGTTATATTTGTTTTGTGTGAGTAAAATTGCTTGTAATGATTTTGATATGTTGTCTTTATATTTATCAAATAGTGTAATTATACTTATGCCCCTTAAAAAACATGAAAGAAAATTAAATTATGCTAAATCAAAGTATAAGGATTAAATCTTAAATTTAAGTATACTAAAGAACCTAGAACCGAAATTTGACCTAAATTTGTGATGGTGATAAAGACATGTGATGTAATAAACGCTATAGCTAGACACACATGACTAATAATAGGATTGATATTGAAATGTCACAAAAAATCCATTTAATCATGGTGTACACAAGCATGCATGAATAGTTGTTATTACATATATTACTTTGCATGGCTAAAAACTTTGCCTTTTTGCAAGTGTGCCAACCATCTATATCCCCATTGGAGGACTCATGCAAAACAAAAATTACACTATAATTAGAGATAATAAACACATAATTAGTTAAACTCCAATGTGTATATGATGTATCCTTAAATGCTTTAAGACGACAGTAAAAGAGGTACATCTTTTGACAATTCAGCTTCATTTTATTTACCAACTATATATATATATACACAAAATGGGTTGTTGTTGTTTTTACTTAATTGATTTTTTAAAATAAAGGTCAAGGAATCTTGTTATAATTTTCTTCCTTGTGATCCCTTTTAGGGCAATTATCCTTTAAAGTCTAAACCATGGGCGTGATGGTCGGAAGTTCACGTGAAACAAGGTCGGACCAGTTTTTGTTCTTTCTTTCCGAAATGCCTGCCTTTTACATTAACTTCCAACTGTGAGCTTACCTATATGGCTTAGGTCTTTGCTTCTATTACACAATTCTATAATGGTTAATTATCAAATACAATAACCCCCATGCACAAAAGTTAACAACATGCAATTTTCCCCATTATTTTATTGTTTTCATTTAGCCCCTACCCTAGCTTTGAATTTTTGCTTGCCATTCCAATATATGATTCATTTTTTAGATATAATCAAAGATTGATGGACAGTTGATTAACTTTTTAACTTGTTGGTTCTTTAAGAGGAAAAAAATAAATAAAGGGTTTGGAGTTTGGTTAAAAGTGAAGTTGGAATGGTCAAAAAAGATGGTAGTTAAATTTATGTTATGGAATTGTGTCATAACTCATGGGTTTTTTGTCTAACTTTTTTCAATTTTTCTTTTACCTACATAGATTTGAATTTATCCTCGTTAACCAAAAAAGAAAGAAGAAAAAAAGCTAAAAGATAAAGGTTTTGGACAATAAAATGGTCCCTGCACCGCCCTGATCGTTACCTTGGTCAAATGAACTTGGAATTTAGCTACTTTTGTAATTACTCTTACATGGAAGCTGGATTTTCATCAACTTTTTTAGGGTTTAAAATTAAGTTTTGTTGATATACCTCCATTAAGTTGAGGTTAGATTCACCAAGCCAGAGTATATTAATAAGTTTAATATTATTTTCGATTGGAATTTTTTCTTCCGACTGTGTTAAAAGTCTTAAATAGAGTAGGATTATCTTGAAGGAATAGGCAAAACCAGTTTACACATTCTACCTCGACCCTATGACCTATAGATCCTTGATGAAAGCATGCTACCAGTTGAGCTAACACCCCTTGGCAAGTTCTAATCCATGGAAATGGCAACTTCCAAAATATTATGTTATATATATACTTGTTGGGAGTAATTAACCAAATATGTTTGATAGTTTGCAGCAGGTCATGAAATTCAATGGTGAGATCACAGAAACCTAATCATCACAACTTTGAGTATTTTGTACACCAAAACTCTTTAGCTTCTTTCAGGCTGAAAAGTTTTAACATTTGTTATCCAAAAGCATGAGCTTGCAATGTGAATCATTCATGGATTGGGAATTGTTATTGGTTTTGGATTTATCAGGCAAATTCCCAACACAAGGTTGGGATCTGTATGGACAAAACAAGTCAAGAGTCAAAATACCCTACAACGAAACACTTTCTAGGTTTATAGATTCTACCCTTAATTTATATATATATATATTAATTAATGCTTTCTTTTCTTATATTTTTCTCTTTGTCATGGGGATTTGATTTGAGTTACAATTCACAAGGTTTGATAGAGATTCAAATAAATGCTAATTAATGTTTAGAAACTTATTTTGTGCCTTTAAATCCTATGAATTTATGCCTATTAATAGTGGATTAAAAAACATATATACATATTCTTACTCTTTACATGTAGCTTAAAATTTTGGATAAATCAGAAGCTACCAAAAGGCTTTAAATGCAGATGTCTGTTTGCTCCCCTGCTTGCATATAGCAGCATGAATTGAATTAGGGGTATTGGGAATAGTAGCTATGATTTGCATGAAATTTAGGGTTTTATTTTTTTTCATATTTCAATTTTCAAATGAGAATTAAGTGATTGGATCCCTGAACTTAAGTATAAAAGATTTCGGTCAATGCTATCCATATATACGTATAATTTTAATTTTTCTTGCTAGGAAAAAGCTCTGCAAGTTGCTGCAGTGTTCATTAATCCTTTTTCTTTTTCCCTCTCATTCTAATATATCAAACTTCCAAGATGTCATGCTTGCTTGCGATGCAAGAAGAGTGACTTAATTAACTACTGCTAAAAGAAAAATGAATTATTGTAGTTCATATTTCCTAATAAGGTTATAAGTTTATATAAATATATAATATATTTTATATAATTAAAAATTATTTATACGGACACGTCTGCCACTGCCATTTTAGTTTAACTTAAGTAGTACATATAATTATCATTTAATTTTTATCTAAAAGATTTAAGATTTCTTCAGTTTTGATTGAGTCTTAGTTTAACTCTCATTTATATTATTGTCAATGCAAGAGACCGTAAATTTGAGTGTGTAAAGCGTGTTTATCCTCGTATTTAAAGGTGTAAAATTATGACTAATTTTAAGCATTGTATAAAAAAAAAATCTAAGAAATTACGATCTAAAAAATAATCTCTTAACTACAAATAATGGCATAAAATGATTACTAGATATATAGATAGGGTTTTACTGTCTTGAGGCTTGGTTTATTTCATTTTCTTCGAGTTATATTGATAGTTCATACTTACGTCTCAAATAGAGGTAAGCAAAAAAATCAGTTAATTAAATAAATCGAAGTAAATTGAACTGATTAAATTAAAATAAGTTGGTTTAGTTGATTTATTCAGTATGATTAATCGATCTTAGTTGTTTATTTATTTGATTTTCAATTTTAAATCTTCAAATCAATTAATTTTATAATTACTAATTTCTAAACCCATATCCATGTCAAAGCCGAAGTAACTAAATACCTAATCTCTAATATTGATACCCATATCAAACCCGATCCAACAAAAAAACATGATACTCACTGTTTTCAAGGGCCCATAGATAAGCAATAGCCATTGGCAAATCACTAGGAACAACCACCCACCCATTTCGACCTAGTTTTAGCATCCTCCAACATATCACGAAGTGAAGATCCAAAATTTATCAAGTCTGCTTTTACAAGAAACTAAGACAAATAACCTCAATATAAAAATTTTCAAGCGTGCATTCACTTGAAGCATTGAAGGTATCAATTTATCTTGGCTAAAATGAACAAGAGCATGGTCTTGTGTCATGCCCCCCCAGAAGTTGACATCCATAAGAGCCACCAAAGAGCTCAAAGCACCATCAAGAGGTCTAACTATACTCTGTTGAGAATCGACTCGTATAAACAACGAACAAGAAAAAATAGAGAAAATTGGACACAAATTTACGTGGAAAAACTCCTCCCATCAAAAGGAAAAAACCACGGGAAAATGAGACTTCACTAATGAGTAAATAATCAAAAAGTACAAGATGGAGATATTCAAAACAAACCTTAAACCTTGAATACAAAGCTCTCTCAAAACTCTTTCTTGATCTTCTCTCTAATGTTGTGTTATGTTATTTTATTCTAGGGTTACTAAGGCTCTTTTTATAGGCTAAGATTAGAGGTCTAATCATACTAAAATATATCGGGTATAATTAGAGTTTAAATTGGAAAAGTAACGCTGCTGAGAGTCTAATTACGGGGCCGTTTTAAGTTAGAATTTATCGTGTCATCGCCTCTGCTTTGCCTTTGTTTCAAACATTGTTGCGTCGTTGCGACATTGCGTGATTCCTCATTGCAACGTTGCCTCTATTGTGACTTTGGTTTGATTGAAAAATGCGAGACACACTCTACAAATGTCCACCTTGACTCGTATTTTAACATACCTCCTTTGTCGAGCCCCATCATGGGCCTAACTTGATTTTTTATAGGATACTAACCAAATCCAAGCAGTGCTTAAACTTGGAAACTGGAAAGCTCTTATTCAAAACGGTCATACCTTTCTCGCTCATATGACTAAGTCACATATGCCACAACCAAGTTGACTACAACTCCGTAATAGTCGAGGAAATTATTGTTGCACTAGTCACTATTGAACCCTGCAGAATATATAGACAGTTGGTTTTTGACCTTTCATTAAAACGAGAGCTCCATGAGATACCTCAATGCTACTTGACTCGATGATGATTCTACAATCATTCAAGTCTAACATACTCAGGGAGATGATATTTTTCTTTAAATTAGGCACATGCCTGACATCTGACAGTGTCTTGATAATCTTGTTATGCATCCTAATCTGGACGGTACCAATGCCGATTATCTTATAAGATGAATTATTCCACATAAACACAACTCCACCTTCAACTGGACTATATGTGGAGAACTAGTCCTTGTTGGGACATATATGGTAAGAATGCCTCGAATCTAGGATCCACTCGGACATAAGCTTAGACCTTTCGATCGTAGACACTAACAACTAGCATCACCCTTATCCTCGACCACACTAGCATCATCTAGCTCAACCTTCTCCTTTCTTTTTTTGTCGTTTTCAGCAGCCCTCATATTTTTATTTTGCAACTTATAACATTCTTCCTTAATGTGACCTATTACAGTAGCCAGATATCTTGTCTTGATTCCTCGACTTTGATCTAGTCCTGCTTCTTGCAACCAAAATCGAGGGTTGCCCATCTGGCTTGCTATTTGAACCTAACTCATTGTCGAGTTTGTCTTTACTCAACTAGTTTCCCTTCATATCCTCGAACGAGAGTTTATCTCTACCATAAGTTAGGGTCTCTTTGAAAGTTTTATATGAAAGGGCAAAGAGCACAATAATAGCATAGCTTAATCTACATAATCTATATTAGCCTCGACATTTTTTAGATCATTCAAGAGAGTAACAAATTGACTAATGTGAGCCGTAATGGACGCATTTTCAGCCATACCGAACGTGTATAAGTACTGTTTCAACACCAATCGATTAGCTAGAGACTTTATCATGTAAAGGGTTTCTAACTTCTTCCATAAGGCAAATGTCATTTTCTTCATAAGCACTTCCTGTAACACATTGTTCGTAAGGCACAACTGGATTGTTGACAATGCCTTCTCATCAAGCTCATCCCATTCTGACTGATCCAAATCCTCAAGATTTTACCCTGTAATGACCTTCTTCAGGCTGTTTTAGACCAGCATTACAGACATTCGAACTTGCCATAAACCGAAATTTTTGATCCCATCAAACTTCTCGATATCAAATCTCATTGTTGCCCTATCTAAACGGGTTGATTGTCGAATCCTAACCAAGCTATGATACCAATTTGTTGGGATTGACCTATATAAAAAACTAACAAGAAAGAATAGAGAAAATTGGACACACAAATTTACGTAGAAAAACTTCTCCGATCAAGAGGATAAAAAACCATGGGAAAAAGAGACTTTACTAATGAGAAAATAATCGAAAAGTACAGGATGAAGATATTTAAAACAAACCCTAAACCCTGAATCCAAAGCTCTCTAGCTAAAACACAAAATTCCCTTAAAGCTCTCTCAAAACTCTTTCTTGATGTTCTCTCTAATGTTGTGTTACGTTATTTTATTCTAGAGTTACTAATGCTCTTTTTATAAGCTAAGATTAGAGGTCTAATCATACTAAATATCTCTGGTATAATTAGAGTTTAACTGGAAAAATTAATCCTACTGAGAGTCTAATTACATGGCTGTTTTAAGTTAGAATTCATCATGTCATCGCAACGTCCCAGGCTCCTTATTACAACGTCACCTCTAGTTTTCCTCTATTTCAAACATTTTCGTGTTGTTGTGATGTCATATGGTTCCTCGTCGCAATGTCACCTCTACTTTGATTCTGGTTTATTTGAAAAATACGAGACACACTCCACATGCTCCATGGGGGTTTTGTGGCCTATAAGAGTCCATAGAGCCTTGGGACCTTCTAGAAAGATGTAGATAGCTAGCCCACATTAGATATATCTAGAATACTATCTTGTTTAGATTTATTAAGAGTAGTTGGGAAGATTCTAAAGATAGATCTCCACTGTCCATATTGGACTTTGTAATTGAATCTCAACCGTTGATGTATTGGGGCTAGGCATATAAATAGAGGGATACCTCACCCCTCATTTGTAACCAAGTCGTTTAAGTAATAAGAAGTTTCCCATTCTCTAAGAAGCTTTCTTGCTCTCTTATTCTAATTTTTAAGTTTCTTAGGGACAACCAAGTTCAATGAGCAAAGTGCTCACTTAAAGGCTTACTTAGGCATACGAGCGATCGAGTTACCAAGCCTAAGGCTGCATGGTTGCTTAACTTAAGCTTTAAGCACATGATAAGTGGTATCA
The DNA here is from genome assembly GCA_025698475.1 of Gossypium anomalum. Lineage (NCBI taxonomy): Eukaryota > Viridiplantae > Streptophyta > Magnoliopsida > Malvales > Malvaceae > Gossypium > Gossypium anomalum. The sequence continues at coordinate 13,711,094 of CM046956.1, forward strand.
TACGTGGTTGCTTCGAGGTGATCGAAGATGATGAGTTTTAATGTTGTCAACCAACATGACGATGGTGTCGAAAATAATATCGTCAACAAGAGAAAGAAGGTGAGCTCATATTCCATTAATGGGTTGGTAACAACTTCAAAGCCGAATCTTTAATTTGCGTCATTTTAATCCAATATGGTTGAATAATTTACCCACTTCAAAAAATTTAAACAATTATTAAGTATATTGGAAAAAAAATTACAAGCAAAATTAAGATAATCACGTGTTTTTATTAGATATTACGTATATTTTCTCCTCCTTTTTGTTAATAAATGTATATACATATAAGAAGATGAATATCCATATGAAACATATTTTAATTGAATGAGGTTAAGAATTTGATTTTATTCTAAAAATAGGTGAAGACAATTTTATATGAAAGTAGTATAATTAGAATTATTTTATAATTGTTTATAAATTTTATAATATTTTAATTATTTTCTACTTTTATAGATTTTGTAGTCCAAAATGTTATTGAATAAATACAATGTGTTAAATTATTATATATTATTACATAAATGAAATATATATTAAAAATGCAAATAGAAAATAAAGAATATGAATTTATGAGTAAATCGTACAAAAGTATTAAGTAATATTTATTGAAACAATTAAATGTTTTATAATTTTGTAAAATGTAATGTTTAAATTCATTAGGTACAATATTCAATTTATCCACTTATATAAACTTCTTGATTTTTTAATTAATAATAATTATCTGTTTTCGATAAATAAAAAGGTAAGATTTGAAGATCTCATATCATTTAGAAATAAGGGGTTGTTTTTTCCTTTTAATTTCAATTTAGCATTTTTTATAAAAAATTTAAAAAAATGATTAAGTGAAGATTAAAAAAAAATATTTTTAGATTATTTAATTTATTATCCATTGTAATATTTGAAATAAAAAGTAACATGCATCATCTTACAATTGGGCCACGTGTTGTGGTATATAAAAAATTCACAACTATTAATAATGTACCACATGGATAAACAACATAAAAGTACAACTATTAAAATAGACTTTTTCAAAATAGATGTATCAGATTAAAAGATCTGATAAAGTTCATGTACCAAATATGACATTATCCCATTAGATATTGAAATAAATTACTTAAAATCATTTAAATTGTTGGTCAGTTACTTTAAATGCATGATTCTTTAAAAAATATATATGTTTTTTATGTTGGTTTTAAACTATTTGATAAATGTTAATAAAAATATGTGGATTTATTATGAAAAAGACATATAATATTATCAAATATTTTTGTACAAATTTTATCTACTTAAAAAAGTTATACTATTTTAAAAATTTTAAAATTATGTTTTTAAAATATTTTAAAATGCGATGCAATATATTTAAAACTTAGAAAATTTTAATTTAATAAAATGTTTTCAAAATAATTTTTAAAATGAAAAAATGAAAATCTTATCGATTTGTTTTAGAAAGGTTTTTCTATGAAAGTTATTTAAAATTTATTTATAATTTTAATTTTTTCAAAATATATTTTTTAATTTATTTGTAATTTTACTTATTTTTATTTATACACTATTTTAGTAAACAATTATTTCAAACATGATTTAAACACTTGTTAAATTTTTTAAAGAGTTTAAACGGTATTTAAAAATTTTAACTATAAACATAATTGGAATAATTTTAATTTTAGAAACAGTATTTTAAGATAAAAACATCAATATTTAACATTTTTTTCTAAAATAATGTTTAAAATATATTTAATCAGGTAATAATATAATATTTTAAAATGTTTTAATATTTTTGGTAATTAAACACCGTTTATAAACAATATTTAAATCTACCAAAATAATTTGATAAAAATCTAAACATATTTTGTAAGAATTTTTCAAAGATGATATCTATAATTTTACTTATAAAACTTAAATGATTTTTTAACATTATTTTAAACTTGGATATAATTTATTTAAAATACTTTTAATCTAACTATTATTTCAAGAATTAGTTTTAATTTTTGTAACTATTATATTTTGTTTCAATTAAATTACTTTAATGATTATTATTTTTAAAATTAAATGGTATTTGAATTCAATAAATTCTTTAAACAATAAAATTTGCATTAGCACTTAAAAACCGTTATAAAATTAATTATTTGAGAAATACATTTTAAACCCGATTTGAAATCAATTTTAATTATTTAATTATAGATACCATAGATACCAAGCTGCTCTCTCATCTTCAAAACCAACTCTAACTTCAAAGGTTTCGTCATGATGTCAACCAACAGTGTGTCAATTCTACTACTCCATCATTAGCCAAGTCTCGAAGAAAGTGAAAACGCACATTAATATGTTTGCTTCTACCATGCATAACAAGATTCTTCGAGAGTTTAATGGTTGAGTTATTATCGCAAAATATGATGCACTTACATTGGTTAAGCCCAAGCTTCTCAAGAACTCATTGCATCCATATACTCTGATAGGCACATGCGACATCAGCAATGAACTCTGTTTTGGTGGTGGAAAGTGACACAATTGGTTGCTTTTTGGAACTCCATGCCATAGTTCCAGAACTTAGTTTGAAAATGCCCCGAGGTGCTTTTGTGACCATCAAGATCACCTGCATAATCACTATTCGAATAAGCAAGCAATCTTTCTTCTCCTCTCTTTTTGTAAAGTATTCCCAACTCAGTTGTTCCCTTCAAGTATTGAAACACCCTCTTTACTATTTGTTGATGCAAAACAATGGGCTCTTTCATGAAACGAGCTATCAAACCCACAACATACATAAGATCAGGCCTTGTAACGGTCAAGTACATAAGGATTCCTGCCATTTGTTTGTAAATAGTGGAATTAACTTTTGTCCCTTCTTCATCTTTAGTAAGTCTACTCCCAGGAATAATGGGATTTTTTTATAGATGTACATTAATCCATCCCAAATCTTTCTAGCAACTCAATGGCATACTTCCTTTGGCTTATGAAAATCCCCACTAAGATTTACACCATTTCTACTCCAAGAAAATACTTCATGCAACCAAGATCAAACATTTCAAACTCTCTTTTCATTGAACTTTTGAACTTTCCAAACATCTGCTCATTGTTTCCTGTAAAAATAATATCAATGGCATACAAACTCACTTTGAGAATACCTCCATATTCATTCTTCTCTGTAAATAACGTGTAATCACTTAAGCATATTTCAGACCCCTCATTGATAAAGTATGACTCAATCTTGCTGAACCAAGCTTTTGGGGCTTGTTTAAGTCCATAGAGTGTTTTCCTTAACTTGTATACTTTGCTTTCTTCACCTTTCACTTCATAACCTTGAGGCTATTCCACAAATACTTCATCGTCAATCTCACTGTGCAAAAATGCACTTTTGACATCAAGTTGGTATACTTTCCAATCTCGATTAGCTGCAAGTGAAAGTATCAGCCAAATGGTGTCCCAACGAGCTACTGGAGTATATATGTCATTGTAATCAATGTCCGCTTGCTACGCGTATCCCTTTGCTATGAGTCAGTCATTACATTTATCTACTTCTCCCTTCTCATTCAACTTTGTCTTGAAAACTCATTTAACACCCATATTTTTTTCTCCAATCGGCAAGTTAGTCAGTTCCATGTTCCATTCTTCTCAATACCTTCAATTTCTTAATCCATATCTTCTCTCCAAGTTGAACTTTTCGCAATCTCTTCAAAAGTTGTTGGATCATTTGCAACAAACATAAAGAGTTGTATCTCTATAACAAGTTTTTGTATTTCATCTTCTTCTTCGGACAGTCTTTCACCACTTACATAATGCTTCATCCATACAGGCTCAATCCTTTTCCTCATTGAGGCTGGACTTATGACATTGGTTGATGTAGGTGAGTTAGAATACTCACTTTCATTTTCTTTTTCTCTTTCTTCATTTTCCTCCAACTCTGATTCTTCTCCTTTTCCTTCATTTTCCCATTTAAAATCAATGCAGTAAGTTTCCTCACTATTCTTTTTCTAGCTCTATTTTCTTTCTTCTTTAAAAATTACATCTTAGCTTATGAAAATCTTATTGGAGACCGGATCATACATTTGAAAAGCTTTGGATTCTTCACTAATCCTTAGAAATATGCACATGAAACTCTTACCATCAAGTTTTTTTCTTTTTTCTTCAGGTACATGCACATGCCCTATGCGCCCAAACACTTTGAAGTAACCCACTAAAGGCTTGACTCCTTTCCATACTTCTTTTGCGGTTTTAACTTTCACTACTGGGGTTGGATACTTGTTGAGAACATACACTGCCCAATTTATAGCTTCTGGCCAAAACTCCTTAGGAACTTATTTGTCAGTCAACATGCACCACACCATGTTTATAAGAGTTTGATTCTTTCTCTCTGTAACTCCATTTTGTTATGGAGAAAAAGCTACAGTGAGTTGTCACTTGATTCCATTTGTATGACAATAAGTGTTGAATTCTATTGAAGTGAACTCTCCACCTCGATCAGTGCGTAAACAGCATATATTATTCCCTGTTTCTTTTTTCTACCATGTTTTTAAAATTCTTAAACATAGTAAATGCCTCTAACTTATTCCCTGTTTCTTTTTTCTACCATGTTTTTAAAATTCTTAAACATAGTAAATGCCTCTAACTTTGTATGCAAAAAATAAGTCCATATCTTACGACTATAATCATCAATAAAAGTGATTATATACCTCTTATGACCATTCAATTTAGGAGTAATTTGCCCACAAATGTCTGAATGTACAAGCTGCAATGGTCGAGAGGTTCTCCACAAACTTTTCTTAGGAAATGGTTCATGATGCTACTTGCCAACAACACAATAAATGCAAAGCTTGGGAGAAGCTTTTAGAATTGGCAAACCCTTCACTAGTTTTATGTATGCCAACATTCTTAGCCCTTTCATCTTCAAGTGCCCAAATCTCCTATGCCACAAATGTGCTTCTGTGTCTTTAGGTGTTGTTTCAAAACAAAATTTCCCTAAAGTGTGAGCAGGTACAGAAGCAGGCAATACAAACATTCTATTTGTTGTCATGTCAGTTTGTATAAATAACCCTCTTATTGGATGATAAACCTTACATACACTACTTAAATTATTTTTGAGTTCAGGGATGTAATATACCTCTGTAATCACCTGAGTTGTTTCATGAATCTGAATTCTGATATTCCCCTTTCCTTTGACATCCTTTTTTGAGTTGTTTCCTAACGTTACCATTTCTCTAAGGACTCATCAAGCTTAATAAACCATTTCTTATCACCAGCCAAATGATTGTTGCTTTCGGAGTCTAAAAACCACTTATCATCTCTTTTGGAATCATCTATATTAACATAAGACATAAGCAATATTTCTTCATCCACCTCAGCATAGTTGGCATTCTTGTCCCAGTAAGAACACTCATATTGAAAGTGTCCTAACTTGTGACACCTAAAGCATTCAATGGTAGCTTTGTTGAAAGATTGTCTTCCTCGTCCTCTTCCTCTACCTCTATGACTTCCAAAATCTCTCCCTCCAAGCAGTTCTTCACCTGTGACCTTCAAAGCTTGTTCTTCACCATTATTTCTTTGAAACTTCTGCTTATGAACCAGCAAGGAGCTCTGCAACTCATCCACAGATATCAATATCTTTCGACTCATCCCTGGAACAAACAATGTAATTGAACTTCTCTTTAAGAGTGCGTAATATTTTCTCACCGATTTTCACGTTTGGCATGTTTTCTCCTACATTTCGCATGTCAATGGCTGCCAACATCACCCTTGAGAAGTACTTAATGACCGATTCATCCATCTTCATCTCCAGAATCTCAAATTCCTTGTGAAGTGTCTGAAGTTGAGCACATTAAACTCTAGTGCTTCCTTGATATTTGCTCTTCATAGAGTCCCATATTTGTTTGGAGGTGTTCTTCAGGATAATAGTTTTCAGAATTGATTTGTCAATTTCTTGAAACAAGTAATTCTTAGCCTTCAATTCTTTTAACTTCTGTTCCTCTAAAACTTTTTTTTTCTGCAGTTGTCACGTTCCTTCAGTATCTAACCCAGTATAACTAGTTTCAATGAGGCTCTAGTATAATATCGTTGAATTCATCAAAAAATCACATTTCATGTTTTTCATATAAGTACCAATAATAGTTCATATCGAACTCATATAATATCGTAATAGAACTGTGCCCATTGAACCATTTAGAATATTGTTGGATACACGGGTAGTACACACGAAGTGTACTGAACTGTAATCCGTCAATTCATGTACATGTATGCTCATACGAGTTGTAAACAGTAAGCTTTTCCGAGCTAAATAACGGAAAGCTCATGCAAGCTGAATAACAAGAAGCTCATAAGAGCTTAAATCGGTGACCCTAATGACATGGTATTTGTATCCTACGGATTTCTAAGGTTTAAACGGGGATCAGTAATTGTCGAATATACAACCGATACTTATTCATGGCAGTTGTACAATTCACAAACAATAATTTAATTTAACACATATAAATGTACAATTTAATTACATGAACTTACCTCAACGAGTTTACATAGATACGAAGGCGACTAATCTGATATATTTCTTTGCCTAGATCTAACTCCATACTAGGTTTATCTGGATTTATACGAATAAATTTAACTCAATTCAATATAATTCATATTCAATTTAGTCCAAAATACATTTTGGCAAAATTCCTATTTTGCGCCTATACTTTTAGTTCATCACAATTTAGTCCCTAGGCTCAGAAAATGAAATTCACACAATTTAATCCTTATTCAAGCCTAGCCGATTTTTATACCTATTAATAGCGGCCCATATATTTCATAAAATTCATAAATTTTACCATAAATTTATTATCTTTTCAATTTAATCCCTAATTGATAATTTCATCAAAATTCTCTTTATAAAAGTTATTTATCTAACAACAACCTTTCATTTTCTATCATAAAACTTCAAAATTCAATCATACTCATCAATGGAAAAACCCTAATACTTTAACGATTTTGCAAATTAATCCCCGAGCGGGCTAGATTAAGTTACTACAATCTCGAAAACATAGAAATAATTAAAAACGAGACAAAAATACGTACCTAATTGAGCAAAATAAGCTTGCTAATATTTCAAGCTTCCATTACTAGTTTTTTTTTGTGTGGAAGATGATGATAATAGTTTATTTTATTTTATTTATTATAACTTTAATCATTAATTTCCAAAATTAACTTTAGTATTTCATGAAATTTCCAATGATGACTACTCATGCTTAACCACTAAGCACTTTAATTGCCTATTTGCTATATAAGGACCTCCAATTTAAAATTCTATAGCTATTTAATACCTTTAGTTATTAGAACACTTTATGCATTTAGTCCTTTTCATCAAATTAGGAATGTAAACAGTAAAATTTTTTAACAAAATTTTTATATAGTATTTCAATCATACTGTAGACCATATAATAATAAAAAATTTTTCGACTTCGAATTTGTGGTCCCGAAATCACTGTTCCGATTTCATTAAAAACGGGCTGTTATAACTCTCCCCCTAAAGGAATTTTCGTCCTTGAAAACCTTACTAGTAAAGAGGTTTAGATATTGCTTTTTCATAGTTTCCTTGGGTTCCCAAGTAGCTTCTTCTATTCCATGTCACTGCCAAAGAACTTTTACTAAAGCTACATTTTTATTTCTCAATTCTTTCACCTCTCGTGCTAGAATTCTAATCGGTTCTTCACTGTATGTCATGTCAGGTTAGATCTCGGTATCCGTCAGGGAGATAACATGTGAAGGGTCAGATCGGTACTGTCATAACATAGACACATGAAAGAGATTGTGAATCTTTTCTAGTTTTGACAATAAAGCTAATCAATATGCAACAGGTCTGATTCTCTTAATAATCTCATACGGCCCGATAAATCGCGGACTCAACTTTCCTTTACGACCGAACTGAAGAACTTTCTTCCATGGAAAAACTTTCAAAAATACTTTGTCACCAACTTGAAACTCTATATCTTTACGTTTAAGATCCGCATAAGATTTCTGAAGATCTGAAGCTGTTTTTAAGCTATCTTGGATCACTTTCACTTTTTTCTCAGTCTCGCGAATCAAATCAACCCCATGTATCTTTTTCTCATTGAGCTCAGTCCAATATGACAGAGTTCGGCATTTGCGACCTTACAGAGCCTTATACGGTGCCATCTTTATGCTTGACTGAAAACTATTAGTATATGCAAATTCGACTAACGACAAATATTTTTCCCAATTGCTTTCGAACTCTAAAACACAACACCGAAGTATATTTTCAAGAATCTGAAGCACACGCTTGGACTAACCATCAGTTTGAGGGTGAAATGCAGTGCTAAAATGTAATCGCGTACCTAGAGCTTCCTATAACTTTTTCCAGAGTCGTGATGTGAACCTTGGATCTCTATCTGAAATAATGGAGATTGGCACTCCGTGTAGTCTGACAATCTCCGAAACTTATAACTTAGCTAATCTGTCAAGTGAGAAATTAGTACGTAGTACCGTAATAAAATGTGCAGACTACGTCAAACAATCGACGATAACCCAAATAGCATTTTTTTTCCAGAGATAGGAGTAATCCCAATACAAAATCTTTAGTAACTCTATCTCATTTCCACTCCGGTATCATTACTGGCTGTAACAGTCTTGAAGGTAACTGATTGTCACTCGCAATAAGTTTTAAAATTTATAATTGATCGTACTTGAAACTAACTATTATCACGATGAAGGCAAGTGTACCTATCGAACAATAGTATAGTTTTAGCAAGACCGGATGTCGAACCCAAAGGAACTAAAAGTACTAGTATTAACTTACTTTTTATTATCTAGCCTAAGAATAATGGGGGTTGTTTTATCTAAACTAATTAACTAACCTACGAATGCACAGAAAGTAAATTGGGGAAATACTTTTTGGAAAACTGATTGATTTGGACAATACCCAAAGAAGAATCCACCTAGACTTCACTTGTTATTCGACTCTGAACCAGACGATTTATTCACTTGACTTGATCCGTAGAAATTCCTAAGTTATGTTATTATCCCTATTCAAGACTAATAACGTCTGACCCTAGGTTGATTAATTGAAATCTCTTTCTAATTAAAACCCCTAGTTTTGCATTAACTCGATCTATGGATTCCCTTATTAGATTTGACTCTAATCTGGCAGATTTATGTCGTCCTATCTCTAGGATTGCATGCAACTTTGCTTAATTATGATGATCTACTCTTAGACAGGGACTATTCATCCTCCGAATAAGCACATTAATACTTGACTCAATATCCTGGAATATTCAAACAGGAGTTAAAATCATAATTAAGAACAAATCAAATATTTATCATATAGTTCAGAAAATATTAACAAGATCCGTCTTAGGTTTCATCCTCCTTAGGTATTTAGGGGGTTTAGTTCATAATGGTAAAAGAAACCATCTCAGAAGTATAGTGACAAAACATAAAGAAAACCCAAAACCCCCTAAAGGAAATTGAAGGGAGATCTTCAGTCTTGAAGGTGAATTCGGCTTCTGAGATGGATCAATCAGCTTTCTTCGAGTAATTCATTGCTTCCTACTCTGCGTGTCTCCTCAATCCTCCTTTTGGGTATTTTAAATAGGCTTTAGAATGCTTTCAAACCCTCAAAATTGCCCTTTTCCGAATAAAACTCAACTTAGGCTCGACAGGGCCACGGCCGTGTGCCACGCCCGTGTGCGATTTCTTCAAACCGTGTTCAAGGTTGTTAAATAGACACGGGCGTGTGATCTACCCGTGTGAGGAAGTCCAGGCCGTGTTGATTTCCCACGTTGGCCCATTTTCTCCGTTTTTTACCCGTTTCTCTTTCTTTTTACTTTCCTATGCTCACCTAAGTATAAGATATGAAATTAAAAGATTAGGAGCATCAAATTCCACAAACCTAATGATAATTCATCCAAAAATGTGCTAAGCATGGGATAAAAATATGTATAAATTATGACTTATCAGTAACTAATGTTCAGCTTTAACTTGCTAACATATCAAACATCTAGATACAAACTCAGAAATATCATGTTTCATTCCCAGCCACCAGTACATCTGTCTTAACTCATTGTACATTTTATTACTCCTTAGATGAACAGACAAGCTACCATTATGAGCTTCATGAAAAATTTTCTGTTTAAGCTCTGGATTCTTCGGTACACAAACTCTACCTCTGAATAACAAACAATCATCGGGTCTTACATGAAATTTTGAATCAGAAGTCGACTCACACTATATTCGTTTAGCTCGTAACTCATTATCACATCTCTGAGCTTCGCAGATCTGCTGTAAATACATCACTCTTGCTTTTAACTCAGCTAAGATCGAGCCATCATCAAATAATGACAACCGGGTATTCATCGCTCGCAGAACAAACAAGGATTTTCTGCTCAAAGCATCAACAACTACATTTGCTTTTCTCGGATGATAATTAATAACTAACTCATAATCTTTCAATAGCTCGAGTCATCTACGCTATTTCAGATTCAAATCTTTTTGCGAAATCAGATACTTTAAACTTTTATGATCGGTAAATACATAACATTTTTCTTCGAACAAATGGTGTCGCCAAATTTTCAACGTAAAAACAATAACTGCCAACTCTAAGTCATGTGTCAGATAGTTCTTTTCATGTGGATTTAACTGTCTGGAAGTATAAGCTATTACTTTACCTCCTTGCATCAAAACATAGCCTAATCAATTCAATGACGAGTCACTAAAAATCACAAATTCCTTACATGATTCAGGCTGAACTAGAACTGGTGCTTTGGTCAACAAGGCTTTCAATTGGTCAAAACTTTGTTGACATTTATCAGACCATTCAAATTTCACATCTTTTTATAATAGTCGTGTCATCGGTGTAGCTATCATTGAAAAAACATTTACAAATCTCTAGTAATATCCAACTAATTCCAAAAAACTTATGTCTTCTGATACATTTCTCGGTGGTTTCCAGTTAGCAATCGCTAAAATTTTATTCTGATCAACTTTGATACCTTCAGCCGATACTATGTGTCTCAGAAAACCAACTTCCCGAAGCCAAAACTCACATTTGCTAAATTTAGCAAACAATTATTTATCTCGCAAAGTTTGCAGAACAAGTCTTATATGCTCGGCATGTTCAGTCTCATCTCGGGAATATATCAGAATATCATCAATAAATACCATAATAAATCTATCTAAGTATGGTCTGAAAATTCTATTAATCAAATCCAAAAATACTACAGGTGCGTTAGTTAAACCAAATGGCATCATAAGAAATTCATAATGTCCGTACCTAGTTCTGAATGTCGTTTTCGATACATCCGAATCTTTCACTCGTAACTGATAATAACCAGAACGAAGATTAATCTTCGAGAACACTGTGGCACCTTTCAATATGAGGCAATGGATATTTATTCTTGATTGCAACTTTGTTGAGTTGACGGTAGTCAATGCATAATCTCATCGATTCGTCCTTTTTCTTGACTAACAGAACCGGTGCACCCTAAGGTGAAAAACTAGGTCGAGCAAAACCCCTATCAGTCAACTCTTGCAACTATGGTTTCAACTCTTGCAACTTAGTAGGAGCCATTCTGTATGGTGCTATCGATATCGGTGCTGTTCCCGGTACAAGTTCTATAACAAATTTGACTTCTCTGACCGGCGGTAATCTAAGTAATTCCTCTGGAAACACATCAGGATACACATAAACCACTGGCACTGACTCAATTCTCTATTCAGACAATTTAGTATCCAACATAAGCAAGGTAAGCATTACAACCTTTTCTCACATATTTCTGTGCTGACATAGCTGATATCACATTAGGCAACCTATTCAATTTATCTGATTCAATATAAAGCATTTCACCATTCTAACATTTCAATATGATATGCTTTCGTCTACAATTTACTACCGCATCATGCAGAGTTAGCCAATCCATGCCCAATATCACTTCAAATTCATCGAACGGTAATAGCATAAAATCAGCCGGAAAACAATAACCCTGAATCATTAAAGGACAGTTCTTGTAAACTTTATCAACTAACACGTACCGGCCTAGAGGGTTCAATACTTTAACTACAAATTTAGTAGACTCAACAAGTAAATTTTTACTAGACACTAATTTTGTGCAAACATATGAATGAGCTGATCCGGGATCAATTAAAGCAATTACATCAGTATCAATAAGTGAGAAAGTACCGGTAATAACATTTGGTGTAGAAGCATCTTTGCGCGCACGAATAGCATAAGCCCTAACTGGTGTTTGTGCCTCAGACCTTATAATAGAGCCTTTCGTCACACCACGACTACCACTCACATTTCTAGGATTACGAGGTGGTCTACCTCTCACAGCTTTGTTGCTCGGCCTCAAAGTTTGAATATTATCTTTTTTAGATTTCTTCAAGCAATGTAACACCCTTAACCCAAATTCGTCGCTAGAATAGGGTTTCGAAGCATTAGCAAAGTTTATCGATCAAACAGACAGAATTCTCAATCATTTCATATCATCAAAACAAGTCATCAAAGCATCATTTTAATCCAAATTATAAACATACCAAATCCAAATCAATTTGCCTAGCTCATGAGCACTTAAACATAGAATTAAATTCACATGCACCTGTCTAGATTTAGTTCAATTTACCATGCCATAATATGATTTAAAAAACAAACACATATTTATATGTATAAAACCAACCAATTTTAAACTTATAATCTCATTTACATTCAATCTACAAAATAACTATTATTTAGACACCCTAGGTACATGCCGACACAAAAGATAGACATCACCATATTTGAGTTCGAGAGCGTTGTTGGATGCTGAATTGGCGATCAAAATTGAAGTACCTAATCTACGCACGGAAAACAAAACCGTTCGCTGAGTAAAAATCAATGGTATTTATATAATCCAAATATTTAAAGACAAGATAATATAATATGCATATTTTAATTATAAGCACATATGAATTTATTCATACAAGGCATTAGCCATTCAATATTCAATTCATAAATACATCATTTCATACCATTCTCAAATCTCATCACTTACTATATAATAGCTTTTCACAATTTAATATATATATATATATATATATATATATATATCATTTAAACAATAATATTATTCAATGCATATCCAATTCATAAATACGTAATTCATGTGTCTAATTTTCATGTTTCAATTTACGATCTCATTTTCATTCACATACAATATCATCCAATATCAATTATAGTACTATTTTATTTAATTACCCCTATTAACACGACTCAGACTCGGATGGATACACGGATCCAACCAACACACCAGCTTGGCACCCAGTGCCTCATCAAATAAATTCGAAGTAATAACTGCGCCCAGTGCTAAATAAATTTGACACCCAGTGTCTTATCGGTTAAACCAATGTAAATTGGCACCCAGTGCCTCATCGACTCGAAGTCGAAGAAATCTCTAAACTCTTCCAGTCCTATGGCATGCCATCTATATCCGACTCAGCCCGACACAATTAATAGGGTTTAATTTCACTTTCCAAATACAACCAATATTTAATTATCATATTTGCACATATATATTCATTTCAATTCAAATAATCAATATATTCATAATATATATATCAATTCAATCCATTCAATCAACTTTTAATTCAATTCAATGTCAAAGTGCCAAATACTCACTCAATACTTACCATATGCATTAAATAAAAAAATACAATAATTAATAACTAGTTTCGGATTATAGAAATACAAACCAGGAATTCTGAGCTATTCCATGTCAACTTTATCTTTTTCCTTTTTAGTTGAGGATTCTGGTACGACGTTAGCTACGGAATTAAAACAATTAAAATTCATCTATACAACACAATTCAATTTAATATTGAATATTTCAATTTTTATTCAATATTTGCCTAAATTTTAATTTAGTCCCTAAACCGAGACTAATTTTTATTCTTCACAATTAATTCTATATTTTCATTCAATTTTCACTTTAAACTAACTTTAACTCCCTGTTTTCACCTAAATCTTTAAATTTTGAATTTTCACAATTTAATCCCTATTACTCAAAATTTACAATTCATTTTACAATTTAATCCTTTTTCATTTCTAACTTAGAAAGCTATCAATTTAATCCCTAATACTAAAATTATTCAACATTAACAACATTTAAAAACTATATAATTGCTAAAATTTTGACATGGGTCAGATAATACTTAACACAAGGATTCCAAAAACATAAAGATTACAGGAAAATGAGACTAAATTGACTAACCAATTGAACTTGGAACTTTGAAACCCCTAAGTCGTGGGTTCTTTTTTCTTTCTCTTTTTCTTTTTCTTTCTTTCTGTTTCTTTTTGCTTTTGTCTTTCTTTCTTTTTTCTTTTATTACTATAATATATATTTACTTAACTATTAAGTAAAACATATTATAATATATATTTTAACTTTAATTTATTAATAATATATATAATAATTTTACACCTTATGCCGCCTCATTAAAGAATAATGGCATAATTGCTTCTTTAGTCCCTTTAATTATTCTTTAATATATAATTCAACTTTCACCCTATATTCAATTTAGTCCTTATACCTAATTACTCTTAATTCATGCAAATTCACTTAACCAAAACATAATTAACTACACAAGTAACTTCATACGATTTATGAAAACGGAGTCCCGAAAATGCACTTTTCGACACCCCTGACTATTGGGTCATTACAGGCAATCTCTAAGATAGTGGTCAAAGGAACCACATCTGAAACACGCTCCTATGTTTCTAGCACAACCCACACTCGCTACAGATGTAGCCTGAGATTTAGGACTAGAACGTCGGGTACCTCTATTTCTAGTATCCCGCAGAAGTAATAGAACAGTAGTGATATTTTTTTTATTTCTTCGATGCTGATTGGTATGACTTTCCTGTCAATCTCTTACTTGAAATCTCTAGCTTCAGTCTCAGCTTGTCTTTTCTTTTTAGCTTTATATGTCTGATAAACTAGTACAATAGATTCTTTCAACTTGGGGATCCCGACTAATAGTTTTATATCTTCATTTAAGCCATCTTCAAACCACTTACATGTTGCAGTCTCAATTGGAATACATTCTCGAGCATATTTGCTCAATCGAACAAATTCTCGTTCATATTCGGACACTGCAATACAACCCTGTTTAAGCTCCAAAAATTCTTTACGTTTCTGATCAAGAAACCTCTGATTAATTTATTTTTTGGCACTACAGAAGTTCATGTACTCCACCACTGGTAAGCTGAATCTTTTAATAGAGATACCGCATATTTAAGACATTCAGCCGGTGAACAAAATAATTCATCAATAACTCTAATGGTATTTTCTAACCAGAACTCAGCTCTATCGGGATTATTTTCAGTTGTAGCTCGAAATTCTTCAACATAGTACTTACGGATCTTTTCAACAAGAGGCTTACCAACTCTGGTAGGTTTTGTGCTTTGAAGAATAACAGGAACCGGTTGAGAAACAGGAGGGGTGGAGGTTGCTGCACAGCCGGGTTCATTCGTACAAACTCGGTGAACCACTAATTCATCATCTGGAAGAAGGCTTCTTCAGCCTCTCCTTTCCGGCCCTCAGATACAGGCCTCGTACCACTCGAAGCTACTCCTTAAACGGAGGCTTGAGCGTTACTCTCTACTTCATTGGAATCAACTCGATTGGATGTCATTGCTATATGAAAACATGTTTTAAAACGGTTAGGAGATATCACACTATCACAGGTTATATAATGGCATGTCTAGTTAGACTCGTATATGCTACATTAGTCCGAGAATTGACACACTGTAGCTCTGATACCAATAAATGTAACACCCATAACCCGTATCCATCGCCGAAACAAGGTTACAGAGCATTACCAGAGTTTTCAGAACAAATAGATAGAAATTTCAAACATTTCACATCATATAATATTTGTATCATAAACTAATCAAAATCAAACATATTGTCTCTTATATAATCCCTCAAGGCCTAAAAAACACATTAGAAAAAAGCGGGACTAAATCAGATGCTCAAAGAATTTTTTGAAAAACACTAAAATTTTTCTAGCTACAGGGGTCACACAACCGTGTGGGCAATCGAAATAGGGACACATGGTCGTGTTCCAGCCCGTGTCCATGCCCGTGTAACTCTCTAACTTGGGCCACACGGCCAACCCACACGCCCGTGTACTAGGCTGTGTAAGCATACTGACTTGTATAATTTAAACGATACAGGGTATACACGACCGTGTCACCTGGCTGTGTGTCACACACGGCTGAGACACATGCCCATGTCTCTGCCCGTGTGGACGAAAATAGGTCATTTTCCAGGGCACATTTCTCACCTAATTTGGTACCAACCTAAACACAACAATTTACACATCTTCAAGCCATAACAAGGCATTCAAAACAAGCCAAAATCAAGTCTTAAACATGAAATATCACCACATACAACCAATATGCCCTTAGGCACCTCAATTGACAATTTAAAGACATGTCAACAAGTATCTCAATTTACCTAAATAACCAAATTAATGTATGCATATTCAAACTACATTTTACTTTCTTTCATTCTACCATATCAAACACATAACAAATATGATAAAGTCACCTATATACACATCAAAATATACTAAACACAAGCCATTCAAATGACTAGTCTCAACAAAACATTTATATACCAAAAATGGTCAAAATAACCTATACATGCCATTATAATCGAAATTAATTTACTGAAAGTACCAAAAGGACTGATAGATAGTGTGAAATAGCTCCGACCAGCTTTCAACCCGTACGAGCTTCTGAATTACTATAAAACATGGAAAATAACATAGAGTAAACATTTAAGCTTAGTAAGTTTGTATAACACAAAATTTAACTTATCATATATCCATACAATAGGTAAGTAAACATAGCATATCTCAACCAATTTGGCCAAAAGCCTAAACATATTACCACCAACATATTAGCCATGAAAATCACATATAAAATCCAACACACATGGTTGAATTCATCAAATAATCACATTTCATGTTTTTCATATAAATACCAATAATAGTTCATATCGAACTCATATAATCTCGTAACAGAACTGTGCCCGTTGAACCATTTAAAATATCGTTGGGTACACAAGTAGTACACACGAAGTGTACTGAACTGTAATCCGTCAATTCATGTACATGTATGCTCATACGAGCTATAAAAAGTAAGCTCTTCCGAGCTAAATAACAGCAAGCTCATTTGAACTGAATAACGGGAAGCTCATAAGAGTTGAAATCAGTGACCCTAATTACATGTTATTTGTATCCTACAGATTCCTAAGGTTCAAACAGGGCTCAGTAATTGTCAAATATACAACCGGTATTTATTCATGGCAATTGTACAATTCATAAACAATAATTCAATTTAACACATATAAATGTACAATTTAATTACATGAACTTACATCAACGAGTTTACGTAGATACGAATGTTACTAATATGATATTTTTCCTTTTGCCTCGATCTAACTCTGTACTAGGTTTAATCGGATCTATACGAATGAATTGGAATCAATTCAATATAATTCATATTCAATTTAGTCCAACACATTTTTTGAAAAAATTACTATTTTACCCTTATACTTTTAATTCATTGCAATTTAGTCCCTAGGCTCGGAAAATTAAATTCACACAATTTAATCCTTACTCAAGCCTAGCCAATTTTTATACCTATTAGTAGCAGCCCATATATTTCATAAAATTCACAAATTTTACCATAAATTTATTATCTTTTCAATTTAATCCCTAATTGATAATTTCATCAAAATTCTCTTTATAAAAGTTGTTTATCTAACAACAACCTTTCGTTTTCTATCATAAAACTTCAAAATTTAAGCATACTTATCAATGGCAAAACTCTAATACTTTAACGATTTTGCAAATTAATCCCCGAGGTAGCTAGATACTACGATCTCGAAAATATAGAAATAATTAAAAACGGGACAAAAATACATACCTAATTGAGCAAAATAAGCTTGTTAATATTTTAAGCTTCCATGGCTAGGTTTTTTTTTTTTTGTGGAGGATGATGATAATAGATTATTGTATTTTATTTATTATAACTTTAATCATTAATTTCCAAAATTAACCTTAATATTTCATGAAATTTCCAATGATGACTACTTATGCTTAAACACGAAGAACTTTAATTGTCTATTTACTATAAAAAGACCTCCAATTTAAAATTCTATAGCTATTTAATACCTTTAGCTATTAGAACACAACCTTTGCACTTTATGCTTTAGTCCTTTTCATCAAATTAGGTATGTAAACGGTAAAATTTCTTAACAAAATTTTTATACAGTATTTCTATCGGTAAAATTTCTTAACGAAATTTTTATACAGTATTTCTATCATACTATAGACCATATAATAATAATAAATTTTTTTCTAACTTCGAATTTGTGGTCCCAAAACCATTGTTCCAATTTCACTGAAACGGGCTGTTACACGGATACCACTGTCAAAAGCTAAAAGAGTATTAAGACTATTGAGAGCTAAAAACCTGATTTATTTAAAGACATAATAGAGGCTTTTATTAGCCATTACAAAAAAAAAAAAAAAAGAACAAAGTGCATCCGTGATTTACTCAGCAAGTATCATGGCTAAAATCACGGAACAAAATAAAAGATAACAAACATTTAAATTAACAAGCAAGACTTAGTTAGATTGACCAAGTTCCCAACAGTTGTATCACCCACATTGTCAATTTCAACCTAAACCATTTCAACAAGATCCATCTTAAGCCATTTTCCCATAAAATTTAAAAACACAACCTAAAGCTTTGATGGAATGACTTACAAGGAACCCTCCATCAACACAATTGGGATACCATTTGTACCAAGAAAGTACTTTTCTCCCTTATAGAAAACTAGATTATTGTTTCGACTTACTTTTAAGTCTTTTCGTTCAAATGGCTGGGAACATGTTTCCCAAGTCCCCAACTCTATACTTATGCAATCAAAGCATATACCAGAGGTGCGATTACAAATCAAAGCAAGAAAATGATGTGAAGAATTTGGCGAGGATAAGAACTGGCAGCCTATAATTGCATCAAAATGAATTTGTTCGGGCGACTTTGGAAGTGGAATGCTTTCCTTCGTAAAAGATGCCAAAGATAGATGGTATCAACTCCTTGCAACATCAAACACCATCCTTATAACTTTATTTGATTTGTTAGGATTATTAATTAAATAATTTTCTTGTTGCAGCATATCAATAAACTTGCATTTATTTGACTGTTAGCTCAACCAACAAAATTAGGTGAGGTCAAATTATGTTAGATTAATCATCGTGCATCAATCATAGAATTTTATCCGGTGGTTGAATAAAAATATACCTACATGATGGCCTTAAAGCCATTGATGCCCTCTCTGAAAACATGTGTAATCTAAACCGTCCAAGATAGTTGAAGTAACCCCTTGATAGCTCGTAGTATAGCTGAATGATGGTGCTTAGTTGAAATGGTTTGAATCAATTAGATGGTTGCAACACTATCCATCTCAAGAACCACTAGTTTCAAGCCTAAATTCCAAGCTACTTGGAGGCTCTCAAGTGCAACCTAAAGCTCAGCATTAATAATAGGATAAGATTCAATATTTTTAGAAAAATCATCTATCCAATTACCATGCTGGTCATAGACTAAGCCTCTAGCTATAGCGTTTCTAGTCTCAATACAAATAGCACCATCCGTATTAACCTTGTGTCATCCTTCCGTAAGTGCATTTTAATTAATGAGTCTACATATTTTAGCTTGTGTATGCATAAAAAAACTCATCATTTAATGGTTCGAGTAAAGAAAAACGTCTCTCATTCGATAATTTTTCTCCAACGCACTTTCCCATTCAATAAAGTCAATATAGGCCATCTTTAACCTAATATGGGAGTATTATTAATCTATTTACTTTAAGGTTGGGTTTAAACAAGCTTTTTTTTGGTTGGGAAGATCCAAACCCAAAACCTAAACAAAGTTTTCATTTTCAAATCCATTACAATTCTTGTTATTCCCACTTTAATTTATAAACGATGCAGACTTATTCGAGCTGTTTAAAGTGTGAAAAAAATAAAATAAAATAAAAAATAAAGAACACAAAATTTTACGTGGAAACCCTTTCGGGAAAAAACCACGGGCAGAGGAGAAGAAAATTCACTATGTCGAAAATTTGAATCAATACAAAAGGAATAGACTATGTCTATTTATAGGCTTGTAAAGCCATATTCTAGTAGGATTGAAACACCTTATCCTAGTAAATATAAAATAGATGGAGTTTAATAAGGTTTAAAAAACCTTATTCTAAAATAAAATAAAAGAAGTCTAGTTCTATATGGATTTTACTTTTATTTTATTTTCCATCGTATTTTATTTAAATAAGAATTAGGGTCACTTAATTCTAACAATCTCCACCTTGACACAAATTCTCAATGAACAAGTTCTTAATCGCGAACAAGTTCTCCACCTCTTCCATAAAACCCCTTAAGGGTTTAACTTCAACAATGAACACCAACCAAGTCTAAGCAATGCTCAAACTTGGTTATAGGAAGTGACTTGGTCATCATATCTGCAGGATTTTCATGAGTACTAATTTTGCTCACAACAATATCACCACGAGCAATAATATCACGAACAAAATGATACCGAACATCAATGTGTTTTGTTCTCTCATGAAACATTTGATCTTTTGTAAGAAAGATGGCACTGATCTGTCACAAAATATCGTGTCTTTGATTTGAAGGTCTTCATTTAGTTCACTAAAGAGTCCCTTCAACCAAATAGCTTCTTTACAAGCCTCGATGAATCGCCATGTACTCGACCAGTGGTAGACAAAGCGATCGTAGTTTGTAAAGTGGCTTTCCAACTTATTGCACAACCTCCGATTGTAAAGACGTAACTGTGAGAGATCTTCTTCTATCAAGGTCTCTAGCAAAATCAGCATCAACATACCCAATAACTCCATCTTGATTCTTCCAAACTGTAAGCAAACATCGATAGTACCTCGTAAGTATCTTAAAATCCATCGAACTGCTTTCAGTGTTCTTTACGGGATTCGCCATATATACGCTAATGCATCGATCGATTGCATATGATAAATGCGGGCGTGAACAAACCATAGCATACATGAGAGATCCCATCGCACTAGAGTATGGAACATGTGACATGTACTCAATCTCATCATCGATTGTGGAGACAAAGCCGATGAAAGTCTAAAATAAGTTGCTAAAGGAGTACTAATGAGCTTAGCACTCGCATATTGAACCTACAAAGAAGTTTCTCAATGTACCCTTCCGACTTAGGTACAATTTACTTGTTTTTCTATCTCTAAGAATCTCCATACCAAGTATCTTCTTTCTTTGGTCCCAAATCTTTCATCTCAAATTCTTCACTTAGTTGGGCTTTGACCTTTCTTATCTCTCCTTTGTCTTTTCTTTGCTATCAACATGTCATCAACGTAAAAAGTAGATACACAAAAGAACCATCATTGTTTTTCTTAAAGTAAACACAATCTGTCAAAACTACTTCTTTTGAAATCGTGAGAAGTCATAAAGGAATCAAACCTCTTGTACCATTGCCTTGGTGATGTTTCAAACCGTAAAGGGACTTTTTCAAACAAGCAAACATAATCCTCTTTTTCTCAAATCAGAAAACCCTCGTTGTTGCATGTAAATATCTTCCTCAAGTTCTCCATGCAAAAATGCGTTTTACATCTAATCGCTCAAGCTCTAAATCATGCATGGCCACAATACCAAGCAAAGCTCGAATCGAACTATGCTTCATGGCTGGGGAGAACACATCTGTGAAGTCCACTCCTGGAACTTGATCAGAACCCTTTGCAACAAGCCTTGCTTTATATTTAGGTTCTTCAACTCCTGAGTCCCTTCTTTCTTTTTAAACACCCATTTACAATCTAAGCAGTCTTCTTACCTTTAGGAAGTTTCACAAGATCCTATGTTTTGTTTTTGTGGAGTGATTCCATCTCCTCTTGCATAGCAAACATCCATTTTTCTGAGTCTTCACACTAATCACCTCAGAATAATTTGATGGCTCATGATTCGCATCTATATCTTCACCACATTTAAAGCATAAGCAACTAGATCACCTCAAGCATACTTCTTTGGAGGTTTAATTTCTCTTTTAGTTCATTTTTGGCGATAGAGTATTGAGGCGAAGAAGCAACTCTATTCTCAATTTTTGTACTGACTTGAGGAGTCGACTCTGTATTAATCTGATGTTCCACCTGCTTTTGATTTTCTTTATTGGAAGAGTCTTTAAGAGATAAGTTAGGAAGCATAGCAGTTTCATCAAAAACAACATCTCTGCTAATCACAACTTTCCTATTTTCAGGACACCATAACTTATACCCTTTTACACCAGCTTTATAACCAAGAAAAACACATTTAATGGATCTCGGTTCCAATTTTCCATTATTAACATGAGCATACGCAGGACACCCAAAGATCTTTAAATCAGAATAATTAGCAGGATTACCAGACCATACCTCTTGTGGAGTCTTTTTCTCAATGGCAACGGATGGAGATCGGTTGATCAAAAACATGCAGTAAAGGCTGCGCCCAAAACGACTTCGGTAAGTTGGCATTTGACAACATACATCGAACCTTCTCCATGA
Organism: Gossypium anomalum; assembly: GCA_025698475.1. Classification (NCBI taxonomy): domain Eukaryota; kingdom Viridiplantae; phylum Streptophyta; class Magnoliopsida; order Malvales; family Malvaceae; genus Gossypium; species Gossypium anomalum. The sequence goes on from CM046956.1 coordinate 13,733,746, forward strand.
TCGTTCTGTTCATTCGTTCTGCAACGCCGTTTTGCTGTGGAGTATGACGAACTGTCAAGTGTCTCACGATCCCTTCTGACTTGCACAATCTATTAAACTCATCAGAACAGAACTCTAAGCCATTGTCTGTGCGGAGGTATTTTATCTGTTTTCCCGTCTGTTTTTCAATCATAATTTTCCAAGACTTAAATGCGGAAAACACATCGCTTTTCTGCTTCAGGAAGAACGCCCAAACTTTTCTGGAAAAATCATCAATAAAGGTTAGCATATAATTAGCTCCACCTCTCGAAGGCACTCTGGATGGTCCCCACAGATCAGAATGAATATACTCCAACGTTTCATTCGTGTTATGGATTCCTCTAGTGAATCGAACTCTCTTTTGCTTCCCAAAAACACAGTGCTCACAGAAATTCAGTTTGCAAATTCCTTGCCCATCAAGAAGTCCTCTTTTGCTCAATTCTACCATGCCATTCTCACTCATATGCCCTAGGCGCATATGCCAAAGTTTAGTAATATCATCATCTGACAAGGAAGAGGAAGCGGCAATTTGCATCACGATATGAGAACCTCGCAAAACATATAACTTGGCGGTTTTCTTTGCCCTTTCATCACAACAAGGAACCTTTGGAAATCTTTAAAACCCCACTTTGTTTGTGTATCTGCACCGCACTTTTGAATCAAGAGTACTCAACGAAATTAAATTTCTTTTCAATGCGGAACATACCGCACGTCACTAAGTGTTCGACAACTCCATCAAACATCTTAACTTTAATTGTTCCAACACCGCGATCTTACACGAAGCATTATTTCCCATCAAAACAACACCTTCGCATAATCGTTTTCGTAAGTTGTAAACCAATCCCGATTGGGACTCATATGGAAGGTGCGGCTGAATCAAGTATCCACTCCTCACTTACTTTAGAATCATTGTGAAGCGACTAGAAGTTCACCATCGCTGTAGTCTTCTACAACATCGGCTTCACCGAATTTTTTCGGTTGTTTTCCTTTGATTCGCAGCCTCCCTTTAATCTTATTTTGTAGCTTATAGCACTTAGATTTAATGTGCCCTTTCTTCTTACTGAAGTTACAAGTTTTACCTCTATTTGAAGACTTGATCTACCCTTAGATTTACCACGATGATTTCTTTCCGTGTCCTACCACGATCATCATCGATTCCGATCTTGTCTCCCACGAACAATGAGACCCTCTCCACGAGAGTCGAGTTTAACCACAAGATGTTTCATCTTATCATACGAGGTTAAAGAATCATAAACCTCATCAATCGTGAGAGACTCATGGCTATATAAAATCGTGTCTCTAAAGGTTGAATAAGACGGAGGCAACGAACAAAGTAGAATCAACCCTAGATCTTCCTTATCATCTTGAACCTCCATGGCCTCCAAGTTTGAGAGAATTTCTTTAAACATTAAGTGTTCGGTGTCTGACGCACCTTCCTCCAAACAATGAGCATAAAGACGCTGCTTCATATGCAACTTGCTTGTTAGAGTTTTCGACATACATATTTGTTCTAGCCTCTTCCATAATGCAATGCGGTCTTCTCTTTCATCACATCCTCGCAAAATTTCATTGGACAAATGCGGATGCAATTGTGTTAATGCCTTTCGATCCTTACGCTTCTTCTCTTCATCTCTGTTAATGTCGAAGGCATCTTATCTATCCCTAGCAGGGCATCCTCCAGATCCATCTGCGCAAGAAGCGCTTGCATCTTAATCGCCACAACGCAAATCGGTGTTGCGATCCAACAACGGAATTTCATATTTCAAAGACGCCATTACCGTGATCGAGATGAACAACCCTAAGCTCGGATACCAATTGTGAAAAAATAAAATAAAATAAAAAATAAAGAACACAAAATTTTACGTGGAAACCCTTTTCGGGAAAAACCACGGGCAGAGGAGAAGAAAATTCACTATGTCGAAAATTTGAATCAATACAAAAGGAATAGACTATGTCTATTTATAGGCTTGTAAAGCCATATTCTAGTAGGATTGAAACACCTTATCTCTAGTAAATATAAATAGGATGGAGTTTAATAAGGTTTAAAAAACCTTATTCTAAAATAAAATAAAAGAAGTCTAGTTCTATATGGATTTTACTTTTATTTTATTTTCCATCGTATTTTATTTAAATAAGAATTAGGGTCACTTAATTCTAACATAAAGTTTGAACTTAATTAAAAGAGCTAACTATGAGTTATTATGATTTATAAGCTATTTGAATTCAGTTCCATTTCTTGAATAGTTTTAAAATTTATTTTATTATATCATTTTTTAGTAAATTCATTTAGCTTGAACTTAAATTTTCTTAAATCTAGAATTTATTCGAACTCGATATGATTCAAAATCAAAATTATCCAAACAAGCAATTGAAATGATCAAAATTAAAAGTAATTAAAACATGGAATGATTTAAATTAGTAATGATCCATCTAAAAAATACCAATGATCCAAATCTTAAACTATCTAGGTGTTTTTGATTCATCACTTTTATTTTCCAGAAAACGTTTACCTAATGTTTGATTCAGGAAAATATATGGGAAAAAATGGCTTAAGCTTCAAATTTTAGTAAGTCATTTAACATATTTTCTCACCTCCTCTGCACTATTTGACTTCCTCTTGTCGATAACACCATTCGACCTCTCTATCGTCGACGCTCTCACCGATGACGCCATAGCTATTTTTTTCTCTCAACTCATAAACTCTTTGCTCTCTCACCCTTAATCTTTCCTTATTTTCCTTCTTTTATTTTCTCTTTTCAATGATGGTTTCAATCCTCATTGACTTTAACTTGCTACAACTATTGTTGATTTACATAAACAAAAACAAGAATCGAAGTTTTAAACCTATTTTGACTGATATGTAGCTTGAATTTTCATCCTTTTAATGGTTTTTTGAATTTGGTTTTTGGTAGGGAGAAACTTTATGGGAAATTCAATGATTTTTTGTGTTTTTTTTTTTGGACGAGAATTGTAGATACATTGTTCCTTTGATAGTAGAGATTAAGTGGCATTGAAACGTTTGTACAATTTCAATATTGCTCTCAAAAGAGTAGCCATTGGAAGCAATTTTTTAGATGTATTTTTATGCAATTTTGCATTTGAATGATAGGTAAACATGTTGAACAAGGGAATTATGTTGGTTTTTTGTTTGGTTCAAGGAATAAAGTGATACTCAAAGTGTGGTTCTTGAGATTGAGTGTGAAGGATTGTGTAAGTCTAAGTTGTAGTTTTTCTGTTATAATGCTTGATGTGTTCATATGTACACGAATATGCAGGGTGCTTATTTGGTGGAGAGATGCATTGATCTATATTTTTGAAAGTAATGCAAAATGATAGACATAGGAACAATAGTGGTTTGATTGGAGTGCTATGAATTATGCATAATTTGTGATTTTTTTTATCAAATGATTGTTGTAAACCTCTATTAAAATAAATCTATTAAATCTACTACCATCATGTAGTAAGGATCAACAAATTTATATCTAAATCTCTAATTATTTTATCACCTACTGTAACACCCCTAATCTCTCTCCATTGCCAGATTAGAGTCACGAGCATTACCAACCAATCAGAACAATTTAATTCCATCGCAAGTAATGATACAAGTTAAATACTAACATCACATGATACAAGGGCAATGAATGCTAATTTAATATTTCTATAATCGTGTCTTAAACATTTCAATAATAAATCATGCTATATCATACCAATTTAGAGTAAAATCTACCTTAACAATCCTTAAAATGAGATTACGGGAGCCTAAAAATAGTCTAAAAATAGGTAGGGACTAATTTGAAACAATTTTAGAAGTTTAAGGTGAAATTTTAAAATGCCTAGATACAGGGGACACACGGCCGTGTGGCCAGGCCGTATGGAATATCCCAAGCCGTGTGACTGTTGAAGTTGGGACACATGGCCATGTCCTAGCCTGTGTCATTGCCTGTGTAATTCACTCACTTGAGACACATGACCATGTCCCAACCCATGTCTCTACACGTGTAACTCATTGACTTGGGTCACACGGTCGTGTCGCAGACCGTGTGTCAATCCGTGTGAAAACCACACTTATGCAATTATTCTACATGTTCAGGGCACACGCTCGTATGTATTACCTATGTGTGACACACGACTGTGTGACAAACCGTGTCCCAAGCCATGTACACCTAAATGTACCTTAAAACTCAAGTTTATCATTTCCTACTTGATTGGGCATTAAGCAACTCAAATACCAACCATTTAACCTTTCCAAAACACAATTAAACATACTCAAGACATGCTAAAACAACCATCTTAAGTGCCTAACCAATGTACCCTCATTGGTACCACATTTTATATCATCAAACATACAAGCAGAGCAATCAACCATTCAAACATCAAATTATACCACATTTGCCATAATTAAACTAACTTTCAACTCCTTAAGTTACCAAACTTTTGAAGCTATGCACATACCAAAACATTAAACTAAGCTACCATACCAACATTGCCTAAACTATAACTATATATACAAGTGGCCAACATTTCATATTAAACCAAAACAACATTACACCAACAAATCAATTAACAACCAAAGACTTCCTAGGTATATGCCATTACAAAACGAAATATCACCACACTTGAGCTTGGGATTGAGGTTGGATGCTGAGTCGACTATAAGCTGAAATGTATAACTGTGTTTAATAGTTTCTCAATTAGTGCATTTGAGAAAGATGTTGTATCTACTATAGTTATACACATATCACTACATCTAATTTAAATTTTATTTAAGTATTTAAAGTTTTAATTTAATTCAAATATAAATAAAATTATGTAACTAAAAATAATGTTAAATTTTAGGTTAAATTGCTATTAGTTCCTGTACTTAGCAAAAGTTGTGGATTTAATCCTTATACTTTTATTTGGTTATTTTTAATCCCTGTACTTTTTAAGTTTTAAAATCTCAATCCCCACCAAGCAATAAATGCTAAATTCATTAAGTAAAGTTCTATTATTTCCAAAGTCTAACGCGCTAAACATATTATCACATGTGTAATGTCACGTTAGCTTGTTATTTACACATATTACTCATTAAAAATCTAGCTAATAGGTTACTGATTGTCATTTGCATTAAGACTGAATTTTTAAAATTTAAAAATTGTAGATCTTAGAATGATCCAATTGGAGAAAATGGACTAAACCTACAACAATACATATAGAGGTGTCCATGGGTCGGGCTAGGCCCAACCAAATTTTTAGACTCGTTTGCTAGGCCCGGGCCCGACCTGGCCCAAAAAAGGGCTTAAAATTTTATCCAAGCCTGGCCTGACCCCCTCGTATTAATTTTGTTTTAAAAAATATATTACATCAAAAATACTAAAAATATTAAAATAAATGTTTCCCACCAAATTAAAAATAAATTAAAAAGTAATATGTATACTTAAATAATACTAAGATAGGTGCAACTTAACAAGCAAATGCCTCTAAAATAGTAACAAAATTAACAATAAAATAAGAGTCATGCAATAACAATAAAACAAGAGTAACATAATAGTGAAATGGTAGCAAAATAGTGAAAAAAATAAGAAAATATCAATACAACAATAAAAAAAAGAAAGCAAGAAACCAATTAAAAAAAGTAACAATTTTTTTGTTGCATATTCGAGCCAGGCCGGGCCAAAAAAGCCTTACTCGAGGCTTGACCCATTTTCTAAACGGGCCTTATTTTTTTGCCCAAGCCCCTTTTTTGGGCCTATATTTTTACTCAAACCCTCTCACTTTTCGGGCGGACCACTCGACCCGGCCCATGGACAAGTCTAAGTACACATAATACAAGACTAGTAATTGAATTTAATTAAACGAAATTAATTGCTATTGTTTAAGCCAGGAATAAAATTTCAAATTTTAAAAAGTAAATAAACTAAAATTTACCAATTCAAAAAGTACAAAGACTGAAGTTGATTAAATAAAAGTATATAAGCTAAATCCATAACTTTTACAAACTACAAAAACTAGTGACTGTTATGAATATCTTATTAAGTGAATGCTCATCATGATTAAGATAAAGTTTTGGTGTACTTTAAATTCTAATAGTTATTAGACTTAAATCTCTACTTCTTTTATACTTCTTATGTCTATAAATAGAGATTCTGATGAAGCATTACAATCATCCCTTTGATCAATAAAGTACATTCTTTATTACTTTCATATTTTCTTTGTTCTTTATTCTCTCCATCTCTCATTATCTTATAACACGTTATCAGCATGATGATTCTCTATTTTTTCAAAATCTTTCGAAGTTGTCCCACAAATCAAATTCCTTTTCACCTTAAACTTTCACCTTTACAACTTCATCTTCAGGATTTTGAAAGATTCAATCTTAGAATGGATTATGATTCTTATTCCCGATTTTTTATTTATAACTGTACAAGCATGGGTAAAGTATAGATCTGTGCTCGTGATAATAGTCAAGGGAATGACGATGATGTTAAAGATCTCTAGGTATGTTTTACTATATTTTATTTATTATATCATGTTTATTATAATTGGAGACTAATCATGACAAGATGAATAGATAGATTCTGATCTAAAATCCACGCATGTTTGCAATGGTGATTATGAAATAAAGAATCTATTGGGACGTTTATAAGTTCGTCCTAGTAAATCTATTGCATTCCCCGAAGTGAACGCAAACATAAAGAAAATTAAAGATATAATCATGGATCACTAAAAGTGGGAACATAATAATAAATAAGAGAACAATGAGAGTTCTCAAAATAACTCTTCAAAGGGTAAAGATAACTTATGTTATCAATATGATATGAAAGATTATTAAGCACATATGTGACATATGCCCAAATATTTTGTTTCTGTTAATATTCTTTGAGGAAGGATATGAGAATGTAGTAATGAATTCTATAATTATAGATAGAAAATATTTATCTTATTTGGTACTAAAACAAATTCCAATATTTGATAGTACAAAATTAGTTGAAAGCTCCAGAAGAGCTAATATATTAATATCTAAAAAGCATAAAATTTGCTATTCCCTGAAGCGAATATTGCATATAATTATTTAGAAATTATATTTATTGGCTTAGTGGCATTATAGACTTCACATTGATTTAGACATTTCCAGAAATAAATGTCATAATATTGCTTATATGTTAATACAAAATAAAAAGAATAATGATAAAATTATTAATTGTCAAATTTTATATTTACATTATTAGTACAATTGAAAAACATGATTAAGCAAACCAGAAGTTTATTGATACAAATACATTTACTATTTGGCGTGACCAGTTAGACCATCCTGGATTATATATGATGCGAAAATTAATTGAGAATTCATATAAACATTTATTAAAGAACTAGAAGTCTCTTTAATTTAAAGAATTCTAATGTGTTGCTTGTACTCAATGATATTTGATTATTACAAACTCACTAGTTAAATTTGAGATTTAATGTTTTGAATTTCTTAAATGAATATGGGCCCATTAATCCACCATGCGGATGATTTTAGTATTATATGATTTTGGTAGATGAATCTACAAAATAATCATATGCGTTATCAACTCGCAACTTGTCATTTGCGAGATTGCTTGTTTAAATGATTAATTTTAGATTATGCAATTCATCTTGCTTATGTTGGTGAGTTTATGTCCCAAGCTTTTAATAATTATTGTATGTCAATTGCGATAAAAGTTGAATATCCTATAACTCATGTTCACACACAAAATGATTTAACTAAATTGTATATCAAATGCCTCCAACTAATAGCTAAATCATTACTTATGAGAACAAAACTTTCTATTTCAGCATGAGATTGTACTGATTTACATGTTGTACGCATCAAGACAATAAATTATAAATACTCCCCATTATAATTGATTTTTGGTCAAGAGCCAAATATTTTCCATCTTTCAATTTTTGAATGTGCGGTATATGTTCCACCTGCTTCACCACAACGTACAAAGATAGGTCATCATAAGAGATTGGGAATCCATATTTATATGAGTCTCCTTTTAATATTTTTGAACTATTAATTCGATATTTGGTTATGACATGAGTTGTCAGTTTTCCTAATATTAAGGGGAGAGAATAAAAAGTTAGATTAATAAAGTACTTGAAATGAATTATCAATGTCTGAGATCCTCGTACAAAGCAATGTGAAATAGAAGTTCAACAGATAATTCATTTTACAAATCAACTGCCAGATTCATTAAATCTCACATACCAGCTAAAAATGCTCAAATACGAATTGATGTCCTAATAGGGCAAACTATTGCAAAAGACAGTAATCAATGCCTGAAGTGTGGAAGACCAATCGGTTTAAAAGATAAAAATCTTCGTAAAAAAAAATGGAGCAAACTTTTAAGATGGTCATATAGTGGAGGCGGGGGTTCCTGAAGAGAGCCATGACATAACTAATTATAAAACTCAAGAAGAGATTCAGGTACCTAAAAGTGAAAATGGAAAAAATGAAAATAAAAAATCTCAATAAGTTATGTCAATTCGAGAAAATGTGAAACCAAATAATAAAAGTGGTCGACAATGATTTTGCATGCAATCTTATTATTGAAATAATAAAATAAAAAGAGGATCTTGAATAAATCTATTGAGAAATATAGATATAGAATAAATTGATCAAAATAGAAAGACGCAACTCAAGTACAATTAAATTTGTGGAGTTTTTGGACCAGTAGTCCAAATAGCTAAAGGTATAAAGTCAGTGAGGGTGCAAATGAAGTAGTTTTGGAAAAGCGGAATAAAAATATGAAGTTTTTTGCTAAGTACTGGTATTGATTATGAAAAGATATAATATTCTTTTGCGGTGGATGCAGTAACCTTTAGACATATTATTTTTACAATTCATAAAAGATTTAACTTGCGTTTAATGGTTGTTGTTACAACCTTTATAAATCACTATATAAAAAAGTTTATATTAAAATCCTTAAAAGGATTTAGAATGCTAGAAGTATATTGAAATTCTCATAAAATTATTTATTTATATGAATTGAAATAATTGAACATATATGGTAAATTTGACTTAGTCAATAGTAGTCAATAGTAGTTGAAAGAAGAATCATGATTAAAGTTTGTTATGATTATTGTTGAAACTCCTGAAGAGATCAAAATATATTTCCTCAAAATTTTCCCTTACTCATGATTTTCAAACAAATGTTAATATAAATGTTTAGCAATACATTCAAATTGTCATTTAAAAAACTAGTATTCAAGATTGAATACGTATAATACGAGAAAATATGTGATGTTTTCATGAGTGGGAGTAAATACGCATTGTACTCTTTTTTTTTAACCGAGGTTTTGTCCTATTAGGTTTTCCTGATAAGGTTTTTAATGAGGTAGCATATTATGCGTGTACTATTTTTTCCTTCCTTAGGTTTTTATCCGACTGGGTTTTTCCTAATAAGATTTTAATAAGGTACATTATCTACCAATGGACATCTAATAGGGACTGTTATAAATATCTTATTAAGTGGATGTCCATCATGATCAAGATAGGTGTACTTTAAATTCTAATAGTTATTAGAATTAAATCTCTACTTCTTTTATACTTTTATAAATGGATACTCTGATTAAACATTATAATTATCCCTTCGATCAATAAAGTATATTCTCTATTACTTTCATATTTTCTTTGTTCTTTATTTTCTTCATCTCTCTTTATTTTATAACAATAACAAAATTTAACTTAAATTTTACTTTGTCTGAGTAAAAACAAATTTTGAAATTTAATTTTAAAAAATTCTATGAAACAATCAAAATTATTTTACATAAAATAATCCAAACATTAAAAATATATCAACTTTTTAAAAAAAATTATTTTCCAAATAAACGAAAAGCTATAGCCAAAATTTGAAAAGATTGAAACCCGAAGCAATTCAAACCAAACCCAACCTAAATTTATGGTATTGAAATTACTCAAAACCTTTAAAATTGACCCAAACGCCCAATTTAGGAGTGCCGGCTGAAACCCGAAGGATTGGTAAAAATGTCGCATCTAATCTAGTCTGTCAAAACAATCTCCCTTTCGTTTTTTTTCTTCCACAAATGCAGGTGGAATGTTTCTGAAGTCTCTCTAAAACCCTCTCTCTATCTCCAACGAAACCCCAACGTATAGTTTTAGAGTATAGAAACTTGTTTGCAAGCTTGACAAAATGGCTACACTTCAAGTAACAAACGCGAAGGATTTTATATCCCCAACTTCTTCTTCTCCTTCTTCTTCGCTATCTTCAAAGCTATGTTTTTCTTCGAAAAAGCCTTTGAAAAGAAGCTCTTTTAGTACGTATCACCGCTTTGGAAGAATAAGCTGTTCTTTTGCTTCAATGGAAACTGCTAAGATAAAGGTGGTTGGTGTTGGTGGAGGTGGTAACAATGCTGTTAATCGAATGATTGGTAGCGGTTTACAGGTTGGTTTTCAGCTTATCTCATCCTGGGTTTTGCTTAAAATTTGAAAAAAATGTGAATTTCTGTGGGTTTTGTACTTTAAAACAATGTTGGTTTTTGAAGCGGTTTTAACTTTAAATTCGAAGAATTGGAGAAATACTAGTGTCTTTTCCCCTCAATTTTTGGACTTTGTAACCTGAATGTGTTTTTGAAGCGATTTTTATAATAGGTATTAGCTTGCAATTTCACTTAATGGGTTCTTATCGTTGCTTTGAAATCTTGGGAATGCTCTCTCAATTATGTTGTGTCCTTAAGCCAAATTCAACTTATCATTTGCATAAATTCAGAGCCATTTTGGCAATTAAAATTTGGCTCTCTTTGTCTTCTTTACTTCAGATTTTAGTGTAGACTAGGTAGATGGAGGTAAGGGAGAAAACGATTTATGTGACTTTGGTAGTAAATGAGTTATGGTAGCCGCATTGTTACACATTCGTGGAGGCTATTACTGAAGTTATTGCTGCTGTGTTTTGAAATTAGGGTGTAGATTTCTATGCCATAAACACAGATTCTCAAGCGCTATTACAGTCTTCTGCAGAGAACCCGCTTCAGATTGGCGAGCTTTTGACCCGGGGACTAGGTAAGCCACTTTTACTTATCAAGAAAAAGAATTGTGACTTCATATATGGCTGTGTTCTGGACTTTACATTTGTTGATGATGTGAATCAATTGACTGAAATGTAGGCACTGGTGGGAATCCTCTTTTGGGAGAACAAGCTGCAGAGGAATCTGCAGATGCCATTGCAAATGCTCTTAAGGGCTCGGATCTTGTCTTTATAACCGCTGGTATGGGTGGAGGCACTGGTTCAGGTGCTGCTCCAGTTGTTGCCCAGATAGCAAAAGAGGCTGGTTATTTGACTGTCGGTGTCGTAACCTATCCCTTCAGCTTTGAAGGGCGTAAAAGAACCATGCAGGCATGTGCGTTCAACCCCTCCATTTTAACGCTCCATATAGTGGGAAATATTTTAGCTTGAGATTCCGCTGTAGTACAGAACCATAGGGTTATGCAATAAAACAACGACAAATAAGTAGATATGCCACTGAGTTTTCAACTATTTTAATCGTCTTATATCTCTATATTTGCAGGCACTAGAGGCTATTGAAAAGCTGCAAAAGAATGTTGATACTCTCATAGTGATTCCCAATGACCGTCTGCTTGATATTGCTGATGAGCAGACACCTTTGCAGGATGCTTTTCTTCTTGCCGATGATGTTCTGCGTCAAGGAGTACAAGGAATTTCGGATATAATTACGGTATGTGGTTTTGTCACATGCCAAGCATATTTTTGTAGTGGACGTATCTAGGTCATATAACCATTCTAGTTAACCAAGATTTTGTTATGCAATAACTATTGAATATATGTTATGATGCGTGAACTGTTGTCATTTAGGCCATAACTGCTCAAACCATGTGAAACCGGTTAAATGATTGTTTGTCCTGTCTAGTATTTTGTGGTTTTGAGCTTTGTCACATTGAAAATTGTTTCTTTTTTCAGATACCTGGATTGGTGAATGTGGATTTTGCAGATGTTAAAGCAGTAATGAAAGATTCTGGAACCGCAATGCTTGGTGTAGGAGTTTCCTCTAGCAAAAACCGCGCCGTGGAAGCAGCAGAACAAGCAACTTTGGCTCCTCTAATAGGGTCATCAATTCAGTCGGCTACTGGGGTGGTATATAATATCACTGGAGGAAAAGACATAACCCTGCAGGAAGTTAATCGAGTTTCACAGGTAGTTTAGCATTAGGAGCCATTGGTTTCTTGTTTGCGTATTTAATTGCAAACTATCTTATTATCTTTATGGAAAATGAAAAACATTCAAGCTTATATTCTTCCGATTTTTGAGGCTTTATAGTTCGTAGATATAATCAGGAGAATTCTATGTTTTAACCTGTATAACATTCTGTATATTTGCAGGTCGTGACAAGCTTGGCAGATCCTTCTGCTAACATCATATTTGGTGCTGTTGTGGATGACCGCTACAACGGCGAGATCCATGTGACTATTATTGCTACAGGCTTCTCACAGTCATTTCAGAAGACATTATTGACAGACCCCAAAGCTGCAAAACAGATTGATAAAGCTACAATGGGACAAGAAAGCAAGGGGATTCCCTTACCTCTCGAATCACCATCGCCTTCAGCTGTCCCCTCAAGATCATCTCCAAGAAGGCTATTCTTCTAATTTCTTTGATTTCTTATTTCTTCCTACTTTTTTGTGTTGAAGATCTTGAAGCTTATAAGTATTAAAGTCATTTTGTTTCATGATTGTGTGCCGAAATAGATGGTGTTTCCATGGTTGAATGGCAAATTAGCATGAAGACTTAAAAGCTTCTAGCTAAGAAGCTGTGTAACTGATTATTATCACTCAAATTCGAACAACATAAGATGTAATACATAGTTAAAGGGTGCTGATAAGACTTCAATTACTTGCAAATTTATAAAGTTGTTTTGAACATCTCAGTATTTGCACACGCACACATAAAAAACAAAAAGATATGAAGAAAAGAGGGTAAGGGCAAGTAAAAAAGTCTCAAACATATTGAAGTAATAAATGAAAATTGAAAAGCAATTCCACACCCGACAAATTGTGTTTGCTGTTGGTGGTATTACAAATATTTAACAAGTAGGCATATGGCCACAACCAGAATCACGATTCCGACAACAGCCAAAAGCATGCACATACAGGAACAACTGCCCTTGGCGCGCTTGTTCAAAATTGCCAGGTTTTTCTGCACTCTCTGATTTACAAAAATACATGAACCATGAAAAACATATTTCTTAGAATCCATCATGATAGTACAACTTATTTTGGTAACAAACTAATGATGGCAAGTGTTAAACAGTTTAAAGTTTAACCATTTAGGATCTCATGCATTCCTTTTAACATGTAATATTTCAAATAATTCATCTTTGCACACACCACAAATCAATCAAATGGTCAAAGGCAATATCAAGGTAAAGGAAACTGCAACATTATCAGCAGTTCCCAAATGCTTTTATTTTGCTTAATCTTGGAGTAGCCAAAGAATACTCCCAACCAGATAGATTCCAATATAACACCAAAGACTATTGCAAATACTGCTTAAATGACTGCCATTTGCAAGAATGGTTGAATGGGTGAATATATTTCCAATATAACAGCAATCACTAGAAATGTTTCATACGAAAAAAAGGGAGGATATTTGCCTATATATTTAAAATGTTAATTAATAGCAAGTATTTACCCGGAGGCGAGAATCAGTAACATCCACATGTTGGTCCAGGTCATCCTGCACAGAGGGAGCACAAGCTAATGTCAAATTTACAGAGAACGAATTGATCTTTGCTAAGAATTTATTTTAAAGAAATTAAAGGCAAAAAGATAGTAGAACAAGAAAATAAAAAACATACAATGAGTCTGGTGTGCAGATCAAGTTCTTCATTGACCGCCAATGCAATATGCTTTGTACTCATTACTGTCTCTTCCAACTTCTCAAGACCCTCATCTTGCTCTGCTTGAAAACACACCCTCATAAAACAGAGGAAACTTGAGCAAATTTACAAGCTAGCATCATTCCATTTGAAAATGAAACAAAAACAACTTGCCTTTCATTATTTGTCGCTGAAGACCAACAAGACCAGAATTATCCAAACCAACTGTTCTACTCATGGCATCTTGCTTAGTTTCTGGCCCCAGCAAGCTCTCTCTGTTGGCAAAGTTTGACATGTTGAATGCAGAAGCCATCTGATTTGCTTTAGATCTCAAATTTGCAACCATGTCTTTGCGGCGATTCATCTCCTTCTCTGTTCTGTAACCAAAATATAAAGCATTAACACGTAGTCTTATGTCAGTTTATTGTCAGCATGAAACATATTCCAATTTGCAAGTGGACATATAAGTATCATATATTATAAATATACCAGTAGACATATGATCAAAATACCAATCCAACACCGGTTCACTCATATATGCACCTCTATTAAGAATTAAGATGACTTACAAGGGTTTCCCAGTAGGTCTAGACAAAAGGGACTGCAATCCATCAAGTCTGGTCCCTAAAATCGTAATCTTCCTTCTTATAGCGGATGCATGACGCTGAGTTTCTGGTCCCGATGCAGGCAAGGAAATCCTTTCAGATATCATGCCATTGATATCATCAGCAATTCTCGCTGCTTCATTATATTCTTTTATCCACGTGTCTGAAGATGCCATTGACCTTAAACAAACACAATCAAGTCAAGAGCTAATCTAAGTAACCAAAAACCAGGACTTAATATCATGCAAAGAAAGCATAAAATTAACACACTTGAACACCATGAAAACAATGAAAGAAGAAGAGATAAGAACTAACTAATCCTGTTATCTTCTCCATGTGTTGACTTCGTTTGAAGAATTACAACTGGATATGAACTTACAATGAAAAAAGAATGATATCAAGAAATTCCCAAAATCTAAGCAATAAAGATACCCAATTGTCCATCTTGTATCAGAAGCTTTATTTACAATCATCAACTAAATCCTCTATTCCTTTAACTGATGCTAAATTGAGCTGAATTATAAGAAAAACCTATTCTACTTAAAAGCCCGTGATTAAACATCAGAATGAAAAAAGAAAATAATAAGAGCTCAGCTCAACGTATAAATAAAGCTAAAAATGAAGCTTAATATAAAAAAAAAAAAAATCCATCAATAAATTCCCACCTTTCCCGAAATTAAACAAAAACCCGTATAAAAAAGCGCAAAATTCGACAAAAAAACGAAATTCAGATGTAACTTACAACGAGGAAAAGTAAAATTGAATGAGCTCTTAATCAAACCCAAAGAAAACGGAAACCTGGAAAGGATGAAGTTTTAAAGATCGGATAGATAAAAGGTATTAGAAAAAACTGAAATTACCTGTTTTTTTTTTTTAATCGAAATATGGATTTGTTCGAATTGCGGAATTGTGAATGAAAATACTGTTAGAGCCTAAGCGACAAGTGCAATACCAATGTTGGAAACGCCAGGTAGTTTTTTTATATTATATTATTAAAATTAATTTTTTTATCCCACATTTATCTTATAATATTCAATCAGTTTTTAAATATTATATACTTAATTACAGTAATTAACATTAAATAATATTTTTATTTAAATTATTAAATATAATTAAAATATATTAACATATCAATTCAAATATTATAATAAAATTTTTTCAGTATAATTAAAGCACCGCTACCATATTCAATATATAATATAGTTTTATTTTATATAATTAATGCAAAATAATAGTATTCAAAACAACAATTATTTAACATAATTAAATTTAATATTAATTATAAGTGATAATTAATATATTTAAAATTCTATTTAAGTAATAATTTTATTTTACTTAAATAAAATTAGTACAACTTATTTTATATATCAATTTTTTAATTAATAATTAATAATTATTATAATTATAATTATCACAATTTTTTTTCTATATTTTATATTTAGAGTTCTATACTTCTCTTCAACTAATAACTCTATTTTAAAATTAATATAATTTTTTTAACTAATAATTGTAATTTAGTTTATAATTATTTTTTAAATTTGTAATTATCACATCTATTTCATTTTTATTTTTAAATGTGAATTTAAAAATTTTCGATAGTTGAAAATTTTAGGGTAAACTATAAAAATAGTCATTTTTGTTTACTTCAGGTTACATTTTAGTCACTTATGTTTGAAATGTTACGTTTTAGTCACTTATGTTATTATTTTGGTATGAAGTAATCACTATTTCGTTAAGTTCTGTTATCTCCATAACGGTAATCCTACATAGCATTCCAACTAGATTTTAAGTTCATCTGTTAATACATACTTCATCCGGCTAAATTATGCATTTGATTTACTATTAACAAATAATTTAGCCGGATGAAGTATGTATTAACAAATATACTCATACGTCCTCCGGGTTACGAATGTAAATTGTATAAGGACTTACATGCAAAAATGTGCAAACGTTGAGGGCGAATTTTGGACTTTCTTGTTCCGAGTGTTTGCTTGTTATAAAACCGAGTATTAAAAACAACTTTAAAATATTACCAACTTTCATTGACTATAAAATCTAGTTGGACTGCCACGTAGGATTACCGTTAGGGAGATAACGGAACTTAGCGGAAGAGTGATCACTTCGTAACAAAATAATAACATAAGTGACTAAAATGTAACATTTCAAACATAAGTGACTAAAATGTAACCTGAGGCAAAAAAAAATGATTATTTTTGTAGTTTACCCAAAATTTAACTAGTTTCTTTTATCGGTGCATCTTATGTCATTTTGTACTCTCTTTTTTTTCACTGGTTATAGATATAATACGTTAAAGAGATTTAAACATAATAATTGACAAATAAAGTAATAAGAAACTACATTATTAACAATTTGAAATATATATTTATCATTAAGTGGATGTTCATCAAAACCAAAATAAATTTGATGCCATAGAGGATGATATCCGAAAAGGCCAGTTGCAACAATATGTGGTCTGAGACACCTACCCCCTAAACAAGGAAAATGATCAAGAAGCGAATGTTGGATCTGGTGTCATAAGTGTAGTATTTTTGTCTATGTTCACTTGTATTTTTTGAACAAATAGGCTTAATAATAATATCCGTTAATTACATTAATACCCTTTGTATATTTCCTTAATGTTTTTGCTTGCAAACCAAAATGGAAACAAATATTAACTCACTAGTTATCTAACGATTAACTATTACTAAGTGGTATTATGCGGTCGGATTGTACTATGGAAAGACAACGTGTATCATTAGATGAACCTAAACATGTCCTTAGTCTAATCGGAATGAGCAAATTAATTGAAAGACTAATATGTCATCTATCAAGTCCAACTAGAGAGATGTTTTGTCTTAAGCATCGGAGCGGATGACTCCTAGAAGATAGAGACATAGATGTGACTGATTGGATTTACAGTACATTGGACATGACCCAAGTAGAATAGATCTTAGATCCGTTTATGGATTTATTCACTTGTGACATTCATAGTGTGACATACATTAATATTGAGTGGATTATAGACTATATATGTGTTGGATCTAGTGTCTTAAGTGTAGTATTTTCGTCTATAAACACTTGTATTTTTTCAAACATATTAGTTAATAAAATTATTCACGAATTACATTAATATCCTTTGTATATTATCCTCAATGGTTTTTGCATGCAAAGCAAAATGAAAGCAAATATTAGCCCACTGGTTGTCTAATGTTTAACTAATACTAAACGGTATTATGTGATTAGATCGTAATACAGAAAGATAGCTTATATTAGTAGATAAACCTAAAGATATCCTTAGTCTAATCGAAAATGAGCAAACTGATTAAAAAACTAATATGTCGTCTATCAAGTTCAATTGGGGAGATGCTTTATCTTGGGCATCGAAGCGGATGACTCCCAGAAGATAGAGACATAGATGTGATTGACCGGATGTTGGATCTGGTGCCCTAAGTGTTGTATTTTCTTAATGTACACTTGTAATTTTTTTGAACAAGTTGATTAATAAAATTATTCATCAATTACATTAATACTTTGTATAATGTCCTCATGTGATTTTTGTACGCAAAGCAAAATAGGAGCAAATGTTGCTCACTGGTTGTCTAATGTTTAAACTAATACTAAGCGATATTATATGGTCGGATTATAATACGAAAATACATCTTATATTAGTAGACAAACCTAATTATGTCCCTAGTCTAATCGAAAATGAGTAAACCAATTGAAAGACTAATATGTTGTCTATCAAGTCCAATTAGGGAGATGTTTTGTCTTAAACATCGAAGTAGATGACTCCTAAATGATAGAGACATGGACGTGACTGATTAGATTGACAGTACATCGGACTAGACCCAAGAAGAATAGATCCTAAATTAGTTTATGGTTTATTCACTTGTGGCATTTATAGTGTGGCATATCTAAATCCTGGGTGGATGATGGACTATGTATACATGACTCATACACTTAGATTAAGTAAAAGTCTGAGTTCGAATAGATAAAGAATGGAAAGTTAGTGTGTTAGGTGTATGACTTCTGCAGTATATAGTAGAATTCACAATAGTGGAACTTATAGCCTGAGACATAGGTAAATGATATCCTCTCATTGGTATTACATACTTGATGAAAAGTAGACGTGGTCGCCAGTCGTTCGTCTTTGTGATGAATGACTTGATTACTATTTGATAATAATTGACTTTTCATGAAAGAAAATGTGATGGTTACCGTAAGATAAAATAATATCATATTAGGAGAACGGATATTATTCCAAAAATATTAAGAATATCCTATAAGGGTAACACACGTATAACAAGGTCATTAAACGAGCACTGATCGAGTTGCTTTCGTAATAGTATGTCATTGGGTAGAGCTCAGTCACTATATCATAATGGAATGAATTCGTGACTAAATAAATTTATAATTAATAAGCAAAAAGCTGAAACTTAATTATAAATCATTTGAGCCTTAATCGCATATGTCCAATCGGTCCCTCCATTAGCTCGTTGAAACCAGAAATGAATTGTATGTTGAATAAAATGAACATAAATGAATAGAAATTGTGAAAATGGAGAAATTGAAATCATTTGGAAATTATTATGGTTTTCTCCGAAATGAAAATGAAAATAGAGAAATGGAAACATTTGAAAATGATTATGGTTTTTTCCAAAATGAAAATGGAGAAATGGAATCATTTGGAAATGAATGTGGTTTTCTCCAAAATGAAAAAGAAAATGAAAAATGAAAATGACCTGAAAAATAAATTTATGTTTTAGAATTAAATTTAGCTCAAAAATGCAAATAAATCATTTGATCATAGTAAACCGTTGAATACATGAAAATTAAATATATTTTATCATAGATTATTTTACGTAATCTAGGTAAATAAGGTATAAGATGTGTGAAACTGATAAATTGAATTGAATAATTGTATGGATTGAAAATTGGACTAAATTGAAAATAACCGAGGAAAAGACAAAATTGTTGAATAGTCCTTAAAGTTTTAACTTGTTTGCTGATTTAACTAGGTAAGTTCATATGGTATGATTATATTTAAATTTTTTTATACTTGAATTATGGACTTGAGTATGTTTTATAGTAATTTGAATTATTTACAATTCGGTACAAAAAGTGAGATATGGGCTAAATCGTAAAGAAATGATAAATTGAATATGATGAATTTCAATTTGGGATATTTAATGAATTGATATTTGACTATGACTAATCGAATCGTATTGGTATGAATTTGACTAATTATTGAGATAGAAAATGCCTAATAATGTCCATTATAAAGGGTGTATAAACTTGATGTTATGGTCAAAAGTGTAACACCCTTCACCCGTATCCGACTCCGGGATAGGGTTCGAGGCGTTACCACACTTAAAAATTCACAAACATATAAAATCGGGTCACCAAGTTCTGCCCAAAATTTAAAACTTACAAACCACAATGAATAAAGACCACATCTCATGGCCATATACAAAAGCTCAATGTAGGCCAATACGTAAACCAAATCATAATAATAATACATGTCATGAAACAAACTTGCTATACATGCCACTCACATGAAAATATTTAACATATACTAGCCAATACTCCAAGGATAATGGCTTGATAGTGTGATCTTTGCCTCAAACGATCTCCAAAAATCTCGAAGTGGCTTAATAATTCTATAAAACAAGAAAAAGAAAAGATGGTAAGCATATAGCTTAGTAAGTAAGTACTAAATTGATATATAATTTATCAAAGTAAAACAATCATACTAGTATATGGTTACATATATTGATGACAGGCTGTTTTCTAGAGTCCCGGTTAAAAGAAAAATCATATCTTGAGCTAAATATCTCAAAATTTAATTCCGTAAATTTTCCTTGAAACTAGACTCATAAGTCTATTTACTAATTTTTTTCTAGAATTTTTAGTTGGGCCAATTAGTACAGTTTATTAGTTAAAGTCTCCCCTATTTCAGGGTATGACTACTCTGACACCTGTGCATTACGAACAAAATTTCTCCCTGTACAAGATTCCAACGACCATGACGTTTATTTCCCTTAAAAATAGACTCAATAAGGAATCCATCCATGTATGGTATGATGCTTAATAATTTTTTTACAATTTATGGTGAATTTCTAAAGTCAGAACAGGGGATCTTAATTTCATTCAGAACCTGTTTCACAAGAATTCAATTATCACATAATATAGAAGTATTTTGTTTCCCCTGTTTCTTTTATATGAAAGTAGACCCATTAAGATTTAATTCCATAATTTATTTGAGATTTAATTCTACTTCCATGATTTTTGGTGAATTTTCAAAATTATGCAACTGCTGCTGTCCAACATTGTTTTACTACAAAAATTCACTCTTATATATTTCGCTCAATCCTTTCCATTTTACTGAGGTTCGCTCACTTATCGAGCATATTGCTCATAAATTCAAATACACATATACTTTCACTTATTCATCACATAATCACTTTCACATGTATCTTCATTTAAATCAATTTCCCGTTGAACTCATCGGAATAACATCAGATACACCACTACTTGAACATTTTCCCATTTCCACACGTGTAGCCGAAGCTATATGATACGCATAGTAGCTTACACTTAGTGCTACACATGCGACCAATAATCTGGTACACGTGACCACAGTTTTCGGGTACGCATAGTAGCCTGCACTTAGTACTACACATGCGACCAATGTCTGCGTACACGTAGTAGTAGCGCACTTAGTACTACTGCGTGACTACGGTTTTGGTGCGCATAGTAGTACGCACTTAGTACTACACATGCGACCAATAATACGGTACACGTAGTAGCTTTGCACTTAGTACTACACACGTGACCACGGTTTTCGAGCACGCATAGTAGCACTGCACTTAGTACTACACATGCGACCAATAATGCGGTACACGTAGTGCTTTGCACTTAGTACTACACACGTGACCACACAATAGTTCATTTGTATCGTTTTTATTAGAAGGTTCAACAGAAATTTCTCACTTTTCCAACATTTTACTAAATTGTCAGAAATCAATTTAAATTCATAACTTACATCAAATAACCATTTGATAGGCAGCCATATTCCACATGTTATCAAAATACAATAACATAAAAGAAATCGATGATTTATTTACGTACAAACTTACCTCGGTGCAAAATATAGAAATTTTGCAATTTAATCCAAAACATTTTCCTTCCCTCGTTCGAGATCGATTCCACGCCTTTCTTGATCTA
This sequence comes from Gossypium anomalum, assembly GCA_025698475.1. NCBI lineage: Eukaryota > Viridiplantae > Streptophyta > Magnoliopsida > Malvales > Malvaceae > Gossypium > Gossypium anomalum. Next base: position 13,755,453 of record CM046956.1, read on the forward strand.
TAATATCACATTTAGCCTAATAATTAATCACACTATTCATATGGGTCTAAAAATCATATTTTTACAAATTTGCATTTTGACCCCTAAACTTTTACATATTTACACTTTTGCCCCAAGGCTCGGAAATTTAATTTCAGCCCTTATTCTTATGTTTAATACATGCTGATCATTTTTCTCTTCTATGAAAACATCAAATTCTCACTCTAACACATAGTTATGAACAATAGATATTTTTACCGATTATCTTAGTTTTACTGTTTTTCTGAAAAATCACTTAGCAAAAGTTGTTTAACACAATCTCAAACTTCATATTCTACCATAAAACATCAAAATTCATGCATATCATTCATGGGTAAATTTTTAAACATAAACCCTAACTCGAAATAATGGTAGAAATAGGTAAACCAGAAGCTACGAGGATTTCAAAAATGTAAAGAACATTAAAAGCGGGGCTTGAATGCACTTACTATTGAGCTTAGAAGTTGAAGAAACCCTAGCTATGGTAGCAAGTAAAATTCAGCAGCAACATGAAGAAGATGAATGGATTTTTGCTTTATTTTTCCCATTTTATTCATTTAATATCCAAATGACCAAAATGCCCTTACTTACTAAACTTTCAAAAATTCCATCCATGTCCAATTTTTGTCCATAACTTAGAAATTGGTCAAATTCTTATTTAAGACCTCCTAATTAATATTTTAAAGCAATTTCATACTAGAAACTTCTAGAATGCAAGTTTTGCAACTTATTCAATTTAGTCCCTAACTTCAAATTAAGCACTTTATGCATAGAATTTCTTCACGAAATTTTCACACAATCATGCAATCATATCATAGACCTCAAAATAATCATAAAATAATTATTTCTATCTCGAATTTGTGGTCCCGATATCACTATTCCGACTAGGCCCAAAATCAGGGTGTTACAACTCTTCCCCCCTTTAGGGATTTTCGTCCTCGAAAATCTTACCGAAAAAGTGGTCTTCACTTAGATTCCTCAATCTCATACTCAATAATAAAGTACCTTCACTCAGGCAGTGCCTCCAATACATCTCTTTAATTTCTCATTTCCATCCTAATATCAATTTTGGCAAAGATAATTGCAGTAGATTCGATGCTCGGCTTTAACCCCATTATCAATTTAGATTCTCTGTGGCATCGAATGCTCTATACTATCACATTACCTTATTAACTTGAAACACATCACAATTCATACAACAATACATTACTAAAAAAATCGGGAAGTCTTTACTCAATACGGACTAGTCCAGTCGGACATTCGATTAACAATATTCTCATCTGTTCAAACTTTACCAACATGTAATAAACTTTTCAGCTTTTCACGAAACGAAAACCTCATCATTCGTAGTGGTTTTTACTCATATAAATTTATTTATTTATTATTATTATTATTATTTTTATTTTTAAGAGATATACACTTCTCGTTCAAACATATTTGCCTTTTATCAAATCTGAGGAATGAAATTCTATTATCGGACTTGAGAAAAATAATCACGACATGATTGTCACATGAAATATTTCAAATAAATAATTCACATTGATTGAACACTCGAGTCGATCTTAATCACGATGAATGACATTTCGGTAATCTTTTACTATTCATTCATTACGCTAACTAAAACCATCTCAATTTCATTAGTTCAAGTAACCAAAATATCTCAATTGAAGTCATTAATTATAATTGACTTATTTGAGAGAAGTAATCCACCATAGCGATTGAGACTCGCGCTTTTATCACTTATGTCTTTATTGTTGTCAAATCCTTACACAGAAATTTAAAAAAATCCTAATGCCAAAATTTGTCCAGCCGTAATTGTCACATTCAGATATTACAGATTTCAAATATTATTTCCCACAACTAGTTCTGTCATCACAAATTTCATATTAGACCTTTCGCTAAAGAAGACCAGTTCTGAATAAATTTTGATTTACACTTTTCTCGACCTTGTACCAGAGTAATTCGATTTACCAAAGTAAATTTCTTCTCTAACTGGAGCAGTGTATAATTTCAATAATCTTTATGGCAACTTTGATACTTTTCTAGCTCTGTATTTACTTATCAATTCATTCTTAATCTCTAATTATACTTATAATTATTCTATCACTGAACTCTCTTTGAATTTTCAAGCGGGAACTTATTCAGTATGTATCTCATGAAATTCAATCATAAGCACCACTTCAATAAGAGGGAGGGGTTATAAGGCCTCTGACTCGTCTTTCTTATACATACACATATAATACAACTTTCATCATCATAGCAACATCGTCAAAATCATGTCATTCATTCAGGTAATGCATCATTCATATTGGTTTACACCAAATTTTCCAGTTATCCTATTTAGACAAGTATACTTATACATGCATTCTATGTTTCTTGGATAGCTTTACTTACCCATTCATTTACTCAAACAAATCATACTCATGACATCGTATAAGGGCCAAACAAACATAGTTATTTGCATCACAGTCACAACTTTCATTTCGTGCATCATTATATACATATCCTTACAATCATATAATTCAGTCCAAACAATTTAACATAGATAAGTTCATTTCTTTATAATCCTTTATCTCATAAAAAAAATATCATTGACATTCATCAACATTCAACGTCCAACCAGGACATTGACATTTTTATTCGTATTAAAATATTATAAACCTTTATTCATACCCTTTCGAATCTAAACTTATTATAATCGTAATTTACTCAATTACCTTTGCATCACGTTAAACATGGTCGGATGCAGCTCGGTTGGAGAGTACCTCTGTCTAAACAAGACGGTCCTCATACGCGTCGGAAGACATCACACTATCACAGATCCGTGGCATATATAGCTAGACTTTTCTTTTTTCTTTTTTTTACATGCTAGGTTAGTCTGAGAACCGACTAAACCATAGCTCTGATACCACTAAATGTAACACCCTTCACTGTGTCGACTCGGACGGGGTTCAAGGCGTTACCACACTTAAACATTCACAAACATATAAAATCGGGTCACCAAGTTCTGCCCAAAATTTAAAACTTACAAACCACAATGAATAAAGACCACATCTCATGGCCATATACAAAAGCTCAATGTAGGCCAATACGTAAACCAAATCATAATAATAATACATGTCATGAAACAAACTTGCTATACATGCCACTCACATGAAAATATTTAACATATACTAGCCAATACTCCAAGGATAATGGCTTGATAGTGTGATCTTTGCCTCAGACGATCTCCAAAATCCCGAGCTGGCTTAATAATTCTATAAAACAAGAAAAAGAAAAGATGGTAAGCATACAGCTTAGTAAGGAAGTACTAAATTGATATATAATTTATCAAAGTAAAACAATCATACTAGTATATGGTTACATATATTGATGATGAGTTGTTTTCTAGATTCAGTTAAAAGAAAAATCATATCTTGAGCTACATATCTCGAAATTCAATTCCGTAAATTTTCCTTTAAACTAGACTCATAATTCTATTTACTAATTTTTTCCTAGAATTTTTAGTTGGGCCAATTAGTACAGTTTATTAGTTAAAGTCTCCCCTATTTCAGGGTATGACTACTCTGACACCTGTGCATTACGAACAAAATTTCTCCCTGTACAAGATTCCAACGGCCATGCCATTTATTTCCCTTAAAAATAGACTCAATAAGGAATCCATGCATGTATGGTATGACTCTTAATAATTTTTTTACAATTTATGGTGAATTTATAAATTCAGAACAGGGGATCTTAATTTCATTCAGAACCTGTTTCACAAGAATTCAATTATCACATAATATAGAAGTATTTTGTTTCCCCTGTTTCTTTTATATGAAAGTAGACCCATTAAGATTTAATTCCATAATTTATTTGAGATTTATTTCTACTTCCATGATTTTTGGTGAATTTTCAAAATTATGCAACTGCTGCTGTCCAACATTGTTTTACTACAAAAATTCACTCTTACATATTTCGCTCAATCCTTTCCATTTTACTGAGGTTCGCTCACTTATCGAGCATATTGCTCATAAATTCAAATACACATATACTTTCACTTATTCATCACATAATCACTTTCACATGTATCTTCATTTAAATCAATTTCCCGTTGAACTCATCGGAATAACATCGAGATACACCACTACTTGAACATTTTCCCATTTCCACACGTGTAGCGAAGCTATATGATACGCATAGTAGCTTTGCGCACTTAGTGCTACACATGCGACCAATAATCTGGTACACGTAGTAGCTTTGCGCACTTAGTACTACACACGTGACCACGGTTTTGGTGCGCATAGTAGCTTCGCTTAGTACTACACATCGACCAATAATCGGTACACGTAGTAGCCTACACTTAGTACTACACACGTGACCACGGTTTTCGGGTATGCATAGTAGCTTTGCACTTAGTACTACACACATGCGACCAATAATCGTACACGTAGTAGCACGCACTTAGTACTACACACGTGACCACGGTTTTGAATGCGCGCATAGTAGCTTTGCACTTAGTACTACACATGCGACCAATAATCGTGGTACACGTAGTAGCTTTGCACTTAGTACTACACACGTGACCATACAATAGTTCATTTGTATCATTTTTATTAGAAGGTTCAACGGAAATTTCTCACTTTTCCAACATTTTACTAAATTATGCGAAATCAATTTAAATTCATAACTTACATCAAATAACCATTTGATAGGCAGCCATATTCCACATGTTATCAAAATACAATAACATAAAAGAAATCGATGATTTATTTACGTACAAACTTACCTCGGTGCAAAATATAGAAATTTTGCAATTTAATCCAAAACATTTTCCTTCCCAGTTCGAGATCGATTCCACGCCTTTCTTGATCTATAATATCACATTTAGCCTAATAATTAATCACACTATTCATATGGGTCTAAAAATCATATTTTTACAAATTTGCATTTTGACCCTAAACTTTTACATATTTGCACTTTTGCCCCAAGGCTCGGAAATTTAATTTCAGCCCTTATTCTTATGTTTAATGACATGCTGATCATTTTCTCTTCTATGGAAACATCAAATTCTCACTCTAACACATAGTTATGAACAATAAATATTTTTACAGATTATCTTAGTTTTACTCGTTTTTACGAAAAATCACTTAGCAAAAGTTGTTTAACACAATCTCAAACTTCATATTCTACCATAAAACATCAAAATTCATGCATATCATTCATGGGTAAATTTTTAAACATAAACCCTAACTCGAAATAATGGTAGAAATAGGTAAACCAGAAGCTACGAGGATTTCAAAAATGTAAAGAACATTAAAAGCGGGGCTTGAATGCACTTACTATTGAGCTTAGAAGTTGAAGAAACCCTAGCTATGGTAGCAAGTAAAATTCAGCAGCAACATGAAGAAGATGAATGGATTTTTGCTTTATTTTTCCCATTTTATTTCATTTAATATCCAAATGACCAAAATGCCCTTACTTACTAAACTTTCAAAAATTCCATCCATGTCCAATTTTTGTCCATAACTTAGAAATTGGTCAAATTGCTATTTAAGACCTCCTAATTAATATTTTAAAGCAATTTCATACTAGAAACTTCTAGAATGCAAGTTTTGCAACTTATTCAATTTAGTCCCTAACTTCAAATTAAGCACTTTATGCATAGAATTTCTTCACGAAATTTTCACACAATCATGCAATCATATCATAGACCTCAAAATAATTATAAAATAATTATTTCTATCTCGAATTTGTGGTCCCGATATCACTATTCCGAGTAGGCCCAAAATCAGGGTGTTACAAAAAGATTAGACAATTGGTGGTCCTCTAATATGATTATATTCGAAAAAATCTGAAACACCCTTATATGTATTTTTTTTTTAAAAAAAAGAGAGTCATATTATATTGATTGTGATAAGATTCTATGAAAATAGCAAATATATTGTCTTGTTTCATCAAGGAATTTGAGGCCTCTTTACAACATCTTACTTGGTGAAAAGACATGAGGATAACAATAAAGTTGTCACTGTGAATTGATAATCATACAAAGGGTATTCTTGATAGCATTCTTTTGCGAAAGAAAGAATAATTAAACATGGTGAGGATGTTGGTCTTGTGAATTTTCAAGACAAAAAAATATAAAATTTCACCATGTGATATAGAAAATTAACATAGATTTGTTGGAAATTTAAAAATTTTGGGGTAAGGTACAAGTACATACTATTTGAGTCACTCTTGATGGAAACTCACTTAATGCTTGGTATAACGTTAAGTCATGAGTTCAATGAGACAAAGTCATCATCAGTATGTGATTGCTAGCATTATTAAATATTATATAATATATCATCCTTGGGGTGAAAAGTGCTAGGTACCTATAATGATAAAAGAAAGGATAAGTATTACATTGTTAATAGACCCATAACATAAATATGTTAGAGTGTAACACCCTAAACTCGGCCTAGAAGTTTAGACCGAATCCCGGATGTTACATTGATCACTGAAGTGATCGTAGGTAAATTTTACAAAACAAGTTTCCACATCGAACCGAAACATTTAATCGTTCAAAATTCAGTCAGTAGAATTACAATTAAGATTAATAAATAACCAGAATTAAATAAACAAATAAAAATTCAAAACGGAACTTGTACCACAGCTTTATAAAGCCTTACAGTTCAAAAACCAAATAAGAAAGTAGAAATGCTATTTTATTTTTAACTGTGACTGTCCGAGACCTCCGCATACCGAGTCCAACGTCAAAATTTTGAAAGGTACCTGAAAAGAAAACACTAAGGGGGTAAGCTACACGAGCTCAGTGTGAGTTCAAATGAAAAACATCATACTTACAGAAGAGAACTCCATACGGCACGTCAATAGTAGAATATTCTTACAGATACACGCAAAAATAGATACAGTATAGAACCAACACCTCAACACACGTAACAGTCAGAGCACACCAAGTACACCCAAAATACTCAACACAAGCGTTTTTTAGGGAACCAAGTACAGACAAATAGTCTTTCAGTCAGAACTCCTAAATAGATGCGGATGAAATGCAGTCAAGTGATAAAACCCACCCAACTAGCCAACACACATCTCTATCCCCCGGTCCCCCCATAAGAACTGATTAAGCTCATCTAACCCAAACACACCACATAGGACCTCGAAAGGCCCATCCAACCCTACACACCATGTATGTAGACTAAGCCACTCAGATATTACTACATAATGAGTTGGCGCGTATATGCGATCTGATGCAATGCGAATCTGCTCTATAGACATGTTGCAGTTCAAACTGCCAGATCAGATAATAGTACACAACAAAGCTGACACACATGCAGCACAGTGCAATAAATCGCTATACGGATAAGTTGCAATAGAACTACCAGATCAAATCAGAATCAGTCTTCCTTCTTTTCGCAATCCTACCCAAAACTTTACTTTATGCAAGTGTATGTATGCACACAATCTCACAGAATAGTGACACATTAGCAAACAGTCAGATAGAACATATATGCATACACACATCCAGTTAACCGGGTTCAGAGTCAGACATCTCACACAATAATTACAAATAACACATAAGCAAGAAGCGCATATCAGAGTCTTAACTACCCTTACTAAAGCTTAGCCAAGGGTTGAAGCACACAGACATAATTTCAGATCAGAAACACACACAGAACCAAAATAAGTGCCTTAGGACCATACGCCCGCGTGCTTTAGCCGTGTAGAAATGCTTAGGCCGTGTGGGAGGTCAAACGGCCGTGTGACTGAGGCACACGTCCGTATGACTGAAGTGCACGCCCGTGTGACTGAAGCGCACGCCCGTATGGACAAGGGACATAGCCATGGGAGCAGGCCGTGTAACTCACTATCCAAAATGTGCTAAACTAGAGTACAAGGCAAACACGGCCGTGTGAGGGTCTCACACACTCGTTTGTCCACCAGACACTGGCACGCGCTCGTGTAGGATCCTTAAATTCCCAAATTAGCTACACAGCCATGTGGTCAGGCCGTGTGGCACCAAATCACTCAAACCTTAATCTCCAAACATACACACCCATGTGCCCAGGGGACATGGTTGTGTGAAGATCAACAAAAATCCCCGAATTGGCCACATAATCATGTGGTCAGGCTGTGTGGCACCAAAATTTACCCAAAAACCCTAATTTCTAAATCCACACAGCCATGTGATCCAGCCCATACCCGTGTGACCATGAAAACACCCTCAACTAGCCTAAAAATCGATGTAACACCCCAGATTTTGGGGCTAAAAGTTTTAAATTTTGTGGCTAGGGTCAGTGAGAAGGTTGCGTTATTGTGTTTTGTTATGTGTTTAAGTGACAGAATAGGCTTATTGGTCTAGTGGTAGGTTGTGTGTTAATTAGTCTCTTGGTTCTAGGTTCGAGTCCCTATGTATACGTGTTGAGTGGTATATTTTTGTATACTGTATGTTAGATAGTAAATTTGCGTTATGGTTAATAATAACTGTTTAGTCTTATGTGTGAGTTATTATTATTATTTTATGTTTATTATTTTCATTTGGATTTTTTTTTATTTTATTCTTTTTACGTTCTCCTGTTCTCTATCTTTTGGGGGTTCTTTTTGTTCTTCTTCCTTCTTTTTCTTTTCTGTTTGAAATCGGTGGTGTTGTGATTTTGGGAAAGGGCTTCGTTTTTTTATCGTCGAGTCGGTCTGGACGTCGTTAATCGCGAATCAGGTGTGGGTTTCGTACCTTTTCTATTTTATTTGTAAATTCTAATTTGACTTTATAAAAATACGACTGTGGGTGTGTGAGTGTTCGCAAATCTATTATTTCTAATGTGATATCATGGTTTTATGCTTAGAATTTGTATGATTTGGTATAATTTCAAACTATTGGAGGTTAGAGAGTGTTTCGTGGCTGAAAATACGTCTTTTGGGGCTATTTTAATATGGTTTCGTGACCACACGGGTGGCCACACAGGCGTGTACCGATTCACACGGTCGTGTGCTTTTCGAAATTAGGGTTTCCAGGCTAATTTGGGCACCACACGGCCATGTGGCTGATTTACAGATTTTTGTCGATTTTCACACGGTCGTGTCCCTTCGGCACACGGACGTGTGTATTTGGGAGTTAGGGTTTGAGTATTTTTGTGCCACATAGTTGTGTGGTTAATTTGGGGATTTAGGGATTCTACATAGGCATTTGTCTTGTACACACGACCATGTCTAGTAGGCACACAGGCGTGTGAGACCCTCACATGGCTGTGTCTGCCTTGTACTCCATTTTAGCTCAATTGGACAGTGAGTTACACGGCCTGTTCCCACGGCCATGTTCCTGGTCCACATGGGCGTGTGCCTCAATCACATGGTCGTGTGCCCCTCTTCACATAGGCGTTTGACCTCTCACACGGCCTAGACAGTTCTACACGGCTCGAGCACACGGCCGTGTGGTTCTAAGGCACTTATTTTGGTTTTGTGTGTGTGTTTATAATCTGAAAATGTATCTCTGTGCTTCAACTTTTAGTTAAGCCTTTGTAGGGGTAGTTAAGACAATGATTTGGGCTGCGGCTTATGTGTTATTTGTAAATGTTGTGTAAGATGTCTGACTCTGAACTTGGTTAACAGGGTGTGTATGCATGTCTGTTCTGTCTAACTGTCTGCTAATGTGTCACTGTTTTAGCTGATTGTGTGTATACATACACTTGCATAAAGTAAAGTTTTGGGTGGGATTGCGAAGAGAAGGGAGACTAATTCTGATTTGGTATGGTAGTTCTACTGCAACTCATTCGTACAGCGATTTATCGTACTATACTGCATGTGAGTCAGCTTTGCTGCGTACTATTATATGATCTGGCAGTTTAAACTGCAACATGTCTGTGCAGCGAATTACTGCATTGCACTGTACAACACATATACCAGCTCTGCTGCGTATTAATACCTGAGTGGCTTAGTCTACATATATGGTGTGTAGGGTTGGATGGGCCTATGAGGTCCTATGTGGTGTGTTTTGGTTGGATGAGCTTAAACAGCTCTTATGGGGTGTGATCGGGGGACGAAAATGTGTGTTGGCTGGATGGGTGGGTTTCGGTACTTGACTGTATTCATGTGCATCTATTTGGGTGTAACATTATCTGATTATATTCTGTCTACCTGTTTGTGATTTGGTGTGCTTGAGTGTTATGTTGGGTTGGGACGTTGGTTCCTTGTCTGGTATATGTTTATGCTTATATCTATAAGTCTATTGCACTGTTGAATTAAATTATGTGATTTTGTTTTTAGTCTCGTTTTGAACTCACACTGAGCTTGAGTATCTCACCCCCTTAGTGTTTCCCCTTTCAAGTATTTTTCTGAATTCTGACGCTAGATTCGGTATGCGGAGGTCTCGGATAGTTTCGGTGAAAAATAAATTATCAGTTTGTATTTTCAATTTTTATTTGGTTATCTAGTTTTTGAACTGTAAGGTTTTATTAAGCTATGGTACAAGTTCCGATTGAATTTTTATTCGTTTATTTAATTCTGGTTATATATTTAACTTAAATGTAATTCTACTTACTGAATTTTGATCGATTAAATGTTTAAGTTTGATATGACAATTTGTTTTGTAAAAGTTTACCTACGATCACTTCGGTGATCAATGTAACATCTGGGATTCGGTCTAAACTTCTAGGCCGAGTTTAGGGTGTTACAATCGAGCCTTTCCGGCCAATAAATCAACCTCCATTCACAACACACTAAATTTCTAGAGATTGCAGACAAAACGAGCCTCAATTGTCCATTTTTTGAAACACACGAAAAGATTGTCAAATTCACAGTGAAACAACAAATCGCAAGTATATTGAAAGAGGTTTGAATCCCACACTTGTTTTGCGATCTAAGACGTTCCGACACTGACTTGACGACGAGGAAGTGACTCTCCAAAATCCCTAAGCAAACCGTTTTGAAGAATAAAGATAATGAAGAACAAAAGAGAGAAAAAAGAAGAAGAGAAAAACGCTCAGTAAAAAGAATTTCTAAAAATAATAATAATAATTAGCAAAATAAATAAATATAATTGGTTATAAATTTAGCTTAAAACAAACTACTATTTTACAAAACAAAATTTAAAATATTTATCACAAAACGCACCCATAAGGACTTGAACCTAAATCCTTAAGTTATTGTAACACTCACCAACCATCAGACCAACAGGCCCATTCTATCACTTAAAAGCGCAACTAAACACTATAGTTCAACCTTCTTACTGACCCTAACTATAAAACTCAAAACTTTTAACCCCAATATTCGGGGTGTTACATAGAGTGCTATAATTACATGAACACTCTCAATGGGATCTACCTATGTGAGTAGAAGTGTAGATGCTTCTAAGAGCTGAAGGGTTTGGCTTTAACAACACTTATGAAAAGAGGTTACAAACACATGATCATAATAGTGTCCATAGATATCGTGCATTGACTAGTGTTGAAATCATTATGTAAGATGTGTTTAGTTAATAAAATGGAATTGCAAGTTCAAAACATACTCTATCATGCAATTTCGATTAACATTAATGTGTTTTCACTAAGTGAAAATTCAATCATAAGACACCTACATTTATGCAATCGATTTTCAAGAATATCAAAATCTAAAATATTTTTAAAAGGGGGGGAATGTTGGAACATTTTCAAAATATTTATAATGTTTCAATAGTTATAATTGAAAAGTTACAAGTGGTTCAAAAGTTATGTCACTTGGTTATTAACCAATAGTTGTCACTATTCTTAATAAGAAGTTACGCCTCTTGTTACCAAGAGTTATGCCACTTAATATTAATAAAGAGTCATAATTATTCAAGTAGATATCTATTGAATAATTATGTTTATTACTAAAAGATGTGACTATCTATTTGGATAGTTATATCCTTATGAATAAACATAAGACCTCCTATAAAATATGTAACGCCCTAAAATTCTTGTTTTTGAATTGTTAAATTATATCAAGTAAATTAATTCTGATTTAGTGGTTAAATGTTGTGTTTGTGTACGTGAGGCTCTGAGTTCAATTCATTTCCCTAATTTTTTTTTGTTATTCTTGTCTCAACCCTTGTCATAGCTCTTTTGGCTTAACTTTAATTTCTAAGAAGTTGTTGACAAGAATGAGCCTGCTAGTTCAGTGATAAAGTTTTAATTTATTTAGAGATCTTGTGCTTGATTCTTGTGTGAGGAAAGTGATAAATATTTTTGCTATTCCCTGCCTGTGCTGCTTATGTGTTTGAAAGCGGGTTGATTTTGGGTTTTGAGAAATCTAATAGTGGTAACATATTTAGTGGTTGTTTTTTTAAAAAAATAGATAATAAAATATTCTTTTTGGAGAAATTTTCTCCCCAAAACACTTCCTCAAGTGTCTATTCTCTCCCTCTTTCATCTTTTGCTATCCCAAGTTTTTTCTCCTCTCTCTTCTACATTTCCTTCTTTCTCTTTTTTTTTTTTTTTTTTTTTGCTTTCTCTTTTCTTTTCCACTTTTGATACTGAAATTTCCTTTTGCCTTTTTCTTTTTGTTGCCTTCTTTCTTCTCTGCTGTTGAGCTATTATGTACCAACGTTCTCTTTCAATATCGTTGTTGGTTGTGTGAGATAAGGTTGTCGATTTAAGATTCATATTTAGTTAATGGAATTTTCACGTTCTTAGATTATGATTTTCTGTTTTTGTGTGACAATAGTTTTAATTGTTTGAAATCCTTAATTTAGGTGAAGAATTGGTAATGACTAATCTTTCGGCAAATCAAGAGTGTTAGGAATTATTCTTTCATTGGGGTAAGTGACTGAGTTTTAGTGTTATGGTCATATACTGTAATCAAGTAAGGGCTGATTTTGTTTTGGGTTTGATGTGTTTGTGCTAAACAACTTATTTGGGTGTCGTTCTAGGTTTTGCAGTCAACATATTGTGTCGACATCGAAAAACAGTCAAGTGTGTTTCAAACTCGTAAAAATAGTGAACGGTACAAAGCCAAAAACCACATTTTCGATGTCATACAGCTGTGTCAACCACACAGGCGTTTGGGCCCATTTTCAGTGAAATTTAGTTAGGGTTGTGTTTAAAGTGCGTTTCGAGGTTAGCTACATCATATGGTCTATTATGTGATACGTATTATTCTGATATATGAAATATGTGGTATTTCTATTGCATGTGTAACATCTAAAAGCATGTCTGTAATATAAATTTTGCATATGATCTGTAAATCTGAGAATTTTGTTAGCATGGTTCTAATCTATTAAAGCATGATTCATTTGTGAGCATCTGAGTATGTGTTATGTTTTAACACGTGCATTGGGGTGAGGTTCTTATGTGACAGAGGAAGTGTTCGCAGTTTAATGATCTACCCTATCTGGTGGTTTAACCACATATCTGTTCTGGCAACTTAACTACAATGTTGGTGGTTTGACCACAATTATCTGATTCTGGCAGATTACTGTATTATTTCTGGCAACATTGATTGCACATTTCTATACATCACTTATTTGATGTGTAAGGTTGGATGGGTATTTATTACCTTAAATAGTGTGTAGGGATGGACGGAGATGTTGTGTAGCGAATGAGGGTAGGATTTGTATTTGATATGTGAAATATGTTGCATCGCATAATATGTTATGCCATCAGTATCTGCTTTACCTATTATGTTCCATTGCATAAAATTGTCATGCCATCTGTGTCTGTTCAGTTATGGAATTATGTTTAACTGTCTGATATCTGTTATTTGCATGAGGGCTGAGTTGTACACTGAGCTTTGTTAGCTCACTCTATATTTTAATCTTCTCAAGTAATCAATAAACTTAGGACTGGGCAATGTACAGGAGCTCGGATTAGATTCTCAGTTAATAAAATGAGTCGGTTTATGTTTTTAAATTGAACTTTGAACTTTTAGACTGTTTAAATATTTTGGACTTTATTTTCGGTTTTTATTGGGTTTTCTATTGGTTTGTGCTTTTGATAAATTGCAAAATTATTCATTTTCACATTTTGAAATCGTGCTTTACAAATAATCAACTCTGAACCAAATTAACTATTTTTCTACTAAGTAAATAATACCTAGGCATATTTGTTGAAAATTGCAAGAGATTTGTCAAAATTAACATTTTTAAAAAAAAAACACACTTTTTAGTTCAAAATTTGGAATTTAAAACAAATTTATGTAATTCCTCAAGATTCAGTCAAACATGTAGGCCAGATTTGAGGTGTTACAAAATAGGAGTGGAACTTCATTTGTATGATACACTAAAAACACGTCAAAATTTTTCAATCTATTCTCTTCCATCTTCTAGTATTACTAGATTTTTATATAGAAATTGGTATTCTTGTTATGCTCCTCAATGCTCGATTACCTTTATTCACATCGATTGTAAAAGCGTGAAGCGATCATTGGGATTCATTGTATCCTCAATGTTCATTTGCCAGTAACTATTGCACACCATAATATAGGTGGGGCAAATAGAACTTTAAAAAAAAGTGACATTGATACACGCTTTGAAGCTTTTATTAATTTCTCGTAAGTTTATTTTTATTTTCACAGACCAATAATTTGTATTTGACTTAAGCTTCAAAATCAAACAAACGAATACTTCATAACCAAAATTACTAACTTATCACAATATAAGTATTCAAAATTCAGGAAATTTAGACATGGGTGCATTGAAATTTAAATCACTTCTCACTTCCCTCGACTTGACTACTTGATCAAAAATAAGTACGAAACTCTAAATTTGCTCCTCCTCTTAACTTAATTAGACCTCAAGAGAATTGATTTAGAAGCTCCTAGATAAAAAAAATACAACTTTTTGAAGCAAATTCACACTTAAAGCTTGAGTTTTGCCTTAAGTCTTTCCGCGGCATGGAAGAAGAAAGACTAGTGAAATTTTTATGTTTTCCATCCCTTTTTGGCCGAGCGAATGTGGAGGAAGGTTTGAGAAGCTTCCTCCACTAACATAATCCTATTTTTTTGATTAATTTAATCTTTAATCCATAATTATAAGTCATCCAATGGTTATAATCCCATCCGAGATGGATTAGTGGAGATCAAAGGATATTATCATTCCTTTCCACTAAGCTAAAACAAATATCGGCAATATTACACCAAAGGCCTTGGCTATTCTCTATTAAAATCCATCTGACTAATCCTCTTTTAAAAATAAACTTTGCTTATTCACTCTTTTAACACAACACTTCCTAAGCTCCCACAAATTAGTCTATACCTCGAGTACACATCTCATAATTTCACACACTTAGGTGTTCCAATTGATCAATTGTTACTATTGTTATAAGAAATTTAAATTAATTAAATTTTGGAATTACCCGAATTTTAATATTGAAACTTTTGAGATATTAAAAACTGATTCACGTAATGACATTATACATTTCTTTAGGAGGTTATGAATGTGTTAGTATCTCAAGGCTGCAACTATTTTTTTTTTTTAAATAAGACTAAGTCCTAGGGAGACTTGTTAGCTTGTTAGTAGGAGTAGGAGTTGTTAGCTTGTTAGTAGAAGTAGCAATTTGAATTTTTGTTGAGGTTGTTACTTGAGACTTGTATATAAGGGCTGCATTGATAATGAATTAGATTATCCCTTCATTTCATCTTTTGTTCTATACTTCAATTAAGTCTTTGTTAAACCAACAAGGGTATCGAGAGCCATTTTTCTTGAGGGACTTGTGAGAGAAGTTTTGTGAGAAAATTTGAGAGATACACTTGTGAGGTTTTTGAGGAAAATGGAATCAGGATCAAGTAACCTATCCATCTTAGCCCCACCTGTGTTTGATGGAGAGAATTATCAAGTATGGGCTATGAGAATGCAAGCATACATAAAGGGTTGTGATTATTGAGAAGCTGTCGAGGAAGACTATGAGGTGACTTCACTTCTCAATAGTCCAACTATGAACCAGATCAAAATGCACAAGAAGAAAACCACCAGGAAGGCTAAGGCAAAGTCTTATCTTTATGCTTCGGTTTCACCAGCCATATTTAATAGAGTTATGGCTTTTGGATCAGCATAAGAGATATGGGACTACCTCAAAGCTGAGTATCCAGGAGATAAGAGGATCAAGAGCATGAAGGTGTTGAACTTGATCAGAGAATTCGAGAAGCTACAAATGAAGGAGTCTGAGTCAACCAAAGAATATTCAAACAAGCTGATAGATATTGCCAGCAAGGTAAGAGTTCTTGGGACTGATCTCTCTGATTCTAGACTGGTGCAGAAGATACTTATCTCTGTGCTTGAGAAATATGAAGCAACTATTGTCTCTTTTGAGAACACTAAAGACTTGACTCAATTGAGAGTAGTGGAGTTGACCAGTGCTTTACAAGCACAAGAGTAGAGGAGGCTAATGAGGCAAGAAAGAAGTATAGAAAGAAGCATAGAAGGAGCATTGAAGGCTAAGATGCAGGAAGGCGAAAAAAGAGAGGAATAGAAGTGGAATTGGAAGAAGAGTGATTGCAATAATGTTTCAGAAACTGTTGCAAAAGGTAATAGTACTGAAAATTATAATAAGTATTCTTCATGTAAGTATTGTGGAAAACAGAATCATCCTCATTTTAAGTGTTGGAGAAGGCTAGATGTGAAATGCAGAAGGTGTAACTTGATAGGGCACATTGAGAGGTTCTGCAAGGAACTGAGAAATTAGCAGTAAGGTGAAGCACATGCTGTAGTTAGAGAAAAAGAGGACCATTTGTTTGTCGTCTCTTGCTTCTCATCAAGCATTTTATGTGACAATTGGTTAATTGATAATGGTTGTACCAATAACATGACTTATGATAAGAAGCTATTTAAAGACCTTGACAGGTCATTGAAGTCGAAAGTAAGGATAGAAAATGGAGAATATCTAGAAGTGAAGGGAAGAGGCACATTAGTAATAGAGAGCTGTGTTGGAACTAAGTTGATTTCAGGTGTACTGTTTGTAATTGAGATTGATCAAAACTTGTTGAGTGTGGGGCAATTGGTAGAGAAGAGATTCAAGGTGATGTTCGAAGAGGGAATATGTCTGATCCTTGACTCTAGTGGCAATGAATTGTTTAGGATCAAGATGCAGAAGAAGAGCTTCTTATTGAATCCATTTGAAGAGGAGAAAGTGGCATCCAAGTGTCAGGAAGGAATAACATCAATGCAACAAACAATTATGAAATTGATGGCACAATGTAATGAAAAAAGTTTTGAGCTTGAGATAAAATCCACAGACAATCGTATCGTGCAAGAACAACTGCAAATCAAGTGTTTTGAGAATAAGGAGTTGCATACAAAGGTAACTCTCTTGGAGCAGCAGTTTACATCTCTCTCTAATAAACTATCATCTTTTGCACATGAAATATCTGAAGAACATGCTAATGAGCCACGGAAAAAGAATCTATCTCAAGAGATCAAGAGTAATGTACAACTTTTAGAAGAGAATATTGGTAAGAATTGACATCTGTAGATGTTGTTGAGTTTAAGAATTTAGTTGGTAAGGTGATCAAGCTTTCAGTGCAAAATACAAAATTAAAAAAGAAATTATTAGCTGCGAGAAGATTTGTTAATCAAACTATAAATGGTATTAATCGCAAGTATAGTGACAACATAAGACCTTAGAAGAAGGGAAAGCACTCTGGCCACTCTCATGACTTTTCTAGAGCAGCTTGTGATGATTTTGAATTGTGGAATTTTGATTTAGAGGGTATTGCATGTTAGGAAACTATTAG
The DNA here is from genome assembly GCA_025698475.1 of Gossypium anomalum. Classification (NCBI taxonomy): domain Eukaryota; kingdom Viridiplantae; phylum Streptophyta; class Magnoliopsida; order Malvales; family Malvaceae; genus Gossypium; species Gossypium anomalum. The sequence continues at coordinate 13,773,129 of CM046956.1, forward strand.
AGGCAACTCTTGAAGCTACACTAGTCAAGAAGGAATTCATAGAAGGCGAATATTGAAGAAACTGGTTTATTGCAAATCAGAGATCAGATGACGGAGATTTTTACTAAATTTTTCATGTTAGTCGTTTTGAGTTTCTTAAGAATAAACTTGGTGTCTGCAGCACTTGAGTTAGGAGGAGAATGTTAGTATCTCAAGGTTGCAACTATTTTTTTTTTAAAATAAGACTAAGTCTTAGGGAGATTTGTTAGCTTGTTAGTAGGAGTAGGAGTCGTTAGCTTGTTGGTACGAGTAGTTGAATTTTTGTTGAGGTTGTTACTTGAGACCTGTATATTAGGGCCGCATTGATAATGAATTAGATTATCCCTTCATTTCATCTTTTGTTCTATACTTCAATTAAGTCTTTGCTAAACCAACAGAATGATAGTGCGAGCTCTCGAAATATTATCCGATATACCACCATTTGGCTTCGACCACCATATGGAGTTTTGAAACAAAATTAGCGTGCATCGCTAGGAAATAATTGCTTAAAAAATTGACATAGGAAAGCAACTTCAACATTCACTCAACTCCACAAAATTCAGTTCCAATAAAGGATGTATACAATTATCAAATATCATCTGCTATTTTGCTATTGGTTGTTGCCAATAATTTTACATTCTATGAGCCAAGAAGTTCTTGCTGGGAATCACCAAAAATAAAAAAAGAAATTGTTCTCAGCACATGGAACATCACAATTTTTCCAACCTTTAGCTTGCAATAATAATTTTGAAAAGGCAAAAATAAATACCCATATTTTAATAAATCAATAAATAACCATGATTCTGGGCAAATGCTGTTAGACAAAAGTTTGTACTTGTTGCAAGGCAGATTGTTAGAAAAAGTCAACAGATTTTATTGAATTAGTAAAAATCCAATATTTCATCACTCTTTCATATCTTGCATTTTCAGCCAAATAAGTCTTTTCTATTACCAAAAAGAATTCACTTTCCATAAAACCTTGGCAAAATCCAACAAGACCTTGGACTCTTCAATGGCTTTCTCGACAGCACCAGTCCTCAACACCGGCGGGAAAAACAGCCACATAGCGGTAGCCACCACGAACCCGACTGTTAATGGTGTTGACACAGCCCAATGCAGCTGAGCCTTGCCGGAAAACACCCTTTTGACACCAAACTCTACAACCACACATGCCCCATGCAAAACGAAGTACCATGTTACTTCCCACGTGGGACTCACACGTGTGACGTAGTAGAACACGAGCTCATACATTAGCCCAGAGACAATGAAAGCCGCCAGCACTGCCGCAAGTGGAGCCCACATGGAACCTAACATTTTGTCAAAAAATGACCGAGCGGGTTTGTATATGGTGTGGCGTAGAGGATATGTTACCATGAGGTTCCATCTCCTACCCCAAAAATCTTGCAACGATGTTGAAAGATAAGGTTCATTGGACGGTGGTTCGAGCTCCAACCCCGATGTGGCATGTACTAGACCATTAAATATACCAAAAATTATGTCTATCAATAAATACACCATGCAACTGCATAGAAGCAATACAATCTTTGGGTATAGAGTTTGTTTATAATCATGTACACTCACCAATATGGCAAAAAGCAATACTTTGATTGGCCAATTTAGAGGCAATTTGGGATGTTTTTTAGATGAATTTAGATGTATATCGGGGCTTTTGAGAAATGGGTATTTCTCATTTTCCTTGATTTTTATAGGGAGAGAAGCTATGAAGATAAAATGAATTAGGGAATTAGATGAGTGAGTTGAAAGTGGTCCATTATCAAAGGCAAAAAGGAAGAGCTTGAAGTTACCTAACCAAGAGAATAGCAAAGCTATTAGGCCTATAGGGAAGACATATGAGAGGTATAGAGGGAGGGCAGTGAAAAGGATGAAGATTGGGAGAAGAGAAATGAGCCTAAACTTACCTTTGGGGATCTTTGAAGCTAAAAAATAGCAATAAAAAAGAGATGCTAGAATTGAGAGCCATACCTTGACCAAGTTATTGATTTCCCCATCCATTTAGGCTTTGATTTTTTTGTGAACTCTTTGTTCATCTAATTTGTATTGTTGATTTATGTGTGGAAATGGATCTCACTCCTTGTTTTCTACTACTTGAAAGGACAAAGTTTTCTAGGATTAAGAATTTTAGTCTACAACGGACCTTAAAATTCCTTTCAGTGGAGATATTGAGTTGTATTGATTTGAAAATTTCATCATCAAAAGCCTTTGATTTTTATTATATATAGGACAAAATTGAATACAAACTGAAATAATACATTGAATTGATACTTTTTTGTTCTCTCAATTAGACATTTTTATAGTGTGAATAAACATCTACCTTTCCACTCAAAAGGGAAATAGAATAAAATAAATGAAAAAGATCTCTTTGAATTATTAAAATCGATTTTATAAGATAGGGGTTGTTTAGTAAATTCCAAAGAATAAAAGCTATAAGATAGGATCTAATAAAACACAACCCAATTAAAAAAATAAAAGTTGAACCCGCTCCTATATTTTTCAGAATTTACTAAACAACCCCTATTTTTCAATATTACAAATTTTACAAAACAGTCCCTAAATTTCAATTTTCTAATCTCACGATTTAGTCCCCAAAGTTTATTTTTTATTATTTTATGATTTTAGCCCCTGAAAACAAAATCTATTTCTCCTAAAAATAGCCAAGAATTTCCAGATTTTTTTAAATCACTCCTTTTCTCCCAAGTTCCCAAATTTTAAAATATTTATAATTTAGTCCTTATTAACTCAAATCTTATCACATAATATCTCTTTTCTAAATTTTCAACTAAAAACAAAAATAAAAAATAAAAAAAGGTCGGTTAACGAAAAATCGACTAAATCGACCTACTTAATGTCGGTTTGATTTTTTTCACTTTTCTCAAAGATGTTCAGTTAGTTCAGTTTTGATAGATTTTGTAACACCCCTTACCCGTATCCGAAGCTGAAACAGGGTTCGAGACATTACCGGACTTATATTTTAATATTCATTCACATTCAAAAGATAAATCTTGCATACAATTTAAACTTTTCACACATTCATTCATACCATGAAGACATATTTCTCAAAAATAAGCTTATACCATGCCTGAATATACACAAACATTAACATCATTAACAAGCCATTCTTGCATGGCTACATATACAAATCAAAATGAACCACATTGAATTTAGCCTATACATGCCACATAACCAAAAACTTAAAGCTTTTAATTACCGAAGTGATAACTAGATAGTGTAATGTGGTCTCCAATGACTTCCAACCTGAGCAAGTCTCCGAAACTCTATGAACATAGGAAAAACACACAGAGTAAGCTTAGAAAGCTTAGTAAGTCATAAGCAAATAAATCATTTCAATGATATTTACAAATCATTATCATTAAACCAAATTTAACAAACCTCAATCACTCATACAATCTTGTACTCGTAAATTCATATAACCACATTAAGTAGCTTCTCTTATCTTATTTATCAATGAATATATATATATATATATATATATATCACATTTTCACATTCGAAAGACAACCGTTAACTCAATCATATAAATCAAGTTTGCACATAATCATTACATGAATAACCAAAACATGTAATGGTTCACTAACCACTTCATATATAACTTATCCATTTGGCTACATTTCAATTTCATATATATAGAGAGCACATATTCACATTTCATTTTCTTATAAATCACATATTATCTTACACATATATATTACTTTCCATTTCCCAAAACCATGTTTCTCATTTCATAATTCCCATGCTCAAAACATAGGACCACAATTCGTATAACAAACATATATGTATCACACCATTTATTTATACATTCACATCATTTGATGTCATATATTTCACATATTATCACTTGAAACATAATCACCTTTCATTTCTGAATTTCATAATCGAAACACACGTACCTGAATGATATATCCATAGATCATAATCATATTCACTTTCATTACACAATTTCATAAACATTCAACATACCTAAATCGGATGCACATTTATATATTCATTTACTTCTCAGAATACCAGTTGAACCATTCGAAAACAAAGAGGATACTCGGATATCTCTGGAAGCTCGTACAATGCCAACGTCCCAGACATGGTCTTACATGTAATCAAATATCGATGCCACTTTCCCAGACATGGTCTTACACGTAAATTACATATCGATGCCAATGTACCAGACGCGGTCTTACACGAAATCACATATATCGCTGCCAAAGTCCCAAACGTGGTCTTACACAAAAATCACATATATCGCTGCCAACGTCCCAGACGTGGTCTTACATGAAATCACATATATCGATGCCAACGTCCCAGACGTGGTCTTACACGAAAATCACATATATCGATGCCAACATCCCAGATGTGGTCTTACACGAAAATCACATATATTGATGCCAACGTCCCAGATGTGGTCTTACACGAAATCATATATCTCGGAAGCTCACCTGTTATAACACCAATATTCTGTACAACTCCTAAAATTTGATAGGACTTTCAACTCATAATTATATCCACTCATGCTCAAAATAAATCATCAATTGCTTAGTTCCATTCGGCCGTATACATATAAATACAAATTAATTCGGCACATATAATACATTTACATTTCAATTAAACAACCTTTATTCACTTATAAACTTACCACGGACGAAGACGAACGAACCGGGACGGCTATTCGAAAAATTTAGATTTTTTTCTTAGATCCAATTCGATTTCCTCTTTTCTTGATCTAAATTAATATAAATTAAACTTATTTAATCTCACATATACTCAAATTCACCCAAAAACACATAAAAAGGGCAATTTGCACATTAGCCCCTAATATTTCACATTTTCACAAATTAATCCCTATTTCCAAATAGCACAAAATACACAAAATCTCATCAAACCCGTGTTAGACCGAATTTACCTTAGGCCTTAGTAGCCCATTTATTCAATTTATTTCACACTCGGAACATATTCTCCAAAGCTCAATTCAATCCTGTAACATATATATATTTATTTACAACTTGATTCAGCACATATAATGCACATACATTAATACATCCAAACATGAAATATTAGCAACCATTACTAAATGGTCAAGTTATTCCACACGGATTATTAGACAAAATTATACAAGTACATACAAGCATTACCAAATGACCGAATCTCCATTGTATTTAAAAATAATTCATGCACCACTCATTTAACTATTAATAGTCATTTACTAAGTACCAATGCCGAATCAAAATATGTCAAGTTCACATGCTATGAATCATGCTAAAATGTCATTTTCAAAACCAAATTGTTTTTCAACTATTCGGCTAGCAAATTATATAAAAAAAATATTTTATACCAATTTCATAACCAAATAGTCATATTAACTAAACACCTTAAACTTAACTTAATAATTAACAAATCAACTATAATTCATGAATATTCTTGTCTTCGTAAATGCACCAATAAATCTAATTATACAAGCAATGATTTATTCATCACTTAGCTTATCCAATTAAGCCACAACCGAAAACACATTCATCAACCGAATCATTATTTAACCAAAACATGAAAATTAATACATATTTATTTTTCATCATCAAACACAAAAATCATCAAACTTTCAACAATGGCAAAACACAAAATCAACATAAATTCCGAAAATTGAAGCATGGGTTTACTAGCATTCGAAGCAACGATCTCAAAAACATAAAAATTATCAAAAACCGAGTCAAAATCACTTACTAATTAAAGCTTAAAGTTGCCGAACCCTAATGGCTTCCATGAACCTTTTTCTTTTCTCATTTTCGGTTGAAAGAACCATGAAAGATGATAATTTAACTTTTATTTTATTAATATATTAACATATATTCATAAATTACTCAAATAACCTTATTTCAAATTCAATATTTCAATAATGCCAAACCAACATTTCCACTAACTAATTAATAGTCCATTTATCACATAAGGACCCTAACTTTTAAGTTCCATAGCTTTTAGACACTTTTAACTTATAGCATGCTACTTTTACATTTAACGTAATTAAGTCTTTTTATAAAATTGAGCTCACAAACGATAAAATTTTTACACGAAAATTTCAAACATATTAATTCACATACTGTAAACACCAAGAATAATACTAAAATATTTTTTTGACTCGAATTTGTGGTCCCGAAACCACTGTTCCGATTAAGGTCTAAACTGGGCTGTTACAACTCTCCCCCCTTAGGGATTTTCGTCCCTGAAAATCTTACTAGAAAGTAGATTAAGGATTTGCTTCCACACAATATATTTCAAATTCACTCATAGCTTTGAATTTCTTATCTCTTTAAACTCACGAGTAAGATTCTGATCTGTCTTCCGCTATACATCATACCAACCTGAATCTGCTTATAACTGTATTAAATTACTTTCATTCTCTGCTTAATTTCTCTGATGATATTAATCTCGTGGATCACTTTCCCACAAAGCTCGGTCCTGAAACAACGGAGTTTGGTAATTGCAACCATATGATACCCCATACAATGTCATTTTTTTATACACACATGATAGCTTATCAAATAGAAATAGCCTCACTTAGTTGCTTCCAAATTTTAAAACACAATGACAAATAGATATTTTGAGAATTTCAATACAACTTCGTACTCACAGCTTACTGTTATTTCTCCCAGAATTACCATATAAATTTTTAGATTTCACTCTGAAATAATGATTACTGGCACCATATGCAAACTGACAGTCTCTGAGACGAATAACTCAGCTGATTTATCAAAAGAGAAATCTATGCGTACGGAAGGACTTATTCAAACAGATAACAATTGTACAAGGCCAATTTCGACCCAACTTCATGTACAAATTAAAAATCCAAATACAATACTAAACCCACACATTAAAACCCAAATCTACCCATAACCCAAACACTTAACCCAGGCCCAAAAGCCCAAACTCCAGACTTAGGGTTTCAGAAACCCTAGCCTACTCAGCCGCAACCCTCCCCACTTGCCTCTAACACCAGCCACCAGCACCATCCCCTGGCACTACCTGCTCCACCAGTCACCTCCACCGGCCACCAACTCACCTGCAAAACCAAGGAGACACACAACAGCAGTAAAAAATAGAGGAAAATAATGTAACAAAGATGGCTATAAAAAGCCGATTGAAAATCTGTAAAAGGTTGGATTTGGCTGTGAATACAAAGATTTTCTTTCAAAATTAACAGATCGGATACAAGAACCATTCGAAAATACATATACAATCAGGGGCTTTAACATCAAATCGAAGAAACAAATCTAAAACCTAAGGTAACTTTCTTTTTCATTTTTTTTTCTTTTCTGTTTTGAGTTTTTTTACACAAAAATATTAAAAATATCATAAACATATATATATTATTCGAAAACAAAAAAAAATAATAAAAAATATAAATTTTACCTCTCCGGCCACCGTGCACGGTGGCCGACGCTAGCGCCGTGAGACTCGTGTGGCCGTTGTTGTGGCCAGTGTGGCGAGCTCCCTCCTCTCCCCTCTCTCCTTTCTCCCCTCTCTTCTTCTTTTCTTTTTTTTTTCTTTCTGCCATCTCCAATTGAATTTAAAAAAAAAAATTTAACTTATATAGGGGACCAAAATGGTGCGTTTTGGTCCCCCCCAAATAAGTAAAACGGCGTCGTTTTAGTCAGGGTCCGCGCGTTTTCGAGCGGAAGGGCAAATTGTGCGTTTGGCCCTTCCGCTTTTCTGGTACTTTACAATCAAGGTTATTTTATTTTTAATTCAGCCCCAATAGTTTTACTCCGAGTTCATTCTGGTCCCTTATGCTGCGCAATGTTTTACTAGTTGGGGAAAATTATTGTTTGGGCCCCTCAATGTTTAGTCTTGCGTTCGAATTAGTCCCCTCTTACTTTTTTATTCCGATTACCCAAATTCCATTTTTAATTCGAATTTAGTCCTTTTTGAAAAATGTAAGTTGTTTTATATTATCTTCTTTGTATTGTTGTATTTTAGATATTATTTGTATTATATTTATTACTATATTTTATTAATATCATCAATATTTTGTTATTACTATTATATGATGTTTAGTTACATATATATATTTATATTTATTTTAAAATGTCTCATTTTTACTATTACATGTATATATGTATTTATTATTATTATTATTATATTCATTATTAATATTATTGATTTTCACTTAGTATTTATATATGTTTCTACATGTATGTATTTATGTAATGTACCAATGCTTTTCTTTTTCATATTATTATTTTTAATATATATATATATTATATATATTTGCGTATATTATTATATATATTTTAAATGTTATGTATTGTATATTTCTTACTATTCATATACTTTTATGTTGTTGTATGCATATTTTTTTATTATTAGTTATGTATTTTTGTTATATATATAATTTCATGTATGTACTCTTTTTTATATTATCCTTATTATTTGTATTGATATTAGTATATGTTTATATATATCTTTAATATATAAATAAGCATATATTTATGCAACATTATTAATATTCGTTTTCCACATTATTATGATATATATATTATGTAAATGTTTTAACGTTATATTATATATGTATTTATATATATTACATACATGTATACCCTTTAAATATTATATTTTTATATTACGTATACATTTTTTTAAATACTATATTATATATATATATATATTTTTTTAATACCGTATTACGTGCATGTTATTATTAATCTATTTTTACCCTTATTATGTTTGTTATTAACATTAGTATACATTTTATTATACATGTATATATATACTTTTACATACAATATTATTTTTATATATCATTATATTTATTATTACACTTATTATTTTCACTATTGTTGTTTATTATTCTATTTTAATACTATTATGTATACATATATCTTTTTGTACATACTTATACTTACTTCATTACTCCTTGATCATGACCATTGCCACTATTACTAGTATATTATTATTTTTTCATCATTATTAACATGTCTATACATATATATATATATATATATATATATATATATTTTTTTTTATGTATATATTGTTATTTTCTATCATTGTTAAATACATTATTTTTCTTATTATATTAATAGTACATTATTTTTATTTTCTTATAAATATTGTTATTGTTGTTTTAATATTCTTAGTTTTTAATATTTTTATTATTAATTGCATCATTGTTTGCATTATTTACGAATTCTTATTATAATAATGTTTTACTCATACTTTTTAATTAATTTCAACAAATAAGGCAACGTGCCGATTTAATATCAAGTCGTTGATTTCATCGCTATGTTGGGTGAATATCATCGACTCGTGTAAAAAACGGAACGCCCTTTTCAAAAGAAACTGACATTTTAAAAATTCTCGTGTTTCGATTGGATCACGACTAAATGTTACATTGAACTCGTATTTTGAAAATCAAGACAACACGTGTTTATAAGATACCAATTTTGGGCGTCGCGAGGGTGCTAATACCTTCCTCACGCGTAACCGACTCCCGAACCCTAACTTTTCTCTGGATTTTGGTGTAGACCTAAACTCGGCCTTCTTTTTATCTTTAAATAAATTTATTAGGTGTCCGATTACACCTATAAAAGGATCGGTGGCGACTCCCCTTTTTATTTCAAAATAAAATTTAAGTTTTCAAGTTTTCAATAGATCGCCACAATTAGCGACCGAAAGCTCAAATTTTACGTCGCTACAGCTGGCGACTTCACTGGGGACATGCCTTTTTGAGAGTCGCGTCTGGAATTAAACTCGTGTTGTCAAAATCTTCAAAGTTCCTTGTTCAAATCAACGTTTAGTCGTGATCCTCAAATTTTTGTTTTCAAAAAGTCATGCGTTCGCATTATGTTGTAAATATTTTTTCTAACTCGTTTTTGTCCTTTTGTTTTTCAGCTTTAAATTTTTATGGTTTTACTTTTGGTTTAGTTTTAAATAAAACGTAAAGGTTTGTGAGTTTCTCCCCACACACCGTGCACTTGCATTTTCGCATAACATGAGCTCTCTACCCGGGCTCCGTCCGTTTAAGTGAAAGTAAACGCTACGCCTTCGTGAGTTAACTCGTCCCTCCGCATAGGCTAGTGAATATTTTCGGGTTACATATGACTTATGCTTTCGTGAATTAACTTGTCCCTCCGCATAGGCATAAGTAAATGTAATCCCTCGAATTGAACTCGTGAGCCTTTGATGGGCTATGACCGAGGCTTCATACTAATCTTAGCAGATAACAGTACGGACAATTCGAGTACCTATCTAGAACCAAAACCGCATATAATGAACCATATGAGCCACCCAACTAGAGCCATGCCGAACCTCCGTCCGTTTAGTAGTCACCAAAATAAGGGCACGGGAGGAACGCCTCTTGCCTTTTGCATTTTTACTTTCTATACAAAGGGATTAGGTCTGTTTAAATAAGCTAGATCGGGTAGTTCGATTTGTTGAATTCTCAATGTTTTCTGCCTGTGTTAAATTACTAATCAAGGTTGTTTGTCTTTGCTTTGTTGTTTTTCACCATGCATTATAGGCATCATATTAGAAAGGTGTTGACTAAAGATCGGTTGCCAAAAAATGGGTTTCTAATGGAAGAGTTAATTATACCAACAACCGAGAAAAATGTCGTAGTCCGGGACTGGTCTCTTAAAACTCAGAGAGAAAAAGGGGATAGTCTAGCGGAAGGATGTATTGCCAATCTGCCTGAGTATGCAACTATAAATGCTCGCCAAAGCAACCTCGAAGATTTGGTTTGGATTTGGAATCAGTGGGACTCGGACACTAGGGGTATCTTCACTGAGAGATATGGGGACATAGCTAACTTAATTGCTGTCAACGTAGACGAACGATTGATCCAAGCCATGGTCAGATTTTGGGATCCGGCTTACCAATGTTTTACTTTCAATCAGGAAGACATGACCCCAACTATAGAAGAATACTCCGCTTTGCTTCGTGTCAATAATGTGCAACCTTATAAGATATATATGAAGGAGCCCAAACCGATGACCTTCAAGAAAAAGTTAATGAGATTAACAGACATGACCGATACATGGGCTGAAAAATAGATAAAAAAGAAGAATGAAACCATTTGCATTCCATGGTCTTCCCTACGAGATTTGGTTCTGAAACATCCCGACATTCTGAAAAGGGTGAATCTATTCGCCTTGGCTATTTACGGTTTGGTTATTTTCCCGAAAGTTCTCGGACATCTTGAAGTTGCAGTAGTAGATTTCTTCGAAAGGCTAAAACAAGGAATCAACCCTGTCCCGACCATCCTAGCCGAGACCTTCAGATCCCTAATTAGTTGTCGAAGAAAAGGGGAAGGACGATTTATTGGATGCGCGCAGTTGCTCAATGTTTGGATTTTGAGTCACTTCTGGAAAGTAGAGCGCACTCCGTTCCATATGTTTTCTAAAACATTTTCCCTGTTGGAAGCTTACCTCAAGAAAGAATGGCCAAAAGAAGTCACTGAGCAACATTGGGTCTCAGTTTTTCAGAACCTTCGCGCCGAGGACATAACGTGGAGAGCTTCGTGGATACGCCCTTCAGTTCTACTATACAGAGTCGGAGATCAAGACTGGGTGCCACTACTCGGATTATGGGGAGGAGTTGGATATACCCCACTCTTAGTCCAAAGGCAATTTTTTTCACGACAATTTATACCCGCTACCGGAGGGCTAGCGCAGTCCGAGTTTACTTTTACGGGTGAAGGATATATGAAGAGGGTCCGAGACACTGCAAAATCTTGGAAGAAAGTTCATCTAATGGAATTGGCCTTATATACTGATACCCTAACCCAAGATTATGACCTATGGAGGAAGCAATGGGTAAATAGTCAGCAAATCTCGTCAACAAACTACATTGTCCAGAATCCTTTCTCGGAGGAAATACTGTCTGAGCTAGAAATGGCAAGACAGGAATTTGAATGAGAAAAGGCTAAGATGTCTCGGGACCTTAGTGCCCTCCAAGAAGAAAACTACCAATTGAAGATCGATGTCCAGATTGAAAGATCCAGAACCGAAAAAGTGCAAAAAGAGGCTGAAGTCATAAGAAATGAGAGACCTTCACCTGGAAAATAAGAAGTTAAGAGGCACAATAAAGAACAGTGGGCTGGGTAAGTCGTCGGCAGAGTGGAAAGAAGAGATAAGCAACATCAAAGGAGGAATGGAATTTTGGAAAGGAAAAGCCAAGAAAGAGGAAGAAAAGGCTGCGCGGGCTACGATGGAGCTAAAGAAAAAGAACGCTGAATATGAAGCTATGTCTGCTGAGGTAATGACTAGTCGATCTAAACGTCAAGAGCTAAAAGAAAGGATACGGAATTTAGAAGGTATGCTGCAAGATCGTCAACAGTAACTAGATACTCTATTGAAAGATTTGGAAGAAAAGAGTAATCAATACAATAGAAACGTCCATGCTTACGAAGAAGGTCTCCAAGAAAAAGAAATGCAACTTAACTATTTGATCAATGAGATTCGTGGGGTAGCCATGCACGTGTTACAATTACCAGATGAAGCGGAAGATCTCAGTTGCCAATTCCCGCCAAGCCAACGATCGAGCATATCGAAATTCTTAGAGCGAGTAAAGAAATATGGCAATATAGCTAAGAAGTTTGTGTAATAGTTGAATAGGAGACGGCAAAATATTTTGTAATGAACTCTTTTGATGAATAAAATGCCTAAATAGGGGCTATCTTGAAATCAACACTAATTTTTTGCATTCATTTCATAACTAACATTTTTGACATTCATGCATTCATTCATGCATTCATTCATACATTGTATATCCCATACTCGGTCGCTGAAGATAAAATATACAATTCGCAGTTGTAATACCACAAGACTGGAACCACGTCATCCGTATAAAACGCGCCGACAAGCTAAAGTAATGGAGGCTGAATTCAATGAGAGAATTGAAAGGATAGAAAGGGCTCAAAAGGAATTACAAGAGCAATTGGCCAAGCCACAACAAGAGACAAGAGACCTAATGGTGAGATCTCGAGAGGAATCACTCGAGCAAAGAGATCAGATGGCCAAAATGATGGAGATAATGACAACTTTGATTAAGGGAAAAGGGCCCATGCAGAACCCCGATATTATGGAACCTCAGTCAGGAATTCACCACGATCAAGATCCACTTTATCCCCCGGGATTCACTCCACCGCCCGCATATATAACACAAAGAGGGTATACTCAAGGGGAACCCACAGGCTTGGAACAACGACCTATGCCACCCGCTCCACCCACTAATTTAGGGCAAGGAATGTTCGCGTCGAACTCAGGGGCTAGTCTTGCTGATCCATTAGTTCCAGATTTGGACGACCCAGCAGAGGTGGCCAAGTTGAAATTGGATAATCATGACGCAAAATATAGGAGTCTAGAGGAAAGACTCAAAGCGATAGAAGGCACTGAAGTCTTCTCCGCACTAGGGGCCAAAGAACTCAGTTTGGTACCTGATCTAATTTTGCCTCTGAAGTTCAAGGTGCCTGATTTTGAGAAGTATGATGGGACAAGGTGCCCAAAAGCACATCTCATCATGTTCTGTCGAAAAATGACCGGTTATGTGAACGAGGATAAACTATTCATACATTGCTTTCAAGATAGTCTAACAGGGTCAGCTCTTCGGTGGTACAACCAACTCAGTAGAGAAAAGATTCGATCCAGGAAGGACTTGGCGTCAGCATTCTACGAGCAGTACAAACATGTGTCAGATATGGTGCCAGACCGGATGACCTTGCAAATGATGGAGAAAAAGCCATCAGAGACCTTCAGACAGTATGCGCAGAGATGGAGAGACGTCTCGGCCCAAGTGGAACCCCCACTAAAAAAAACGGAGATAACTGTTCTCTTTATCAATACCTTAAAGGCACCGTTTTATGACAAATTAGTGGGAAGTGCCACGAAGGAGTTTGCAGATATTGTAATATCTGGTGAGCTCATAGAAAATGCCGTCAAGAGCGGTAGAATGGAAGGCTCAGAAGGTTCAAAAAAGGCAGCACCTATGAAGAAGAAAGAACCAGAAGCCCACATGGTGGGAATGAGAAATCGTTATCCCTCTAATCCATATCCGAACCGACCCCGACCTCGAAATTATCCCCCTCAAGCCCCTTATTACCAAGCACCATTTCCTTCCTACCCCGTTTACGCCACGAACAATCAAAGACCCGTCACCTCATTCCCACAAAACACGATACCCGCTCAAAGCCAAACCAGAAATGAACCAAGACCAGCAAGGCCTAATCCCGAGAGACCGCAGTTTACTCCCATCCCTGTGTCATATGGGGAACTATACCCGAAGCTCTTGGAGAAACAATTAATCTCCCCCCATTACATAGCACCCCTTAAACCTCCATACCCAAAATGGTACGATCCAAACGCTAGTTGTGCATACCATGCGAGGAACCAGGGGCATTCTACTGAGAACTGTCTTGCTTTCAAAAGGAGAGTTCAAGGACTCATTGACGCGGGTATCTTACGATTCGATAGTGCCAGTAACGCTACGAGAAACCCGTTTCCTAACCATACCGAAGGGAATGTGAGCACAGTAGGGAAAGAGGATGAATGGAAGGCCAGAAGATGTGTTTCAGAAATAAGAATGCCTTTGCAGAAAATCTGGGAGGTACTAGTTAAGAAAGGATTGCTCTGTCACTCTGATAGAATTTTTGGAGAAGAAGGTCAAAGCTTTTGCAATTTTCATGGAATTGTTGGACATGACATTCAATCATGCGAGGATTTTAAAAGGTTACTTCAAGACCGGATGGATAATAAGGAGATCAAAGTCCTTAACAAGAGGGAACAGGCCAACGAATGAGAAATATGCACCTCTGATAGCCAATCATCAGGTCCCCCCTATAGTGTTGATCGATCGTTGGTAATTTATTACGACGCGATGAGAGAGCCGGTGAAACCACAGATGGTAATTGAAGTACCGTCTCCTTTCCCGTACAAGGACGACAAAGCGATACCATAGAAATATGACGTTAGTATCATCACACCGGAAGGTGGAAAGTCCAAAGCCGTAATTGAATATGTTGGGGAGGTAGGTCATTTTACTTGAAGTAGGTGGTACTATTCTAAAGAAGTTGAACCGGTAAAGAAAAGTAGTGACTCGAAACAAAAAGGGAAAGTAGTGATGCACGAAGTCGAAGTCGAGCAAGAAATTCCACCCGTGCAAGAAACTAAAAAGCCTGTGAATGAATTCTTAAAATTTATCAAGCACAGCGAGTATAGCGTGGTGGAACAATTGAGTAAGCAGCCAGCACGAATCTCAGTTTTATCTCTACTATTAAATTCAGAGCCACACCGGAATGCTTTATTAAAGGTGTTAAATCAAGCTTATGTGGCCAACAACATATCTGTTGAGAAGCTTGATAGGTGGGTAAATAATCTGAATGCGGACAATTTCATTTCTTTTAATGATGATGAGATACCGCTAAACGATAGAAGCTCGGTGAAAACACTGCATATTACGACTCGCTGCAAGGGCTACATAATACCGAACGTGCTAATCAATAATGGATCGGCGCTAAATGTTATGCCATTGGCCACGCTTTCCAGAATTCCGATGGATATGTCCTATTTAAGGCCCTGTCATTCCACAGTAAGGGCATTCGACGGGACAAGGCGTGAAGTCATGGGAAAGATCGAAATCCTTTTGGAAGTGGGCCCTTACATTTATGATGTCGAGTTCCAAGTCATGGATATTACGTCCTCTTATAACTGCCTTTTGGGAAGACCCTGGATCCATTCTGCTGGAGCAATCCCATCATCCCTCCATCAAAAGGTGAAATTTATCATGGACGGCTGTTTGGTCACAATCGAGGGCGAAGAAGATATTGTCGCATCTGTCTCTGCCGATGCACTGTACTTAGAAGTGAACAAAGACGCACTGGAATGTTCTTTTCGTTGTCAATGCCACTTTTTTTGTTGAGGGAAACAAAATTCCGGTGCCAAAACTGTCGAGAAATACTAGAATAGGTATCAAATTGACCGTAGGAAGGGGAGCTCGAGCAAGAAGAGGTTTAGGCAGATATTTGCAAGGAATAGTCAGGGCTTTAAAGCCAGTGCACCAAAAAGCCCGATACGATTTGGGGTTCCAGCCTGACATGCGTCAAAGAAGAAGACAGTGGAAGAAAGATTAGGAAAGAAGGATTGCAAGAACTTTCGACCGAGAACTAGAATAGGAACCAATAGAGTACCCACCTTTGTCAAAAACATTTACATCTGCGGGAATGATGTACCCTGGACAAGATGGTCCACGAAAGACGCTGTGGTCAATTGAAAAGGGTCTTCAAAATGTCAGTATAAATGTTATTAACAAAGGGGCTGATGCGAGTAAATACGTCTCAAGGATACGCCCTTGTCCCCCTGGTTTCATGTTGAACCATTGGACTGCCGAGGAGCTTCTTGTAGTTTATAAGTCTTCAGAGTAATGCTAAACATTAACCTTCTATTGTGTCCTTAGATATAATAGAATTCTTTTGTAAGAGCGTGCATTCGCTCTTTATCATTCAAATAAATATCAATGAAGATGCATTTTGTCACAATTCTTTCGCACTATCGCTAATTTCATAATCATTTTCTCATTTCATAGGCTATACTCACATTTGCCTCATTGCCATGACATGACATTTCTTTTGTTGGTTTCAATATTTGGATGCCTCTCTATAGTTTCCTTTTCCATTCAACTTTCAGGTGCTCAGATATTGACGACATGAATAAGCCCGTTACGAATCTTGAAATTGATTTTGAGAAGGCTATTTGCTTAGGAGAATTTGAAGCCGAAGAAAACGCTGAAGATTTCATCTCGTCTCCTGAATTGATAAGATTGGTGGAACAAGAGGATAAACAGATTTTGCCTCATGAAGAATCTGTAGAAACAATAAATTTGGGCACTGAAAAAAGGAAACAATAAGTGAAGATTGGGACTTCTATTTCGGAGAGCACCAGGCATAATTTGATCGCTTTACTCCTCGAGTACAAAGATGTTTTCGCATGGTCATACCAGGATATGCCAGGGCTAGATGAAGATTTAGTGGTCCATAAGCTCCCATTAAAGCCAGAATGCAAGCCTATCCAGCAAAAATTAAGACGGATGAGACCCGAAATACTGTTGAAAATAAAAGAGAAAGTCAAGAAGTAATTTGATGCTGGCTTCCTACAAGCCTCCAAATATCTAGAATGGGTGGCTAACATAGTCCCGGTACCAAAGAAAGATGGAAAAGTACGAATGTGCATGGATTACCGTGACCTGAACCGAGCAAGCCTAAAAGATAATTTTCCCTTGCCACACATTGATACGTTGGTGGACAACAAAGCAAAACATTCATTGTTTTCTTTCATGGATGGATTCTCGGGGTATAATCAGATCAAGATGGCCCCTGAGGATATGGAGAAAACTACTTTCGTAACAACGTGGGGAACATTCTGCTACAAGGTGATGCCATTTGGGTTAAAGAATGCTGGGGCAACATATCAGAGGGCTATGGTGACCTTATTCCATAACATGATGCATAAAGAAATAGAGGTCTCCGTTGACGATATGATTGCTAAATCCCGAGGGGAAGAAGAGCATGTAGTGAACTTGAAGAAGTTGTTCGACAGGCTGAGAAAATTCCAGTTAAAGCTTAATCCAGCCAAATGTACGTTTGGGGCTACCTTAGGGAAGTTGCTAGGCTTCATTGTCAGTGAAAAAGGTATCGAGGTTGATCCAAATAAAATAAAAGCCATCCAAGAGTTACCACCCCCGCGCATGCAAAAGGAAGTTAAAGGACTTTTAGGGAGATTGAACTACATCGCCCGATTTATCGCTCAGCTTACCAACCAATGCGACCTAATCTTTCGACTTCTTCGAAAACATAACCCGGGAGAATGGAATGAGGAATGCCAGGTGGTCTTTGATAAGATAAAACAATATTTGTCTAGTCCTCCAGTGCTAGTACCGCCAACTCCGGGAAGACCATTGATATTGTATTTGACTGTGTTCGAAAATTCAATGGATTGTGTACTGGGGCAACACGACGAGTCAGGAAAGAAAGAAAAGGCGATTTAACACCTCAGCAAAAAGTTCACTGAATATGAGGCAAAGTATTCGTCCATCGAAAAATTTTGTTGCGCTCTGGTTTGGGTAGCTCGGAGACTCAGACAATACATGTTGTACGACACGACATGGTTGATTTCAAAGCTGGACCCGATAAAATACATGATGGAATCGCCGGCACTATCAGGTAGAATGGCACGATGGCAGATCCTCCTTTCGGAATATGACATTGCTTATGTGAGTCAGAAGTCGATAAAAGGGAGCGCGATAGCCGATTTCCTAGCAACTCGAACGACAGAAGAATATGAGCCTTTAAGATTCGATTTTCCAGACGAAGACTTAATGTGCATCACAGAAATAGAATTCGAGTCATCAAAAGAGAAGTCATGGAAGATGTACTTTGATGGTGCGTCGAATGCTTTGGGACATGGAATCGGAGCAATCCTGATATCACCAGATGGGAATCATTATTCGTTCACTGCAAGACTGAACTTCTTCTGTACCAATAATATCGCAGAATATGAGGCCTGTATCATGGGGCTTCGTGCAGTTATTGAACGAAACATCAAAATCTTAGAGGTGTACGGGGACTCAGCCCTAGTGATTTACCAAATCCGTGGAGAATGGGAAGTGAGGGATCCAAAGTTGATTAAGTACAGTGATTTAGTGGCTGAATTGATCAAGGAATTTAAGGAAATAACTTTTCATTACCTCCCCCGAGAAAAAAACCAATTGGCTGATGCCCTGGCCATTTTGGCTTCAATGTTCAAAGCAAGTAAAGAAGCAGAAATAATGCCCCTCAAAATGAGCATATATACGAGGTCCCTGCGCACATCGTTGTAGCATTGAGAAAAAGAAGCAGACGGTCGTCCATGGTTCCATGATATCTTAGAATATATCAAGAATCAAAGGTATCCCGAACAAGCAAATGAGAATGACAAAAGAACAATCAGAAGAATGGCAGCGGGATTTGTTCTTGATGGGGATATCCTGTACAAAAGAGGAAAAGATCAGGTACTTTTGAGATGCGTGGATGATGTTGAAGCTAGAAAAATACTTGAAGAGGTCCATGAGGGAATCTGCGGAACACATGCCAATGGTTTCAATATGGCCAGAAAGATCATGAGACTCAGTTATTATTGGCTGGCGATGGAAAGTGACTGCATCAATTTTGCAAGAAAATGCCACAAATGTCAAGTCTATGGCGATAAAATTCATGTAGCCCCTTCTCCTCTTCATGTCATGACCTCTCCGTGGCCTTTTTCTATGTGGGGCATGGATGTTATAGGACCAATTTCTCCAAAAGCTTCAAACGGACATCGATTCATTTTTGTGGTCATCGATTACTTCACAAAATGGATAGAAGCCGCTTCGTTTGCCAATGTGACGAGGACTGCAGTTTGCAGGTTTTTGAAAAGGGAAATCATTTACCGATATGGTTTGCTTGAAAGAATTATTTCAGATAATGCCATGAATCTAAACAATAAGATGATGAAAGAAGTGTGCGAGCAGTTTCAAATAAAGCATCATAACTCCTCGCCCTATCACCCAAAGATGAACGGGGCTGTTGAAGTAGCCAACAAAAATATTAAGAGGATCATTGGGAAAATGACTGAGACTTATAAAGATTGGCACGAAAAGCTACCATTTGCTTTGTATGCATATCGCACATCTGTGCGGACATCTACGGGAGCAACTCCTTTCTCTCTGGTCTATGGGATGGAAGCTGTGCTACCTATCGAGGTTGAGATCCCCTCTCTACGAGTCTTGATGGAATCAAAGTTAGAAGAAGCAGAATGGGTTCAAGCTCGATATGATCAGTTAAACCTCATTGAAGAAAAACGTCTCAGGGCAATTTGTCACGGGCAGATGTACCAGAAGAGAATGATCGCAGCCCATGACAAGAAGGTACGACCAAGAGAATTCCATAAAGGAGAACTCGTGTTGAGAAAGATTCTCCCAATACAAAAAGACCTGCGAGGAAAATGGGCACCAAATTGGGAAGGACCATACGTCGTAAAGAAGGCATTCTCAGGAGGAGCTTTGATCATTACCGAGATGGACGAGAAGGAGTTACCGAATCTAGTGAACTCAGATGCGGTGAAGAAATATTATGCTTGACAAAAAAAAAATCAAGATGAAAACCCAAAAAGGGCATCTTAAAAAAAAAAGGAATCAAGGCGAAAACCCGAAAAGGGCGTTTTGATTAAACACAAAAGATTAGAATGAAAACCCGAAAGGGCGTTCTAATGAAGCAAACACTCGGCTTACAAGGCAAGGTTTTTAAACGGTATGACAAACAGCGAGACGACAGTATTTGAAGCATTTCTGAAAGCTCGAAATCTTCTACGCAAGAAGCCATACTCGAAAAGATTCTTGATTGAGGAACGTGGAAGAGTTCATGTGTTGAATATCTAGAGCATTTGTATCCGTTGAATACGATCTCTTCTTTCTTTTTAACATTTTTTACTCTCATTGGTTAACTTGCTTTGTTTGCCACATTTGTCCCTACCTGACCTTTTTCACGCATCTCATTATGTGATTATTTAAATGATGAATAGTGAAATAACATACTCTAAACAAAAGAAATGTTAAGCATTACCTGGATGAAAACTTGATAAGCACAAGAGTATTAAAACAAGAACAAAGTTCAACCAGGGGAAAAAGAGTGATATCTGAGAAACGTCGATTACTCGAAGATAGGTACGAGGCCTGAAGGGAAAGTCGAAAATCAAAGCAATGAACGCAGATCCTCAACAATTGTGGCAAAAAGGACATACGGCAAAAATGCTTAAGGAGGACTGCATAACCATGTAGGCATAAAGGCATTTAAGACAAACATGTGCATATCATGATAACATCATGCATAACATATACAGGTACTCCAGTAGAGCAAGAAATCTTGAATGATAGTTGTACTGAATCAAAGGAAAAGACACCTGAGTTCTACCAAATGACAAGTTTTGGTATTTTGATGTTTTTAATTCATGTTTCCAAGGAAAATCAACTCATATTGCGAGAGGTGAGTTGAGCCTCAAGACATGTTGAGGTAACTTTAATTTATTTTTCAAAAATCAACTCATGTTGCGAGAAGTGAGTTGAGCCTCAAGACACGTTGAGGTAATTTCAATTTATGTTTCAAAAATCAACTCATATTAAGAGAAGTGAGTTGAGCCTCTAGAACACTGCCTGAGGTATTTTCAATTTTGCTTTAATTTATTTTTCAAAAATCAACTCATATTGCGAGAAGTGAGTTGAGCCTCGGGGCACGCTGAGGTATTTTCAATTTTAACTTTAATTTATTTTTCAAAAATCAACTCATGTTGCGAGAAGTGAGTTGAGCCTAAAGACACGTTGAGGTAATTTCAATTTATGTTTCAAAAATCAACTCATATTGCGAGAAGTGAGTTGAGCCTCGGGGCACGCTGAGGTATTTTCAATTTTTGCTTTAATTTATTTTTCAAAAATCAACTCATATTGCGAGAAGTGAGTTGAGCCTCGGGGCACGCTGAGGTATTTTCAATTTTTGCTTTAATTTATTTTTCAAAAAATCAACTCATATTGCGAGAGGCGAGTTGAGCCTCAAGACACGTTGAGGTAATTTCAATTTCTGTTTTTCAAAAATCAACTCATATTGCGAGAGGTGAGTTGAGCCTTTTTTAATTTCTGTTTTTCAAAAATCAACTCATATTGTGAGAAGTGAGTTGAGCCTTGGCTCACGTGTTGAGCTATTTTCAATTTCTATTTCTGTTTTTACTGTCTGTTTTTTTATTTTGCGAGAAATGAGTTGAGCTCGAGATCACATGCTGAATAAAGAATAAAGATTGAAGCTGATAAAAGACACCATTTGGCGTTCCTTGAAGTAGCAGTAAAATGAGACAAAGTTGCAAGTCTCGTTCCCCTGAAGTTACAGTGGAGCTGATCGAGGATATCAGATTTTGCCTTGCTAAAGTTGCAGAAGAGAAGACCACAAATCTTATCTCATTGAAGCGGTAGAAGAGCAGATTGAAGTTGTAGATCTTATCTTTCTGAAGTTACAAGTGAAGCAGATCGAAGCCACAAATCTCATATTCTTGATGCTACATTGAATAGATTGGCTACAAGGCATATATCAGAAGATGTAGTGGATTAAACCAAAGTTACAAGATGCGATGGACTGGAAGGAGACTTCCTGAGCAAGAAGAGCGCCAATGAAGTCAAGACTCGGCAAGACAGGGCAAAATTGGCCTTTCATTTTGTCTTTGCTCTATTCCCATTACACGACAATGAGCAAAGAGGGGCAACTGTACAAGGCCAATTTCGGCCCAACTTCATGTACAAATTAAAAATCCAAATACAATACTAAACCCACACATTAAAACCCAAATCTACCCATAACCCAAACACTTAACCCAGGCCCAAAAGCCCAAACTCCAAACTTAGGGTTTCAGAAGCCCTAGCCTACTCAGCCGCAACCCTCCCCACTTGCCTCTGACACCAGCCACTAGCACCATCCCCTAGCACTACCTGCTCCACCAGTCACCTCCACCGGCCACCAACTCACCTGCAAAACCAAGGAGACACACAACAGCAGTAGAAAATAGAGGAAAATAATGTAACAAAGATGGCTATAAAAAAGCCGATTGAAAATCAGAAAAGGTTGGATTTGGTCGTGAATACAAAGATTTTCTTTCAAAATTAACAGATCGGATACAAGAACCATTCGAAAATACATATACAATCAGGGACTTTAACATCAAATCGAAGAAACAAATCTAAAACCTAAGGTAACTTTCTTTTTCATTTTTTTTTCTTTTCTGTTTTGAGTTTTTTTACACAAAAATATTAAAAATATCATAAACATATATATTATTCGAAAACAAAAAAATATAAAAATATAATTTTACTCTCTCCCGCCATCAGTGCACGGTGGCGGTATGCTGCCGCACATGGAGAGACTCGTGTAATATCCGGTGACCGGCCCGTGGCCGGAGCTCCCTCCTCTCCCCTCTCTCCTTTCTCCCCTCTCTCCTTCTTTTCTTTTTTTTTTTTCTTTCTGCCATCTCCAAATGAATTTAAAAAAAAAAAATTTAACTTATATAGGGGACCAAAACGGTGCGTTTTGGTCCCCCCCCCAAATAAGTAAAACGGCGTCGTTTTAGTGCAGTCGGGTCGACCCGACCCGCTCCAGGTCAGGGTCTACGCGTTTTCGAGCGGAAGGGCAAATTGCGCGTTTGGCCCTTCCGCTTTTCTGGTACTTTACAATCAAGGTTATTTTATTTTTAATTCAACCCCAATAGTTTTACTCCGAGTTCATTCTGGTTTGGGCCCCTCAATGTTTAGTGCACGTTCGAATTAGTCCCCTCTTCTGTTTTTTATTCCGAATTCGCCCAAATTCCATTTTTAATTCGAATTTAGTCCTTTTTTGAAAAATGTAAGTTGTTTTATATTATCTTCTTTGTATTGTTGTATTTTAGATATTATTTGTATTATATTTATTACTATATTTTATTAATATCATCAATATTTTGTTATTACTATTATATGATGTTTAGTTACATATATATATGTATATTTATTTTAAAATGTCTCATTTTTACTATTACATGTATATATGTATTTATTATTATTATTATTATATTCATTATTAATATTATTGATTTTCACTTAGTATTTATATATGTTTCTACATGTATGTATTTATGTAATGTACCAATGCTTTTCTTTTTCATATTATTATTTTTAATATATATATATATATATTATATATATTTGCGTATATTATTATATATATTTTTAATGTTATGTATTGTATATTTCTTACTATTCATATACTTTTATGTTGTTGTATGCATATTTTTTTATTATTAGTTATGTATTTTTGTTATATATATAATTTCATGTATGTACTCTTTTTTATATTATCCTTATTATTTGTATTGATATTAGTATATGTTTATATATATCTTTAATATATAAATAAGCATATATTTATGCAACATTATTAATATTCGTTTTCCACATTATTATGATATATATATTATGTAAATGTTTTAACGTTATATTATATATGTATTTATATATATTACATACATGTATACCCTTTAAATATTATATTTTTATATTACGTATACATTTTTTAAATACTATATTATATATATATATATTTTTTTTTTAATACCGTATTACGTGCATGTTATTATTAATCTATTTTTACCCTTATTATGTTTGTTATTAACATTAGTATACATTTTATTATACATGTATATATATACTTTTTACATACAATATTATTTTTATATATCATTATATTTATTATTACACTTATTATTTTCACTATTGTTGTTTATTATTCTATTTTAATACTATTATGTATACATATATCTTTTTGTACATACTTATACTTACTTCATTACTCCTTGATCATGACCATTGCCACTATTACTAGTATAATTATTATTTTTTCATCATTATTAACATGTCTATACACATATATATATATATATATATATATATATATTTTTTTTTTTATGTATATATTGTTATTTTCTATCATTGTTAAATACATTATTTTTCTTATTATATTAATAGTACATTATTTTTATTTTCTTATAAATATTGTTATTGTTGTTTTAATATTCTTAGTTTTTAATATTTTTATTATTAATTGCATCATTGTTTGCATTATTTACGAATTCTTATTATAATAATGTTTTACTCATACTTTTTAATTAATCTCAACAAATAAGGCAACGTGCCGATTTAATATCAAGTCGTTGATTTCATCGCTATGTTGGGTGAATATCATCGGCTCGTGTAAAAAACGGAACGCCCTTTTCAAAAGAAACTGACATTTTAAAAATTCTCATGTTTCGATTGGATCACGACCAAATGTTACATTGAACTCGTATTTTGAAAATCAAGACAACACGTGTTTATAAGATACCAATTTTGGGCGTCGCGAGGGTGCTAATACCTTCCTCGCGCGTAACCGACTCCCGAACCCTAACTTTTCTCTAGATTTTGACGTAGACCTAAACTCGGCCTTCTTTTTATCTTTAAATAAATTTATTAGGTGTCCGATCACACCTATAAAAGGATTGGTGGCGACTCCCCTTTTTATTTCAAAATAAAATTTAAGTTTTCAAGTTTTTAATAGATCCCACAATTAGCGACCGAAAGCTCAAATTTTACGTCGCTACAACAATAATTCAGATAACATCTAGCTTTTCAATGATAAGAAATAATTCCAATACAAAGTTCATCAAAATTCTATTTCATCATTACTACTTTCTCAAATAGAATTGTTCCGATAGATATAATTCAGTATCAAGTCCTCAAGATTACGAATCCTTCTTCCAGACTATCCTTCAATTCACACATGTACGTTCAAAGTTTATTCCCAATCCAGTGGATAGATTCGAACACATATAACTCAATTAACTTTTCAATCGAATAATTCAGATCAGACTAAACCATTGAATCAGTCTTTTCAAAGAAATCCTTTCTTCCCATTAAAAAGATAATCCAGACATATCATTATACAGAAGCCGCAACCATCAAAAAGAAATCATAATGTCATAATAAGACCGACGTCTTAACCGTAACAATAAATAACACTCCGACTATCAATAATGCATTTATACACAGAAAAGAATTCAATATGGTTTAAACAACAATCAATGCAGAAACACAACTTAGGTTATTTAAGTCGGTTTCGAAAAAAAGCCAATTGAATCGACCAACAAATCGATTGCCATTCTCTCTTCTTTGTTTGTTTTTATTATTTTAATATTATTTATCAAATAAAATTTAAGTTTTAAAATTATAATTATCATATTTACACAAATAATTTATTTATTAGTGATGCAATTATTATAATTAGACTTATATACTAAAAAAACCTTTAAACTATAATAGCTTAACAAGCCCTTATAGAATTTTTTTTAATATTTAAATAAACCCTTTTTCTTTTTTTATCGAAACCCCTCATCTTTAGTGTTTATTCATAGAAGCCATTAATTATGATTAATTAGTTGCTTGACTTAGACAACAACTTTTTACCTTTTGACTTTAATGAGATTTACTAATTGCTAGTCAATAAAATAGTTCTTAGGATTCCTACTATTAGTGTAAAATTAAATTTATTTTACATTGTACACTTAATATTTTAGTGATCCAATCGTTGAATTTATTAATATAATTGTATTTATCATATAATCGATAAAAA
Organism: Gossypium anomalum; assembly: GCA_025698475.1. NCBI lineage: Eukaryota > Viridiplantae > Streptophyta > Magnoliopsida > Malvales > Malvaceae > Gossypium > Gossypium anomalum. The sequence continues at coordinate 13,799,395 of CM046956.1, forward strand.
AATATTATATATTAATATTTATTGAACAAATGAAAGTTTTTTTCATAAAACAATATTCACATACGTGATCCATGTTTAATATGAAATTGGATAGTTAGATGATTAAAATATTAATGGTAGGAAGAGATAGAGATAAGAAGAAGAATGAGTAGAGAAAGAAAAGAATTCTGTTGGATTTCATCGATAATTTCCTTCCCTCAATTTCCTCACTGTATAATGAAATGGAAGATGGCAGTTCAAAGGGCTGTTACAAAAGGCGGTAATGAAAATTATTACAAAAATTTCCCTAAAACGCCCAGTTTCAGTAACACAACTTCCACTTCCCCTTGAACACTCATTTCAGTAAACACTCAACATCCCTCAAAACTCCCCATCTTATTAACTAACAGAACTAACAACACAATTTTCCATAACAGTTTGCCCCTCCTTCGAAGGATCCTTGTCTTCAAGTATCAAAAGAGGGGTTCTTCCTCTGAAGTTCTCATAAATTCTCCCAGGTGGCGTCATCTGGAAAGGCATTCGTCCATTCTGCGAGCACGTCAGTCACTGCCTTGTTCCCACGTTTCACCATTCGTTTGTCCAAGATACAAGTAGGTTCCTTAATCACAGCGCCATCCATACCAAATATAGGAAGATCAGGTTGATGGATTGTATTCCCTGCATGTTTCTTGGGTTGAGAAACATGGAAGGTAGAGCGAACTCGTGACCCAGGTGGTAATGTCAGCCTATAAGTTACCTTTCCAACTCTGGCCTCAACAGGAAATGGTCCAAAGAAGTTGGGGGCCAGCTTTGGATTTCTTTTTTTTTTCCTCCTAATTGTGTGATGCCTATATGGCTGCAGCTTCAAGTACATAAGATCACCAACTTCAAAGGTCCTGTCACTCCTCCTATCAGCCATGTTCTTCATTTTATCCTTGGCCCTTTGAAGATGGAATTTGAGCATTTGTGTTGTTGCCTCTCTATGTTATAGGCTCTTATCCACACTAGCCACTCAAGAAGCTCTAGCCAAGGAAGATGCGGGGGAGGGGATTGCCCATATAGAGCTTCATAAAGAGATGTCCCAATGGAAGAATGGTAAGAGGTGTTGTACCACCATTCAGGAAGGGCCAACCATTGTACCCAATCCCCTGGCCTTTCACTAGTTCTTATACTTCTAATACCCTTCTAAACACTAGTTCAAAACGTCTGTTTGTCCATCAGTTTCAGGATGGTAGGCAATAGAAAGCTTCAGCTTAGTGCCTAATCTTCTAACAATTCCTTTCAAAAAAGCTAATAAATATCTCGTCTCTGTCCAAATTGATTGACTTAGGAACTTCATAAAGCTTATAGACCTAGTTAAGGTACTCCTGAGCTACTATCAAGGTTGTATAAGGATGGGACACAGTAACAAAGTGATCATATTTGGTCAACCGATCAACTACCACCATGATAGAGTGCTAACCCTTGGAAATAGGAAGGCCTTCCACAAAGTCTATGCTAACCTCAGCCCAGGCTTTATCAGGAATGACCAAAGGCTACAGTAAACTTGGTTTAGCAGCATAGTCACTCTACCACACATTTCCTTACCCACTTCTTAACATCATTTGTTATACCTTTCTAATAAAGGAAGTTGGGCAAACGATTCCTAGTGGCTTGGACCCCAGAATGGCCTCCCAAAGCACTAATATGAAAGCAATCAATGAGCTCTTTCCTCAACTCTTCATTTGTCCCCACTGTAATTTTGCCCCTTCTTCTAAGAAATTTGTCATCCCAAGAATGTTTTGGATGCAAGGAAGTAGTGACTTGGATGTCAAAATAGATCTTCTTTAGCCTTGGATCTCGTTAGCAACTCAGACCCAATAGAGCTATCCATAGCCACTGTCCCTTTGGAAATGCAATGCCCCAAGTACTCAATTTCAAGAGCTACAAAACGAAGTTTACTCATCTTGTCATAGAGTTGATTCCTCCTTAGTACAAGCAACACTTCTTTCAGATGCAAAAAGTGAGCATTCCAAGTATTAGAATAAATTAGAATGCCATAAAAAGAAACAAGCACTGACCTCCTCAACAGTGGCTTAAAACTGCATTCATTAGAGCTTGGAAACTAGATGGTGCATTATTGAGGCCAAAAGACATCACTAGGAATTCAAAGCGGCAGTTATAAATGCATTCTTATGAATGTCAGACTCCCACATTCGAATTTGATGAAAGCCTGAGCTCAGGTCCATATTAGAAAAGAATGTTTCCTTCCCAAATTCATCCAACAACTCTTCAATGACAAGAATGGGAAATTTATCATTAACAATAGTACGTGTAAGTGGATCACTCCTTATTGAAAATCACTTTTTAAAAATAATTAAAATAGAAAATAATAGGAAAAATAAAATAAAATTAATTTTAACAAACCATAGTGTTAAATTTTTATATAAAATTATAGTATTTAAAAATAACACAAATTTAATTTTTTTTTTCATGTTATTTGTCAACTTTAATTCCATGTCATAAAATAATGTCAAGTGATCAAAGTTAAGGGCTTCTATGAATATGCATTAAAAACGGGGGACTTATTTAAGTACAAAAATACTATAAGGGCTTATCTGAATAAACTACTTAAACTGCTTTCTTAACATATAAACCTTATAGTTATGATATATAAATTAATTTCAACATCGTATTAATATATAAATCATAATAAAAAATAAGAATTATGATAATTTATCATAGTTTTATAGAAACTAAGACTAAAATATATTAAAGGAATTAAACTTATTAAAAAATAAATTCTAGAACAAAGGTATTTAATTAGAAAAATGTGTATCTAGATAATTTTACAGTTAATTTACCAAATATTTAAATTTTAAATTTTAACTAAATAAATCAAACAAAATAATATAGTATACCGAACATTCCATCTCGTAATCTAATTACGAAACACATATTTACATTTTTTGAACCAAACATCCTCTTACAATTTCACTTTGCATGGGTATCACCAAGTGACCTCTTATTAACGAAAAGGTTTAAGATTGATGGGAAAATGGATCAAGTTTAGAGCTATACGTTTAAGGATTTACTAATACATAATATAGATATAGGGTAAGGTTTTATTTGAACGGATGTTTTTTTAAGGTAAAATTATTATATAAGTCTTTGTATTATATTTAAATTGCATTTTAGGTTTTTCATTATAAAAATAAGTAAATTAATCTCTATACGTTACCAATAAAAGTAAAACGGTCTCTCTATTAAAATTTCTGTCCATAAATAGAATTTTAATATATTTTTAAGATTAAATGACATGAGGAATTAAGTTGATTAAGATTAAAAAAATATTTTATGGAATTATATTAAACCCTTTCACCCTACACATTTATCTTCCTCTTTTAACATTTCCTCTAAATCCAGAAAACTCCTTTATCAAGCTGAAAAACACCTCACCAGTGTAAAGAAGTAAGTCTTTGTCCCTGGATTTTTTTCTTTGATTCCACAATTTTTGGAATTGCATAAACAAAGATTGATAATGCATTAGCAAAGGGTAGAAGTTGGTATCGTCTATACTCCTTCAATGAATCACTCCATATGCACACATGGTTGGAGGATTTTTAAGAGACCCTACTGTGATTTTTATTTTATTTTATTTTTGAATGTTCTGCTTTGAGAGGTTTGAAGTCGGTATCTGGTCTTCAAAAATAGGAAAATTGTGAAGACTTAATTGAATTTCTGATAGGCGATATGAAACCCAAATTGTTGTTTTGTTGGGTGATTATGGCCTATATCATTTTACATTATGTTAAACTTTGATACCATTGCCTCGTCGTTATCCATAGCTGAGAAAATATTGGAGCTAACATCCGGTGATTCTCACCCTCAAAAATAAATTTTGATAAAATAATATTTAGGGTAAACTATCAATTATGGTTTTTTTTTTGGTTACCCTACTATGAAAAGTTAGAAAATAATTACTCAATTATTAGTAAATTCTTTTTTTGGTCACCTAACTATGAAAAGTTACAAAATGGTCACTCAACTATTCAATTGTCTTTTTTATTCACCCAACTATATTAGATTTTTAGATGTTTTCATTTTTACATTAGCCCGCTGGTGACAAAAAAAAAAAAAGGACAAAGTTGAAAAGTTTGATGATCAATTTGTAACTTTTTATAGTTGGGTAACAAAAAAAAATTAAGTGATCATTTTGTAACTTTTCATAATTAGGTGATTAAAAAAATGAATATAATTGGGTGGCTTGTAGTTTAAACTAATATTTAAGAGAAAATTTTCATATTGTTACTTTAGTCTTTTTATAATAGGAAATGTTTTTGAAGTCCAAAACGAATTCAAAAACACTTATTCAAATTAATTTTACTCATACATTATATTCTTGAGTTAACCAAATGTTTTTGAATACGCGTCAAACTCATTCCGATTCATTTTAAACATTTTGGTTTAAGGGCTTGAAGTTAGTAACCAAAATTTTTAAGAGAATTGATCCCTGACACTAATAGTTATATTTTTTTTTCAAACAAAGGGATCAATCCCCTTACGTACAAAACTGTAAAATTCCACGCATTTAATGCTCCAAATGACTATTTATCACCTCCAACAATTAGAAATCTTCAAACTAAAAGAGTTTATATGATATACCATTTTTCTACTAGTATTGGCATGTGTTGATATCGGTTTGTTTTGATGTACTATTTTAGATTAATTGTTAATTTTTAAAAATATTTGGTATATGTATATAAAAAATATTTATAAATATCAAATAATGAGATTAAATAAATCTCAAATATAAAATATCATTCAATAAGCTTTACAAATACCATCAATAGTTAAACAAATTTAAAATAAACAAATAAAAAATTTATTCTATAAATTAAACAACACAATTGTTACTCTCTTTTCTTTTTTTTTGAATTTTTTTATTACACACTTGTCACATCTTAAATCAACTTGTGAAGTTTATCTAAAAATCTCCACAAGTCGTAGGGATAAATTTACTTTAACTTAACATAATATTTCCTTAATTGAAAAGAAAATATGTCTTCTCAACTAGATTTATTAAATAAAAAATTGATATGTTTAGTAAATAATTATATTTAATAAACAAAAATTTGATATGCTTAGTAAATAATTTTATTTAATTAAAAATCTTAATTCATTTATAAGAATTAACTGTCAGGAAGTCAATATATTTAAAAGTGATTTTGTTTAATTAAAAAGAGTGAATATACATTTTAGTACCTAAACTTGACTTTAAGGTTTAAATTAAGATTCAATTTGGTACCTAAAGTGTGGTTAAACTTACAATAAATGATTATTTGAACTAATTTGAAATACAAAACTAAGTTCAAGTACTAATTTGCATCAAAATGCCTAGTTAAAATACCTAATTGGATAAAAAAATTAAGTACCAAACTAAATCTCGAAGCCAAAGTCAAGTACCTAATTAGACCAAAAAGAAAACCTTAAAGACTAACTTGAACCTTAAAACCAAGTTCATGTGTCAAAATGCATATTTTCCCAACTAAAACTAATTCTTTTATTTATTCAAGAAAAAATTATTCTTTTATAAATAGTAAGATTTAACATTATTATGAGTTTAATTAGTAGAAATTAAATATCTAATTTACCCTAGTTTTAATTATTTTTTTAATTAACAACCTAATATAAAAATATTCAAAAATATTAATAATAAATATCCATGTAGGTTAGGAAAATTATTTGAGATTTCCAGTGGAGTTTTTTAATAAATGTAGTAAAAAAAATTAAAAAATTAATTATATAAATAAATATAACACCTGCTTGTGAAGTCTAAAAAAACTCTACTTACAATGTATCAAAAAGGTACCCTATTGAATCTAAATAATCAAGCAAAATTTCTAGTATAAACATGCACAAAACATAACCCTACTAATTAAGAAACAGGAGCAAAATATTCAAAAGATAAGTTTCAACGTTATGCAGCAGAACCCATATAACAGAATCAGTTAAAAGGGTTCGAACAACCAAATTTCTAAAGATCAAGTCCTCGAGTTGATGGATGACGAGCAACTAACTATTCATTGAGTCAACCAGCCGAGTTGTGGTGTGAATAAGGGTGGTATGGACCAGGAGAGAAACCCAGAGTGTATGGAGGTCGTGGTGCTCGAGGATCAATCATAAAAGGTGGTCTAGGATCATAAAAAGCATTTCTATTCCCCATCAGTGGTGGCTCAGGCCCTGCACCACCCATCCTTGTGTAGTTCAACTCATCTAGACGAGGAGCATATCGCTGCATTGCGGACATATTCATCCTGTAGGAAGGATTCACTGTAGCACCGTTGTGTTGTCCATAAGACGGGGTTGTTGGACCATATAAAGAGTTCAACCCAGCCAGATCATTTCTCCGAGGAAATAGACCAGGTTCTTGCCCATAGAGGTGAACTTGTGACCGTAAATTGAATTCCCTGTTCATTTCATCGGGGTAAGGTCTGTAACCATGACTGTGGGTATCAGCTGAATAAGGGTCGTAATTCATATGGTACCTTCTTCCCATATCATCACCAACGCTGGTCCTGGTGTCACCATATGAAGTTCGAAGTGGAGTCCGTGAACTATGCATATTGGGTATCCGAAGTTGGTTAGGCGATCTGGAGGCACATTCCACTGAGGATCTAATACTACCCATCACATTGGATGAAGAAGAGTGCGGAATTCCACTGTATGTCTCACTTCTAGGAGTCCTTCCACTCTTCTTATTAGTTTTCCTTCCAAGATTTTCTTCACTGTGCAATTTGGAGGCGGCACATTCCACTGAGGATCTACTACTACCCATCACGTTGGACGGAGAAGAGTAGGGAATTCCACTGTGTGTCTCACTTCTAGGAGTCCTTCCTCCACTCATTTTATCAGTTTTCCTTCCAAGTTTTTCTTCACTGTGCAATTTGGGGGAGGCACCTTTCACTGAGGATCTACTACTACCCATCACAGTGGAAGGAGAAGAGTGAGGAATTCCACTATGCATCTCACTTCTAGGAGTCCTTCCTCCACCCTTTATATCAGTTTTCCTTACAAGATTTTCTTCACTGTGCAATTTGGAGGAGGCACCTTTCACCGAGCATCTACTACTATCCATCACATTGGATGGAGAAGAGTGAGGAATTCCATCATGTGTCTCGCTTCTAGGAGTCCATCCTCCAATCTTTTTATCAGTTTTCCTTCCATTATTTTCTTCACTGTGCTTTCTCTTCTTATTACTCGAGGTTTCCTTGGATTGGTTCTTCTCATCACTTTGCTGACGAGGAGAGCACTCTTTTGGGGTCACCTCCACAGATTTCTCTTTTTTACATTCCTCAATTTCATGATTTTGCATATGATCTTTCAACTCAGCAGCATCATCACAAAGACCATCATCCTCCAATGGCAGTTCAAAATCAGATATGCGTGTTTCATCAATATTCATTTCCTGATTTGAACTCGCTGGTTCCCTAGGTACATGACCACGCTTTTCAGCTATGCTCTTGTTCTTTGCTGAAAAATCAGAACGACTCCAAAGATAAAGAGGTGGAGCCATGACATTCCACTGATCCATTTGTTTGTCATTTGCATCAATAGAACCAGGCAGGTAAAATGACTGGAACACGAGATACCAAAATTACCCACAATACCATAAGACTGTAATAAGAACATCACAAACATTCAAGGAAACTGCACAAAACATATTAGTTACCTTTCCAGATAACAAGTTATTATCCTCCCAAACTAGTTCATACGGATATTTCAAAGATTTCTTTTTGTCCAACCTGGTGAAAGCCAAGAAATGCGAGTGTTTGAGTGAGTGAGTGTGTCAAAAAGCCAAGAAACGTGAGTGTCTGAGAGAGGAAAATGCTACCTTTCTGTTTCAGGTGGAACAATAAGGATCAAAAGTTTTGGGTTAAATTCAAGGGCCTTATCAATGAACTTGTTTGCCAAAGCAGCTTTAACTCCAAAAGGAGGATTTAGCCCCATTATCTACTCAAATAGTGAACAAAAATTGTCAATTACGACAACAGCAATAGCTGAACGTGTTAATTCTTACAATATAAAAAAATTCCTTACCAGTTGTGACCCTGTTGGCAACTCCTTTTGTTGCACACTCATCCAATCCCTCCTCTCAAAATTAAAATCATTCTGACAAAGGATATCGGTAACCAAAACATAAGGAAAATATATAATATCAGTAACCAAAACATAAGGAAAATATATGTAAAAACAAGATTAATGAATCATCTACAAATGTATGCAAACAGTCAGGTTCCCCTTCTAATCACATGCAGCAAGAACAACGATACCATTGTCAAACTGTGATGCACCTGATACCGAGCTTGACTTCTTGGGCAGCCATAATGTACATCCATAATGCATAAACTGATTTAGTAGAAACAAACCCAGGAAACTAAAGTATACCTTTGCTTGGAAAATATCATAGTTTTTGAATGAGCACTTCTTCCCGGTCTCTTCAAGCTTTCTTTTCATTATTAAACTAAAATCATTAGCACCACAGCAAAAGTCGACAATCTGTCCATGGAAATAATCAACAATAAGATAACTCGGTCAAGTTTCATGCTTCCATCTAATCTTCTGTTATAGAGCTGTACTTATACAAAGGAGGAAAGAACAAATGGCATCTTTGTTGTTTTTCCATCTCCTAACAAGAATATCGACATGGCCGGCCATGAAAGGTGTCAGTATTAGGAAATTACTGTACATAGTTTCTAGGAGTTCTATTATTACGTATATCCAAGCATAAGGAGAACTTAAAAACCAAAATATTTCTTTCCCTTTCCTTTCATGATCTTTTTCGCTAAAATATGTGCAGGAAACATTTCATTATGAAGCAAATATCAAAGTGTAATCACATTGATTTGAATTCCAAAATATAAAAGCAAAAGAAGAAAACATAAAAGGGGAGAGAGGTAAAAAAGAAAAAAGAGGGAGAGAGAGAGAGAAGAGGGAGGCACAGAAACGCTTACTGTATCACCATCTTGCACATACCAATGAAGTCTATCAACAATCTGCACATTTAACGCCAGGCATTAATGTTTTAATTTAAAGCGTCTAGGAACTTGTAATAATAAGAGAACATATATCAACAATTGCATTAGCATTCTTTAGAAGGAAAAAAACAATAGAATTAGCAGATGTAGAACTATAGGATATGAAAACAACGGAACTTACCTCTTCAAGTTTATCCACTTTAGTAAAATGACGACCAAAAGAAGAGTAGCGCATGCCATATAGAAAAGGGGCAAGATATACCCTGAGTTTGTTCTGGAAATAATAAATTTTAAAAAATTCAAGAGCAAGAAAAAGAGAGAATGAGACAAAGAATTAAATGGCACCTTGTAAAAACAAACTTTCAGAGCATATGATATGTCCAGGGGAACTTTGAAGAAGGAAACAGGCCACTTATAGAAATTTCATATCAACTTATTTTAAGAAATAGGACAAAGCATTGTTTTTGCAATGAAACAAAAATAAGATCATACTCCCTTGAAAACAAAATCATAGATAATGACAAGACTCTTTATTAAAGTAACTGGGAGGGGATAATTACAAATGATTAAGGGTAATAACCTGCCACTTAAATATCTGGTTTAAAACCTCTGGCTCACAAACAGCTTGAGCATCTTCAATACTACAGCCATCCTCTAGTTTTGCTAAAGCCATCCTAACAGCCTGCAAACAGTTGAATAAAGACTCAAAGAAAAATAATAACACAAACAGAAAGCAAAATCATACCTTTGCTTAAAGCTATAACGCAAACTTTATCCAAAATTATGAAATACCTCAACTAAACCCTCTATCTTTCCAAGAGTAATTGTTCTGTCTATGACACTTCTTGAAGAATATCCATGTGTAGATAGGACTTTTGGTTTCGTTATTATATCTTCTAAAGTTACTGATGATTCAGCCTCCTTCATTAAATTGAGTAATCTACAATGTAAAGAAGTCCAACAAATCACATTTGATGCATAATCTAAAACATCAACTCAGATCAGTTTGCCCCCAAGTGATTAAGGGTTAGGAAACAAGAAAATACAACTAAGGCAGAAATAAAGAAAGTCCACCTTCTCTCAGAATCAGCATCTAATGAAGGCATGTCCGAGCTTTTACTTGTTGCAGTAGAGTCGACCACGGCAGCCTTACTAAGACCACCTTTAAGATTATCCTGTCTCCCAGGCTTAATCTGCTGCTCACTCTCCTGATTCATGAGGGCGAATAATCTTCCCCCCAAGGAGGCCTTGTTTCCATCAGCTGCAGAGGATTTGCCTGCATCCATAGGCAGAGACTTTGAATTCTGCCTCAAAGGCTTTTTGGATGGACCAGTGGCTTTGACTTTCTTTAGGGAATTGGTCCTAGGAGTAACTTTTTCACTCTTTTTGCTAGTTTGATCAGCTATAACAACAGAAGAAGATTGCTTTGCTGCTTTCATGGCAGTTCTCTCCTGTGAAGTGCCTTCTAATGCAAGAGTTTTCTTCTTTGAGCCAACCCTTTCATGACTTGTGAGCACATCTGATGCCTTTCTTTTCTTGCTTTCATCAAAGGGGAATTTTATATGGTCCCTTATGGGAGTTCCAAGGTCTTCGTCAATCTCATGTTTCCTATCCAAACCAACAATATGAACAATTTAAAAAACAATTAAAGCAAATAAAAGTATGATAGTAACACATTTAAAACACTTACAAGCAATATATCAGTACACGATTGACAAGTAGACCATCCCAAGCCCTTGTTATAATACCTTCCTCTTCTATATCATCAAATGCGATCTCTCTGATAGTTGCAAAAGGAAACCGAGTGAAACCGAGTAGAATGTTAAGAATGGGACATTCGAATAAATGCGGTTAATATAAAAATGATAAATCTCATTGTACCTTGGTAAACATTTCCTGTGGTATGATGTGGGGCAACGTCTACACAAAGCAAACTGCAGCTCCTCGACTTTCTTGTTTTCTCCTTGTTGACAAACACAGCATTTATGAGTGGGGCATGTAAAAAATTCCCCTGAAGAAATTCTTTTCGCATGTTCTTCAGCAGCAACTTTATCCCCCTTATGGAGCAATTTTGACACACAATGTGGATGATAAAAGTGACCACAGGTTGCATTACTGCAACGAAAGACCTGGCAAAAGGAAATGAAACTTTTGGAGCCATTCAGCAGGAAGTTACAATAAAACTAGGAAGAAATTAAAATATATTGAGGATAACTAAAAAAACCAACATTAGTCATAAAAGAAAATGTATCTTTAAGAAAAATCAAAAACAAATAAATTTTACCTAAACAGTCAGATAAAATGCCATTAAAGCAAATAAACTAATCAGAAAACAAACAGAACAATGAGATAACAATATAAAGCTTCTAACAATATTTACTGATTAGAATTGATTTCATTATGACTCAATTATTCAAATATTTTGCTGCAAATATAATCAATGACATTGGTAGGTATTATACCTCAGCACCAGAGGACTTATCAGAAGAACCTAACTTCCCACAAGCAAAGCACTGATGTTGATTATATTCACAATTCTTGCATAAGAGTGTTTCCAACGCCTGCCATTTAGTAGGGACTTGTAATTAGAAACAAGACAGAAACAAGCTAAAAGCCAGTATATAAAATATGGGTCACTAACTTACTTTAACTTGGTTCGGAGTAAAGCCAAGAGATTCACAAGCAGATTCACGAGCAGAATCGTCATCTTCAGTAGCATGAAATGATCTCATGCACCTTCCATCACAACATATAAGACTACCCCCATTGTCGCAAAAAGCACAAACTGAATCATACAAGTCATCTTCATCATCATCATTATCATCATCATCATTATTGGAATCATCTAGCTCAGGGCCATCAACTGCATCATCAACTATAAATCCAGAAATTGATGTGGCTCGAGCATTCTGATTAATCAATAAGTACACTTGCTTAAAATAATGTACATTTTTGAGAAAATAAGAATTTTAAAAAAGAAGAAGTGAATAATCAGATTTGAAGAAATAGACCAAGAAACATCGAAGGGTAATATCTAACCTCATTAGCAAGTTTCCGTTTTTTGGGCTTCTCCTCCAAAAATGAGCGCAAAAACTGCTCAAAACATAAACATCCCACTGACTTCAATTGCACAAAGAACCAGAAAGATAGAAACATGATCATAAATTGCTGCAATCCTTTAGACGAGCCTTGTTTTACAACCAAAAACTCATTGCGGACTAAGACATGCTAAACCCAACTCAACATTATCCAACAAAAAATAAACATTAAAATGCACCAAAATGAGTTTACCAAATTACACACAAACCTTGGATTTTGCTAATGAATCATCATTTTTAACAGCCTCAGCAATCAAATCCATGTGATCCACCAAGTCGTTTTGCGAAGGCTTTACCTCATACAAGCTGCAAATAACAGAAGGAATAAATAAAAAAGAACATCCAACAATTTCATACTTGAAAATAGGAAAAATACACCCATAAGAGTGATAAACTACCTAAAAATTTTTGCTAACTGGTCCCACAACGATTTCCCTGATAAATCAGGATTCCAACTAATAAGATGCAAGCAATGAACCGATATTAAAACACTCCTAATCACAGGCTCAAAGCTCTTCCTTGGCTTCTGTAGCTTAAGCCATCCAATGTCTTTACTTAAAACAGAAATACCCGGCTTCCCAACATTAGACAGATCAAATTTCCAGGCAGTGACATGCTTGCAAATTGTTAGGAGCCCATCATCAGCTATTCCTCTCAAAAATATCTTCTTTTTAGATCCACCACTAAGGCATTCTTTCCCCCCAAATTGTAGTGGCAACTGAGAAAAGCAAACAGCCTCATCTTTTTCATCATTGAAATAATAGTTTGAGACGGAATGGATTAAAGCCTCTTCTTCTTCATCATCAGAAAACGCCATTACCACTCTGATAGTATTGAAAACAATGAAAGAAATAACTAACTAGATTTTACTAAAAACAATGCAATTAACAATATGAGAAATTGCAACAACATTAACAAAACCACTTCCCTTTTTCATCATTAGAAAACGCGAGTACCACTACGATCATATTAAACAACAATGACGAAAATAATTAACTAAAGTTCATTAAGAATAATGCAATTAACACTAAAAGAAACTGATAGAAAATTTAATGCAATAGACTGATCAATTCAGGGATTGAAATAGCGGCTGAGTAACGGTGTCGCAGCCACTATGCCCCGTCCGCCACCGGTAAAAACCTCACTAGCGGTCCGCTATTTCTGCTAAACCAATAGCTTTACAAAAAGTCCGATGAGACAGGGTAACAAGCAGTACGATCGAAAACAGAAAATCAAATATAGCGGAGTGATGCAGAGGAAGAGAGCAGATAACACAAAATCTCTCTCATGAGTCAAGTAGAAATCAATGTTCGAGTTAATTTAGGGTTTTAAAAAAATCAATCTTCCATTGAAGTTTAGGGTTTCAAAAATTACCTTATTTAATTTCTCTGGTCCGTCGGAAAATTGAACGACGAGAGGGCTGAGAAGGAGAGGGATAAAAAGTACTAACTGTTTTTATTTGAGAAGATAAAAGCTGTTTTATATATGTAAACTGTTTGTATATAGCACGGGTTAAAATATTATATGTATTTTTCAAAAATTAAGAATTTTAATTTATATTTGTATTTTTAATATTTTTTATTTTTCAATTTTCAAAATTTAAGTTTAATTGGTAATACTATTACTTTTTTATTAAATTCAGATTAATTATATTTTTTTAATTAAGCGAGTAATTTTTTTGTTATTTCAAAATCACAACAATAAATATAAAAAAAATTAACAGTGTTATTTTAAATTTTGAAAAAGTAAAAAAACTAAATCATATAGGGGATAAATTCTTTTTTTTTAATATAGAAAGTATAGGCACATTTTAACCATTATTGTATCTATAAAATATATTAAATAAATAAATATATTTAATTTAAACTATAATAAATTAGTAAATTAAAGTATATTAAAAATTTGCATTCAAATTAATAGAGAAGTTAAACATATTTTAAATAAATTTGACAATAATTAATAAATAGTACCAATTCAAAGTTATTTTATACATGTAAATTTATCTGGACAAAATCATCAAGAATTAGAGTAAATTTTGTGTTTCTATTTTAATCATCCAAATGTAAATAAGTTTATTTATAGCGAGATTTAATAATTTGAAAAATTAAGAATTTGAAAAAATAAGTATTAAAAATGCAAATACTAAACAATTAAATGTTGTGTTGGTCAAAAAAGAATTACATGTTGAATTTAAGTTCGTAATACCTCTCTCCAATCTATATACGTGTCAGCAGAATAGACGATTTTGGCCTTCTGTTAAGTCCACCCAAAATTCCGACCGGCTTGACCTCTCGCCTTGGCTAAAGAAGCATAGGCTTTTTGTCAACATATTATCTGGCCGAAATGATTCCCTAACAAATCCTTTCACTCCTAGAAATAGGGCAAGCACTCGCTTTTTACTATTAAAGTGTGAGCACTCCTCCAACGATGGGTGATATCCATCAGAAAATAACAACCTCATACTGTCTAGAGCATTACGTTCACACCTCACATACACCATGTCAGTACATCCGTTATAATAGCCTATCACATCATACTATAAGACAATAGGACCTCTTTTATAAATACCCTCCTAGCAATAGAAAAATAATTGACCTTTTGAGCCCTAAGCTTACCGTAGGCGACCTCACTCTCTCAATAGTCAGCCTATCATCTTATCCATTTTCGACTCTTGACCTCTTTAGGTGAATCGGCCTCCTTAACACCATCATATATTTCTTCCTCGTTAATTTTTTCCTTGTTGTATGTTGTATCATCGAAGTCATAAAATATATTTAGTATATTACATAAAATTAAATACCAAGTATAATTAAATTATTTGATAAAAATAATATAATCATAAAATAAACAAAATTGAATTAAATTTATTCTTAATGACAAATATGTCCCTATTCTATCTAGTAAGTTATCAAATGCATTTAAAAATTTAAGTTAGAAAAAATATTAGTTCTCAGTTGGTTGATTTTTTTAACACTTTATCAAACGAGACCTTTATTTTTAACACTATCAACATTTAATATTCTGATCACTTCTCCATTAAATCATTAAAAGAATGTTTACATGATTAATTTCTTAAAAAGTACATACAATCCGCAGGACTGTAAAATCAAGATCGAAAATGCAGCAGAAATAATAATAATAATAAACTTAAAAAATGAAATAATAATAATAATAAATACCCAGGAAAGTTGCCCAAACTGATTTTGGCCAACAGCAAGACACGGTGACAAATCAATTAACAACCCCACCCCCCCCCCCCCAAAAAAAAAAAAAAAAACACAAAACAAAACAAAATCGCCTCATTATTTGCAATTTTTAACAGTTTCCATAGCAAGTGTGTATTGAGATTTATGCTGTACTTATTGCTAAAGAATACTATCTATAATACAATTGACTGATAACAAACAAAAAGGAAAAGGAGGAATTTCCTCTTTTGAGGGTCTAATTGTACGAGTTTATGACCTCTTCTGCCTAACTGCAACCATATTCACTCTGCCATGTGATCATGCATGGGATTCCGCTGTTGCAATTTCAGTATCTTCATTCTCACATTGAGATGACGAGACTGTAATGTCTGAGGCAGCGTCATCCATAGTCAAGCTTGAGATTTCACCACACAGCGAGGACCTTTCGTCTTCACCACTAATGGATGGTGCCGGAGATGTATCTGATGCGTAAGTGCTTCCGTTGCCATTAGCAGGGGATAGAGCCACCTCACCCTCTTCCCCTGCGTGTTGAAGGCACCAGTACATTATGCTGGCTGTTAATGTGAGGATCATTTTCTGGTTCACCTGCCAATACCGCAAGAAAATCTGAGTTGTAAACTCCAAATATTCATCCATTTGCGATATTTAAAACTGATGAGATTCACAATGCAGCCTGCCTGCCTATGTTAGTGTGCTGACAATAATTCATGCAATCCAGTTATTCAAAATTTTTAATAAATTTGCAAATGTCACAAAGACTGAAGACTCGATCTAACGATGCAATGAAGTAGCAAGTGACCTAGAAGAGTTGCATCCTTACCTCCATGATGTCTTCAGGCAACAAGAAAATGGAACACCCAAGCTTTCGTGCCACACTTATGATATATGTTGCATTCAACCTCTTCTCCTCATCTATAATCCAACAAGGATAAATAAACTTCCAACTTTAGCTCAATCCAAAATCACTTCATTCTAAGATGAAAAATATGACCAAAATAACTTCAGTTAAAAAAAAAAAAAATCATACCACTTTCACCCTTGGTTACAAGGTTCCAGTTGACCACTCTAGGCTCCACAGCACTTAAAAGTTCGAGGAAGAACAGTCCAGTGGAAAGGCTTTTATCCTGCAAATTTAGTATAGTGTACAATTAACCGGCCTTAACTCCTAAATCGTAAGATGGTTAATATGTATATAAGAATAACGCAGACCTTGAAGCTTTCTATTTGAGTACTTCTTCCTGTACTTTTGACTTTCCGGTTTGCCCAATTCATGATATCTGCATCAGTTATCTCCTTTCCTCGCGAGCGAGATCTCAAACTCTTTAGAAGTTGAAGCATATTGAACCTCATTAATTGCCATAGAAAAGCTGTAACACAAGTAATCCATTTTAAGCATTTGGACAACCATCCAACATTCAACAACCAAGCATATTTTTAAGAATAAATAAAAGAAAGGTGCAAATAATTCCCCACAGCATGAAGCAAGGAACTGACAACTTTTTATGAAAGCTCAGTGCCACAAAGAAGAAAGAAACAAATATACACCGAAAGATAAAAAGCAATTTGTCACTCTTTGCAAGCAGGTCAAGGTACTCAACTTACACCAAATGCATATTCCTTTTTATAAATAATAATAAAAGTGAAAAACAAAGTTGAACTCTTTAATGGAGGTAAAACATATCAAGTTGATAAGGAAATTATACAAAAAAAAAAAAAAGAAAAGAAAAAAAAGAAGAAGAGATTACCGACTATGAGTTTTTTATTTCCTTGCACTATATCATTTCCGCCAAGATTCACAACAGAAAATTTCAACTGTCTCCCGATCTTTACTACTTGATTGCAATTTTCCACTTTTCTAAATGGGAACTTAATTGGAGGTTTTGATGCATGCTTCCAGTTTACTGATCCAGGAGCAACCTTGTCAAGCACCTCTAAAAGTATCCATCTGCATCAAAATGAAGCTTTCTATGTCAATAGTCGAAATATTGAATTACAAACCTTCGGTTCATTCCTTCAAATATCATTTGAGATCTATATGACAGAAACAAGCTGAATGTGAAATTGATGAAACATATACAAAAACTGCCTACTTGGACATGAAAAATGCATCCATGCTTTCGTCATAAGGGAAAAGCAATCAACCTGATGCTTTCATGGTCTCAATATTATCAGAAGGATTTAAAAGAAAAAACAGGACCTTAACATAACCTTTTGTAATGTTTGCTTAAGATCTACAGTAGGGATAGAGCACGGAACTTGAGCCATTCGAATACATCAGCGAAGAGGAAAACTTACCCAGTTCTGACATCCTCGAAGACATTATTAACATAACTCTCAATTCCAAGACTATTGATCCATAGTCGAAAACATCTCTCTTCCCTGGAAATTTGAACATCATCTGTCATCCTTTCTGCAAAAGAGATTTTTTTGCTATCTGTGCTCAGGCCATTCCTGCAAAAGCACACATGTTTTCTTGCTTGATTACATAAGAGCAGACTTAAGTGTTACTAACTGAACAATCTAAAATACTGACAAGATAATGGATTGAAGGCATGGGAAAAGCATTGTGAACAAACAATTAGATAACACCACAGCTTAACTGTTTAAACATTAAATCATAGCACTTTCTCCCAATCTTTCTAACAATAGATATAGGCGGCAATACTGTTAAATGACAACAAAGGCATTCACGACCTGAAGCACATGAAAAAAACCCATGCACCTAGATTCCTAATTTCGTAAGAACAGTTCTATAATGCACATGACCACAACCTATAAGACCGCTTAGAGTGGAGTTAGCTCCAGATTTGATATCATTAAACTGGAAAGGCTTTATAAAAATAAATAAATAATAATTTCAAAACATCTATTATAACCGCAAATTTTTGTGGTTTCTCACCTTTCATGAAAGATTTGAGCCACAAATGCAAGATTCAAGTTTGTTGAGCCCTCAGTAATGTCTTTTGGGCTCAGATACCGTTTGCAGCCCATTCTCTCTGCATGGTCAAGAACAAGTTTAGCCCTTTCGACAGGATCCTTTGTATCTAGGGTCAATGGATTGCAGAACTCTGGTGCCAGAACATTAAGCAGGTAAGCATAAGCTTTTCCATCCTGCATGTATGAGAAAATGAGTAAAATATATCAAAATACTGATGCAAGAAAAATAGAAGAATGCATCTAATTGAAGTGTAATCATCCACCTCAACACACTTTATAAGTTTATTGTGACTCAATGTAATATTAACAGAATCACATACCTTCACATCTGAAGAAAAATTGGCAACAGTTTTCTCATAGCCTGCTTTATTTAAATGGAAATTCATCCATTTTAGTAGAACCTTCTCAGGAGCTAACCCCATAAGTTCCTCAACATCCTGCAAGTGACAATAATTATAAGGGAAACATGCTTATCTCATGCTTCATTATTAATTAAACATCAATCACATGATAAAGTGATATATTACTGCATTGCTATCCTCCACCAATTCCACAAGCTGAGGCGTCTTCTTAAGGTTGAGATCTGCTAATAGTTGAATCTGCAGTCATAAAAGATAGTAAGGATGAGAAAAAGTGTACCTGAACACAACTTGTTTTAAGTTAAACAATCCTACTTTTCTCAGTCTATCAAGACAGTGTAAAGGCTACACAAGAAATTGCAAATGAATGGTAGAGAAGAAATTAGATGCCTACCTTTATAATTTGAGATATCAACCCAAGCACGAGATGGGGCTGCAATACAAATAATAAAGATGAAAACCATTTGATTATCAGAATGTTTCATTCTAACACATAGAGGAATCTGTTATAGCTGTACTAACCCTTCCTTCAACTAAGTCCTGAGTACCAATATTTACCACTGTGCAGCCAATAGCCTTTGCAGAGTTAAGGCAAAGGGTATGGTTCTCATTCCTCTCCCATGGGTTAAGCACCCTTTTTGTGTTGATAGCTCTTTCATCGATGGTTCCAGGCACAGCAACATTTATAAGCTTACTGCACAAATATAAGACAGAACAGAATCAGTAACACTGCTTCGTACCAGCTTTTTTTGAAGAAAAAAAAATAAAGCAAATGCATAATGGAGCACACCCCATAAATGTACCATAAGAGTACTCCATCTTTTGCGAGATGGAAAAGATCATTCGTAGCTGGATCAAGCGGAAGAAACTGCTTTAAAAATGGATCATCCGCAAGGTAAATATTTATGTGTGTTACATATGAGGCTTTTTCCGATTCACTGATTGTGTGGAGAAGAGTGGTCGTGGAGGCCTTTAGGAACGATGATGAATTCTTTGGACCACCCAGTTTTCCTGTAGCCTGACCTTGCATATTTAAATACACCTGCTCATTCCATGCAACCAACCATAATGTTAGCTTCCTTCAACTAATTCCAGTATCAAAAAAGGTTAAAACCTATGGTCCCCGTTTCTATGCAACTTGACAGAATGTAAACTGCCATATAAGTTAAACTGAACCAATGATTACTTTTCTTGATGCTTTTATTAACAGTAAAATAGAAAACAAGTATGCAACTGATAGCACGCACAAGCTCATATATATACACACACAGGACTCACCCTGAGGAATGTTTCAAAATCAATCTCACTGCTCATGTCACCATACGATTCGCCCAATATCTGCCTAATCTCATCCTCAGTAAGCAAAGCACTAAAAGCCTTCAACTTCACCATCAAGGGTGGCAAATCTCCTACTGTAACTTTACCATTTTGGTTCTTTACGGAAACAAACTAGAAATCATATAAAAAAAAAGGGCCATTAAAACTTTATCAAACCATCCATCCAAGAGAGAGAAAAAAAGAACTCTGTCAAATTAGATTCAGAAAAAAACAACAACAAAATTAAATAATAATTCAATAGTTGAAGCAATAAGTTGAGGAAGGAACAAAACATGCTTACCTTGGAATTAAGGCTGCGAAGCTCAACTTGTGTGAATTGGCTCTGAAGCCACTGATCAGAGACAAGAACACCCACATAACTAGACATATCTACCAAATACTCCAACAGTGCTTCTCAAAATTACACCAACTGAATCCAGAACCCAATGACCAATGCAAGACTCAAATTAGACTTCAATCTACCCAAGTAGCTAAACCTTTACAAAAATCTTCCTTAAACCCAGAATCTAAAAATTAGAAAAAACCAAATCAACGAGTCAGCTTTAGATCCAGTGAACTTATAAACAACATCAACCCTTCACGAAACTATCCATATAAATTGCTTAGAAATTATATAAATCATGAAAATCCAATACCTTTATCATCTAACAGATGCAAACTAATAGAAAATCCAAATCCAGAACTCAAGTTTAGATCCAATGAACATAAATATTAACAAGAAGCCGTCATGAAAACATCCTACAGAATACTTTTTAACTTATAACAATCACCAAAGATTCAAAAAATTGAAAACCCAAGAAACTAGTACCAATAGAACTCCTTTTTCATTATCAGTTCCAAGAAGGAGCAAGCAAATTAGAAGAGAAAATAAGCACCAAGAAAACTCAAAAGAACAACTAAGAAATGATAACCCAACAAAGGAAACATAAAAAACAAAGCAAACCCAAAATACTTACCTGTAAAAAGCTTAGATTTTCCGGGTTTTCAATAAATGGATTCATTACCTTTCAAAGTTTTTGACTTTACACCCATCAAAATTTACAAACACACACACACAAAAAAGAAAAAAAGTATTAACAAATGTTCATTTATAGGATTGATTATATAGAAAGATAAAAGGACCAAAGGATCAAATTTTCTTCTAAGAAGAGCAAAGTGAAAAAGAAAGAAATAAGAAGAAAACATAGCTATTACGGTATTACCTTAAAGACAGCATAGAGCAAGACAAGCTTTGAAACGGATTTGATCCTGTTAAGAATCGAGTGTTTCCGATAGTATTGTGAACCGAATGCACTCGCTTTATCCTTTTCGACACGTCGACAAATTTGTGTGGAACGTGTAATTGTAGGGCGTTAGGTGTAGTTTGGGATCATGTGCAGTTACCAAATTACCAGTTCCGAAGAAAAAGATAAAATAAAATAAAAGTTGGAAATGTTACATTTCATATACTTCAACTTAAAGAGTAGTCAAAGATGATAATTAGTAAGCAACATGAGTTACTCCTTAATGAATTATTAGAGAAAATTATAAAAATAGTTATTTTTATTTGCTTTAGATTATATTTTAATCATTTATGTTTAAAATGTTACATTTTAGCCGCTTACTTTTTGTTTTGTTACGAATTAGTTACTCTACCATTGAGCTTTTTTACCTCCCTAATGACAATCCTATATAACAATCTATATGAATTTTAAATGTTAACTTAGATGTTCAGTTTTTAGGATAAAAATAAATTTTTAATTAAATTATTTCGTATTTACCACTTTAATCTAGTATTTTTTTTTTTTCACCTGATTTGAGTTGAATACCAACCATGGAAGTTGAATTCTTAGTTACAAGTTATTGACCAATCAATCACAGGAAATTTATTGAACAAGTTTTGTGTGAAAAGGTGAAAAAGTTAGGATTGTTAAAAAATTAATTTATTTCAATTAAATCTTTTATGGGCTGTGGACCTAAAGAAGTATGAATTGATGGTGAAGCAGCCTGCAGGCTCTAGGGCCGAATACATTGATATTGTCAAAAGGTTGAAATTATAATAAAAATTTTAATTAAAGATGGATGATTTAGTTAATATGTGAAAATAAAAGGTACCAAAATCTGGGAATTGATTGGAAAATGAGTGAAGATGTCTCCATCGTCACCTTTCTTTCTTGGGAAGATCTTTTTAGAGCCTTACAATTAATTATTTGATCCCACTTGTCAGTGGTCCCATTTGTCCCCAAATGTATTACACTTAAATTTTGATAAAGATAATATTTTACCTAGAAAAAGTATATGCACTTTATTTTTTTAGAGCAATTTATTAATTTCTTTAAATTGATGCTATGTTCAATTTTTGTACACATTGACAAAGCGCCACCGACCGAACCGACAAGGTTCATTTTGTTAATGCCAAAACCTGTCCATGTGCCGTGCACGACATCCTATTTCTGGTGCAAAGGGACAAATAAATTGGTGTGAACTGTTTATAGATAGGTTCGGCTTTGGATTTCTTTTTTCAAAATTAAGCCAAATTTATTCGGCTCCATTTTTATAAATACAATGCTTAGTATGGTTGTTTTTCCACATTGTTTGTTTTTATTAAATTTCAATTATTTAAAAAAATTAATTAATTAATTTTCAAACTCGTGAAGAGTATAAAAGCTAGAAACATAATTAAAATTAAATAAAATATGCAAATAAATCAACTTGATCTATTTATGTAATTAATAACTCAACTTATGGATAAATCTAGAGGTGGAAATGGGAATTTCAATTTTTCTGTATTGGGGGGAGGGGTTTAAACTTGATCTATTTCCTTGAAAGCTTCCTTTCTTGCCCAGCTTCTTCCAACACGTTAATCTTTGACAACTACTAGAATTGTAAAAGTCACTTTCATCCTTTGAATGTACTGGAGAATTGGTTGTTTTGTGCAGTGCAGTAGTCTCAATGATATGCCTAAAAAGTTTATAAGCACTCCAGATTGTATAAGTTTCACCAACACTTTTCTAGTGACAATTAATTCTGCTATTTTTAAACTCTTCAAACCTCTTTCCAAATTGTTTCTCAGTTCCAACTTTCAAGCAAGAAAGCTATTCCCATAGTTTCCTCTGCATCATTGCACATTGGGTTTATTGTGTCTGCATTCTCAATTATGTTATGGATTTCCAGTTTACAAGGTAGGCAACTATTAAGGAATTTCCAATGGAAAATCACTATCTTGAAAGGAAGTTTCAAAGACCATAATCTAGACCATAGCTTCTTATTGCCAATTGTTTGATTTGAGTTCCCATTGTTGTCTTGCAAGACCTCTTAGTTTACATTAAAATTATAAGTTGACTTCAATAAGAAATATCCATCAAATGAGTGCTTCCATACCAATCAGTTGCTTTCTGGAGTTTTTTTTACTAATATTTGGTGTCGCTTTTGCTCTAGGTAGGGAGGTTTTATTTCCATCACTTTCTCTTGTTGGATTCTACTTTCTTGCAAAGGTAAGCCTTAAAAGAAAAAAGGTTCTTGTCTACTAATAAGATCTTCCAAGCTCAAAAGTGATTCGGTTTAAGTATGATATTAATGAATTGTACATTTTGGTAATATTTCTTGATCAGGAATTTTTGAATGAGCCAATTTTAATTCTTAACAATTCTCCAAGCTTGCTTTTCTAGTGAGGCCCTATTCACGCTTTTTGTTTCCCTAAATCCCAAACCCTCATTGGTTGTTTTAAAGGCATTTTTTTTCAACTTGTGAAGTGCAACTTTCTTTCATTCCCTTTATAGATGTAGGGAGATAACCCATTAAAGCAATGAACAAGTAAATAAAGTAAAATCGAAAATATTGAACACACAAATTTTAACGTGGAAAAACTCCTCAAAAGAGGATAAAAAATCACAGGAAAAAGGTATCGAAAACAGTGGTTCTGGAACCCCATTCTCTGATGATCGAGTCTATAAATATTAACATTTACTAATCATTGGTTCAATATAGTGTTATATGCAATTTTGGTTCTGTAATTTGATTGATTAGAAAATTGATTATAGTAAATGGATTAAATCGTAAAGGTGGTAAAAGTTTATTATTATGGATTTCTATTTACTAATGATAATACATTAATTGATTAGGGCCTAAAATGACAACTTAGTCATTTTATTTATAGAAAGTGTTCGGTTAGGTGTTGACATTATTTAAAATAATGTTAATTTTATATAATAATTAGATTATATATATACCGTAACATAGTGGATGGTGGGGGGAATTCATTTTTTTTCATCTTCTTTATCATAGTGTTTCTTCCTTGTTGAGCTAGGGAAGTTTGGCCAAGTTTTGTGCTCTTGCATGGTGTTACAGGCCAATTTTAGCCCAAATACATTACAATTAAACACCTACCCAATTTTGACCCAGCAAATAAACCCAATGCATTAAATCCTAAACCCTTTAAACCACTAACCAACAAAACCCCAAATACATTACAATACCCGGAGCCCAATAATCTAAACCCAATTAGCCCAAACCCCTTACAAACCCAAAACCCCAAAGCCCAAAACCCTAAAACCCTAATCAGCCGAACCACTTGCCCACTTGCCCCTGACTGTCGGCCAACTACCCTCTGCACCCCATGCTGTCTGCCACCGGTCACTTCCACAGCTCTGCAGCACCATGCCTATCCACCTACAAGATCAAGCAAACAGATTTGTAAAGGCTATAAAAGCCGTGAAAACAAATGTAAGAGGGTTCCCCCTTTGACAGTTAAAAATCAGAAATAAAAAAAGAGCATTTGGCAGTTTTAATCAGGCATCAACAATCAGTTTACAAAAAGCAAAAACATCATAAGTAGCATAGAAAACGTCAAAGAAAGGGGATTTAAACACCCTAAAATCGAAAACGTTACTAGCAAAAGGGGAAGAAGAAGAGAACAATGGCAAAGACAAATCAAGGTTTCTAATATTTTCTCATTTTTCTTTATTTTCAGACTTATATTCACCTATATATACATATATATTTAAAACACAAAAAAAATAAAAATAATAAAAAAATTACCTTTTCCGACCACCGTGCAGACGGTGTTTGCCGCAGCGCAAGGCCAATGACGGTCCCATGATCGGACAGTGTGCCCTCCCCATGGTTTGAAAATCACTCGGCTCATCCTCTCCCTCTTTTCTCTTTTTTTTTTTCTTTTCCCCTGATCTCAAATGGATTTTCAAAATTTTTTTTAACTTTGGTCCCTTCCCTTTAAAATATGAAACGACGTCGTTTCCATCAGGGTCGACCCGAGACCGGATCCGCCTGTTTTTGAGCAGAAGGGCAATTTGCGCATTTGGCTCTTCCGCTTTTCTGAGATTTCGCAATTAAATTCCTATGATTTTGCAATTTGGCCCTATTATTTTTAGCGATTTTCAGTATGGTCCCCACTGACACGCTGCGTTTTGGTGAAAAGGGGTAATAGCTATTTTGATCCCCCTAGGTTATGCGTGTTTTACATTTAAATCCTTCTTTTTTTATTTCTTTTTAAAATCGCCCCAAACTTGCGTTTCCACTTCGATTTTAGTCCTTTTGTTTGAGTTTTATATTATTTTTGCTACTTTATTTAATTTTAAATATTGGTAATTATTAAATATATATTATTATTATTATACTGGCTATTATTTTTCTACTATATATAGATACTTTTAGCATTTATTTATATTATCTTTATCATATTATTATTATTATTATTATTATTATTATTATTATTATTTTATATTATTGTTATTATATTAGTATTATTGTTAATATTATATTTTTGTCATTATATCTATTATTATTTTCATCAGCATTATTTATTTTTTATTTTTATTATTTCATTACATCATATTTTCTTTTCATATTCTATTATTATATTAATCACTATTAATATTATTGTTATTTTTATTATTATTACTATTAGTATTTTACTATTATTAGTATTAGTTTAATTCTCCCTTAATATTTATATGTGTATATATAAATATTTATGTAGTGTATTAATAGCTTTTACTTCTAATATATATATGTATGTTACGTATATTTAAACATTACTATGTATACATTTTTAAATCTATCTTACATTTATACATTTTCAATATTATTAATTATATTCTTTATATACTATTCCATGTACATATTTCCATATCATCTTATGTATATATATTTGCATGCATATATTTTCTTTTATATATCTTGTACATACACTTTTTAATATATCATATGTATATACTCTATTAGTTAGTTTTATATACTAATTCATGTGTTTATTTCTCATGCTATTTCATATAATTTTTTTTATAATGCTTATTATTGTTATTAATACTACTATATATTTCATTATATATGTGTATATGTATATATAGTAGTTTTCATTATTTCATTTCAATATTTTGTATTATTTGTTTCTTTTTCTTTTATAATATTATTGTACATATTGGTGTATATATTTCTTATGTGCATACATTTTTCAATATTTATATTTATATATATATGTAAATATTATGTATACATTTTAACATTACTAGTTATATATATATATATATATATATCTTTTACTATTCTATGTATATTTCAAATATTATATAGTATATTTCTGACACTATTACTATATATATATATATATATATATATATATATATATATATGTGTGTGTGTGTGTGTGTGTTTTGACGTACATGTTCTTAATATCATTTTATGCATATATACTCATTGTTTTTTTTACTTCGTGTTTGATATTATTATGTTTAACATATCGCGTGCATTGCTATTGCTTTTTAATATTATTGTTATATTCATTATTTGCTCCTAGATCTGCCTTTTATTTATGTTTATTTCATACCAGCTTGCTTCGCATTATTTCAAAAATTATCCATGTTTTCTTATTTATTTCAATAATCAAGGCAACGTACCGATTTAACATTAAGTCATCGAATTTCATCGCTATGTTGGGTGAACATCAATTGACTCGTGTTAAAACGGTATGTCCTTCTCAAAAACCAGAATAAACTAAAATTTCTCGTCTTTTCAATCGGATTACGACTAAATGTTACATTGAACTCGCATTTTTGAAAATCAAGACAACACGTATTTATGAGATACCAATTTTGAGCGTCGTGAAGGTGCTAATACCTTCCTCACGCGTAACTGACTCCTGAACCTTAATTTTTTTCTGGCTTTTAACGTAGACCTAAATTCGGCCTTCTTTTTGTTTTAAAAATAAATGTAATAGGTGCCCGATCACACTTATAACAAAGGATCGGTGGCGACTCCCTTTTTAATAAAATCAAAAATCAGTTTTCAAATGTCCAATAAATCGCTACAATTAGCGACCCCAAAGCTAAAAATTTTACGTCGCTACACATGGTAAGCTAATTTGAGCCTGTTTTTCATGGATTTTGTGTTTTTGATATTGTTGTACTTCAATCTAGCTAATAGTTGTGTCCGTTTCTAAAACTATTAAAGATTCATGAGATTGTCATTGTTGAATGCTTGAAATTGTGGTGTTAAATGATTAGATTAGAATAAAGGTTATGAAAAAGGACCACTTTGTAAAATAAAAATTTGTTAGTTTCAAATATCAGGACTAAAGTGTAAACATTTCGAAACCAGTTGAGATTTCTATAAACATTGTTATAAAAGGGCTCAACTGTATAATGTGTAAGGATTAAAGGAATTGTGAGTGATAGAATTAAACTGACTTACATGCATAATAAGTTGATAAATGATATTTGGTTGATGAAAATTGAATTAAATTAAGTTATAGATCAAGATTTGAATCTTCCAAGAGAAGATCGAGGGAAAGGGGAAGTCGTTGAGTAGACTCTATTGTGGTGTGTTACCACTCTGCCAGGTAAGTTCATATAATATAAAATTTGTTTAATTTTTGTTCTTTAATTTTATAATTGGAAATTTGATAGGTGGGGTTCGATTTGTTTAACATAAAAAGGAGATATTGAATTATGATACAAGAAAATAAGGTTATAGAATTAAATCGCCCCGATGAACTTAGTAAAAGGCTCATGCATATGGTTACATGATGATTCCGAGATCCAGCATTTGTTGTAGACTTGAAGATACATGTGGCATAGGTTTAGCCTGGACTAGTAACCTGATGTCGTTTTCAAGGTTTAGTATACACTAGTAACCTCACATGTATATACAACCCTAACCAAGCTATTATCGTGTCTTTAAAGGTTTAGCCTGGACGGGTAAATTGACACATCTGTACATGATTAGCTCGAACGAGCCCCTGATGTATTGCGTTCATGTGTTTGAGCTCTTTTACGATGGTTCATCGAGTAACATAAAACTTGCGACGTGTTAATTTGATATGTTATGAAATGAAAGGTAACGAAAGATTTGATGGATAAATTCCAAGTACACAAAATTGAAAGGAAAGTGGATTATTTGGATATGAAAGTTTAACATATCATGTCGCATATTTGGCATGTTATACATTTGATTCAGTGTACAAACTTACATTACCGGAATTATGTAGTATGATAGGTAAACTTATCGCATACATTAAACTACATATATATTTGTTGGTGAGGTAAGTTATGTGTTGAAATTGTATAAGTTTACTAAGTATTTTAAATACTTACTCCCATATTGCTACATTTTCTACAGATTTTGATCATTTGGGTTGCACTAATTGAATCTACAAGAAGCTCACACTATTCACTTGCTGACTGGTAGATTTTGTTTATGTCGTTGCCGTAAAGTGGCATATATTTGATGGATACTTGCATATGAATATAAATGAGTCTAAGTTGTAGTTGAATGTCGTGATCCCTTTTGATGTTATAAATGAAATGGATATGGATTTTGATTTTTGAACATGTATATAAATGATACATATTGATTTGATTATTGTTATGAAAAGCATAGGACTGCATGCGTCACGATTTAAATGTCTGCGGGACATTCCGCAATATAGGTGTTCGTGGGACATTCTGTACTATATGTGTTCATGGAACAGTCCGCAGCTTAGCCATCTATAGGACAGTACGCAGTTGGACTGCCCATAGGATAGTCCGACATGTTTCTGCCCGTGGAAGGGTCCGCTATATATATACATATATGTGTACTGTAAGTTATGCGAGTTGTGTGTCTACAAATTGTATCAAGTGGTGTACAAAAAATTGTTTGATATCGATGATAATATCCTGTAACTTGGGTCTAGCGACCGAACCGGGCTATTTGATGTTGAACATATTAAAACACATAGATCAAATTTTAAACACATTTGAAGTTATCGTATGGACAACTTAGATCAAGTTTAAAAAAAAAAAGAGGAAATAACCATATTAAATTTTAATGGTATTGTTTTATTTTATTTTATTTTTCTAATACGTCATATTTAAGCTACCAATACAATAGGTATGCATGCATTTAAATTTTGATCACGTGTTTAAAGCATGTTAAAACATGCTCCACTTCATATTTGAGCAAGCATTTAGCACTTAAACTAACGTTAGGCTAATAGAATGATATGATTGATATGATACATATACTTTAAGAACTCAATTAAAATTTTTTGAAACTTATAGATCAATTTAAAGTTTTGATTATCGTTTGGGACTTATGATGAATTAAACTTGAATTTATTAGCATTAAAATCAATCTGTCTTTAACGATCTAACTTAAATGCCTATTAGCATAGTTTCACGAGTCAATAGAATATCAATTCAATTAGAAAATAACTAAAAAATAACAAATAATATTTTAAGAACCTTTTTATTTTTTTTATATTAAATCTATAAATCCAAATAAATTCACAAATGATGAACCCAACACATCAAAATCTCAAATTTTCCATTTAAACTAAAGCCTCCTTTAATTTATATGTAAATTTGTTTATAAATATATTTCAACAGAAATTTGTATATCTAGTAATTCTCTAATATTGTGTTGGTAAAATGAAGTGATAAATTAGAAGTATGATAGGTAGCGTGGGCTGTTTGAATATACTGTGAAGCCCAGTAATGGGGTTAATAACTTGGAATGATAATTTGGTAATTCCAATCAAAGCCCAAATAAATTCATTAATAAGGGAGCAGTCCGGCTGATTACTCTACCCCTTAAAAAGAGTCCTTCGAGTCTATTGCAAAAATCGAGAATATAATTATTATTATTAAGTGATGCATTAGAAATAAAATTTATTTTATTTATATTTCTTATTAGTCAATAAAATTTATTTCCTAATATAAACAAAATTCATTCATCACCAAAATTCGAAAATATTTTAGCTATGGGTGGAATTTTCTTTAACAAATATATCTCTAAACATTCACACAAATGAAATTTTTTTTAGATAAAATGATAAAATTTAATTTTGAAAATTAATGGTTTAATTTACATGTAACACTAAATTATGTCTACAGGAGAGAGATAATACAACAATTGATTGATAAATGATAGATGAATTTTACAAATTCAATGTCTTCAAATTTAATCTCTACAAGCTTTGGTTATGTGTACATAAAATCTGTAATTGAGAAATTATGAAATTAGACGAGGCCTTAATCGCATTATAAAGGGAGGCCTTAGTATTGATTTATTTATATGATTGTTTATGATATATATTGATTGTAACTTAATAAATATATACTTCATGTGAAAAGATTCCATGGATGTATAGCATAGTTTCTAAATCTTGCAAATCAAAATATTCTTCACAGAACTTTGTTGTTTACCAATCAAGCACCTCAAGGCCTTTGTATTTTCTTCCCTCTTTTAAGCTCTCTCGTGACTATCATACAGACTGGAATTTGGCTTCACATGCCATAAATCAACATATATAGAGAGAGAGATATATGTATGTATACACACACATATGTAAAATAAAGCCTTTGTCGTATCAAGAAGCTTCAGAACCCCTTGCTATAAATTAACTCCAAAAGTGTTGCTTGGCATTGGATTTAGATACAAGTTCTGAGGAAAGAAAAATGGCAATGGCTAGTGAGAAACTTTTGGTGCAATGCTTGGTTGCAACATTGTTGCTTATTGCAGCGGTGGAAGGAGCTAAAGAGACGACCATCTGTAACATTCCATTGAAAAAGTTGGAGCAGTGCAAGCCGGCAGTAACCGGGAACAATCCTCCACCGCCAACCAAGGAATGTTGTAGTTTGATAAAACAAGCCGACTTGACTTGTCTCTGCAACTACAAGGACGCTCTTCCTGCTTTCCAGATTGAACCTTCCCGTGCATTTGCATTGCCTCAGAAATGTAAATGTAAGCATCCCGTACCACCACAATGCAAGCGTAAGTTCTCAAATGAGTTATATCAGTTCTCTTTGTTTTCATCTTTTGGTAAGATATAATCTGGATTAAATTGCTTTCTAACTGATATATTTTGTTGTTTGCAGCCTGAATCACTTCAAGTTACAGGCACAGCTGAAGATTATGGATCATGTCTGAGATATTATTTGTATTGAAACTGTTGTTAAATTTCACCATCTTTCTTCTTGTTGCAATCACTTCAATTTTTCTTGTTTTTTTTCACTGATGGCTTCCTTTCAAGACAATCATCAATCACTAAACATAAAATGGTGGCATCACCAAGAAATTAACAGCCATAATCTAAGACAAAAAGATGAAATGGTTTGCCTATAACAATTTTCATGAAATCAGTAAGACGTTGGCTATCTAACATTGTGGCGATTAAATAAACTTCACATGAAGCACATAATTCATATAAGAAACATGTAATCACCATTTTAAGCTTTCATTTCCTCTCAATGATTGTTGGCAAGTTTTAGTTAGTAAGTCCAACACTAGACATTTTATTTATTGGCAAGTTTTGGTTAAGTTTAACACTAGACATCTTATTTATATTTTGCTTAGCCTAATTTGAATCCTTACCATAAAATTATTGCTATCAAAATATCTATAAATGTCAAGGTAATCCTAAAAAATACGTCTTCTCTGCTTCAAAAGAAACTAATGTGCAAAGATTAAACCAACTGAAATATGAAATAATGTTTTAAAAAGGAAAGGATGAAGGTAGCTTTGTGTAGTCTAATAAAAACAATATATAATTTACTTATTTGCTACCAACTACCACAATGGTTCAATCCAACTTCCTTTGTGTTGTAAAGTTTTCCATAACAGCATCGAACCATAACAATGACATTTTCTCGAGTTAAGGTTAAGCTTAGTACGGAGGACGGAAAAGAGTGGGGTTAGAAATTTCTCAATCTAATGGTTAACCTACAAAGTAAGAAAGTGGTGGTAAATCTTAACCATTTTCATCCTCACACTTTTCCATATCTCATACTTAACAAGGAGAAATGAAAGGAAAGGGAAATGATTATCCATTCCTTTAATTTAGATAAAGAAAAGAAAGGGAAATTGAAAGCTCAATTTTTAATTTACCTTAATCCCGAAAGAAAAGCTCAAAAAAAATTAAGATGTAAATATTTTTTTTACCCTTCCCTTCTTTTAAAAATATCATAATTGTAAAATTTCATTATAATTAACCCTTAACTTTTCACTGTTTAGCCAAACAAAATTATTAAAATTGCTTCACTTTACTTTGCTTTACTACTTTTTTTTTACGGTGAATTACAATAGAAAGTGCGGGGAGTGTCTTGCTAACGTAACGTATAATGATAAGTTGAGATATATACGTCGTCGACACAATAACGTTAAAACAACTTATCTCAAACGAAGTTATCTCTATTGATTTAAGAAAATCAAAAGATAACATTACGAATCCACTAACCAAAGGCTTAAAACGAGATCATATTGTTAAAACATTGAAAGGAATGTGACTAAAACCCATGAAAATAAAAAGCGCTATGTGAAGGAAAAACCTACCTAGTTGACTGGAGATCTTAAGATCTAGGTTCAAAAGTACAACCTTATTGCATAGACCTTGTGAGGTCATTATAGGGGTATTTATCCCAAGTCCGTTCCTATGATGTAAACAGTGACTAAAAACTGGATAGGTTAAGCAATGATTTTAATGACCATTGTGTGTTTCGGTGAGCCGAACAACATAAGTCACTTATGTGAGAGTGAAGCGGGATCGCTTCAAGGAGACTATTGGGGCATAGTTCTCTCAAACTCTTGCAGAACCAGGAGATGTTTACGACTATATGAACATAACCATGAGAACTAAAACCTTGTTAGGGAGAGGGAGGTAATTGTGTGAGGTTTATCATCGTTTACATAAAAGGCAGAACAGTTCAAGAACATCACGTCTACTGGTCAGCTAGTAAAGTAAATATACTTTCGCAAGGGAAGGTTCAAGGATAGATACCTACCTATCCTATGCAACTATTGGTCGTAGATTCTATCACCACATCGAGTCAATATTTTTTGATAAAATTATTAATTTTCATTCATGTGGGGGATTGTTGGAAAAATTGCTTTTATGGGAACTTTGAGACATATTCTCAATAGGTAAAGGTGGAGAGTTGAATCATAAAATTATGGTTTCATATTTTACTCCATGAGACCTTTACAACGGTATATCATATGCTTAAAGTGGTTGAGTGATGAATGAAAAATTGATGCTCAAAGTAAGCTACTTGGAAATATTGTTGAAGAAAAGTAAAAGCTTAGATCTCACATTGGTTAAATACCAAGTGTGAGATGTGTTTATATATGTAAACTCTCTTGAAGGGTAATTGAATAACTAGGCTTGTAATTTTGCCTCGCGCGCAGGGGGTGCAGGTCCAAACCTGACGAGGTTGGGGTGCACCCGCACGATGTGGGCGACGCGAAATATCCAAATTGGTCGAGCCTGTAAATATTTTAGCCCAACATGATTTTTTTTTCTCAGCAGACATAATCTGTTTATATATGGTCAATCCACTATCCTTAATGTCTATAAAAGGTTGTGTATTCTATAAGATTAAACCCACATTCCAATAATTTCTTATACCGAAATTCTGTTGATTTCAAAATTCTTCTTTTTGCCTCTCCGTATTTCTAAAATATTCCGGTGATAGAAAAATGTAAAGTTCGTTCGTTGATCATTGTAGAGTTGCTACTACTTTGATCACTGTTGTTATTGTATCCTGGGAGACATTCGACCAACGTTTCTCCAAATATCGGTTGGAGCGGCCGGATCTATTTTAAGGAAACTGTATTTCACATGCCTTAATGTTTCGTAAAATCTCAATTCTTCGTAAAATCTCAATTCTCATTTATTTCAATTGTTTATTATGGTTTTATTTGGTTTTCGTATTTGATAAATTAATTATAAATCATTCTATTTATATTTCATTTTATATGTGTTCATCTATATTTAATTTATTTTATTCACTAACGTGTTTTGTCTAACAACTAGAACTGAAATTATTTGATTAAACTATATATTTTGAATTATTATTATTGAAAAAGTTGCATCTTGGATATCAAGTAGAGCTGATCATGGGCTGGGCCAGATCGGGTTCGGGCCGAGCCTAGGTAAAATTCTGGGTCAGTTTTGTAAATATGGGTCTAAAAAATTGTCCAAGCTCAGCCCAATAAAATTACTAAGCTTGAGCCCGACCTGGCTGGGTCCATATTAAAAATTTTTACCTTATTTTATTAAATAAAAAATTTTAAAATATAATAAATCAAATACATTTAAAAACATAAAAACAAATATTAAAACAAGAAACAAATAAAAAATGACACTAAAACAATTTTTAAAACAATACACAAAATGAAAATATAATAAAAAGTTGTTATATTAAAATTGAAACAAGTTAGAACTAAAATAATAGCAAAATTAATAATAAAATAAAAGTTCTACAATATCTAAATAATATTAAAAACGACAACAGACAACATAATAAATAGCTGTAAAAGAACAATAAAACACTAGAAAAAGTAGCACCAAAACAGCATAAAAAAAGCACAAAAAATAGCACCAAACAGCACAAAAAACTGCATCACCAACAACACCAAAAACCTACAAAATATAATCAACCAACCAAAATATCTATACATTAACCAATCAACATATTTAATTTTATAACAAACTATAAATTGTAAACTAAATTAAATTGTCAACAATTAAAAATAATTAAAAGTAAAATAAAATATTTAATATATAATTAGGCTGAGCCTAGACTAAAAAAATCTTACCGAAGGCCCGCCCGTTTTTTAAATGGGCTTTTTTTTGTCCAAGCCCATTTTTCGGGCCTATAACTTTTCCTGAACCCTCCCTTCGAGCGAGCCTTCGGGCGGAATGACTCAGCCCATGATCAGCTCTAATATCATGTAATAAAAACATATTTCTTACTATCTTCTACTTTTGTATCCTTCTTTTTCGCTTCTTTTATGGTAGTGTCTAATGAAAAACTTTTGTCTAATTGCTTGGTTGCAACATTGTTGCTAATTGCACAGGTGCAAGGAACTGATGAGCCAAGCATGTATGTAACATTGCATTGAACAAACCGGACCTGTACCGGCCGGTGGTCACAGGGAAATATCCTCCACCACCAACCAAACAATCTTGTAGTTGATAAAACATGTCAAGCTTGATTTGTCCCGGCAACATCACCACAATGCCAGGGTAAGTTGGTCCTTAAATAAAACAGTTTCTGACAGATTCAAACATGAATTATCTCAGTTTTCTTATTGTTCTCATCCTTGAATTAAGATAAAAACTGGGTTAAATTGCATTGAAACTTTATTGCAACTGTTGTTATATTTTACCATCTTTCTTCTTGTTGCATTTACTTCAATTTTCATATTTTTCACTAATAGCTTCCCTTCTAAGGCAATCTATTTTAGGGTATGTTCAAAGACTGTTTTTAACACAAACATAGAAGTCCAAAAAGTCCAAACCAGACTCGTTCAATTCCTCTAGCATAGTACTATCTCGATCTGCCATTTGCTAACATTAAAACCCGACTAGCCCTTCGGAAAAAGGGAAAACTTACTGCCATCAATTGATTATGTCAATCCAGTTTCAGTCTGAACTTACCACTGCCTATAACGATGTTGGCTATCTAACATTCTGGTGGACTGCTAATAGGGCCTCCAAATATCGGTCTCATATACCTGTCATCGAACTTTCTCCAGTAGAAATGTACGGTGTACACAGGTCTTTCGATCAACATACTCAAACTATCCTTTGCTCGAAGGATATTGGTAGAGGCAGATGCCTCAAAGGATAGCAAAGGTAGGGTCATGTCCTCCTTTGGGGACTTCGATCCCTGAGCCTCGTCACTTGTGTCAGTTACATGCTGCGGAAGCAGGCAGAGTATAAGGGGCTTTGTTAGGAAACCGAATACCTGAAGCAAAATGATTTCCTAGAAGTCAATCACAGTTCACAGCACTTCATTTAGTGCAAGTCATGGCAAGTCATGGCATTATAACGGTTTCTCTTCAGATTCAAAATCTTGTAAATGATTAGAAAAGTTCAGTTACATACCAGAGTAGTAAACAGAACAACGATTATAGTGTTTGTTATCATTGCGGCATTGACCGGATCCCATGTCACACCAGAAAACGTGAACTGTATTAACGAAGCAAGCAAGAAAATCAGTAGGAAAGTGGAATCCCTATGAGCATGAGTTTAGTTCTATACATGCAATTCAGAAAATTATTTAACAATATCGAACAGCTAACACAATTGAAAAGTGGAAATACTTGTTTAAAAGCCAAAGCAATTGATACTGCCCCTCGCATTAGCCCAGCCCACCATATAACCACCTGCAGAAATAACACGTTCATAAACTTGTCTTCAACCAATCACGTAGGAAATATCTTACTAGAAAGTTTGCATGGAAAAACCGAAATAGTAACCTGGTGTCTGAAAGTTAATGGTTTTGATCTATCGGGATGCTTGTTCAAATAATTGGAGAAAGCAGAGAGAGGGAACACAAATGCAGCACGTCCGACCAATATTAGAAAAACTAAGGTTCCAAAGCTGGCCATTAAAGTCCCAACACTGAAACCAATAACTCAAAACCGAGATCATAAGCTACAAGGTAAACAGAAGTAAACCAATTTTGAAGGAAGAAGGAAAGCATAATCAGACACCTTAGTCGAGTCATCTTCCATTTCTCCATGTCAAGAGCATCCATTCCTACATAGAGAAAGATGAAGGTTTCTGCAACAAATGACATCATTGCAAATATATGCCTGAAAAAATATAGAAAATGGTGGATGTTAAGCCTTGTTGAGCTCAATGAATCAATAAACATTAGTCACTAATATCAAAGTACATGCCTTGTCGTGATTCTTGAACTTTCGGTCACATTGTACCATGCATAGTGTGACATCAGAATTCCGCAGAAGAAAACAGTGAGAATCCCACTAAGGTCTAACAGCTGCACAAAAAAATAACGCTGTTAAAATGAAGAAGCAGAAATTGCAGGCTCCACTCGTTTTTGTAAGAATGAAGAAGGTTATTTCACTGAAGGATAGTAGTATTGAAATTTATATTAATAGAACATCAAATTTCAAGCTTTTTATCAGGAGTTACCTCAGCTAACATGTAAGACAGATATGCCATTAAAACCATAATAGCAAGTTCACGAACAGTTGAATGTCTGCAACCAGATAAGGATTCAGGTTTTACTATGATGTCTTCAAGGCATTTTCCTTTTCCTTTTAATTGTAAAAAAAAAAAGAAAAAAAGGGTTCTAACCTTCCAAAGTATAAGGTTTTAAGAGAATACGCTGTTACAAGTCCGAACTGCAAGAGAACGAGAAATATCATGCCAAGATTAAGAAGTACCAAGAGTGGATCAAAGCCTAACACTATAATAAATGACATTTACGGTCAGAAGAAAGCTTCAAGAGTAATTAACTCACAGTAACTCCAAGAGCAGTACTTGTCGAGAACAGGTAAATGAAATCACCAATCAACTGGAGAGATGTTCGGCTGTTAATTCTCGAAACATCGATCTTTTGAATTGCGTTGAAGAGAACTACTGATGTTGCATCATTCACTACTCCTTCTCCAAACACTAGGCTGTATAATAAAGGATTTTCATCTTGATGAAGGACCTATAAGGAAGTAATCAAATCTAAAAATCTCTTTCTGTGAAATAATAAGCAAAAACCCGGGGGGGGGGGGGAATTTGCAAACTGACCAACCTGCAATGTACAAACTGTATCTGTTGATGAGAAAATAGTTCCTACAGCTGAAACAGAACAGCATGAAATTCACAGACAATTCTAGTAAGAAATTAACCCTGAATACAGATATTAGTTGACAAGATAACATCATTAAGAATCTCACCGAGATATTCTCGTGCAGTCAAACCAAAAAATCCTACCTTGGGAAACAGCCACCAACTGCCTAGGACAAGAGTACCATCCATGAACTTTAGAAAAACTTGTTGCACCAGACAAATATGAAAAATGATATCCTAGGTGGAATCAAAATTACCGGCTGTAATAATCGAGGTAGAGATAAAAACCCCGATTACTCCAAACAGCATGATGGTTATGAAGTTCTGAAAAAACTGTTTCTTCTTCACCTGAAATCTGCAAGCAAATCAGCAAAGAATGAAGTTAGCTAGTTTCAAAATCCAGGTTAATTCAACAGGGGAAAAATGTGAAAATTTTGCATGACATTTGAAACCCATTTTACCCTGCATTGAATATAATAGGTGGAAGGAGATAAATGAAGAACAACTCTTCACTGAACCTAAGGATGTGAGAGCTTTTTCCTTTGTTCAAGAACAAGATTACTGTTCCCGCTATGCCTCCCTGAGACCAACAATATGCCAGTTAGACTTTAAATTCCTAAGACATCCGTATGTTAATTTTGAAAGGTTCGATAAGATTCTCAAGCAATTTAAAAAGATGAAACACAAACACATGAACATATATATGAATATGTATATGGTAAAGAAAATGTTCCAAAGAAATGAGGGAATTACAATTAAGATTGCAGTGATTGATTCATTGACCCATCGGTTCTCTTCAAGCAAATGTCCTATAACTAAACATAGGCAGAGAATTGCCACAAACACTGAGATTGGCACCACCTGCTCATGCTCATGAGCTAAGTTTCTTACAAACTCAAACATCTCCACTAAGTATTGTTCCTTCTTTTTACTTACTTTTGCATTATTTTTCTTTATTTTTTTCTTGATCAACTAATTAACATGTTATATATGTTTTAATTTCTCTTTCTATGTATTTTTTTTTTTTGGATTCAGTGTCTGGAAAAGAAGCTGGAAATTGCCAGACTAAAGGATTCGATACGTGAGTTGATGAGTTTTCCCGAAAAACGAGTGTTGGCAGTTGACAAAATGACACGTAGGGTTTCACGTTGCATGGATAACGCCAGGTGCCAGTATGAGCATGAATTATACAGCCTCTTGTTGGCGAAAAAGTCCGAGACTGATCAAAAACTGGATCAAGTTTTTAGAGCTATCTGTTGAAGGTTTTGGCTATTATATAATTGCAGGGTAAGGCCTTCTTTCATTGGACCGTTTCTTGAATATCCATCTCAATGTTCTTGCCTTCAAAGGAATATTGCTATTTGCTAGTTGTGTGCTGAGGCACTTTCCAAGTCCATAATTTCACTTTTTAGAGTTGGGTGCAAATAATTTGAAAGTAACTGAGGTTATCTCAAAGCGATTAAAAGACCACACACCCATGGATAATATTTATTAAAAATTAAATAATATTTTAGTAATGGTAAGATTAGGTATTTATATGTTTGATATCATGGGTTTAAATTTTATTATAATTAAGTTCGGTTGATTTATAAAATGCAAAAAAGATAAAAACAAAAAACACTCATAATAATATAATTTACTTTGTATATAAATGAGTTTTTTTTTTTTTTTTTGTAATTTCTTGATTGAATTGGTGTTTAATTGACTATGACACTAAATCAATTAAGGGCTTAATATTAGTGTATATTCAAATAATCTTATATAAAGTTATTTCCAAGACATTTAGATGTTGTTTGATAAACTAAAAAAATTAAGTGTTGAAAAATTAAATATTGAATTTAAGTTATAAAATTTGTTTGGTATCTTTCTTAAAATTAAATATTAAATTTTTTTCATAAGTTTAATTTTTAAAATTTTGAAAAGTAAAGTATTTAGGGATAATACTAAAAAATAAAATAAAATAAAAAGAATTGAAAATTTTATATTAAGTGGTAAGCAACTTCTTGTGTACTTATCAAAAAATTATATAATTAAAAATATTAACTATGGTGAAATATGTATTTGAATTCGAATGTAATAATGATATTGAGAAGAAAAAAAAATGACGATATTAGATTAAAATATGTGTATACTTAATGAAAAATTAAAGTTATTAAAATTATATTTATACTAAATAATATATTAAAAGTAAAATAATATTTGTGTTAAATAATAATTATAAATTATTGAAATTATATTTTTATTAAATATAAAAATTATATTTATATTTATAATAAAAATATATTCAATTTATTTTATTTAAAAAATAATTAAATTACATGTATATTAAAAAATAATATAAAAAGTAATAATTAAAAAAAATTTCAAAAAGGTTGAGGGGAATTAATCCCTCCACTAGAAGCCCACCTTTTGAACTTTAGTGGGAAAATTGAAATACGGTGAGTTAGTGAGTTTCTTTAGTTAATGGTGTATTCGATAAATCATTTGAAAGCTTTTAACATTTAATAATTATTTTATTTTTTTACTTAATATAAAAAAATTAATAAAAAATATTAAATAAGATAAATAGATAGGTAACTATTCATCTTTTAATGTAAAAAATATTAAATTGTTTTTATTTTATTAAAAAATTAAAAAAAATCATTTTTACTACTAAATGAGATATTCAAATTAGTATATATAAGTATATATATTTTCATCTAAAACTATCTAAAATAATATAGATTATTATATTAATAAGACTCAAATTAGAAATAAAAATAAAAATATTATATTAATAAGATTAAAATTAGAAATAAATAATCTTTTGAAAATCAATGTTTACTTTGATCAAACGATATAATTATATTCAATACATATATTTACTAATTTATCAAACAACTTCTTAATATAAATTTAGCA
Source organism: Gossypium anomalum (assembly GCA_025698475.1). Lineage (NCBI taxonomy): Eukaryota > Viridiplantae > Streptophyta > Magnoliopsida > Malvales > Malvaceae > Gossypium > Gossypium anomalum. The sequence continues at coordinate 13,840,303 of CM046956.1, forward strand.
CTTATAAAATTTAGCAATAAAAATTTAGTACTTAATTTTTCAGTTTATCAAACACATATTCTTCGTCTGTATCACTAATTATCTTTAGTGAGATAGAATTTTGAGGAATAATACTTTTTAGGGTAAATTACACTACTATTGGTAAGTTCTTTTTGTCATCCAATTATGAAAAGTTATAAAATTGTCACTCAACTGTTCGATTTTGTCATTTTTGGTTCTCAGTCGTTAAATAGCTAATAAAATGATAACATGGAAGCATTTTAAATTGCCATAATAACAACTTTAACCTTAATATTTATGCGTTGTGTCAATTTAGTCTTGATTATAAAAATTTTAACCTTCAACATTTACGCATCGTGTAATTAGATCTTCTTTTTTTTTTTTTATAGTTTTACTTTTCTTTGGGACCATTTCCCCTATAAAGCTAAAAAACAAATTTATCAATTAAATTTGATAAATATATATACCAAAAATCCAAGATAATAATTTTTACGTTTTCTCATTTTTTTAAAATTAACCCTCAATGTCTCAAAGAAAAATAAAACTACAAAAAAGATCAAAGTACACAATATTGAGAGTTAATTTTTTTAGAATCAAGACTAAATTGACACAATATATAATGTTAAGGGTTAAAGTTGCTATTATGTCAATTTTAAAAGTTATCAAATTATCTTTCCATTTGTAATTGAATAATTGAATGATCATTTTGTAACTTTTCATAATTAACTGACAAAAAAAAATACTAAAAATTAGATGAGTACAAATATAATTTGCTCTGTTTTTAATGGAATTTCGTAATGAGATAATTATTTTAATTTTTCAATAGAGCATCCATATTCAATCCACTCAAGAAAAAAAGTAATTTTAATTTTTTTAAATTGTATTTAAAATAGTTAATCCGCACTAACCCATGGTCAAATATTTAAAATCAATATTTAATTCTGAATTATTAAAATAAATTTAATTTTTATGTAAAGAAGTATTACTTAATATAATTTGAGTCAAAATTAACATTTTCTATTAAATAAACAAATTATTAAAATAAAATTGATAACTCCTTAAACTTTAAAATTAAATTTCAATATGTATGAGTTTAATTAATTTTAAAATTGTTTGAGGTGAAAATTGAATTATAAAATTGTTATATCAAAATTTAATTTTATCATTTATATAAAATTTAGAAATTTTTTGAGTAAGGTAATGTTCCCCTGGTTTCAACATTAATTTTTTTAAAATGTAATTTCACATGATTTTTTTTATAATAGTAAGTATTCTCATTCATTTAAAATGATTTTTAAATAAAACCATCCAAATAATAATAATTTTAAAATTCAAACTCAATTTAAATGCTGAAGAATCACTGCATTTTTAATATATATTATCGAAATCAACTTTATTAAAAAAAGTTGGTTGTCATCAGTAGCGAAACTCAAAATCTTTTTGGGTCAGAATTAAATTATATATTATTACGATAGTAAAAATATAATTTTATCATTTTAATAGTTTATATTTTTATAACTTATAAAGGGTTAAATTAAATTTTTATCATTTTAAGGAATTAAAGATTAATTTTATCCTTATTAATTTAAAATATAAAAAAATTAAATTAAAAAGTTATCATTTTAGTAACATCCATGGGCCTACTGGCTCTCCACTACGGTAGGTACTCCGCTGGTTGTCACGATTTGGCTTGATTCGATATTACAGAAATTATTTCGAATTTCACTAAAATTAGCTTAGGTTGTTTTGAATAATTGAAACGTGAAAACAATGGAATCTGAAAAACATATGTTTTGCCTGCAAAAGTATCCTTCCGAAATTGGTGGTAGTCCCTTTCCTTTGGCAATTAAGACCCCTTCTCCATCTCCTTTTTACTCATACACTGCTTTCCATCTCTTTCTGCCACTTATATCTCAAATATAATTATTTTGATAAATTTTACATCTAAATGGATTTATATCATATATCATATATACTATTACAAGCTCTTTAGTGTTCCATTTACAATTTGCTTACATTTGGCGGCATTAGAATTTTTCACATTTTAAACAAAATTTTAAAATGTTATAAAACTAAGGGAATTATGGTAAGAAAAAAGAAGAAGAGTAGTTTACTTATATACAAAAAGTTTATACATACCTTCTATTTATAGGATTTCAATTATATTAGAGTACAAAAATATATTAAAAATAAAAAAGATATCCTATATAATTTTAAGGGTTACAAGAATTACAAAAAATAAAAATAAAAATTCTTAAGGGTTATGGAAATTATATGGACATCCATTTATCAATAAATTTATAATACTTCTCTTCGGATGTCCATTAACAACAATGTGCCTTGTTAAATTTTTATTAGGAAAAACCATGTGGGATTAAAATATAATAAAGGGAAAACAGTATATAATCTCCTATTGCAAGTTGTTTCGTTAAAAACCTCTACCATTAAAACCCAGTGGGACAAAATATTGATTAAAAGAAAAATGTACAACATATTTCAAACTTCCCCTAATAGCAACATCACGGTAAATATTTGAGTCAATGCATTCCAATATTGTACACTAGTCTTTCAAACGTGGTTAATAATGCATTGGTAAAAAGATCAATCAAATTATCATTAGAACGAATTTGTTATTTGTTTAACTTCTATATCACCTTTTTCTTAAGACCATGAGTGAATGATAATTTTAGTGAAATATATTTCGTTGTCATTTTTTATATAACTACCCTTCAATTGATTATATATATAAATGATAGTTGGCATCTTTTCTTACAAAGGCAAATCACATAATTTTTTTAATATGTTAAGTCAACAACCTTAGTCAAACACAACCTCAGATTCTTTCATGCACTGCAATTATTCTTGCATGATTTAAAGACGCAACAACTAATGTTTATTTTGTTGAACACTATGATATAACAGTACCTCCACATGTAAATAAATATCTTGTTTGAGATCAACCTTTATGTGGAGCTGATAAAATTATAATATTTTAAAAGTCAAAATTAAAATCAGTGTTGAAAGAATTTAAATTGAATTATTTATACAATTTTTTTTTCATTTAATTGAGAAGCTAAAAGACTTAAAATGAATTTTTAACTATTGAAAAGGGCTAGATATAAAATTATACCATTTAGCCATGGGGGCCAGGCCCTTCCGTCAGTGGCTTCGTCCCCTAAATGCTGTCTAAATTCTAATATTGTAACAGTAATAAAAAAATATTATAATATTATACTAAACTAAATATTTATATTTTAGGTTTTTTTAGCATTCTGTGATTGCAGTATGGTGGTGACTTTTTAAATTAGAACGAACATGAAAGATAATTGTATGATTGGCGAATAGTATATTGATTTTTAATTTCTAAAAAAAATATAAACGAATTTATTTAAACAGAATTTAATTAAGAAAAATTTTCAAAGATGGACTGATAGAAGTGCCTCCAACTTATGACAACCTTTCAAAACAAAATAAAATAATTCTAATCCCATACCAATAATTTGTAAAATATTTTTAAATATAAAATTAAAAAGTAAAATGAATAATGGATATGAATATCCAACTTCAAATAAGTTATCCGTAAAAGTAAAGTGGATTAAAATATTTATTATCAGCAGAAAATAAATAAATAAATATTATTTTTACACTAAACACGGATAATTACCCTTAAGCTATGGAGGTCATCATCGAAAAAATCTAAAAAGAAAGAAAAAGTATTTGACATTTTTATGCTTTGACTAAAAACTTAAAAATCCTTATAACTGGTAAACGCTATTTGCCAAGTCTTTGAATTTCACCATCAAAATCCTTCTCAATGTGTTTACATGCTTACAAATCTCAAAAGCTTTGCCTTCCATGTGGTGGGATCCCACCTAGGAACGTGACTATCTTTCGCGTTTCGGTGGGGGTGGTGCTTGGTTCCTCAACCAATGAAATCATCCCACGCGTGTTCTTGCCAGGTTGGCATTTACCCCCATGTTGTGGACCCTTATCTAGCTGTCTCCCAATTACAAAACCCCCCCTTCATATTCAGTTGCTGGCTCGGATTGGAGGGTCGAGCCACGAGTCATTCAATTGGGTAGGGCGGGCGGTCTGGCCCGCTGATTGGTACCGGCCTGGTCTGGACGTTTGCAATTATTGTTATCCGGTTTTTGATTTTCATGAAACTTCAGGCCATCATGAAATTGACTCATTACAAATATATTTACCGCGATAGAAAGTGTCTGCTCCAAGCTTCTCTCTCATAATTTAAGAGAATTTTTATTCCATTCATTATGTATTAGATGAAATTTTTAATTAAAAAAATTACTTTATTTTTTATTTAATATATAAAAATTAATGTATTTATTTTAATAGAAAAAATGAAATATAATCTAATTTTTACTATAAAGGTTTTCATAATATTTGTATCAAATTTTTTATTATATTATAAAACTTTTGAAAAAGTTATAATTACAGTTTAAAATTGAAAAATATTAAAAATGTTTCAAATCTCAACTATATCCTCTAATCAAAATTTCATCGACATTTAAATAAATAAATTAATTGTCTTTAATAATAGACCATTTTACGGTTTAGTAAAATTGTATAGCTATTAATTATTTATAATAAATAAAGGAAATAAAACTTAGAAACTATATTGATAATCTCCAAAATGAGCAATTATTATAGTATTTTAATTAATATTACTAAAGTTGTCGATTGAATCTTATTTCAATTGGCATGAATATTATTATCAATGTAGAATGATGTAGGTTCAAATGCATAAAAATATATTATTTTATCATTAATGAGTTGAAAAGAGATTATAAATAATTTTAAGGCTGTTTGAAAAAAATAAAATTAATGTTATCAAAATTATTGAATTAAGTAGTAAAAAGATTAATGACATGAGAGATTTCGAAAACAACAAAAAGGAGATATTATTAGAAAAAATGTTTGGAGAGAAAAAGACATTAAAGTTAAAAGGGCCTAATTTAGAACAAAGTTAAAATACATGATGGCTGTGAAAAGAGTCATCTACTTTTTTAAGAAGATTTTCAACTACTTTTTTAATTACTTCCAACTACCCAAAATATAAAAAATAAAGGAACAAAAGAAAATCACATGTAATTTTAAGGTTGTTCTAGTAATATATATTTTCCCCCTAAATATAAATCACTTCTATTGCCCAGGCCCTAAATAAGGTAAAAAGAAAAAAAAATCATTTGCCCTTCAATTTTATGAAAATTATTTAAACTCTCAACTTAATCTTTCGTGTTCTTAGTTTTTAATTTATTTTTTTTATCAAATCACTTTAAAATACATAAAAAAATTAATAATTTTTAATTTTACCAACATAATACAATACACACGTGGATGAAATATCAACATTTAATTAATATTTTTAAAATTGATAAAAATAAAAAAAATATTTTCAAAAATTAAAAATAGTTAAAATTATTTAAAAATATAAAAATATTTTTTAATTTTAAAAAATTAATTATATACTAGCATGTCATTTACGCAACAATTCATATGTATGGCATGCTAACAAAGTTAACAAATGTTAAAGAGCAAATTAAATGGGGTTAAAATAAGTTTTTTTTTTTATAGTTAGAGGATAAAAACATTATTATGAAAAAAAAAAAAAAAAAAAAAGGTTTTAGAGCTCATGGTAATCAGGTGCAAGCAATCACACTCAATCACTATCCCCACACCTTCGGACAAAAGCCCCCCCGTAACCTTAGACCGGCTCCAGCCGAGCTTGGGACAGCGCGTGATTCGGTTCGAGAAAAACTAGTTTAAATTAACTTTGTAAATTATTATTAAACAATTTAATTAATTAAAATCGAATAACTTAAATATGGGAAGCAACAAAAAGCCAGCCTAAAAGTTCAGCATTTTTCTTTCTAAACAATCACTTTTCTCTCTCTAAATCTTGTACGGTTTACGAAGCGAGGAAGTAACCGGCGGCAGAGATCAGTGGCGGAGCTGAGCTGAGTCGTCAGTGGAAGAGATAGTTCAGGCAATGGGAAGCTTGCGTGGCATTTCGATTGCCATTTTTGTAGTTCAAGCTCTGTTAGCTTCAGTAGCTTTGGTTTCAGCTCAAGGATCTGCTACTCCTTCTCGTTGGCAGACTTTAAGCGGTGCGTTTCTCTCTTTCGCTTCCTTTTCTTTTTCTAAATCCGTTAAATGATGTGAATTAAAAAAAAAAAACTTTATCTAGTTCTGTTTGGTTGCTGAGAAAGATGAGGAAATGTTGGGAAAACAGCTTGTTGAGCTGGATGCATTTTCAAAATTTCCCGTCTTTGCTTGAATAAGTTTGTTTCTGTTTGATTTACTCAAAATTGAAGTGAAAAAAAGAGGAGAAAATTACTCAAACTAAGCTTACTTTGAGCTGAGCCGTATCAGATTCGATGTGTTTTGTTTGAGTTTTAGCTAGTTCGAACTTGGTTTTGTTTTATTTAATAGCTTCTGTTCATCTATAAAGAAAACGCAGTGAAGGTAAAGGGAAAAATTCACGTTCCTTCCAAAAAAAAAAAAATGCTTATCAAGTTTTCTCAGATTTGCCTTCAAGAAAGAAAATTTTCTAATTTCTCTTTCGTTCGTACAAAAGTGAAAGAAACGACGAGAAAAATGCATGCTTTAATGATTTCCAACTTCGAAGTTTCTCCAAGTGGAACATTTTATTTTATTTTATTAAAATTCACTCTCCTTATTGATTTATGACCCTTCATTTGAAATTTAGTTATTTTTAATTTGGTTTCTGAGGAAGTACATGCATTAGAAAAAGGATAAATTGCACGCAGTGAAGGTACCAAAAGGGAAAATGGAACAAATAGATAAAAAAAAATGCAGCTTTAAGTTTCTCCTGATTTATTTCTTTGAATGATTTTGTTTTTATTGTGCCCTTTCTTCTTACGAAGTTACAAGTTTTACCTCTGTTGAAGACTTGATCTACCTTAGATTTACCGCGATGATTTCTTTCACCTGTGTCCTACCACGATCATCATTAGTATTAGATCTTGTCTCCCACGAACAATGAGACCCTCTCACAGTCGAGGTTTAACCACAAGATGTTTCATCTTATCATACGAGGTTAAAGAATCATAAACCTCATCATGCGTGAGAGACTCGCGGCTATATAAAATCGTGTCTCTAAAGGTTGAATAAGGCTGAGGCAACAACGAACAAAGTAGAATCAACCCTAGATCTTCCTTATCATCACTTCGAACCTCCATGGCCTCCAAGTTTGAGAGAGAATTTCTTTAAACATCATTAGTGTTCGTGTCTGAAGCACCTTCCTCAAGCGATGAGCATAAAGACGACCTTCATATGCAACTTGCTTGTTAGAGTTTTAGACATACATATTTGTTCTAGCCTCTTCCATAATGGCGGTCTTCTCTTTCATCACATCTGCCAAAATTTCATTGGACAAATGCGAGATGCAATTGTGTTAATGCCTTTTATAAAGAAAACGCAGTGAAGGTAAAGGGAAAATTCACGTTCCTTCCAAAAAAAAAAAAATGCTTATCAAGTTTTCTCAGATTTGCCTTCAAGAAAGAAAATTTTCTAATTTCTCTTTCGTTCGTACAAAAGTGAAAGAAACGACGAGAAAAATGCATGCTTTAATGATTTCCAACTTCGAAGTTTCTCCAAGTGGAACATTTTATTTTATTTTATTAAAATTCACTCTCCTTATTGATTTATGACCCTTCATTTGAAATTTAGTTATTTTTAATTTGGTTTCTGAGGAAGTACATGCATTAGAAAAAGGATAAATTGCACGGGAAAATGGAACAAATAGATAAAAAAAAAAATGCAGCTTTAAGTTTCTCCTGATTTATTTCTTTGAATGATTTTGTTTTTTATTCTGACTCTTCTTCCTTCGTATATTAGAGTTAGTTTTGTTCTTCATTAGAAGTTTGGCCTTTTTTTCTGTTGATCAATATGCTTAAACTATTCAATTTCCTTTTCAGGGGAAGCACCCGTTGTCATAGCTCGTGGTGGATTTTCAGGAATATTTTCAGACTCCAGTTTTGGAGCTTATAGTTTGGCTTTAGTAACGGGTCCTTCTGATGTGATCTTGTGGTGTGATGTGCAATTAACAAAAGATGGAGCCGGGATTTGCTTTCCTGATCTTAAGCTAGATAATAATTCTAACATTGCAACTATTTTCAGTGATAAGCCGGCGACTTACCTTGTTAATGGGGTCTCTACCAAGGGACTTTTTTCTATTGATTATACTCTCAAGGATCTTGGAAGTGTTTATTGTAAGTTCAACTCGCAGTTTATCCTGTTAGTTTTTTCTTGGTCACCATCAGTGTTCTCTACCTCTTATTTATTGCTTTTGTCGTTACATTCTCTCTCTCTCTCTCTCTCTTTTTTTTTTATCATCATCTTCACAAACTTTGATTGATAGATAGTTAATGAACTTGCGAGTTTCAAGTTCATCTTACTGGTCTCAAAATTATTTTGTAGTTTTGAATCATAAAACTCGTTTACTAACCACTAATGATCTAGTTCAAGCAGTTTTACAAGCAATCCAGTAATTAATTCTGAAGTTTGATATGATACCACTAGCTTTCACTTTGACATTATTACCTATACACGTTTGCATTTTTTTTGATAGGTTTGTTTGACTTGACTTGCTGTAAAATGTACCAGTAGTAAATTCTTTATTGCTTTCTGCTACTTGTTTGTTGTGTTACATTCTAATGTGTTATTTGTTATCTGGACAGTAAGTCAAGGTATCTACTCTCGGACGAATAAGTTTGATGGAAATAATTACCAAATTATGACCGTTCAGGATACCTATACCCAACTGAAACCACTTGGATTTTGGTTGAATATTCAGGTAAAGGATTTTTCAGTGCTTAATAATGCGTTCCTACTTTCCCTCATGTCTTTTCTTATCCCTTTTGTTAATTTAGTGTAACTTCATCTTTCTGTTTTTGGATTTAATTGACTGTCTCTCTATTTTGCAGCATGATGCATTTTATGCAGCACACAACCTGAGCATGAGAAGCTTTGTACTTTCTGTAACTAGAAATGCAAAAGTTACTGTTGACTATATCTCGTCACCGGAGGTAGCTTTCTTGCGAAACATTGCTCCAATTTTCCGAAGAAGTTCAACAAAGGTTGTCTTCCGATTTCTAGGACCGATGGATGTGGAACCTTCAACAAATCAGACCTATGATTCTCTCTTAACAAATCTCACATTTATCAAGACATTTGCCTCTGGAATCATTGTACCAAAGTCTTATATATGGCCTGTAGATGGAGCTCTTTACTTGCAACCTTCTACCTCTATTGTCTTGGATGCTCACAAAGAAGGGCTAGAAGTTTTTGCGTCAGACTTTTATAATGATGTTCCATTCAGCTTCAATTACTCATATGACCCAGTAGCTGAGTACCTCCAGTTTGTTGACAATGGTAAATTCTCTGTTGATGGGGTTTTAACCGACTTCCCAATAACTCCAGCAGCAGCTATAGGTAAGTTATATGCAGGTGTATGCATTATGAATCCTCAGAATTTATCAATTTATTTGTTGTTATTATTTTGCATCTATATGCTGATATTTACTTTCTAACATAAATTATGGTCAAATTTCAAATTATTCTTAAGGATCGTTACTTGTCTTAGTAACTTGCGCTTCCATTTTGCAAATTTCATCAAAATTTGTGTACTTAGGGAGAATACTAAAAGGGTGCGCCTAAGAATCTTTTGCTTTGTTGGTATTTTTCTCCTTGTTTGCCCCATGCCATGGTTTCATCATTTAAATAAGATGGTGAAGTGAGATATCTGCCTTTTGTGTCAATCTGTATTTTCTTGGCCTGACATTCTCTACAGTCTACACAGTAACTTAGTCTGGTTATTGAAAGGACAGGTTGCCTTATTTTTGCCAGATGCCATTATCTTTTGCTGCTACTGGATAAGAACGTTGGGGTTTTTTTGGTTGAGATGCTAACTTTTGTTTCGCATTGCAGATTGTTTTGCTCACATAGGAAAAAATGCTTCAAAACAAGGTATGTATTATATGGAATGCTTCTGACCGGAATAGCTTAATATTTTTTGCTAAGAGTTAGTGGTAATGGTCATGAGATAATGTGTTTTAAGGTTCTTCATAAACTATTTCTTTTGTTGTCATGCTACAGCGGACCTTTTGGTCATATCAAATAATGGAGCAAGTGGAGACTATCCTGGTTGTACCGACATGGCATATAAAAAAGCTATTCAAGATGGTGTAGATGTTCTTGACTGTCCTGTTCAAATGACAAAGGATGGAATACCTATTTGCTTGGGCTCTATAAATCTTATAGAGAGCACTGACATTGTCCGAACAGGCTTTAGCAATCTTACAGAAACTGTGCCAGAGATTATGCAGAGCAGTGGAATATTTACCTACAACCTGTCATGGAGTGATATTAAAAGTTTGAAACGTAAGTTGAATTTAGTTCTCGTTTGCTTGTTCTTTATTGTATTGAATTGTTTTCTTTTTGATCTTTTTTTCTTTCTTTTGGGTGGGATTAGATTCTAGAGTCTTTAATCCTTTCACAAAATAGAAACATAACATGTTGAAAATAAAAGTTGCCTAAGCATAGATTGAAATTTGTACATTATATTGAGTGGGTTTGTGAGATATGTCATACTTTCTTTCTGGATGCAAATTCATGTTTCGTTCTGTGCTTGAAACATTGATAGCCATCTTGAAGGTGCATGAATGAAACTCTGCTTTGGAAGATACTCTCTTTGCCTACAGTACTTATTGTCAGTTTATTTTAATTTGCCCCATCATCTAAATCTGTGTTTTAGTTGTAAAGATTCAGCTTTTTTTTTTTTTTTTTGTTTCTTTGATAGATATATTTGGCATTAGCTTTTTGTCAAATTCCTTATTCTAATCTATCAATACTTCTCCTGTAGCCGTAATATCAAGCCCACAGTCACAGTACAAATTGTTTCGAAATCCAAAGTTCCTAAATGCTGGGAAGTACTTAAACTTATCTGAATTTTTAAGAATGGCAAACACCAGTAGCTCTCTAAATGGTGTCCTAATCAGCATAGAGGTCAGTTCTTGCCATTCTATATTTTCCTCATTGTATTGGTGTTTATGCTGTAATTTTATTTTCTACTCACATTATTGGAACTAATGATGGATGTTAGGACGTTAGGCACAGTAATTGTGAATGGTGGCTATTGTTTTATTTTGTGCCAGGGTGGAACTGTTAGCATGGTAGCTTAATTATCCTGAGAAACATATCAGATTGAATCATAATCTTACATGGTAGCTGTGGGTTATGCCATATGGAATATATTGACCTGAATGGTCAGAAAAACATAAAACATAATTTAACCAGTAGCCGGCACCTTTATGAACTGAAGTACTCAATATCTTGTATCTGCTTACTATATCATTCTGTAAGTACAATAATTCTGGAGTTTGTGAAACCTTTAATGCTCATGTTAATTAAATATCACTTAAGATTTAAAAACCATTCTATTGTTTTACAAATTGTTGAAATACGTTTCATCCATCTCATAATTAAGTAACCTTATTTGCGAAATAATGTTGACCGAGATTGTCACGACCAGCTGACCAACAAGGTACTCTCATTATCTTGGGTCATGTCGCGTTGACATTGTGATCATAATACCAGCATTATCTTCTTTGGGCGTCCATTGACCCCTTAAGGTTTTCTCAGCCAAAGGTGTGCCGTCCTAGATTTGAACCCAAGATCTCCTACATATAGGACTCTTTTCCACAACTCTTGTATTGATTTACCTACATGACCCGTTGACTGGCAAGATACTCTAATTTCCCTGAGCCATGTTGCACTAGTGTTATGAGCACAATATCGATATTGTTCTCTTTGGGCATCCATTGACCTCTCAAGGTTTTGTCACTTGAAGGTCTCACCTCCCCAAGGAAGAGACTCCTATATGTAGAAGGTATTGGGTTTGAAGCACATCTTTAACAAAACTTGAGGGACCAATGAACACCCAAAGAGAACAATACTGGTATTGTGCTCACGACACTGGTTTGATACGACTCAAGGAACTGAGAGTACCTTGTGGTCAGCAGGTTGTGACATGAATAGCCCGCTGACCGACAAGGTACTCTAATTTCTCCGGGTTGTGAGCAGAAAACTATTATTATCCTCATTGGATGTCCACTAACCCCTCAAAGTTGTCACCCAAAGATGCGTCTCCCCAGGTTCGAATCCAACACTTCCTCCATATAGGAGTCTTATCTACTACTATGCTACCCTTTGTTCTACGCACAATACTGTTATTGTCCTTTTTGGGCATAAGGTTTGGTCATTGTCTGTCTCCCCATGTTTGAACCCAACAGCTCCTATCCATACAAGTCTTTTGCACAACTTTGGTACCATTTGATGGACGCCTGTAGAGGAAAAGACCGGTTTGCTCACAATGCCAGTGTGACAAGGTCCAGGAAAATGAGTGTACATTGCTGGTTGGCGGATTGAGACAGAGACAAACAGGCTATCTTCCAACTTCGTATAGATGCTGAAGAGAGTATCTTCATGATCTTTTCCCTTATATGGGTTGCAATTGTCTAAATATTTTCTGACATTTTGTAACAAAATCTCCAATCTTGTTTTCTCTCTTTGATGATTGAAAATATCCCATCTTCTGAAACTCATAGCTGCTTAAAATCTTTGCTAATGATGATTGTCTGCTAGCCATGAATTCTGCATATTTGTATTTCAAACCGTTTCTTCTTTGATAACACGAACATTTTCTTCTGAAGATTTTTGACTGTTCTGACTTGTTTATCCTTTCAGAATGCTGCTTACCTTGCAAAGCAGGGATTTGGTGTGACTGATGCAGTGCTTAAGGCCTTGAACGAAGCTGGGTACGATAAACAAACAACTCAAAAAGTTATGATACAGTCCAGTAGTAGCTCTGTTTTAATGAAATTCAAGGGTAAAACCAACTATCAGCTTGTCTACAAGATTGATGAAGATATTGGTGGTGCTCAAAGTTCAACAATTGATGACATTAAGAGATTTGCTAGTGCTGTTGTCATTAGCAAGGACTCTGTGTTTCCTGAAAATTCAGCATTCCTCGCTGGTGCGACAGATGTTGTATCAAGGCTGCAAGCTGCTAATCTCTCTGTACTTGTTCAAACCTTCAGTAATGAGTTTACATCTCAAGCATGGGACTTCTTCTCTGATGCAACCGTTGAGATCAATTCCTTCTATGCGGGAGCCGGTATTAATGGTGTCATTACAGACTTCCCAAAGACCTCTGATAGATACCGGAGTAAGTGCTTACCTGTTGAAATGGAAACTACAAAATTTTATGATAATGAACTACCAGCCTTTTTGCTTTCTGGCAAACTGAATATGTTATGAACCGGTATTGATGTGATAATGTTTATGTAGGAAACCGATGCTTGAAGAGAGGCAACAAGACACCCACTTACATGAGTCCTGTGCAGCCTGGCAGCCTTTTGCAACTAGTCACAACTGATTACTTGCCACCAGCTGAAGCTCCAAAACCCTACCTGACTGAGTCAGATGTTGTCGAGCCTCCTTTGCCTCCTGTTGCTAAAACAACCTCGATTTCTACTCCATCTGGCACTGCAGCAGCAGCCCCAGCACCAAACGGACAGCCTAAAGTTGCTGCCTCTATCATTGTACCACTTATGGCTGTGCTTGTTGCCATGTATTACTGTTTTGAAATCTGATAAGAGTCGGCCTTGCTCTCAATTTTTTATAAATCTTATTGCTTTGGATATCGAGTAGGTTGAAGGTTTTGCTGCAGGAGTGCAGTGCCCGCGGCAAAGACCAGTTTTTCTTAGTTGTCTCCCCTCCAAACAGCAGTGTTAATTCCTTTTACCTTATAATTTTGTAGGTATGTTCATTCTTCTCATTGTCTTCCTTTTTCTAAAAGCACAATTCTTGAGAGCTACATATCTTTAATGGATGCATTCCCTATTTGATTTGTGTAAGATATCTCTGCCATTATTCATTTCTGTGAATTATTTATGGATCTCTCTCTCTCTCTCTCTATATATATATATATTATCCCCTTAAACCTCCACAGCTTCCATATCAGTGCCTTCAGGAATTAAGACGATAAGAAAGAGAATTGCAAAGAGTAAACAAGAGATTTTGTAATAAAACAGTCTGCAAAAGTTTTATATATTTCACTCTATATTGAATAATGAAGAACAGGGGTATTTATAACAAGAAAAGCTTCCAACTACAGAAGAAAGTAACAAAGATTTTATGCTAATAAATAACAAATATGTTATACTAATAATTTCTAAATCTTCTAAGAAAGGAAAACATAATCTGTAAACTTAATTTGCGCTCAAATTCTACAAATCTAGTTACTTCGTAGCTACATGGTACTCCAAACAGCTCACATTTTTTTCGCAATCCCAGTATGCATACTTAATTCGTCATAGTAATGAGCTCGTCAATCTTTAGAGGGTTTGTCAATGTTGATGAATTTGCCAATAGAGAGTTTGCAAAGCTTAAAGGATTCAGCAGTCTGGACGACTTCGTCAATTTTGAAGGATTCGCTAAATGTGCATGGTGCGTGAACGGTCATCTCGCAACAGTCTCTCTTATCTGGTTTAACCTTTTGCTTCTCTTATTTGCCTCTGATCAAAGGCCTCTTATCTCCGTCATCTCCGCTACGTATTCTTCATTTTATCATCATAGCCATTGATCTTAATGATGGAAATCCCATGTCACCAACTTTTTTTAGTAAACCTTTACTCCTTGCATGGTTACCTTTCGATACAACTTGTACTGACTCAACCGTCAGTCCATGGACAAGCTCACTGCGAGATTGTTGGAACCTTAGGGTCTCAGATCTTCTACAAGATACTGTATATATATCGTATATCATCAGTATAAGTTAACCCCAGTTGACATCCTATATATCCAGCTGTATTCATGACTTTTGTGGCATGATAAGGTTTAATGCATGAATTTTTGCATCGTAACATAACTGGAGGAAGTCCTACGTGAGAAGTAATGTATCATTTCGCCTTACAGTTAAGTTTCGTATATACGGAAATGGTAAAATTGGTATATAATCCACCAATTAATTTCGACTTCCCACGGCGGCAAGCCCTGATTTCTCTATGTAGGTTTGTTGAGTGTTTTTCTTTGTTCACTGATGTGATATCTTAGGTAGATTCCATGCATGCTAACACGTACTCTACTCTAGATTTGACACGTGTTTCTACGATGGAGGGTTTGCCCTATGTAGTGCCATGCGAATAGTCTCATGTGCGATCTCACGTGTGATCTCATGAGAGGGTGTAAATGCCCCTCCTGCAAACTCTTAATGTCGTGCGAGCTCGATAGGCGAACTTGATGTGCAAACAGTATAGAGTTTGACCCGAACCCATTCGGGTTGTGAGTCAGAAATAGTAAGTATCATAACAAGGTAAATATTTCATTCAAGAGGTTGTGGTATTGGTTGTCCTTATATCACACACGGAGTTAGTATTACTTGAAGACTGAAATTTTTTTTTTATAATTCAGTTTATGATTGATGTACTTTTTACAGAATCTTGAAAATGGTAAAAAGAAAAAGAAAGATCATCAAAGAAATTAAATCTGTGTGAGGGTTTTCTAAAGGGCATAACATACAATTAGGATGCAAGTATTACCCAAATTTAGCACATTACTAAAGCTGCTGCTGCTGTGTGAGGATATTTAAACCAAAATAGACGAAATAAAGTTGCAACGTAGAAAATCAAGGCTAGGAACAAGGATGGAAATTCAAGTCAACTGGCGATGGGTGGCAGAGCCACTTAAAAAGTTAGGCTTTAGGCTACGAGAGGACGATCCCATTGACTTGGGAGATATAGCGGTTGATACACAGAATGGAAACATGATGTGGTTTGGGGATAAATAGATGAACTCTGTTTCTGATACTGAAAGTAATCAAGGGTTTCTAGAAGATGATGACATACATCTGGTGGAGGATGTAGTTGAGGATACAAGCGGTTCCTTCCATAATTTTCTGGGAAAGGGTACAATCTTTGGTTGAGGACACCGCGTCTAAGACTGACATCCTAAAACCCAGGGACGAAGTTAGAAAACTAACTTTTGAGGCCAGAGATGAACCATAAATTTTGGGAGGCTAAAATGCAGTTTCACCATTATAATAACTTGTAATTTCGTAAGTTTCAAAGGGATTAAATCACACTTATCATTTTTGGGGTCAAGATCATCTGCCTCCTCTTATCTACGCTCCTGCTAAATACTATAATGGATCCTCACTTGCGAACCCAGGACATACTGGCTCAGGAGCCATCGTTAGGGATCATAATAATCATTGGATTGCTTGTTATCATAGATTTATTGGGATCTCTTCTAATATAATAGTCGAACTATGGGGTCTTAGGATGGGCTTCAACTTGCTAAAAGTTTGCACATTTCTTGTATCGTTGTCGAGCTTGATGTGGTCGTTATTGTGAAATTCCATCAAAAATCAGGATCATGATTTGCTTCATCCTCTTATTTATGACTATAGGACTTTGTTGAGCAACTTCTAGTGCAGTAGTCTACTTCATATCTAACAAGAGGAAGCAATACCATTTCTAGTATTTTGTACGAAACTAGGAGTTCAACTTGTAACTAGGTTGTTTATTTTGACCTCTCATATTTTCTTCTTCCTCTTGTGGATGTACATAGTTAGCTTTCCTACGTATCGAACTATTTAATTAATAAGTGCTCCTTTATTGACAAAAAAGAAAACATTTTAAAACTGTTGGGAAGAAAAATTAGATTCAGTATCCTTCCAACTAAAATCCATGCTTTATGCAAATCAATGTTTTAAGAATTCAATCAAGGGTTGAATTAATTAGGCCATCGATTTTCTTTTCAATCGATTTAAAAATATACAAAAAATCTTTAAAAAAATTATAAACGTTAAAAAATAATTAGGAAAAATAATATTATTTGAGTTATAATATTAAATGAATAATTATATGTTTTTTTAAGGACATTATTATTCAGAAATACACTTATTGAATGTTTCTATGAAGAGATATGAAAATTCTTATAAATAGGAATAAGGTTTCATTTGGAAATCACACCAACAAGTTCTAAAAGTTATTTCTATCTTTCCTCATTTTTTAATATTATTAGATTGTTTTATAAGGAGTTGTTACAGAAATTCTTTGTAGAAATTGAGTTTCTTGTTATTCATTTCTCAGTGCTTAGTGGACTATTCTCGTCAGTGTAAAATTCAAATAGTCATTTGCTTCATTGTATCCTCGAGGTTAATTTGCTTGAAACTCTTTTGCACACCGAAGATAGGTGGGGGCGAATATAACATTAAAGATAGTGGTTTGATATACGCCTTTGAGCCTTGTCCTATTTCTTCTTTTTCTATTCGAGTTCCATTCGTGTGTTCGAGATTTTCCTCATTGGAGATTTGTACTAACAATTTTAAGGTTATATCATTCATGATGACTACCACAACACATAAAAGTGGAACACTAAGGGAGTTGGCTTCCAACTTTGTCAAACTTGATCGTTTTGATGGTGGCAATTTTCGACGATGGCAGAAAAAGATGCACTTCTTATTAACAACTTTGAAGATTGCCTATGTTTTGGATACAAGACCAGAAGAGAATGAAAACGAATCTATTGCTGCAACCCAATAAAGGCAAAAATGGGACAATGTTGATTACATGTGCATAGGCCACATATTGAATGGTTAATCTGATGGTTTGTTCAACACCTACCAAAATGAGGTCACCGCTAAGAAATTATAGGACAAATTAGAGACAAGATACATGACCGACGATGCTACAAGTAAGAAATTTATTGTTATTCGTTTTAATAGTTATCAAATGGTTTATGGTTGTTCTGTTATAGAATAATTTCATGTTATTGAAAAAATGCTAAATCAATTTAAGCAATATGATATGAAAATGGATGAAATGATTGTTGTATCCTCCATAATAGACAGATTCCCTCCATCTTGGAAAGACTTTAAAAGAAGTTTAAAACATAAGAAAGAGGAAATATCTCTTGAGGCTTTGGCAAATCATCTTCGTATTGAAGAAGAATATTGAAAGCAAGACCAGAACCTAAATTTTGAAAATGCTAAAGTGCATATTACGGAGGAAGTACAGACTACTAAACCATTCGAGAGAAAGTTCAAACAGACTAATAGAGCACCTAAGTTCAAAAAGAAACAAAAGGTCTCATGCTATCGTTGTGGTAAGCTGAGACATTTCAAGAATGAATGTTAATTTTTAAAGAAGAAATCATCTTTTAAGACTAATAATAACGAAAAGTTCATTGCAATGATGTCTGAAATTAATATGGAACAAGATGATAATGCATGGTGAATTGATACCGGAGCAACCAAACATGTGTGCAAAGATAAAAGCATGTTCACAAAGTTCACACAATGTGAAATGACAATGTTTTGTACATGGAAAATTCTTCCATCGCAACAATCAATGACAAAGGGTCAGTTAAACTACAATTCACTTCTGGAAATGTTTTAACCTTGAATGATGTACTTTATGTACCAAAAGTTAGGAAGAATTTAGTGTCTAGAAATCTGTTGAATAAGTTTGGTTTCAAACTTGTTTTTGAGGCATATAAGTTTATTTTTTCTAAGGGAAGAATTTTTGTAGGGAAAGGATATATGTATGAGAACATGTTCAAACTCAATATTATTAATAAGAATAAAAATACTATTTCTATTTATATGGTCGAACCTTCTTGTTTATGACATTATAGATTAGGTCATTTGAATTATAGAAAATTGAATGACATGCGTAAGTTGGATTTAATTCTTATTTTTAATAATATTGAAAAATGCAATACATGTATGTTAACTAAAATTACAAGAAACCCTTTCCCTAAGGTTAAAAGGAAAACAAAGTTGATTGTTTTGATACATACATAATACTCTTACATTAGGTGGAAAGAAATATTTTGTTACTTTTATTGATGATTGTTCTAGATATTACTATATATATTTATTGCATTCAAAAGATAAAGCACTTGATAAATTTAAAGTTTATAAATCTAAAGTTGACCTTCAGTGTGAATCATTTATCAAGTGCTTAAGATTGGATAGAGGTGGAGAATACTATAATCCAAGTTATTTTGAATCCACTGGGATTATCCATCAAGTTTTAGCCCTTTACACACCACAACAAAATGGTGTAGTTGAAATGAAAAATAGAGTCTTGACTGAAATGGTAAATTCAATATTATCATATTCAGGTCTTAGACAAGGTTTTTGGGGAGAAACTGTTCTAACAGCTTGTCATATATTGAATAGAGATCCTAATAAGGAAACTAAAATAACCCTTTATGAAAAATAGAAGAAAAGGAAACTAAACCTTAATTATTTAAAGGTTTAGGGTTGCAGAGCTATTGTTCAAGTTCCAACACCTAAACATAAAAAGCTAGATAAAAGAGGAATTGAATGCATATTTATAGGATATGCACATAATAGCAAGGCATATAGGTTCATGGTAATTGAACCAAATTATTCAATTTCAATTAATACTGTTATTGAATCAAGAGATGCTATTTTTTATGAAAATAAATTTAATTCTATTTCAAGACAATTATGGCCATAACAATTGATTCATTCTTCAAATGAGAATGAGATTCCATTGGAACAAATTGATAATAATGATGAATCTTGTCAAGAATTAAGAAGAAGTAAAAAGATTAAAAAGGTCAAATATTTTAGACCAGATTTCATTATATTTTTTGTAGAGGGAAAAGGTGAAAGTATATGCAATAAGATACCTTATTGTTATAATACAGAATCTGATCTTATTACATTTGAAGAAGCAATGAAATCTCAAGACTCTACTTTTTGGAAAGTAACAAATGATGAGATGGATTCAATAATGGAAAATCAAACTTGGATTTTAGTTGATCTCTACTGGGTCCCAAACCAATAAGTTGTAAATGAATCTTTAAAAGGAAAATGAATGTCGATGGAACCATTGATAAATTTAAAGCAATGTTGGTAGCCAAAGGTTTTACACAAAACAAGGTATTGATTACTTTGATACCTATGCTCCAGTAGCAAAAATTGATACAATTAGACTCTTAATATCACTTACTTCAATATATAATTTGGTTGTTCACCAAATGGATGTTAAAACTGCATTTTTAAATGGTGAATTGGAAGTGGAAGTGTACATAGAAGAGCCAAAAGGATTTGTTGTTCCAGGACAGGAGCATAAGGTATGTAAGCTTGTTAAATCTCTATATGGGCTTAAACAAGCACTAAAGCAATGGCACCAAAGTTTGATAATGTTGTTTAAACTAATGGATATAAAATAAATGAATCCGATAAGCGCATATATAGGAAATTTGAAAATGGAAAAGGTGTCATAATTTGTTTATATGTAAATAACATGCTATTTTTTGCGTGGATTTGAAACAAATAGAAAACACAAAGAAATTCTTGTTAAACAACTTTGCTATAAAGGATATGGGTGTAGCAGATGTTATTCTTAGGATTAAAATAATCCGAGAGGAAAGCACTATAGCTTTATCACAATCATATTACATTGAAAAGGTGCTTAAAAAGTTTGATCTTTTCATTTGTATACCAGCATCTACACCCATGGATCCTCAAATAAAATTAGTATCTAATGCTGGTAGGAAAATTGATCAATTGAAATATGCAAGTCTAATTGGTTGTCTTATGTACATAATGTCTTGTACAAGACCAGATATTGCATATACTAATGGGAAATTGAGTAGGTACACAGGTAATCAAGTAGTTTGCATTGGTAAGCTTTGAATAGAATACTTTGGTATTTAAAGAAAACTATTAACTATGGATTGTGTTATAATGGATATTATTCAATTTTAGCAGGGTATACGGATGCTAGTTGGATTATAAGTTTGGAAGATCATGCATCTACTAGTGGATGGATCTTCATTCTTGGTGGATGAGCCATTTCTTGGTGTTCCAAGAAACAAACATGTATTACTGATTCCACCATAGAAACAGAATTTATTGCATTTACCGCTGCATCTAAAGAAGCAGAATGGTTAAGAAATTTTCTTTATGATGTACCTTTATGGCCTAAGCCAATTTCACCTATTTCTATCTGTTGTAATAGTGAGGCTATTCTAGCAAAGACATATAACCAATTATATAATGGAAAGTCTAGACATATTGGATTAAGACATAGCTAGTCCGACAATTAATCTTTGATGGAGTGATCACTATTAATTATGTGATGTTAAGTAAAAATTTGGCAGATCCTTTGAAAAAAGGCTTGCTAGAAATGCAATAAAAAAAACCTCAAAAGGGATGGGACTCAAGCCCATTAATTAAAGTCACCCATGATGGAAACTCAACTCAACGCTTGGTATAACATCAAGTTTTGAGTTCAATGAGATAAAGTATATCATTAGTATGTGACTGTTGGCACTATAAATAAATCCATCCTAAGATTAAAGTGCTAGATACTTTTAATGATAAGGGAAAGATGAGTAATGTACTCTTAATGGACCCATAACATAAATATGTTAGAGTGTTATAATTAAGGGAACACTCTTGATAGGATCTACCTATATAAGTGGAAATGTGGCCGCTTATAAGAGTTTAAGGGCTTGGTTTTGACAACATTTATGAAAAAAGGATACAGACACATGACCATTATAGTGTCCCTAGATACTATGCATTGACCAATGTTGAAATCATTGTGTGAGATGTATTCAATTAATCAAATGGAATAGTTGGTTAAAAGCTTAGTCTACCATGCAATATCGATTAACTTAAACATATTTTCTATAACACCCCTCACCCGTATTCAACACCAGAATAGGGTTATGGAGCATTACCGGACTTATAACACAACTAACCATATATTCTCATACATTTTCAAAATTCATGCAATTATCATTCAACATCAACCACATTGTCCCTAATACGAGCCTACGAGGCCCAAAACATGCTTTAAGAGTGGCTCGGGACTAACCGATAACTCATAAAATTTTTACAAAACTTAGAAAATTTTCCAAACTATAGGGGACACACGCCCGTGTGGCTTGGCCGTGTGAGAGATACGCCCGTGTCACAGTCTGTGTGGACATTCGAAATTGGAGCACATGGCCGTGTCCCAGCCCGTGTCCTACCCCGTGTAACTTTCTGACTTGGGTCACACGGCCAACACATACACCCGTGTGGCCTAAGAAATGGCCACACACGCCCGTGTACCAGGCCGTGCGCTAGGTCGTGCCAAACCTTTAGGGTATACTAACTTATGCCATACGGTCAAGTCACACGCCCGTGTGCTAAGCCCTACGGAGCATACCGACTTGATTTCTATTTCAACGCCAAGGGACACACGGCCGTGTAACCTGATCGTGTGTCACACACAGTTGAGACACACTCCCGTGTCTCTACCCGTGTGGACAAAAATAGGTTATTTATCAAGCCATCTTGCCACTCAAACTTGCACAAGCTTAAACCAACCCAATTAGCACAAAAACATGGCATAATTAGGCATTCAACCAACCTTAATCAAGAATAATTCATACCATTTCAATACCAACCAATACAAAACACATCAATACCACAATGTGCCATTCAATTTCCTACCAAAACTCATAATCTCAAATCAACAATATAATCACTTTTAAACATGCATCATTTAACCTAATGTCACAAACATACCAAGTTCAATTCTCAACCATTTAGTACCTCTAATTACCAAATACCAACTAGCATCACATATCCATAATTAAGCACATAACAAGAGCCACTTGTACAATTATATACACAACCAAATTAACCAAATTAAGCCAACTCCCATGGCTATATACAAAACCAAACACTTAACAGTTACAAACCAATTCAAATGGTCAAATTCATTATCAACACATATACCAAAATAACCAAAGTTCCTATACATGCCACATAACCAAAACATAAACTCAAAAGCACCAAAGTGATAGCTTGATAGTGTGATGAGATCTCTGACGATTCCCGAATCCAAGCTAGCTTTGATTTCACTATAAAACACGGAAAAAATAAACAATATAAGCTCTAAAGCTTAGTAAGCTCGTATGAGATAATAAGCAAAGATCACTATTCAATTACCATTCAAGAATATGTATATAACATGCTATAAAACATTTAGTCACAATGTTAACATGTATTCACATCACATAATAAATTAAGATCTCTTAAATTTCATAGTTTCAATACTCGTATAGTTTCCCTACATACCTGTACCGATACGTATCTATTTCTCAGCATTTCATTTATTCGCTATACCAGTTGAACCATTTGGAATACTATCAGATACTCGGGAATCTCGCACCCTAAGTGCCACATACATAGCTGAAGCTATCACAATCTCATATCACATAAATGCTCACTCTCAAGCTATCAACGGGTCTGCTCACACAAGCTGATGGTCATGACGAATCTACATGGTGCTGCTCACACAAGCTGACGAGTATCCGCAACACATGCCAGATAACTCAGCCACCGGTAGAACGTATGTACCAGCACCCAAATCACATAACCCCTAATGACATGTCATTCGTATCCTAATCTATTCCTAAGGTTCAACTGATATTTCTCACTTGTTAAATCGTTGTTGAATATATCCGGAATGTCGTATTCTCAATTTATGCAATGTCAAAGTATTTAAAATACAATATATTGATGTTTAATACATACGAACTTATCTCGAATGTAAAAACGACGAAACTAGTCGATTAGTCCAAAATCTTATTCTTTCCCTGATCTAAATTCGTATTTCGCTTCTCTTGGTCTAAATGTAATAAAAATTAACTTATTTAATTATCACTCTATTCAATTTAGTCCAAAAATGCACATTAAGGCAAATTTACATTTTTTCCCTAACATTTCAACATTTTTACATTTAGTCCTTGTTTCATAAAATTACAAATTCATGCATTTCAACTAACACCCATGCTAGCCGAATTCCAATTAGGCCCCTAGAAGCCCATTTTTTTCATTTATT
Source organism: Gossypium anomalum (assembly GCA_025698475.1). Taxonomy (NCBI): domain Eukaryota; kingdom Viridiplantae; phylum Streptophyta; class Magnoliopsida; order Malvales; family Malvaceae; genus Gossypium; species Gossypium anomalum. The sequence goes on from CM046956.1 coordinate 13,864,296, forward strand.
ACACAATTTAACCATAAAATTTACACTTTTCACAAATTAATCCCTAATTGGACATTTTACTAAAAATCACTTAACAAATGTTGTTTATCTAACAACAAGCATACATTTTCTACCATTAAACATCAAAAAACATGCTCATTCATCAACGGTAAAACCCTAAACCTTTAACGATTTTGCAAATTAGTCCCTGGGCTAGCTAGATTAAGCTGCAACGATCTCAAAAATATAGAAATCATTTAACACGGGACAAAATACATACGTATTTAGAGAGACTAGGGTTGCCGAAAGTTTCAAGCTATTTTAATGGCTTCTCAACCTTCAATTTTGGTGGTATATTGTCTTCTAGAAGATGATACATTATTTACTTATTTTAATTTTAAGTTATTTAGTTAATTACTTATTTAACCTTTAAATTAAACATTAAAAATCACATAAATAATGTCAAAAATTGTCCACTCACTTTATAATTGGGCTAATTACCACTTAAGGACTTTTAATTTAATATTCCATAGCTATTAGATACCTTTAGCTAATAGAACACAAGTTTTACAGTTTACGCGATTTAGTCTTTTTTATCAAATTAAACACTCAAACGATAAAATTTCTTAACAAAAACTTCACACAATCATACTATCATGCTGTAAATATTAAAATAATAATAAAATAATAATAAAATAATTTTTTCAATCTCGAATTTGTGGTCCCAAAACCACTGTTCTGATTTGACTAAAAACGGGTTGTTACATTTTCACTAAGTGAAGGTTCAATCGTAAAACACCTTCATTTATGCAAATTGATTTCCAAGAATATCAACATTTAAAATATTTTGAAAATGGGGGGAGATTGTTGGAATATTTTGAAATATTTATAGTGTTCCAATAACTATAAATAAATGGGTGTAATTAATCAAAAGATAAATCTTTTGGTCATTGGTCAAAAGTTATATCATTTGATTTTTGAAAAATAATTATAACTATTCAAACAATATTATTTGAATTGTTATAATATTAAATGAATAATTATATATTTTTAAAGACATTATTATTTTAAAAGACACCTATTGAAAGATGTCTCTATGAAGAGATATGAAAATTCCTATAAATAGAAATGAGATTTCATTTGGAAATCACACCAACAAGTTCTAAAAGTTATTTCTATCCTTCCTCATTTTCTAATTGTTGAAACTCCTTTTTTTTAAAATCGACTTTTTATTTGAAAAAAATGAAAATAAAAATGGGAGTCGCCACCAATAATTTTTATGAGGTGTGATCAGGTCACCTCGTAATTTGATCGTTTTAATAAACAATTTTGATTTACTAAAACAACGATTTTGACCTACAAAATTCAAGAAAATAGGTTCGGGAGTCGGTTACGTACAAGGTAGGACTAGCACCCTCGTAACGCCCAAAATTGGTACCTAATTGATTAATTAATGTCTTAGTGTCAAAAGTTGAAAACTTGGGAAGAGTTTAAAATATGATCCCTCTTTGAATTAATGTTAATTTTACTTAAAAAAATTCTTGAATAAATCGAAACGAATATTAAAGACCCTCTCGTACAAAATCTTACATCCCATAAGTTAGGATACGACACCTTGAATCCTTGAGAATAAGCTTGTCTTTTATTTTTTTATTTAAATCTCATGTATTTTAATTTTAAGAGGATATTTCGTCATTTAGGTTCAACGAGAAAAATCGAAACACCATAAGTTAGGGTACGACTTCTCGAACCTCCAAATACAAAATATTGCCTTATTTTGAATTTTTTTTGAATAATAACAAGTGTAATATTTAAACGATGTGTATTTCTCTTATTCAGGGTATAATTTAAAACAATCTATTATGGATAAATACGTTTAAATGTGATTTTTGTCGTGGTTTTTAACGAAATGAGATAAAATAGTGATGTAGAAAACGGAACAATGATATACGAATAAAATGTCGCGTCAATAAATGACAATAATATAAATTACTAATAGAGCATTTCATAATGCACATAATGGCGAAAATCACATAATATATACTATTTTAACACTAATATGAACAATCAAAGAAAAATAAAATAAATAATAAAGTAAATAATAATGATAAAATATGCACATGAAATGACAATACCATTTTTTAAATATAATAAAGACAAATAAATAAATAAATACATAAATGAATATTGAGGAAAATAGTTTATAAAATATTGAAAATAAATGACCAAATTAAAATGTAAATGAAATTTGGGGTGCAATTTGTAATAAGGTACATAAATATATAATAATGGATGACAAAACAAAATAAACAAATAGATACCCGATAAAAAGAAAATAAAAGAACAGTTATAAATAATAATAATAATAGTAATAATAATAATAATAATAATAGTAATAATAATAATAATAATAATAATAGGCTAACAAGTAAATACATAGGGAATTAAAATGAATAAAGGGCCCAATTGTCACTCAAATAAAATTAACAGGATAAATTAAGATAAAATAAATAAATGGCAGACTAAAATGAAATGCGCAAAAACCAGCGAGGACCAAATGGGCAAGTAACCCGATCCTTCGGAGACGCGTCCCTTCTCCAGGAGATCAACGAACCAGGGACCAAATTGAAACGCATAGAAAACATGCAGTATAATTTCTAAAAATTAAAAGAAAATGATCTTGACCCAATTGTAAACCATTCGAAAAGCGGAAGGACTAGGGTTGAAATTATACCCTAGTCCAAAAACATGCTGACCTTAAGGCTTTGGGTCGGGTCAGATGCGGGTTGGCCAAAACGACGCCGTTTTGGGGCTATTGTAGCCAGCCCTAAACGACGTCGTTTAATGGGGCTTATAAAAGTTAAATTTTTTTAAAAAAAATTATTCTCTTCCCATTTTCAAAAAAAAAAAAAAAAAAAAGCTGAGAAATTCTCTCAGTTTCTCTCAAAAACCCCTAGGCCAGCGTAACTTCGGCGAAGGCTCTAGTCGTAGAGCCACCGGTGGTCGGCCACCGGCGACGGCGCCACCGTCCACGGTGGTCGAAAAATAATAAAAAGTTCCTTTTTTAACTCTTCGTCTTTCTGAGCCTAGATCTGGGAGAAAATTCCCTAAAAATCCCTCAAAAATAAAAATAAAAAACCCCAAAACTCTTGATTTTTTGGGTTTCAAAAACCCTAAAAAAATCACCAAATCCTCCATCTGTAGTAGCGAAGTACAAACGTCCGGTGAGTTTTTTTAAAATCTCTCTCTTTTCCTTTTTGTACTTTTATAAAATGAAAATAAAATGAGTAATAAAATCGCCTTTCTTGAAGTTTTTGTTTTCTATTTTATTACTTTTCCGTGTATTTTTTCTTTTAAAAAATTGAATAACAAATAAAAAAAAAGCAAAATCACCTTTGAAATTTTATTTTTTGTTTTTTTATTTTCTAGTGCGTGTAAAAAAAATACATGGTTTGTTATGGCCTCTTTTATAGCCGAAATTACAAGATTCCTTTTGTTTTTTTTGTTTTTGTTTACTATTGCTGTTTTGTTTTTTTCTTTATTGTTCTTTACTGCCTTGCGTGTTTGTTCTGTTGCGCGTGCGTTCTTTTTTGCAGGTGACAGTGGCAGAAGGCGAGGTCAGCAGTGGTGGCAAAGGGGCGTCAGAGGCATGCCTGCGAACGTGGCATGATGAGCGACGCCAAAGGACCCTTAGGGTTTCAAGCTTTTTGAATTAGTTTAGGGTATGAGCTTTAAACTTTGGGTTAGGGTTTTTTTGTTTTGGGCTGTTTAAGGTTGATATTTTTTTGTAAGTGGACCCTTTTTAATTTGGACTTTAAAATCTTTATTTTATTATTTGGTTTATTTTTATCCGGGCCGGATAAAATTGGCTCATTACAGCTACCCTTCTTTGCTTATTGACGCGTAACGGGAATGGAGCAAAGACTTTAAGAAGGGCCAATTTTGTCTGGTCCTGCCGACTCTCGACTTCCTTGGTGCTTCTCTTCTTCAAGTAGCCTCATTCTAACCCACTGAAACTTCAGGGAGATATTCGTATCTTCAACCTATTTCATTGCAACTTCAGGGAGATAAGATCTGTAGCTTGTAGCTTTATTTTATTCCACTGCAACTTCAGGGAGATATTTGTATCTTCAACCTATTCTACTGCAACTTTAAGGTCTGTAGCTTGTAGCTTTAGTCTATTCCACTGCAACTTTAGAGATATAAGACTTGCTATGGTAGGTTTAATCTAACCCACTGCAACTTCAGAGGTATAGGACTTGTCACTTCAATCTGCTCCATTGCAACTTTAGAAGATAAGATTTGTAATCTTCAAGCTACTCCACTACAATATCAATGAGATAAGATTTGTGACTTCAACTTGCTCCATTGCAACTTCTGGGAGATAAGGTTTATAACTTTAATCTGCTCTACCGCAACTTCATAGAGATAAAATTTGCTATTTTCAATCTGCTCCACTGCAACTTCAGAGAGCTAAAATTTGCTATCTTCAATCTGCTCCACTGCAACTTCAGGAAGATAAGATTTGTGACTTCAACCTGCTCTACTGCAACTTCATGGAGATAAGGTTTATAACTTGTAGCTTTAATCTGCTCCACTGTAACTTCGGGGATGTAACGCCCTGAAATTTATGTTTTTAATTCTATTTGATTATGACACAAATCTGTATCTGCTTCAGTGGTTATGGGTTCTAGGTGTGTGTAAGAGGTCCCAAGTTCAAGCCTTAGGTTTGAAAAATTTTGGTATTTTGTTGAATAAAGCCACTCTTGTTCAGTGGGCTTAAGTTTAAATGCTAGTAGGACTATATCAGAATGCGCCTGCTGGTCTGGTGGTTAAGGTGTGTGTTGAAGTACGGGAGGTATGGAGTTCAAATCCCTGCGCGAGCAAGGGATTTATTTTGTTGCTTGAGCCGTGTGAGAGTCCTAATGCTGATAGTGAAGAGGTTTATAGAGGAAATTAAGGGATTGGGATGGAAAAGTTATCAAGATTTTAGTTTTTTCCATTTACCGAATTTTCTCTACAGTTTTTCCTCTTCTCCATATTCTTTTTCTTTCTTTTTCTTTCCCGGCCAAAAATCCCTTGTTGTTGCCGTTTTTACTCCTTTTTAGTATTGGTTTTTGGGCGTTTTCCTTCATCATTACCCATCTCTGTGGTTGGCGCAAATTTAGTAAGTGTAAGGATACTTTTGGGTCTCCTTATTGATTATGGGGTTGTTAAGAGACTGTTCTTTTGTTTAAGAGACAACCAAGGTGTTATAGGTTGCTAAAACAGTATTCTAATCAGCGAGGAACTGTTGTTGTTCGTTAAAGGTAAGGTTGTCGGTAACTTTCGGGATTTGTTTGTCTTTAGTAACTTGATTTAAGTGACTAACGAAGTGTGCTCGTGGTTGCATTAACTTCAAAATGATACCAGGTGTGTACTTCAATTGTATAGAAAATAGGTTTCGGTGAAAGCTGAAACTGAAACTGTTAATGCCATACGGGTGTGTGGACTGCCCGTGTGGAGGCCATGTGGCAATACAAGACCGTGTGATCGACGAGCTAGGCCGTGCGCGTGCTACACGGATACGACAGACACGGGCGTGTAAGGCTGGCTAGGTTGTGTGCGAGGCACGGGCTAGAGCAATTGGGCTGTGTGGGCCACACGGGCGTGTGAGCCCACACGTGCATGTGAGAATTTGGGCCAGGCCATGTGATCCACACAGCTAAGGGTAATTTGGGCTGTGATGGGCCACACGGGCAGGCCACATGGGTGTGTGAGCCCATCTTTCTGAAATGCACTGTAAGGTTGCACGGGTCACCCAAGTCAACTGTGACCTGTCCTAGGGTCGGTAAGCTTTCCTTAGAGCCCTATTTTTGAGATGTGATGTTGTGATGTATGTGTTAGCATGTTATACCTAGCATGAATATCTAATCTATTCTGGAAAAAATGCATGATTTGTCTTTCTGCATTATAGCATGCCATTTTTGTATAATGCATTGCATCGGGTTGGGGTTGATAAAGTGAAAGAAGTACTGAAGGGCTTCATAAGCCCGTTATCTGGCAGCTAAGCTGCATACTTATGATATGTGCTGCATTGCAGTACCTTATGGTGTGTAAGGATGGATGAGTCAATTTTATCCCTATATATGGTGTGCAGGGATGGGTAGGTCGATTTTATCCCCACATGGTGTGTTGGGTTGGACGGAGTTGGTGTGCAGGGTTGGTGGGCACGTTTCTGTACTCTGATTTGATATGCATGAGATGGGCTAAGGCCCTAAAACTGTATGTGATTCTGTTTCTGAGAGGGCCAAGGGCCTCACCGATTCTATAAGGGCTTATGCCCGAATTATGATGGTATTCTGTTATCTGTTTGTATTCATCCTATACTATGAGGATGTACACACTGAGCTGCGAAAACTCACCCATTTATTTATTTATCTGTTCAGGTAATCCCTAGCAATAGGCGGATCGGTGCAGTGGAGGACTCGACGGTTAACTACGACCTTACACATTTTGGTTATGACTTTTTACTTTGGTTTATTCATTATTTCTTTTGGGGGGTTTTGATGTGATCTTGGATTTGGATTTTCGACTTTTACTTTGGGTTTTGAACTGTGGATATGAATTATGAATTACAACATCAATATTATGGTTTTCCTGAAATAAATTAAGAATTTTCGTATTTAAAAATGAGTTCTTAAAATAATAACCGACTAATGGGTTTCAAAAGCTTTCGCGATAAAGAAACGTTTCAAAACAATTCATTTTTTCCACATTTTTCGACTAAAAAAAGATTACAAATGGAATGGTTTATGAATCTAAATGATTTGGGTTAAAAACACTCTCACGTGACATCGTCAGATTTAGCCATAACGTCTAGGCCGAGTTTGAGGTATTACATTTAGTGGTATCAGAGCTAGGTTTAAAACTTGGCTATGAATTTTGGGTTCCAAAATTGGTTTTAAATAAATACTTTCGAAAGTTTTCAAATACTTTGGTTAAGTATATGGTTCACCGAGTCTCCGGCACCGATCCTATAAGTTTCTGAAACTTTGTATAGAATTGTCTAAAAGCATGCTTAGAATATACTGAATTTTTGTTTAAAAATACTAATGTTTGCTATGAAACTACTGTAGATAGTATGCTTATGGAAACACTCTAGGTAGTGTAAATAGAAAACCGTAATAAACTGCGAGTTGTGATAACAAACTTTGAATACTCTGATAACGTTACTGCGTAAAATATCTGTTAACAAATATCGAAACTGTAAACTAATTTGAATAAAATTTTTAATACAGATTAATTCAAAATTATGATGAGCACACATGGTACTCGTGGACGAGGTACTAGAGGCCAGGGTAGAAGCCGTAGAAGGGTTCAAGATGAGTCCTTCGCATCCGATACGATTCTGAATCTAAAAACTAGCGAGACACTGGTTTCACCTGTTACGAATACCGGGTCGAAGTCTCATGATCGTGCAGCTGAGGATCATGCACTGTCTCAAGCTATGCTGTGGATTCTAGAGAAGGTCGCTGGATCCAACACTAGTTCTGGAGGTAGTGGTCGGTTACGAAACGACTCTGGTCCAATGGGGCTAAGGTATTTAGGGGCATCGCTGAAGTTGCTTCTAATGTGGCCGAGTACTGGATGGAGGCCACGAAGTGTATTATTGATGACCTGGATTTTACTGCCGAGCAAAAGCTCAAGAGGGCTGTTTCATTGCTTCGCAATGAAGCATATCAGTGGTGGCTGACGGTTAGGGATGGCACTCATCCTGACAGTCTGACATGGGATCTATTTAAGACGGCTTTCCAGGGCAAGCATGTGGGAGCCAGCTACATCGACACTAGGAGGCATGAGTTCCTGAATCTTACTCAGGGAGATCGTTTAGTAGCTGAATACGAGGCCGAATTTCTGAGACTAAGCCGTTATGCGCAAGGCATGGTGACGACTGAGTATGAGCGTTGTGTCCGCTTTGAGGATGGCCTTCGGGATAACTTGAGGGTCCCAATAGCTCTGCAGAGGGAGCGTAAGTTTGTTGTGTTAGTTGAAAAGGCCAAGATTTCGGAGGAGGTTAAGCGCACTGTGCGCCAGAATCGTGACAGAGGGAAGGCTAAGAGGGATACTGAGCCTTGAAATGCTGGGATGAGGCCCAGATAAAAGGCCAGATCTGATGGGCCCGTGAGAGTTAGGCCTACTGTTGCATCTTCTAGGGTGGCGATTTGTCAGCTTTGTATTAGACGCCATCTAAGTGAGTGTTGGAGGTCTACTGGAGCTTGTCTCAGATGTGGGTCTTCTGAGCATTGTGTTAAGGACTGTCCATTGAGGACTAATCAGATGCAAGCTCCAATTACGGAGACTGCACAGTTGCCGAGGGTAGGTCAGCAGCCACCTAGGGCCGAGGTCAGGCTAAAGGTGGTAACAGCATGGGCTGAGGACAGAGAGTACCAGGCAGAGGTGCTGGGCCGACTGAGGCGAGGCAGCCTGCACTGGTTTATGCTGCTCGTCGTCGAGAGGATGGAGATGCTCCGGACATCATCACGGGTATGTTCTTAATTTTTAATGTACCTTACTATACATTGATAGAAATAGGCTCTACACACTCTTACGTAGCTAGTACGGTGTTTGAGATATTGGGGTTACCGTTTGAGAGCACTTCTAGTAAAATAATAGTGGTGAGCCCGTTGGGGCAGTATATTGGGGTTAACAAACTATTTAGAGGTATACCGTTAGAGGTCTAAGGGACTGTATTTTTGGCTGATTTGATGGAGCTTCCATTTGGTGAGTTCGATCTGATTTTGGGTATGGACTGGCTGGTTAAGCATTGAATAAGTCTGGATTGCGCTGAAAGCATGATTGTTCGGAGAACTGAGGAGAATATCGAGGTAGTCGTCATTGGAGCATGACGAGATTATTTGACTAATGTGATATTTGTATTAGTGGCAGAAAAGTTAGTAAGGAAGGGGTGTGAGGCGTACTTGGCGTATATTAGTGTTGTTGATTTTGAGAACTCTTCGATTAAGGATATCCGAATGGTGAGGGACTTTCCAGATGTCTTTCCAGAGTAACTACCAGGATTACCTCCGAATCGTGAGGTAAAATTTGGGATTGAGTTATTTCTAGGAATAGCTCCGGTGTCTATCCCCCCTTACTGAATGGCACTGAAGGAGTTGACGGAAGTTAAGGCTTAGATTCAGGAGCTATTGGATCGTGGGTTTATTCGTCCTAGTGTGTCTCCGTAGGGAGCAACTGTTTTGTTCGTGAAGAAGAAAGACGGTACAATGAGGATGTGCATCGACTACCGTCAATTGAACAAGTTGACGAATAGGAATAAGTACCCACTTCTGAGAATAGATGACATATTCGATTAGTTCAGAGGGGCTTCAGTGTTCTCTAAGATCGATTTACGATCGGGATATCATCAGTTGAGGGTCAAGAAGGCCGATGTGCACAAGACGACATTTAGGACTCGTTATAGACATTACGAGTTCCTGGTTATGCCCTTTGGGTTGACTAATGCACCAGCAATATCTATGGACTTGATTAACCGTGTGTTCCAGCCTTACTTGGATAGTTTGTGGTGGTGTTCATCGACGACATTTTGGTGTATTCTAAGTCTGAGGGTGAACGTGACGAGTATTTGAGAGTGGTTCTGCAGATTCTCTGTGAGAAATAATTGTATGTGAAGTTCAACAAGTGTGAGTTCTAGCTTCGTAAGATTGAGGCTGTGATGGGTTAGAAACAGCCTAAGAATGTGTTAGAAATCCGTAGTTTTCTGGGACTGGCAAGATATTATCATCGATTCATAGAGGGGTTCTCTATGATTGTTGCTTCGATGACTAAGTTACTGCGTAAGGGAGTTCTGTTCGTGTAGACTGATACACAGCAGGAGAGCTTTGAGAAGCTCAAGACCGTATTAACTCAGGCACCTGTACTGATTCAGCCTGAACCCAGTAAGGACTTCGTGGTATACAGTGATACGTCCTATGTGGGTCTGGGTTGTGTGCTGATGCAGGATGGTAAGACTGCATAGGGCACCTGTCTCAATCATTTCTGATAGGGGTCTTCGTTTTACGTCTTGATTCTGGGGAAAACTTCATGAGGCTCTAAGTTCAAGATTGGACTTCAGTACTTCTTTCCATCCTCAGACAGTTGGCCAGTCAGAGAGGGTGATTCAGATACTGGAGGACATGTTGAGGGGCTGTCTTATCGACTTCCGAGACAGTTGGGAGGAGTACTTACCTTTAGCAAAGTTCGCTTACAACAACAACTATCAGTCTAGTATACAGATGGCACCTTACGAGGCACTGTATAGTCATAAGTGTCGCACTCCTTTATGTTAGACTGAGTTAGGTGAGCAACGAGTTCTGGGTTCGGAGTTGGTATCAAACACTGAGGATAAAGTCCATTTGATTCGAGAGAGTCTAAAAGCGGCTTCTGATAGATAGAAGTCCTATGCTGATCTAAAGAGGAACGGCATCAAATATTCTGTGGGGGACATGATTTTTCTTAGGGTCTTGCCATAGAATAAGGTTCTAAGGTTCAGTCGTAAAGGTAAGCTGAGCCCTCGATTTATTGGGCCGTACCGGATTCTGAAGCGAGTAGGACCAGTCGCTTATCAGTTGTAGCTACCTCTAGAGTTGGATCGTACTCATGATGTGTTCCATGTCTCGATGTTGAGATGTTACCGCTCTGATCCCACACACATTGTGCCTGTGGATGAGATTAAGGTTAGACCAGATCTAACTTTCGAGGAGGAGCCAGTTCAGATCCTAGATCGTGACGTTAAGGTTCTACGTAGGAAATCTGTTTCTTTAGTGATGGTGTTGTGGCGGAATCACAGCACTGAGGAGGCTACTTGGGAACCAGATAATTTGATGCGCCAACAGTATCTTCACCTTTTCTATTTAGGTAAATTTCGAGGACAAAATTTTCCTTTCGGGGGTAGAGTTGTAACGCCCTGTGATAAACTGTAATTTATACATATTTATAATCCATGCTTAACGCATTTTATGAATGATTTGTCTTTAGATTTGGTGAATTCGATGCTCCTAATGCCTTAATTTCATGTTTTATCCTTAGGTAAGCATAGAAGAACGAAATGAACGAGAAACGGGCCAAAAACAGAGAAAATGGGCCAAAGCACGAAATCAACACGGCCTGGACCTCCTCACACGGGCAGTTCACACTACCGTGTCAATATGGCAGAATTGAACCACGATTCACACGGGCAGCTCACACGCCGGTGCCAGTCTAATAGGCTCGAACACAACCTGAAGTAATCGCACACGGCCCACATGGGCGTCTCCCTGCTGAACCCTAGTTAAGCTTCATTCGGAAAAGGCCAAAATTTAGGGCTTCTTAGGTATTCCAAAGCCTATAAATACACCCTAAAGGAGGAAGAAAAGGGGGACGAACGATAGGGAGTAAGGAATTACTCCGAGGAAGCCGATTGATCCATCTCAGAAGCCAGAGCCACCATCAAGACTGAAGATCTCTCCTCAACCTCCCTTTCAGGAGTCTTGGGTTTTCTTTATGTTTTGTAATTTTTATTATTCTGAGATGTGTTCTTGTTTAGTTTTGAACTAAACCCCTAAATACCTAAGGGGGATGAAACCTATAACTAAACCTTGTTATTATTTCTGAATCATATGATAAATATTTAACTTGTTCTTAATTACATGTTCTTAATTTTTGTTTTGGTATTTCAGGATATCACTTCAAGTTACTACTCTTAGTTGGAGGAGGAATACCCCCTGACTAAGAGTAACTTTGTCGTAAATAAGCGGAGTTGATTACGCATCTAGAGATAGGATGACAGGATTTTGCCGGATTAGGGTGAAACCTAATAAGAGAATCCATAGATCGAGTTAATGCAACCTTAAGGTCTTAATTAGAGATAACTCTCGGTTATTCAACCTAGGGATTAGACGTTGTTAGTCTCGAAAGGGATAATAATATACATTAGGGATTTCTACGGAACAAGTTGAATGAATAAATCATCCGGTTCGGAGCCAGAATAACAAGTAAGAGTCTAGGTGGATTTTTCCTTAGGTATTATCTCAATCAATTGTTTTCCACAACAGTAATTTCTCAATTTCTATTTTCTGCAAGTTCTTAGTTTAATTAATTAGTCAAAACAATCCTCTTTTATTCGGCTAGATAATAAAAAGACGGTCATTACTAGTACTCATAGTCATTTGGGTTCGACAATCTGGTCTTGCTAAAGCTATACTACTGTTAGATAGGTACACTTGCCTACGTCGTGATCATAGTTAGTTTTAAGAATGAGTCATTACAAATTTATAAAACTTATCACACGAAAAATCGACGATCACCCCGAAATTTATATTTTTGATTCTGCTTGATTATGACACAAATCTGTATATGCTTCAGTGGTTATGGGTTATGGGTTCTAGGTGTGTGTGAGAGGTCCCAAGTTCAAGCCTTAGGTTTGGCAAATTTTGGGATTTTGTTGAATAAAGCCTTACTCTTGTTCAGTAGGCTTAGGTTTAAATGCTAGTAGGACTATATCAAAATTGGCCTGCTAGTCTGGTGGTTAAGGTGTGTGTTGGAGTAAGGGAGGTATGGAGTTCGAATCCCTGTGTGAGCCAGGGATTTATTTTGCTGCTTGAGCCGTGTAAGAGTTTGAGATGGACTATAATGCTGATAGTGAAGAGGTTTATGGAGGAAATTAAAGGATTGGGATGGGGAAGTTATCAAGATTTTAGTCTTTTCCATTTACCAAAATTTCTCTGTAATTTTTCCCCTTCTCCATATTATTTTTCTTTCTTTTTCTTTCCCAGCCGAAAATCCCTTGTTGCTGCCGTTTTTACTCTTTTTTAGTATTGGTTTTTGGGTGTTTTCCTTCATCATTACCCATCTCTGCGGTTGGTGCGAATTCGGCAAGTGTAGGGATACTTTTGGTCTCGTTATTGATTATGGGGTTGTTAAGAGACTGTTCTTTTGTTTAGGAGACAGCTAAGGTGCTTTGGGTTGCTAAAACGGTGTTCTAATCAGAGAGGAACTGTCGTTGTTCATTAAAGGTAAGGTTGTCGGTAACTTTCAGGATTTGTCTGTACTTTTGGGTCTCGTTATTGATTATGGGGTTGTTAAGAGACTATTTTTTGTTTAAGAGACAACCAAGGTGCTGTGGGTTACTAAAACGGTGTTCTAATCAGCGAGGAATTACCGTTGTTCGTTAAAGGTAAGGTTGTCGGTAACTTTTAGGATTTGTTTGTCTTTAGTAACTCAGTTTAAGTGACTAACGAAGTGGCATAATGTTCAATATTAGGTTCTGGAGTGCTCGTGGTTGCATTAGCTTCGAAACAATACCAGGTGTGTACATTGATTGCACAGAAAATGAGACTGTCGGCACTACACGGGCGTGTGGACTGCCCGTCTGGAGGCCGTGTGGCGATACACGATCGTGTGATCGACAAGCCAGGCTGTGCATGTGCCACACAGGCACGACAGACACAGGCGTGTGAGGCTGGCTAGGCCATGTACGAGGCACGGGCTAGACCAATTAGGCCGTATGGCTCACATAGGCGTGTGGGAATCTAGGCCAGGCCGTGTGATCCGTATAGCCAAGGCTAATTTGGGCCGTGATGGGCCACACCGGCGTGTGGGTCCACACGGGTAAGCCACATGGGCGTGTGAGCCCATCATTCTGAAATATACTGTAAGGTTGCACAGGCCGCCCAAGTCGACTGTGACCTGTCCTGGGGTCGGTAAGCTTTACTCAGAGCCCTATTTCTGACATGTGATGTTGTGATGTATGTGTTTGCACGTTATACCTAGCATGAATATCTGATCTGTTCTGGAATAAATGCATGATCTGTCTTTCTGCATTATAGCATGTCATTTTTGTATGATGTATTGCATCGGGTTGGGGTTGATGAAGTGAAGGAAGTACTGAAGGGCTTCATAAGCCCGTTATTTGGCAGCTAAGCTGCATACCTATGATATGTGCTGCATTGCAGTACCTTATGGTGTGTAAGGATGGATGGGTTTATTTTATCCCCATATATGGTGTGCAGGGATGGGTGGGTCGATTTTATCCCCACATGGTATGTTGGGTTGGACGGAGTTAGTGTGTAGGGTTAATGTGCATGTTTTTGTACTCTGATTTGATATACATGAGATGGGCTGAGGCCTTAAAACTTATGTGATTCTGTTTCTGAGAGGGCCAAGGGCCCCACCAATTCTGTAAGGGCTTAGGCCCGAATTATGATGGTATTCTGTTATCTGTTTGTATGCATGTTACACTATAGGGATGTACACGCTAAGCTACGAAAACTCACCCTTTTATTTATTTATTTGTTCAGGTAATCCCCAGCAGTAGGCAGATCGGTGCAGTGGAGGACTTGACGGTGACCACAGCTGCACACATTTTAGTTATGACTTTTTACTTTGGTTTATTCATTATTTCTTTTGGGGGTTTTGATGTCACTTTGGATTTAGATTTTTGGCTTTTAGTTTGGGTTTTGAACTGTGGATATGGATTATAAATTACAACATCAATATTATAGTTTTCCTAAAATAAATTAAGAATTTTCATATTTAAAAATGGGTTCTTAAAATAATAACCAACTAATGGGTTTCAAAAGCTTCCGTGATAAAGAAACGTTTCAAAACAATTCATTTTTTCCACATTTTTCAACTAAGAAAAGATTACAAATGGAATGGTTTATGAATCTAAATGATTTGGGTAAGAACACACTCACGTGACATTGTCAGATTCGACCATAATGTCTAGGTCGGGTTTGGGGTGTTACAGGAGAGATAAGAGTTACCACGATGACTTCAATTCATCCCACTGTAACTTTAGGGGTATAGGATTTTTGGTTTCACCGATCTGTTACACTTTTCTCTAGGGAACATGATCTGTAGAATCCATTTCATGGGCCTATATTTATGCCAAGCGCTTAGGATGTTATGATCAGAATGAACCAAATGCTCTTAGCTATATGTATATGAATGATATTTGCAAGAATGTAGAATGTCATTTTTCAAGAATGATCCCCTTTTAATTCTTAGGTTGACATTGCTCGTTTTTCATTATGGTTCTATCACTGACGCATTACCCTGGCTTATTGTTCAGCTAGTATCTTTGACAGAAAACCCGAAGAAATAATCACAATTTAGACTATTCTTTCCCAAATATTTCTAACTCTTAAATTTGGTTAGTTCTGACCAGTGGTCTTGTTTCAGGTCCTTATATTATTTAGAAAACCTTTCAGAACAATATGCAAAACTCCTTTTAATTGAATATTATTAGTCCATTAATCATTATTTCAATAAAAAATGCTTGGAAAAAATTGTAACAATGGACAAGATTGAAATTTATTGAGAGCAAAGCTCGAAATGAATAGATTAATTAAAATAGCAAATGCTGCTAAAATTCAAAATGAGTAAAATGAAAATAGGTGCCCAAATATCGCAGCATGAGCTTCTCTGCACAAATTTCTAGAGGACCATTTTGAGCCTGATATGTGTTTAGGAGATCCAGAGTACTTCATTGATGCCCCAAGACGTAACGTTCTTCCTTTTGAGAAGACTCTACCATCACATGTTTAATCTTCAATCAAAATTTGTGCTGCCCTTTTTCGGGTTTTCAACTCAAAATCCTTTCGGTCTTAAGGCGCCCTCTGTGGGTTTTCGTCTTGGCCTCTCTTTTTTTTTAGGTGAAGTACTTTTTAACTGAATCCGAATTCATAGGATTAGGCAATCCATCTCGGTCAAAATTAGCGCTCCTCTAGAAAAGGCTTTCTTTATGACATAATGCCCTTCCTAATTTGATATCCATTTCCCTCTAAAATCATTTTGTATAGGAATGATCTTTTTTAATACCAGGTCCCCCTCATGGAATTCTCTAGGGTGAAGCTTTTTGTCACAAGCTCACATCATTTGTTTTTGGTACATCTGACCATGACAGATAGCCCTTAGCTTTTTTTCTTCGATCAAGTTCAACTGATCATATCAAGACTAGATTCATTCTACTTCATCTAACTTTAATTCTGACAAAACTCAGAGGGAAGGAATCTAGACTTCAATGGGCAAAACCACTTCCATTCCATAAACCAAAAAGAAAGGCGTTGCCCTGGTGGAGGTTCTGACAGATGTTCGATAAGTATAGAGGGCAAATGGTAACTTCTCATGTCAATCTTTATAAGTCTCAGTCATTTTCCCCACGATATTCTTAATGTTCTTATTGGCTACCTCCACCGCACCAGTTATTTTTGGACGATATGGTGATAAGTTATAGTGTTTAATATTGAATTGACTACAGACCTTCGCTATCGTACTGTTGTTCTGGTTTAATGCATTGTCAGATATAATCCTTTCTGGCATCCCATACCGACAAATCATCTCTTTCTTCAAGAATTTACTGATTACCGACTTGGTGACATTGGCATATGAAACTTGGTGAAGTAATCGATGACCACGAAGATGAATCGATGCCCATTGAAAGCTTTTGGCGATATCGGCCCAATAACCTCCATGCCCCACATAGAAAAATGTCATGGAGAAGTCATGACATGAAGAGGTAAATGAGGCACATGAATTTTGTCTCCATAAATTTGGCACTTATGGCATCTCTTGGCATAACTGATACAATTTCCTTCCATAGTGAATCAATAATATTCAAATCTCATAATTTGCTTGGCCATTGTAAAACCATTAGCATGTGTTCCGCAGACACCCTCGTGGACTTCTTCCAAGATTTTTTTAGCCTCAACAGCTTCCACACATCTTAGTAGCACCTGATCTTTTCTTCTTTTGTATAAAATCCCCCATCTAAGATATAGTCACTGGTCAGTCTTCTCAGCTTCCTTTTATCATTCTCGGTTACTTGGTCAGGGTATTCACGATTCTTCACATATCACAGTATATCATGGTACCAAGGGTGATCGTTCTTTTCTTCTTCCTCAACGTTGTAACAATGAGCCGAAGCCTTATAAATACTCATCTGGATAGGTTTTACGTCCTCTTGTTTGTTCACTTTGATCATGGAAGCTAAAGTAGCTAAGGTTTCAACCATCTGGTTTTCATCTCATGGAAGATAGCAGAAGGTGATGTCATCAAACTCCTCAATTAATTCAAGAACCAGCCTTAGATAATTGATCAATTTGGGGCCTCTCGTCTCCCATTCACCTTTGAGTTGATAGATCACGAATGTAGAATCCCCATATACCTCTAGTACTCTGATCTTCTGTTCTATGGCTGCACGAATGCCCATGCGCATGCTTCATATTCTGCCATATTATTCATGCAACCAAAATCCAGTTTACTAGTAAAGAGATAATGATCTCCGTTTGGGGATACTAGGACTGCTCCGATTTCGTTACCCACAGTGTTTGAGGCACCATCGAAGTTTAGCTTCCAAGGATGACCTTCTTAAAAGTCTTCTTCAATGGTTGTAACATACATTAGATCTTCATTCGGGAAATCAAAGTTCAAAGGCTCGTAATCTTCTAGAGCTCTACTGGCCAGAAAAATATGCAATTGCACTCCCTTTTATAGCCTTCTGATTCACATAGACTATATCAAATTTGAAAAGAAGAATTTGCCACCGAGCCATC
Organism: Gossypium anomalum; assembly: GCA_025698475.1. Lineage (NCBI taxonomy): Eukaryota > Viridiplantae > Streptophyta > Magnoliopsida > Malvales > Malvaceae > Gossypium > Gossypium anomalum. The sequence goes on from CM046956.1 coordinate 13,881,845, forward strand.
CTTCCATTTAAAGCAGTCCACTCTATCATGTACTTTAGAGGTTTCAGTTTTGAGATGAGTCAAGTTATATGGTACAACATGTATTGTCTCAGTCTTCGGGTTGTCTAAATCAAGTCGCAACACATTTTCTAGATTGGCGAACATCTTGTTTCACATTCAGTGAATGTTTTACTAAGATAGTATATTGCCCTTTCTTTACTTCCTGACTCATCATGTTGACCAAGCACGCATCCTATGGAATTCCCGAATACTGCCAAGTACAATATCAGTGGCTTATCTGGACTAAGTGGCATTAGTACTAGAGCATTGGACAGGTAATGTTTAACATTGTCAAAATTTTTCTGGCACTCCTCATCTCATACATCTGTATTGTGTTTCTTAATGAGACGGAATATGGGGTCACATTTCTCCGTTAGTTGTGAAACGAAATGAGCGGTGTAATTTAACCTCCCTAAGAAACCTTGAACTTCTTTTTGGGTATGCGACAGAGGTAGCTCTTGTATAGCCTTCACTTTATCCGGGTCAATCTCAATCCCCTTTTCACTGACCACGAATCCTAGTAATTTTCCCGATCTAGCCCCGAAGGTACATTTTGCTGGATTGAGCTTTAGCTGAAATTTTTTCAACCTTAAGAACAATTTCCTTAAGACTTGCACATGCTCCTTTTCTGTTTTGGATTTTGCAATCATGTCGTCAACATAAAGTTCAATTTCTTTGCGTATCATATCATGAAACAAGGTTACCATAACTCTTTAATACGTTGCTCCCGTATTTTTCAGTCCAAATGGCATCACCTTATAGCAAAATATTCCCCACATGGTTACAAATGTGGTCTTCTCCATGTCTTTAGGATGCATCTTTATCTAGTTGTATCCCAAGAAACCATCCATGAAGGAGAACAGTGAGTAACCTATCGTGTTATCCGCTAAGGTATCGATATCAGGCAATGAGAAATTGTCCTTCGGGCTGGCTTTGTTTAAATCTATGTAGTCTACACACATTCGTACTTTCCCATATTTTTTACGGACGGGGACAATATTGGCTACCCATTTTGAGTATTTAACCACTTTTAAGAAACTAGCATCGAATTGCTTCTTAACCTCTTCTTTTATTTTCAGCAAAACGTCGGGCCTCATCCTTCGAAGCTTTTATTGAACTGGCTTACACTCCTCATTTATGGGGAGCCAATGTACCACGATACTAGTACTTAACTTGGGCATGTCTTGATATGACCATGCGAAGACATCCTTGAATTCTTGGAGTAACTCAATGAGGTCTCGCTTTGTCTTTACGACAATGCAAGCTCCAACCTTCACCTCTTTTTCCTCTCTTAAGCTCACAATTTCCACTGACTCTTTATAAGGCAGGATTAGTTTCTTATTTTGTTCTATCATCCTCAACAAATCAGGAGATAGGTTACAAAATCAGGAGATAGGTTACAGTTTCGATCATATTCAAAATCCTGATAATCTTCCATACACATATCTTACTCAAAAGGAGACTCTAAGTCAGTAGCAGCGTCGCTCATATCATTGATATCTTGAGACCTGTTATAGGGATGAAGGAAGATCCATAGAACAAAAGAATCTAAGAATAATTATCTGTATAGTATGGTTATGAATGAAATGGAATGAATATAAGAATATTTACTCAAGATGATGCGCAAAAATGCATTTTATTGAAATAAATATGTTTGGACATAAACCTATTTCACAAAAGGATTCTTATTGCTCCTGGGCTTAGAGCAATAAGCGTGTTTTGAACATTACTCTGAATTAGCTCTAAAAACTACAAGAATCTCTTCTGCAGTCCAATTGTTCAGAACACTTCCAGGTACATAGAGGCAGATGCTTGAAAAAATTTCTCCCCTAATTCCTTCTTCAGATATGGTATTGATGTTTAGATTTCTCAACATTTCTTCTGCGATTTCTTTTCTTGACATCTTTCGTTCAGAGTGAATAGTTTCTCTTGATACGAAAGTTTTGGATATATGGGGAAAAGTCATCGGTTCCTATTTGACCTCTCCCCCGCTTAATCGTACTGGCTTATATCTTAAGCCAAAGCAATCTCATTTTTCCATCAGAATTGGCACTTCGACTCTCCCTTGGAGGTATTTCTCGAGTCCCCTTCCAAGCAAGGCTCTTTTTTCCAACCGTCAGCTGTAGGCCCATCCTTGTAGTTTTGGATATTTTGTGTAACACCCCTAACTAGTATCCGTCATCAGAACAGGGTTTCGAAGCATTACCAAAACTGTCAAAACATTTTACAAATAATTTATGTAAATTACTATTCATTTACTGAGATTATTCAAAACGTCCTTTAGTTGGACCTTCGAGGCCCAATATGAGCATTAGAATCGAATCGGGACTTAATTGAGAATTCTAAGAATTTTTCACGAAATTACAAAAATTTTCCAAGGTGTAGGGCTCATATGCTCGTGTGGTACAAGGAACACGCCCTTGATAAAAGTCGTGTTTGACCCCGTGTAACTCTCTGACTTATGCACACACCATGCCACACGCCTGTGTGCTAGGCCGTGTGGTTAATTAATTCAATTCGAAATTAGGTACAGGTTTGATACGGCCAAGACACACGCCCGTGCTCTAGGCCGTGTAGCATACACGGTTGAAACACATGTCCGCGTCTCTGCCTGTGTGCTAAATTCTAAGCATTCTATTTCTCAAAATCTAGGTGCAGGGGACACACGGCCTAACCACATACCCATGTTACCAGGCCGTGTGTCACACACGATTTAGTCACATGTCCGTGTGGACAAAATGAAGTCATTTCTAGCTTCATTTCTCACCCAAAATTTCACCCAAGACCTGCACTTGAGAGACACAACCAATACCAATCATTCCAAGCATTCAAATTTAACAAAATTCATCATTCAACAAGGCATATCATTACATGTACTTAACATCAGTTAATCACATGTACTTAACATAACATATATGAATATATATATCATAATAACCTACTTATTCATACCAAAATAAGCCATTACTAGGCATCCCAATGGCTAGGTTACAAAACATCATTATCAAGCTACTAATGGTCAAGTTGTCCTATACATGCCATTATACTAAAATGATTTTACTAAGTATACCCAAAATGACTAGTTGATAGTGTGATGATGCTCTAGTGATCTCCAACCTTGGCGAGCTTTCGAGCACTATAAAATAGGGGAAAAATAAATAGAGTAAGCATTGCATGCTTAGTAAGTTCGTATAATGGAAACTAAACTTACCAATCCTGTTTATTAAATCTAAGCATACAATATCATGTTTTTCCATCCATTTGGCTAAATTGCCTAAACACGTACATTCAATCAAACATTTTAGTCACCAAAAATCTTCATATTAATTAAGTAAACATAGATGAGCTCATCATACAATATTCCTTCAAGTCATTATCATTTCATCTCATAATTCTCATGCCATGTTAAGAGTTTTGTGTCCGTCGAATCATTGGAATTCTGATGGATGCTCAAGTAGTACACTCGAGGTGTACGATTCCATAACCCGTCAATTCTTATTTAAGAGTACCCATTAGGGAACTTAATCAAGGAACACACTCTCGAGCCACATATCGCATAATAGAATTACCAATCCAAGCTAAATCCTTTATATAACGTATGCTCAAAGAGTTCAATTAGGGTTACCAGTCCAGGCTAAACCCTAATCATAACATATACTCGAGAGGTATTATATTAGGATTACCCATCCGGGCTAAATCCTTTCTATAACAAGGTCAATAGGATTACTTGTCTGAGCTAAATCCCGTCCGCAACAAATGCAGGGCCTTATTCGTTTTGAGAAAGCGCATATATTCATTGGAATTCAATATTCAATCGGAACTTAACCATTTTTCACCATATCAAGCATTCATTAAATTTCTCATTATAACACTCAAGTAATGTAGATCAATATAAGTTACATTTTATACAACACAACATTCAATTAAACATATTTACATGCCCGATTAAGTTACACAAACTTACCTCCACACTTGTTCGCGTATATAATCTACTAATCTGAAACCTTTTCTTTTCCTCGGTCTAACCTTGAATTAGTGTTTTTTGGATCTATATAAATGAATTTAACCATCAATTTCACACATTTCATATTTAAATGGACTCAATTTACGTCTTAAGCAAAATTACCATTTTACCCTTAACTTTTTCATAAATTTTGATTTCGTCCTTAGGCTCGGAAAATGAAACTTGTGTAATTTACTCCCTATTCCAAGCCTAAAAAAAATTCCATTACAAATTTTACAGCACATGTATTCATAAAAATTCAAAATTTTTCATCAAATTTCACAAGTTTACATTTTAGTCCCTAAATCATGTTTTCATCAAAAATCACTTTGTAAAAATTGTTTATCTATCAACAACCTTTCATTTTCTACCATAAATTTCTAATTTTCAGCATATACATCCTTGACCCATTTTCGTACTTTGATAACTTTTCAAATCAATCTCTCAAATAGATAGATTAAGCTATCGCGATTTCAAAAATATTAAAATTACTAAAAACGGGACAAGAAAACTTACCCAATTAAGCCTTGAAAGTTTCCTTTCTCTCTCCTAGCGTTTCCATAGAATTTTAGGTTGAAGATGGCAAAAATAAGATGATATTTTCTTTTCATCTTTTAATTAATTAAGTATTTTACAATTTTCAATTTAGTCCTTGCCCTTTTTCTATATTTCCATGAATGAGTCACAAAAAAAACCCACATACTTTTCTTTAATGGTCTAATTACCATATAAGGACCTCTAGTTTTGAATTCCATAGCTATTTGATCCTTATAGCTACTAGAATTTAATTTTTACATTTTATGCGATTTAGTCCTTCTCGTAATTAAACACTTAATCCATAAAATTTTCGTATCAACCTTTTCACATGACATGCCTATTATAATATGAACCATATCATAAAATAAAAGTAAATTTTATTTATGGGTCGAATTTGTGGTTCCGAAACTACTATTTTGATTTCACTGAAAAATGGGTTGTTACATTTTGGGCATTGGGCTTTTGTTTTCTTCAACAATGAATGTTGCATTCACAAATTTAAGCGATCGAAAGGAACATTCTATTACCTCATCAGCCGCTCCTATGTATAGTGCTTCACTGGTTACGGATGCAATAATATCTTCTTCCGCGTTTATTGTCACTAGTCGGCCCTCTGTCACCAACTTTAGCTTTTGGTGTAGTGATGACAGGACTACCCCAGCTGAGTGAATCCAAGGCCTCCCTAACAAGCAGTTATAAGAGGGCTTGATATCCATCACCAATAAGTCTACCTCGTATGTGTTCGGACCAATTAAAAGATGTATCTCAATCCTTCCCATTACCCTCATTTTTGTACCATCGAATGCTCTCACTATGTTTTGGATGTCTTCATATGAGAGCTATCCATAGGCAACCTATTTAGTATGGATAAAGGCAAGACATTCAATGCAGATCCATTAACAATTAACACCCCTAGTAATGTATATCCATTACAAAGGGTGGTGATGTGCAGAGCCTTTGTAGATCTCATACCCCCTGGCGGTATTTCATCGTCATTAAAAAAGATGAAATTATCAATGCTTATGTTATTAACCAGACGATCTAGCTTGTTTATAGAGATATCATCAGCGACATAAGTTTCATTTAACACTTTCATCAATGCGCTACGATGTGTCTCCGAGCTTAAGAGTAAAGCTAGCACTAACATGCGAACTGGCTGTTTGTGTAGCTGTTTTACAACACTATACTCGCTATCTTTAAGAATTTCAAGAATTCTTTAGCCTTTTTCTCAGCTACCGGCTCATTAACAGGTGATTCAAGTCCAGCTGTCTTTTCTTTCTTTTGTTTAACCGCCAAGGCTTTTCCTTTTACTGGCTCAGCTCTTGCATTTGATGGATCATAGCGTCTCCTACTACGCGTGTAAAAGCCCATATCCTAGCCCTCTTCTAAAGCGTTAACTGGGTTCTCTTCTCCTAGGATCGTGACGTTGCAGTCATAATTCCATGGAACCTTTTTGTTATCCTTGTAGGGAAAAGCTACGGCTTTCTGAATTATGACCCTTGGTGCTATTTGTACTCCTCATTCATTGCTTCTTGGTCGTGAAATAATCACCATCGGGTGATTGACCTTGTGGACTTTCTCCATTGATCCTTCCTCTGAAGCATAAACATCTTCTCTTTCCAAACCCTTGATATCCTCATAAAATTCAATTTACATATTATCCATCAGATTTTGCAGTAGGGCCTTGAACTCAATGCACTCTTGGATCTCATGACCCTCTTCATCATGAAACTCACAGTAGTTCTTCACTCCTCTAAGTCTCTCCTCTAAATTTTGCACGATTATTCCTCCTTCTACCATCTTTTTTCAAACCCATCTTTGTGGGGTTTTTACTTCCACCATATCAATCTTGGTTCTCTTACCTCCACTCTTCATTATCTCATTTACCCATTGATATGAATGACTGGGTTCCTGCCACATTAGGTCCTGATGGGTCATCAAACTTTACAATTCCCATATTAATGAACCTTTCAATCAATTTTTTAAATGCGGTGCAGTTCTCAATTGAGTGCCCCACTATTCTCGCATGGTACTCGTATTGAGCGTTCGCGTCATCCCATTTTGGGAACGGTGGTTGCATGGGCTTTAAGTAGAATGGGGATACCACATGTGCATCGAACAAACTTTGATACAACTCTCTATATTTCATCGGGATAGGCGTAAACTGGAGTCTTTTTGTGTTTGGCCTTGGGTTGGATTCTTACATTGGGGGGCCCTGATGGTTGGTAGTTACGGCTCTTGGCTGGCCTACAGTGACCAGTTTGGAATACCCTTTATTATATAAGCTCGCGTTATTCACTTCATGTTCCTTCTTCCTTGGGGCTGATCTTTTGGCATTTTCCCCTACATCTATCTTTCCACTTCTCACTGTATTTTAAATCATTTCGCTGGACATTACTATATCTGAGAAGCTCTTGGTAGTGCTTCCCAACATATGGTTAATGAACAGGGCTTTTAGAGTATTGATTGTTGTTTCTTTCTCCAGAAGAGGTGGCTAGATTTACATTGCCACCTCTCTCTATCTTTGAGCATACCGTATGAAGCTGTCATTTTATTTTTTTTCCATATTCTGTAGCGTAATTCTATCAGGTGTCATGTCTGTTACATGGTTGTATTGCTTCATGAAAGCCTGTGCGAAGTCTTTCTATGAGTTGATTTTCACATGGCTCAACTGGTTGTACCACTTAGTAGCTGACCCGATTAGACTATCCTGGAAGCAGTGGATTAATAATTGGTCATTATTGACGTATCCTGTCATCCTTCGATAGAATATTGTGATATGGGCTTTAGGACAACTAGTCCCATTATACTTTTGGGACCAAAATCAAATCCTTAGCATTAATCTCGCAATGGTAATCAACATTCACCATTGCTCTAAATTTTTCTTCCAATCACTTGCACCGATCTTCTAGTTGTTTTGGTAGTTTTACCCTTACTTTATTCATTTCTGTCATATCTTCAACAACCGGGTTGGTTAGGTTATCCCTGGGATTGGAACCCAGACTTGTTGGGTAGCTCATCGGTGCTGAGGTACCAGCTTGATACTGTTAGGGTCTGATGGTGAGAGGAACCCTTTGTGGGTACGCATCCGGTTAGGCCTGGGCATTTATCAGGGTAAAAATTGAGGGATAGGTAAGGTCTTCATTATCATCCCCTGAGTTAACCACAGTACAATTCCATTTTTCAAGTCCTTCAGCCAGTAATTGTGTCGATTGGCTTAGCATACTTCTTTAAGATTCCAGTATTTGATCTCTCATGTCCTGTTGTACTTGCACTAACTGTTCTTGCAGTTGTGCTTGCAACTTATCTTGCATGTTGTTTTGAATTTGTTCTAGTCTTTCTATTATTTGATCCATTGCTTTAGTTTTGCCATGATTAGCGTAACGATGTTCAGTTGGTAGATTCTTATTGGTTTTCAGGGTAATTGTCATAATTTTGATTAATTAGAGTCTTTTTATAAAACTTAATGCATATGATGAAATGTAATGTAGATGAATGCATAAAAAGGTATTGATTCTGATTCAAGTCTATTAGAATAACTTTACTAGAAAATAAATTTCTTTACATAAAACAGATTACATATACGAATTTGCCCTAATACTCAAAGCCTTAACTTTCCTAAGAAGCCAAGCTAATTCTAAGCCCCGGTCTGATTTTGATTCATATTTTAAGCTCAGCAAGTCGGCTTGAACTACTAGGGTTTGCAAATGATCGGCTACCTCCCTTATTTGAGTCACGACTTCACCCATGATACGAACTCTATCCATAACCTGACCTTAAGAACGGTGGAGTTACTCTTTCCAGTGTTCATTATTTGCTTTAAGAAACTCAACTCGAAGTTCACAATTTTGCAATACAGTCTCGAGCTCTCCTATCTTTCCCTTCAATTCTTCGATCTTACTTAAGCTTGCTTTCAACTCAATTGCAGAGTTGCGACTACGATATTAGTGTAGCGACCTCTCTAATTCTGCTACCCGAGCTCTTAATCCTACCTTTTCATTTTGGATTTCCAATAGGTTTTTTTCTAGAGCATTTTCTCAAACTCGAGCATCTTGGAATTTCTTTTCCCACTGATTGACTCTAATTTTTTCTTCTTTGATTTCTTGTCGCCATTATTCTGATGTTTTTCTTAGCCTGATAGTCCTCATCGACAAGCGCAACTTCTTATAATCCGTTTTTAGACTGTCCAAGTCTTCCTCAGCCTTGTTCTTTCCTTTTCTCAATTTATTGGCCTCTAGCTTTTGGACGTTGACGTCTAATCCTAGTTGTATCTTTTCTTTCTCCAATTGTTCTATCTTCTTTTTTAACTCCGAATTCTTTTTCCAAAATCTTGCTTAATGATCTCTAGCTCAGATGGGATCACTTGCAGGTGTTCTTCCATCGGTCGAGTGTTTTCTTAACTTGGCACAAGGATGTTATCATTGACTCTTTTACTCGTCCACCAATCATATTCGGGGGTTGTTAAGGGAATTGCACCAAATCTTTTCATTCTGTGGCTTTGATTCCAATCGTTCGATATTTCACGAACCTTCTTCTTGTAGTTATCACCCTTGTACACAAACTCGCACTGAGCCAACCCTTGCGTTGTCGGTATGAATTGTCTCGATCTATATTGTCTTAATACGAGTAGAGGGGCATATCCAACAGCTCATCATATCTCAAGTAGAGGAACCCAGTCAAAGTCCTCACATCGATACAAAATCTCATCAGAGATTACTTAAGAGGCTCTCCATTCGACGTCTTCATCTTGGAGATTCTAGAGAAGCACCATCTATTTTTCTTCCGAAATGTCGACTTGCGTCGGTGTAGCCGCTAGTTCTTTCAATGGAGAGTAGTTCTCCGAGGATACTTGATAAGAAACTTTTTCTACCTTCCAAAAGTGGCTATGAAACCATGCTAATAAGAGTTGCGCACACCCAATGAACCTTCCTTCACCCGTTCTTCATCATGCATTCAAAGATCTGAAGGTTTCGGCCAAGATTGCTGGGACGGGCATGACCCTTTTGTCAAGTCGGTCAAATAAATCTGAAACTACTTCATATATGTGCCCTAGTGCTTTGGGCAAGATTACTAACCTGTAGATACTCAAGGCGAAGACATCGACCTTTTTCTTCGTGTACACCAAAATCAAATCTCACAAACTTCTCCAATGGATACATTTATTATCTCCTTTTTGCTTGATCTGGGTCGCGACCCATTATTCACTTATCCCCGTGATACTCATTAGCTTCTTTAAGAAAGTCGAGACATTGACGGTTTAGAGTAAGCTTTGTCGGCTTAAATCATCAGGCATTGAAGCAAAGTTGCATACCCCTCCACAGTAGGTACCAAATCTACCTTCCCAAAGATAAAGCAGCTATAGGCGGGATTCCAATACTGGGCAAGTGCTCGAAACAAACACTTATTCACCTTAACATTGAGTAAATAAGGCAGATCACCATAGTTACAGTAAACTAGCTGCTTGATCTCGTCATCCCATTGGTCCCATATCTCTTTTAAATCTTGGAGATTATTCTGAGTCACGCTGATGTGAGTGAAATGTAACACCCCCTACCCGTATCCTTTGATGAAATAGAGTATGAAGCATTACCGAGTAGTACGAAACACTTACAGATAATTTAAATATATTTTCATAACAAATTGTCTCAATTTCATACCATTTCATATTTAAGCTTTACTCACCAAAGTATTTGAAATATCATCTTTATGCAAATAGCACACATGAGGTACATAATTCCATAATTATGAATGAACACATTTGTCAAACATATCCATATTCATATATCAATGTCTCATGTCTCCATATATCAATAATCATCATTTTTCTTGTTTTTTAGATAAATATGTGTAACCATTCATAAGCATGCAATTCATTGTTTTTTCCTGTCAATCACAATTTCAAATGACAAATTCATGTGAATGAGCTCAACCTCATTAATTTATTTAAATTTCATCACTTTGATTCACATACTCAAAATTTACTAACATAACTTTGTCAAACACAATCTACGAATGATGAAATCACATAATTGAGCTAAATTTCAATGTTCACTAAAATTTGTCATATAAATTCAAATAATAATTACCAAAATTTTGTCAAATTGGAGAACGTCTTACGAAATTGAGTACGTCATTACTCAGTGCTACGATTCATAACTCAGTATGGTTTTCCTCATTGAAATACCATACCTACATTTCACAACTCGGCATGGGAAATGCCATACCTACATTTCATAACTCAGTATGGATAATACCATACCTACATTTCATAACTCGATATAGATGATACCATACCTACGTTTCACAACTCAGTATGGTTAATACCATACTTACATTTCACAACTCGGTATGGATGATACCATACCTACGTTTCACAACTCAGTATGGTTAATACCATACCTACGTTTCACAACTCGGTATGGATGATACTATACCTACGTTTCACAACTCGGTATGGATGATACCATACCTATGTTTTACAACTCGATATGGATGATATCATACCTACGTTTCACACTTTGCCATGGACTAACCATTGTCTTTTCCATCAATTCATCTTGGCATTGAAAGTGCTCAATTTGATCATTTATTCAATTTTCATGCTTTTACATTATTCACGATTTTATCATTAAGACATATGAAATAACACATCATGAAATTCATAAAATTAACAAATGGTCACTAAAATTTAGTTATACAAACTCACAAGTTTGATTTTTGTATTATAACGATAATCATAATTTCATAATAAATATTCCAAATAAAACATTATATCATTTCTAATTCAACATTTATCGATTATAATCGGGCATGTGATCAATTTATAAACAAGTCATTCATATATATATATATATATATATATATTTATTTATTTATTTTTCCTCCTCTTCTTCATCCATATCCTTAGTATAAATAACACACTTGTAAGTAACATTATCCATAATTTTCACTATTTACTTATGTGAATATTCAAGTTGTCCATCTGTGTCATAGTCACTAAATTATTTTTATCTTGAGCTACAGAACTCCAAATTAAGATCCGCTAATTTTCTCTAAAACTAGACTCACATATATTTTTACCATAAAATTTCATAATTTTTGGTTTAACCAATAAGTACAGTTTATTCTTTAAAGTCACCCCTATTCTGCTGTCTAACAGTTCCAACCCTTCTTCACTAAAAATTAATTATCTCCTCATACAGGATTCGAATGATATTCCTGTTTGTTTCTCTTGAAAATAGACTCATTCAGAATTCTAAATATATAAATTTAAGCCTATAATTATTTTTCTCCAATTGCTTACACCGTTTCTAAATATACAATACTTATTATATCTCATGATTTACAATTCCATTGCTTACACCGTTTCTTCTATAAGAAACTAGACTCAATAAGATTTAATTTTATATTTTATTCATCCTCTAATTCAATTTCTATAATTTTTTGTGATTTTTCAAAGTTAGACTACTGCTATTGTCCAAAACGGTTTTAGTGCAAAATATTGATTTCCATTTTGCCCTAAATTTCATAATTCATACAATTCAATCATTTCTCAATTAACCCCTCAATTGAGTTAATTTTTCTCATTTAGTACTTTATTCTATCATTTTAAACTACTTCATAACCCTTAAAAACCAGAACTTTAACACTAGACCTTAATTCCAAACTCTTTCATAATTAGGTCCTAAAACCAATTTTCATCAATTTTACTTGATAAAATCACCATATATCAAAATTAAAGCTTCAATTCTATGTTTATTCATCATATGCTTCCAGTACTCATCCATAACAACTTCAAAAATTAGTCATGGAATCAAAAACTAATGAAATAGTAAGTTGGACCCAATTGTAAAAGTTTAAAAACATAAAAATTCCAAGGAGAAAGCAAGAATTAAACTTACATGAAGCTAAAGTATGAAAACCAGCTTGAACCCTCCTCCATGACTATTTTTCAGCTGATGAATATGAAGAGAAATGAAGAGAATTCTAGATATTCCAATTTAGTCCCATTTTTATTTAGGTAATTTTGGCAATTTTCCAATTTTGCCCTTATTTCACCCATTTCCTGATTTTTCTCAGCTATTGCCGCCCAAAATATCTCTTTTGGGCTTATTTTCACTTTAGGTCCTTCCTCATTTGACAATTGAGCTATTTAATCCTTTTAGCAACTTTTACACCTTTTTTAATTTAGTCCTTTTTATTTAATTAACCACCCAAACGTCAAAATTTTCTGACGAAATTTTAATACTACCTCACCAACACTCCATAAATATTTTTAGAAATAGTTATGGCTCGGTTTATGAAGTCGAGGTCTCGATACCTCATTCTCGACCCAATTTACCTAATTAATTCTTTTAAATCACTAAATTCACTAATTCAAAAATACTTCTATATTCACATTTGACTCATAGGTATTAATTTATTAAATTTTCAACTCACTCGTTGGATTTAGTGATCTCAAATCTCTATTCCTGATACCACTGAAAATTAGGCTGTTACATGAAATCCCACAATTCTAACACATACCCTTCCCTCAGACTATCACCTTTCTCTAGTTGCGTTTTCTCGGACCATATTCGGACAGCCGCGTTATCTTTCACTTTATCAAGAAATCCTTTTTCCATGGCAAGCTCTCTATTTAGTAACTGAATGTGAATCAATGCCTTTTTTATGATGAAAATACCATGCAATCACAGTCAAAATAAAGCAAGTCAGTACATTTCATACCAAGCTAGAATTCAAAGCAAGCAAGAAATAATAAATAGAGCACCTATTCAAGTGACCACTAGGGTTCGGTGTAGTTCTACCTAAGGTAGGCTTTTAGGGCTCATTATATGAGGTTCGGTTCTAAAGTAAGGGCACCTAAACCGGTAGATTCCTCGATCCTCACCCATTACAGGCTCATATGGACCGAGTTCAGTTTAGGGAATACATTTCTCTATGGCTATAAAGAGATGAAATCTCACGAAGACATAGGAACGGATGTATCCTGAAAGCGATCCACTATTCTATACGGAGGTGAAAACCTCACGAAGGAATAGTTTCTCACTCCCACTTAAAAGGATATAATTGACCGGTTATGTAATGCAATATGCAAAAAGATATCTAAAGACTCGAATCAATAAAGCAAACATATCAAAATGATAAAGACCATAAAAATAAAATGCAACGAAAGGATCGTAAATTTAAAACAAATTATCAATTTTCGACAAAAAGACAAGTAATCAACTCGTGGCTTGACTCTCTTATTTTGTCCCCAACAGAGTCGTCAAGCTGTCGAAACTCTTTTTTTTTGAAAATTAACTTTTTAGTTGAAAAAAAATGAAAATAAAAATGGGAGTCGCCACCAATCATTTTTATGAGGCGTGATCAGGTCACCTCGTAATTTGATCGTTTTAATAAATAGTTTTGATTTACTAAAACAGCGATTTTGGTCTACAAAATTCAGGAAAACAGGTTCGGGAGTCAATTATGTATGAGGAAGGACTAGCACCCACGTAATGCCCAAAATTGGTACCTAATTGATTAATTAATGTCTTAGTGTCGAAATTTGAAAACTTGGGAAGAGTTTAAAATATGATCCCTCTTTGTATTAATGTTAATTTTACTTAAAAAAATTCTTGAATAAATCGAAATGAATATTAAAGACCCTTTTATCTCGAGATAACAAAATGTCACATCCAGTAAATTAGGACACGATACATTGAATCCTTGAGAATAAGTTTGTCTTTTATTTTTTATTTAAATCTCATGTATTTTAATTTTAAAAGGATATTCGGTCATTTAGATTCAACGAGAAAAATCGAAACCCCGTAAGTTAGGGTACGATTTCTCGAATCTCCAAATACGGAACATTGCCTTATTTTAAATTTTTTTTGAATAATAACAAGTGTAATATTTAAACAATATGTATTTCTCTTATTCGGGGTATAATATAAAACTGTCTATTATGGATAAATACATTTAAATCGATTTTTGACGTGATTTTAACGAAATGAGATAAAATGATGACGTAGAAAACAGAATGATGATATACGAATGAAATGTCGCGTCAATAAATGGCAATAATATAAATTACTAATAGAACATTTCATAATGCACATAATGGTGATAATCACATAATATATACTATTTTAACACTAACATGAACAACCAAAGAAAAATAAAATAAAAAATAAAGCAAATAATAATTATTATAAAAATAATAAAAATAATGACAAAATATGCACATGAAATGACAATACCATTTTTTTAAATATAATAAAGACAAAGAAATAAACAAATAAATAAATAAATGAATATTGAGGAAAATAGTTTATAAAATATTGAAAATAAAGGACCAAATTAAAATGCAAATGAAATTTGGAGTGCAATTTGTAATAAGGTACATAAATATATAATAATAATGGATGACAAAACAAAGTAAACAAATAGATACCCGATAAAAAGAAAATAAGAGAACAGTTTTAAATAATAATAATAATAATAATAATAATAATAATAATAATAATAATAATAATAATAATAATAATAATAATAATAATAAAGTAAATACATAGGGAATTAAAATGAATAAAGGACCCAATTGTCACTCAAATCAAATTAACAGGATAAATTAAGATAAAATAAACAAATGGCGGACTAAAATGAAATGCGCGAAAACTAGCGAGGACCAAATAGGGAAAAAACCCGATCCTTCGGACACGCGTCCCTTCTCTTAGCGAACCAAGGACCAAATTGAAACGCATAGAAAGCATGCGGTAAAATTTCTAAAAATTAAAAGAAAAGGATATGGACCCAATTGTAAACCATTCAAAAAGTGGAAGGACTAGGGTTGAAGTTATACCCTAGTCTAAAAACATGCAAACCTTAAGGCTTTGGGTCGAGTCAGATGCGGCTTGGCCAAAACGACGCCGTTTTGGGGCTATTATAGCCAGCCCTAAACGACGTCGTTTAATGGGGCCTATAAAAGTTAATTTTTTTTAAAAAAAATCATTCTCTTCCCATTATAAAAAAAAAAAGTTAAAAAACTCTCAGTTTCTCTCAAAACCCCCCAGGCCAGCGTGACTTCGGCGAAGACTCCGGTCGTCGAGCCGCTGGCCACCGGCGATTGCACCGCCGTCCACGGTGGCCGAAAAATAATAAAAAATTTCTTTTTTAGCTCTTCGTCTTCCCGAGCCTAGATCTGGGAGAATATTCCCCAAAAGTCCCTCAAAAATAAAAAATAAAAAAACCCAAAACTCTTGGTTTTTTGGATTTCGAAAACTCTAAAAAAAATCACCAAATCCTCCATTCGCGGTAGCGAAGTACAAACGTCCGATGAGTTTTTTTAAAATCTATCTTTTCTTTTTTGTACTTTTATAAAATAAAAATAAAATGAGTAATAAAATCGCCTTTCTTGAAGTTTTTGTTTTCTATTTTTATTGCTTTTCCGTGTATTTTTTCTTTTTTAAAAAATGAATAATAGATAAAAAAAATAAGTAAAATCACCTTTGAATTTTTATTTTCTATTTTTTGATTATCTAGTGCGTGTAAAAAAAATACATGGTCTGTTGTGGCCTCTTTTATAGCCGAAGTTACAAGATTCCTTTTGTTTTTTTGCTTTTGTTTGCTACTGCTCTTTTGTTTTTTTCTTTGTTGTTCTCTACTGCCTTGCGTGTTTGTTCTGTTGCGTGTTCGTTCTTTTGTGCAAGTGACAGTGGCAGAAGGCGAGGTCAGCAGTGGTGGTAGAGGGGCATCAGAGGCACGTCTACCGACATGGCATGATGAGCGGCCAAAGGACCCTTAGGGTTTCAGGGTTTTTGAATTAGTTTAGGTTATGAGCTTTAAACTTTGTGTTAGGGTTTTTTTGTTTTGGACTGTTTAGGCTTGATATTTTTTTTGTAAATGGACCCTTTTTAATTTGGACTTTAAAATCATTATTTTGTTATTTGGTTTATTTTTATCCGGGCCGGATAAAATTGGCCCATTACACTAATATTATTAGATTATTCTATAAAGAGTTACTGTATAAATTCTTTGTAGAAATTGAGTTTCTTATTATTCATTGCCCAGTGGCTAGTGGACTATTCTCGTCAGTGCAAAATGTAAATAGTTATTGGCTTTATTGTATCATCGAGGTTAATTTACTTGAAACTTTTTTGCACACCGAAGATAGGTGGGGGCGAATATAACTTTTAAATATAGTGGTTTGATACACACCTTTGAGTCTTATCCTATTTCTTCTTTTAAATATTCTTTTTCTCACTAGAGATTTGTACTAACAATAGATTATAATAAAAGATGTAGTATTACCTAATATTATAATATTTAATCATTAATGCATATATATAAAATATTAATATATTATATATGATATGATATGATATAATATAACATTATATAATATAGTAAGAGGATTAATTTTCAAATGTACGGAGAGAATAGTGATTTAGAACATATTTCAACCAATATAATAATAAACAATAATATATAATAATTAATATATTATATATTACTATTATACTATGTGATATAATATTATATTATGTAATAATATATTTTAAAACTATTAATACATATATATGACTATTAATTGGTCCAAAATCAAAATTGAATTTACTATCTGATTTATTTGAATTAGCTCGATTTGATTGATTAAGTCAGTTTTAACAACTAACTATAATAGATGATAATACTATTATTATATTATAGATTATACTTAAAGATATAGTATCAATAGTTATGTGTAATTTGCTATATTATAATACATGTCTATAACTAGTAATATATAAATTATTATTAAAAAATTAATATTTTAATAAAATAATATTTTTATTAAATTTGATTTTGAATTGGGCTTTTAACTTTTATAAATTGTATTTGGGTATTGAGTTAATTTCATTTCATTTTGTACTTAAGATTTGGGGTATAAATAATTTATTTTTTCTTTGGATAATAATAAATATATTGTTTGAGTTTGGGCTTAGTATAATATATTTGAGTTTTAGAATAAATATTTTAGAATATAAGTATTAAGTTTATAAATTTAATAAAAAAAGTTATTCAATTAATCAATATAATATAATTTTTTTGGTATAATTAAGGTTTCCCCGGACGTTTTACGGTCCATAAAGACTAACCCTTTCGAAGATATGTGGTTGCCCTTTTCAAAAATATCGCTTCCAAGGTTCAAACTTTGCAATATGTCTTACCACTTCATACAACATTTATTGGTGCTAATATAATATAATAATAAATAATAAAAGATATCTTAGTAAATTCAAATACGTATCATATAGTAGCAATTTAATTATTTTATATAAAATAACTCTATTATATATATAATTAATATTTTTTTAAGACAAATATGAATTGAGTTGTCATCTTATAAAAAAAATGAATTATTAAATTTAAAATTAAAATATTTATAATTTTTAAGTTTGGTAATTTTTTTTTTTTTTTTTCAGATTCAGATTTTTTAAACTCGGATCAGCTTCTAAGATTTAAATTCTTTTGAGGTCGAAAATTTTGTATAGATTAGTAAATTTTAAAATAGTGAGTAGAGTATAAATGAAATAATAACATCATCATCGTTTTGTAATCATAAAGCATCATAGCGAAACATGCTGTCGTTATTTAGGTGTTTAGAAAATCTATTGTTCGAAAGTCTTACACGTTGTTATGTTGGCTTACAGACAATTTACTTGTTAAACTTTACAACTATAATTAACTTCTTCCTTGTATTAAGGTTCTGACTTGACTTTTCATTTCATTTTTATCCAATTTATAATAATATCAATAATAAACCCAAAGCAGATTTGGTATTCTGTCATGCTTTTGTGCTAATGATGTCATTACACTTTTGAACCTATGACTAAAAAGGCCAAAAACAATTAAGTATAATGATTTTCCTTGTCCTCCAACTTTACAGAAAAATTCATTTTAGCCCTCCATTCAATTTTTTTTGCCTCTTTGAACTTGCATTCTTTCGTCAAATCACCCAAAAATGAATAGAAAATATAACGTTTGTTAATTTTACTAACGTGGCATATACGTGGATGGCTATACGGATAACATATTATCATTTAATTAATTTTTTAAATTTTAAAAAAATTTAAAAATACTTTTTTTATAATTTTAATAAATTTTTTAAATTTTTTAAGATTAACATTTGTATGCTTCATCAAAAAAGTTAAAAAATATTAACTTTTTCATCTATTTTTTTGAATGATTTAACAATAAACAAATAAAATTAAAAATTAAAAAAGATAAAAAATTTAGATAAAAACTAAAATAACATTTTTATAAAATTAGAGAATCTAATAAATCATTATTCCAAAATAAAAATCCCACCTCCCAAACTGTAAGCTCCACAAAGTATCAAAATCCTATTGGACCCTCTCCCACCAAGTCCATGGTTCACCACTATGAGAACAATTATCATTAAATATCAACTTAAATTTCATGGTTCATCATGATCATACAACTATTTTAGCATTTAATTTTCATTAATTAGATGGTTTTTGATGATTTTTTTGGGGGGTGGGGGCAGTGAACCCTAAAATAACCCAAAAAGAAATATATATTTTTTCGTTTTATCTAATAAAATCAACTAAAATCATACAACTTAATTTTGGTCCCAAAAAATTATAAATAAAAAAGTATTAAAATGATGAAATTATAATTTAATTCTTATAAAATCATAAAACTTAATTTCAATCCCTAAAAAAATTTTCTAGCTTTATCATTGGGAATCAAACCCCTAACCATATGATTAAAGAATGAGATAAGCAACAACCACGCAACACTTTATAATTAAAATAAATATTTAATATATAAATTAAATTCTCATTTGAAACAAGAAAATATTAAGCATAAATTAAAAGAGAACATTAAGAATATAGCAATTTAATCAAATTGTAATAGTTGATTTTTAATTTTTTTTTATAATTCCCATTAATAATTAATTTTTATTACAAGCCCAACAATACATCTTTTATTAACAATTCTTTCCTTCTAGAAAGTATATAATATAATTTCCATTAATTATATACATTAAAAAAAAAGGCACAATCAATCATTTTCTTGTTTTTCCAAAATAATTAAAATTTAAAATTTATTGCATATGTTATATCTGGCTGTTATAAAAAAAGGTATGTTGGTTATTAAAGATGATTCAAAGTTCTCAGATAAAAGAAAAAAAAAAAAAAACTATTTAAAGTTTTGCCAGTTAAATTTTTCTAGAGGAAGCAGTATATCTTCAAGTGTGATTAAATTTTAACGTTATAAAAAAAAGGTATAATAATACCCTTAAACCTCAATGTTTGTAATTTTTTTTCAAATTGGTCTTTACTTTTTAAAAGTACATAGACAATTAAAAAATATATATTTTAAAAATAAATTTTTTTTATTTTCAATAAAAAACTATTTAAAATAATATGAAAAATATAAAATTTTCCAAAAATTCAAATAATATGTTATTTACTCCGTAAATATTTAAGCTATAGTATAATCTCACTTAAAGATGTATTGTAAATAAAAGATGATTTGGTGCTAATTAAAATTATTTAAAATGATGTTTTAAAATTTTAATTTTAAAGAGTTTTTAATTTTTAAAACATTATTTTAGAATTTTTATGTACTTTTAAAAAACAAGGATAAAATTGATTAAAGAAACTATAAATATTGAATGCTAAAAGAATTGTTTTATTTTATAACAACCACGTAATTAAAATTATCAGATATATTCCATTGTATGATGATTCAATTTCACATAAAACAGAGACATAAAGTGATTGTGGTATGGACGCGTGGGAGAAAATTTTCACAATATTTATACCACAAATTAGAATCTAATTATTTTTATGCCGTGTGGGACTTAATTTCGATCATCAATTTTAGTAATAAGGAATCAAAATTTACATAAAACACATTCTTTGCTTTAGAATTTCCTTTTTCTTGGGTCCAAAAAGAGTGAACAAAAAAACATTATTCCAAGTTGCCTACTATTTCATTGAAATATAAAATTGTGATTTGCCTCATTTGAATTTTTGATGGACTTCCATGTTGAATATTGATGTGATTAGCTAGATATTTTGGCTACCCAACCTTCCAAAATCTATAAAAAAAAATATTCAAGTTAGATACAACAATTTTAAGTTTATTTAATAATAAGGTATTTAGATACAACAATTTTAAGTTTATTTAATAATAAGGTATTTGTTTCTTCTTTTTTTTTTAATTTTCTACATTCATTTTACTATATATGTTTAAAGATTATGATTTTTTTTTTCAATAATTTCATTTTCAAAAACTCAACACTTATTTATTGGTATTGTAATTTTGTTTAGGCTTAATGATAAACTTGGCCACTAACGTTTGCATGTATTGTCAAAATGGCCCTAATTGTATTTTTGATCATTTTTTGGCCATCGATCTTTGTTTTTTTTTTTCAATATTCAAGGTTTCAATTTTTCTTTTCTTTCAAAAGGTTTCAATTTTTCATACTTTGTATACTGAGAAGATTTTCTACTAAGTTAACTTTTTTTTAGATAATTATGTTTATTTTATTTAAATTAAGAGTTATTTTTTTAAATTTAATGTATTGTTTATTTTTATTATTTTCTACATATAATTATCTTATTGGGTTATCTAAGTAATAAATTACATCTCATTAAAAATATTCCACATATGAAATTCCACATCATCCTCATTAATTTTTTTTAATGATGCTTTCATTAAATCTGTTAGGAAAAATAGATTGAAAAAAAGAACAAAGATCGATGACAAAAAAAGGCTCAAAATACAATTAAGACTATTTTAACAAAACATGCCAACGTTAGTTTGTAATAAAACTTGAATGCTTTTCTTGTAGGAATCAAAATTGGTTGTCTTTCATTATATGCAAAGATGCCATAAGGTTGCTATTTATAGTAAAATAAACCTACAACTATTCTAGTGAAATTTTCACACATAGAATTTATAATAATGATGAACATTTCATTTGTTTAATTTTTTTAAAAAAAATAAAATATATTTGAAGAAAACATTTGCCATAATTCCACCCTATTGGTGCAATTTTTAGTTTGATATAGAGCAAAAGGAATTTATGTTTGCAAGTTGGGTACATCTTCATGGTTGGCAACAACATTATCAGACTAAAAGATAAAAAATGAATAAAGAAAAGGGGAATTTATAATGGGCATACATCTTTCCAAAGGTCTTTTTTTTTTTTTTTTTTTTATAATGCAATAAATTCCTAGCATGACAGAGTCTTATTTATGTAGAGTATTTAAAAAAAAAAAAAAAGAACACCTTATTCTCTTCTGGATTGATGAGAAATTATGATGATAAAACCTTTAATCCAATTCACATACCAAAGCTTGTTTTGGAAGGAAAAAGAAAAGCAATTCATTGTACCGAAAAATATCAACCTAATAAATGATTCAACTCGTTTAAGGGTTTTGAAATTTGAAAAAGATATAAATTGGGTCCAACTTATTCCCTTTTCCGCAGGGGAATAAGGCAAAGAACAGCCACT
Source organism: Gossypium anomalum (assembly GCA_025698475.1). Lineage (NCBI taxonomy): Eukaryota > Viridiplantae > Streptophyta > Magnoliopsida > Malvales > Malvaceae > Gossypium > Gossypium anomalum. The sequence continues at coordinate 13,903,945 of CM046956.1, forward strand.
CCCCTAAAATACCACCACATGTTGACTTGGGCGGTAATAGACAAAATATAATGTTTATTTCATTTAATTTAATTTTAAAATTTTAAAATATAAAAATAACAAATGAATATGGAAAGGAATATCCTCCTATCATATTTGTGGACCAATCAAATTGTCCACCAAAATCTATGCCCTCTCCCCTACCTCCTTATTATTCATAGATACTGGACCTTTTAGAGTCCACTTACGATAATCATTGGTCCAAGTCACACCACCAAATGGACCCTTATTCGACACGTGTCAATCATCTAATGGATGTGATCAAAATGGCATCATCCCACTTCATGGCCACGCTATGCTGACGTTTTTCATTCAAAAAAAAAAAAAAACCTAGCTCCCCTCAAGCTCAAGGAAAGTTCCATGGCCCATGTGGGTCTTATTTGGCCTCCAACACTTCCCCTTTGACCTTCCAAAATATTTTACTATTAACAATCTTGATTTCACTATCAAAGTTTTCCCTTATATATTCATTCGAATTCTTCACCTTTTCCTTCACAAACTTGTAACTAAGCCAAAACAAGCTTTCAAAACTCTTAGCTGAAAACAAACAGACAACGAAAAAGAAAGGAAAATGCCTGAGAAAGAGGGTTCATGTGCTGGTTTGAATGAGCCAAGATTGGTGGTGAGGAAGTTTTTGGCTAGGCCCCAACCTGAAGGAGTTGGTGCAGTAGTGAGAAGAAGCATAGGCCGGTAAGCAATGAAGGAATTTTTTTTCCATTAAAATGAATGACAATTTGATGAATTTGAGATGTTTAGATTAAAAGGTATCTTTTGTTTTTTTGCAGGTTTGAGTTGAGATACTTTGATCCTTTCCTTGTTTTGGATGAATTCTCAGGTTAGTCTCTCTGTTTTTTTCATACAAGTGTAATTTCCTGTGCTATATATACATGTGTGTGTATGTATTTGTATATGTACATATTAAATGGTTTTGGTTTTGAATATTGCAGTGACAGCACCTGCTGGATTTCCTGACCATCCACACAGAGGTTTGATTCTTCTCCTTCTATTTGAATTTTTTTTCTCTCAAGAATGTGGACTCTGTTTTTTATCCTTATATCCTCTGTTTTTCTGTTAACAGGATTTGAGACAGTGACCTACATGTTACAGGTACAGAATTTATATTTTCTTTTTAATCAAGAACTTGGGTATAAAGCGATTGCTTTATTTGTTTGTACATGTCAAATTTGGATAGATTAGACATATTTAATAAGGTTTACAACTTGTATAAAAACTTACCTTAAAGAGGCATTACAAATGGTTGATACATATATATATATATATATATAATAGGGGGCAGTTAAGCATGAAGACTTTGATGGGCATAAAGGGACCATTGGAGCTGGTGATCTACAATGGATGACTGCTGGGAGAGGCATTGTGCACTCAGAGATGCCTGCAGCACAAGGAACCCAAAAGGGTCTACAGTTATGGATCAATCTCTCGTCCAAATATAAGATGTAAGTTTCAAGTTTTATTCATTCAACTTAAGGCTTTGATGTCAAAGAGGTATTGAATTCAGCATCATAGCTTTGCTAATGGTGGATATGTTCAGGCTTTTTGAAATGTTTGAGCCCCATTTTTGAAAAAAAAGAAGAAAAGAATCTTTAATCATGAAAAATGGCTTAATGCTTGTTCCACTACCTTTACACATGCTGTCAAAAAGTCCTCTGGTTTAATCTTTATGTTCATTTATTTATTTATTTTATAGGATTGAGCCAAGGTATCAAGAAATATCAAGTAAGGACATTGCAGAAGCTACAAAAGATGGGATCAAAGTTAGAGTTATAGCTGGTGAGGCTTTAGGAACTAAGTCAGCAGTTTATACCAGAACCCCAACAATGTACTTGGACTTCACTCTCGAACCGGCAGCTCACCTTCAACAGCCGATACCGGAATCATGGAACGCCTTTGTTTATGTCTTGGAAGGTGAGGGTATCTTTGGCCGGTCGAAATCGTCCCCGGTGAACGCGCACCATCTGCTGCTATTAGGATCCGGGGATGGGTTAGAGGCGTGGAACAAGTCCTCTAAATTGCTGAGGTTTATTTTAGTAGGAGGTGAACCATTGTGTGAACCTTTGGTGCAATTTGGACCTTTTGTGATGAACACTCAAGAAGAGATCGATCGGACGATAGACGATTTCGAGAATTACACGAACGGATTCGAGAAAGCAAGGCACTGGAGATCTGAATCTGGTCTTATCTTGGATTTCTGATTCTTGTTTTTTATTTTGTCTAAGAACCAATTGGCTCATTTTGGCAAAGAGTATGGGGGAATTAAACAAAAAGGAATCATTGATATCTTAATAATCTAAATATGTACATTATAGATTATGCTTAGTCAAGGAAGTTTCAATAATTTACTCAATTTGAAGCACTTATTTTATCATCCTACATCCAGTGTGGCCTTGGGATTTTCCAACATCTCTTATCATACACTGCCATTTCCTTTGCGAATAAAAAATCCAGTAGCCTTAGCTGTTAGTCGAGGTGTTAATGATTCCAATTCGCCTATATCAACCTTCTTTATCCTTCAACTTTATCTTGCTTCACTTCACTTTTATTTTATATCAAGTTTCTTAAAATTAACCCATATTTCTTTTATTTTTATTTTACAAAAAATATTTTTTAAAATTAAGATTTAATAATTTAATATATGTTTCTTTTCCCTTTTATTACGATTTTAGATATAGACAATAATATCTTATTTTAAATGTTAGCACTATTATATTATATATTTTATTTTGGGAGGATTTACTTACATTGAATAAAAACTAAAGCAATTTTATACACTTCCATAATTATTTATATTATTAATATTTTAACGATTCAACTGTTATATTTTATGGCCTATTCATATAGATCATGCATGCCAAATTTGATGTAAATTTAAAATTTCTAACTATTTATTCATGTAGATCAATTCAAAGTTTTACATGGATGACAAGTACAATATTAATATACCAAACGGTTAGATCATTAAAATATTAATAATATTAATAGTTACAAAAGTGTGTACAACTACTTAAATTTACGGTGTAGGTTGATCTCTCCCTTAGATTCTTTATGTTACATAAATAGAGAACGAGCCAATTGGACTTCAGTCTTGAATTTTGAAACCTAAATGTGATTTATATTTTAAATGAATTTAATTTTTATTTAATCTCATTTATTGAGCCTAATATTTTTTTCTAAAATTTTAAAGTAAAACAACCTTTTTTTTTTTCTCCAGGCCATTTGTTTCTTATATTTTGGTTTGCTTAGCAACGGTATTAGTCACCGTGCTGGCTATTACCTTCCTTTTTCCTCTCCCATCAACCCTTTATTTATTTCTTCTTCTCATTCACTACACATGTCCTCTCTCTTTTCAATTTGCAAATCTATTTTGTGGGTATCTTTATTGTCTTTCATAAGTTGTGATGGATAGATGACGGTGCTTGCCGTTCGCTAAAACTCCATCGGCCACCAGTAGTTTTTCTTGGAAAGTGGGTGGCTCTTCATCAACTTCTTTATTTATTTCTGTTTTTAGAGTATTTTAGAATAATAAATGATTTCACGTGTCGATTTGGACCTGTGTTGTCTTAAGTTTTATTTTTTTTGTTTGTTTTTCCATTATTTAATAAGCCTTCAGTTTTAGAAGTTTTTGTTTGTTCTTGTAGCACGTTTCTTAGTCTTGCTTATACTTGTAATCTTAGTTCTACAAGTGATTTTAAAGGATAATTTTGTTATCATCCTCTCTAGTTTGGTGAATGCTTAATTCTTTTCTCGATTTTTGCTCTTCGCTTTGGACCATCCGGGGCTAATTTCCTTATCATATTAAGTGCTTACAATCACTCCAAATATGTCATGCTTGAGTTGTGACTAAGCTAATTGCTAACGCATCATAATGTTTTATTGATGTTGAAGCTAAAGCCTTTGCTGTATTGATAGAGATTATCCTTAATTGTATGATTCCATTCATCGAATGAATTTATCTTTTTAAAAAATAAAATAAAACAACATTGTGTCCTTAAAAATTAGAATTAATAGTCGGCAGTCAAAGAAGGGCAGCTTTGATTATCAGGAGCTTGGCCCATAATATAAAAAATTATTGAAACACATTCAAATTCCACATTAACTATGTATATATATATTCTGCTTTTAGTTTAAAAAACAAAATAAAATGAAAACGTTTACAATGTGATAACTAATAACAGATCAAAAACAGCCCCTGCAAGAATTGCTGCCCAGCTATTCAAATACAGAAATTAAATATAGCAGCTAGGTTCAAACTGCTGTTCATTAAAATTGCTAATTATCTTTAAATGCTTAGTTTATAGTTTATAAACCATAGGCACTAGCCAGACTTAGGCCAAACTATAGTTAATTTAAGGCTATTTCTCATTTCCTTTATTTTCAGTTTTCAATATTTCGACAACTCAATAAGTACAACTTTAAGAAGAATAAACGCAACTTTTTCTTTCTTTGTGTTGAGGAAGCTGTTGTTGTTTATTCCATCTACCCTTATAAGGAATTTGCTTTTTTATTTGGATTTTTGTTTTGGGCTTTCTACAGGTTTTGATTAAGAAAAGTTAGATTTATTTGAATATGTTGTATTTAACAAAATTAGAAGTATTGGTCGATTAAGTGTTGAGACTTCTAATCGAATTGTTTGACGTGATTAGATAAACATGAAAATCTTATTATTAAAATGTTATTTTTTAGAAACAAATATCATATTTATTCAAGAGATGTTTAGAGTAATTGGAAAACGGATTTATAAAGACTTTTGTTCGGGGATAATTTTAGTTTTTAAAGAAGAGCTTAAAGCCTATTAAAATATTACTGATTGGCGACTTGAAGAAGTCTAAATAAGTTGTTTTGTGCCATTTATAAAGAGCAGTTTTGGAATGTCTTTGTCTGACAACTTTAATGTATTCTTGTGGTTATTTGTGACACTCCTTTATATATTTATGAAGAATTAGAATTGCAATTACTTTTTTTTACTTAAATTAATAGATAATTCAGATAATTATTGAATAAAATTTGAATATAATAAATAAATAAATAAATAAATAAAATTACCCAACTTAATTTTGGTTTTCACGTTAAACATCGACAATAATAACGGAAGAAACTACCGAAACATGTCAGATAAAAACACAAAACTTTTGCAAAGCAAAGAAATCTGTTTTGTTGTCAAACGAAAGTCATCGAAACTCAATTCCTTAATTTCTCAGACATGAACAAGAAACACGCAACTCTTTTCAAGATCCTCTTAGCTCTCTTTGCTTTAAATTCCATCACACTTTACCTTTACTTCTCCTCCAGCCACCACCACCACGACAACCGCCGTGACACCACCGCTGAGGGTTTCCCCGCTATAATCCCACACCGTGGACCTCATCTCTCAAAGCCCTGGCCGATCATCCCATCCTATCTCCCTTGGTCTTTGACCTCAAACGTACCTTCGAAGTCATGTGAAGCTTATTTTGGGAATGGGTTCACAAAGTCAGCCGATGTTTTGCCGGCAAAAGCCGCCGTGAGATCCGGGTCAAGCTTGTTCAGGTGCCATTACTCGGGGACTTTAAGGAGTTCGATTTGTGAAGGTGGGAAGATAAGGATGGATCCCGGTAAGATTAAGATGTCGAGAGGAGGTGAAAAGCTGGAGGATGTTATTGGTAGAACTGAAGATGAAGAGATGCCTGAGTTTGAAGATGGAGCTTTTGAGGTCGAAGCTGAAGGAAGAGGATCCAGGTCAAAGACCAAGAAGCTTGTCGGGGAGGAGTTTTTGAACGAGTTCTTGCCTGTTGGGAATGTTATGAAACATACTATGAGGGAATTGGTGAGGTCAATTGTTGTTGTGGGTGAAACTGATTTCACTTGCCAAGAGGTTAGATTCCCTTTGATTTCTGTTCTTCGATCTTGATGAAATTAATATTACTGGCTGTTAATGGAGGCTCTCAAAGTAAACTAATGTTTGGTGCACATATGGAATATGACTTAATGCAAGTCTGTATGTCAAAACACATGTTTAGGCTATTCTGTTTGTGCCTGTTCCAGGGGGAAACTTAGCTTGTCTTGTCTGGTTTTAGTAGTTTTAACTATTATCTGTTTTCCTTTGTTCTAATGTCTGGGGATTTTTAGATTAATTGGCAGCATTTCAATGCCACCGGTTGCGAGTTTACCGGCATATACATGAACTGAATTTTGCAACTTTGGTTTGAAATAAGTTGGTTAGGAAGTAGAACTTTGATTTAATTTGCAAGTAGATACTAGTTTGGTTTGGTAGAGTAGTTGATTTGTTCATTAGCTACTAATCCGATTGCTGGTTCTTGGTTTTGTTTCTCTTTGGATTCTGATTTGGGAGGCTTTGATTTCAGTGGGTAGAGGAGCCTACACTTCTGATAACAAGATTCGAGTATGCAAACCTTTTCCACACCGTGACGGATTGGTACAGCGCTTATGTGTCTTCTAGGGTTACCGGCTTGCCGAATCGGCCGCATTTGGTCTTTGTGGATGGTCATTGTGAGGTTCGGTTTCTATTAATGTCATATTTCTTCACTTTAGAATACTATCATTCTTTTGTTACCATGTTACCGGCTTCTTTTAATGTCATATTATCCTTTCTTGTCCGAATGGAATGGAGGAGTGGTTATAGTAGGAATAGAGAGGAATGTTTGGTTAGTGAATAATGAACCATGTATAGAAACCTATCTTACAGGAGGTGAGATTGTCATAGTCCACCTGAATTCCCAATAAAAGGATGAATCCCAAGATACGAATACAATTCATATACATAAACTGTAACCTATACTCACTGTTTAATTTCTCGACATTCGACTACGAGGAATCTTCTGTTTGCTATGATTGTAGAGTTTCTATTACATGATAGCCACTGCCCTGCTTTGATTCTCCTTGTGTAGAGCTTTTCCTTTTAAGTTGTCCCCCGAGGGTGTAGCGTGACATCGGCGATCATCGTTTGCATTATGCTTGCAACAAGTCACATTTTAGGATATTTTGAACATCTGTTTAGTTTAACTATTTGTGTCTATTAAAGGCTTTATTATCCTACAATGGCTGATCTTTTGTTGTTTTTTTTTTCTTTTCTTGGCTGAATATTTGTAGACACAATTAGAAGAAACATGGAAAGCATTGTTTTCTAGCCTTAGATATGCGAAAAACTTTAGTGGTCCGGTCTGTTTCCGCCATGCTGTTTTATCACCATTAGGATATGAGACTGCATTGTTTAAAGGGCTTAGCGAGGACATAGATTGTCAAGGTGCTTCTGCACATGATCTATGGCAAAGCCCCGATGACAAAAAAACTGCTCGGTTATCTGAGTTTGGAGAAATGATCAGAGACGCTTTTGGATTTCCTGTAAACAGACATCATTCTGATAAGGCAGTCTCGGGTCATTATAACATCCTCTTTGTCCGTCGAGAAGATTATTTAGCCCATCCACGCCACCGAGGTAAAGTTGAATCAAGACTAAGCAATGAACAAGAAGTGTTTGATTCACTACAGAAATGGGCATCTGATCATCAGGAATGCAAAGTAAACCTTGTCAACGGGTTATTTGCGCACATGTCCATGAAGGAACAGGTCAGAGCCATTCAGGATGCTTCGGTTATTATCGGTGCTCACGGTGCTGGTCTAACACATATAGTGTCTGCAACACCAAACACCGTGATTCTCGAAATTATTAGCAGCTTTTTCAGACGGCCTCACTTTCAATTGATCGCCCAATGGAAAGGATTGGAATATCATGCCATTAACCTTGACGGATCGTATGCCAATCCAGGAGTTGTCATCGATCGGCTTAACAAGATAATGAGGAGTCTCGGGTGCTAGGAAATTATTCTTTTTTCCAGATTTTATTTCCAATCCAGCACTTAGGGAAGAAACATAGAAGAGATTGTTTTCCTTTCAACAGACTGTTTTCATAGCCAAGTTAACTGAAAGGAATGTTCTATAGGAACAGCAGAAAGGAGACGGTGAAACAATTCCGGTTGTTGATTGATTTCGGCATTGTTCATTTGTTGGTAGATGGAAAATTCTTGGGTCTGATAGGTCATCTTTGAAATGTAAGATTACAGGTTCAATTTTCGATTCATTTAGTTTGAGACAATTCCTGGACACATTATTTGTTTTCTATCATCTTAATCTGTGAATGAGATGGGATATTTAAGATTATTGTATTATAACACTCCTGATGTATCTTGCAATGAATTCAGGATGAAATTCTGAATTTCTTAGCTAAGATCTTATACGTAGCATTATGTTGCTCGGAATCGTATATAGGTGTTGCGAATACGTCTCTAGATGTTCAACTCGTCAATTGAATTAAACTCCACACTCGAGATATGTCACAAAAAGATCCAAAAAGAGATACTTGAGAAGCCCCCCTAAAAGAATCACAAAATCCCTTTGTATTAGAATTTAATTCATTTATTGAAAAAATAAGTAAATTAATCCTTGTACCTTAGATAAATAAGCAAATCAGCTTCTCCATCAAAATTTGATGTTTATATATAAGATACGATAACGAGTTTAATCCTCAATCTATACATAGTTATTCAATTTGACTCCTATTTTTTTATTAGAAGTAAATTAAAAAATTTTGAAACTAATAAAACTAAAGAATCAAAAAGATCTTAATAACAAATTTTTTAAAAATTAATTAAACCTTTTAAAATTTAAAAGTTATTAAAAAACCATAAAAATTATAAACAAGATTTATAAAAAAATTATAAAATTATAAAAACTTTATTAAAGATAACAATATCAAACTATTAAAATATAATAGTTATAAGATTTTTTTCTAAAAACTATCCCTACCTTTTTTATTGGGTCGGTTTTGTTATTTTTTAATAAAATTTTATATAAAATTTTTGTAAAATTTTTTTATAAATTGCGTTTATAATTTGTATGGTTTTTTTAATAATTTTTAAATTTTAAAAGGGTTTAATTGATTTTTTAAAATTTGTTATTAAGACCTTTTTGAGGCAAAATTAAGCATATATGCCACTTAAAAAAAAAGTATTTAAGGTTTTTCGTTGTTTCGTTTGAAATTTAAGTAAATAGGCCGAATTTGGGATAGGTGACAAAAATGCTTTTTGTAGGAAGCGCTTTTAGATGGCATGGTAGGAGGAGGAAACTTGGGTGACATGGCAAGAGAGAGAACGAAAGCGAGCTTAAAAAAAAAAAGTAACGATTAGATTCAATTCTGTAAAGTCGAGAATCCTAGGATAAAGTTTTCTGAAAACCTAAGAATCTCGGGATAAATTTACTTCCCATCTTTTCCATGGCAGACGGAATACTATCTTAAAAACTTCTCAGAAAAAAAATGTTTCTTGTTAGAAGTGTTTTTTTGACTTGTCATGTTTGATATTTTCCAACATTTTCAAATTTATTTCATATTTGGTGATTGAGTTTCTTATAAAATGAAGATTGATATGAAAAGTTTTTATAGTTAAACTTTGCGCAGAAGATTTGAATGTTAAGGAGAAGATTGTTGATGTTAAAAATTTAAAGTTCAAAAATCGACTCAACAAAGTAAATTAATTCAAGTAAGTAACTTTGGTGTCGTTGTTTGAATTTGGTTAATAAGTATTTATTTTTATGTATAATGTTTTTTGTTTTAATTTTAATTGAACATGTGAAACAAGTTTTTTTTTGGCAAAGATGAGTAGATGAATTAGAGCCATTATTTATTACAATGGTCAAATTTGTGACACTAAAATTGAGGTCGTTTTTGTATCATCCCAATCTACAGAATTGGCTTTCAAACGAAGCATCAAATTAAACGAGCTTCTGTCAAGAATTAGAAGGAAAGTCTCGACTTCAAGCCCAAAGAGAATTTCGAGCTTGAAATATAAATATTTAACGTCAAAGAACCCTCATTAATATGATAGATTTGAGCTCAAAGGCAACATGGATGTCAAATTAATGCGTGATATGCATTGCTCAACTAGAAATGATATATTAGAGTATTAGAGTAATATGCCCAATTTTTCGATTTAGAGGAAGGTGATCCGAGTTTGACAATAGTTCCAGTTAATTTGTTTCGGGAACAGGAAGCAGAAAGTCCAACCACACAGTTGTGTGGTGGTTTCACAGCGTTGTTACAAAGCTCGTATTAGGGAATGCCAAAATCATCTATGGGAAGACATTCATCGGTTTCAACCATCGATTTCAAGTTTGGCGTATAGTCAAGGTTAGTTGGTAACCTTAACATGGAGACCTCGACACGATGTTCTATGAGTGCTTTTGACTTCAACTTCGAAACATTGATGATCTATGCTGGAAGCACTTATGTGAGTATGCCATCAAGTTACATAGGTGGACAATTTGTAAGTAATATTGGTTACAACTTGCACCGGCAAAGGGACATCCAATCTTGGACATGAAACTGCAACTAGGTTGATAACGAAGAGGATGTTGAAATAGATAATGATCCAAGCTAGGAGTCCAGGCCAAATGGTTCGGAAATTGCATTATTTTCTAAATCAGAGACTATTGCTACTAAACCAGAAGGGAGTGATTTTGATAGTGATGGTTCAGACAATTCTGGAGGAACCCAATCAGATTTTACAATGTATGAACCTCCACCCTACATATTGTCAACATTGATGCTAAAAATGGGTTAGGATTTCCAGAACTTCCTCATAGAAGATTGAGTAATGTGAGTTCTACAAATTTTGACAATTTACAAGTTGGAATGGAGTTTTCCTTCAAAGATGTTCTACAATGAAGCTGTATAACATGGAGCCACCTTAAATGTACCAGATTTTGAGATTTATTTGGCATTAGAAGACTCTTGATCAACCTCAGTATGAATGCTCGAACGAATTGTTATCTTTCAACCGCATTAGAAGAGTAGTTGAGATGTGAGAAATTATCTTCTAACTGTTTCATATCTATTCGTTTACAATTAAAATTTTCCGACACATTACCAATACTTGGTGGCAAATTGTGCCCCAATCAGCGACACGCACTACCCCAAAACGATGGACACATCAACGATAGACCAAGTTGTAATGTCTCATCCTCGAGTGTAATTGTACACTTATCGCAAGAAAGATGAAATATGTTTGTCTCGAGTCTCCATCTTTCCAACAAAGCATTGATAAGCGCAGGCTCCAATTTAGCCTCGCTAAGCATACGTGACACATTTAAGAATCCCACATCTTCCAAATATTATTCAATAACATGCGTTACTCTCACAGTTAAATTGTGTATATATGTTTTGATAATCCAATGTCCGTCCTGATTATATAAACATAAAAAAATAAATTTATATATTAACAACTTAATAATGATATTAATTAAAATAAAAATATAATAATATTTTCTTACCATTTGTAATTGGACATTGAAAATGTGTTTGTGATCTAAACAAATTAAAGGCATTGACATTTTTAAAATTTTTAAGATGACAAAAATAAAATAAAACCTAAGAAATTACAAACAATTACGTTAGAAAATTGAGAAATTAGGATAGAAAATTAAAAATAAAAGAATTGAGAGTGACTTGAGAGATGAATAAAGACTAAATGAAAAAAATTGAAAGTATAGCGAGTATATATAGGAATATTTTTTAATTGTTGGGGAAATTTTTTCAATAGCTATTGGTTGCAATGGTTAGAAAATCAACGTCCTTGATGATTTTCTAATTTTTTGTTTTTGATTTAAATAAATCGCATTAGGTGTCACATGATAAAAGCACGCCTTATAAACACGTCCAACAAAGCACGCTTTTGCCATGACATCCGCATCTTGCCAAAAAGGCTTATTTCACTAAATTTAAAAAAATCTAAAACCCTAAATAATTTTTTAAACTTATATATATGCTTAATTTTTTCAACTTTTTCAACTTTTTAATCTTTTCTAATGGGTCAAATTGAATAAATGTATAAAAGATTAAAAACTAAATTTATTATCATAAATTGTATATAAACACCAAATCAAACATTTAACTGTACAAATTTAACAAAAAAACTGTTTGCTTCCCTCATCTAACATCCAAAAGTTAATTTGCTCAATTTTTCACTAGATAGACTAAATGCAATGCAAGGTATAATAAGGTGATTTAGGTACTTTTGCCGAAATGCAGCTTATCCATTTCTTCATCAATTTCGTACCATCATGATTATACGTAAATACTTATCCACTCCATGTCCATGTCTGCAACTTTTGAGTTCCTTGTTTGATTATGTCGAGTTAAGGGCTAATCAAGCTTTAACCATCAGCTAAATTCATCCTATATGATAATACAAAATCCCAAAACAGGCTGCCATTTATATTAAGTTAAATATCAACTAAATTCCAAGTACAAAAAAAAAAAAAAAAAAATGAAGCTCAAGGTATATGATAATACTGTTGAATTACGACACAACTTCACTAATTGAAAATTCATACTAAAAGTGTAACCACTATCACAATCTCAAAATCTCCTGAAAATGGTGAAAGAAAGGTTAAAAAAGGGGACATTTGATCTGAAATATGAAATCTCAAGTAACAAAACTTTAGGCAGCTCCCTTTCCCTTCCTTCTCTGGATCTTCTTCATGTAGAACTCTAGTTCTTTGCCTTCCAAGATATAACTGTAAACCCATTTCACACATTAGAATAAGTGGTACAATAATGTGTTATTGTCACTTGTCCTGTCCTACTTATCCTCCAAGAGATTAGTGAAAGGAATTTATCAGCTGTCTATAAATGATTCCTTTAACAAAGCAATTGTGCATTACAATGGTAAAAGTCATGAGGTTACATACCCGTCAGCACGGCCGCACTGACCAGGCCGTGAAGAGATACAAGCCAGTAAACGACCACTACTGAATTGATCCTCAATATGTGGGTCGAGCTTGCGGTTCTGCTGACGCTTCTCCAACTTCCTTAAGACATGGTTGCTCTTCTTCGCCTCCTCAGCAACAGTTTCACCTTCCTATATACAATATGAAGCAAAACATTGTAAGATTCGATGCCCTCAGATTATAGTCAAGTGAACTTTGTAACTGACACCGAAATATTAAAGATAGACACAGCAAAGTAACTAACACTTGCAAAAACAATTAACTCAACAACAAAGGAACTAATCTATTATTGAAGCAATAACATCCAGGTGAAAAAGAATATTTAAAAAAATTCCTCCTACCTCTCCTTCTTTCTTGGTAGCTGCTGCAGGTGTTTTCTTCTTGCGACCAAGGTCGACACCATAGTGCTGGAGATACCATTGCTTGAATGGAGCAGCATCAACTTGAACAATAGCACTCTTCACCAAAGTTTGAGTACGAACAAGCTCATTGTTAGATGCATTGTAGACCACATCCAATATTCTGGTTTTACGAGTCACAGCCTCACTTCCCCACGAGTAGTTTCCAGTGTCGAGCCTCAGAGCGCGCCACTTCACATTTCCACCACGAACCCTAATCCTCCTGACTGTCTTGTTGCTTGACAACTTTGTGTTTGCTGGTTGCCTTCCAAGCTCATACCTTATAAAAAATAAACCATCAATAAGGTAGGATAGACTAAGATTGAAAACCAAGTCAAACAACCCAATAGTATAATAGATGAAGTGGATTAGATCTCTAGCCTTCAATAGCATAGTTTACGATAATGAAATGGTGAACAACTTAAATAATTTAACCAAAGAAAAAAAGCCCCGATAAAGCTCAATAAAATTGCTCCAAAATCCTCATCTGACAATAAAATGAAGCTAAATCTAAAACGAAAGGCCTAAAATGGAATATCAGTTCAAGTAAATTTCAAGAACAAAAACTGATTTTTTTTTTCAATAATCCTAAATCAACTTTCTAAGCAACCAACCAGATCAAAAAATGATAAAGAAAAGGTCATCAAAGGATAAATAAGAAACAGGAAAAAGAAGGGTTTGCAGATTACTTTCTCTTCTTCCTCCAAGCCTTCTTTTTGCCACCAGTGGCACGCCTCTTGTGCATCGAATCACGAGAAATACCTATCAGAAAATTTTAAATTGAACACCAATAAGCAAGAAAATCAAGCAGAAAACTACATCATTTAGAAGATATTAATGAGCAAAAATCGTGTGAATTTGAGAAATACCCATTTTGGCTGAAAGCTCAAGCCTTTTCGCAGGGGGAAGAGAGGGAGGGGGTTGAAGCAAATCTGTGAAGAGAAAAAGGCTAGGATTCAGAAGCAATGATAGGCGGAAGTTAGAGCCCGCATATACACAAAAACCCTAGTTTTTGTTTAATTACCATAATGTCCTAATTTGGGTTGGGTTTTTGTTAGGGTAAAAAGTAATCATGGGTAAATTAGATTAATGCTTTCCTGGCCCAATAAAATGTTTGCATTATGATTTTATCCCTTAGAAAGCCCAACCATTATTGGATGTTATATTTGAAATTTGGGTAAATTAAATCTCGTGACTTTAAAATAGGGTTTATTCTATTTTAATCATTTTAATTTATTTTTTTAAAATTTAATTACTTTATAAATAAAATAATTGTTTAAATTAGTTGCTCTCATTAAATTATATATCATTCATTAACGGATTATTAATGTAACACATTAATCCATTAAATAATTTCAACATGATCTTTTTTATTGATTTTTCTAAACTCCAACAATCCTTCTCTATTATTCTATTTTTCTTTCTCAATTTATATTTATATAAAGTGAAAAGAGGCTATCAAAAAAAGGATATATAAATAATTCAATACTTAAAATTTATGTAAATTAAAAATGGGTTTGGATGGATAGTAGGGTACACTGCAGTGCAATATATTTAACTTATTTTTTATCTCATGCTATAGTATTTGATTTCACCATCACCGCTATTTTTATGTTAATTACAACTAAATACACCTCCAATCCAAACTCACTCTAACACTATTAACCAGGTGATTAAGAGATCCAACAGAATTAGCATATTGTTTAAAATTTGTTCTATCAGTTATAAGAATCAGTTAGAACTGTTGAAAAGGTTGGATAGTCTGCTAGACTCAATGAAACCCGAATTCAATTTAATATTTAAATAATAAAAAAATATATGTTTAATATGTTATTAATTTTTGAATAGTAAAATGAATTTTTAAAGGGTTGAGCTATCCAAAAACGAGCCTAAGACAATTTTTAAAAAATGGGACCTCAATCCAACTCCAGCCATCAACACCTAATCTGAAATAAGCAGTAAAACATGTAAGGTTGGTCATCTCTGCCAATACTGTTACAGCTATGTATAAAACATATAATATCCCTAGAAACACTGTAATTTCTAATCTTGAAGGACGCAACCAACCAACCACTTGTGACTTGCCTTCCTTTCATGGTGATTCATACTGGTACATGACTTTGTTGCCAGACATAACAGAAAGAGCAAAATAGGAAAAAGAAGGCCAAGTAAGATAACACCATGGATATCATCATTTGATTGCAAAACTTCCCCACATGGATAACACCGCCGCGCATCCAGATGTCACCAGCCCCATAATCACCTGCAATCAATGTAGTGGTGAAAGCCATGTTAAAAAGCAACAATTTGCTTAACCAGATAGAAGTAATACTTCAGATCTGATCCCAAGAAGGCGCATTGAAAGTAAAGCCTGTAACAAATCCACAAAGAAAATGGAGATTTAATAAAATTAATGAAGGAATGAAACCCAAAAATAGTGGGTGTTTGTTTACCTCATAGCGGACTGCCTCACAAACACATCAGATACAGATAGAAGAAGAGGGAAGGATTGTTAGAGTTTGGAAAAGTCTTAACAAAAAAATTTCACGTGTCGGTCTTTCAAATGAGCTAATTAAATTAAAAATAAAATAAAAGTGACTAAAATAGGATAAATCGTATTTTAGAGTGACTTGCGTGTAATTTAACCTTAAAAGTTGTATAAACATTTTGTTTCTATCGGATTGGAAACAAAACAGGTAAAGCTCCCAACTTTGCTCAACAATGGAAGCAGCAACCGAAGCAATTTGGGATAAATTATTCCTTCTCTCTCCAAAGCTCCATTACAACTTGCAAATTTTAAGATAACAATTTCATTCCTTCCATTCCCTTTTCTGTTGTTATAACTCATAACCCACTTCCTTGAATCCATCAGTGTATGCAAAAACCTAGTCTTGGATACATTTGGAGGATATTTTGATGGGGTTTGCGCTGTTGGGTTCGTTGGGTTCTTATGTTTCCGTGAGAGATTCTCATCACTGGAATGTCAGGTTTCAGTCTTTCACTTTGAAAGAGAGGTTTGTTGTTGGCTTCAACTTGGCTAAAAATTTCAGGGCTTATAAAAAATTTGGAAGAGTTTCACTTTGCAAGAGTGAATTTGTGGACTTTGAAGAAAGAACAAGCCCCAATGAGGTAATCCTAATCTTCACCTCTGCTCAAACTTTTCAATTTCCTTTGGGATTCACTTTTATTCTTACTAAAAACATTTTTGTCTTGATTTATGACTCATGTTACACCCTGGAGAATGCTGATTATATTGGATAGCCATGGATTTTGATCCTAAGTGTTGCTTTATAGAATTAGACTTGATTTTATGTTATTAAAGTAAAATCTCTGAGCAAATATCTATGTTGGTTATATTTTTTACTTTTTTGAACATGCTCTGCTGATAATTTGAGTGTGCAATGCACCAAAGTAATGGGAACTATCTTGGAGATACAAAGTTGAATTGCTGCCATTTTTTCATGGATGTTTAATTTCAATTTAGTTTATGGATGCCATCTCCTTGTGCTGGTACAATATAATTTGGGGATATTATTTTGATAGGTTTTGTGTAAAGTGAAGCTTATTTGCTATGTTCTTTTCTCGTTTGAAAGGTTAGGAAAGAGATGGAGCAATGCTATGAAATCATACACAGACTTGGGAGGGGAGTTGTGTACTTGGGTTCTTCAAGGATGGGACCTGGCCATCCACATTACTCACAAACACTGGAACTGGCTAGGGAGGCAAGTTAATTTATAGAGCTTTTCTCTCTTTAAATGCATTTAGCAAAAGTCTGTACACTTTGGACCGATTTCCCCTAGTGGCTTGTTTTGATTCTTTTCATGACACTAGTTTTTACTGCATGGCAGATAGCTAACCTTTTGGACTGTACCACATGGACTGGGGCTGGTCCTGGCCTCATGGATGCTGCTATTAAGGGTGCTCAGGAAGCAGGAAAGGCGGTTGGTGGGTTTAAGATAGGTAAGGAAGCTGGAGAATGGACGACCTCGAAATTTCATCCATACCTGCCCTCAGAAACTTATCTTACTTGCAGGTGAAAATTAGTGTTTCTAAAGGCTTACAGACACCATTCTAAATCTATGCATCTGAACAATCATCGAAATAAATGCAGGTTTTTCTCTGCTAGAAAGCATGGGTTGGTTGATGCTGCGGTCAGGAGTTCGAGCTCTGATAAGACAGCGGTAGTTGCTCTCCCAGGTGGTGTTGGTACTCTTGATGAGATGTTTGAGATACTGGCATTGATTCAGCTTGAAAGGATTGGATCAGAGCTTCCGGTTCCCTTCATTGTAATGAACTATGACTCATTCTATGCGAAGCTCTTAGATTTTCTTGATGATTGTGAGGATTGGGGTACCGTCTCTAAGGGAGAGGTTTCGTCTTTGTGGAAGATCTGTAACACTAATTCTGATGCTTTAGCGTACTTGGCAGAGTTTTATGATCTGCCATTTTCGAATGAACAAAAGCATGGAACAGAAGCGAGAAGCGCACGTAAACAAGTCCCTTAAGATGTTTTGAAGCAGATGGATATAGGTATTGTGTGCTGCCATTCATTGTGAGATTCGGAAAATTGAAGTTTTCAGAATCTGGAACAAATAGAATACTAACTTGAACGAGTTTCACGAGTAAGCAAGATACGAATTCCTTAGATATGTATGAACTAATCTTACATTGATTTGTGAATCTGTCCATGTTTTTTCAGAATTCTACAATGAATTATGAGAATCAATGGAAAAATAAGAGGCTAAGCTTGTAGTTGGCTGATTTTATGCATACATGGTTCCATTTCCAATCAAGATGATCTCATGATATGATCATGATGTAAAATATTTATCAAGCTAATAAACAAAGCATCAAATATTAAAATGGAAAAAAACAGACAAAGATCACATGTCTAAATAACCTAACAGCTACATATGAATGTCCATTGCATAAAAAACTTGGACAAGTTATTGTTTACTAAAATCCTTAAGGTTTCCAACAAAAGAACATTAGGTCAAATAACTAATGTCTTTCACATTATGGTGCACCACTCGGGGTCACCATTACGAAAGCCGTCTGGTTGCGGTGGCGGCTGCGGGAAGTATTCAGCCTGTGGGTCATAGACAGGTTGATTCTGATTATAATGCAAGTAATGTGGGTAGTTTTCATATATGGGGTGCCAGTTTCTTTGCTGAAGAGGAGGATAGCCATAATAATACTCTGGATTTACATAGGGATTATATCCATAGCCACCATAGTACCGGTAATCATAACAATGTCTCGAAGGAATATTCGTCTCTCCAAATTGGGATCTCACCCGAGAGAAATCTGCGTGTAACCCTACTTCCGCGAGCGTCTTCATCAATTGTCTAGGGTTTATTCTTCCTGTTATTTGGACAATTCCCTTTTCTCCATCTATTTTATAAGTGATACCTAAAGAAAACAAACCAGAACAGAAAGTAAGCATGATAAAGTGACTTGTTCCTCAAGAAATTAACAATGTAGCAGAGAAATAGAAAATGAAGAACCATCAATGCTGTCCAAGACTCTGACAAGCATCACACGCCATCCAAGGAACCGGGTATCGACTCTTAGAACACAGTTCTGATCAGAAAAAACAGAACCCACAAAACACAAACATTAGTGAGTATTTGAAGAGAAATGTGCAAATCTATTGAGAGAAATTAGGATCACAAAGTTTTGGAGCAAACCATGTCTTCAGTTGGGTAATCCATAACTGAGAATGTTCTTCGTTTGGCTAAAAAAGCTAATGACAGAGTTCTTGACAGGCAATGGAAAACAAAGATAAATGAAATGAGCCAAAAGGAGAACCAGATTTAATTTGGATAAATTTAAGAATGTGGATTAATAATGTTAAGAAAATTAAGTAGCCAATTAAATGTAGCAAAAGATATCAAGGAGGGATTTTGGAGAAATTTACTCCATTATTTGATAAACAAGATTTTACATCAAATCAAACCGGTTATTGCTTAATCCCATTATATAATATAATTATATTTTTTGACATCTAAAATCTAATCGTTAAAATAAATAATTAGATATCTTGCCATTTAACATATACGTGATTTTGTGGGTGTTTTTTGAATAAATTTAAGAATGTGAATTAATAATGTTAACAAAATTAAGTAGCCTAATTAAATTTAGCAAAGGATATCAAGGAGGAATTTTGGAGAAATTTACTCCTTTATTTGATGGACAAGATTTTATATCAATATTTTAGAAATCAAACAGTTAGTATTTTAGCATTTAAAATCTTGGAATCATTGCAACAAGTACCATTTAACATACACTTTTGTGGGTGGTTTTTTTGGATAAATTTAAGAATGTGGATTAATAATATTAAGAAAATTAAGTAGCATAATTAAATGTAGCAAAGGATATCAAGGAGGGATTTTTGGAGAAATTTATTCTATTATTTGATAAAAAAGATTTTACATCAAAATTTTAGAAATCAAACTGGTTACTGCTTAATCCCACGATATAATATAATTATGTTTTTTGGCATCTAAAATCTCGAAATCGTTGCAATAAATAATTGGATACCTTGCCATTTAACTTTGTTGACCTAATATCGTGGCAGTCTATGTGTACTTAATCAAAGTAAATAGGGGAGAGCAAAAATAAATTTTTTTTTTTTTTTGTAAAATTAGAGGGGAAATTAAGTTTTTAAGCGTATAATTTTTTTTGGGATAGCCACAGCCTTGTTAAAGTCTTCTTTTTTTTCCCTTGTAAAGATTGTGAAAAGAACACTGTAAAGCTATGCAAGTTTTGAATAAGCATTGAAATTCAAGATTTTGCTAATGGGCTAACTTGTTTTATATATATATACATATAGTAACTTAATTTGCATAGCAAATAATCATTAACACAAAGAAAACTAAACTAATTTTCTGAACGATTTATTTATTCATAAGATCAAGGGGGAAAAAAGACATTTGAAAAACATTAGATAACTGAAAATTGTTTTAGCTGCTTACAAACATAAAACTATGTAAGCAGCCTTAGAACAAAACAAAACCATAAAAAAGAAAATACTATGTTTTCCTCCATTAAAAATGGGAGAAAAACTTCAATACTAGCTACTTAAAGAACAAACCAAAGATTATATTACATCAAACAGCAAAAAGAATTTTTGGGTTTGGAGCTAAGAGCTAGATTGCTGCCGGTCTCATCCTTAGCCACAGATTGTTTACATGGATCATGTTCACATCCATAATATATCCAGCAAAGTCGAGCTCCGTTTGCTTCAGCTTTTGCTAGCAACTTCAACTGTAACATAGGGCTTATTTTTCCAGAGATATAAGCCTGCCTTGTAAATGCGTTGATGGTGAATGTTACACCTGATAAAAATTACAAATACCCCAAAATTAATTCAGCATAAAAAGGAAAATAAGAAATTAAATGAAACACACACCTTGCATTGGCTTGAATAAAAGACGTATTGTTTTGTGCCAACCAGGAATATCAGTATCCACTAGCAAAACACACGTCTGCAGGAATATACTCTCAGTGAAGCAAGAAAGGGAAATTATTAAGAAATTTATAGTTTAGTTACCATTGTGGGTTCTGATGTGTGTTTTGGAAGATTGATCCCATAGTTGATATGATGAGTAAAAGCATGTGTTTTGGCTTTTGCTAGCAACTTTAGAAGAAGCTCTTTGTCAATTTCCCCAGAAACATATGCAAACTTTGTTTGTGTATCAATGGAGTACGATACATCTGATAAAAATAATTAACACCCCCAAATAATAAAAATCAAATCTTAATTAATTAATACAGAAAGAAGAAAAAAGAGACAAAGAACCTTGAATAGACTTGAAAAGTTTTGTCATTGCCAAGTGCCATCCTGGAATATCAGTATCCAATTGCAAAATACAAGACTACAACAAAACTGTAAGCCCTTGTTAATTAATATGTTTAACAGGAAAAAAAATTCAATAAAGAAGTAAATGATGATTACCATGCCGATTGGTTGTTCAGCCATTGATAGAATAGAAGATGGAAAAAGGCAGATAAGTTTTATGTCAAATAAGTTTGCTAAAATTTAATTGTTTGGAGAGGTAAGAATTTTTTTTTTTTTTTGTTTGTTTCTTTTACCTTTTATTTGATGATATTAATAAAAATGGATGGAGAACTTGGAAATGAAGAAGGATTTGGAAAGTTCTTTACAACTTGATTTTCGGGATTTCCCTACATTACATATTTTGATCAGAATCTGCCTTTGATTGCATATGTTTAATTGAAAGTTCAATTAGTTCTCTTGGATGTCTCTTCAACTATTCAATGGCTGTCTAATATTTACCAACATTATTTCAAATATATATATATATATATTATTTAACAACATTATTTAATGAAAGCAGTTCGATGTTTTTTCAACTATTCAACAGCTGTTTAATACTTACAAACATTTGATGAATCGAAGGAAGATCTCAAGTTCAAATCTTGTGAATGGACAAAAACAATGCCCAGAGAATTTTATTTTCCATTTAAAAGTCCGAACTAACTCGACTTCAAATTTAAGCGAATTGTGAACGGATCCCAACAGGTATTAGACCAATAAAAAATAAAAATGGTTGCTTAATATTTTTGGGTATAGTTTCTCAAACATCAAATGGTGAACAAAATTTTTGAACCTAAGAGAATCACAGTATAGTTTTGTATAATTAGATAATAGAATTATTATAAGAAAATATACATATGCATTTATTGTCAAGTACTACTTTTTCATCGTGTATATATGTGTGTATGGGGTTATTCAACATTTATTTTACAATGTTAAGCTTATAAAATTATGTGTTATATCAAAAATTTTCTTTGAAGTAGGAAAGAACCTGCTACAAACACAAAGCTTGATCTATAATCTACTTAAGCAAGTGGATCAACCCTTCACTGGAACCTAAAAGATAAGTCATCCAAGTTTTTCAGGAGTTTGGAGAGACATTGATCTTCAATCAAATATTCTTTATTTTGATCCAAAATCAGGCATTAGAAATGGAAATGCAACATAGGACAAAAAACAATTTCCCCTTTCCTAGCTCTCAGATAATTTTGATTCTACATTCTTACATTGTAACTCCCAACACTCACAACAATCAACAATCTACAAATAACAGACAATTAACAATGATGAATGGCCCTTTCCCATCAGTTTCCAGTAGAAAACTTGCCTTCATTTGGTTTACTTAAGGACTTGCAGAAAGAAGAAAAAGCTCCTTTCAGCTCATCTGGAATAGGGAGTGAAAGAGGGAGCGCTATAGGATGAGGCCCCTCATAGTGCCCGCTCTTGTTTCTCACAGAAAATGAATGTGCCAATGCTGGCTGCTGCTTGTTAAGCCCTTCAACGATAAATGAGAATGCCCCAAATGTGAGACAGCTCTGTATAAGTGCCTGGGGTGCACCTGCATAATCATTTCAAGTTAAAATAAGGCTCAAAGTGAGACCTGTATTTTACAGCAATTAATTGAACCTTAAGATTCTTATACCTGGGAAACTTAGAGCAAGCCCAGTGCAACATCCAGCTACCCCAGCATTAATAACTGCAGAGAAAGATAACATTACCGTATATCAACAGATCAAGCACAAAAAACAGGCAGTATTTACACTTATTTTCGCAAGGTATACCATCATCTTTTCCCCGCAACCTCTTCAAGAAGCAAACGACCAAACTGTGTACACCCGACAAAACTGCAAATGTCTATAAAAGGAAAAATATATAACAGAAGTTAGAGATTTGTTCAGTCAAATGGGGAAAAGCTACAAGTTAATCACTTAATTCTCATAACCTTGGCATAAGATCCAGCCTCCACAAAGGATCCTTTAAAACCTTTCTTTTTAATCAATCCCGAACCTGAAACAAATGCAGAGAGACAAATGAGAAACAAGAGAATGTTATTTAAGAAACCCAAAAGGTTAAGGCCTAACCTTGAAGTGCCATAGAAAGAATAAAAATCAAGGCATTGAACATACACTTCATGCAACCTAGAACCTGATAGAGAGCATGGGATCCTAATTCCCAAATATCAAAAGCCCCATCTCTTAAAGGTAACATTCAAGCTTAAAGAATTCCAAGTCATCAATACCATTATCCACTCAACTATTGCTATTATTCCATAATGCCATTGTTCTACTAATTTTCAAGTTTCAACTCATATTATAATATAGCAAAGAATCCCGGTAACACCAGACTAACAATTAAAACCAAGAAATTCAAATAAAAACTTCCAAAAGTTTCTTCTTTACCGAAATTAACACAAGAAAAACCCACACAAAAAAGAGAGAGAGAGAAATTTATGAAAGACAGAAAATAATACCATAGCCGAATATGGAGCCCATGAAGGCACCGGCGGTGGAGTCTCCTGCGAATTGGAGGAGGCATACGGCAGGTGAATTGGAATTGGAATTGAGAGGATTGGGGATTATAGCTTTTGAAGAATTAGGATCAGAGTTTGTTTTAATATCTTCAGAGGAAGAGCTTGAAGAATCCAAATCAGCCATTTTTTTTCCTACAAAATGAAGGATTTTTTTTTTCACTTTGAATCCGTGCTTGCACCTATCCCTGGATACCTAGTTTTGCTTACCTGCATACGACGTCGTTTACCTCCTAGAATCCTTGAATTTATGAAACTTTACAGGCAATGAGTAAATTTAGGGCATAAATCAAATTAGAACTCGACGTCATTAAGAACAAAAACAAAAAGAAAGAAAAATGAAATAATTTTTTAAAATTTTTTTTAATATTTTTAACCGTAATTATTTATTAGTATAAATAAAAAAATTAGTGTATTTTAGTTCACCAAATTTAAGATTACTAGTACTAATTTTATATTTTATAATCACATTTATCATGTTTGGACTAAAAAAAAATTGCCTTATGATATTAATCATAGTACTAAGGTTTGATCATATAAAAGTAATTTCAATATCATAATCAAAATAATATTGTTCATTGAATCTTAAAGTTGGAGAAAGACTATAAATAATTATAGACATTGTATAAAAAATAATATATTGATTTGTATGAGTTAAAACTCATGTCAGATATTTATTTGACACGAAATTTCAAAAAAATTAATTAAAATTTTTGGGATAAATATTTCATAAGTTTAGAAGATTAGCATTTTGTCTATTATGTTAAATTTTTTTTAAAAAAATATTATTATTTTTATTCAATTCTTATTTCTATCTATAAGACCTTCCCCAATCCTTAAAATGAAAGAAAACATATTACTAGAATCTTCATCATTTTAATTGCTACAATAATAACAGGGCCAATTAAACTAAAGCCCAATCGATCTTTATTACATTCTATATAAAATATTATTTTCATAACAATTTTATCCTTCGTTATTAATTTATCTTTTTTTTTCCTTAAACCATAACAATTTAACATATTTTAATAACAAAAAATACTTTTCTCTTATCTCTCAATTGAACAACAAGATTTTACATTCTAACAAAATAAAATAATATGACATACTTAATAATATGCTAAACAATCTTTCATTTGGATAATTTTATTATCAGAAATGGCATAAAACTCAACTACAAATTTTAGTCCTCTTTATTTATGGTTATAATAAATATAATTATATAGATAGATAAATAAGGATTAGTGTAAAATCAAGTCTGTCATCCCAAATAGAAATCATGTTTAGCAATGAAAATCAAAATCTTTCACTAAATTAAACTTGAACTTTTAGTTGGGTCATCAGCCTAGTCCATGAAAGCTGTGCTCACAATTATAAATTAGAAGCCCATTTGAAGCATCAATATTCAATCCCACAGTCTACATAGGATTCCCAATCCAAAATGTTAAACAAGTATCTTACCCTCTGTTGTCTGACAACTACCAGTCAACAAACCAATATAAAAGCTCTACTCAATATCATAATTCTACAGTCAGGGCAGGGCCCTATGGATCTGACTTCTCTTCTCTTGGAATCTCTCCAATTCAATGCCATCATCTTTCAAAGTAAAAAAACCAAAAGTTTTAGGGTGTCATAAATGTTTTGAGACCTGTGGGGACCCTTTGTTACTTGAAGAGCATTTATGGACTTTCTCTTGTATGATGGGTATCAAGATAAATCTTAAAACTTTTGAATGTGAAAATTAAAATGACTTGAATTAGATTTTTAACTTTGGGGAGTGTTAAAAATGAAAAATTTTCATTAACAAAAAATCATATTAAATTATTGATCTTAATTTAAAATTATACCATTTAACAAAGAAACTACCAAATCACACAGGATTAGTCAGAACCCACAAGAATGTTTCATGTCTCTCAATTGTTAGCAATAAAGATAAGTTTTAATTCCAATCATATACCAAATGGTCACTTTTCTCAATCTCAATGAATATAAGAGTTTCCTTCAAAGGGTTTTACAAATGAATTAAGCTTGTTGCCAGGTCATATTGCTTGCATAGCATAGCAGCCTTTTAGATATTCTCAAAAGCTCAGCTTCCACTTGCACTGGCTTCAACAGTTTGATGGTATTTCATTTATCAAACCTTTTAATGTCAGTGGGAAACTGATTGAAATGATTTTAGTTGTGGGACAAATGAAATTTCACATTCAAGTTTGTTGTAGTTTACAAATTTATTAAAAGTTTACCTAAACTTGCTTCAGTTTATTCATAGGGTGATGGTTGGTTTTTTTTTTTCCTGGTCTCCCCTTTGATTTTCTTCCTTGTTGTAAGGTACAAGTTAATTCCTATTTTCAGCTTCCATATCTTTTAGGTCCCAAAGCAATTATGAACAAAATATTTTCACCCAAATTGAGAAGAAACCAAATTTCACTCTCTTATCAAGGATCAGTTAATTTGCAGGTAGGGTTGAACTCAGTTCACATGAAAATATTGAGAGTCAATTAGAGAGGTTTAGGTAAATTGAAAGAGAAATGGAAGATTCTTTGATCAGTTGACAGAATGTTGGATTATAATGGTGTCTTGAAGTGATCCAATTAGTAGAGAGAGTTTATATAGACTAATGTCAGTTGTGGAGCTCTATGTGAGTCCAATGCGACTTGAGAGACATATGCTGATGAAGGATAAACACAATGATCATGTAATGTTTGGAAAAATGTTTCTATAGGTGATGTGGCTTTCTCGCTACAACTAGGATGAGCTTCTCCTTTTTATCATCTTCTCTTATTAAAATAGATCTAGCTTGAGTGTGCATTTGCTTAGGCACTTAAACTTATCTAGCCATTAATTAAAAATAAAATTGAAAATAGCACAAGGCCTGAAACCCAGAATTGTCAAACTGAATGATAATGTGGTTAAGTAGTCGAGTGCATATGCATATTATAATTTGAAAGCTCAAAACATTTCATTGCCTAACAATAGTTTATTGTTAGTGACAAAGGATTATATATAATATGCAGAAAAAGCACCCAGAATGTTCTAAATTTTGTCTAATTTGTACTTTTCTTTTTGCCCCATATTTAATTGGAAAACTATGGGGTTCAAATGTGTTTGACAAGGCACAAGGTTATAAAAGTCAAAGACAAGGGCTTAATTGAACTACAGCAAGAAACAATAAGTCATGTAACAGTAATTGAAAGGGCCAAAAGGGGGTGGGGGTAGCAATTGTCAAATTAAACCAAGTCTTTTTTTAAGTTATCTTGTGATATAGTTTCAAGAAGAGTCAATATTTGCTGACAATCCAGTAAAGAAAATTTATATTATATTGGTGAGAATATTAAAACAATGACTAATGTTCAAGGCATCCCCAAGTGAAAAGTCTCAAAGATTGACAATATTTTGAGTTTTCTTTGATACCTTGAATAAGGATCAAACAACAAAACAAAATGTTTGAGCCTTTGGGTATAAAATATAGTTAATAGATTTTCATGATATTGGTTTTCATAAGACCTCACCACCCCACCACCAAAAAGGTTCTTCAACAACCTAAATATTGCTTATGCTAATGGGCTAATAAGGGCTAATAAAGGGGGTTTTATTTTATAGAATGTTTTGTAGTCTGTGCTAATGGGAATATATCAATAAATGTATAAATGTAGCTAATTAAAAAAAGAAAAGAAAAAAGGTGAAATTTTTTAATGTAGGGAAATTATACTCAAATTGTTGTCATATTATCTCTATCCCCTTAAAAAAGCGAGAAGAAAAAGAAAAGAGAGAAAGAAAGCTTCATTTCTATCCCTATCATGGGAGACTTTTTTTTTCTTTTTAGGTAATATTAGTAAATTTACATTTTGGTCATTCGACTTTAAAAAGTTACAAAATGGTCATTGAACTATTTGAAAGTTTTTTTATTTAAGTCATTAGACTATTAAAATGTTGTTGTATGGCATTCTCTGTTCACACCGCCTGTACCAATCGAAAGCTCCAATTCCCTTCTCTTCTATAGTTTAGTTTTTTTTTATTTTATGAAACAACTTTGAATGTCATGAACCTGTGAACAAATATCCAAACAACTTTTTTCACTAATCTCAAACATTGATTATCAAATTGACTTGGATCTAAGGTATGTTTGTCTACTTGTCGATGGGTATTAATCCACTGTACGATCATTGAATCGTCACTTGGAGCTCGCTAGCTGGGTTTAAAAAAAAAAAAACCTTAACGATCCAGTGACTTAAATAAAAACTTCCAAATAGTTTAGCGACTTAAATGAAAATTTTAGAATAGTTTAGTGACAATTTTATAACTTTTTGAAGTTGAGTGACTAAAACGTAAACTTACTAATAACTTAATAACTTTAGGTGTACTTTACTCTTTTTTTGCCCATTAATGACAAAAAAGGCAAAAGAAAAAAGGGGTGTTTGGTTAGAGGGTTTAGTAGGACATGTTATCAAAAACTCTAATATTTTGCTTATTTAGATTTACATTTTCTTTCAAAGGGATAGTTGAGTATCATTAAATATATTATACATTTTTAAGTCATTTGGATTCGATTTTTTTTTAAATGAAAAGAAAAGAAATTGCCCTACCATATTAAATTTTCCTTTTGATCTTTTACCATTTTAAGTTTCCAAATAGAGATTTTTAGTTTTAATAATAATAAAAGATTTAGGAAATTTCATATTAATAAGGGTCATTAATAACAATTTTTAGTTAATGCTAATGAGGCGACTATTATTCTGATTCTTAAGACGTAGAAGCCTTCTTATATGAAGTACCTCAGACCAATTGTTTTATGTAATGTGGTGTATAAGTTAGTGGCAAAAGTGTTGGCAAATCGAATGAAGCTTATCTTGCCCAATCTTATTTTTCAGTCACAATCTACTTTTGTACCGAGGCGACTTATAACGGATAATGTGATGGTTGTGTTTGAGCTTATTCATCATATGAAGAATAAAAGTCGAGGCTCTATGAGAGAAGTAGCATTGAAAATTGATATAAGCAAATCTTATGACAAGGTGGACTGGTATTTTTTTTTTTTTAAGATTTATTATGGAGAGCATGGACTTTCATCCTCGATAGGTGAATTGGATTATGTTCTATATTTCTTTGGTCAATTATGTTGTTTCTTTTAATGGTAGTGAGTTTGGACCTGTCATTCCTTATAAAGGTTTTTTTCAAGAGGATTCGCTTTTCCTGTATTTGTTTATCTTATGTACTGAAGGCCTTAGTTATTTGTTATGTAAGGCTGAGTTGAGTGGGGCTTTGCATGGAGTTTCTATCTGTTGAGGTAACCCGACGATCTTCCATTTGCTTGGGGCTAGCTTTTGCAAAGCATTTTTTGCCCTAAAAACATTTTTAAAAATCCCCAAAACATCTTGTTTAGCCATACTTTTATCATAAAAGTGCTTTTTACCCCAAAAGTGCTTCTTAGAAGCAATGTTAAACTAGCTCTTAATTCAATCAGAGGAAGTTTCTGGGCAAGCCATTGATTTCACTAAATCTAGTATCATTTTTTGCTAACACTAAACAATATGTACAACATACCATTTCCATTACTTTTAGAGTTACTACACCACTTAATCATAGAAGGTATTTGGGTCTTTCATTTTTAATTGGTCAAAACAAAAAGTAGGTTCTTGCTTTTATTAAGGAATGCTTGACTAAGTGTATTCAGAGTTGGAAGAACATGTTGCTTTCTAGAGCTGGAAAGGAGGTGGTGATTAAAATTGTAGCTCAACCTATTCCAATGTACTCACTTGGTTTTCAGTGGTGTCAAAAATAGTGCTTTCGGGACTTCAATTCTGACATGCGAGTCCGTAAATATTAAATATCATATGTACGAGTCAATATTAGTGTTATATTGAATTTTAATCTGATAAATTTACTAATTGGATAGTTAGCTAAAGTACAAGTAGTTCGACCCTAAAGTTAGTGGTTTTAGAAAATGAGATATTGGGACCTCATTTTCATAATATTTACAGAGTTTTTATATAGTTGAATTGAACACTAATATGAAAATTTTAGTGATTGGATGGTTAATTAGGGTATAAAAACTAAATTGTAAAAACTACAAAGTTAATTTTTATTAATTCAATTGACTAAAAGGCTTAAATAATATTTAAGCAAGACTTAAAATGGCAATTTGGCCATTTGCTAGGATGGTGGGCGTCTAGTGCCTTTTGATGGCATAAAATTTTATTATAATTATTATATGTTATTATTAATAAAACAAAAAAAGCTTCCATCATCTTATTTCTACCTTCTCCACCGAAATTACCAAAGAAAAGAACAAGGAAAACCATTTTTGGAGCTTATAACATTCAGCCATCTCTCATCCTTTCATGGATCGTCAAAATGGAAAAGGGAATGTGAGAGTCAACTATGGATGAAGCGAGCTTTTGGTTAGGATATATTCAAGATACTGAATTTCGGTTTCAGCATCCAGAGAAAACCTCAGACTCAGCAATGTTGGTCTATTTACATTTTTGAATAGTTTGGCATGTACCTACAATGTCGGACTCGATGATCGGCTCGAGTATGGAGTGTTACATTTAGTTGTCTCATAGTTATAAGTTTAGCCAATTCTTGGACTAAATCAAGCTTGAAAATTTAGCTTAGAGGTATATGCCAAAGTTGATTCGAGTCTAAGTCGAGATTGGATGCTGATTGTTAATTATTTTGTCTTATATTTGAAAATATCTTCTGAGTTGGGTGTTGTTGTGAAGCAGAAATTAGTAGTAATAATCGTTTGTAAGAAGTGAATGTTGGAAGAAAATAGGAGCATATCACTGGTACGGATTCTTAAAGCATTTTGCTCGAGTTTGCCCGAAAGATAATAAGAATGTTCCTGCTACTATTCATAGACCTCTCCCTGCAGCTAGAGGTTAAGGAATCATTATTGGTATCATTAGCACGGGAATTCAATACATATTTTTTTATGATTTAAGACAAAATCACTTGTTTATGAATTTATGTTGTTCGCATAATTTTGGATCAAGATGAGTTATAATTAACGTATAAATTGAATTGTGATTATGAGTATTGAACATTGAGAATCAGATTGAATTGAATAAAATAGAAATTCTAAATTTGATTGGCATTAGATAGTTAGTATGAATTGACTTGAAACATATTGTGATAGATGATAATTATATATATTTTAAATACTATGAGATCTGAATACTAAGTAAAGCCATCGTTGTCGGGCAACCCAGGGTGACAGGTCATCGTTACCGGGCAACCTGGGATGGTAAATATTAAGTAAAGTTATCATGATCGGCCAACTCAGGGTGACGGATCCATGTACCTATACCGAGTTTGACTTTGGTTAATATGATTAAAATATATATACATAAAACGGCCAAATGATGATGATATGAAACTAATGGAAATTTGAAATATGACATCTTGCGATTTGGGCTGAGAACGAGCCTCAGGAGCTACTTGAATACGAGTGAGGTTATAAACTCGGAATTATTTAAAATGTTGGCATGGAGTTGAACATATATGTATGTGAAATGTATAGTAATTGATGAAATATTGCTTATGATTTGAATGGTAGGATAATTACCTATGTGATAAATAGAAGGTAGTACGATTTAATTGATATGTGATAAATATTGCTTATGATTTAAAATGTTGGCATGGATTTGAACATATATGTATGTGAAATGTATACTAATTGATGAAATATTGCTTATGATTTGAATGGTAGGATAATTACCTATGTGATAAATAGAAGGTAGTACGATTTAATTGATATGTGGTACTCAGTGTTAAATTGAGTTAACATATTGATATGTGGTACTCAGTGTTAAATTGAGTTGAAATATGTTTAGTATTGTATTGAAATAGTAAATTGATGAAGAATTGAGATTAATATAATGTGAATTGAACTTATAATGAAATTGGAATATGATTGGATTGAAATCATGACTTGATGATCTGAATATAAATTGTGATATATGAATATCGATGGCATGTAAAAGGCCATACGATACAATTAAACAAGTCTAAGGAATGATAAGGAAATATAGGAAATGACTTAATTCGATTCAAAAATGAAATCCATGCATCCCTACCTCTTTTTTGGTAAATTTTGAGGACAAAATTTCTTAAGGAGGGTGAATTGTAACGACCTAGTTTTCAGTGGTGTCGAAAATAATGATTTTAGGACTTCAATTCTGACGTGTCAGTCCGTAAATATTAAAAATTAATATTTACAAGTCAGTATTAGTGTTATATTGAATTTTGATATTAAAACTTTACTAATTAGACAGTTAGGTAAAATACAAGTGGTTCAACCCTAAAGTTAGTAGTTTTAGAAAATAAGGTGTCGGGACCTTGTTAAACCCTAAACCCTAAATATTTAATAAAAATATTTATAGAGTTGTTATATAGGTGAATTGAATAATGATCCGAAAATTTTAGTGATTAGATGGTTAATTAGGGTATAAAGACTAAATCTTAAAAATCACAAAGTTATTTTTTATTAATTCAATTGACTAAAAGGCTTAAATAATATTTAAGCAAGGCCTAAAATGGTAATTTGGCCATTTGCTAAGATGGTGGGCGGCTAGTGGCTTTTGATGGCATAAAAGTATATTATAATTATTATATGTTATTATTAATAAAACAAAAAGCTTCCATCATCTTACTTCTACTTTCTCCACTAAAATTACCAAAGAAAAGAACAAGGGAAGCCATTTTTGGAGCTTGTAACATTTGACCATCTCTCATCCTTGCATGGATCGTCAAAAGGGAAAGGGAAAGCAAGATTCGACTGCAGGTGAAGCGAGCTTTTGGTTAGGATATATTTAAGATCCTGAATTTTGGTTTCAACATCCAGAGAAAATCTCGGACTCAACAACATTGGTGTACTTATGTTTTTGAATAGTTTGGCATGTACATATCTAGTTAACTATCTAGTTAAGTTACTGTTAGTATATCTTTATGTTTGTATGAACTTCAGTATCAAAATAGTATTTAATTGAATTTAACTAATAGTGTTATTATATGCTCTTAAGTAAGTTATTTAAAAAGTGATGTGTATTCGTATCTAAATTAATTGTAGTTGCATGGCAACGAATATGGCAGATTGTAGCTCGGACTCGATAATTGGATCGAATATGGGATGTTACATCCGGTGTATAGTATAAGTGTTTCTTTTTGCTTCCTTTCAATTCTCTCGACGATTTGTAGAAAATGATGAACTCGTTTTGATGGGGGTCTAGTGAAGGGCAGAGGAGAGTTCATTGGGCGTCATGAGACAAGCTATGTGTTTTGAAGAAATTTGGTGGGATAGGATTCTATAATCTATATTGTTTTAATCTGGCGTAGCTTGCAAAGCAAGGATGGAGATTCTTAACTATGCTTGAGCCTCTTTCGTGCAGGATTTTCAAAGCTAAATATTTCTCAACAAGTGGGTTTCTTGATTCAATGGAGGGTACATCTCCCTTTTTTATTTGGAAAAGTTTTCATAAGGCTAAGGCAGTGATTCTCGAAGGTACTGAAAGGTGAATTGGAAACGATAATGTTATTAGTGTCTTTCACGATCCTTAGGTTAATGATGAATTTAATTTTTTTTTTTGTCTGCACTGCTCCTATTGAGAGATGTGATAATATGCACGTTTGTGATTTCTTTCTGCCTATTGGGGGATCGTGAGATGAGGAGATGGTGGAATAGTTTTTTGTGCCATATGACGCTGAGCGGATTCTATGTATTCCTTTGAGTTGGTTCCCAACGGAGGATTTTTTTATGTGGCACTTTAATTTTAATGGCCATTATTTTGTTAAGTCGGGTTATCAAGTGGCTCTTCTTTTATTTACCAACATTACAGATTTTCATGTGAATAGTCATTGGCAATCCCTTTGGAATGAGGTTCTTTCACCAAAGATTAAAAAATTTTTATGGATATTATTATGTGGTTTTATGTATTGTATTAGTCAGTTTTTGACTCATGGGGTGAATATTGACCCTTTTTGCCAGGGATGCCGTCAAGCTAATAAGGATTTAGACCATATATTAATACATTGTCCTTTTGCATTTGTTGTGTGGCATGAACTTAGTTTAGCACCAAGTGTTTTATTAATTGATGAGCTTGTTCATAGAACTTTGTTGATCAACAAGATAATCGAAAGAGACGTGTTTTAGGAATGTTATGGGATATTTGGCATATCAGGAATATGTTGGTTTGGAAACAAAATATTATGACGAAAGACCAACTTGTCCAGCCTGTGGATGAATTTATGCAATATTGGTTGGGAGCGAGGTTGGTTCAAAACTCTTAGGCTACCATGCGTACTTCGATAGAGATGGGAAACATTCATTGGAGGAGGTCGGATATGGGAAAGATTAAATGTAATGTTAACGGTTCCATCCTTGTTGATAGTGAGAGTATGGGATGGGCGGTAGTTGTGCAAAATGATTCAGGTAACTTTGTGCGGTGTATTTCTGGTTTCATGAAAAGCACTTTTGATCCTTCTCGGTCAGAAATTCTTGTAGTGCGGGAGGCCCTTTCCTAGCAGGAGGCCCTCTCTTAGCTCAAGCCTTTGCATTTAGACAATATTGGAATGGAGACTAACAATCAAAGGCTTTGGCAAGCTTTTCATCTTAATGGAGTGGATGTCTTGGATTTAGGTTTGTTATTAAAGGATTGTATTTCTATTGCCTTGGATTTCGAATCTTGTTTATTGCATTGGATTCATAGATACGCTAATAAGGTTGCTCATGTCTTGGCAAAGAAAGCTTTATTAAAAGCGAACTACATTGATTGTATTGTTTGTTTGTTTGTTATTGCTAATATTGTTAATTCCAAGAAATTGATTATTTTGGATGATAATGTGGGGAGTTAGGATTTGGGTGTATTAGGTAAGTCAGGACTTGGGTGTATTAGGTAAGTGTTATGGCTTGGATTTAAGTGCTCCATTTATTTTATCCTTGCTTGATTTTTCTAGCTTTTGATTTATTAATGAATATGGTTTTTCCTAAAAAAAATAAAAAAATAAAAAGATAATGCTTTTATCTCTCTTCTTCCCTTATTGAGGGTATATTTACTCTTAAAATAAGAATTCTCGTAAATTCTTGTAAATTATTTTACCATTGATTTCATTTAGTTTTAAGGAGGTTGAAACAATTTGACAGCGAAATCAAGAATTTTGTATTAAAAACATTTAAGTTGAATTATTAATTTTTTAGAGAGATTAAAAATATATATTTTCAATTTAACTAAAGAGTTAAAAATTTTAAAAATTATTAATGTTAAGAGGAATAAAAATGTATTTTTTTTCATTTGATAAGAGATGGTTGATATTAAAATATTAGTTTTATAGAGATACACGTAATTTTCTTCATTTAACTAAAAATGCCAAAGCTCTAACCTCCTTTGGGTTCCCTATGATTTGGTCTTACTAACATTTATTCATTTAATAAACAAAACATTACAACTTATCTATACCTATATACAAAAGTAATCTATACCTATATATTAAGGTAAGGTCCAAGAGATTTTCTCCATGCAGATATATAACACACACCCACAATACTTTTTTTTATATAAATATATTTTATAGAAGTAGTTAATTTTCAGTTTTGATCATTCTAATGTGCTTAAATTTGAGATTTAATCCTTATACTTTAATTTTTAACACATAAAAGTGATTATTTTTTTAATTTTGGTCCTTGTAATATGCTTAAACTTGAGATTTAATCATTATACTTTAATTTCAAACATAAGTCTTGATATTTGTATAATGTTATTAATTAGTTTAATATTTTTATAATGTAATTAATTAGTTAAAATAGTTAATATTATTAACTTTTCAATTAAAATGTTAAATGATTATATATAATTTGAAAGCTGATTCATAAATCCAAAAAGTAGAGGGATTAAATTCTTGAAAATAAAAGCTGGAGGACTAATTTCCAAATGTACGAAGTGGAAAGACTTAGAGTCATGGTTGTTTGAATTAGTTGGGGTATCAATTCAGATAGAGACATCAAAGCAGTTGACCTGCAAACCAATATGGACCAATTGAACCAAGCTAAAAAACCGATTGAAATGGTTTTTTTAAATATTTTTTTAATGGTTTATTGAATTGAACCATACGAACTAGTGGTCTGACTGGTTAGATCACTAGTCCAGCTTTAAAAGCCTTGCTTGAAGTACATTTTAATTTTGAAAATTTTACTCTATAATTTCATATAAACAAATAATCAACACAACGTGAAGCATAAATAAACCATACAAGTATAAATTAAAAGTTTTATGACTATAACTCAATTGTATCAAAATTTCATAAAAAATTCATTGAACTCACATCATGAAACCAAAATTCATAAAAATTTATGCTAAAAGCATTTCTTCTTTTATGTGTTTGGTGAAATGAAATTATACTGGTTCTTAACTTTTAGGTATTAAAAACATAGAGGACCACTGATTTATTTGTTGCTTACCTATCATTACTATTATTCTTTCCCCAAATTAGAGGCTTCTATTACTACTTAGATTTATTTATTTAATTGTTTACTTTTCTTTCATATATGTTTTAAATAAATTTTGAAAATAGTCTCATTCCACCTAATAATTGACTCATTTAAGGCATGAATTTGATGATTATAAATTAGTTTTGATTCAATCCCTAAAAGATCAATTCCTCAAAAACATATCATACATAAATAATAAATTAGCTAGTGTGCAAGATATCGAATATGTCATAATTAAGATATATCAACAAACTTTTTAACAAACATACCAAGTCACAATTGTTAAAGATTATTAAAGTTAGATCATGTCATTTGAAAATTATAAATGGACTAAAATATTTAAATTTTATGCTAAATATCACATTTTGATTGTTCAGTTATGGATTATTTTGGGATAAATTTTAAAACTACACATTGATCTTGGTTTGATGTGTAATTTTATACAAAAACTTTGATTTTGTGTAATTTTATACATAAAATTTTGATTTGATTTTATTTTCACAAACTATTAAAACAATTATCGATATAGTGTAAATTTATGTTTATATATCGCATACATAAATAATTATTTTTATCCAATATAAAAAGAAATTAATGAATTTATTTCTTCAAAAATGTGTAATTGAATTTAAATTAATTTTTCATGTAGAAATTTAGGTCAAAATCAAGGTTTCATGTGTATAATTGTAACAAATCAAAGTTAATGCATCAAGTTACACATTAAAACAAAATTCATGTATAATTTTGAGATTTGCCCTTATTGATACATTGATACAACAAGAAAGAGGTACAAATGAGAGAGTGGTGGTAGCTGTGAAGGTCGGTTTACCTAGTCGAGGCAAAGAGCCCGAAGTTATAAAAAGTGAAAATGAGAGTATGAAGTCTGAGAGCTAAAGGTAAGTTAGTAGAATATAGGATTGTTGTCTTTGAAAGGCATTCCTTTCTTCATCGTTCTAGAGGTATTTAGAGGCGAGGGTCTCGTGTGAGGTGATGTTAAAAATGTTAGACTTGCCATCTAGCAATTGTTAAGGAACACACGGGGTGGGTGTTTTTGATGGGATGAGGATGCTTGTGATGAGACAGATCTTGTCATTCGTTCTAAGTTGATGGTATAGGGTAGTTAGCCCACATGGTGTTTGGTGACCAACAACTTCATGTTCCTAATGAAAGCTTAAGTACTCAGATGTTGAATGGTTCACGATTATCTGGATGGCCATTTTAAGTGAAAAGCTTAATGACGACATTTCGATTTATTGGTAACTAGCTTACTATTTGGGTGTCCTTTTGGTTTTTCATGTGTCCTCATGTGGATGAAGGTATAACAATATTCCCCCCATTTGAGTCGAGAGGAGAGTTACAAAGTGGCTTTCCTCGAGGCATCTTGATATGCTTAGTATTTTCTCTTCAACAACTTGTTTTGGATAGTGGCGTTGTTTAATGGTGAATCGTTGTATGAAAACCTTTAACATTCTATCATAAATGTACTTTAAGGACTGTATTTTTAGGGAGTCATGATAATGATGACCAACTTTTTGAAACAGGTGGTGAGTTGCTATTGGATGTCGCTTGTCCTTCAAAACGATGTGTTTTGGGAGATAGGTCTATATATTCTTCGAGTTTTCTTTGTTGAGGTTTTTTTGCCTTTTTATTCTTTGGAAATTTTTACAACTATTGTTGGTTGCTTTCTTGCTTTTGATGATTTTTTACAATAATTTCTTCATTTTAAAAGTTTGTTTATTTCAGTTTGTCTTGTGGTTTTTCTTCTTTGCTATTCTTGGAGTTATTTTTTATATTTTTACTAGAAAAAATGGCTAGGGAAAATAAACAGTCTAGTAAGAATAAAAATAGAGGTGGTGGTTGTACAGGTCATGCCCTACCGAAAAAGGCGACGAAGAATTAGAACACAACCATAGCCAAGTCTGACAGAACTACTGCAACCAAGTTTAAGAGGAAGAATGATGAGTCTGTTGTTTAGTCTTAGCTATCACTTCTCTAAAACCTATTAGGAGATGGAGAACCTATTAATGTGTCGTAGATTGCTTGCAAAAATATCATAAATATGAATTCAGTATCCTGGGAGAGTCACATCATCTAAGCAAAGTGTTTGACCCAGATTCAACTAGTGGGAGGCTTGGGTTTTACTGTCCACTGGTTCTTCTAGAGGCGGGCTTTACTTTACCCTTCTTAGATTTCATTTGGATGTTCTATAGTATTTTAATGTAATATCAATACGACTAATAGGTTTTTCTTGGTGGCTACTTGTTGGGTTCTTTATCATGTATCGTAAAAAGGGAATATACCATTATGAGAGGATATTTTGGTATATGCAGTTCATACTGGAGTCGAATGAGGAGAAATTTCCTGGGTTGTTTGAGTTTGACCTCGAACAATGGCTCCCTAGACGGAGATATGTTCTACAATGATGAGGTGACCATGTATGTTGACTATAATAAATATATCCTTGTAAAGATGAAGTTTTAGAGGAGATTTAACTTTCCCATCAAGTGGATGTTCCTATTGAAAAATGTTATTATCGTCTACGTTTGCAAGATGTACTTATGGGTTCTTGTAAGTAAAAAATGATGAATAAAAAAAGGATATTGGTGGTTACCATTGAGATTAGTTTCAGAAGTTTCTTCAAGTATTATCTTGGAGAAGAGGGTGTTTCCGGGTTCACCTCCAAAAATATAACAAATTACTTCCAAAGTAATAGGGAAATACCATTGGTGTCAGGTGCTTTCCCTTACTATGCCAAATCTGGGATTGCTTAATGCCTGCGATGAGTGACATTAGAACTCATTTGTTATATTACCAAATTCAGTCATCTACACGATCGCAGCTAGAAGGTAATTTCAAGTACTGGCCAAACCATTCATCGACTTTGAGATAATTGTCATTTGGAAGTTTGACAATAATAGTTTTGATAATGAACTTTGTGATAATTTTTTTCATAACTAACCTTTTTATTGGTTGTGTTGTGCAGGTAACATCCCTTTATCAAGCTCAAAAAAGCTTAAGAAAAGTACTAAGGGTTCCGAAAAGAAGCAACTAAATGAAGCACCATTTGAGAAGGGTGCTTTCACAAGGTCTACAGGTCCCAACATTTCCTTCTAGCATCCAGCTTTGCCTAAGGTTTTTCTTATTAGATATTTAGTGCGGGTTTTGGTTCAAACCTCAAAATCTATTATTGTCCAACTAGAAGGTCATATATGTGCTTCCCCAAGTTACACCATTACGGGGGTTGTGTCTTAAAACGAGAGGGAATAATGGTAGAAAGAGAAGAGTTCATCACACAAATCCATGAGCGAGGTAGAATGATTTGTTACTTGGAATCCAACCTCAATAATGTTGTTGGGAGGCTAGATAGGCAAACTCAATCTTTTAGAAAGGAAAAAAGCTTGCCAAAGAGAGAAGATAGAGAAATAGATGGAGATTGAGAAAGTCGCAGATATGGTGGAAGAGGTTGTTCCTATTATTATTGTCCAAGGGGTACTTGTTGCTATGCAAGTAGCTTTTAGGTGTTTAATCTTATTAGTATGAACTTTTAACCCTTTTTTAACATGTTATCACTTTGATTTTGATGCATATTACCCTTGTGGGCTTGAATGGGAGAAGTTCCAAAATCATTTCAAGAGGTTAGTATACTATGGGGTGTTTTAATTATAATTCTTTTCTTCATCTTGAAGCCATTGAAACTCAAGCAAGGCCATTCAAAAAAATAACTACGAATAATGCTGCCAGCAAGGATGCTTCTAGTTTTTCTAGTGATGATCACCTCGATCCCAATACTTCTCACAACAAAGAAAAATATCTTGTAGATTTAGATACCTCTTGTAATAAGAGAAAAGGGTCTCGTTGTTATATAAGCTTTTATAAAAATTTTCTTTGGATAGTTGTTTGTAATTTCTCATTTGTACATTATTCAAACTTTAATGAAATACATATGATTTTCTTCTCTTTTGTGTCTCTTCTTTTGGCTTTTATTTCATAATGTTTGTTGGTAGCATGATATAGTATTAAGTAATCTTAATTATTACTAGAAAGTATGGCCCATGCCCAAACATCTAGTTGTTTTCATATGTTTTTAGAAGAATAAAATTTTGGCATGTGGATCTTTAGAAAATTTGAAATGTGTTGCATAAGCTTCTTGGGAGGATAGAAAGTATATTCAGGAGCATTTAATTCAGGACTTGACAGTGTTGCTTAGGAAAAGTTCCAATGATGATGCTTAACCTAGAATGTCTTGCTTAACCACGTGTCATTTCAACATTAGAGGGTGTTAAGACATCATTTATTTCACTAAAACACATCGTTTGGGTGAGAAATTTTATAAAACCTTTCTTTTTCTTCTTCAACAATTTATTTCTTGCACTACTATTCTATTACTTTGCTTTTATTTTTTTCTTTTTGCTTGAGTTCTCTTGATCTTGTGTTGGTTTTTTTCTTTATCTTTCTTTAAGTTTATTTTTAGGGTAAGAAATTTTCTTTTCTTCACTTTTATTTTATTTTTTTCCTTTTTCATAATGTCTTCTGTTGATACTCAGTCTAGTTTACTGAAGGTTTCTGAATGTCTAGTGATTAGAAATAATGGGGTGGAGCAGGTTCTTCAAGGGTGTTGATGGTGGTAAGGAAGGGAACCCTTCACATACGATGTGGGAGGTTGCAAGCTAAAGCTTTCAATCAATCGAATACAGTTGTATCTGTCAGGACAATGTTCATATTGTTAGTCATTTTACATGCACTACCATGTCGATGGAATATACGGTGTTATTGCAAGCCCGGAGGCTCTGCCACAAGATGACTATATATGAAATATATCGAGTGGAAGAGGAATATGACTTACATTAGACTTCCAAGAACTATTCATGCTTTTTTCTTCTTTTGTATGCTTTAGAAGAGGGGTTTTACCCTTTTGTTGCATCCTTTTGTGCTGGAGGTTTTAAACTTTTACAAGATAGCTCTTTAATAACTATTCAGAACTTCCTAGTGGTTATTGACTAGTTTTATCATCCTTTTTTAAAATATGAGGATGAAACTAAAGCTCAAAGTCTTTTCAAATTTATACCAATTATTCGAAGGGAATCAAAAGAAGTAATTGAGGCTACTATGGTTCTACTGTAGGCAGGGGAATCCTTAAGTCAAACATATCTTGTTTGGGGAGATAAGTAACCTAGGGATTGATCACTACAAGTATATTGCTTTACAATAAAAATTCGGGGATAACTTTGATTTTCCTACCAAGTGGTTATTGCTCTCCGAGACGTTTGCAACCTCAAGCCCTCTTTAGCTAGAGATTTTGAGGCAAAAAAATAATTTAAGATCATTAATCGAGAGGGTTTGCTTGTTGTTCCTCGAAATATCTCTTTTCAAAAGGTTTTCAAGTATTACCTTTTTTTTTACGGGGAGGTTGTGGGTATAGTGAAATAGATCTTACGGAGGGGTTTGATCCGGAAGAGCGTTGGAAACCTCAAGTTGAATCGTACCCATTCAATTGCGACTCTGCTATAGCCAAGATGTTAGCAGTGAGGATTTTAGAGCTCTGGAACCACTTGGTGAATATAGGGCTCACCCTAACCGAAAATGGCCTGTACCTAGATCAACAATAGTGCATCCCTTACCTCACTTACCCCTATCTGGAGGTCCTTATGGGATCATTCGAGATTGGACTAAGAAGTTTCTAGAAGAGGCAAACTTCGTTTCCCTCTTGCTCGATTGAAGAAAAGTGTAAAGCCCTGAATAATTTATTTCTGTTTTTGTAAATATCTTACACAAATATTTATTTGCTGCAGTGGTTAAGTGTTCTGAGTATGTCTGAGAGGTCTCGGGTTCAAGTTTATCCTTTGCCAATTTTGTTATTTTTGGATCCAAGCTTTATCCTTATTCAGTGGGCTCATGTAAAGCCGTCTGTTAATTCATATCATAATGAGCCTGCTGGTTCGAGTGGTAAGGGAATTAGTGTGTTGAAGGTCTTGTGTTTGAATCATTGCATTAACGTGGGTGTTAAGTTTTTGCTCGGTTGTGTGTTAGTGTTTCGGTAGTGTTGGGATTCTGAGAAAGTTGAGATTATGTGGTTAGTATGGAGTTAGATGTTACTTAAATTATTTTATTTTATTTTTCTCTCTCTTTCCTCTTCATGAAATTCTAACGTTTCTTTTTCCCTTTCCTTTTCTTTGTTCCTCCTTTGTTTTTCGTGGCTTTCTTCTGATCACCGTTTGCTTTTAATCGTTGCTATTGTGTTCTTGGTTCTTTATTTGGCTGGTAAAGGATTTTCAATCCTTAACTGTTGGTTTGGGTTTAGTATGTTAATCTTTGGTGGCTAAGTGATGAATGTTGTGATTAGAAGAAGATTGTGAGGTAGAAAATCCCACTTCAACGGCTTGGTTAGAAGTTGTGCTTGCTTTTGTAAGCGGTAAGTCAGTTTTACGTAATTGCGTAAATCGTCTTAGGCTCGTATTTGGTTACTAAAAGGTGTTAGGCTTTGTTTTAGGTACTGGTGGTCTCGGGAGTGATTTAGTGCTGAAAACGAACCAAGTGTGTACCCCTTACGCATAGAATCAATCATCAGCAAAAGCCAAAAAACTATTCTATGGACACTACATGGGCGTGTGCCTGACCATGTGGTTGGTTGTATGTGAGACACGGCCGTGTAGTCGATGAAGGAATGGCCATACGCAAGACATGGCCGTGTGGTGATTTGGGTGTTATCGTGTGGGCCACACGGGATAGGCCAAGTTGGGCGTATGGGCCACACAGGTGTGTGTGCCTATATGAGGATGCCACATGGGCGTGTGGGTATTGGGCAAGGCCGTGTGGGCTACACGGGCAAGGCCAATCTGGGCATGTGGGCTCAAAATTCTAAAATTTTTCCTAGGGTTGCACGGGTTGTTCTGATCCACTGTGGGCCTACCGTAGGGCTGGTAAGGGCTAACCAAACCCTATTTCGTATGTTATGATATCCTGATAGACTGATCTGAGTAGAATACGAAATGTATGCATGTTATCTCTATATAAGCATGTTGAGCATGTCAAATCTGTTATTTTTGTATCTGTTTTCTGTATCTATTTTAGGGTGGGATTTACATATGAAAAGGAAGTATTTTGTGTGGCGATCATCGCCTATCATCTGGCAGCTTGGCTGTACGCTATCTGATATGTGTCGCATCAACACTATATGGTGTGTAGGGATGGGTAGGTGTTTTTAACTCCACATGGAGTGATGTGATGGATGGAGATGGTGTGTAGAGGATGGGGCTAGGACTCATTGTATCTGTTCTGTATATTCGCATATCTGTTTCTGTTATCTGTATCTGAAATGGACATAAGTCTGAATTTGCATCTGACCGTACATGAGCTTATTATATGTTTTGCATGTCTATTTTTGTTAGGTTACACATTGAGTTTTCGTAAACTCACTTCTGTTTGTTTGTTTTGTACAGATAATCTACAGACTTAGGCGGATCGGTGCAACGGATTCTTACGGTGACCACTAGTCTATGAACTGATTTTAATTATAGGTTTTGTTATTTAAGGCTATTTCTGAGAGTTTTGTATTAATTGGACTCTCCGGACTGTTGATTTAAATTTTGGGGATTTGGATTTTTCGTTTAATATTTTATTGGGACGACTAGCTAAAAACACGATTTTTACTAAAATAAAGATTTTCTAAACTTACGAATGGGATTTTAAGAAAATAACATTTACTATAACATCCACCGAAAAATTTTGTTTTGGCAAATAAGGCAATTAATTAATGTTCTCAACAATGGATATAAACAAATATGAGTTGTCTAAACTGAAACTATTTAACATAACCGTTTTTATCTAGGTCGGGTTTGGGGTGTTACAAAAAGAAAATATCGTAAGAAATCTTCTCATTTTTGGTCCTCAATAGGTTACTAACTTATTTCTGACTTCTGTTGTCTGTGCAGGGTCAAATAAGAATGATGAGATTGTTCAACAAAAGGTTAATTCCATGCTAAAGAGTGTTGAAGGGAGTGTCCACATCCCTTCCAACTCCAATGAAACAAGCTAGCAAGAAAAGGAAATGAGCCCATTTCGAGGCACCTGTTGAGGTTAATCCTTAAGATGATGCGAATGATAACACATTTATCCTTTCGTTTACCATAACCTCTAGCTTGACTGTAAATCTTGTTATGGGTGGCTCCCCTATTCAGGTTGCTATTTTTTCGAACGAGAACCCTTCCGTTGAAGCGGGCTTCCCTTTGTTTCTTATTGTTGTAGTTTCTTCCAATATTGCTACAACTCTAGATAAATTTCTCAAGTTTAAAAGCCTTGTTTTACCCTGTTTTCACT
Source organism: Gossypium anomalum (assembly GCA_025698475.1). Lineage (NCBI taxonomy): Eukaryota > Viridiplantae > Streptophyta > Magnoliopsida > Malvales > Malvaceae > Gossypium > Gossypium anomalum. The sequence continues at coordinate 13,948,341 of CM046956.1, forward strand.
AATTAATGCTTGATACTTGTGCAAGTTTTATGGATCTTATAATGACTATGAATTTGGCATGTGAATGAGTGGCCCAAGAATTGTCATCCCTTTAGGCAACCCGAAACAAAGCGGAAGGTTCTGCAAATTCCTCGAATGAAAAGAAAAAAACTTTTGGTTTCTTTAGCGTGGTTGGTTGTAATGCTCATATCTAAGTTTGCCTACCCCTTAGATGGATTATTGGCTATTGATAGCCTTGAAATTTCTTGAGAGGCAATCATCGCAAAAGGTTGGTCTGACGAGATGCTAAGGTAGAGGTATGGACACAATTGTTCTTAACCTTATCCCTTTTTGAAAACTTATACACCATATCATAGATATGAGAGAGCTTGCTTGGTGTATTCCAGATGATGATACCTCATATGTTGGTGGGTGGTTCCAATAATGAAGGCTTGAATGACTCATTCATCTATAGCCCATTTTATGACCGTAGTGGAAGCATTGAATTATTGCACATAATTATGAAGGGATTCCTTTGCTCATTAGTGGATGGTCATCAAATAATTCGGGGATTGCTAGAGTGTTATGTTGGCCAGAAAATGACTTATGAACTGTTTGGACAGTTGCTCAAAAGAGTGAACGGACCATCAGGGCAACAACAGGTACCATCGTCGAGCTGCCTACGAAAGGGTCATAGAGAAGCCCTACACTGAACTCCATCAAGTACTCATAGTATATTAATGTGATTGTTATACTGACCCAAATGGTCTTCCGGATCTCCTAACTTGTTATACACAAATTTTGGAAACTTGAAGGATGTTGAGATGTGGTTATTTAGAACCTTGAGTGCCAATTGCTCATTGAAGTAGTTTCAAACAGATTCATCTACTTTTACCTCTTTTACTTCTTGCATTAATTCTGCTCTGAAGGTTCTAAGTTGTTCTTCCACGGAGATATTGTTATTACCCTAGGAATGTTGGGATATTGCTGGAAGGTTGACATATTCCTAAAAATATGTTCCAAATTATTACACCTATGGTCCCATCGAAGTGGGAACTAAGCTTCCTCTTCCTTATGTTTCGAGTTTGCCTGTCTTGGGATTTTTCATGCAACTCTTAATACAATAATAAGCTAGTCATTCTAGGCGTTCTTTTGCTCAAGGACACACTGCTATTCTTTAAAACTACGCTCTTACTGTGAGAACTACTCTTCTAAATGTTGTAGCTTCTTCTGAGTTTTAGAGTCATGAGGTTGAGGACCTGAGGCTTGTACATGAGAACCTTGATCCAGTGGAATAGGAGTCATAGTTGGTGGAGATGGTGCGGTTGTGGGGTAGGTTATAGCCTATTGAAAATATTGGGTTATCTGGTCAAAAGGCCTAGGGATGGATAGGTCACACGATTTATTGATGCTCTATGATAACTGGTGGAATTGGAGTAATTTGACAAGTAACGGTTGTTGGTGCAGAGGAAGCAACTGGGTTGGAGACATAATGATCTTTCAAAGCTTTTACCAGTTGTTCTAAGGTAAGGAGAAGGACGTTCGCGTACTGCAAAAGGGTTCCTGCAAGGCCGAGAGAAAAATGAGGAATTTGAGTGGAGTTTAGGCCCATGGAAACTCCTAAAATAGGTGGAATGAGAGTGCCAGATGGAGTGGAGAAGTTGATTTAGTCAGCTAGGTCACTGATTTGGTTGGCTGGGTCAACGAGGGTGCCATTTTGGGATTGTGAAGCCATAAAGTCTACACTTATCGCACCAATTGTTGATTCAGTGATATAATAAGGAGAAAGCAAAAAAGAGAGAATGGTGATAGTTATGAAGGTCGATTCACCTAGTTGGGACAGAGAGTTGAAGATTATAAATAGTGAAAATGAGGAGAGTATAAAGGCTAAGAGCTAAAGGTAAGTTAGCAGAATATAGGCTTGGTATCTTAGAGAGTCAATCATTTCTTCAACGTTCCTAGAGGTATTTATAAGCGAAGGTCCCATGTAAGATGATGTTAATGTGTTGAACTTGCCATCTAGCCATCATTATAGAAAACGTGAGTAGGTGGGTGTCTTCAATGGGACAAGGATGTCGATAATGGAACATGTCTTGTCATTCATTCTGGCTTGATGATATAGACAGTTAAGCCTACGTAGTGTTTGGTGACCAACAATTTCATGTTTCTGATGAAAGCTTAGGTACTTAGATGTAAGATGGTTCATGCTTGTCCGGATGGTCATTCTGAGTGGGAAGCTTAAAGAGGACCTTCTAATTTATTAGCAATTGGCTTATTGTTTAGGTGTCCTTTTGGTCTACCACATGTCCTCATGCAAATGTGAATATAACAACCTCGATTATTTTCAATGATTTATCTTTCAATGCTAATGGGAATATATCAATATATATATATATATATATAAATACTATAAAAATAAAAAATAGAAAGGAAAATAGAAAAGAAACAAAAAAAGAAAGAGAGAAAGCTCCATTTCTATCTATCCCTATCAGAGGAGTTTTTTTTCTCCTTTGACTAAAGGCAAAAATGGGTGTTTGGTTATAGGGTTTAGAAAGTTATATTGTTAAAAACCCTGATATGTACTTATTTTGGATTTAATTTTTTTCTTTTTCAAAGGGATAGTTGAGGTTCATTAATGTATATATTATTTTAGGTTAAAATATACCTATAATCTTTGTACTTTTTAAAAATTAGGAATTTAGCCTTTGTATTTGTATTTTTAGGAATTTAGGAATTAAGTCTAACTGTTAATTTTTTTTATTATATAGCTATCAAGTGAGTAGTTTTTTGTTTTATTTTAAAATGTTATAGCAACAAATTTAATAAAAATAATTTAACGGTTGGACTTAAATTTTAAAATCTAAAAGATAAAAGGACTAAATTTCTAGAAATATAAATACAGAATTAAATTCCTAATTTTTAAAAAGTAAAAAAACTATAGATATATTTTAACCATCTTTTTAAGTCTTTAGGATTTTAAAAGAAAAAAAGAAATGACCCTACCATTTTGAATTTGTTTTTGGATTTTTAGATTTAAAATTTTAAATCTATTGATCAAATTTTTAATTTTGGGGAAAAGTTAAAAAATGTAAAATTTTTATTTAAAAGTGAGGTTAAAAAAACTATATTTAATTATTAACATTCGAAAGAGACTAAAATTATAATTGCACCATTTAACTAAATGCCTAGTTATTTCCTTTTAGGTTTAGAACCTTAGCAAATGCTTCTTCTTCTTTTTTCTCTTTTTTTTTCATAATAACAAGAAAAACTAAATCAAATCATCCTTTAAATGAAAACTAAGTCAGAAAGGGTTAATCATGTTTTGGAAAATAAAAATAAAACACTGATTCAATGATTAAAAAAAAAAAAAACCCACAAGATGTGACTTGAGAAAATTTCATGTCTCTCAAAGGATAGTAATGTAGATAATGTTTTGATTTCAATCAATACCCAAATGGTCACCTTCCTCAATGTCAATGAATATAATAAGTTTCCTTCAAAGGGTTTTATAAATGAAATAAGCCTTTTGTGAGGTCATATTGCTTGCATAGCGACATTGCCCAAAGGCTCAGCTTCCCCTTGCACTGGCTTCAACATTTTGATGGTATTTCATATATCAAACCTTTTAGTGTCTATTTCATATATCAAACCTTTTAGTGTCAGTGGGAAACTAATTGAAATGATTTTAGTTGTGGGACAAATGAAATTTCACATTCAAGTGTGTTGTAGTTTACAAATTTATTAAAAGTTTCCTTAAACTTGCTTCAGTTTATTCATAGGGTGATGGTTGGTTTTTTTCCCTGCTCTCCCCTTTAAGTTCTTCCTTGTTGTAAGGAACAAGTTAATTCCTGTTTTCAGCTTCCATATCTTTTAGGTCTCAAAGCAATTATGAACATAATATTTGCATCCAAATTTAGAAGAAACCAACTTTCACTCTCTTATCAAAGATCACTTAAATTTAGGGAACAAAATTTTTTATACAAGATTTGTTGATGGGGTTGAAAACAGCTCACACAGAAATCAAGTGATTTGTAAGAGAAATGGAAAATTCTTTCATCAATTTTGTGGAATGTTGGATATAAAATGGTGCATTGGACTGATCTGATGAATGGAAAGAGTTCTTATAATGTTAATTTCTTGAGTATGTCATGGAGAAGAATATATAATTGAGTCATAGTAAGTTTCTTGCACATGTATTCAGATGTGATCGGAGAGCTTTCTATTTTGTATGAAGCCATTAGATAAGTCCAACGAGACTTGAGAGCAGTGTCTGACAAGGTGTTTCTATTACTGATGTGTTTCCTCGCTATAAGATGAACTATTTGTTATCTTTTTTTTTTTTTACTAATGTAATAGACATTAATAGTGGTGGAGTCAGAAAATTCTTTTTGGGGACCGAAATTAAATTTATATTTTTATGATTGTAAAAATGTAATTTTATCATTTTAATAGTCTATATCTTTATAATTTTTAAAAGGTTAAATCAAATTTTTATCATTTTTTGAGGGGCAAACTGTAATTTTACCATTACTAATTTAAATTTTTATAAATTATAAAAGGCCTAAATTGTATTTTAAGGGGGCCATGGCCTCCTAAGTCTCTTAGTGGATTCGCCACTGGACATGAACAAGGTAATCATATATAATAAAAAAGGAAATTGAATCTAAAAATTAATTTTTATAAATTTATATTTAAGCTCGACTAATTTAATTCACAAAAAATCTTGGATAATATTCAAATTCAAAAATTCGAAACTCCTTAAATCCGAAATGTGTGTTTACTTATTACTTAGGCACTTAAACTCCTCCGGTCATTGATAAAAAATAAAATTAAAAATGACACAAGACTTGAAACCCAAAATTGTCAAACTGAATAAGACTGAATGATAATGAATAATGTGGTTAAGTATTTGAATGCATTTGCATATTATAATTTGAAAGCTTGGAACATATCACTGCCTAACCATAGTTTATTGTCAGTGACAAAGGCTTACATATACTATGCAGAAAAAGCACCCAGAATGTTCTAAAATTTGTCTAATTTATACTTTGTTTTCCCTATAAATTTATTTGGAAACCATGGGATGCATGTGCACTTGACAAGGCTCAAGGTTATAAAAGTCAAAGACAAGTAGAAAAAAAAAAAGAGCATCCAACAGTAATTCAAAGGGCCAAAAGGGGTGTGTGTAGTAATTGTCAAACCAAACCAAGTCTTTTTTAAGTTATCTTGTGATATGGTTTCAAGAAAGAGTCAAGACTTGCTGACATTTCAATAAAGAAGATATATATACATATACATACATACATGTGTATATTAAGCAATGACTAATTTGCTAACTATTATGGCATCCCCAGGTGAAATATATATACATTTCAATAAAGATTGACAATATTTTGAGTTCTTTTGATACCTTGAAAGAGGATCAAAGAACAAAACAAAATGTTTGAGCTTTTTCTCTAACCCTTTTGGTATTGGTTTGCATAATACCTCACCACCCCACCATCAAAAAGTTCTTCAACCACCTATGCTAATGGGGTATTAAGGGCTAATAAAAGGTGTTTGTTTTATATAATGTTTTGTGCCTATGCTAATGGGAATATATCAATAAATATAGAGATGTATATGCAAATAAAAAGAGAGAGAAGAAATTATACTCAAATTGGTGTCATCTATCTCTATCACCCTTAAAAAGAGAGAAAGAAAACAAAAAAGAAAGAGAGAAAGCTCCATTTCTATCCCTATCATGGAGACTTTTTTTTTTTTTTTTCTTTTTACCCCTTTGATGACAAAAGGCAAAAAGGGGTGTTTGGTTAGAGGGTTTAGTAAGCAAACCCTAATCTTTGCTTATTTGGATTTAGATTTTTCCTTCTCCAAAAGGATAGTTGAGGATCATTGAATATATCATACCTTTGAAGCCATTAAGATTTAAAAAGAAATGGCCCCACCATATTGATTTTGCCTTTTGGTTTTCTACCATTTTGGGTTTGCAAAAGGGATCTTTAGTTTGAATAATATAGCACAAGACTTTGGAAAGTGCATGGTATTAGGGGACCCATAATAATAAATAAAATAGTTTGTACCAAAAAATTAAAAATAAAAGGATAGTGGTTTTATCTCTCTTCTTTCTTTAGTGGGGTATTTTTTTTTGTTTATCTTAAAATAAGAATTCCCCTAAATTCTTACCCATTATTTTCACCTTTGATTTCTTTAGTTTTATGCAGATTCAAACAATTTGACTGAAATTAAAGAAGTTTGTGTTAAAAGATTTTAAATTAAATTATTATTTTTAGAGAGATAAAAAATTGTACTTCCTTATATTTAAGTATAATTTTTAAAAAATATATATAATTAATTATAATTAAATTATATCAAAATTTCATAAAAACATCCTACTAAACACCTAATTGATAACATATAGAGGACTACTGATTTATTTGATGTTTAGCTATCATTGCTATTATTCTTTCCCTCCAAATACAACCTTCTATAATTAGTTATTTATTTTTCTTTCATATATGTTTTAAAGAAATTCTAACTTCAATTATATATGTAATATGTTATAAGTTGAGTTCTGGATTATTTATGATGGACTTTGATTAGCTTGGGAGGTTAAATGGGTAAATGTTATTATTGAGATAGATTGTGCTATAGTTATCAAAGGCGTTCATGGAGATTTTAGAGGACATTCAAACAGAGATTTGATTTTACAAAGCCAAGAATTGTGCAATCATAAGTGGAGAGTTCTCATGAAGCAAGTACCTAGAGAGGTGAATTTTGCTGCGAACACTTTAGCTGATCTGATGAAAGGTTTTCCAATTGGCGTCAGAGTTCTTTATGTTGCCCCTCTTTTGGTTGATGATCAGATACGGATGGGCAGACGCTTTCTACTATCCAACTCTAATCTTATTATTAACTCGTAATTGATGCCTTTTATATTTTATTATAAAAAATTAAAAATAAATTCTAAACTCTCTAATTCCATCTAACAATTGACTCCTTCAAAGGATAAATTTGATAATTAAAAACTAGTTTTGATTCAACCAAAAGAATGTTATATATAAATAATAAATTTGCTAGTATGCAAATATGTCATAATTAAGATATATCAACAAACATACCATGTCACAATTGCTTAAGATTATGAAAGTTAGGTCATATAGCTTCAAGAATCCAAAATGAACCAAAATCTTTTAATTTTATGCTTAATCTCATAATTCTATTGTTTTTTAGTACCAATTATTTTGGAATAGATTTCAAAACTACACATTTATTTTAGTTTTAATGTGTAATTTTATACAAAAGTTTTAATTTTGTATAGTTTTATATATAAAATTTTTTATTTGATCTAATTCTCATTGACTATTAACACAATTATTTATATAGCATTATTTTATGTTTATATATTACATACGTAAATAATAATTTTTTATCTAATATAAAAATAAATTGATGTATTTATTTCTTTAAATATGTATAATTGAATCAAAATTAAAGTTTCATGTATATATTTGAACCAAAATCAAAGGTTCATATGTATAATTACACCAAATCAAAGTTCTTGTATGATTTTGAGATTAATCTTAATTATTTTCAATGATGTATATTTCATTATTCGGTATTGAATGCAATGCATTGAGTGCAAACTATAAATATACGGAAGCATGCGTGGATTTTTCAATATGGAACTTGTGGTTTTTATATTTCGAATCAACACTACGTTTTTAAAGAGAGATAACTCTTTCTTTTCTAAAAACGGGATGCTAGAAATATTAGCTACTTGAGTATTTAGACATATATTACTCATACTTTATTTAATAACTGAACCCTGATTAACTTTAATGGTATTAAATCACTTGCAATTTGAGCTAACATTTTATGATAGTAAATAACATGTAATTATTCTCATTTTACTAAAATGTAAGTATTGTTAGTATATGTATGTGAGTTCATATACTCATCAAAATCCAAAAAATAAAGGGATTGAAAATACTATCACATGCAAGTATTTCAAATCTCCTTTTCGAGATATGACATAATATTTCGTGTCACAACGAAACTAAATCTTTTGTAGTTAAATTTGTATTTCATATCTATTACAGTAATATGCAATGATTCATTAAATAAAACAATATTATAAAAAATAAATAAATTATTATAATATCAAAACCCACAAAATTTGAATTGTGAAAAAAAATTAATTTCATTTTCAAATGAACAAAAATAATCGTATTTGTCCAATGCTAAAATAAAAATAAAAATTATCCCTATAAACAATATAACAAAAATTTCGTTCAAATTTAAATAAAATTCAATTCATATAATTTTTTTTTTTTACTTTTACTGAATTACTGTCACGTAGATATATCTTTCATCATAATTGAATTATTATTAATAAAAAATATTTAAACCTTACGAGTTTAACGAAAAATCCACTAATCGCCTAAGGTTTATTTAATAAATAAATTTTAAATAAAATTATATCTTTACCTTTAATTAATTATTACCTTATTTATATTTTGCTTTATAGTCAATAAATTTTAATAAAAAACAATAAAAATCAAAACCACATAGTAAGATTCAAATATATTATCTTAAAAATCTCACGGTATTAACCTTGCGATTAAATCAAAACCATTAACTTTGAGATGAATTCATTTTTTGTTTGTTACTTCCTTCCTTTATTGATTTTACATTTACATTTTATTAAATTTCTTTTTGATTAAAATATTTTAATTAATTTAATATATTTATCTTGAAATTAATATGTAACTGAATTAAATATAAATATAAAACATTTAATTTTAATTGAAGCCAAACATAATTTGTATGAAAGAAGTTAAAGGGCCATAAAAGAATTGATGGTTAGAAAGTCAAAGTTGTACATGTTTACAGAGAAGGGAGTAAGGCTCGTTTTCTCAAGATCTGTATAGTCACTAGATGAAATAATCTGAATCCTACATTATAATTTACAGGGTTTTGATATGCATAAATTGATTGTGATTTAAGTATATAAAAATAATAATAATGAAAGTATAATTATTTTTATTTAAAATTTACTAGGCAGCCCTGCTCCCCAGACCTAAACAAATTTGCTATGATGAAGATATGCCCAAATTCAAATAAGTGAGTTTTGAATTATTAGAATGAAAATATTAAAAGTTGGTAGGATTTGAGTTTTCATTTGTTTTGGTCCAACATTTAACTAACCTCTTCTTTTGCAAGATGAATGAGAAAGTAAAATGTTTTGTTTGATGGCTGTAGATATGGCCAAATTTGTAGCATAAAAAAGTTAGAAATAGTAAAGCAAAGATATAACATAGTGTATCAAGTTAAAAGGTACAATGAATTATACAGAACCAGCCATATTTATTTGCCCACCAACTTTGACAAATAGTTTTCAATTCGCCATTTCAATTTCATATTGCATGCAGATTTATTATTTGAAATACCCATGGTGATTTTTTTTTTTTTAATTTCTTGTGTATAAGATCTCAAATCTTAAGAAAATGTGAAAAAATAAATTAACTTCCTAAATTAAATTCCTATTCAATTAATTTTTTTATAGTTAATTAAAATAATTAATTGAGCCCTTTAGTTAATTGTTTTCGTCATTAATTATGTTGACCGTAAAAATAAATTGATAAACTAATCAGATGATGATATATGACAGCTTCTCGTTTGATTTAATATTTTCTCATAACATATTAAAAATTATTAAAAAGAATAAAAAACTATAAAAATATTTTTTTAAAAAAATTGATATAAACTTAAAAATTATAAAAAATTTCTAATAAATTATAAAAAATTATCAAATTAATAAAAACATATTTTAAATATTAAAATTTTATAAAATAAAGAGAAATGGAGAGAATAAAAAACAACGAAAATATGAAAGCAATAGAAGATGTACTTTATTGAGACATAAGAAGTATAAAAGAAGTAGAGATCTAATTCTAATAACTATTAGAATTTAAAGTATACCAAAACTTTATCTTGATCATGATGGACATCCACTTAATAAGATATTCATAACACTCCCCCTTGGATGTCCATTGGTAGATAGTGTGCCTCGTTAAAACCTTATTAGGAAAAACCCTGTGGGATAAAAACCTAATGAAGGAAAAAGAGTACATGATCTATAATACACATAATATGCTGCCTCATTAAAAACCTTACTAAGAAAACCCAATGGGACAAAACCTCGATTAAGGGAAAAATAGTGCAACGCGTATTTACTCCCCCTCATTAAAACATTACATATTTTCTCACATTCTACGTATTCAATCTTGAATATTATTTTTTCAAATGACTATTTGAATGTATTTGATAAGCATTTATAGTAATATTCTTTTAAAAGTCATGAGAGAGGGAAATTTGGGGAAAATATATTTTGATCTCTTTAAGAGATTTAACAATAATTATAACAAACTTTAATCATGATTCTTTTAACGCAAATAGGTATTTCAGATAATTTTATAATCCTCCTTCAACTACTATTCACTAAGTCAAATTTACCACATATGTTCAAATTATTTTAATTCATATAAATGAACAATTTCTCGAGAATTTCAATATGCGTCTAGCATCCTAAATCCTTCAAGGATTTTAATATAAAATTTACTATATAGTGATTCATAAAAGGTTGTAACAATAACCATTAAAAGCAAGTTAAGTCTTCTATGAATTGTCAATTTAATAGTATATCTAAAAGTTATTGCATATACCACAAAAGAATATTATATTTTTTCATAATCAAAGTCAGGACTTAACGGAAAACTTCATATTTTTATTCCGCTTTTGCAAAACTACTTCAATTGCACCCTCACTAACTTTATACCTTTAGATATTTAGACTACTGGTCCAAAAACTCCACGAATTTAATTGTACTTGAGTTGCATCTTTTTATTTTGATCAATTTATTCCATATCTATATTTCTCAATAGATTTATTCAAAATCTTCCTTTTATTTCATTATTTCAATAATAATATTGCATGAAAAATTATTGTCGATCACTTTTATTATTCGATTCCACATTTTTTCGAATTAACATAACTTATCGAGATATCTTATTTTCATTATTTTAAAATTCAGTTTTAGGTACCTGAATCTTTTATGGAGTTTTACTTATTAGTTATGTTTTAGGTTTCTTCTAGAGCACTCGCCTCCACTATACGACCATCTAGAAGAATTTTCATTTTTGGAACCGATCAATCTATTATTTATTCTAACTGATTGTCCTACTGGAACTTTAATTCAAATTAAAATTTTAGATGGTATATAACACTTAGTTATTCTCATTAAGCTTGTAAATATATCTAACAGTTAACTTTAATGAGTTATCCTTATTGAACTTCTAGTTCAAATTACTCTCCCCCTAACTTATTACAAGTTATAATTTCTCTCCCCCGAATGTTGAGAAAACTATCAAATATTGGAATAGTATTTGTTTGTTTTAGTACCAAATAAGATAAATACTTTCTATATATAATGAAAGAATTTATTACTATATTCTCATATCATTCCTCAAAGAATATTAACAGAAACAAAATATTTAGGCATATGCCACATATGTGGCCAATAACCTTTCATATCACATTGATAACATAAGTTATCTTTACCCTATGAAGAGCTATTTTGAGAACTCTCATTATCCTTTTATTTATTACTATGTTCCCACTTTTAGTGGTCCATGATTATATCTTTTATTTTCTTATGTTTACATTCACTTCAGGGAATGCAATAAATCTAGTAGGATAGACTTCTAAACGCCTCCATTAATTCTTTATTTCATAATCACCATCGCAAAACATGTTGGATTTCAAATCAAAATTTATCTATTCATGTTGTTATGATTAGTCTCCAATCACATACTTAATTACAACAACAATCACGATATCTATATTTTCATTTTTCATAATTGTAATGTATTGCTACATTCACTTCAGGGAATGAAGCAAAACTAGTGGGAAGAATTTCATAGTTTTTCATTTGGTAACTTGTTATTTTACTTAGCCACTAGAAGGTATGAGATCATTTGAAAATACTGTTAAAGTCATTTTCACAATATTGCTACTGCAGGAGCACATTAGATATTTCAATCATATAGTGTAATGTATTCCTTCGGGGAATATATTTAATACAAATACATGAGTATCTCATGTTATTTATATATTTATGGTTTTAATGTAAAACATATGAATGTTTTATTCAACATATATCTTCTTGATCTGAAAATTAATATTATATTTTACAAAACTTTGCATCACAAGGAGCTAAAATATAAGCTCTTAAAAAGCTTTTTACAGTTTGATGCAATATTAGCTCTTCAGGAGCATATAATTATTTTATTGTATAATCTTAACGAATGCTTAATTTAAATAAAACTTTATTTATTCATATAAAAATAAAATAAATATGTATAAATAAAACATATATTAATCGTAACAAATAATAAATTCATGCTACTAATAAATCATTGTGGTTAGATAATATATATATATATATATATATATATATATATCATACCACGACAGAATACAAAATATTATAATGTCAAATTAAAATAACTTTACAACTATAAAAGTTTAAACATAAACATTTTCTAACCTCCACTTCTTATGACATAATTTCATCTCAAATTTTATAATCATATGAAATTATTACAAACAATGTGAATATCCCAAAGTTCATAACAAGTAAGTATTTTTACTCACATTCCGCAATAATTATATATCTTAATCAAAATTAAAGTTAAACCAATCAATTCTATTAAAAGTAAAAAAATATTTATCTCCACATAAAAATCTCAATAACTAAATGTGTGAATGGTTTTATAAATTCAGAGAGATACGAATAGTGAATTATATAAATTGAACTTTTTAATAGAAATCAAATCAAATTTCAAAAGAAGTTGATTAGATTGACTTAAGTTACCATGGATGAGAACTAGTGATTATAAATATCCTTTGTAGTGAAGAAAAAAAGATCATCTCCAAGCAAATCTCAAAAAGCAAACTTTGAGAGTCATCTTACTTCTCGATTTCATATAGATAACAATATCAAATCTTTCACCATCCTTAAGAACAAAAAGTAAAATAAGTTAATCAAAATAATGATAACGTATAATAAGAGAAGAATAAAGAATAATAATCAGATATGAAACATTAAATAAAAGAAACTTCCTATAAAAATTTTGCATCTTGCCTTCAAAGATATTGAAAATCATGAAGGATAAATTTGATCGATGAACTATCACTTTGAGCAAAATCATGCTGATAACGTGTTATAAAATAAAAAGAAATTAAGAGAATAAAGAATAAAGAAAATATGAAAGCAATAAATGATGTACTTTATTGATCAAAAGGGATGGCTACAATGCTTCATCGTCTCTATTTATAGGCATAAGAAGTATAAAAGATGTAGAAATCTAATTCTAATCTATTAGAATTTAAAGTATACCAAAATTTTATCTTGATCATGATGGACATCCACTTAATAAGATATTCATGACAATAAAAACATATTGAAATTCTTAAAAACTTATAAAAATCATATAAAATTATTAAAAATAATAAAATTGATATAAACTTATAAAAATTATAAAAAAATATAAAAACTTGAATTGGACAGGAGTAGTCGGTCGGGCCGATTAGACCGAAATCATCAAGGGTATTGGTCTGGGGAAACCCATCAAATTAGTTGACCTGGGAATTGAGCGGTTGAACCAAATTTTTTTAAATTTTTTTTTATCAAATCAAAATTTCATTATTCAACTATTAGAATATGTCATAATGAAATATTCTAATCATGATTTTCAGAACTGGATCGATGGTCGAATTGATCAGGACACCGGTTTGCCAGTTCGACTAGTCCATCCAATTCAATTAAATAAAACATTAAAAAATTTTAAAAAATTGGTTTAGTTGCTTTGTTCCCAGGTCAATCAGTCTAATGGCTTTCTTTAGACAACCTTTGTCGATTTTGGTCTAACCAGTCCGATCAATTAATCTGGTCCAATTCAAGTTTTTATGATTTTTTTTATAATTTTTATAAGTTTATATCAATTTTAATTTTTTTTATAAGTTTTTAAGAATTTTAATACATTTTTATAAAATTTTAAATATGTTTTATTAATTTTATAAAATTTCTAAGTTTTTATCATTTTATTATATTTTAATAAGTTTATTATTTTTAAAATATTTTTAATTTTTATACTTTTTTCTGATTTTTATAAATTTTTTTATAACTTTTACGAAAAAAGTATTAGATTAAATCAAAAGTTGCTACATATCATCATCTGGTCCATCAATTTATTTTAACAATCAACGTGGTCAATGCTGGAAACCAAAAGGGCTTAATTGATTATTTTAGTTAACAATAGAGATTTAATTAAGTGCGAATTTAATGTAAGGGCTTAGTTTATCTTTTTGCATTTTTAAGGTTTTTTTTTTTTTTTTTTACGAATATGTCATATAAAAAACTTACTTCTCAATCAAAATAATTCCAGATGTAATGGACTCTAGATTTAGGATATGTCTGCACAACACAAAGTAATTAAATGAAAGTATAATTACTAGGGTAGTAATTACACTCTCTTGTAATTACAAAGAATTGTAATTCTTTAAATGTGGTTGACTAACACAGTATAATTACATCATAATTCTCAATGTCATGTTTGGTATTACAAATTGTAATTACACATATTTATATTTTTCAAAATATTAATTACTAAAAAATTATTAGTATGATAAAATAATCATATGTATTATGTTAGTCTAAAAATCAATTAGTAATACGGTTTTTGATAAAAAGAACAAGAAAAATAAACATTGTATCTCCTTCAATGTATGGATCATCTCAATTCCACCTATGATTGAAGCTATGAAATATTCAACATGCTACTATGATCCTAACTTGTTTTCTATGTTATACTAAGGTCGTGTTGTTAATATGAGAATTAGTTTTTTAGAACAATAAATGCCTTTTCAACCACATTTTGAAACCTTGAATATTTCAAATTAAAAAGTTTGTGAGCTATCTATGATGTCACTGTCTAGCACCATTTTCTCAAATGATATCATAGCTCACAATACGGTTCAAGAAAATCTCTTATATTTGCATAATTAGCTTCAACCTTATATTTGGGTTCACATTACAAATAATCTGTAGCTTTAATTATGAAAAAATTATATAAACTTAATTTGAAAAGAAAAATTTATACTAAATTAAATCTATTTTTATAATATGTAAATAAAGTAAAAAATAATATAAATTTTATAATATACAACCTTTATAAATAATGTTTTATAAATTGTCTAAAAATTTTCATAGCACTTCTTATAAATAATATAATTTTTTGTCATAGAAATTTATTTTTTTGTAAATAAGTTATAATAAAAAAATTATAACATTTTCTTATGAGTAAGTATATTATTTTTATAACATATAGCACAGACTGTAAATAAGTTATGTTCATGCTTCTTGACCATAATTTTTATAAATAAATATATTAAAACACTTTTATAACATATAGATTTTTTCTCGTAACTTTAGAATTTCTTTAAGATTTAAAAATATAAATTTTTTTGTTATAACTTCATAAAATACACAAATTATTTTTATAATATAATTTTTTATGATTTATAATATAAGAATTTTTTTCATAACCATCCCAAACATTAGCGCATGCTTCTGCCTATAATATAATTTTAAAATTAAATTTACCTGTAATTACTTATGTAATTACTCCAATTCTCATATTTTTCTAAGAATTAAAAAATATAATTGGAGTACTCTAATTATGTCTAATTCTACCCATTATAGTTACTCAAGTTGTATAATTATAAATAATTAGAGGGTTTTAATTTAAAATCCAAAGTAGAAATGACAAAGCTTTGAAGCGTTAAACAGGAGGAGAAAAGAGAGAGAAAAGAAAGTGAAGGTAATGATGTCCCTACAAATACCATAAGCGCATATAGAAGGGTTGTGATTGGTGAGAACATGGGCATGGCATTGTCGTGGGCCGGTGCTTGTCCCACTCCAAACCCTTCTCTACTCTCATTCATCATTACTACTTTTTTCTTTTACTGTCGGTTTGATGCAAAATACAGCTTTGGTGCTATTTTAACTCAAATTTAACTATAATTTATTTCATGAAAATAGTTTATGGTTTTGTTTTTGTTTGATCATGATCGGCTAATGCATGGTGGAGAACCCATAATACTCAAGATTTCACCACCTTAAATCTGCAGTTTTTTCTTAATAAGTGAATTTCAATAATAAAATAAAATTTGAATACTAAACACAATTAGTACGATTCAAACTGAAATCACATTTAAGATAATAAAAACTTTTAACTATTAAACTATTACATGAGATTTTTAAATTTAAATTTTTAAATATAAAAAATTGTTGTGCAAAACAAATATCAAATGATGGCTTCTTTTAATGATCACAAAATGAGTTTATTTATAATGAAAGGAAATGTTTTAAAAGGGGAAAAATTGATTCCGTAATTATTACATAATCAAAAACATGAAAACCCAAATATTCAAAGTGCCTTTTTATTTTATTTAATTTTTCTGATAAATATACAGCTGAAGTTGAGATAATAATTAACAGCAGTAACAAGAAATAATAATGTAACAATAAAATTTCCCATGCTTTTGTGATCATTAAAGATAGATATAAAGCAAATAAAAGAAAAAAAAAGGCCACAACTTTAAACTGTAACACACACACGCACAATCTCTGTTTGTCAACAAGTTTGACGCCCTGAAAATCCCTGTGTTCTTTCTCTGTAGTTTTGCTTTTCATTACAGCCAGAGTTTCCACTTGTTGTTGTTGGACAAAATCAGGAAAAAAAAAGCTCTCAGTTCTTAACAAATAATAAAAAATAAAACACCTCTATTTTGGGAACTGGGTTGTGTCCAAATCTTGAATAAGAGCCGTAGATTCCAACGAAAATATCAAATTTTCTGCTTTTATTTCTTGATTTTGGAGTTAAAAAAGCCAGAGCCGAAGGTGAATGTAATTTATGTTTTCTTTTTCCTTTTTTCTTTTTGCTTTGAATTGTTGAAGTTAATATTTTAAAGAGCAAAGTTGGGAATTTTCATTGGGATTTTCTTTTTCCTGTTTTTACTCTTCCTTGGATTCCGGTGTTTTCTGAAGAAAAAGTTGGTTGCTTTATTGGAATCTGGGCTTAAACTGTTGATGGGTCTTCGGTTAATATTAAATCTCGGGGGAGGGGGTTGGAATTGGAACTAGCTCACTTAAGATTCTCAACTTTTCAGGTGTTCTTGGTTTCTGGGTATTGAAGGAATTCTCTGTTTTTCTTTTTAAAGCTAAAGAGTTCAGCTTTTGGGGTTGATGCCTTGTTGGTTTCTTGGCTTATATTGAAGAATTTTTGTGTTAAAAGTAAGGTCTAGTGAGGCTTTGAATTGGGGATTTATCTTTCAACTTCTGTTTTTGCTTCACTCTAGGGATGTTGTGGGTGATTTTAAGTTGCTAGCTTAAAAAAGAAAATCACATTTTTGAGCATTGGGGTACTGGATGTTGGGAAGTTGTTGGTTTCTTAATTGTAGGCTGTGTTACCTGTGTGAAAGTTCTTCCTTTTACTGTTCTTTTTCTTGCAAAATCATGCATGTGTATGCTTAGGGAAGGATTTAGTAATATAGAGGTTAATGATTTGGCTTTAATTTAAAATTTTCATACACTAGGGGCTTGAAGACTTGGGGTTTTAGGTTCTAATTAGGTTTCTGATTTGGAGATTGTTTCTTATTTTGGTTTCTACTTCTGAATTTTTGGGTGACTTGATATTCTAAAAGGTGTTGTTTTTGCTCTGCCAGGTTCATTTCCTTGGTGCTTTATCATGGATTCCCCACAGTCAGTTGTTTCACCATTCAAGAACTCTGTTGTAGCTGAGCCTGAGAAGCAGAAAACCGAGTTTTTCAGTAGGAACTCGGGTGGTTTGTTGTCAAACAGGTCCGAGGTTAACAAAAAGGAAGAGAATTCCATTGGTGTTCTTGAGGTTTATGTTCATCAGGCAAGAGATATCCATAACATCTGCATTTACCACAAGCAGGATGTGTATGCTAAGCTTTGTCTCACCTCTGACCCCGAAAGCACGGTTTCCACCAAGATCATCAATGGTGGTGGGAGGAACCCGGTGTTCAATGATAATCTACGCCTCAATGTTCGAACTGTTGATTCCTCCCTCAAAATCGAGATATTCATGATGAGTAGAGTGAGGAATTATCTTGAAGACCAGTTGTTGGGATTTGCATTGGTGCCACTGTCTGAAGTGCTCCTCAAGAATGGGAAGCTGGAGAAAGAATTCTCTCTTTCTTCAACTGATCTGTTCCATTCACCTGCTGGTTTTGTCCAGTTGTCTCTTGCATATGCTGGATTATCTCCTGAAGTAATCGCTATTCCTGCTATGCCTAGAGATGTGGCTGCTGATGAAACTGTGAAGGATTCGGAAACAAGTGAGTGTGAGTTGGAAAAGATTGAGTTCCCGGATCCCATAATCGCGAATGAGAACCAGATGATGGTTTCCGAGTATATCGGGATCCAATGTTCTAATTTGGACTCTGAAAGTTCCGAAAGTTTGGGCACCTCTGATGCTGAGAGTCAAATTAGTTCAGACATGGGTGCTCGTTTAATGGAGAGCTTCTCTACTGCTACAGTCAATTCCATACAAGCCCCCAAGCTCGATTCTCCTCCAAGCAGCGTGTCAACCAACGGGGTTTCATCTCCTTCAGCTGCTGCAAGCTCTGAGTCCTTCGATGGTCTGGCTGCTTCGAAGACTTCTACTCAGGAACACATTTCAGCCCCGAAAGAAAAAGCTGCGGATGTTGGAGATGTTGACAGCCATTCCTCAGGGGCACAAAGCGATTCCATTGTGAAACCTGTTGTTTCCGTTAAGATTGAGCCCGAGCAAAAGCTGGTGCAGCAAGACATAGTCGACATGTACATGAAAAGCATGCAGCAATTTACCGAGTCATTGGCTAAGATGAAACTGCCTCTGGACATCGACAGTGGACCGACCAAATCGGAGAATTCAAGTACCACTGATCAGAAAATACAGGCATCGAAAAGCACCGGCTCCCGAGTGTTCTACGGAAGCAGGGCTTTTTTCTAAGCTTCCTGATCCTCTGTTCAAAGGAAGACACACAGGTGACTTTAGAATTTTAGGGTGGAGACTAATACTACTAATAGTGAAATGTAATAATAATGTATCATGTAATGTGGTCTTTTCCTTTGTATGTCAACATGCTTTAGATGAGAGGAGGCAAAAATCATGACTTTGTACTGTTATTAGCTTTGTTCCATTGCAGTTCCTGTTAGTATATATGAACCTTTCCCTTTTTTCTATAACATCGTCTTCTTGCTGATTTCAACTTTCAAAATAATTGCAAAAAATCACATTCCAATCTTAACCACAGTGTAATTTATGCATGTAATCATATTCTCTGATAATTTGGTCCCACTTTCACATGGTGAACCATGCAAAATTTTGCTTTCTGCTGTTTGTAATACTAAGATTCAAGATATCATTGGACCTATATTCATATTTGCTTTTGCATATCCATCATAGAAAAGGCAATTGGCTAATATATCTTTTTACAGTGTCATAATCTTTTACCAATATTTGAAATTCAAAGCGAGAGCAAACCAGTGTTTATTTCAAAAGAATATAATTAAAGGATAACAAGATAGAAAATAAGTGATGATATTATTGCATGTAAAGGAGCAAAATCTAAATAGGTACTTCAATGATTTCATTTGCTCTGATGGTCATATGCCTTCTGCAGATCCATGCAATATGGCCATCATCCCTGTATCTCACCCTCCATAACCCGAATTTATCTGCAATATCCTTTCCTGTTGAGCACCTCCTGTCCCTTAAGAAGTCCACCACCCATTGTTGTGCTGATCTTAGGTCTTGTTGAATATCTCCTCTTCTGTTCTGGTTTCGGATTCCATTTATTCGTCCCATTGCTGCAGATCCAGCAGCTCCAGCAGCGACTGCTCCTGCTGCTCCATACATTACGGAAGAGTCAGCAAGATGGGCAACTTCCCTGCTCAAATCCGGTATCAGGTTTCCCATACCGGCTGCTAAATGTGCTCCGATTTTGAGAGCAAATGTGACCAGTTTCATGAACTTGGTCATGTATGGAGCTAAGCATTTTACAACAGTGTTATCAACGTGCATTACTTCACAGCCAACTTGATCTTCAACAACATGCATTTCTCTCCTGAATTCACATAACATGTGCAACCGAAGAGCAGTCATGCCGGAAATAACGGTGGTTACCAATCTCCTCGAGTAGTTTTCAGTTTTAACAAAATAGAACATGTTGGGAACTTTCCGTCCTTCGACGTGAACATTAAAGTTCACAAGGTAGTTCACTTTGCGGTGAAGCTCGATTAGAAGTCTGTGCTCATAATACCTCATTCCCTGTATCTCCTGTTTCAAATCTCTTATTTCTTGTTCGATGATCTTTAATCTCTGTAATACTGTTTCCACCCCCTTGGCTATCCCACTAAAAGAAGGATCAACTTTGCCACTTTCAACAGCACTGGATAATGAATTCTCTTCTTCATCAGGATTGTTTTCTGGTGGAACTTGCAGTTCCACAGCAAGGTTGTACAGGTCATGATATCTTCGGTGCAGTACTTCCCGGAAATCATCATCAGATAGGAGGTCTCGAGCTAAATCAAACCCAGCTCTAAGTACTAGTTTGCCTGAATCCGACACCGAATCCCAAGTGTGCTGATAATCATACATGGTTTCAGCTGGGACAGAGAGTAGTGCTTGTTTAAGTTGTTGAAGAGGCACATATTGGGATTTCCGGTACCTAGGAGGAACTAGGTTTTGCACACATTCTGGCCTCATAATATTTTCAATCAAAGTTACACCATGGCAAAGGCTTTGAATTGCTGGAACTATGAGCTGGTGGATAAGCCTGAGTGTTTCTGTAAGGTTCTTGGTGGAACAGGCAAGGATGTCAATGTAGTAACCCAACTGTCCTCCGAGCTCTACTCGGACATGGATACCATTGATGTTAATAGAAATGAGGTACTTCTCAAGGTTATAAGTAGCTCCATGCTGATTCTTCATTGCCATGATTCTGTTATGAAGGTGCACCTGTATTTGCAAGTATTAAAACTGAGTGAAAAATTAAGACTAGGACATGGTCATTAAAAAAAACCTTCCTTGATGATATATGTTCTCATGGTGTAAGCTATTTGAATATATTCACACTTGAAGGAAAACAAATCAGCATCTCTCTCTATATATATCTCTATATTCAAGTTCTGAAAAGCAACATGAAGCGATATGTGAAAGAGCGTGGAAAAAATCTTGCCTGTAAACGCGGAAAGAAGCCGGGTGTAAGGAACATATGGCTTGAATCATCACACTGAAGATGCCTCCCTGCATAAAGGCAATCAGCACCTCCTAATTGCCACTTCTGCGGTTTACCTCGGCCTTCTTCAAGAATGGAAGGAATCAACAGCAAAGAATTTGGATCAGATGGGTCTTGTTCATAGCATAGTTCAAGTTTCATCATCATTTTAATAAGGTCATTGGCCTCTAAATTCTCAAACACCTTTGAACCCATTCCTGGAATCTGACTCTGCAAACTTGCTCTTAGAATCTTCTCCAGTTCTTTCCTGCTGATGAATCCATTCTCTGCTGAGCTTTGCCTTCTAACCTCCAATTTTATCAGTTGACTCAGTACTTCACCACAAAACCACTCACAATCCAATATCAGGAAGCCTAATTCATCGAAATAGATCACCTCGCCAATATGATGGAGACAAGTAGCAACTGCCCTCCTTCGAGTTTCGATTTTCTCCTTATTATCACGTCGAGATCGAATCCTCAGAGGTGGAACTTTAACTTGGCATAGCTCAGCAAACTCTTTCCACTTCATAGCTGGCTTGTTATAGTTTTCTGATCTCCAATCTGATAAAATTTGTATAAGATCATTGCAAAGCTGATAAACCCGAGGAACTCTCTGGAGGACAGTTTTGCTTGTTTTTCGAATGTGATGAGTGAGTTTACTGACTGATGCAGACGATCTTGCATCGACAGTAAACACAGTTGGATAGAAATCAACATAGCCATTAAACTTGTCTCTCAATTTTTGTATTGAATTCACCGTGGCCTCCAAGTTCTGGGATGTTTGATTGACTTTGTCATAGTGTGTGAGGACAACTGCTACATTGGGTAGCATGCACTGCTGGACCGCCCTTTTTGAATTGGAAACGATGAACCTGAGCCAATATTGGAGGTCCTCTTCAATCTCCATTGGAGTCTTTGGTTCTCGGTTGCTTGGTTTCCTGAATAAACTGGATATGATGAGGAAAAACGATGCGCTCCCGTGGCCCGGGAACATGAGATCATGAAGAGAGTAAAACTCATGCTGACCAGCAAGATTCCATATCGATATCTTTGTGTCTTCATCTTTGAAAGTCTTTATCTTCATACCAACTGTTCTAACAGCTTGTTCAACTGGATTCACTAGGGTCCTCACTTGTTCAATGTAGGGAAGTTTAGGAGAAGAGAAATTCTGTGATATTGAATTGCA
Source organism: Gossypium anomalum (assembly GCA_025698475.1). Taxonomy (NCBI): domain Eukaryota; kingdom Viridiplantae; phylum Streptophyta; class Magnoliopsida; order Malvales; family Malvaceae; genus Gossypium; species Gossypium anomalum. Next base: position 13,970,919 of record CM046956.1, read on the forward strand.
AAGTGTTGCCTTACCTGAAAATAGCAATTAAAAGGAAATGGTTACTTTTGATCTCAGCATTAATAAGTGGAAATGTGTAGTTAATAAAACTTACCAGCATACTCTTGGCCACAAAAGAATACCCTACAGCACTTGGGCTCAGTAAGTGGCATATCCTTGAGCAAATCATTTTCAGGTTCAGTTTCAGGCTTCCCATTCTGACCCAATCTATGATAAATGGCATCTGCCTTCCCCGTATTATGCAATGGAGTTCGAGCGAGATCAATATCTTCGATCCAAGGATTTATTTGCAGTGTCTCCATTATTGCCTGCAACAACCTCTCCCCTCTAACTCCTTTGCAGCCTTGTAAAGACAAACACCTCAAACTGGCATTCTTCTCTAAGCTCTTGAAGATTCTAAAATAGTCATCTGGTCTCATACTTTGATCATCCACGATGGCTAGCCGAGTCAAAGTTTCATTGGTGGTTAACATATGCAAAATGGCTGCAAAACCAGATCTTCCTATTTTTGTTCTACTGCCTCCAAATGTCACCGACCTTAGTGTAATGTTGGCTTGGCATTGCAAAGCAGAGAACCTACTCAAAGGGCACAGCAGATGCTCGAGTCCCACACCGCTGAACCAGTTTCCATCTAGGTGCAAGCGTTCCAAATGCCTGTTCTTGAATAGTCCAGCTGCTACATACACTATTCCCTTGTCTTTAAGGCAGGTTTTTGACAAGGTTACCTCTTTCAGGCTTCGGTTCTGCTCCAAAACCCATCTAAATTCCTTTGCCCACCGTGATTTTAGGCGTACTCCTGTCATATCGAACGATGAGACGGTCGAATTCATCCCAAGAGCACAAGCAACCCTGCAGGCACCCGAAACATCGATCTTGTAGATCCTAAGAGTGGTATTTTGAGGTGTAAACTCAACCACCTTGGAACTTTTATCTCCACTTTCTCCACTCCATACATGGACTTCCATACCTCTATTCCTTGCTAAAACAGCAGATATAAGGGGAGTTGCTGTGATCGAGCTCGAGTCGAAAACCGTCAAAAGCTTCAGCATTGAGTTAGCTTCAATCATCTTTGAAAGCTCCTCAGCACCTCTTGATCCAATTGAGTCTTCCCATATCTGTAACTCTTCCAAGCTTTCATTCACCTTAAGAGCTGAGGCAAGAAATATAGCACCAACAGTTCCAATATGTGATTCACAAAACATCACCTCTTTGATAGCTCCATTTCTCTTCAAAATATCAGAAAACTCTGATAAGCAATCTTCACTGAATCTGCTCCTCATGAACACCAGTTGTTTGATGTTCAAGTTACTATCTAACAACTCCCCAAGGTTCTGCACTTGTTCTAACTCCCATTCAACACAATGAAACTCCAAATTCCGAAGAGACAACAAGCTGGTCTTGGCTGGTCCTAGCACTATAAGAATGAGGGAGAAGTATTCAAGGCAATCTGAGGAAATGTTAATGGCCATGGAGTTTTCTGTTTCTTGATAACAGCCTGAAACAGGTTGAGAAAGGTAGAAGGAAATGTTGTGTAGGTTAAGGCTTTCAGTTTCAAATGCTTGAAGAAGCCATTCAAGATCTCTCAACTTCTGGTTTGATGCCATTGCCATTGTAAAACTGCCCCCCACCAACAAAGATACCAAAACTAAAAGAAAATCATAAAACCCCCATTATATTGAAGCTGGTTGCATGATATTGATATTCATGATAATATGCTACAGTGCATTTTGAATTTTGATGCAAATTTTCTGTCATATTCTCTCCTTCATTTCAAAGTTATTCCTTACTGCAATGCAGTTTAAAACTAAAGATAATATGATTTTTTTTTTTACCCAAAAAGACATCTTTGCATCTATTTTTTTTCTTTCTAAATTCTAAACCATGTCTCCACTTCATTATGGTTCATTTATCGAGTAATTTACTTGGTTAAATAAGATTAAAAGGTGGTACTTCTTACAGGTGTAAATGGAGGCCTACACCTTTTTGACTTTTTTTTTTCTAAAGCTTTCTTCTAACTTTGTTTTCTCATTGAAGAAAATGAAAGAATCCTATAAAGCAATGACAGAAAGAAAGAAAAAAAGAAAAGGCAGTTAAGTGATGGACAAATTAACCTCTTTTTAAGGAAAGTAATTATCCCCAACGGGACAAGAGACAAGATTGTTTAATGTATGATGAAGACATGTTTGGACATCCTATTAAGATTAACCATGGTTTTTAAATTTTTTTTTATTATCCATCCACCAAACATACCTCAATTTGGCTAGTGAATCATATGCTCTTTCTGGGTTTAAAATCTTTTCTTGAAAAACCTTAAGCGAAATATATAAAGTAGATTGCCTCGAAAAGTGTGCAAATTGGCCAACATAGTCGTGAATTTGCGGTGCAATCGAGGCCGTAGGAAATTTTCAGCCAAGTTTGGACCCCATATACGTATGTCATTTTCATGTGGGAAAAACTTAAACCACATATATATATATATATATATATATATTCCCATGAAGGACTAAGATTGAACCAATCATGGTGAATGGTAAACTTAATATCAATTATCATATAGCAAATGAAGAATATTTTTCAAGCTCTGGTAAGTTTTGGAGTTAGAATGGTGGGAGTCACCATACAAGGTTCATCATTTCATGTGGGGGTGGGTTATTCATGGGGACCTCTATCTTTTCTTTTTCTGACAAACATTCATTAAGTAAATGGACCAAGAAAAGAATACTCAATTTGGGAAAAATAATTCTTTGATCCTTAAATTATACATATTTTTTCACTTTGGTATTTAAAATTTATTTTTGTTTATTGATTTTAATCTAAATATTTCAAGGCGTTAAAAAAAATTTGTCCAATGAAATCATGTCACCTGCCTTAATTTTTTCATGTTATTAAATTATTTTGTGTAAAAACTGTTTATAATTGACTGAAATATATTAAAAACTTCGATATAAATGAAATTCTTCTTATAAATCTTTCACCCCAAACACACCTTAAAACATTAATAGCATTTTGGTTACTGAGTTGAGATAATAATAGTAGTTTTTTTTTTTCTATGGATTCGGATATTTGATGTTTTAATGAAAAATGATTATTTAAAAATTTTTAAAATAATATGTTTTCATTTAATCATAAAAGATAAAGACAGATGGGATGATATTATTGGATAGTTTTTTTTTAACGAGTTAAATGTTTAGAGTAGCAAAAAAATAGTTTAGATATTACGATGAGAAAAAAAATTTAGATATCAAAATTAAAAAAAATGCATAGTTTAAGGGCTGAATTGAGAATAAAACCGACTCTTTTTACATCATGAAAACAACAAAAAGGGCTCCTATTTTTTACTTAGTCCCATATCAGTTTGGGCCTTTCTCCACTGATACTTTTGAAAAGCTGATATTAACATTCTATTTTTTTCTGGCAAAGTTTAAGATGGAAAATGGAAACCCACAAAAATAAAGGTGAAATGGGAAGTGGCCGTGGCAGCCTCCACCAACAGCAGGCAGCCTCCACACTTACTTTCAGACGTAAAAGAAAGAAGCAATAAAAAATTTGACACCAGAATAGAGAGAGGACCACAAACTTACTAACATCAAACATCCTCCAATGCTACGTGTGACATCCATTTTTTTTTTGAGTAATTTTGAAGAAATTAAAATTTTAACTTTGTTTATATATGAATGGAAAGTTTCGAGCAATCAATTTCAATACCAGAAATCTATATTTAGGTGTTCGTTTATTTTAAAATTTAGATAAGTTTGTAGTTTCATTTAGTATAGTTATCTTGGTTATACAAGTATAGTATTAAAAGATACGAGGATTCAAAGTAGATTAGTTTAAACTGTTAACATAAAAAATTTAGACAGATTAGGATGATTTTTTATGTTTTGGCTTTCAAAACTTTAAGTTTTTTTTGTAACAAATTTTAAGGAAACAAGTTTCTAAGTTTTAGTATTATATCGATTCTTTAAATTCATATTTTTAAACTACTGAAATGTGAAGTAAATTTTACGCTTGAATGGCTTCAAATAAGCTAAACGATCATGAAGTTTAGAATTTCAAATTTTCAAATTTTTAATTTTTATTTGTTTATAAAAATATTTTCGATCTCGGTACATATTATTTGATTGGAAACTATACTAAATTGAGTTTTATTAATTTATTGAATTTTTACACACACACACATATATATATATATATATATATATATGTTTTTTATTAAATTTAATTTATTTATTTGAGTTTAAAAAATATTTTTTTTAAATTGTACAATTGTATTTTACGCACGAATGAAGTTTTAGACATGTGTACTTTGCTCCAGTTAAAAGAAAGCATTTGTAGTCGGAAACATCTTTCCTAGTTTAACCTTATAGTGCTATTATAAAAAGAAAAATTATTTGATGCATTGTCATTGGAGTTTTTAGACTCCTATATTATGTTAAATGGGTTGACAAGTGTCTATAGAGATATAGTAAAATATTAAAAAATGTATATTTAAAAAATAGACACATGTCAATTTTCAAAGGCTACTTGCGAATAAAAAAATACATTGTCAATGTTCTAAATACTAACCCTTATAAAAATACATATATTACATAATAAATATAAAAATAAACATATTATAAATATTATTATATATAAAATTTATTTTTATACAAGCAATCTAATAAATATATAAATTCATTATCATAAATATATTTTTAATTATTATTTTAATATAATTTGATTTTAATATTTAATATAAATATATTTCAAATAATATATAAAAATGTTAAAATGATTTATGATTTTTGTTATATAAAATATATAATTTTAAGTTTTATAATAAATAAATAAATATATAATAAAATTTATATGAATTAATCATAAATAAGTATTTATCAATATAATTAATGAAATATTAATTATTTATCAATAAATTTATTATTTAAGATAAATACAAAATTAATATATATTTTTTATCTTTTAATATGAAATATAATTATTTATTTTACATCTATATTTAAATCTAATATCTTTAGTGGTCATTTTATACTTTCACTACACTGCCACGGTTGTGATTGAGTCCAAATATATATCCCACCATTGATTTTAATCTCACAGCTACAATAATTAATTTCATTGCCATTGTTGTCTTTAATCTCATAGTAGCCAATCTATAGGTGATCCAAAAGAAACCTCAATTGTTAGTAAGATTGCCAGTTTTAGAATTACCACAGAAAGTTGTACCTTTTAAACCTTTAATTTATTCATTGTTCCGTAATTGAAGTATAGGCTATTTGATGATTGGTGCAAGTCGTTCCTATTGAAAAATTAATTACAAAGATTTAATGTTACTTATGCAAATATGTTGACCATGTTTTGGGTTTAATTTTACAATGTAGAATTTTAAATTAGTTAAGTGCTATACTTTTCTATACTTAAAATTAAATTATGAGGTATTCAATTATATTTTAGTATATTGTGTCTTGAAAAAATATTCCAATTTATATTTTTGCTAAATGATGTTTTGGGTAATCAAATTTTTATGATTTCGAATTTACTCTCCGCACATTATATTCAAATCCAACCAATAAAATGAGGGGACGTGTATTTTGTGCTTAAAATTCGGTATTAACTGTACGATCTAATTAGAATAGTGGCTTTCAATCCATTGCCACTAGGGTAAATTTTGATTTTTGTTTCAACCCACTAACATCGGGGTTAATTGTGATTTTTGACCTTTTGTCACTGAGATTAAGACTGAAGATTATTACACTTCTTTAAAACTTTCAAGTTTCGTTACTCCGCGTAGGCCATAGTTGCGATAAACACAATGTAACGGAGCATGCAGAAGATTGAGAAAAAGCAGCAGCAAAAGCATATAGTGTGAGTAGTAAAGCTGTGTTGATGTATTGAATCAGAAAGTTTGGTTACTTATTTTATATGGATGATGATTGGATATATCTCTAATGTTTCACACTAGTAGTAGTAGTAAATTGGAACTGCAACAACTCCTTACAATCTGAGACCAAAACAATCCCAGATGATAGGCAACAATTATCAGGACAAGAACCAGCATCCCAAAATAAAAATGGAAAAAGAAAAAATTTAGTACCCTATTGTTTGATGTACCACTACTGGCGCGCCTTTGCCGCAGACGCGTTCCGGAGTATATGTCCCGCAATCTGATTGTACACCTCACTCACCAACCTACATTTTCACTATTACCATAAACAAAACAAACAAACAAACAAACAAATCGAATCTCAAACCTTACACAAAACCTCCCTTGTAACTGCTCACTCTCAAATCAATATCCCTCATTAGTGTTATAACATCAATTTCCTTGTAAGCTGACATTGTAATAAGGCAGTTGTATATCGAATTCACAAATCCTTCACCTGTTTATTCACCCTACTTCATGACTTCTGATATCCAAATCACAGCCCCCTAGGCAGCAATTCCTGGATAAGAAACCAAAGAGACCAATTAAACACATGCAGCAAGCTGGCATTCGAGTCTCGAGTCTCAGGACTGCTTAAACAGAATATTACCTCTACTCGACTGTCTACTAGCAACACCGTAGCTTCCAACATAATCCTCCGAGGATCCTGCAGTACCATCTACGGACACATTCCCAAGCCCATAACTGAATGAGCTAGAACCATCCAAGTCATTAGTTGTCGACTGCCAAGTTGAATCACCATAAACTGAACCACTATGGTAAAGATCTCCATAGGACCCCTTAAAATTACCAGTTGGCCCAGCAAAAGAAGATGTTGGAGCTGTGACAGTGCCACCGTTTCTTCCATATCCTCCCCCACCCAAACCATAGTTGTCATCGGCACTCCCAAAACCAGCAGTCCCACCAGTATAGCCAGGGGCATTTCCTCCACTTTGAATGGGAGGAGAAGGGCTCCAATTAACCCCACTATTTCCTAAAGGACCAAAACTCCCCCTTCCAGTCCCCAAGAACCCACCAGGGCTGGCGGCATTTGTGGCATTGCTAAGGCTTCCATTTCCCCAGATATCCCGAGTACCAGAGCTTAAATTAGAATCATTTCTTCCACTTCCAACACCATAGCCAATGGGAGTATTATACCTGTTTGAAATCCCACCATAATAGGGGCTAATTAACCGTCCATATCCAAGATTGTTGCCAAAGTTAGAACTCCCGCCAAAGTTTGGGCTCATTCCCAGTTCCATATCCATACCTATTCCATAGCCAGGGTTATTAAATGGAGGAAACCCAGTTCGACCAGAAGCAAGAGGATTAAACCTACCATCCATCCTAACTCCTAAGTCAGCTAGTGGGCTAAGATTATATCCCTGAGCATAACTATTGAGAAAGTTGGCAGTCCTACTCAAACCATAATTATATCCAATCACAGGGCTGCGGGCAGGGCCCGGAGATAGTTCTTTAGGAACTGCCCTCTTGACCTCAACCAATTTCCCTTTGAGTTCATGGAATGTTTTATGTAGAACTCTATCTACCGCATCCTCAGAATCATAAGTGATGAAACCAAACCCTCTTGGCCTTTGCGTATTATGATCATACATCACCACAACATCTGTAATTGTACCAAACTGATCAAAGTAGTTCTTAAAGTCAGTCTCGGTGACCGAAGAGGCTAAACCTCCAACAAAAATCTTTTTAGTGCGTCCAGGACCTGGAGGCGCAGTGATGCTACTCATGTTCCTGTTTAAAATGTTTTGATCATCCCTAGGAACAGCCTTCTTCGCCTCAACCTGAAATTTGATCAAAAAATTGCATCACAGTTTCTATCCCAACCTAACAATTGGATACAAATTCACTCGAATAAATATATATTCGGTCAATGCTATAGAGGAAAGATAAAATTTTAGCAAATTTAACTCATTCTGATTATCACAAATCTCAAACTAATTGGTAAGTTATAAAGATATATCGTAATCAAGGCTCTTACCGTGCGGCCATCAATCATATGCTTATCCATAATTACCCTCTCAGCAACAGCAGGATCAGCAAAGACAATGAAACCGAATCCACGGGCACGACCAGTAAACCGATCTCTCATGATCATTGCTTCCACCACTTCTCCATATTTCCCGAAATACTCCTTGAGACGTTCCTCATCAGTGTCCCAAGATATCCCACCAATGAAGAGTTTACCAAGATCTGATTCCATCTTATCTACAATCACCATCATCAACCAGTAATTTCAATCCCAAGAGCAAAAATCTAAACTTTTCTCAAAACAAAAGCACCACAATTTGATTCAAAGATCAAAATTTCTAATTCAATCAGAATAATAACACCAATTCAATGAATGAAACTCGTGAAAAAAGGCAACACCAAATTATCCAATTACCATCGGCAGCTAACAAGGATCTATCCTTATTCAGAAAGAAAACGAAGCAAAACAGATCAAAATGTGAACAATAACGACAATCAAACAGGAATATTAGAAAAAGAAATTTACCTTTTGATATGAATTACAGACAGAATCTGATCGGAGACAGAGTTGGTAATTGTCAAATCCAATCTAGGATCATCTGAAAACTTCATGCACCAATCAGAAAACAACCCAAAATTCCTGACAATAAAAAAAAAAACATCGACAATCGAAACATGAGGATCAAGACAAAAGAAAAGTCTAGAGAAAAGACCAGGAAACAGATAAAAACAGAGATGAAGAATATGAAGAACAAGAGAGAGAGAGAGAGAGAGAGAGAGAGAATCTACCATCTTGGAAATGACCCAGATGAGAAAATGGGAGGAAAATTAAGATCTGAGATGAGAAACGATGACAATGGAAACAGAAGAGGAGGTTTTGCTCTTCATATTTTTTATATATCTTTAAAAGAAAAAAAAAAAAGCTTTGTCTCTCCTCTCTCTCTCTCTCCTCCTCCTCTGTTTCTTTTCTATATCTTTCTTGGTTATTCCACTCCTCTTAATTAAATCAAAAGAAATGGAATTTGAGGAGAGAGGTAGAGGGAGAAAGAGAGAATATATATATATGGAGAGACATTGAGAGCAATCCTCTGGTGTAAGAATATTTGGAGTAGCTTAAAGAGTGATGACAGCAGATGGTGATGTTTTATTTTATTTTCTAATTTTCTATTTTAAGAAAAAAAATTACAAACATATTATTACAACTTAATAACCTTAAAACACAGCTATTCTTTGCTTGGATGGAATGCTAGAACCAAATCAAGCTTCAACTTTTGCATTTATTTTTAATCAAATTGCAAATTTTTTATATGTATAGACAGGTTTGATCAAAATTTTGGCATGCTGTTGTTGTCCAAAGTTCATGTTACAATACAACTTTATGGTACATATTGAGTCTGGTTGGCTTCAGTTGAGACCACACATCTAATTAGTGGAGTTTTATAACTTACACCTTTCTTGATATTTTATTTATTAATCTTTTCTTTGCCCTTCTTTTGTTCCTAAAAGAACACCAAAAAGGATTTATACAACATCATCACAATCATCATGTCTTGTTCTGGTCCTTCTTGACTGTTATAAGTCTCCAAAAGTTGAAACCTTTTCAAACACCATTTCAGAATTGAGTTGTAAAATTACAAGTACAATTCATCCTATGTTTGGTTTTGTATAGGACACTCAAATCCAATGTAATTTTGCAAGTTAAGCTTTGAGTGTCGTTCTATTGGTATTTGAAGAGTAATATTTTGGTGGCATAAATTATATTTCTAATTTTCTAATCTTGGTTCAACAACTTTTTGCAGTTAGAGAAGGGTGTAAATTTTACTTAGCGTAAAGCAGAAAGCAAATGCCCAATATCTAATTTAAGATTTATAAAAGATATTGGTTTATAGTTAAATATATTTGGGGATATAATTTAATGATTTGGCCTGCAACTTTCTAACATAGTATAACGCAACAAGCAATGTAAGAAACAATGTTTTCTTTTTTCTACAAGGTCCAAATTAATTTGGTTTGTTAGAAATAAAATATAAATATAGGTCATAACTTCCAAAACCAAGTTGAACTATTACAACAGATTGATGGTCCCAAATTGCCAAATACCATAATTAAAAACATGCACACTATTGATTGCTGTTTGTGCTTATTTCCTTTGTTGTTTATCAAATTAGAGTAGAGAAATGGTAAGTATGGACACGGTCCACACGGATCATGTCTTATCGTTCATGTTCGGATATACATCGGGCACGAGTGTCAAACTTTGATATTTCAAGAAAATCGAAGAGTCGGGGTGCTTACCGGCTTTTAATAGAATTTGGTTTGCTTAGCATTACTAAGGTTAGCAGGTAACTTTCAGACAAAAAAAAGAAAAGAGACGAGCAAACAAAAGACAAGTAAATGTAAAGTTTATTATGATAATAACATGACTTATAACTATATTCATTCTCCATTATGTACATTGGCCTAATGGCTCCTTCGTTTCCCCTAAAAGGCTTATATATATATATGTGTGTGTTATGTTTTATTTAGCTTAACATGGAAGTTCTTCAATGGTACCTTTCCTTTTCTGGTGCTGAATTGTCCACTAATAATTTGATCCTGGAGTGTCCCAAGTCTCAGGTATGACACTATGCAGCATACAACAATCACGGGGACCAGATTCCCATGAAGACATAGAGGAGACCGTACGATCTTCGTGCGCAAACAAAGCCTCATCTATCTTCTGCAAAACCTCAGCTGTAGTTAGTCTATCTTTTGGTGAATGTGAGACACACTTAAGAGCAATATTTAGCAAAGGAAATGCCCACTGCATTGCATCTTTGGCGACATCCTTGCCAAACACCTCTCCTGTCCATTCTTCCCTCACCATTGACCCCACCCACTTAGGAAGGTCTACCCCGGTTTTTTTCACGGTTTTTCCGGTTAGTAATTCCAGTAGGATAATCCCGAAGCTGAAGACATCGCCTTGTTCCGATAAACTCTTCTCGGGTGCCATGTAACCGTTGGAGGAGACGAGGCAATTCTTTTTGCGGTCTAAAAGCCTTGAGATCCCGTATTCACTTATTAATGGTTCCATGTTTTCACCCAAAAATATATTTGATAGCTTTAGATTTCCATGAGGAATGCTGTCCTGGTCATTGGAACTCTGGTATATGAATGCCAATCCCCTTGCAATTCCAGTTGCTATTGTCAGCCTAAGTCTCCATGGAAATTCTTTTTTACCCTCAATGTAGCCTGCAAGATCAAGCAGCTATAAGAATTTAGGCATGCAATGCTGTTATGTTTAAGGGTGCTGTGCCCTAAAATCATTTACCTTGTAGCAAGCTTAGTAGGCTTCCATTGCTCTGGTACTTGTAGAAAAGAAGTTTCTCTGTGTTGGTACAACTATATCCGACAAGAGGAAGAATGTTTCGATGCTTCAAGTTCCCTATCCGCCTCATTGTTTGCTCAAACTCTTTAAAAGAAACCTGCAATTTCTTCAATCTTTTGACAGCATAAGTAGCATTGTTCTTAAGTATTACCTTGTAAAGGCTGGTATAAAGGCTTTGGCTTCGTAAATTAGCTGAGGCATCTAGTAGATCATCTAGCTTAAACCTTTCATGGTCTTCAACAAAGAACACAAGCTCTTGATGTCTACCCTCAGGCTTCAGTTCTTGTATAGCATTGACTGGAACATGTTTGAGAGGAGATTCTTTGATAGCCCTTGGAATCTCATTAGCTTTACTTCTTTTACCTAGTACCTTGCCCATACAATATAAGAACATAAAGAAGAACCCAAGGCCAAGAAATAAAGGTACGAAAGCCCACAATAGTGTGTTTGACTCGTTATTATTAGACTCTGTTGGTGTTCCTGCAACATTTTCATTCTGAACTGTTGCATTTAACTGACTATACTTATAAACGATCTCGAATTCTCGGTTAGTGAAATGATTGTTGGAGATGTCCAAGCTCTTGAGATATTTCAACTTGGTTAGAGTACTCCATGAAACTCTCCCACTTAAAGAATTGCTGCTTAAGTTTAGATACCTCAACCTTTTGCAGTACGATATCGACCGAGGTATCGTCCCATGTATTTGGTTCCTCGCTAAGCTAAGAACTTCAAGGCTTTGGAGCTTACAAAGGGCATCTGAATTGATTACCCCACTGAGATTCAAGCTTTCAAGCCTTATTTCCATTATGGAGGTACCCTGCAGATTGCACTTCACAACTTCAGATTTAACCAAGCAGGGACTTGTTGAAAACTCATTCCATTGGTAAGCTCCTAGTTTCATTTGTGGATCAACTGATCTAATGAAGCTAAGCAAAGATTGGGATTCACTTAACTCACCTCCCATACACACTGTGGTTAACAGAGGAACAACTGCAATGCATATTAGCCCCTTGACAAACATGTTAAAGCCTTCTCTTCTCTGCATCTTCGACTACTTTCACCGCTCATCATTAAGGCTTCTTTATGGAGTCAGAGAACATTGTTGTTCCTCCTTGGTTTGATACATCAGATAAGGACATGTTCTTGGATTCCAAAGCTTCCTGTCAGCAATTTTGATCAACTTTACTTAATTTGATATCTTCAATGGACTAGATTGGTACCAGCATATTACCGAGATGCCTTTCCATATCTGGCTCGCTGTTTGTAAAAAAATCCGCGGACAAAAACAATGTTTGTTTTTGGAACATCCTATGAAATTAGAACCTTGTGCTGTTCAGCCACCAAGTAGCAAACATACAATATTTTACCTTTTCTTTGTCTCAAATCAACCTGAATATGCATAAACAAAATTCATTTTCCTAATTAGTTCATTATTTCAGGGAATATCAACCTGCAGGCTTGAAGTGGAAACAGAAACAATTGCATAAAAATTTTATTTGATGAATGCAATCCTTTCAGACATCCAAAAACTCAGCAATTTTTTTCATTAATTTAAACTAAATACTAATTTAAAGCAAGGGCTTGAAGTTGACTTTGTAGAACTTTTATTTTAATCACATCAACACTCCAAAATTTGTTTAGTTTGACATATTAACAAAAAGCAAAAGTGAAAATTGTTATTATTATTATATACTTTATTGCTCATCCCTTCCAATATTATAAATTACTCCACCTTATAGGCAAATGTAAATTACAAGCTTCTGCTAGAGTAATTGAAAAACATTTTTTTGGGGGGCGGCAATATGCCATTTGCCCTTTATATAAATTAAATATATAAGATAAAGTTATCAAAGAAGGCACTAGCAAAGTATATGATATATCATCAAATTCTACATTTTTTGTTTTGAAAATGGAAAATCAGTGCAGGCCAGCCAGATCAGTGCCATGCTGTAGCAATCATTTCCCAACAATTTTGAGTGTGACAGCAAATACAAAACAAATGCCCTCTTTATCAACCAACTTTATATGATAATAATATATGCCAAGGGCCACTTTAGGTTGGCTGCCTGTTCAAAACATAGCATGTTCTTTACAACAAATTCAACCCTTTGAATGGATCTTTCTGTTTAGTTACATATTGTTTTGACTTTACTTCAAATACAACCAAAATCCCATTTAATCTTTATCTTTAGATTAAAAAAAATACATAAAATATAGATGAATTCATGTGGAAGAAACCTAAAGTTCACACACAATATTCTTTTCTCCCATTCAAACTTTTAATCTATATGTTTTTCTGTGGAAACCACTATCTATGTACACATTTAAACGTAAACCAAACTCTAATCAGTCAAGATAATCAAAGTTTACCATACAATCATAAACACTAATTAAGAATTTTAAAAAAATGTAACAATACAATAACAAAAATATATGCCTAAGTACTATAATCAAACGTTTTCGTCATAATCATCAACTTCGTCGTAAAACGGATCCTTAAGCAGTTCCGCCGCGGACGGTCTTTCCCCGGGCTGAGCAATGCATCTCTCAATGAATGCCCTCACATCTGCATCTCTAACCTTGTCCAAGGCTTGAGGCTTCACCCCACTTGACACTTTCTTGTAAATTTTGGCCACATTATCACACTCGCTATAGGGAATTTCCAAGGTCACCATCTCAAGCACACACATGCCAAATGAGTATATGTCAATGAGTTCGGTGTAATGCTCGTCGTACAACTCTGGCGCCATGAATTCCGGCGTCCCAAGGATCGAATGCGCCGAGTGGTTCTTCCCCACGATCGCCGCCAACCCCAAATCACCAATCTTAACCTGTTGATGATCCAGATTTGCTCATCAAAACCCAAAGTACTAAGCTTTACTTTTTTAGTTTTTTCTTAGTGACCAAACATGTAAGAAAAGCAACATAAAAAAAAAAAAGAAGTAACTTTATTACCTGACCAGTGTTTCCATTAACAAAAACATTGCTGCAATTGAGATCTCTATGAATGATACAAGGCTCATGTGAATGTAAATAATTCAAGCCTTTCAAAATCTGCTTTGACCACTTCTTCAACGCCTTCATTGAGACTTGCCTATGTTTCTTCCTATATTCCCTCAAATTCCCCGAAGTACATACTTCGGTTATGAAATTGAGTGTGTTATGTTCCTCGTCACGCCAAAAATTGTACAACGAGATTATGCTGTTGTTGGTTAATGACCTTAACAACCGGACCTCCGAATAAAGCCGATCGATCATCGCCGGATCGTCGGAGAAATTCCTTAGCTTGACTTGGTTCCATGCAACTTCAATTCCTTCTTCTTGATCGAATGCCCGGTAAACTTTTTTGACGGCTCCGGATCCTAGAAGTTCGGTGTACCGACCGTAACGACCGGTCGGATCGACCTCCACAAAGGGCTCGGAATCCTTGTCGGATTGGTCTGGGTTGACGCTAGGCATCTGCTCACGATAATGATCACGCAAATAACGTTAGTTATAAAAGAGACATATTGAAAACCAGTTAAATTTATATAGATAAACACTTTCTGTTTGGTTTTGGATCAAAGTTTTAAGAACTAACAGAAATATAAAATACTTGCAGAAGATCTTAGTATGAAGAGAAATTTTTTAAAACTCCATAAAAACCCATCAAACAAAATGAAATTTTATCATCAAAAGCTTATGGTTTTAAGGCAAAAAAAAAAAAAAAAAGAAGGGAAAATAGTAAAGAGAAAAAAAAAGGGTTTCTAGAGAGCTCACCATAAAAAAATATATATATAGGAGAAGCAGAAGCTTTTTCTGCAAAAAGAAGGGTATAGCGGAGCACGGAACATGGCAAAGCCAAGTGCCGCTTTTATGTGCAGTATTTATAGGGAAGCTTCTTCTTAGGTTAAAGTAAATTAGGTTAGTTTAACTATCTTTAATTTATATTTACATTTATATATTTTTATACACAGTGATTGAGGAGAGGTCTAATTTTTTTTTATTAATTCATGTGAAGATTAATTTTTTTATTTTTTTATCTCAAGAATTTAATTTTCCTTTTTTTTATTCAGAAGTTCAATTAATAATAATATTAAAACACTTCAATAAAATTGAATTATGTAATATTTTTTAAAAGTAAAAAAATGCTCACGTGGTTAATATTATGCACGTGAATGGAAGGTCAAGTAAATAAATATCTTAGAGTTTGAGGTTGTGAGATTTATTTTTCTTAATTTTAAATTGTTCATACGAGTAATTTTTTATTTTAAAAATATCAAATAATCTAATTTAATGGAAAGATTTCAGTTGTGAAGAGAGATTAAATTTTAAAGATAGAAGGATTGAATTTTAAATATGAAAAGAACATAGGACCGAAATCATAAATAAACTGTGAGGAAATGGCTTTAAGCTGAACCAGGATCAAATAATATTCTGTTTTATTTTTTCATAAAGATTTAATTACGGTCTTATATAAGCTTAAATATAAACTAATAGATAGAGACATGAGATCATAAGATGTTTTTAATGGTAAGCTTATATTTAATATTTTGAAATTAAGATTCTTATTTTTTATTTTATTTTTTTAATATTTTAAAATCAAATTTTATTATGTTGATGGAATTTATTTTTATTATTATTTTTTAAAAGTTTTATGTTTACATTCATTGCTTTTAAAAAAATATTTGAATTTCTTTTGGCCGCTGTCCTTTAGATTTTACCACATTGCAGCGTGTGTTTGGGGAATTTTCTTATTGCCTTTTTAAGGCTCTGTTTCCAAAGAGGTCAACTTCGGCACTTTTTTTAATACTGAATCCTGGCCGTCCATGTTGTTTTGGATGATTTGGACGGCTAAGATGACACTAGAGAGGTTTTAGATATACATTGACTGAAGGGAAGAAGAATGAACGTAATTCTAATGCAAGTCTATGACTTTGAATTTTTCTTATTTTGTGTTCTGCTTTTTGTGCCGTGGAGTCATAAATTTGGAGCGCGTTTGGCTTCCAAGAAAGTTGTTGAATGAAAATTAAACTTTGCTAATTTTTTTTTTATTCATTTGATGAATTTTAAGATCTATAAATTTCTTAAAATTTGATATTCGAATTAAAAATGTATGTTTAAGTTTAGTAATGCTCGATTCGAATAACTCTATCATGTCGCAAATATTTTTTATAATTGAAATTCATTTTTAAAGTTAGAAAAATGTATTTTACAGTAATGTGTACACACATATAACAACTAAAGAAATATTCTTAATTTGGTCAAGCTGCCAACCTTGTAACCCGAGAAATAAAAATGTAGGTGAGACATTAATATCGAGTATACAAATACATAATGTTTGTATTTCATTAGTGGACGTCCATTTAATTTTAAACTAATATCTTAATAACGTGCATTCATGTAATTAATATTTTTTTTCAAAACTAATTAAACTAATTACATAACTTTTTAAAAGATGTCCAATGTTTATCGGATATTATCTTATCTTATTTTTAAAATTTTATTTTTTTTAGTTTAAACCTTGTTTTCATTATTTGTTTTTATCAAATACATTGTAAAAAAAATTAACATAAAATTATATTTAAACAAATTTAAAATGTTAACTTTTTAAGAAAAATTAAAATAAGATTAATTTTTAAAAAATACTAATAATATTATAAAAATATTTAAATATTCTCAAACTTGATCTTCATCTTTAACCTATCATCTTCATCCTAACCTTCAATCAACCTAGATTTTTATCAGTCAACTATAATAACAGGGTGAACTATAAAATAGTCATTTTTATTTGCCTCAAATTATATTTTGGTCATTTATGTTTGAAATGTTACGTTTTAGTCACTTACATTATTATTTTGTTACGAAGTGGTCAATCTATCGTTAAACTTCGTTACCTCCCTAATGGCATTCCTACGTAGCAATCCAAATAGGTTTTAAATGCCAACTTGGATGTCCAGTTGCTGGGATGAAAATAGGTTTTTAATTAAATAAATTTAATTAGTTGGCATTTAAAACCCATTTGGACTGTCACGAAAGACCGTCGTTAGGGAGGTAACAAAGCGTAACGGTAGAGTGACCACTTCGTAACAAAACGATAACGTAAGTGACTAAAACATACATTTCAAACATAAGTGATTAAAATGTAATCTGAAGCAAACAAATGTGACTATTTTTGTAATCAACCCATAATAATAAATTACTTACTTTGTTCAACTCATTCGCTTTTAATATATTTAGAATAATTTGTAAAATGGTTGTCGAATTACTTTAGTGTTACAAATTAAATAAATAATTATAAAACTATAATAATAAATGGGAAGGGATCAATTTATACGGGTGTAAAACTTGAGTGGTTTTACACATTTTATAATTTGCTTTTAATATATTTAGAATAATTTGTAAAATGGTTGTCGAATTACTTTAGTGTTACAAATTAAATAAATAATTATAAAACTATAATAATAAATGGGAAGGGATCAATTTATACGGGTGTAAAACTTGAGTGGTTTTACACATTTTATAATTTTTTGTATGATTAATATTTTAATTATTCAACCATTGAATTTATCAAAATATTTTTACTTGTTATGCCTATAATTTTTTTAATCGATCCAATATTTTGTTATATTGATCTAAAATATTGTTTGCATTAATATATATTTAACCATTAAAAGTTTTTTTTTTTAAATAAAATGAAACGTTAGGTATGCCAAACTTGCCATGCAAGATCTACATGAATGGAGAAGGAAATATAACGGTTGAATCTCGTAAAACCATTTAAGTTTTACACTGAAGTAAGTGGATCCCTCCTCATATTAAATAACTAGTTTCTTTCCTGTGCATGCACAGATTGATTGTATGTATTAATTAAAATACAACTTATTTTTAATTTAATACTAAATAATTTAAAAGAATTGATAACACATAGAGAGAAAAAATTGAGAGTGAGAACATAGAAAAATACATATTAAAAATGAAGAAATTAAAATACTATTGTAATACCCCTTACCAAACTTGATCGTCGGGTTCGAGCAATAGGATGCCACATTCATTGTCGAAGCAACTATTAACAATTTCACATCATCAATCATGAAATCTACAATAATACAACTTTGAATAACATGAACATTCTTTATCAGGTCTTATACGAGCATATGAATGCTTTAAAGTCAACTCGAGATCAATTAGGGACCTTTTTGTAACATTTTAAAATGTTAGAACAAGC
The DNA here is from genome assembly GCA_025698475.1 of Gossypium anomalum. Classification (NCBI taxonomy): domain Eukaryota; kingdom Viridiplantae; phylum Streptophyta; class Magnoliopsida; order Malvales; family Malvaceae; genus Gossypium; species Gossypium anomalum. Next base: position 13,989,405 of record CM046956.1, read on the forward strand.
TCACCATAAATAAATCATTCAAGTATTCAATCTTGTCATAAACATCAAGATATTATGATATTCAATCAAATTTGAACCCTAGTCAAGCATACGAAAGCTCTTTTAATGACCCAAGAATGAATTAGGACAAAATTGTAAGGTTTTGAAAGTTTGGGCTCGACATCATGGCGTCACTATCTCCACGTCATTATGTCACCAAATAGTTTGTCACGTCACGACATCAAACCACACGATGTTACAACGTCACAAGCTGTCGGTCGACGCTGTGACGAGAGATATTCCACATTGTCATGAGAACCCTATTTTTGGTAAAATCTGGCCATTTAGTACCTATTTCATGTCAAACCAAATCAATAGCTCATTTGGTGCATAAATACACACTAAAAACTGCACAAAACCAATTCAAAACATATTTCAAGGCATCTATTTAATCATTTCTAATATTAACTAAACCAAAAGGCCACATTTGACACCAAATTTAATCATTTCACCTATTCATCATAATCTATATTAATATGCTTTTGAATCATTCAACACCAACATCATACCAATCATTCATATAGCTCTTTTCAGTTTAACTAATCCAACCTTTTCACTAATAGGTATCAAAACATATCAATACAACTTGTTCCAATTCAACCTACTTAACCATGTAATATATCCATTTCAAGTCATCATTCATTCATACCATTTCATGCTCAAAACCCTTATGAATGCCATTCAAACATCATAACATTTTACTACCAACATTGTTATTCATATACTCCAACTATAGCTTAACACATTGCCAATATATTCACTTATAGACATAATAAATAACTATTCAAACTCAAGCATCATTTAAGGTTTAAAATCACTGTCTTTCAAGGTAAACACTTATACATAATCAACCTATATACACGCCACATAACCGAGTCCAAAACGATTAAAAGACTGCCAAATTGAAGGCTGGATAGTGTAAGCTCAAGGCGATCCAATTGATACGTTCTGTAAAATGACCACTACATAAACGAAAAAACGAAACAGAGTAAACATATCGAATGCTTAGTAAGTTCATAATCAATTAACTTAACTTATTAAAACACAAAGGCACAACATGGCATGTCCTTGGCATCCTTATATATATATATATTCATAAACCATTCCACAAGACAACCTGTAGGTTCGTATCTCACATAACAAGATCATGGGATTTAAATTCATATATATGAACAACCAAATTACTTTATGTCATACTATTCAACCTTGTTTGATACTAAAACACATCAATGAAATTCACATTCAATCATTTTATTATCATTTTATTTTTCATTTTCTGTCTAGAAAACTATAGCGATTTAAATTTAGACACACGAGACTAATTTACTTCCACAAACTGTATAGCTAGTTTACTTATACAAGCTTTATTTGATGTTGCTCACTAAAGCTGTCGAGAATCCGCAACATGTGCCAAATCTCAACCATCAATAAAGAATTGTCATGCCCTAAAATATAAGGGGTTAATTGTAATAGACAGACAATGAATGAATTAGGTTGAATAGTTCAGTGTTTAGTGTCCTTCTTAAAAGTCCAAGAATTGAACTCCACTCTTCCCATTTATTTTCCTTTTATTTTCAGCAACCTAGGGTAAAAGCTATATCTAAAATATATTCGGCTAGGGATAAAACTTAACAAGAAATAGGCTTTAGGCCTAATGATTAAGAGCTAAGCTCTCCCCCTTGTGTTCCTAAGTTTGAGCCACTCTTTTCCCAAGTGCATATTTATTTTTTAGTCAAAATTTTGAGGCAAATTGCCCATGCCACCCCTAGGGTTTGCAAACTCTAGGTATTTAACCAATTTATTTCCTAATTGGTCTTTCACTTCCCCCCTTTTTCAATTCCTAATAGAATTTTGTCTTCTTCTCTCTATTTCTTCTCCTCTTTCTTTTATTTCCTCTTATTTGCATCATATTTTTTGATCTTTGTACTGTTAATTATCTTGTTATCTTGGATCAAAACATCCTCAATTCAATCGTTCTTCCTATTGATTTTGGTAATTTCCGTCCATAGCATCCTTAGCATTGCCAAGAAATGATAAGTACTCCCCGTTTCTAATGAGTATATCTCATATTTCCATATCTAACACAAATATTTCGTTAATTAAATAATCTTTTACATTCTTGCCAAATTTTGGAAAATCTTATTGAAAACTTGACACTAATTGCTAAATCGTATGTAATGTCGTTTGAAAGACCAAATTTAGGTAAATCAGATCAAAATTGGGTGTGAGGAACATCGACCAACAACGTGGTGAAAGGTGTGTTTTTTTTCCCAAGTGAATCGAGACGAACCATGTGTAGGATTAGGGCCACACAGTCTCCCACATGAGCATGTGGACCACATGACCATGTGCTTCTGAAAACCCTAGGTTAGTTCGTGAACCACATGACTAAGGCTCTTCCACATGATCGTGTCTCTCTTGTATGGTAATCTTTATGTTTGCCACATGGTCATAGTTTGTTACACGGCCTAGCTACACAGTCGTGTAACCCTTTCACCCGACCATGTAACCCTATTTTACAATATTGCCTAAAAATTTGTGAAATATTTTGTTTAGTCCCTATGTAGTCCCCAAACTATGTTTTTAGAGTTCTATTTCTCTCAATTGAATCCCTAATAATATGTATATTGGAACTTATGATCTGAGTGATTGAACTATTAATGTTATATGCATGATATGAAAATAATACATGCCTACTACTACCGTTAAACCAAATATATGTTAAGCAAGTTTATCGCTATTGCAACGATCCATTATAAGCATGTTAATTGCTACCGTATTGATCTATTATAAGCATGATAATTGCTATTGTATCGACTTATTATAAGCATGTTATGGCTACTGTATTGAATTGTTATAAGCATGTCATGTTGTTTTGTATGGGGTGGGACAATATAAACGGAGGAAGAGTCGACAGTTTATCTGTAACAACCAGTGGTTTATCCATAATGTATTTCAGTCGACAGTTTATCTGCAACAACTAGTGGTTTATCTACAACAAATTACAGTGTTCATCCACAACCTACTAGCAACTTTTATCTGCACTGATGGGTGGTCATCCACCTATATTTTTATTACTAGCAGTTCATTTGCAATAGTAAGTGGTTCATCCACAACATGACTTAAGGGTAGAAGAGTTCTAGGGAACTCCTACTGTGGTGTGTAGCGGATTTGGGTAGTATCTATTCTGATCAATTGAAATTGCACCTCCATTTATGAGGATGTGCATACATAAAATGTGAATTCTAAAATATTATAATATTGATGTGTTGGTCTAAAGAATTGATACTCTGAATCACTATATTAGTGTGATTGTTATGAAAATTGTTATTTTGTATGAGTCATCTACTGTTTGTACTGATTTACTTGTGATAAGACTCACAATGAGCTTCTTAAGGTCACCCCCTTCTATTTCTATATTTATAGATAATCTAATAGGTTAGGGCGCGAACTCGACATCCGGAGGGTCTCGGCTTGGAATCATTTTTTTTTATATTAAAGTATTTTAGATTTATTATTTGAAATTTGTGTTATTTAGAGACTATATTGTTTTATTTTTGAATTGTGGCATGGGACTTAGGTTTTGGGTTATATAACATGTACGACTGATAATACTCTAGAACATCATATTGTTATGTGCTAATTGCATATTTATCTTGAGTATGATTCTACTAATTTGGGCTATTTATAGTCTTTTATCTTTCAGGGACTAAATTGAAAGCAAAAGTAAATTTAAGGGCAAAAGTACAAATTTGAAGATATAATAGGCCAACATGCAAAGAAAGAGAGAAATGGTGCCAAAAATGCAAGTATGGAAGACATAAGGGCAAAAGTGCAAAAGAAGAGATTTTATAGCACAAGACTCTATTTATTGTTATTAGGATAATTATTAAGGATAATTATTTAGATTTAATTTTAGGAGTTATTTTCATTTATCTTTAATTATCTTTAATTATTTGTATTTATCTTTTAGAATTTCATTAGGAATAGACTAGGTTTTTTAGTACTATAAATAGGGGATGGAATGGCACATATTGAACATCTCTTTTTTTCTGTAAACACTCCCTCTCCCAAAAACTCTTTTGTTCTCTCTATATTTTCTTCAATAAAAATCCCATATCTATTTTATTTATTTCTTTCCCAAAAATCATGAGCCACTAAACTAATCTAGCCGAAGGTTGTCAAAATTCCCCAAAAAAGTTCATGAGGCTTAGAACCCGCGCTTAGCCTTCTCAACAAGGTATTCATCGCTTCTCTACATTACGGGGCTGACGCTTCCATCCAAGTCCCTTAATAGGTGATCAATTCAACTTGCGCAAAGAACGGCCGCTTTGTACATTTTGGGAAGGCTACACAGTCGGTTCGTTGGCTTTCTGCGTCAGAGGTTGGCGAATCCAAGAGACAAAACGGCGTGGTATTTGCCGTTGGGAAGTGGTGATCTAACGAAAGATAGTCCCACAAAAGCGATTATTGACTAGAGTCAGGTTCCGCCAAATTTTAAGTCTAAATCCTTGGAGCTGGTGGTCGTAGGTGTCCTCTTCCACTATAACTGACTTATCCTGCTTGAGAAGGGTTATTTAAAAGCCAAAGATTGAACCCAAGGCAGAACGAGACAACCAGAGGCTGGAATCTTGCCACATAAGAAACTTTCTCTTTTCCCAACTCTATATATTTTTATATTCCTCATTTTAATTTCTGCAATTTATTTAATTTTTCAATTTTATTTCACTTTAAATTCTGTTTTTATTTTTCCAGATTCTTAATTCTATTTTTTATTTTTCAGTAATGCAGGTTTTCTTGGCAAAGAAATTGTCCAGGATTTCAAGAAACGAGCATTCGTGCAATCCGATCCTTAAGGATTCGACCCTACTTCCCCTTTACTGTTATTTTTACTATTTTACAGGGAATGGGATATTTTTGGTGCCCTCAACGACACATCAACGGCGTTTAATTTGACTTTAGGATGTTGAATTACGACTTTTAATTAATTATGCATAATAAATGTAATTTATAATAAAATTTTATAGTGATTAATTTTTACCACTTTTACAATTTAGTTATTGTACCTTAATTAATCACTAATTCGAAAAAATTATCTATCCAAAATTCTTCAATTCAATTATATAATAATTCCGTAAGTATTTAATAAAAATATTTACAAGCTCGGTTTATAGACATGAGGTCTCAATACCTCATTTTCTAACATTACTGACTTTAGGATCATTATACTTGTACATTAATTAATTATTCAATTAACAAAATCATTAGACCAAAATTCAATATAACACTAAATTAGATTAATAATAATATTTACAAACTCAAACATAAAAAATGGGAATCCAAAATCCTCGTTTTTGATACCACTAAAAAACAGGTTGTTACAACTATTCTTTAAAATAAATTTATATAATAGTTGTGGACATTTGTATAGATTTTTTTAGAATTTTAAAAAATTAAAAAATTATATATTTAATTATATTAAATTTAAATTTAAATTAAGTAATACATATTTTATTATAATTTTTAAATTTGATAAAATAATTAATAATATGGTTTACATTTTAAATTTAAATTAGATTATAATGATAATTTTTTAAAAATATAATGATAAAAAAGTAAATAATATTTATCTTAATGATAATTAACATAATATTTATATTTATGATAATTTTATATATTTTTATTTTCTTAGATAAATAATTTACTTAAAATTTTCAAAATTTATTTAACCTTTTCAAATTTTATTTAAATGTGTTAAAAAATAATAATTATTCATGTGTCAATTAAATAAGTTGTACACATCAACTTTAGGTCTTAGACCTTATAATATATAGTATATATTATTTTACTTAAGATTTTAAATTTTATTTATTTAAAATTGTTAAAATAATAATAATTATTATTCATGTGTCAATTAAATAAGTTGTCCACATCAACCTTGGATCGTAAACCTTCTAAATATATAATATACTATATGCACGGATTTTATTGTATGTATTAATTAAAATATGTAATTTTTTAGATTAAACGTATATGAATGGTATAATATATATGCATGTATTAAACAAAAATTAAAGTTATGCTAATAAGATATAAAATTATAGTTAAAATAATTTTATTGTATGTGTGTTCAATTTTATAGTTCCAAACATTTTCTATACAATAATTTAAAGTTTTTTAATTTTAAAATGTACTAATTTAAGCATGAAATAGTTTTTAATAAATATTTAAAACGCTTTAAATAATTTTAAAAAATATTATACTATTATAACATTTATTTAATTTAATATATGATTTTTTTAAAATATATAAAATATATTTTTAACTAATATAATAGGAATTTTGTTTTTTTTAAAAGATTTTTTTGAAAACTCTTTTATTAGAAAACTGTATACAGTATTTTTAGTTAATCCAATTTTATTTATTTTAGCATTATGTTATCTTATAAAAATTTTACGTTTAAAATTTGATTTTTGTTTAGAATAAAGTGAAATATTTAAAAATTAAGGATAAAAAATAGAATATAATTATTTTAAAATTTAAAATTTATATTTATTAAATAATCTAATTATATTCCATAATTAATTTTAAGTAATATATCAAACAATTTTATAACTTAAATTCAATTTATTTTTTCAACACTTAATTTCTTTTAATTTATCAAACAGCTCCGAAGCAAAACTTATTTAAATGACAATTAATCTAAAAAAAATGTTTATTTTAATATAAATATAAAGCCTAATTCAATATAGATATAATTTTATTTAATCCCAGTTCATTAATAATAAACAATACATCTGAGGTATTTGCAAGAAAAAATACTGCTATTGTTTCTTACTCTTTTTTTTTACTGTTTTTTTTCGTTGTTTTGTTATCATTTCACTGCTACTATTTTGTTGTTATTATTTGGATATTATATAAATCTTATTTTATTATAAATTTTGTTACTATTTTAGAGGTATTTGCTTGCTAAGTTACATTTATGTTAGTGTTATTTAAGTATATATTTCTTTTAATTTTTTTCCATTTGTTGAGAAACATTTATTTTAATGTTTTTAGTGTATTTGATGTATTATATTTTTTAAATTTATTTTTATATAAAAAATTTAATACAAACGGATTAGACTTGAATTTTAACATCTTTTATTCGAATTGAATTTGAGTAAAATTTTATATCTATTTTTTGAGGTAGGTCTAACTTTTTTGACTTAGTCGGGACACTCTAGCATTACCTAAGAACTTGGTGATAACTTATCCATAGATTTTTAACAATTAAGGCTCAAAATTTAATTATGATTGATTATAGTTATATTTTGTAATTAAAATTAGGGTTTGGATCAAAACTGTTGCTCACATGGGAAACCTTTAATCCCGGAATAAATAAAGATGTACGTATATGGTTAAATGAATTGAAAGAGAAAGAAAAATAGAAGCTAAGGTACCTAGTTTTGGAGGCTGGCATTTTCTTGTGACAACATTAAGGAACATGTGATATTTGGCCACTATTTAGCACATGTGAGACCCATCAATGCCATGCTTCAACTTCCAATTTCTTTTTGGACAGTTGTGGAATACCATTCATGCTTCTCTGGACTCACGTCCAACCTAATTCGCTTGTGGTTATCGTAAACAGACACAAGACAGCAAAGGCATGATAAGGAACTAATGTAGTCTAAGCAGCAACCCTAACTTGCAACTGCAAGTGTCTATAAAAATGACAGTTGTAGGGGACAAAAACCTGAAAAGGCAACAATACTCCACAGAGGATATAAATTGTGATTCCATATTTCATTACAAGGTACTTCTTATCTGGTCCAGACTCTGTAAATTGTCGAGTTCAATGTAAGGAGTTGCATAAGATCATAAATTTGTTGAGAACCACATGATGGGTGTATTTTTAAATTTTATTTATCAACAAAATAAAAAAGCAAGTCTATCTTATATAAGCGGAGAAAACAAAATGAGATATGATCAAAATATTATCCAGTCCTTTATTCAGAAGCATGTATGTATGTTTGCTTGTCATGATTATCCACTTTTCTTTCTCTTTTCTTTAATAGGGTGGAAATGTCCATTATGGAACTAATCCCCCTCACCCCATGGCTATGAGTTATGCAAGCATGTCGTGGGGCAATCATATGCAATTATTTAGCATTTCCAATTAACTTCAAAAGCCTTTTATATGCACATTCTTTAATGTAAAACATTAAGATAACTTTTATATAATTTTTAAATTAAAAAATATTACGCGTTTCCTCCTAAGATCTGTTTCAGGATCAGGTTTAGGTGAGGATTTTTGTACTTCAAAATAAAAAAATATATTTTTAAATTTAAAATTAATTATAAAATACATTTTAATATTTTATTAATTTTTAAATATAGAAATGAGACTTGAACTTGAATTCAACATCGACTCAGTCGAGAGTCACTTTTACTTCCTCTAAAATATTGTTTACATAAAATTATCTCCTTAATAACAAACTCCGTAGTAGATAGTTTGGCATTTCAGGAAAAAGAAAAAGAAAATGTATATTAAAAAATTAAAATCCCTTTTGGCAAATGGAAACGCATCATGCATGTTTTAGAAGTTGTTATGGACCTTTCGTTCATTTTGCATTTTCTTTTTTCTTAATCATAAAAGCGCGTATATGTTTGTTTCTTTTTCCTTTCATTTTTAATTCACTTTCTAAATTACACATATAAATTATTTAATTATTACAGTGTTACTCAACTCACAATTAAATTAACTTAATAGTTTTTGTAAAGTAAATTCTGATAAATTAAAATAGAAAATTTATCATCTTAATCTACAATCAATAATCTATAAAAACATGAGTTTGAAGAAACTTTTACATGACGAGAATAGCATTTAATGAACAATAAACTATATCGTTTTTCTCATCTTGATACTTAAACTTTTTATTTATCACAAGTGGTCCCTAAATTAGTATCTTAGTTAGTCTAATCGTTAGTCAAACCATTAAGTCTATTTTAAAAAAAAAAAAAGCTTAACCCACAAATTAGTACCTCAATTATATATTTTTTTTCAAGTTGGTACCTACACTTTCTTTTTCCACCAGTGATACTTATGCTCCGTTTGTTTGCTTGTATTTTATTTTCTAGAAAATATTTTCATCATTTTCCACCGTTTGTTTGGTGAAAACAAATTCCCACTGTAAAAGCTTTTTCAAAACACGGGAAAATGACGTATTCTTTTGGGAAAATGTCTTACACTTTTTTTTTTCGGTAAGACATTTTCCAAAACACGGGAAAATGACGCATTCTTCTCCTCTTTCCTCTTCCCATTCCCCTTCCCCTTGGGTTGCAAATCAGTGCCATTGCCAGGTAACCTCCTTTATATTCTCTCTAGTCTACCCATTTTTATCTCTTCGATCATTCTGATTTTTGTTATCTATCTATCTTCTTTTTTTTCAATCTCTTAGTAAATTTGCCAGGTACCCTACCCCCGCCTTAAATTCCTCAAAAGTTGCGTAATTTCGAAGAACGACGATGAGAAAGTTTGGTCAAGGACCAACGCTAGGGTCAGTAAAAAAAAAAGAGAGAGAGAGAAAGGGTAAAATGAAAATGGCGTCGGCTCAGGCCTTGCCTTCTTCACGAAAACAAGAGCATCTAGAAGATGGGAAGCACCAAGTACATCTTTTTGTTCTTAATTTTTTCCCTTTATCGGTAGATTTGATGGTTTCTTTCTATTTTGAAATATGATTTCGATCTGGTAAATGGTTTGGTTACTATATAGTCAGCTATTTTGGATATCGATTTCGCAATAGGACTAGAATTGGTGGTCTATTTTGGTATTTTCATATATGATCTATAGTATATTTGCATTTTCTTGCAATTCTTTGGTAGATCATGTCTGGAATTGATGGTATATGGAATCAATTATTTTGTTAGATTACACCTTTTGGGAATTTCAATGCTTTTATGCCTTAAATCTTTGCAACTGCCTAAGGTGATGCTATCGGAGCTAAAAATATGACCAATGTTTTTTGGTTTTTCTTCTTAAATTGGATTTGAGAGTTCATTTTAGTTATTACGTGCTTTTTTTTTTGTATTTAAGCTGGAAAAGATGAAGAAGCTTCACTGCATTTGACACTCTAATAACAGTGATTTCAGATGAAGAGTGTATTTAAGTTGCATAACGATAACATTCCAGTTTAAGGTTGCTTATATGCGTTTGTGCCTGAGTGAATTGCCTTATTTCTACTTCTATTTTGTGATGTGTTGAATTTGTTCTGGTTGTTTAGATCTCTTTTTCTGATTTTTTTCAGTAGCCATTCATGTTCTACTAACTAGGGCTGGTAAACAAAAAGAATTCCCATTCTAGATTTCTATGTTTTGCCTTTGAATGCTGTGCCTTTTACATAGTTTGAAAAGTTAATATCCTCCTAAACCGTCCATTTGGTTGATTTGATTTTGTATAATTTTTACTTTGGATTTATGCTTATGATAAAAGTTTTCAGTTAGATTTTATTACATAAATGGGTTTTTGCAAATGAACAAATAATTATTTAGAGTATGTTTACCAAGTACTGTTACAATTGATCCCTCCTTTCTTGCAGCTGGAAGAATTTCGTAAGAAAAAAACAGCCAAGAAAGCCAAGAAGGCAGCATCTACCTCCCAAACCAATGTTTCTGATGTTAGCTTAAATGGAAAACAACAATTAAAAATAACCATTTCTGAAGTGTACTGCTTGTAATAACAATTTATAAACATTTTTTGAAGTGTACTTTTTGATGTCTTGTAATAACAATCTGCCTCCCTTGGCAAGTTATACTGCTTGTAATAACAGTTTCCTTACTAACACAAATAAACATTTTTTGAAGTGTACTTTTTGATGTCTTACAAATATCTAATGGTTGGTCAAAGAAGTCGAAGAAACTGTTGAAATGAAAACATTGTTGTATGTTTTGAAGCTCCTAATACGCTCACACAGATAATTTGATATAGAAAACTATAATTTTAAGTATATATATGTTAAGTATAATTTGACTTCAAAAATTTTCTCAAGGTTGAAGATATTGATACTTTAATGTGGTGTAATATTAGTTATGCACTTGGACAATGTTGTTGTTATTATGTGGTGTATTACCAATTATACATTTGGATAATATTATTAATTTCTAGTATTAATTGTGGTTCGGAAGCTAATTTATAACTATTCAATCCTTGTTTTTTTTATTTTTTATAACACAATTAGAAATAATTTATTTGACTTTGGTTGTTTTCAATTTATGATGGTTAATATTCTAGCTTAATAATTGAGTATTATTATATATTTAATTTGATTTATTTATTTATAAATAAATCATTGCAATATATGTAAAAACAATTTAAAATATAAATTTATTAATATATATAATAAACACAATTAAACAATGAAACGGACCCTAAATTCTTAAAGCTTTTATGAAATATTTTAAGGAAATTTGTCAGAAAATATTTTACACAGATTCATCCAAACATCAGAAAAGTAAATCATTTCCAGAAAAGTAAATTATTTTCCAGAAAATATTTTACTGGCAAACAAATGGAGCCTTAGACTATTCTTTCGTTACTTATTTTACACCAAAATGTTATATCTGTTAAAAAAGTTCTAACCAATAATAGGCTACTACATCATATAAACTTTTTTTAAAAAAAAATACTTTTATTAATTCTTTTATTTTATTTTTTCTTTTACATTATTTCTCTCTCTTTATCTTTTTTTATTTTCCCTATTTTTTGTTCTTCTTATATAATATCTGGCAATGCCAGCAATGCTCGAAATTCGCCTTCCTGAAGTTAAGATGTTGTGCCAGCAATGCTCGAAATTCGCCTTCGTGAAGTTAAGATGCTGGCAATTAATTTTGTTTTTGAATGTCACTGCCTACTTGCTCAACTTGACGAGATTGTAAAAGTTCTTTCATCGAGTAAAACTGTAACACCCCAAACCCAGCCCAGACGTTATGGCCAAACCTGGCGTGTCACATTGAAATGTGTTTCGAAAACCTTGTTTTCATTGAAAACCCTTCTTTAAAATAAAAACCTTGAGTAAAATCCCAACTTGTATTTGTTGCTTTCAAAACGATGTGTATTTAAAAAAAAATTATTCCTTCTTGTATAATAATAAGTACTTTGTAAAATCTCTTTTTAGTTGCGGAAGCTTTATTTAAAACAAATGAACTATGAAAACTTGTCATTTAAAGATTGAGTTGTCGAAACGTGGTATTTGAAAACAGTTATGGTTTAGGAAGGCCATATTCTACTTCTAATAAATATAAAGCATAAAAATAATAATAAACCTAATTTGAAATAATAACTAGAGGAAAGGCCTTATTACAACCCAAATCAAAAAAATTAAAATATTAAAAATTAAATAAAAGACTAAGTCTAAACTTTTTGCTAGTTGGCCACCTCCGAGTCCCTCCATCTGTCGAACCGCCTACTAAGGATCACCTGAAAAATTTAAAAGGAGGGGGGTGAGTTTCGAAAACTCAGTGTGTACAACCCTCAACCAGTATAAAGCAATCATCAGTCATTTTGGGGCTTGAGCCCAATTCAATGACGGTGGCTTTTGGGCCTTAGCCCATATTAGCCTCAGTTGGGCCGAAGCCCATATCACAATAATATCATACATGCAATACTGTGCAACCCACCCATTCGATACAAATCAATGGTAGCTCGGTTGCGGTACTACCTTCATTGCAGCAAGCTGCTAAACAAATATTGAGCTTAATAGCCATCGGTGGACCCACGGTTGTCAAGCAACCATGCGATCCTCATATACTTCCCTCGTTCCATAATTCCCAACCCATATGCAACCTAAACAGAATATCATATGAATGCAGCAGGTATACATGTAACATCCATAAATATTGCATTCAACACATAGGGGTATTTTAGTCATTATCGCACTTAGGGCATTTTGGTCATTTATCATCATTATGGGTCTAATTACTTATCTTGGCCCGTTAACAAGTCCCCGTTGGCTAAAGTGAACAGATACTATGCACCAGGTGGGATTCCAAAGAAGAGGAGATGAGTCATTAATACCGCTTAAGTACCAAGTTTTTCCTAGATCCAATCCTAGACATGCATATACCCCTTACCACACATTAACCTTATGACTTGTCCACGGTCGTAATTAATTAATTATTTAAGTTGTATGTCTGTTTAAGCAATTATCAGATACTAGGCCCAAAACCACTTACAAAGCCCAAACAAGTCTACATACATGCATATGGCCCACTGGGCCCAATCTCATTCATATGGCCCATCAGGCCCAAATCACATTCATATGGCCCATCTGGCCCAAATCAATTCCAAGCCATGTAACACCAGCATGACTAGTTCATCACTTATTACCAAATCAACAACTTCGCTTATTTTGGGCCCACGGCCCGTCGGGCCCATTTAGCCCATTCCGGCCCAGTTGGCCTAAGTACGGCCCAGATCCATGAGATCGCTTATGGGGCCTTTAATAACGTATCGATTTTCCCCTTACGAGTGTTCGCGCACTCGCAAGACTATCGTAGCCAGACTTTCGGCTTTTCGACATTTCGGCTTTTTGGCATTTTGGGATTTGCTGATCTAACGTGTGTGCAGTGTATGTACACACCTTCGGCTTTATATCAAGCTATCATAGGGCAGAAGTATACACCTTATCACCTGGTTTATTAAGTATTCATAATCACCAGAACCTTGACTAGATTGATCGACTACGATCTGCCTATGTAACTCGAAATCTGACGTAGTCCCCCTTCCGCATCCATGCGAAAAGTCTCGAATGGCTGATAGCTTACGCCGCTTAAACTTGGGAGCCTCTATCTCAACCTCTCTGCTAGAACCTCATTTTTCCATCAACTAATACTTAGCCAGCGATCACACTCGATCGCAAGATCGCTTGCCAACAAGAAATCAAACCCCCAAAGTGTATGAATCGGCTTTTAAATGAAAAAAAAGCAATCGGCTAAGTTAAAGAGGGAAGAGGTTGATTCAGTTAAAATAGGGAAGAAAAGATCAATAGTTTGGCTTAAAGAAAAGATGAGATGAAGGGTTTGAGATTACTCAGGTATTTGCAAAAAACAAAACAAAAGAGTCAAGAAGTTAGAAGAAATTTCCCCCAAGAATATGCGACTGAAGCACACAAAAACAACAAATGTCCTTACTTGCCTATACGACACACACATATATAAATAAATAAATAAAAAATACAAACCTACACTCCCCAATCGACTTAAACTCGTCAAGTTAAATTCCCTTCAATTTCTCTAATTTTATCGCCATCATATCTACACTTAATCCTCATCCTTATCTCCACCGTAACTTTGATTTTAGCCGACAATTCTAATTTAAATTGCATTCAAATTGCTTCCACCGAATGGCAATCCTTCTTTGCTTTGAGCAGCAAAATTGAATTCCTTTTTGCGCATGAAACCATTCAAACTCTAGCACTCCAACTTCCCAACATGCTGTTGGCCACTGCACCGCCACCTATCTTATGCTATCATTCGGTCACAATTAACTATAAGGCTTATATGCCTAAGCCTCAGTTTTCTTAAAGAATAAAAATTTAAAACTTTGCCAAGCCTAAGATTCGAACCTGCAACCTCTCAGATCCATAGCAACTATTTTTAAGGCCTATTAACCCGCAACCAGGTTATCCTAAAAATATTTGCTACCATTCAGATTCGAGCCCCCAATCTCTTGGCTATGCTATATGTCCCTTGCCACCATGGCACCTACCTTATTTGTGTCGTTTCTCCTCCCCAAAAACCACCATAACTTTTGCCAAGGCCAAGACTTGAACCCTGGACTTCCTGCTTGCTACCAACGCCTTTTGCCACTAGGTCAAGCGTTTCCTTGTGTCAAATTTTACCAGGCTTTCCTAATAAGCCTTCCACCTAATGCTCAGGGTCCTTTAGAAAAAAATGCAAAATTTTGCTAAAGCCATGGATCGAACCCAGGACTTTTTCCACACTACCAAACCTTCCTAAATCACTTAACAATGAAACTAAACATGCAATTATAAAATATTTAAACACATTTAAGTTATTTAAGCCGCCTTCTAACCGATCCCAAACTTAGGGCCTATTACTTCTAAGCCCAAAATTCAGGGTGTTACAAAAACCAATGTTTTTTTAGAACCAGGTCAAATTGTCAGATCGAACCGGTTAAATTGGGAACCAACCGGGATATTGATCAAGGGCTAAATCTATTGACCAACAAACCAATACAAACCTGTTGAACCGAGCTAAAATACAACTAAACTAATGTTCTCTATTTTTTAAGTTATTCATATGAATATTTTAATAATTTATTTGATCAAACCGAGAACTAGTGGCCAAATCAGTTCGACCATTAGTCCAATTCTGAAAACCTTAATCAAAACCATAAACCCAAAATATTTACTTGTAGAAGAATAAAAAATGAGAGGAAGAATAAATAAAAAATTATTAAGTAAAATAAATATATACTATATATATAAAGAGAAAATATTTTTTTTTTATCTTTTTTACCATATGGAAAATTTTAATTGGTTAATTTTTTTCAAATAGACTTAACAGTTTAATTAACAAGTGAACTAATAGATGTATCAACTTGAGAAAAAAAGTAGTTTATGTATCACTTATAATAAAAAAAATATTCGGGTACCAAAATGGGAAAAGGGCATAGTTTAAATACCAATTAATAGATTAAGCTCTTTTTTTTTTATTAAATAAACTTACCACTTTGACTAATAAAAATATCTACTTGAGAAAAATAAAACAATTTAGATAACCTAAAAAAATTTAAGTAGGACCGCGATAAGGGTTGAAAACCTTGAAAGCCACGATATCCATACTAGCTTATTAAATTGATTTGCCCATTTGGATGTACAACGGATAGATGGATTTATACCAATGCGACAACAATTCTCTGGGCAATTTGGCAAAGTTGAAATGCTAAGATTTTCTTTGCAACTGCCTCTAATCCCACCCAACCGGTTATCCTTGCCACCTACTATGCCCAAACTATATTCCATGCATTCCGAAGATAAAATGATCGAGAACGACCAATTTTATCCAATCGATAGGAGATATATCCCAGAACCCGGATGTTAGACAAAACATCAGATTCTACTATTTGGATTTTAGTGATAGAAGTTCACCACTACCGGTGGAGCAACTATTGCACTAGATGACTATGGCAATTATATAATAATTTGGCTGGGAATGCAAAGTTACATTTCCCATTTTTCCTTGTTTGTGCAATTTTTTTACGATTGGTGTGGTTGCATTTGCCAAAGCACGGATAAGAAACGGAAGGCTATCTTACATAATATGTGACAGTGAGCTGGAAGCTTGAGCTTTACTAACAGACATTTGGCAGCTACTACAATAATTATATATTCAATATATTCACAATCGGTCTTTGTTGCAGTACCAAGTCAACTCAATCGCACAAGGTTAAGAATTTAAAAATATTGTTGAGCTTAATATAAGCGTTTGATTGAATCGAGTAAAAAAATTTCGAGTTAATCGAGTTTGTGAGTTTTATTTTATCATTCTAACTCCATTTAAATTTTTTTTGAATCAAGTCGAGTGAAATGAAATTCGAGTCGAGTCGAATCGAATCTAGTGAAATTATTCAAATTAAATTAAAAAATTAAACATGCTAAATTAAAATCTTGTTACAATATGACTAATTTCATGTTAGAACACATAAAATTGAAATCATATATATTTGAAAACTTTTTCAAAGCAAAATAAAAGCTTGAATCATTAATTAACTTATTTAGGTCCCCGAAATTATTATTCTAGAAAACTTTTAATTTTTTAACTTTCTTTATATACTTTTCAGAAAAATTTTTGAATTTTTTATAATATTTAAAAAATATATTTTTTTAATTTTTATAAATATTTTTAGTTTTAAAAATTATTTTTAATAATTGAAAATTATTTTGAATTATTTTGTAATTTTTGTTGAGAAAGAGACCAATTTACTCATTTTCAAACTTGACAAGGATCAAAATGGTTTTTATTTATAAAATCATAAAAAAAAATTAAAATATTATTTTGTTAAATAATAATTGGTATATTTTAAATAATAAATATTATATTCATAGAAATTTATTTTTTAAAATTATTTTATTAATATAATGAATAAATTTGATTTATTTAATAATAGTGTAGGATGAGTAGAGGGGGACTGTAATTTGGCCCAATGAATTGAGATTCCCTATTGGGCTGAATGATAGACTTTTATCTATGAAATTAATTTTTTGGGTTAAAATATTTCATAGGTCCTTATATTTTTTAAAATTTAAAATTTAGTCTCTATATTTTTTGGCTTTTAAAATTTATGTTCAACTGTTAATATTGTTAAGATTATTTTGTTAAATTTAGGTTCATTACAACATTGTTTTTTTAGTTACATTGCTACCAAATGAGTTATTTTTTATTTTAAAATGTCAGACCAACAAATTTAACAAAAAAAAATGTTAACAATTGAACCTGAAATTTGAAATTTGAAAAGTAGAAGGACTAAATTCTTGAAAATAAAAATACAAAGATTAAATTCCTAATTTGAAAAGAGTACATGGACCTATGGCATATTTTAACATTTTTTGTATTTATAATATTTTTTAAAAAAGTTTCACTAATACATGACCAATTATAATGTAGAATCAACCAATACAATACATAGTAAACGAAGAATTGGACAAAACTCATATAAGGCATCAGCATATGATGAGCAAGAGACCCACAGAATGCAATTGAAGATGGTAGGACTCGAATTTGAGATTTTAAGGTCCGAGACCTTAGTCTTTGCTAACAGTACCAAAACCTCATTGGATTGATATTATTCACTAATTAGATTTCAATTCATTTATAAAATTATTAAAAACTATGTATTTAATAAAAATATTATATTATTACAAGAATATTTTTACCAGTTTCAAATTTTATATAAAATCTCAACCTAACATCATAAAATTTAAACCTTCAACTCTATCCATTTCTTTTTTACCAAAAATTGATCATTTAATAAATATAATTTTGACATAACATTTATTCACTCAGATATAATTTAGTTAAATATTATTTATTTGGGGTAAACTATCACTCAACTACATAAAATCAAAAATCAAAGAAATCTAAATTCTGTAAAACCCAAAAATTTATAAAAGTTGAGTATTTAAATCTGATACACATGAATTTTCCAGAGTTGATCATGAAAAAACCAGATTACAAGCTTTAGAATCCTTTATCAAGAGAAAAAAATGGTCTTGAAAAGGTGAAGGTTTAAATGACAAAGACTTGAAGGATGATGCCTATGCGTGCTGGAGTTGATCGAATCCCCCACTATATGGGCGGAGGGAGGTGGTGGAAGTTGTGGCCGGTTGGGTTTTATTTTAGGAGAAGAGGAGAGAAGAAGAGAAGGAAAAAAAGAAAAAGAATCTTAAATTTCTAAAATTTTATATTTATTTGAATTTTTTTATATATTTTATATATTTATTTCAATTTTAAGTTTTGTTTTTTAAAATTTTTAACATCATATTTAAATTTTAGGCCGAAAATGATTTTTTATATATAAATGTATTTTTATAGTTTATAATTTTATTAGAATTAATATTAAATTGAAATAATTTGTAAATATTAATGGTTAAATTTTTTTATAATCATAATTAAATTGATAAAATATAAAAATTTTAAAAGTTAATCATGTTATCATATCAATTTTAAAACTGCGACAAAAAAAATAAACCCTATTAATTAAGTAATTATTTCAAAACTTTTGACTGACAAAAAATTCAATATAATTTACCCTAATCTTTTTTATAGAAAAAGGTTAGGGATTTTGGCAAGATGAAACTATTGAAAAACAAATATGCGAATCAATTTGATTGAACCCCATGCAAAATTTGTCACCTAGCATTAGCACTAGATTTGCTCTGAGTCGGGACACTCCACTCGGTCTAAAGAATCGCTTGAAAAATAAAAAGTGTTTGATTAAAAATATAAGCTCAAAAAATAAGTTTGGACAAAAAAATAAAGTTCGTTTAAAAATTGAGTCAAGTCTCGGGTAATGCAATTTTTGGCCCAGACCCGAATTCACAAAAATAACAAAAAAAATCTACTATTTTTTGTTGTTTTAATGCTATTTTCTTGTTATTTTCTTCCTCATTTGTTACCATTTCACTATTATGTCAATACTATTTTGTTGTTATTGTTTGAATATTGTATAACACTTATTTTCTTGTTAATTTTATTATTATTTTAGAGGCATTTGCTTGTTAAGTTGAATTTGTTGGGAAATATTTTATTTTAATGTTTTTAGTATTATATATATTTAAAAATTATATTAAAAATTTAATATGGACGGGCCGGCTCGAATTTTAACATTTTTATTTAAGTTAAATTTGTGCAAAATTTTAAATTCATTTTTTGAACTAAACCTAACAAATAAGCCTAAATTTTATATTGGGCCTAACCCAAACCCAACCTCACCATTAGCACCCCTAATCCGCACTAACTCTGTGACTTCTTTTTTCCTTACCAAAAAGGAAAAAAGCCCTTTTAACAATCCAGTTAAAACTTGAAAGAATGTGATTGGAAAATCTTTGGAGGACAATAGAATGGGCGAAAAGGCAATGGGAATTGGTTTAAGTTGTAGTGAAGAAGTGAGGGTTGAGGAGCAAAGCTAACACTGCGGAGCCATTAGCGTTTTTGCTTTTAGTGGCAACTTATAGTTTGGGAGCTTGTTGGATTACTTTTTGCTTGCTGCAAGCTAGAACGTTGTGTAGGTGAATTGGTTTAGGGGAGAAAGTTGATGGTGAGGTTCATGATCTCTTGATAAAAATCCACTTCTTACAATGTTTATTTGTTGCTCGTGGCTGCCGGAATTTCTAGCTAGGAGTTCTATGATCAGTTGTGATGCTCATGTTAGATGCCTTTGAAAGGAAGATACTTATATGTACACATTATATTTGAACAAGAAAGTTTAAATAGGAAACTCACCTTGATTAAAAGCTCTATGGTTTAGGGTTGTCACTGGTAACAAGCAACTGAAACACGTAAGAAATGTGACTTCCTAAAAGACCAAAAGAAAAAAAAATCATGGATTAAAAGGGAAACAAGAAAGCGTTTTGTTTTCGGAGGAAGGGGGTGGAGTTCTTTTTGTTGCATCAAATCAATGTGTGTGACATGCAATTTTGTAGCATATTGTTTTCTAATTTAAAATGATCAACTCAAGTTATAATTGGTGCCTTGAATTCTGTTATCCCTATGGACCTCATTTGGTATAGCTGGTTCTAGTTCAGTGGTTCAACCTTTCCAGCAATCTCATCTTCAGCCAGTAGGTTCATTGCCAGATCAGTCAGCTACATATTTGATTGGCAGGCCCTTCTCCTGCTTGTTAATCCATATTTAGGCCCATCAGCTGTCCCACTTACATTCTTATGACAAGCTGCCTACGCATGGTGCATATGCACAATGATATTTGTTGATCTAGAGCTGGTATTTATTGAGTTGCCTTTATATAAAATATGTCTGGTAACTGGTTATTTGCTTAGGCTCCATTTATAGTTCTAAACTGATTAATGTCGACGCCAACCCGAATCTGAGTTAATGAGGGAAGGGTTTGGGCATTAAAGTTGTAACCTACATTGTCCCTTTCCTTGGTACCATTATTTATTTATTTCTATCCGTTGTTGCTCAACAGTCAACACCAATCTCCAAGATGCAGATACAGTTACATGATTGTTGTTCATTTATGAAACTTGATGTAGAGATAAGTTCAATGATAGGGAACACTAGCTGCTCTACAGGCCTTGCTTCTTTCACTTTCTCATTTATGTCAAACACATTGCTCAATGCTAGTTAGATTGCTGTAGTTTTTAGTTGAACTTTTTTAACTCGGTAACTATACAAATAGTACAAATATTAAATACAAATAAAAAAGAAACAGAAAAATTGAAACCAATCTGTCTGTGTTTGCTGCAGTACCCATTTTTAGCCTAGGTAAGATATTGCTTGTGAAAGTACCCAATGCTTAAATTTGATTTAACTTTTAGTGGCAAATTGGCTTCAACCTCTGCCCTAACTTTACCTTTATTTGTATATATAGCTACTTATTTCACTCAAAATTCCTTTGTCTGGTTTCAAGCTAAAACCATGAATGTTGAAATCCAAAACCTTTTCCTCAAATAAAGTTTGTTTTTTAGTAATTATTTACAATTGTTCATTTTTAAACCTTTTTCTGGATAATGTCAGCAAATTCCTGCTTTGGTCCCATAATCATATGATCATCTGTCTTTTATAATGTTTATAGCAATGTCTTTAACTATTGTATAAAAAACAACAAAACTGTATTATCTTTTGCTTGTGGATGATTTTAAGTGCCCTAAATCAAGTAAATTAAAACGTATCTGTTAAAAGCTAAAGGAGGTTTTCCAAAGCTCAAATTTGTTTACTTTAATTAATAAAGAGAAGAGAGGTACATTTGGATCCGTTTCATTCACTTGATTTTTACTTGTGTATTTGTGAAGTAAAGGTTTTTTCTTTTAATTAATAAAAACAAAAATAGAGGTGAAGAAAAGAAAAAGTATGATCCTTTGTAGATGACAACAATGATTGCCTATGACAAAATGGGTCACCTTTTGAAGTTTTAACCACCTTTCACATATTTTCTTTAAAAAAGAAAGAAAAAAAAAAAACATTGTTAAAAGTCAGTGAAATCGGTCGGTTTTTTTTTTTTTTTTTTGCAAAATGGGTTATTTTAATTATAATTATTTAAAAATTAATTAATTAAATTAAAGGTTAAAAATAAAAATAAAATTGCAAAGTGGAGGAAATGAGAGAAGCCCCAGAGCTAGATCCAATGAAACAAGTCAAACTCTGTCCATCTCCTCTGACAGCCTTCTCCAACACACTCAAACAGTAAAACTCACCCTTAAAGTTTTAATTTTTTATATATAATTTATGTTTTGTTAATTAAGATATATGTAACACTTTTAATTTGCGGTGTATGATATAATTATTTTATTATTTAACCTTAATTTACTAATCTAACCCTCCTTTCTTTTTCCTTACAGACATAAAAGATAAATCAACTCCATTTTGACTCTCTTCACTGTCGTCTCTTTTTTTTTTCTTTTTTTTTTAATTTTCTTTTCTTTGCTGTGTTGTAAATTGTAAATGGAGGAGCAAATATTAGCATCTTCTTCTTCTTCTTCATCATCTTCTTCTTCGGCTGTTGCTGCGGCTACTATGCAGCACGATCTGTCGGGTTCGGCTGGTTCTGGTGGAGCTCGGTACAAGCTAGTGGCTCCAGCTAAGCTACCCATCTCAAGGTCGGCTTGTATTACGATTCCACCTGGGCTTAGTCCTTCTTCTTTCTTGGAGTCTCCAGTTCTTCTTTCTGACGTTAAGGTTTGACCTGCTTTTTTTTTTATTTTTATTTTGGGTTGTATTGATTTTTGGTTTTGTTTGTTTCCTGAGAAAATAGAGGAAAGTTGCATGCTTTCTAAAAATTCACTGTTGAAATTGAATTCTTCCATTTTTTAAGAAAAAACCCAAGATTTTTTCTAGTTGACTGAGGAATTCAGTAGTGTGAGATTCAGAGTTTAATTTTATTAACTTTTTTACAGTAGCTTTTAGTGGAGTATTTTTCTTTCTATTTTCCCCCTTTGGTTTGGGAATGATGTGATTGGATTTAATTTTCGGCTCAAGATGTGCTTAAGGTGGGAAAATAATTTAGTTACTATGTTTGTTTGCTTTCACTTTTGTGTTCTTAAATGCTTGATTTTATATTTGAAGTGGTTCATGATGGTGAGGACCTTAAGGAAAAAAATAAATTCTGATGCTTTAATATTGCAACTATTAGATAAATTATGAAATATGGCTTCTCATTGTCCATGGATTTGTATATTGTGGGAGGAATAAAGTTTTTCCATTTTTAAAAGTGTTGTTAGTATTAAAAATCTAGATTGGACTTTCTTTTTCTATATTCTGTGTTTTTTAATGCCAATGTTGTTTTTTCACACAATGAATCTCTCCCTTTTGATTATGGGAATTGTGGCTTCTTTATATGTACACACACACTTAAATATTTATGTGATTTTCCTTGTCTTAACTAGAGGACATACTAGAGAACTTTTCCATTTTGTGCAATGTAGAATATGGAATAGATGCTAAGGGTGAGGTGGAATGGAGTGCATTAATGGATGGATGCTTCATTAAAGGTGATCCTTTGATTTTAGATCAAAGGATGGGGATTTGTTTAATGTGTGGTGCAAGGAGGCAATGAAATGAATGAGTGGAAAAGTAGAAAGTTGGTGGGTCAAGGTTAGGAGGAGGCATGACTGCCTGTGATTTAATGGAGGATATGACATTACATAGTGTAGAATTTGCAGAAAGCAAATGGGTATTGCAGCTTACAAATTGAGCTTGAGGTTTTACAGACTTGCTTTTCACGTAAAGCGTAGGGTTTACTTGAAGTATATGAATGATTTTGCTTTTACTTGCCTTTAGTTAGTTTGGTCTGGAATCTTGCCCTGCTGTCCCTCTCATTTTGTTTATATTAAGTTGTTTTTTGCACTAAATAAACATGATGGAATTAGTTTGTGTAATCTTTGGTCACTGCTTGGTTTGAGCTTTATATGCTTGCTCTTGCTGACAATAGCTGTGCCAAGTAACTTGTTTTGTTTATTGTTGTTCAAGGCGGAGCCATCACCGACTACTGGTTCTCTTATCAAGCCTCAAGCAGTACACGCCTCTGTTGCTTGTAGTACATATTCAGCAACCACTGCGTGTTCTAATGCTTTTGAGGAAAGAAATCCAAGCACCTTTGAGTTTAGACCTCATCCTAGATCAAATATGGTAATTTCCTGATAAATGTTGATGCATACTTTGAGATTGAAATTTAAATAATAATTTCCATTGTTTCTAATATTCAGTTGTTCTATATTTCACGATAGCCATAGGCATAGGCATATAATTAGTTTAGTGTCTAGAATCCTGGTTTTATGCGGAGACTCTTTTGCATCAATTTAAACTCTGCCATAAACCCAGCAATAGGAAACTAATTTATTAGTTAACCTATAGTGGCATCATGCCAGAGGATGTCATAGGCACTCCTAAACTAGTAGCCTGTTCTTCTATCTTAACTATTCATTATCGACATTCTTTGTCTAAATTCATTATGTTCTGCTGGTTGGAAGGTATACCCATCTAAAGGTCTTCTTTTTCCCCCTTATTCAAGGCTCCTGCAGATTTAGACCCGCAGAGAAGTGAGCAATCTCGGCAGATCCAAATTCAATATCAGACCGTATCATTCAATTCATCAGCTTCAGTTAAGAGTGAGATGGCAGGCTCCTCGAATGTATTGAGCCTTTCCGTACCTGTCCATACAGCTACTTCTATGGCTAGCTCTCATGCTGAAGTCGATGCAGAGGAATTAAACCAGATAGGTAACCCAAATGGTGGGATGCCATCTGGGCAGTCTGATCATAGAGGGGTTGGGCCTGTGTCATCTGAAGATGGATACAACTGGAGAAAGTATGGACAGAAACATGTGAAAGGATGTGAATTTCCACGCAGTTATTACAAATGTACACATCCTAATTGTGAAGTGAAAAAGCTGTTTGAGCGATCTCATGATGGACAGATTACTGAGATAATATACAAAGGTACACATGATCATCCTAAACCTCAGCCTAGCCGCCGATATTCTTCTGGTAATATCATGTCTGGCCAAGAAGAAAGATCTGACAAGGTCTCATCTTTGAATGGTAGAGATGGTAAGGGTCAAAAAACATTATACATTCAGTTTTATCTGTGGAGTCCTTTTTCCTTTTGACTTAAGAATTAATGCTTTTCCTTTTTCCTTTTGACTTAAGAATTAATGCTTTCTTTTTCACCATTTTAGACAAGTCATATTGTGGTTATGGCCAGATGGCTCATTACCATGAGCCAAATAGTACTGCAGATATATCTCCTGTCACAGCTAATGATGATAATTTAGATGAGGTTGAAGATGATGATCCATTCTCAAAACGGAGGTATGTTAATTTGTTATTTGTCAATAGAGGCATTACGTTTTTATTTTGTGGATTTGTCTGCTTGCTAAGGATACTAGCAAACAATGAACAGGAAGATGGATGGTGGGATTGATATCACTCCTGTGGTGAAGCCAATCCGGGAACCACGTGTTGTTGTTCAGACTGTGAGTGAAGTTGATATACTGGATGATGGGTATCGTTGGCGCAAATATGGGCAAAAAGTAGTGAGAGGAAATCCTAATCCTCGGTATGTACCATTAAAAATCAATGATGATAGATTTAGAATATCACACTTACAAGTCATCTTTTAATACGCTCATATGTTTCAACATATACCTTCTTGAAACACTATGTTGGTCGCTTACTGGCATGTTGAGTTTTGTGCTTTGTCATAAATTAGATATGAGAATTGAGTGTTTTAGGATCTTCTATTCAGTTTATCTGGAGTATTATTTGTATTTTGTTGTCTCGCTATGGCTTTATTGCATGCCGATTTCGAGGCTCATATTTGAGTTGTATGCATGACTACTCTTGACCATAGGTTTTTGTTACTTTATTTTATTATTGTTTCTTACATCAGTTATTTGTGATGTTATTTTTTCTGCTTACTTTTTACGTAGGAGTTATTATAAGTGCACAAATGCCGGTTGTCCTGTTAGAAAACACGTTGAGAGGGCATCTCATGATCCGAAAGCTGTTATAACCACATACGAGGGAAAACACAATCACGATGTGCCAACTGCAAAAACTGGTAGTCATGATACAGCAGGACCATTAGCAATGTGTGGGCCATCAAGGATTAGATCAGAAGAAAATGATGCCATTAGCCTTGATCTTGGTGTTGGTATTAGTTCCGTTCCCGAACATGCTTCAAATGAGCAACAACAATTGCATTCTGAACTGGTCCAAAGCCGCCCACAGACTGGTGGTTCAAGTTTCAAATTTGTTCAACCAACTATGATGGCATATTACGGTGCTCTAAATGGCAGCATGAATCAGTATGTTTCTAGAGAAAATCCGAGCGAAGGCCATGGTGTTGAAATTACACCCCTAAATCATTCTTATGCATTTCCACAGAGCATGGGAAGAATACTAACCGGTCCGTAAAACTCTATTAACAATGAAGGTGACGATGAATAAAAATATGGACTGGATTTCATTTCTCCATCTTTTTCACTGGTAAAAGAGAAGTTTAAAATTGTATTCTGAAAATTCGGATTTTGCTACATATGTATGTATGTATGTATGCATGTAGGTATGTAATGTATGTATTAGTTTACCATCTCAGCATATCTCAATCATATTGCCAATCACTGTTTGTATTAACTTGGGAGTTTGTACAAAAGTGGAACGGATACAGGTATTATTTTCTCACAGGAAAATGTTGTAAAACAAATTCTTGAAATGATATTTGTAAGAATATAATACATATGTATTTTCCATCTTGTGGTTAAGAATTTGTGAATAGTGGAGTATTTTTCTTTAACACTGCCTCTTAGATAATGCCCCCACAAAACCAATCTTTGCTTACACATTTTGATGGAAAATTCTCACACATTATCTACAGTTATTGCTAGAGGCTATGAAATTTTGGGATCAGACCAAAGGATTGATCAGACATTTTAAGAATCCGAGGTTATGAATTTTGTTCCTTTTGATGTTCTGATTGTTGATTCAGGGCTGAGATTCAATTGCAGACAACTTGTTCCAGGTCCTGTTGAATGCCTAATTGAACTTTATTTTTTAATTTTCTTCAACACTTGGATTGGATTATATTTTTCTAGCAGAAAAGGATAAAAGAAATGGTGAAAGTACACCAAAATCAACAATCAGGAAAAGATCTCTAGAACAAATCCAACAGGTTATCCAACATTTACAAATCCGTTGATATAAATCCAAAACCCATTATGACTAATCGGTCATTGTTTTGGCAGGGATTGTAGAAGAGCACATGTATCCATGCTGTGGCCCAAATCTCCACTTGGAACTTACGAAGTCTACCATCTCAAAAACTAATATGAAACTGAAATCCGTAGTTTTGGCCATCATCAACTTGGAGAAATCCCTTTGCCAAAATGGTTAGTCTTTGCCTCTCATTTTATCCAACATGTTTCACATATCAATCTTCAGTCTTAAGTCTTCATCAGAAAGGTCCAAAAGCTTAAAAGAAACGGTTGTTTGAAACTTGTAACTGTTAAAAAGATGAGTTTAGACTCCTAGACCTTGACTTTCATGACAATGTAACCCACTTTAAAACTGAAATACAAGACTCTAATTGCTTGCAGCTACCATTAACCAACTGTGACAAATGTAGACCATGTATAAAAACAGTTGTATATATTACTAGACCACAGCCACACTGCGAAGATAGAAAAAAAAATGCGATGAAATTTGTTTGCCAGTTGTTTAAGAGAGGTGCCAAAACCAAAGGCAAAATGCACCTGAGCTTATATTAGGAATAATTTCAAGGGAAGGCATGAAAAAGTGGTAAAACTTGATTACATAAAACAATTCTTCAGTCACGATCATATGTGCAGGCTATGGTCGTAACTTTGCTCTCAACGTGGTTCACTGTTGAGAGATTGTTTGTTCCATGCCATGTGATTTTGCATGCAACCTTCCCTCCTATTCTCAAAGCCACCATGCAAGATCATAAGGGTTCTAGAAGTGAATAACCCAATAGTTCTCAAAAAGTTCAAGCATGGTAGATGGAAATGAGCTGTTACTGTTCTATGGCACTAGCCTGCTGCAGCTGAAAGCTGAAGCAAGTGTCCAAGTCATCGAGTCTGCCGCATAATTCATCAAGATTTGAGACGGAACTTACCCGGAAAAATGGGATTAAATCCAGTACAAGTAGTGAGTTACAGTATGGTTCCTCCAAGTTGAATTTGAAGAAGGATGTAATAGTTTGCAGGGTGATTGCTGGCAATGTTGGGAGGCTACCCAACACAATTGATGGGGCATATGAAGGATTTGACTCGACCGGGACCACAGAGTGGAATATCCCTGTGCTATTCTTCCTTGTTTGTCATAGTTTTCAACTGAAATGTGAACGTTTTCTGGCAAATGAACCAGCTACCACCATTTTATTTCCATGAAATGAAAAGAAAACAAGTTTGTTTTGCTGATAAGTCCAACAATTTGAACATTACAGTGCAAAACGCGTATGCAAGACAAGCTGCAACAGTTAACCACTAGAATTTATCACTAACATTTAGTTGTACAAAGGACTTTTTTTCATTACATCCCCTGAAAAGGACATTCTCATCAAATTAAGTGCTAATCCTGAGTATGCCAAAGATGAAATGTAAATAACAGCTATCCTTCGGTTAACATCTCCATGCACAAGAAGCAATTATAGCTCGATCCATCCAGCCGAGATAAAGAACGCCATCTCTCTCTTCAAGAGTATACTTATCGCAATAGCTTTGCAGCAGAGTTTTGATGGTAGCATTTACAAATGGACTTAATGGAGAGGGTGTAAAGCCAGCCATAATAAACCTTGATCTCCATTTCCCAAAAAGTTCATAACGTTCCACTCTCTCTTGCCCTTCACATGCTATAATGTTGACAATCTCCCGGGCCAGACAGTGTTGTTCAACGTTGATTCGCTCCTTGTGTTCTCTTGGCAGGCTAACATCAATCGATTCAAAGATAGACGAAAAATAACCCATTGTCTCTAGGAAACGGGGAATGAAGGGGGCGGTATTTGTATTTGCTTCTTGCTCAACGAGCGTCACCACCTTTGGGGACAAACTCTTGGCCAACCTCAACAGTCTGTCCCGATGGTTCTGAGTGCCCACACTTTCATCTGGCATGTGATGCAGCATCATGGCAAAATTTACAGCAATGGCTTCACCAGGTTGAATACCAAGGTTTTCAAGTTGAACCTCAGTACCAGAAATAGCAGCAGCATGGAACTCAAAGGGTACCTTACATGACTCAGCAAGTTTGCGTAGTCTCTGCCCCACTATTTCAAGTCCTCCTCCTCTGGCAAAAGCTGATGTAGGGTCATCAATGCCTGTTATACGGATGCTTGGAGGTCCTCCGGGTCGACCAGCAAGAGCATTGATTAGGGTCAACCATTGGCTTCCTTGGGCAATCTGAAAATCAATTATATGGACTCTACTTTCTTCTTTCATGGCTTCAGCAATTGCCCCGTTTGCTGACATGTAGCCAAACTTGAAATACGGGCAGATTTCATAGAGGATGTGCATGTATGAAAGCAGTTCAGGACTGGCAGGCTCTCTGCATCTTAGGGCTTTGTAAATAGAACTTCCTGAAGAAGCCAACCGTGCAACAAGCCCTTCCAACATGTAGGCTCCTAGTCGTTGCATTGGTTCACCCGAAACTGACACCATTTGACGTAATTGCGCAATCAAACAGTCAGCCATATACATATCATTACTTTCTATAGCTTTGGCACAAGCACAAAGCAGTTCTTTCAGGTCCCCTCTGGCGATCATCTCTTTCATGTATTTCCACCTCTCCGCTTCGACGGAAACTTCAGTGGCTCTGCCAGAAGCTGCTATTGCATGAAAGTCATGATCACCTGAATCGATGCCTAGCATAGCAGTTTCCAGTTGTCTTATCATGAGCCCCAAGTCATTTTCATTGTCTATTACACAAGAACCACTTATTGGTGAAGCACACGTATTTTCCGGGGAATGATGAAGGTCCAATGGATAAGTGTAGTTCTGCTGCGAAACAGGACTGCCATCGGGTGAAAAACTGGCTGTCGAAGAAGAATTCTGCATACTGGACGATGAATCAAGGGTGCAGTATCGCTCCAGGTTAGGAACTGAATGTTGCACACTATTGCTGCCATCATCAGAACCTGACTGGTATGGCTCTAAGCTCTGGTTGGGAGGACAACAATAGGACTCCAGCTCTTGCACGGGCCAGTCAATGCACTTGCCTGTAATTTTATGTTTCTGAGACGTTTGCATTGCAGAAGTTTCTTTTATTTAATCCTACGAGTCAACAGACAACAACGGAGCACTGCAAAACCTTTCTGATAAAGTACCTCCGTATTTAACCAATAGCACTGTTATTATGAATAAGTTAAATCACCCAACCATTTCCAACAACTGCTGCTTGGCACGAATAACACATCAAAGAGAAGAACCGGATGACTTCTGCATAGAAGGTCAACAAAAGGCATTAGCTGTATTTTATGATGGAAAAATCAAGTAACACCAGCTTTTCTTTTATATCAGAAGAAATCAAACAAGAAAAAAGATGCACCAAATGGAAAGGAAAAGGAGTTCAAGATGATGACAACCAAACGGTACATAGCATAAAACAGGAAAGATCCTACATGTGTTAATAACCTAACACGTCTGCCATGCATAAAATGGGCACCAGTATAAGTTTTCAGCCCCTAGAGTAAAAATATAGATTGATTTCATGCGTAACATAGCTGGCGAAGAAGATTGTATGAATGAAATAGTAGGCAGGCAGGATGATGCAAGATATATAAAATATCTTTATTTCAATCTTCAGGTAAAATATGTTTCATAAACGAATATCAGCAAGGAATTAACATGAAAAAGGTTTATATAGGAGCTTGAAAGGGAAATAAAAAGCAGCTCATTCATTAAAATGACAGAAAGCATCTAGTAGATTCATGCAGCTAAAGCATTTTCAGTAAAACAAAGAAAAAAAATTTGCAGAATCAAACCAGCGCTATGCTGCTAACATAGAACTAAAAGTTGTAAGTGAATTAAAAGAACATGAAGTTTTCTGCAATGAAACAAAACAAACATTCATTATTTAATATGAAACTATGAAATTGTTTTACATTTCCCCAAGAGAGTGAAGATTTCCAGGATAAGATCATAAAAAAGGCAGGGTTTAAAGAAGAAAAGACAATTACTTTCAAACATGCATGAACATAAAGATTATACCTTTTACAACAACATACATGTTAGCTCAAAGAAAACTTGGTACTAAAAATTCAGCTAAAAAACAAACTCATTTCAGACCTCAAATGCATTCACTTGCATCATATATAAGAAGAAAAATAAATACCGAGAAACAAAGCAACAAACCATGAAACTCGGTGATTTGGGAAAACAAAATCACCCCCCAAAACCAGGAAAAAAGCTTTAACAAAGACCCTAGTTAATTTTAAGTAATAAAAGAAATGGATTGAATACTGATATCCCATACCTTATTTTGATTCCACTTCTAAACTAAAAGTTTTGGTGCTAAGTTTGGGGTTTCGAAAAACAAAAGGAGAATCTCAAACTACAAAGTGGCAAGAACAAAAAATCAACCCCCAACCTCCTAAGGTGTATTAGCCTTCAGTTTATAAGAAAGTTTCATTATAAAAATGACATTCTTCATTATGCGAAATTACATAAATGACACTGACAAAATGACAGATTTTCTTACCTAAGACATGAGTCACACATTTCTTTACATCCAAGTTCCAACCCATCCTCAGATTCAACCTCGTGCCTCCTTCCTTACGCTCTATTTGAAAAGACCAAAAACACCCTCTCTTAGCCAACAGAGTCTCCACCAAACTTTAAATTATTATCATATTTGATCCCTATTAGCCTTATCTCTTTGTTTGATCAAAGAAAAACTGGTCTATCGAAAGACTTTAGCTTGAAGTCTTCAAATTTTAGTCAAATAATATAATCCCAATGCCAATATCTGAAAATGTCAATGTCTTCTGTTGAGAAATAGCAGTTGATCTTTGTCTCTTTTATTTAATCTATGTGGGATCACTTAATCAATAATTTACTCAAATTATAAGAAAAATCAATTAATAAACATATGTAGTTAGATGAAACGTAAGCATCCATGATTAGAAGAACAAATAAAAAATCATTTTTTGTAGATAGAAGTTGCAAAAGTTTGAACTTTCTTGTTTATTGGTTAAGTAGTAGCAATAGAAAAGTTTCTGAAATCATAACAATTTCCATTACCAACGGGGAAACAGAGGCATTAGATAAGTAATTAAAATGAATGGTGCAAGTAAAAGTGTGAAGAAAGAAGAAACCTTTTGTTTAGATGGAATGGGGGGAGAGGGTATTTTGGTCTGAGAAAGGAGACACCTTTTTAAAGTTGACTGAGGAAAAAGGAAGAAAGAAACAGAGTTGGTTAAGTTCAGGGCTAGGGGAGTGTCAAAAGGATAAGTCCCCGTCCAACTCACAATAAAAATGGACCCACACGGTTTAAGCCCCCATTGTAACATTCACAATAAAAACTCGGTTCTTTCTCTCTCCATTATACCTCTTGATGGTCAGGAATATTTTCCAGAGCTTGAATAAAAATTAAAATTAAAATGGATGTTTTAAAATAAATTTGAATTAGTTATTTATATATATATATATATATATATGAGTAGAGTTAGACAAAATTTTAAATTCGTATTTCGGGTTAAGCTAGTTTTGGTAAACATAAAGTGTGTCAAAATTATATTTAAACTCTGCTCAACTTGTGAACTTCGACTATGCGTCAATTTCTCTTATGTCAAATTCTGCTATTAATCTTTATACTTTGTATAAATTATAAAATATAGATTCGATTTTATATTTCAATTTGATTAACTTTAAATTTTGTATTTTTTCTAAATTT
This sequence comes from Gossypium anomalum, assembly GCA_025698475.1. Lineage (NCBI taxonomy): Eukaryota > Viridiplantae > Streptophyta > Magnoliopsida > Malvales > Malvaceae > Gossypium > Gossypium anomalum. The sequence goes on from CM046956.1 coordinate 14,022,083, forward strand.
TAAAATTTCAATCCTGATTTATACGTTAGCAAGTAAATTGGTTTGATTAAGTTCTACTATTATTCTTTTATGATGCATAAAGTTTTAGATTTAGCTCATATTCTACAATTATATTATTCTTAATCTTTATATTTTTAAAATTTTAAAATTTTAATTTTGATGCAAACAATAATTATTATTTGTTAAATTCATTTACTGTCATTTTTGTGAGTAATATGTAAAAAAAAATAAACTAAAATGAAATTATAAATGCAATAATATGTTTACCGCATCATATTTTGAATGTAACAAACTTAATAAATTAAGAATTATTATTTGGTGAAGATTAAAACTTTAAAATTAAAAAATATATGTAGATGATTAAAAATATCAACTCATATTATAAGAGCTAAATTCATAATTTACGAAAAATATAAAAATTAATATCAGAATTTAACTTTTCTCATACTTTTTAGACCTCATTGAATAATAATAATAGAATAATAAATACTCATGTGAGGTGCAAAAAGTATATAAACTAAATCTTTGACTACAGAGGATGCATAAGGATTGGAAGAGAAAAAGGAAGTTGGAAATTGGGAGTATGGGGATAAATATTTAATACATAAGCAACCAGCTCCCCCATGACCTTCAAAATTAAAATCTTTTTGGAATCTTATGTATGAACACCACCCCTAACAGCTATCCCAAAATGAAGATGGCAACATATCACACCATCTCGGCTTACTAACTTTTTCTGTTTCAAATAAATTATCTCAGCCATTTAGTGTTTCTGTGTTAGGAGTAGTAATCAGCTCAATGTCTTTAGGTTGGAGTTTTGTGATAAGAGAAAATAGTTTGAGAGAAACATTTTGATTTTTAATTTTCTATTTCAATCAAAATTATATTTAATTGTTATTATATATATATATATATATATATATATATATATATATGTACATATTTTAAATTGTTACACGCATTTTTCACATGTCATTGTCGAAACCATTTTTTTTGACAACGGGGATCGACTTTGGTTTGAAAATGAAAACGAATGTGGGAGTCATCACCGACCGTTATTAGGTGTGATCGGATCACCTTTGTTCTAATAAAATATTTTAGTTTACTAAAACGACATTTTTGGTCTACGAAACTTGAGAAAACGGGTTCGGGAGTCAGTTACGTATGAGGAAGGATTGGCACCCTCATTACGCCCAAAATTGGTACCAAATCAATTGAATAACTGTCCTTGTGTCTAAGTTTTAAAATGTTTTTGAAATGAGGTTCCTTTTGATTACATTTGAATAACCCGAGTTGGTCGTCAAAATCTTCTTGTTTCAGATGAATATAGCACCACATCCAGCTCGGTAGGACACGATCCTTTATACCCTTAAAAACACGATAGATTTCGACTTTCAAAATTTTATAATTTGGAAATTACAAAAAGGATGCTCAACTATTTAGTCCAACGAAAAACCGAAACCCAGCACAGTAGGACACGATTCCTCGAATTTCTAGACATCGAGCATTGCCTTATTTTAAAGTTCAGAGAATATGAGCAGAGTTTTAAAGGGATGTACGATTATTTTGGACAAACGGGAAATTGTAATCCAGCACAATAGGGCACGATTCACCAAATTGCCAAACATCGAACATTGCCCTCGTTCTAAAGAATTTTTAAAGACATGAGTGAAATCCTAAAGGAATATTCGATTATTTTGGAACAACCAGAAAATGGCAACCCAGCACGATTGGGCACGATTTTCCCAAATTGTCAAACATCGTACATTACCTTCGTTTTAAAGAATTTTTTTTAATGAAAAATTATAAAGCTGGTTTAAAATGCATTAATTTTACTCGAAATAGGATAGAAGAATTAATCTTGAAGAGTTGGACCTTATAAAACAACATTTCAGAAACCATAAGGAAAACCATGTTCGTGATACAATACACGCATAAGACATAATACTCGATGAATGAAGATAATGTAGCCTTATATAATCAATTAATAAAATAAACAATTAAATATAATTGACCTAAAGAATGTAACCCAATTTCAATCATGTATGAAGAATAATTGATATAATAATACAGAACGAAAATAATAATACAACAATACATAACAACAAAATAAACAAAACAATTCACACAATAATATGACATGACGACATACAAAGCCCAATATAACATAATCCATACGAGATATACAAGACAAAATGAAAACTAGAGATACATTTGGAATCATTTAAGATATATGTTATAGAGTAAATATTTTTAAATCGAATAATATACAAAGTGCTAAAAGATATTGGCTTGAAATTGACAACTTATATACAATAAATTAGAATTTAAAATATACAAAGATAATAAAAGTATGTAATAATTTTAAGAACATATTAGATTTACAAATTATATATATATAAATAAAAAAGGGGAAAATGTATACGAGATTAAATTAGTTTTGTTATATACGCACAAATATATACAAAAGTATTGGAATGAGATACTATATAATATACTAAAATAATACAATATAAAGAATTTCAAAATAATAATTTTTATAAGCACAAAATGAATTTTAAAATAACAATTTAATCATTAAAATAATATATGTACAAATATACACAAAAAATTAGATGAGACATTATATAAAATATTAAAATAACATGATAAAACGAATTTCAAAATAATTATGCAGATGAAAACAAAGCGAAATAATTAAGATAGATTAACAAATATACCTAGATTTATTTTGATATATTAAATTTCCAAATAGAAAAACTCAACTTAATTACGCTATGTACACAAGCATATAGAAATGTGTAAGCCAAAATATTTTACGTAATGTTAAATAATATAATGCAAAATTTCCAAACAATGATCCTTTTAAACAAAGTAAAGATTATTAAAGTAGTTTTTTTTTTAAAAAAAAATTATTAGTAAGTGAATACCCTTAAAACAATGCATTATATAAATGGGAAACCTAATAAAAATTAATTTAAAATGAAGGGGATAACTTACAAATAAAATAAACGGATGGAATTAAAATAAGGATCGATACAAAACACGCGCAAATGCTCAAGGACCAAATCTGG